>OX589594.1:31261920-32586536 GCA_951329385.1 Polia nebulosa
AATGTTAATTATTACGTATACTTTACTAACAAATACCAATATTTCGTACGGAACCCTTAATGTGCGAAATCCGACACGCACTTGGCCAATTTATTTTTTTCTTTTTTTATCCATTGACAATACAACTATCTTCATGTAGTAACCAGGACATTTTATAGCTCAGAAATAATGTTTCTAGGTACAATTAAAGCTTAAAATAAAGTTATTAACCCAATAAAAGTCTGCTGGGGACAAAATAACGATTAGTGACGACTCAGCAACAATAAAATAGCTGCCAGCTAACAATTTTATTTTTCCGTTAAACAGAAATAACACGGGCTTGCGTACATTCTTGGCAGCAGGCTGCACAGAATCCTCACAAAACACGACGAATGTTTGGACGTCAATCATACCAACTGAAGCTTTTGTTGCTCACTGTACTTGTTTCGGGTATCATGAAAGTTGGATTTCTAAAGTAACTTAAGTCGAGAGAAACAAGCATCGTACAAATATGGGGCACCTTCTCATAAAAGAAAGAAGTCTATTCTGAGCACTCATTGAGTTTCAAAATTCTGTATTAAAAATGTGTATTATAAAGACCGGTCAAGTGCGAGTCGGACTCACGCGCAAAGGGTTCCGAACGAGAATAGTATAGAATACTCTTTAATATGTACACCATATAAATTACAAACAAAATATGAAGAAAACCTTACATAGGGTGACACAATGGGCGGCCTTATCGCTAAAAGCGATCTTTTCAAGACAACCTTTGGATGGATTTTAAAGAGAAAAGGAAATACAGTACTGTAGGTAGTCTTGGTGTACATACCACGAGTCATATTTTTAACATGTTTTTTTTTTCAATTCAAAAGCTTAGGTTTGCCTGTAGTATATAAGTAAAGAACTATTTTCTGTATTTTTTTTTAAATTTTATACTCAGTAGCTTCGGAGATAATAGGGTTATGGTGAATTTTCTTTTTTGTTACTTATAACGGTACCTAACTCTAAAATATCTCTCAAAAGCTATTTTTTTTTTAAATTTTGAAGAAATGTTATCTAAGACCCTCACAATTTTTTCATTTATTCATCGCACGGTACAGTTTGAAAAACTTATTTTTTTTTTATTTTTCGATTTGCTCCCCAAAAAGTATACCCCCATATTCGAAATACGTTTTACGGTGACAGATATTCATGTGTGTTTCAACTCAATAAGATCAGTAGATTCGGTGCAAATTGGCTGCATACGAGTGATCCTATAAGGGTTCCTTTTTTCCATGTTCCCTCACAGACCCAACAGAGTCACCCTTACGCCCCCAGTAGCAGCCGCCGCAGGAGATGCCCTGGGCGTCGGGGGTCGCGAGACGATCTCTGGCCACCGTAAGCGTGGGCCTGCGGACCGCGAGTAGTGGGTAGCTCGCCGTCCGATCAGGACCAGGCCTGAGAGTCAACGGCGCGTAGTGTTACACGCACGCCTCTGATGATGAGATGTCAGTAATACCTGACGGGGCCTGGCATGGCCGATCCCTGCCCAGGGGTCATGGATAAATTAGAAACAAAGTTACCGCGCCCCTGGGTACTCAGGCAACTGAAGAAACAGGGGTGGGTTTTAGTCAGTAAAAGTTGACACGCCCAAAGATGATTTCCCAACCCCACAAAAAAAAAAGTAAGACTACCGTCAGTTATTCAGGCTTCTGACGATCAAAGATGTACAAGTAACAGCCAGGACTAGCGGCGATCTTGGTTGGTCACCCATCCATGCACCGACCTCGGCAAAAGTGGCTTAACCTTGAAGAACAACCTATGAGGACATAACTATGCAGCCATCTCTACCCTCAGTGAATATATAATAATACCCGGGCCTGCGGACGGCGAGTAATGGGTAGCTCGCCGTCCGATCAGCACCAGGCCCGAGAGTCGACGGCGCGTGCAGTTCCACGCGCGCCTCAAAGAGTTGTCAGCAAACAGGATGGGGCCCGTCATGGCCGATGCCTGCTCGGGGGTTGAGGATAAATTCGAAAGAGTTACCTCGCCCCTGGGCATTCAGGGCAGGGAGGAACAGGGGTGGGTTTTAGTCAGTAAGAGTCTGACACGCCCTCCCGCTACACCCAGAGTGGGAGAAGTCATTGGATGATTTCCAACCCCACAAAAAAATAAAAACCCTCAATGATGTTTAATACGAAAATAAAGCTTAAAATATGTCTAACAAACATAAAACACCTACAACTTTTATACTCATCAACTAGGTAGGTACAGGCCGCAAAAGTCCATAAGAACGCTAAAGATTACATTGCTACGAACCGAGCGAGCACGATACTTCCGTGCGTATGTGTGCGCGTGTATGAGTATCCACATTCCACAGATAACACACACTTTTTTTTTTTTTTTTGTGGAGTGGTAAATCATCCAATGACTTCTCCCGCTTTGGGTGGAGCGGGAGGGCGTGTCAGACTCTTACTGACTAAAACCTACCCCTGTTCCTTCCCTGCCTGAGTGCTCAGGGGTGCGGTAACTCATTTTCAGAATTTATCCGCTACCCCTAGGCATGCAGGCACCGGCTACGATGGGCCCCGTCAGTGGTGGCTGACTACATCTCTTTGAGGCGCGCGTGGAACACTACGCGCCGTCGGTTCACTGGCCTGGTGCTGATCGGACGGCGAGCTACCCACTGCTCGCCGTCCGCAGGCCCGGGTCTACGGTGGCCGGAAATCGTCTCGCGACGTCGACGCCTAGTACGCCCAGTACCTCTCCTGCGGTGGTAGCGGCCGGGGCCGCGAGGGCCACTCCGTTGAGCTTTACTCACGCGTCCCGCCTCCGCCTTCACGAGCATTACTGCTTCACAGAAGACGGACACTGCCTCCCATTCCTTCTCGCTCCGTACCATGGCCTAAACCAGGGCCGGGCGCGAGAGGTCGCCGCCACCTATCGCATCCACGAGGACACGGCGGTGTTCCGCCCAAGCGGGGCAGACCTCCACCGTACCGCGTCCTCTGGGAGCACACACAAAGGAACTGTCGTCGCACTGAGCTTAAAAACATCATCATTATTTTTCTGTGCTATTGAATACGCATCACACAGTCACAGAGGCGACTTGTTCTTACCATTGAATTGATAAAATTCGCGCAAATATGTCATGTGCGGGTAGCCGTATGAACTAAGTGTTGAATTCGCAAATAACGTAGCCCGAGTTCAAATCATGGTCGGTCCGTTGCGGTTATTTCTTACTTTGAAAATTCCCAATCTATATTAATATAGTTGTTTTTTTTATATTTCTATGAAAAATACTATTGCATTTTTTGCACTAAATAGTTGCAAATTACGAATATGATCTATTAACCACAAGAAGAATCACATTCGTAATTTGCAATTATTTAGTTGTTACATCTTTTCGATGTTGTAAGGTGGAACTAAAAAGACGTGTTTAATAAAAATGTTTATTCTTTATATTTACAAATTAAAGATTTATGAGAATTGTGACGTCGAATTGTTACCTAGACAAAAAAGTTATCTTGTATCCGTTATCTATGTTACGTGTAAGATTGTTTGTTGGAAGTATACCCACTTAGACGATTCATAATATGAATAACGTAACAATAAAAGGATATTAAAATTTTAATAAAATAAAATGTAATTGTTTATATCCAGTTATTTATTGAAAAGTGATATATGATTTAGACTTTGTTAACATTTTATTTTTATGTAACGTCACAATGAATATATTGAGGTCATTGCTTAATTGTTCATTTTCTTGACGAAAAGAAGATTGAAACTAAACCTCAATTTCTGTTAAAAGAACTTAAGTTCTCGTCAATAGATGAGAAAAATATATCAAATCAAATCAATAATTTAATATATGTAATGCTAATCCATAACTTCCAATCGGGTAAGAACTTACAAAAAGTCAACAATTGCGTGGGATTTGAACTTGCGGCACACTGATTTGCGCTTCAATCTGTGTGCTCTATACCACTGGGCCATCTTGACTTATGCTAAGTTGATGAAATTGTGAATTTCAATCATTTGTTGTCGAAAACTTGAAAATAGAAGGTCGTAAGTCAAACTAAACGTCAAACTAATACGTTGTGAGAATTCCTATCGACTTTTGCTGGTGTCTGTACATACTTGTACGTATCTACTGTTTTTTTGTAGTGTGTTGATCTCTAGAATATGGCACAAATGTAGGATAATGTCTTATTGGATTCTCTGCCAAAAGTATGAAAAAATAGAAAACTGATGGTGACTTCGGTGTCTGTTCTCTGTCGCATGCATTTCAGAATTCGAGTCGGTATTTTTTTCCTCATTTTTGGTACTATTATTGCGCATTAATACTTTACACTGACTGAAACATAAACTGTATCAAAATTCAGTGTAACTTTCAAATATAAAAACCGGTCAAGTGTGAGTCAGACTCGCGCGCAAAGGGTTCCGAACAAATAATTTTTTTTTTAAACCTTAGACTTCTTATAGGTTTTCCTGCAACCTTTACCCTGCCAGACCCTCACAATGTGCCCTTTCATTTAATAAGTCGCACAGTACAGTTTGAAAAACTTTATTTTTGAATTTTCTGATTTGCATCCCAAAAGTGATCCCCATTATTCCAAATTCATTTATTTACGTTACTCGTCCGTGTTGGGGTCACAGATCTGCTTTCAATATTGCCTTCAGTTTGTCATTATCAAGTTTCTTCTCCAGGTGGCCAATGGGTTCTTTTTTACCATCAAAATTTCCTAAACGGAAGCGATTAAATCAGTGTCGTACAGTTCGTTTATTGGTAGTGTTAGGTCCGTATTCAGCATTAATATTGGTTGCCTTTTAAAACGCATCGTTTCCATCCATTCATCGTTGGAACTCATATTATGAAAAACATCTATTTTTTTGAGATTTCATAGTTACAAATATGGCAATATTACAGAAAAACAAGACTCAAAGAAGCAAATGAATAAAATAACTGTTCGCATTCCTCTCAAATATTCTCCTTAAGGGTTACATTTTCGAGCCGTTTGGGGTTGAAACCCTTGGGCCGTGTGGTCCAAGTGCACGTTTAGTATTTAAAGATCTTTCTAAACGCCTTGTTGACACTTCGCGTGACCCAGGGGCTGGCATTTTCCTCGGCCAGAGGTTAAGCATTGCCATACAACGTGACAATGCCGCCAGTCTTTTGAGCACACTTCCAGTAGACAGACATGCGGAGGAATTTTTTGACGCCCGATTGTAAGTTTTATTTAGTTAAGAGTTAAGTATTTTATAAGTTTGCCTATAGGTGAACATTATATACAATTTTATGTAAGTACAATTATTGGTAGGCCATTAGCCATCGAGCCATAGAGCAGTGGTGGCCCAGGGGTAAAGGTCCCGACTTACGTGTTATAGGTTTGAACCCAGGCAGACAAATTCCATCACAATTGACGTCTTAGTTCCTGATATTTCTTAACAAGGATCTACATACATACACTCCGTTCCCTCAATGATACAATAACAAACACACCCTACCCCCCGTGCGTCACTTGCATCGCTCCTGCTATGCTGGTCCATCTGAGTCACGTTTGTTTTGTTACAGTTAATAATATCCAGTAATTATTTACTACTCTTGATCTTAATTGGGTTACGAACTGCGGGTTGGATTGTTAGGCATGTACAGAAGTGCTACAATATCGTTCAATAAAGGCGAATGAACGAAAGACTTTATATTAGGAAATAACAAAATACATGTACATAAATGACTTGAGTATGTGTGGTTACATGTTTGTGAACGCACCGACGATACAGGAATGATTCCAAGTGTGGGGCAAGCAGCCACTGCAGGCGCGGGCTTGCGGACGGCGAGTTATGGGTAGCTCGCCGTCCGATGAGGACTAGGCCCGAGAGTTGACGGCGCGTAATGTTCCACGCGTGCCTCAAACAGACGTCAGCAATAATCGACGGGGCCCGCCGACGCCGACGCCTGCCTAAGTGTCGTGAATAAATTCGAAAGAGAGTCACTACGCCCCTTGGCACAGGCAACTGAAGGAACAGGGATGGGGTTTAGTCAGTAAGAGTCTGACACGCCCTTCCGCTCCATCCAGAACGGGAGATGTCATTGGATGATTTGCCAAAAAAAAAAACCCAGGCAGGCACTTTAGTGTGTATAAATTACTTCTCACTCACTACTGCTCTCAAAACAGTGAAGGAAAACATCGCGAGGAAACCGGTATGGCCCAGAACCAACAATTCGAAGACATATGACATACACTAACCTGAATTGGGACCGCGTGGTGGATTATAGCCATTTTTTAACACAGGAAGAAGGCCTATGTCCCAGTAGTGGGAATGTTATAAAGCTGACTATGCTTATGTACTAGCCATCGAACATCAAGAGGCAGATGACCGCAACACACAGTCGATCCCCAGGAAATGCCATCATCATCATCATCAGCCCTTTAATGTCTCCACTACTGGGGCACAGGCCTCCTCTCTGTGAGAGGGTGTGGGCCGTAATCCACCACGCGGGCCCAATGCGGATTGGTAGATGTCACATGTCTTCGAATTTTTGGTTTTAGGACATGCCGGTTTCCTCACGATGTTTTCCTTTACCGTTTTGAGAGCAGTGGTGGTGACAAAGTAAAGCGCCTGCCTGGGTTTAAACTCACGACCTACAACTTGTAAGTCGCGGTCAATACCGCTGGGCCACGACTGCTCATAGGAAGTGCTATAGGCTATATGAATCTAAAAAAGTGGCAGCCCCGATTAGGCTAGTGAAGTCTTTTTTTTTGTGACATTTGAGAGGTGTAACTCACTAGAATGTAAGAAATAAAAAAAATCGAAAGAGAGTTACCGCGCCCCTGGCACAAGCAACTGAAGAAACACGGGTGGGTTTTAGTCAATTAAAGTCTGACACGCCCTCCCGCTCCTCCCAGAGCGGGCAAAGTCATTGGATGATTTCTCACCCCCGAAAAAAAAGTTCTTGAATTTGAACTCTCAGGAATTTGGATTTGTGTTTGGTCAAAGTGTTATGGTTTAGTTTTTTTATAATTCTTGTAAAGTCCCTTTAATCGACCGTCTCTGGAGCAAAGTGTGTATTTCTCCTCTACCTACTTATTATTTTAAAGAATACACTTAACGCCATCTAGTCCCAAGCTAAGCAGAGCTTGTGTTATGGGTACTGGAAAACTGATAAACATACTTATATATTTCTAAATACATAAATATTATAGATAAATTACACCCAGACACAGAACAAATGATCGTGCTCATTACACAAACATTTGTCCTGGGTGGGAATCGAACCCACGACCTCCGGCATAGCAGTCAGGGTCACTAACCACTAGACCAACAGGCCTGATACTGGCGTGATTTGGAATTTAATGAAAATATAAACGAAATGAGAATACAAATAATAGTTTTGGCAAGACAATGTTCATCCATCCCACATGTTCAGTGATAAACCCTGGACATCGGATCACAAAGTAGCTTAATACTGATGGCAGTACTAAAGTACATTGTATACGCTACTCGAGCGTCACGCA
This sequence comes from Polia nebulosa, assembly GCA_951329385.1. Lineage (NCBI taxonomy): Eukaryota > Metazoa > Arthropoda > Insecta > Lepidoptera > Noctuidae > Polia > Polia nebulosa. Next base: position 31,269,399 of record OX589594.1, read on the forward strand.
TTTAGTAATGCGGTCGCTAAAACCGGCATTGTATACGTAAACGATGCAGCCAGGAATTTGGAAGGGAATAATGTGTTCTGTGTGGTAGGTATGTGATTAATCTCCATATACTTGAGTTAACAGAATATTTAGCAATGAATCATCAACCTAGTGAGATTTAGCACATACTATATGTATATAATAATAATAATAATTCATTTCTTTAATGAGGTAATTTCACACCCTTTGCCATAACATAAAATTATAAAAATAATATCAAATAAGTAATTAAAATTGCGCATTTAATTAAAATTTAATTTTTAAAATTAATTAAAATCATTAACCTAACTAGAAAACCTGACTGCAAAAAAACACTAAAAACTTTAGTGCAGTTTCAAGGTAGAAAAATCTGATGATGAAGTCGAAGATGGAGCACGCCTGCCTAGAAGTAACCTGTTCACTCTTGACTTAATTCAGCAATCGGGGTTATGTCTACATATGAGTATTATACCTGTCCAACAGATATTATGGCCCAACTGTCCAACACCATCTTCACGAAAGTATCTGAGAGCTTATGAAAACTAAAAGGAATTATAACTTTATTGTTGCAGTTTGTGACTTAGGAGCAGTGGTGGCCCAGTGTTAACAGTCCCAACTTACGAGTTATACGTCCTGGGTTCAAACCTAGGCAGGCGCTTTATTTAATCACCAAAGCAAATCAATCTGCCAGGCATTTTCCCAACTATCTTGGGGTCGGCTTCCAGTCTAACCGGATGCAGCTGAATACCAGTATCTTACATGGAGCGACGGCCTATCTGACCTCCACCACCCAGTTACTGGGTAATACGATACCCCTTGGTAAGACTGGATGTCAGACTTTCGGGCTTCTGACGACCCGTAACGACTATCAAATATCCACGATTGTCAGCCGGGACCAACTGCTTAACGTGCTTTCCGAATCACGGGAGTCTCGGTATGTAAAGATGGTCACCCATCTATGGACCAACCCCGGCAAGCGTAGCTTAACCTTACGGATCGACCCGTGACGCTGTTATTACTTTAGCCACGAGCTCCTTACGAGAAATTTATTTAATCACCACTGCTCTCAAAATGGTGAAGGAAAACATCGTAAGAAAACCGACATGTCCTAGATCCAAAAATTCGAAGACATGTAAGTACATCATTACGGCCCGTTCCCTCTCCTAGAGAGGAAGCCTGAGTCCCAACAGTGGGAGCATTATAAGGCTAGTAATGCTGAACAAGAAACACTGTGTTAAGATCAAAAACTGGAGTGACAAAAGTGCTTTAAAAGACAGACCAACGAAAGTGAAGATAGACGTGCAATATACTGCGAAGTATATCCAAGTAAAGTGGAGAATAATAATAATAATAATAGTCATTGTGCCGATAGTTGTGACGGCCAATGGCTTAATAGCCAAGAGCCTCGACCAACATCTAAGGAGGCTCTCGTTGGGCAGTTGGATCAAGGGCTTGATCCAGAAAGCAGAAATCCTGGACACGGCGCATATTGTTAGGAGATTCCTTTCTCAAGAGGCCTGACCACAGGTAGCTTGGACCCTATTCCCGATACCGGTGAGACTTATTATATTTTTAAATGTTTTTGTATTTATTTATGTTTTTCTAAGTACTTACCTAAATATTTAAAAGTGTAAAGTTGTATGTGTATAAAATTAAATAAATGGAATAATAATAATATATCTTTATTTCTCCCTCAAAAACAAGACTTAATACGATAAAAACTAATTAACATAATAAAATCAATTTCAGCCAAGTGTATGTGCGGAGCTGGTGTCTATTATAGGTATAAACCTGTATTACAGATCACCAGGTCCTCACCCCACGAAACCAGGTATAACATAACAAAAGACTTAAATAGAGACACGTATAAAAGATTTTTTTTTGCTAAGAAGAATGATTATTACTCAAAGGTACCCTAAATAATCATCTGTGAGTCAGATCTTAAACATGCCTTACAAACAATTGAAAGCCAGCACCATCGAAATTAAAACAACTTTGTAAGTGCAATAACTTTCATTCCCCTCACCCGTAAGAGCTCGGCTATTTGCAGCACAAACAGTTTGCGTTCAAGTGGCCAAATGGCCGATTAAAGATGAATAAAGACGAATAGCAAGTAAACCTCAGCGAGGAGTGGAGACCGCCTGGCGACGCGCCAGTGCCGCTAAATGTGTTATGCTGGCTGCATAGATTAGAGAGGGCAGATGTGATTGGTGATAGGAGAAACTAAGCGACAGCTGGACTAGCGACAGTTCCGTGTCAAAAGTGTGGCTATACAAGGTGTAACAAGACATATTACAAAGCCGTTAACTACGCATACTGTAGGTCTAATAAAGTAGCTTTGCGCAAAAATTATTGCTGGGAAACAAATTTTATTTTTAGGTATGAAAATAAAATGATTTTTATTGTGCGCCATGTAACGCGAACCCAGGCAAGTGGCGTTAAACCCCGCCCCTTCGCTCTAAGCCACATCGGTACTTGTCGGATACGTTTGATAATCATTGCGTTTTTGTAACTGCAAATGCGTAATTTCGAAAAAAATACGAATATTCAGGTAATGCGTTTTATGGAAAAAAGTTTAGTAATAACACTTGGAATTCGTTTTTCGTAAAAAAGTAAAAAAAAACTGTGACTTTGACCTTCAATATCTCCAGAACCAGTGGATTCCCAGGTATGGTCAAGCAGAAAAAAAATATCCAAATAATGGGTAGAATATGTGGCTTTTGGCTTCGGAATCTATCTTTTTACACCCGATATAGGTTAGTGTGCGTTTTAGGACGTAATGAAATAAAGGTAAACTAAACACAGTCAATGCTAAAAACGCACGAGGTCACGGAGGTTGAGGTGTGTTTTAAGATACCAAGCAATCTAAAAAGAAAGAAATAACGGCTTAGATTGATTACTCAAGAATTGCGCAAAAGACTCAAAAAACTCTCCCATTTGTTTTTTCAGTAAGCGCCTGATATTTCTCACAAATGAGCAAGTGTTTTCCCATAATATTGAACTCTTATAAAGAATGACAGACTTAAATATTCATCAAAAGAAGTTAAAGAAAACTGGTACCTTAAAAAGTGCTACGAAAGAGCTACGCCGTAGCCATGTAGAGGCTCCGACCCACAAATTCGTAGCACGACTACGAGATCCTATTGACATGACCTTTTAGTACACGTTGTATAATAATTTGTGTACATTACACATACACAAATTATTATACAACGTGTAGGATATCTGGCCAGTGACGTGTTTCATCGGATGTTGGATGAGCTACTAAAAGATGTTTAATTAGAATAATTCCAGCCAACTTGCACGTAATGACAGGACGCCGGCTCGACTGAGTGCGATTTAATGGGCTATCTCATTAATTGCATTAAATGTTAGCTGATTTTATTATGGATTTTATGCTTCAATTAAAATCGGATTCGTAGTTTTTTTTTTTTGAAGGACGCGAATTACTTTTATTGATTTTTGATCGAATGGTTTGTCTTTATCAATATTTGAAAACAAAATCTATTAATTGAGTTTATGTCTATCTTTAATAACGGTGAAGCAAGTTAGTTTCATTACGAAGTTAATAGAAGCACCGAAGAGGTCGGATTAGAGTGACACAGGCTGCTTTTTTTTCATTTCACTCTAGCGGAGCGTCCATGATTGAGTGACGGCCGTCTCCTGATGACAGATCACGACAGAAATTGCTGAAGTGCCACAGGGTCTTGAGGCACCTGCGGACGGTGAGAAGTGGGTAGCTCGCCGTCCGATCAGCACCAGGCCCGAGAGTTGACGACGCGTAGTGTTCCACGAGCGCCTCAAAGAGTTGTCAGCAATATATGACGGGACCCGTCATGGCCGAAGCCTGCCCAGGGGTTGTGGATAAATTCGAAACAGAGTTATCGCACCCCTGGGCACTCAGGGCAGGGAAGGAACAGGGGTGGGTTTTAGTCAGTAAGAGTCTGAGACGCCCTCCCGCTCCACCCAGAGCGGGAGAAGTTATAGGATGATTTTGCACCCCCCAAAAAAAATCACACGATAATCGCACTAATATTATAAAAGCTAATGATAAATGATAAATAAATGATAAATGATGTTTATTCAGTAAATAGGTTACAAGGAACACTTTTACACGTCAATGTTTTTTGTCAGTTTAAGCTAGATGAGGCCGGTGTTTCCTAGCTGACTACCCTGAGAAGAAACACCGAAACAAACTCAGAGCTCAAAGTCTCTTTTAAAGTGTTGAAATCCATACAATGTGTACTGGTTAAATCATATGAGAACCATGTACGTCTATTTCTGGGATGAGCTTTTTGAAGAAAGCAACACACAAATTCGAGTGGACCTGTCCAGACCGTGCAAGCATTTGTCAGTCATCGCGAAGCTCAACTCAGGACTTTGAGGAGCTCAACGAACCGACGAACAATACCAAAGTAAGGACATTTGAGTAGGCCGCAAAAATACTCAAACTGTCAGACAATCATAAAATCTACATGAATATAACGACATACATAGTTCTCGCATTCACATTATTCTATGTGAAAAATGTGAATGCGAAATGTGAATGATAAAGTTTGTGAGTGTGTGTCTTTGTATGTTTGTTGCTTCTTCTCGCTTAAACGGCTGGACTGACTGGATGAAATTTGGTAGCTTATACCCTGGATTAACAGAGGCTACTTTTTATCCCGGTCTACGCGGGTAAAACTGCGGGGCGCTGCTAGTTAGGTAACATAAATATTGTGCACTAGCTTCCGCCAGCGACTTCACCCGCGTTGTATTAGTACTTCTCCCCTATATAAATTATAGCCTATGTATTATTCTGATGTATAAGCAATATTACTGTGAAGTTTCATCAAAATCCATTCAGTAGTTTTTGCGTGAAAGAGTAACAAACATACATCCTCACAAACTTTCACATTTATAATATTAGTTGGATTAGGACAAGCCGCCGACGAACTGCTGTGATTTCGGCGCATTCCTGATGGTTTCGAAGCTGCTGAACCACTAATCACTAATACAATGAACACTTCTGGTAAAAGAACGCCGATAATAATGACCTATTGATTTCTTGTGACTGCCTATGTTAGATTATTTTATTAGTTCTACAGTGCGGAAGACGCAGCGTTGGAAGGCACACCCACAAGGAAGAGCAATGATCTGATGAGAGGTGCGGATAGCCGATGGATGCGAGACGCACAGGACAGCGCGTTGTGGCCACACTTGGGGGACGCCTATGTCCAGCAATGGACGTTTTTCGACTGAAATGATGATGATGATGATGATGATGACTAGAGGGCGTGAGATTGAGGGAAGGGTGAAAAGGAGGCCTTTGTTGAGCAGTGGGACAATCTGCCCGCGCCTTTTCTCAACTATCTTGGGATCGGCTGCCACATAGTAATTCGATACCCCTTGGTAAGACTGGTTGTCAGACTTTCGGGCTTCTGACGACCCGTAACGACTGCCAAAGATCCACGATTGACAGCCGGATCAACGACTTAACGTGCTTTCCGAGGCACGTAGGGGTCTCGGTATATAAAGATGGTCACCCATCCATGGGCCAACCCCGGCAAGCGTAGCTTAACCTGATGGATCGACCCGTGCGGCTGTTATTACTTTAGCCACGAGCAGTGGGACAATGTTGTCCCACTGCTCGAGCTGTGCTCGTCGTTTTAACCTTTGTAGGTTAAAATAAAAAAAGACGGTGAAGTGCGAGTCGTACTCGCACGGTTCCGTACCATAAGCTAAAATAAAACACGTTTCTTGTATGTGGACGAAATCACGTTAATTACCTTTTTGTTGTTATAGCGGCAACAGAAATATACATTCTGTGAAAATTTCAACTGTCTACCTATTATTACGGATCATGAGATTCAGCTCACTGACAGACAGACGGACGAACGGACGGACGGACAGCGGAGGCATAGTGACAAGGATCCCGTTGGTTACCCTTCGGGTACGGAACACTAAAAAAAGAAACAACTATCTATGAATAAGAGTGCGAAAATAACCCACAAAACTTTTTTTAAATCCAGTCCAGAATCTCTTCAAGATATAAACAGTCTTTCCTTCATTCCCGAATTAGAACGGAAATGAATAATCCTATTTATCCTCACCCAGTTTTGATTGAGTCACCTCATTCACCTGAACAGATCCCTGAGGAAATTGAGGTTTAATAATAACAATAACATCACGCCTTTATTCCACCAAGGTAGGGGTGTAAGCACATGTACGAGTATATTAGTAATAAGAGGCGAGCTTGGGAGCATGCATGGTCAGCTAGGTGACGTCATTCTAAATCTAGACTAGGACTAGTTGTTTTGTTATGGGTATCAAATGTAAGTGTTTACTGAGAAGAACACGAATAATAAAAAAACTTTAATACACTAAAAATTAAAAAATTACTTTAATTTCGGAAGTCGGTGTCAAATAACGAAGAAATAAAATACAAGCACCGACTTCCGAAATTAAAGTTATTTTTTAATTTTTAGTGTATTTTCTTTTTTGGAAGTCGGTTGTTTTTTTTGTAAAAAGTTTTTTATTCTTCACTTTTTAGTTGTTTTACCCTAGAACTAAAAATCCCAATAACATGGAACGTGGAATTTAAACATACTCGTAATTAAAACAAAAACGTCATCTAGATATACGTATTTTTCGTTTTAGTGCAGTTTCTCAAAAACCGCTCGGACCACCTCGGGAGGATATTTTATCTTTCGGCTAAAAAAAGAATTTTGAAAATCGGTCCACAACTGACGGAGAAATCGGGGGACATACATAAAAAAAAACGTGCGTCAGTCGAACATCCTCCTTTTTCGAAAGTCGGTTAAAAATAACGTGTCTTTTTTTAAAGTACAGAATAAAATGATTACAAGCTTTCATTTAATTTGCAATTTGACCACTTCAAAAATAGCAAACCATTTTTCGAACAAATGTTGGTTTCCGATAGAGCTGAAATTTGGCATAGGTATGTAAGTCCGGTAACAATGCAGTATTATGATACCATCGAGCTGGTCTGATGATGGCACCGGGATGTAGGGACTGGAACTCCCTGATGGCAAATGGCAGGACAGTTGAATTTGGGCTAGTATGTTTTGTTATTATGAGCACTTTTCATTACACGTAATAGCAAGGGTCTTGTCAAAAAATATTTTTATTTTTTATGTTAAGGGTGGCACATGTCAAGCTTACAGAATATTTATCACCAAACCTGCAAAACAAAGGCATTGAAGGTGTGAGCTGAAATAAATGACTCCTGTGCCTGTTAGAAAAGACCAAAACGTCATCTACGTATGTTACATTTTTTGATTTTGTTGATTTTTTCAAAAAGCGTTAAAGCAATTTCGATAAAATTCATATGGGACCACTTACGGAGTATATTTCTTTAGAATAAAAAAAAATATTTTGAAAATCAGTCCACAACTGACAGAGAAATCGGTGGACATACATAAAAAAAAAACAGTTGAACATAGAACCTCCTCCTTTTTGAGAAGTCGGTTAAAAATATAGATCTGCACATCGTTTCGATAGAGGTGATTCGTATAAATTTTTAAAAGTAATCTCAGAACTTTTCACCAGTTATTAGCAGGGTTCCTAAGGGATACGCCCTAACAGGTGTAGTACAGAGTGGCCCTCTCCAGAAACTGATGGTGATCACTCAGGTGGCTTTAGGGAGGTTATGATCCTGGTTTTGTTCTGTCTCCCGCTTGATTAGGAAGGAAGTGGAAATTCTGTTTTTCTTACTCCTCCGCTGTCTTTTCTGATTAATTTCGTTGCGGGACCCGAGACAGTTTAATCGTTCCTCTGGGACTCGTCGAACTTCATTGCCTCGGCGTTTTTTCTGGTAGTCGCCTTTGATTCTGGCTTACAGAAATTATATTGGTTTGGGAATAGTGAGGCGGGCTTGTCCCAAAAAAAAAGGTTAAAATCCCACACTGTTCTTTTCCCCCAACAGTCCAGGTACCTATTAAAGGTTTTCCCCGATAACGAACACAGGGATAGTTTTAGAAGTTTTTTATATAAGTTGCGATGATTGTTTGTTCGGATTAAATCTTCCAAGCTGAATTAGTACCACTTCCTCTTATCCTACGGAGTTGAAATTTTACATGTTGGTGCAGATCCGATACACGAACATAGCTCCAGAACTTTTCAACGGTTAAAACAGCACAGACGTTTTATGTATGAATTTTAAAATTTCTTTAATAGGTAATATGTTTTTCCTATTAACTTATTCGTGGCTAAAGTAATAACAGCTTCACGGGTCGATCCACCAGGTTAAGGGTCCGCTTGCCGGGGTTGGTCCATGGATGGGTGGCCATCTTTACATACCGAAACTCCTCCGTGCTTCGGAAACCACGTTAAGCCGTTGGTCCCGGCTGTCAATCGTGGATCTTTGACAGTCGTTACGGGTCGTCATAAGCCCGAAAATGTAACAACCAGTCTTTCCCAGGGGTATCGTATTACGGAGTAACTGGGTTGTGGAGGTCAGATAGGCAGTTGTTCCATGTAAAATACTGGTGTTCAGCTGCATCCAGTTAGACTAGAAGCCGACCTCAAGATAGTTGGGAAAAGGCGCGGGCAGATTGAGTATGTACTACGGTTGTCTGTCATATTACCAAACCGATGTTGATAATTGAGAACCTGATTCATATTCGGGATTCAAACCATCAAAGCCGAATTGCTATTAAGGCTAGTGACGTCAGCGCGTCGTAATTTTAGCCGTCCTCGCATACCTTGGTATTTTGTCTACATTCATTGATCTTTTTTAGAGTATTATTTTAGTTGACTATCGAAAATGTTAAGTTTCTTTATCATAAACTGTCTGACCCAGCGAACTTCTTGCCGCCTGAGAATCAATGAAAAACTCTTTCTCGATATATCACCAAAAAAAAAATCCATAATGTGAGAAAATGAATTTTTTTTTCATACTTATTTTTCGAATTTTTTCGGATATTTTAATAGCTATTCTGATATTCAGGGCGGAGAAAAATCTAACAAATGAAAAACAAATCATTCCAACCGTTCTGGAGTTATAAATATTGTAACTGGTAATTGTGGTGGTAACAGTGCATATACAAATTGGTTCATAATGAACAGGGTTCAAATGTTTCATACGAACATTTATAACCATCACTAGAACTGAACTGAGATCATGTACAAATCTCTTTTAGATAGCACCCAGTCGGTTGCTGCGATGTACTAGTCTACAACGATAACATAACATCTCGACTGTAGATCCCGGAGGGTAATATAGAGGTGTACCTACTAGGTATCTAGGATCGAATTAAATTAGGTGCAATAGAAAGACCTATATGTCCAGAAGTGGACTGCTACATGCTTATACAACACTTACAAGCATTTAGAGCATATTTTTCGTCGACTGATTGACACTTTACGTGACCAGAGGGCTCACTCGTTCTTCGACCGAAGAATCAGCACTGCCATCCAACGTGGTAATGCTTCAGTCTTCTGGGTAAGTTTCTGGTTTCCCCAGATGACAGCGATGAAGAGAAGTATTTCGACGCTTAAGTGTATTCTGTGTTGTACGAACAGCGTTACTTCAGTTGCCTGTGCCAAGAGGCGTGGTGTCTCTTTTTCGAATTTATCCACGACCCCTAGGCAGGCATCCACTTCAGTCGGTCTCGTCAGTTATTGCTAACATCGGTTTGAGGCACACGTGGAACACTACGCGCCGTCAACTCTTGGACCTAGTCTTCTTTGGACGGCGAGCTACCCATTACTCGCCACTCGAAATCGACTTGCGACCCCCGACGCCCAGGGCGTCTCCTGCGGCGGCTGCTTGCCCCACACTTGGAATTATTCCTGTATCGTCGGTGCGTTCACAAACATGTAACCACACATACTCAAGGCATTTATGTACATGTATTTTGTTATTTTCCTAATACAAAGTCTTTCGATCATTCGCCTTTGTTGAACGATATTGTAGCACTTTTGTACATGCCTAACAATCCAACCCGCAGTTCGTAACCCAAATAAGATCAAATGTAGTAAATAATTACCGGATATTATTAACTGTAACAAAACGATCGTGACTCAGACGGACCAGCATAGCAGGAGCGATGTAAGTGAGGCACGGTGGGTAGGGTGTGTTTGTTATTGTATCACTGAGGGAACAGAGTGTATGTATGTAGGTAGATCCTTGTTAAGAAATATCAGGAGCTCAGACGTCAATTGTGATGGACTTTGTCTGTGGTGCTGACGTGGGAGATCCTCTGGTGTGAGACAGAGATGAATAATTTCCATCCATCTATTCTCAGCTAGAGTAATTCTGAACTTGTCCTACATGCCTACGCCCCGTTTAGGACGACTTGCATAAAATCAAAATAAATGATACTTTCATTCGTCAACTCGTCCCACGTTTATTTTTGTGTGTAATTTTAAACTTTATAAACCTTTGGTACAGTTTTTAAGACAAGATAATAACAATATTATGTTTAAGAATTTTTAGTTTTTGCTTTCGATTTGTTTTAGATTATTTAATATTAAAAAAGTCAGTACCTACTCCGTCGTATCAAGAAACAAGAGCCTACCTACTCTTAGGTAAGCATAATCTGCCTCTTATAATGTTCACACTGATGGGAGAGGGAATGGGCCGTTATCTACTACGCCACCCCAGTGATGTTGCAGGAAATCACATGTTTTGGAATTTTTGGTTTTAGGACATGCCGGTTTCCTGACGTTTTCCTTCGCCGTTTTGAGAGCAGTGGTGATGAAATAAATTACACAAAGTAAATTGTCTGCCTGGGTTTGGGCTCGGGACCGTTATCAGTGGGCCACCAGTGCTCACTGCAGTCGTAGGTACTTTGTTTCAATATTTTGTTTTGACTTAAACCAATGCTTAGACGATGCCTAGTGAGGCTCGTTTCGAAATCATCATCATCATCAGCCTTTTAATGTCCCCACTGCTGGGGCAAAAGCCTCCTCTTTGTGAGAGGGTGTGGGCCGTAATCCACAACACGTGCCCAATGCGAGTTGGTGGATGTCTTCGAAGTTTTGGTTCTAGAACATGCCGATTTCCTCACGATGTTTTCCTTCACCGTTTTGAGAGCAGTGGTGATGAAATAGCGCCTGCCTGGGTTTGAACTCACGACCTACAACTTGTAAGTCGCGGCTGTTACCACTAGGCCACCACTACTCTCAAACTCTGGTCTCTCGATGCGAAATTACTGACTTGACAAAAATGTGTGAAGGAGTCCTTTATTTTGTAATGTAAAGCTATTTAATATAGCCTGTGTCATCATCATCATTCTCCTGCCCTTATCCCAATTTATTTAGGGGTAAGCGCAACATGTGTTTTTCTTCCATACTCCTCTATTAGACGTCGTAATAAATATGTCAGCTCTAAAATAACCGAAAACTGCACCTCCGTCAGTTAGATGATCGAGGGGCAAAGGTGAAAATTAAGATTAACCACACCAAATTTAAAATTTTAGTGGTTAAGTCAAATCAGACTAATTACGCCACTTCCTTTAAAAATAGCAAGGAAAAGCGTTACAATAATAATAATAGTACATTGCATCAAAACAAATCGTTACGCAATGCTGCAGCTGGTAATGCGGTAAGAAATAAAGTATGTGTCATTCTCATTACATTCGCCGAAGATATTTATGACAACTTCACTGTTGGGTGGTCTGGTCTGGACGTTGCTGGAATGTTTGAATGAGAAATGGTGTACTAATGCTGAGTACATAGCTCTTAGCTGGAGCACAGAATAACTAATAGTACTAACGTAGCTGGAGTGAGTGATTTGATGTCTGTCGGCTTGATGTTTCATTCATCTGGTCTGCCATTCATAGATGTTGGGTGTCTACTGATGAAAGGGCTTCCTCAGGGTCCTAGCAAGGGGGGGGGGAGATGCACTACCTTAAAATACCAATGTCCTTTGCATTTTTTATAATATATATAAGGTTTTTTTATTGGTATACTGAATACGACACGGTTGGCGCAGTGGTTGAGAGTTCGGCTGTTGCGCTGCGTGTCGCGGGTTTGATTCCCGCACGGAAAAAACATTTGTATGCCCTACTGATAGTTGCTCCGGATCTGGGTGTCTTGTGTAAGTGAGTTTACATGATTGTGAACGCACTCACGATACAGAAGTAATTCCTACTGAGGAGTAACGTTTTAAAAAAACCGGCGAACTCGGACTTCACACATTTAGGGTCCCGTACCAAAAGAGGGAATTATAAAAAAAAAACTGATTTATCAATACCATAATATCGTATATTTGTTAGTGAAATATACGATATTATGGCACCACTGACTGAAAAGTTGTGTGGAAATCGGTTGTCGTGGTATGGGCATGTGATGCGTAGGAATGAAGAAATTGTTGCGAGGAAAGTCTTGTGTATGGATGTGGATGGCTATAAATGTAGAGGACGACCAAAGAAACGATGGTTGGACTATGATGTGGATATAGGTAAAAAGGGGGTGACTACAGAGATGACGACTAATAGAGGAGTATTGAAGAAAAAGACATAATATAGCGCCGACCCCAAATAAATTGGAATAAGGGTAGGAGAATGATGATGTTAGTGAAATATACGTAGGCATATATAATAATAAACGTTATCACCAAATTTCAAGTTCATAGGTCAATGGGAAGTAAAAAACACTTCAGAACACAATTTTGTGACAGACGACGGATAGACAGACGGACAGACAGACGGACAGACGGACACGTGAGTGACAGCAATAGGGCTCCGTTTGGACTCTTCGGGTACGGAACCCTAAAAAATATGATTGAACAAATAATAATATGAATCAGAGTAAATAATAACCCCGACAATTATGTACTATGTGTTAGGATTTATTGACTAACACATGTTAACAAGTCAAGAAAGCCAAAAAACAATTATTAACTTGAATAGATCAAGTAATAATTTACTCTCACCTTTCCTGTAACAACAGCTGCCCAATATATATTTTTTTTTATCATTTATAGCACGCGTTTGACCACAATCTCACCTGATGGTAAGGCAGGGAGGAACAGGGGTGGGTTTTAGTCAGTAAGAGTCTGACACACCCTTCCGCTCCACCCTAGAGCGGAAGAAGTCATAGGATGATTTCCCACCCCCAAAAAAAAAAAAAAAATGGTAAGCGATGATGAGGTCGAAATTGGAGCACGCTTGCCTAGAAGTAACCTATTCACTCTTGTTTTAAACGTACGTACTTGTTTTGTAGCTATCAGGAAACAGTGACTCTGGCAGGGAATTCCACTCCTTATCTGTACATACAATAAATGTGTTCGCAAAACGTTTTGTGCGTATCGGTGGGATATTCGCCATGTACCGGTAGCGCTTCGTCTTACGTCTAGTGGTCCGATGATGGAACGGGCTTGGTGAATGAAACTGCAATTCCGTCGCACACTCTCCAAAATGCAACCGATAGAAAACCGACACATTCGCAACACGGCGTCGGTGCTCAAGACACGGGGCCTCGACTCGACGAGCCTATCATTGCCGATGATCCTCTTGGCTTGTTTCTCAATGGATTCAAGCACATCAAGCTGGTATCTGGCAGATCCATCCTAAAGATGGGAGCAGTACTCCATACACGATCGAACTTGCATAAACATTAAATTCAAGTCTAGCTACGGCCCTGGACCTCCTGGCTTAGGTAGATATAATATCATCAAAACTTCAGAACAAAATATAAAGTTCCATGGGTGAAGTAAAGATGGGGTCACTCTAGATTTAAAGTCATAGTATTGGTAGATTGCAACACTTGTTATGCCCATTTCGTGTTTAATTGAAATTCTTATATTGTAATGCAATTTTTACAGTTTGCTATTAAAATTATAATTTTTAATGTCTTTAATGTTTTATTTATAAGAGTATTATCAAACAGTCGATCAATAATCCTCCCAACCGAATTTCAATCCCGGTAGCCAATCTCAAAGGAGATTATCCAAGTCCGCAGGTGATATTATAGTGCATAAGTGTGTGCGCAAACACACCTGTGCACTTTCTGTGACTTTACTCTCAGAGTCAGGTGAGACAGCAATCCGACATGACCGGGGAGAGATCAGGCGCAGGACGGCTTTGCGTACTTTCCTCCTGACTTTGGTATTGTTCGTCGGTTCGTTGAGCTCCTTAAAGTTCTGAGTTGAGCTTCACAATAACTGCTTGCACTGTCTGGACAGGTTCACTCAAATCTGCGTGTTGCTTTCTCCAAAGCTCATCCCACACATTAACGTACATGGTTCTCGTATGATTTGACCAGTACATATTGTATGGATTTGAACACTTTAAAAGAGACTTTGATCTCTGAGTTTGCTTCGGTGTTTCTTCTCAGGGTAGTCAGCTAGGAAACACCGGCCCCATCTAGCTAAAACTGACAAAAAAAAGTTGACGTGTAAGTGTTGTTAAAATCTATTTACGAAAATAAAATTATTTATCATTATCGTTTCCGAGGCACGAGGGTGTCACACCACTAATTTCCAAACTCCAGGCTGCTACTGAGTGAAACAGAGTTACCGCGCCCCTGGGAACAGGTAACTGAAGGAACATGGGTGGGGTTTAGTCAGTAAAAGTCTGACACGCCCTTCCGCTCCATCCAGAGCGGGAAAAGTCATTGGATGATTTCCCAACCCCACAGAAAAAAGACCTAATGGAAAAACCCAATAGCACTTTCTTTGCTGACCTGGCAATCGAACTCAGGACCTCACCCTCAGCAGTCGCACTTGCGACCGTGAGACCAACCATGTAGTCGATCAGTTACATAGTCAGACAGTTGGTTAGTCCAACTGACATAGCCTTGAAATCAGCCTTTCTAATCCCAGTGCTGCGACACAGACCCTCCTCCCTGTAAGACAGTGTAGGCTGTAACCCACTACACAGTCCTAGTGCGGGTTGCTAGATGTCACATGTCTTCGAATTTTCCTAGATGGAGCGGGCGGTTGTCTACTAAGTACACAGACCTTTTTTTTTGTGGGGGGTGGGAAATCATCCTATGACTTCTCCCGCTCTGGGTGGAGCGGGAGGGCGTGTCAGACTTTTACTGACTAAAACTCACCCCTGTTCCTTCCTTGCCTGAGTGCCCAGGGGCGCGGTAACTCTGTTATGAATTTACCCGCGACCCCTTAGCATGCAGGCATCGGTCGTGATGGGCCCCGTCAGGGGTGGCTGACATCTCTTTGAGGCGCGCGTGGAACACTACGCGCCGTCGACTCTCGGGCCTGGTGCTGATCGGTCGGTGAGCTACCCATTTCTCCTGCGGCGGCTGCGGCTGGGGGTGTGAGGGCCACTTCGTTGAATCTCAGGTACACAGTCCTAGTGTGGGTTGCTCGGTCCTAGTGCGGGTTGCTAGATGTCACATGTCTTCGAATTTTCCTCAGTCGCCATTTACGCACTTTTCTGATACGGCGTCGTCAAAATGTTCAACATTCAGGATTGGCTTCAGATAGAGGAACTCTTCAACGTTCAAAAGCACAGACACAGACACACACAGATAGACCATTATCGCTAGCTTCCGGTTTTGGATCTGGAGAAGAAGAATACATTCATTCTTCTCCAGATCATGATCAGATGAATCATTCGCCAATTATTTCTGGTATGCAAATCTAATTACCTGTTGTCTTTCAGAGGCGTATAGATTAGAGTCGATATGTATTTGGTGCCAGAACTTACCTAATGTGTGTGTCAACACTCAATTAATCAGATTATGTACGGACTAATATTGTTTATGATGTACAATTAGTGAATTAACAACTATGTATTATAGAAAGATGATGGCTGTATAGTCAAATTCAAAATCAAAGCATTTATTTCAAATAAACCATTTACAGGCACTTTTGAACTGTCAATAAGTCGGTCAGTCAGAAAGATGAAGCTAATTGCACATTCCAAAGCGTAGATCTTTATGGAGAAGAACGTGCAAGAAATTCCATGGACACTCTTCTATTTATGTATTACAAAAGTCCTGGTTACATATGTCTTGTTGCTTCTATTATATGAGAACAATGTTAAATAAACAATTTATAAACATCAAAAAAAAATTAGTAATAGTGGCGGGTTTGATCAAGGGTTTATTAATTTATTTTATTGACTTCAAACTGTAATTGGTAATGACAACCTGCTTACACTTTTAATACACAAAACATAGCCTTTAGGTGTGTACATCTATCGATGTATAAAATTATAGTAACTGTAAGTTTTCTAGGGTACAAACGGATAAATGTTTAGAATTTGTTGTTGCTGGGGGCAATAACAAATTGTAAACGTAGTAGTAATATAGTTGTTGTAGTTTTTAATAGTTGTCGTGAGGAAAGTAAACGATGGTTGGACTGTGTGGAAGAGGATATGGGTAAAAAGTGGGTGACTACAGAGATGATGACTAATAGAGGAGTATGGAAGAAAAAGACATGTTGCGCCGACCCCAAATAAATTGGGATAAGGGCAGGAGAATGATGATGGGAGCTATAACAAATTTTAAAGAGAGGCATTTAGATTGCAAAGGGCAACTGAAGGAACGCGGTTGGATTTTAGTCAATAAGAGTTCTGACACTTCTCCCGCTCTACCCAGCGCAGGTTTTCTCCCGCCCTGGGTTCATTTGATGCTTTCCCACCCTCAAAAAAAAGTCATACGACTTTTAAGAACATTTACATTTCTCTAGTGTCTTGTTTTTTTTTTAACCGACTTCCAAAAGGAGGAGGTTCTCAATTCGTCTGTATTGTTTTTTTTTTGTATGTCTGTTACGCGATTTCTCCGCCACTTGTGAATAGATTTTGATGATTCTTTTTTTTTTGGTATGCCAAACTTCAGACGTGGTCCCATATAAATTTTATCGACATTGATTCAGCACATTTTGAAAAATTCAACATAAACAAAAATATGTATACACAGATGACGTTTTGGTTGTCTCCAATAATGTTCAAGTTCCATGTTATTGGGGTTATCCATTCGGGCATAACTTTATTATTTAGTTTTAGTTCTGGGGTACCTACAACAACTAAAACTTAACAAATAAAACTTTTCTTCAAAAAATACAACCGACTTCTAAAAATTTCAAAATAACTTTAATTTCGGAAGTCGGTATCATATAACGAAGAACCAAAATACAAACACCAAATTCCGAAATTAAAGTTATTTTGCAATTTTTAGAAGTAGATTGTGTTTTTTGTAGAAAAGTTTTTTTTTTAACACGAGTTTTCTTCTGCCTTAAGAAATAAGTTGTACATTCGTATACCGATGCTCAGACAGTACTCATTCAGGAAAGGCTCCAGCAATCCTCGTGTAGCATACGATACTATCAACGCCCACTTCCAATGTGTCATATTTTTGTCCCAATTTACTATTAGGAGCATCAAAACTAAATTATCTGACGTGTTATGACAGGGGACGGATTTTAATGAAAATATTGCGCACACGTGCTTTCTGGTCAGACGCTATCAACTATGATTTTACGAGCAAGCGGTGAAATTCAGAAAGATTTTGTAAGGTAGGGAAATATGCTTACAAGAGTCACTATCCGTCAGCAGGTAGACGTCAATAAGGAAACACATATTGAATATTATAAAGTCCTCAATATGGTCGTCCGAGGACGGCAAATACCTACAAAAACTCTTCAGGAAATCTGGGCTAAAATGTAACACATTGCCAACGCGCAGTAAGATTGCATTATATGTACTTACCTCATCATCATCATCGAAAGACATCCAGTACTGGACATAGACCCCCCTCCACCCCCCCAAGTCAAGTCACCACAACGACCGGTCATCACCAGGCCATCGGTCGACCTTGTGAGAGACTTTACAATCCTGCGTCTTCTGGTACGCAGTCGCGGTTTGTTCTGCGAGCAATGTACCCTGACCACTGCCATTCAAGTTTGGCGATTCTTCGGGCTACGTCGATAACCTTGGTTCTCTTCAGGATATCTTCAATCCTGATTCGATCACGCAAGGAAACTCCGACCATAGCCCTTTCCATTGCTCTTTGGGTAACTTCAAGCCTTCCGATGAGGCCCATTGTGAGCGGGCAAGTTTCTGTGTCATTTGATAAAATAATGTGTGGTAAAATATGTCATCACTGGCAACACGCACTGGTCATAGACTTTCGTCTTGAGACACTGCGGTATGTGGAACGAGAAGATACCGAGCAGCTTACCAAAAGCTGCCCAACTGAGTTGGATTCGACGATTTACCTCTTTCTCGAAGTTAGACCTGCTAGCTGGACCGTCTGTCCCAAGTAGACTCGTGTAAAACTTCGAGTATAGTCTCCGATCTTGACAGGAGTAGGTGCTACATGAGTATTTACCATTACCTTGGTTTAACCCATATTCAATCTGACTTCGAGACAACGTTTCACTAAAAGTCTAAGATTTTTTCATTATATCCTTTTTTTGCCTAGAATATATTCTGTAGCAGAACTGCATCATCAGCCTTTTAATAATAATAATAATATTTTGTTTATTTATGGCAACTAGGCCCAATTGTTAGTAACATATTTCTTAAAACTATTGTTAGTAACTGGACCTATTTGGCGCAGCCGCGGGGCACACAATGTCATTGTTTTAAAATTAAGTTGTTTTTATTATTATTTTCTATTTATACCCACATTGTGTGTATCTGTGTGTGCCAAATAAACTCGTTTTCTTTCTTTCTTCTTTCTTTTAAACAGAAAAAACACAGAAACAAAGAAAATTGTAAGGTTAACTGTGGGGGTCTTCTGACCAGCACCTCCACAGCGTGCGACAACCAAGGTGCGTCGCACTTATCCATCAACATCCGCGCTCTTGATAAAACGGAATTTGTTTTTTGCGCATTATGGCGTAAAAATCATCGGTATGCGCAAATGCGAACATACCGGGCGCACTACAAAAGCGCGGCAATGTAATGTTTAATGTCCTCACTGCTGAGGCACAAGCCTCCTCTCCGTGAGAGGGTGTGGGCCGTAATCCACCACGAGGGCACAATTCGGGTGGATGTCACATGTCGAATTTTTGGTTCTAGGACATGTCGGTTTCCTCACGATGTTTACCTTCACCGTTTTGAGAGCAGTGGTGATGAAATAATTTACACAAAGTAAAGCTGCTGCCTGGGTTTGAACTCACGACCTCAACTTGTGACTTGTGTGTGTGGTGGCTTGTGGTGGTATTACCACTGGGCCACCACTGCTCTTGACCTTTAATTATACAGATAAAACCATTTTCGGTAGGGTTCGAAATCACGACCTTTCGGTTACCAGATCATCGACTAAAACCCTGAACTATTGTCTCCTGATGATTTCTTCAACAAGTTATTTAGACCAGACTGAAGAGGTGGGCGTAGATTCACTGATAGCCATTAGTTTTAATCGAGCGGCACCATCGAACGCCGCATGACATTATATGTATGTTTATTTTTAATTGGCAACGATATTCGAACGCTTTTCTTTTGTTTTTCTAATTTTAACTCCGTTGGGAATTCGATATATCAGCTGATTGCCTCGTTAAATGTCTATAAATAGAATACCTAGTACGTTTAAAGAGGTTTTTCAATTTTACTTTACTGAAACATAGTGTAAAGTCTCTGGATGGAGTCAGGCTGTATTATGTTCTAGGTATATTAACTTATAAGAACGCTGACGCATTAAGGCTGTTTTTCATAATTCATTCGTTTCAAACCATACCTTGTGTAAACCAAATTAGTCATATTTACAACTTTATGCTAACTCGACAAACGTCTTTCTGTCAAAAACTAATTGACAGCTAACCCTAAAAAGACAGAGGAACCGTTTGAATGTAAATAAAAAAAAATATGGTTTGAAAATCTTTGCAATTTTTTGCCATTTTTCTCTTCATAAGATCCTATCTGAGACTTCAACGAATAGTTTTCAAAAAGTTCATCATAATTGGTTCAGCAATTCTCGAGTTTTGCGCTTAGCAACACATTTATGCATTAGGGTTCCTGAAAACATGTGTTCGCCTGTCCGTCGTCGTCTGTCACAAAATTTTGTTCTCATCAATTTTTTTACTTCCCATCAATAATGATAAATCAGATTTTTTCTTTGAAATTTCTGCATTTGGTACGGAACCCTAAATGTGCAAAGTCCGAGACGCACTTGCCCGGTTCTATTTATATAAAAGATAGATAGATAGGTTGATCACAATGCATCTAGATAAATTGTCACACATTGATTGATACATATTGAGTTTTTTTTCAAGACAAAATCGTAAGCAGTTCTGACCAAAAGTGTAGTGGTTAGATTAATACTCGTAGGTACATACTTATAGAAAAACTACTAGGTAATCGATTACCTAATCCCATAAATTATTAGTGCATCAATTAATTCCCAGATTGGGAAAGATTGAGCGTATTACTCGTATGTTCAAGGCGTCGACGTACATTAACAGGGTGAGAACGAAGAGTTATTACTTAAGGCGCTATTTCAGCTTGCGTGGTCTATGCTGAGCTCACGTAACGCGTCGTACGTTCACCCAGTGATTGCACTCGCCCATCAAGGAGCGCTGTCCGAAATTAGACGCATTATTAATTTATTATACATTAAACAACAATTAAAATTGTGGAACACGTATACTAAAATATAAATAACTAAATGATCTTTAGAAATACGCTTTATAGTTTTTGCGTGATTCTCAATTTTTCATCCGCGTTAGACATAACTTTACAAATTAATTACACTATGTGATAAAAACATAATTTCAAATATTTACATATCAAATTACGAAGAAATTATCTAAAATAACATATATTTTTTTCAAAGAAATAAAACTAGTGGTTTTGACGTGATGTTCAATTAAAAAATCATTAAAAGTCGCATAACTGCGCCTTAACAGGCAAGGCCGGGTGATTAATCCTAGCTTATTTTCGCAACTACTGCTCAACTCTATGCATCCCGGTGTGGATTATGGCCCACTCCCTTTAATAATAATAGCTTAAATAGGCCTCTTCTCTGAGAGGCCTTAATGACCCATGACAGCAATCTATTTTCTATTTCTCCGGGACTAGTCGAGCTTCATTGCCTCAACTTTTTTCTGGTGGTCGCCACTGTTGATTCTGGCTTACAGGACTTGCAGTGGTTAGGAAAACTATGAAAAAAAAAAAAATAAAAAAAAAAATCTTTTATTAGTTTGGGAAATCATTAGATGACTCCCCATTGGGTGTTGTGGAGGGGGCTGTCGGACTCTTACTGACTAAAACCCACCCGTGTGTAAAAATACAAGACTTCCAAAAAAAAAACACAAAAAAATGCAAAATGACCTTTATTTCGGGAGTCGGTGTTTATAGTTTTCTTTCTTCGTTATTTGACACCGACTTCCAAAGTTAAGGTTATTTTGCATTTTTTTTTTTGGAAGTTGGCTGTGTTTTTTATTTTTACTTTTTAGTATATCTAAAACTAATTAGTAAAGTTATACCAGAATTGATAACCCTAAAGACATGCAATTTGAACATAATAGGGACTATGCATGAAAAAAAATATTTGTTATCTAACCGGTTTATCGATAAATATACTAAAATAGAGTACGAACAGTGAAAGCAGAATCAAAATTGATCAAAACTTAAACGAGATATTATTTTTATTTGTTTTTTAAACAAATATATCTGTCCCTCTCTCGAAAACGCTGTTTTCTATGGCAGTTGTATGGGCGTCATGTCCTTTGACGTCAAAGAACACGTCGGACTTCTCTTTCTAATTATCAACTTTAAAGCTTTATAACTTCGTCGCTGATGATGATATTTTGAAAATTCCTTCATATTTGTTCACTAGAGTTAATAAGTCTACAATTGAACAAATAAAAAAGTATCATACATATTACCTATTGGTGAAATTAGGGTGCATCAGGGTAAACTGTACAAATCTGTGTTGTTCTGCGCTGATACGCTCTGAAGGGGTTCAGAGCATATCCGCGTGATGTTATGTTATGAAGTGGTGTAAACAATAAACAGCCCTGCTATTGCAGCAATTCTGGAAGGATTTTTTTTTTTTTTTTGGGGGGTGGGAAATCATCCTATGACTTCTTCCGCTCTAGGGTGGAGCGGAAGGGTGTGTCAGACTGTTACTGACTAAAACCCACCCCTGTTCCTCCCTGCCTCGAGTGCCCGGGGGCGAGGTAACTCTTTCGAATTTATCCTCCACCCCCGGGCAGGCATCGGCCGTGGCAGGCCCCTTCCCTTGGCTGACAACTCTTTGAGGCGCGCGTGGAACACTACGCGCCGTCGACTCTCGGGCCTAGTGCTGATCGGACGGCGAGTTTCCCACTACTCGCCGTCCGCAGGCCGGGGTCTACGGTGGCCGGAGATCGTCTCGCGGCGTCCGAACCCCCTGGCGTCTCAGGCGGCGGTTGCGGCTGGGAGCGCTAGGGCGACTCGGCTGTGTTCGAGTCTCCCTAGCGTATGCCGCCTCCCTCTTCGCGAGCATTACTGCTTCGCAGAAGGTGGAGACGGCTTCCCATTCCCTCTCGCTCCGTACCATGGCCTGAACCAGGGCACGGCGCGAGAGGTCGCTGCCGCCTATCGCATCCACGAGGACACGGCGGTGCTCTGCCCAAGCGGGGCAAACCTCCACCGTATGCTCCACCGTGTCCTCTGGGATTCTGGAAGGATTGCTATCATATAGTGATAAGTTTATTTATTTATTTATTTACACTTCATGCAACTAAAGTACAAAGGCGGACTTAATGCCTTAGGCATTCTCTACCAGTCAACCAAGGGTGGTGGAGAGATAATATGGCAGGTGCATAAAAAAACAAACAAATCAACACCAAGTAGAAATATTAAAAAAAAGTGAACGAAAATATATATATTAATAATAATATATAATAACATACATAAAAACAAAAAAAAATACATACATAAAAGTTTAATTGTCTATCTCCGAAGTTCTTCATCAGATCTTCACCAAATTTAAACGGGACCATCTGTGAGGTATAAACACTTAAAAAAAACACTTTAAAAAAAACCAAAACGGTCCAGGCGTCTTCGAGTAATCGGAGAACATGCATAAAAAATAAAAGATTCCAACGAATTGAGAACCCCCTCTTGAAGTCGGTTAAAAACCTATTCCATTCACAATTCACAGCTGACTGAGTTAACAACAAATAAATATGAATTTCTATTTTAAATCCTAATCTAAATTTGCATCATTTTTTTAAATGATCAGCCTATCTCCTGACAAGGTTCGTATTCCACGCAACCTCCTTAGAAGTCACAGTAGTAACATATTCAATCAATATCTTCTCAATAGTTGGTTTAATATACAGTTTCCCCAATGCATTACTAACACTGAAAACTGAAAGACTGCTTAGCATAACATATGTATATTGATTATTTGTATATTAAACAAACTCTTCGCTGGGGTATTTCATCCAAAAATCTGTATAAAAGGTAAATACATTTTGTAGACTAAACTATGAAGAATGCACGTTGGTTGCAGGTAACAGAAACTGGAACAGACAAACAAACTCGATTGATTTTATATACGTCTTTATTTCTTCAAGGAATACAAGTTTCTTTAGTAAACTAGGTCTATATTTTCATTTATTCTGTCTAAATATTTCGATGTGTTTTCAAATATATGTTTTATTTTTCTTTTGGTGAAATGTTATCTTTTTGAAGAACTTTTCACCATCTCTCGCAGGACTGATCGATGGCGCCGAAAGGTTCTGGAGTGACGATCACGTAACGTAAGGCGCAGCGTTGGAAGGTTTCCCAAAAGGTGGACTGATGACTTGATGAGGGTGGCAGGAATCCGATGGATGCGAGACGCACTGGGCCGGTCTTTATGGCGATATTTGGGGACGGGGACTTATGTCCAGCAGTGGACATCTTTTGGCAGCAATGATGATGATGATGATTTGTGGTAGAAAAAAGTGTTGTTGGATAATCGTGGAAGGATATTGCCCTGCCTTGGATCACAATGGATTGTTGGAACATAACATCATCCCTTTTCATTACCTTCCCTACCCTCAGCCCGTGTTACTTGGGGTCGACTCAATACGTTTGCTTCTTCAATTCGCCCATGTCAACATTATGCCTAGTGCCATTTCCAAAAGTTTAAAATGTACCAAAATAAATAACTAATATCACACATATTCTATGCTAATTTCACGCTACATCAAAGAAAATTAAATAATTTATTGTACAATATTTATAACACATAACCCATTACGCAGACACACATAAATTTATTACATAAACAAGTTTTCAAATACTTTGATACACATGACGCGTCACATACACCAATTAACATAAGTAGTACTAAGGGTTTTATACAGTTTCCGTTTTGGCAATTATATATAAACATTTAATGTTTTAGGAACTAATGAAGAGATAAAGGGTCTTAATGTACCAGCACATCCTGTACTAAAATCAGCCGACAGTTCAAGATCGTAGTACCTTTATTTGTCAGATAAAGATAAGATACCAATTAAATTTAAAAACCCCCTACGCTTAAAAGAAAAGCGAACCTTTAAAAAACACATAAGAGCTGATGACCTTGAAACTTATGAACCGATTTTGATAAAACATTGTTTAAGAACCATCGCTAGAAAACCTGCTTTCATATAAAAAAACAGTATTCAAATCGTTTCACCCGTTTAAGAACTACGGTGCCACAGACCACACAGACAGACAGACACAACACATATTAGTCAAACTTATAACACCCCTCTTTATTTGCGTCAAGGTTTAAAAAAAATTGAATTGCAACTTTCCAACTTATTACTAGCCCATTGCTTATCATTGGCGTCCTCAATGAAAACGAAGAGTTGCCTGAAAACTGCAGTTCCCCGTCAGGAAACCCGGCCAACATCCGCTGCAAACTGTGGCACCACCCACTAACTATCTAACACCATGCGAGCATCTTCCCACAGGGTCTGATCTCCCGTGGGTCACAAACTGCCTTAGAACCCAAGTAGGAAAGTGAAACTCCAACCTCGCAAAGTGGGGCTATCTTGATGGAATGACAGCAGGGTGTGGATATGGAACCAAGCTTTAAACTATGCTGCACTAGCTGTCCTGCCCTTAGTGCCACAAAACATGAAGTGGCAACGTTTTGGGTCAAAACAATTTAAAAATACTGCCGTAGAAAGTAAGAAGACGAAGATGAAATCAAGGAAGGAAGATGAATTTGTCACCATGCTCTGCAGACTTCGAATATATGTACGAAACCACTATAAGTACCTGAACAGACTTTAGAAATGTAACCCAACAGTATTTTCAAAATGAAACACAACTTAATGTCAGTACTGTGAAATGTGAAATGAGAGTGCATGCTTTAGCGAACCTTACATCATGCTTGCTGGCAGCAAATACTTTTGGCTGCAGATCAGACTTGGAGCTAAAGGCTTTTTCTTCTTCTTATGGCTGCAGATCAGACTTGGAGCTACAGGCTCTTTCTTCTTCTTTTGGCTGCAGTTCAGACTTAGAGCTACAGGCTCTTGCTTCTTCTGTTCGAGTCGTGGTACATTTACATAGTTATACTGTTTGCGGCAGAATGAATAAAATGTCGTCAGAAAAGTGTGTATGGATGTGGATGGCTATAACAGTAGGGTAAGGCCAAAGAAACGATAGATGGACTATGTGAAAGAGGATATAGAGAAAAAGGGGGTGACTACAGAGATGACGACTAATAGAGAAGTATGGAAGAAAAAGACATGTGGCGCCAACCCCAAATAAATTGGGATAAGGGCAGGAGAATTACGAATGATGATGACTGTTTGAGCCCAGTAAATGGCCACGTTTATAGGGGCGTCTGGGGCCTTGTTCAGATCATCGAGGGTGCAGGTGAAAGCACATTTGTTTAGACATAGTTTATTCAGGAGCTCCGCACTCTTGTACAGAATTACTTAAAAGCTCCTCTTTTCATACTGACTCGATTAAGTTAGATTAGTCTTCGAACTGATAAGCCTATTGCACCTAACTTATCGGTACATAAGTATTGTCTGTTGTGAGTGATATATTTATCACTAGCTTCTATCAGCGGCTTCGCATGCGTGCAATTACAACTTCACCTCATTATAAATTATAGCCTATATTTAATTCTGATGTGTATGCTATATTATTGTGAAGTTTCATTCAAATTCGTTCAATAGTTTTTGCGTGAATGAGTAACAAACTTCCATACTCCACACAAACATTTATAATATCAGTAGGAAGTAGGATATGAAACTATAAATCCCCATTAATTATAGACATAAGCTTTTGTTTATAATTTAGCGACAAGCGTTATTCTAAAAACATTATCGTTAATTATTGTGTTTAATACCAATTTAACTGTTAAATCATTGCTCAATAAATAAATAGAGTATTAAATTGAAATAACGTATGCGGAATATTTGGCGATAGTCTCAATATGTCGGTAATCTTTCTAACAGAAACATCATCATCATCATGTCAGCCAAAAGAGGTCCACTGCTGGACATAGGTAACCACCTTCTTCTATCTTGTGCGTCTCGCATACATCGGCTACCCGCGACGCGACCCTCACCAGGTTATCGGTCTATCAGAACACACGATTACATTTACTTACCCTTGTCCCAATTTCTACAGGGTTTTCTTCTTCCATTCTGATTTATTAGCCGTAACGATTAATACAGGAATAAAGAAGAGTAGTAGAAGTAGTAGAGTTACACTCAGTATTTTACCTATTCTGAAATTCGGATTCATTCACCTGTATTTTTCTTACTTTACCAAGATTATAAGTTAATACTGTACTTAGTATGAAATGGTTCAGTAAAAAGCTATATCTTCATCATCGTCTTTTTCTCATCAGCCAGTGCTGCTTAATGTAGATCACAATGTTATTCAGCATGCTAAATCTTGTTCTTAATTCTTTATTGTACACCACATAAAATACAATCATTACACAGTTCATGTACAAAGGCGAGCTTAACTCAAAGTTGAGTTTTCTCTCAGCAAACCTTTGAGTGATAGAGTGTGATCACATTCGAGGGTAGGATTGCCTTGTTAAATGCCTTCGTTGTTAATGATGATGTCTTCTTTGACGTATACGTCAACAAAACAATTGGGGAAAAAAAAATTAATCTAGATATAAGACTAAACCTATGGAATGTAGATTTGATGTAAGTATAAAGTAAGTATAGTATATATTAAGCTCATCCAGTATAACTGTCGCTGAAGTATTTCTGTTCTGAAATATGTGCTATCAGACGCCCAATAAACAATAATTATGATGAAATATAACGAAAATAACCGCAAAAAATCTGGACTGATACCCAAAAGTCAATGGCAGAGTAATGAGAAATATTTTATTGATTCTAATTAAATTAACGACGATCCATTGAACTCGCTCCTCAATACAGTTACCTTCCCTATGAAACGTTTAACGCTGCAATGTTTATATTCACCGGTACTTAAACACGGTATAAACTATATGTCTGTTTTCAATTACTCCATCAACCGGTCATCTGCTGGAACGCTGTTCGATAAACATAAAAACATTAATTAAGCGAAATCAATAATTTATTTATTAGAATATTCGAAGCCGGCAGCGGGAAGCGCGGCGCGCGTCGCCGCCCAAGTGAAAGGCAAGCTCGTCTGAAAGTGTAGCTGTGGCCCAGCCTGGCATCCGCCTAAAATGGGGTGATCGGGCGCGATGGTATCGTATTGCGCGTATAAAAAGCATTGGAGCACCCCGCCGCCGGTCAGAACGGCTTCTAACGTGAGTACCGACGCACGCGGCGTGCGGTTAGTGAGTGCATCCGAGTGGCCTCGCGAGTGCTGTGCAAGGAGCGCATGTGACGTACACGGCGACAGCTGATCTATCGCGTGCATTGGATTGATTGTGTTCAGTGGTAGCTGTACCTTGTGCTGATCGGTTTGTGTTCACTCGACACCTCTGTCTGGATTATTGAGGGTATATTGAAATTCAGTGCATTTATTTACTATTTGAAATTAATTTTATAATGCCATATCGATTTGTTGTTAATTGATTAGCATTTGAATTTAAATAGCTTTTTGAATTTGATGACGAAATAAAGTAAGCATTTGTTAGTTTCAAGTGATTAATTGATTTTGATAAACAATTTGTTGTCCGGAATGTAATAAATTATTTGGATAAACAATGTTTTGATCATAAACTATCAAAAGAAAGTGATTAACTTTTTGATGTTGACGCTATCTTGTATGTAACATTGACGTAAAACAGGATCAATGAAATTGACATAAGTGATAAACTGAAAATAGAAATCAATCAATCAATCGAGTGTCATAGTCGATAATAAGAGCACAATCAATACAATGATCCACCAGGTGTTGTGAACAGTGACCCATCAGCCATCACCATAAAAGACAATAAACAATCCACTGTCGGATAAATCGGTTGGCGTGCCTCCAGGCTCGCATACCTGTGACGTAATATCCGCGAAGGGCCGTACGGTGTAAGCTAATAAAAAAACGCGAGCATAAAAGTCGGCGTTACGCAAACAGCGCGCTGGCACGGTTCCCGCGCGGCCACTATCGGGTTACAGCCACAAATAGCCGCACGCGCCTCTCGGCCGCTTTATCTCCGTCGATAAAGTCGGCTCGGTTCACTAACGTGCCGCGTGTGTTACAGGAAGGCTCCAGGGCAACGTTCTCGTGTCTCGACTAGCCCAAAAGTCTCGTTAGCCCTCCGAAAATGCCGAAGCCAGTAGTCCAAGAGGGCGAGGACCCCGATCCGACTCCGTACCTGTTCGTGTCTCTGGAACAGAAGCGTATCGACCAGAGCAAGCCGTACGATGGCAAAAAGGCATGCTGGGTGCCTGACGAAAAGGAGGGCTTCTTGCAGGGCGAGATCAAGGCCACCAAGGGTGATCTGGTGACCGTCAACCTGCCCGGTGGCGAGGTAATTATACAGTTTTCCATATCCTGTTAGACGTGCAATAAGGATCTGATGCACCTTATGTGGAACCCAGATCAGCGAATTTTATTATTTCGGAATATGGGTTAGGATCGCAGAATGATGAATAAGTTACACATTATGATAGTTTTCAATGTTCAACTTTAAGTGGACATGACGATGACATAACGACTTTTGAAAATTTAGTTTTTTTACTGAAGATTTACAAGTTTTGTAAACATAAACATGAGTTTCGTTACTGTCCCGGCAAGGGGCACCCCTTGAATATAAACAAACTTCAATCAATGACGGAGAGAAAGGCTTTAATCTTGTTAATTGTTTTAATGGTTTTACTAAACATTACATTAAATGAGCAGGAAAAGACGATAAAAAAGGAACTCCTCTCACAAGTTAACCCGCCGAAGTTCGAGAAAGTCGAGGACATGGCTGACTTGACTTATCTTAACGATGCGGCAGTCCTCCACAATCTACGACAACGATACTATGCGAAACTGATCTATGTAAGTAGGCGCTCCTGGCGCCTTTACTATTACTTTATACTAATGTAACAATTTATCCCACAGACCAAAGACTTCAAGAAAGATCTTGTTGGTCAAGTCAACCCACCTAAGTACGAGAAATGCGAGGACATGTCAAACTTGACATACCTCAACGACGCTTCTGTTTTGTATAACTTGAAGCAGAGATATTACCATAAGCTTATTTACGTAAGTCGACGGAGCGGTCAAGAGTTCCAGCCTTGCAGTGTGCATGCACCTCACCTCTCCTATCTTTCATCACAGTAGACACATTTCTCGATAGTATTGGAATGATACCAAGTTTTAAAGTGCGATAGATGTCCATGAACGGCGCAATTAATCTTGGATTGATGTTTCAATTTGGTATATAAATAGCAGTAAAGACATGCCAGCTGATGCTATTTCAGTAAATTTTATTTAGCATCTCGATATTTCTGTCTCGGTAGAAAAGTTTCTCTCTCGTTTGACGCTTTTATTTTGGCGTCTGAATACAAGACTGCTAATTATTGCACAAAGTGATAAATGTTTACCGTTATAATTACAAGTAAACAATAGGTAGCAATTTTAGTATTCATAAACAAATAATACCAAAGAATAACTTCAGAGAAAACTGTTACTTAAATGATTTCACATGAGACTAAAGACGAAGAAAAAAACTGCCGAGGCTTCCTAAAATAGATTGTTTGTAAATTAATTTCAGAAGCTTTCGCTATAGCTTTATAAACTGTATTCCTATCTGCAATAGAGCTCTTTATCGCAGTAAATGTGTCTACGAAGCCAAATCTTGACCCATTTTGTAACTAAACACTTCCTGGGCCGCACTTGTTCACAAGTCGGTGCAAAAGGACTCGACAGCGTCCGGAGGATCTTCTTGTGGTTGTTTTTCTACTTTTTTAGCATCTATTTTCTTAGAATAGAGAACATTGTCTAGAATAGTTTTGTGTTGTGTTTAAACTCCCGCGTCGCTGACGTTGGGAGTGGTTCTATCTTTCTCTACGTGGAGCGGAAAGGTATCATTACTGTACCCTCGCTCTGCACTTTTTCCGTCATTTGTTTTACAGGACTCAGTGACGTCCCTTTAACGAAACATATTAGCTTTAGAATCAGCAGGATCCTCTATAAAATTACATAGATAAGCGTTGTACCTGACGAATCTTTCTTTCAAATATTACTTGGTTACATGAAATCTATAGAGAATCCTGCAAAGATCAAGGTTTTTTTTCATGGACTGAGGCGTAAAGTACTTGGACAGTACCCGTCTCGGTTTTGTGTTTTCTTTAGATTTAGCTTTATTTTACTGTTTGCAACCATGTGTCATGTGTCATTTTCCTTCCTGTTTTTTATGTTATATTTCTCTTAAGTTGTGTCACTATTTTTCCTTACGTTAATAATATATTCGTTTTGGTGTACCCCAGAACATAATTTCAGTCAGAATCACCTTGATTATGGCTTCTTCAATGTCCGCATTATTTCTGGTTTGAAGGAGTAAAAATTGCTGTAACGTAACGTACTATGTCCAGAAAAAACTCTTTTGAAAACGTATTCCTAAGGGAACTTAGGATATCCCTCAAAATTACACTCTCCACTTCATACTTCCCAATTTTTCATATTACCGTAAAGAGTAATGTTTTTTTTACAATATTGACAGATAATTTCTCCAACCCGTCTTTTGCGGAGACATTTATCTCAAAACAACTATTTCTACCACCCAATCCTTCCTATTCCCCCTTATCACCAACTTCATTCTCATCACCTTCACTACCATCAGTAGCAGCATATCTAATCTTCTCATAATCACCACAGACGTACTCGGGTCTCTTCTGTGTGGCTATCAACCCGTACAAGAGGTACCCCGTGTACACCACACGATGTGCCAGGCTCTACCGTGGCAAGCGTCGTTCGGAGGTGCCCCCCCACATTTTCGCCATTTCCGATGGTGCCTACGTCAACATGTTGACCAACCACGAGAATCAATCTATGTTGATTACGTAAGTTTGTTTTTGCTATCTTATAAAATTTTCGAAAAAGACCCCATATTCCAAATTTTAAAATCTTGTGTACCTAAAAATTGAGGCTTGCAAAAATTGAGAAAAAAGTAGGCAGAAAGAAAAAAATTAATAGCAAAAATACAAAAAAGAAAGTAATAAGCCCGAGAGTATATGTCAGGGGCGTTATTTTTTCCAAAGTAAAACCTTGCACCAATTTGTCTCTCTTGCCACGGAAACTAAGAAAGAAACCCTTTAAAACCAACAGCGGTGAGTCTGGTGCCGGAAAGACTGAGAACACGAAGAAGGTAATTGCGTACTTCGCCACCGTCGGTGCCTCCCAGAAGAAGGACCCCTCCATTGAGAAGAAGGGCTCCCTTGAAGACCAGGTCGTACAAACTAACCCTGTGCTTGAAGCCTTCGGTAACGCCAAGACCGTCCGTAACGACAACTCATCTCGTTTCGTAAGTATACTCGAATTTTACATTTTCGTCTTAGGGAACAATCAAGAATCTATAGTGTAATACTTTAAACATGAAAAGTAATTTTGTCAAATTAATATTTAATAGCGTTCTTTACCTTATGCCCCTAGAATCATTCCCTTTATCTATATTATAAATAGTTTGTTTGTATCTGGAACTACATTTTGAAAATTATTTCAACAGTAGAAGGCTACATTATTTTGTGGGTGCTATAGGCTTTAAATTATATTTATTATGGGCTGTATTTTCAAAATAAACGCAGATGAAGTCGCGGGCGATGTGCTAGTTAGAATAATTTCTCTGCGAATTTCGTTCTGACTTGGTTTTTTCTTTACTCAAAAAACTTTATCCTTCATCACTCAGGGTAAATTCATCCGTATCCACTTCGGACCCTCCGGTAAACTGGCTGGAGCTGATATCGAGACCTGTAAGTATTCCTCACACTCTGGCCCTTTGGACAACTTTCCTTAATCCTTATTTCTTGGTGCTGATGTTCTTGTTTTTGCCAGATCTGCTTGAGAAGGCCCGTGTCATCTCCCAGCAGACCCTTGAGCGTTCTTACCACATCTTCTACCAGATGATGTCTGGCTCCGTAAATGGACTTAAGGGTGCGTATGGACTCTGGTTAGAATCAAAGCCTGAAGTGTCACGGGACTTTCCGATTGGCTTCAAAGCTTTGATAATTTTGGTTTACGATGTGATCAATGATGAGTTCTTTGCAAATGAACAAGAAGTTAAGAATGGAAAGTTTTATAGTAAAACTGAAGCGCCTTAAGGTCCCATGACACTACAATTTAATTCAAACATTTGAATACGAAATCGAAACAGATTTTTTTTCCAAATTAATTTATCGGATTTGTTTTTTTTATATTCCCTTAAATTGACTATCAAGATTTGAAAATATTAATATTCTTTTATATTATCTCTGTTTCGATGTTAGGATGTGTTAATT
This sequence comes from Polia nebulosa, assembly GCA_951329385.1. NCBI lineage: Eukaryota > Metazoa > Arthropoda > Insecta > Lepidoptera > Noctuidae > Polia > Polia nebulosa. The sequence continues at coordinate 31,302,148 of OX589594.1, forward strand.
TTATACCCTTATTCCATTTAGCAAAGCCTAGGTCAGCAACACAACTACACATTTCGACATAAAACCGTTGGATAAACAACGTGTACATACAAACTGTCCAAGTCATTGTGATCATTAATTTGTTTATTTGAAATTTAGAAATGTGTTTGCTGACAAACGACGTATATGACTATAACATCATCTCGCAAGGAAAGACTACCATCCCCAACGTAGATGATGGCGAGGAGTGTCAATTGACTGACGTAAGTCCGGCCACTGTATAGCGGAAGGTCGTTAGAGCGTGCCTTGTGTGATGCCGACTGCCGGATCGCATGTAACCGACTGGCGGTCGGCGTATCTCGCCTGAACACTACCTTCCACAAGATCCCTACCATTAGATTAGTTAGTAGTATAAGTTCCAGCACAAACTCTTAGACTGTGGAATGACCCTTTATGCCTTTAGTTTAAACACCTTTCACTTATGACTATGATTGGTGTCATTTTAGCTATGTGTTTACTATCCAACGACGTCAATGACTACAACATCGTCGCGCAAGGCAAGACCAGTATCCCTGGTGTCGACGACGGCGAGGAAGCAATGCTTACCGACGTGAGTCCAGAACATGACTACTGGCTCATCTCATTCTTTCCTTACTATTGTGTTCATCTATCGAAGTGCTGCTTGCTTTGCTTACTTCTGAGTCGGCGCTCGGTTTTTGCATGTGTATGTCAGGTATTTTGGTGTTTACAGAAATAACGATGCTAAGCAACCGCATCTCGGACTATCCCCTCATAAGTCAAGGGAAGACACGAATACCTGGGATCAACGACGCGGAAGAGTGCGATCTCACGATCGTAAGTCTTGAACCTGCGCAAGGAGCGTGCGTCTTGATGCAGATATCAGTGTATTGGGTCCAATTTCGAATGATTGTATCGATTCCACAACGAAGGGCGTGATATACTTTTAACATATTGTCTGGCCATGGATGCCCATCCTGGTCTGGAATACTAAAGATGGATGTTCACGATTGTCACCTACAAGTTTCATTTTTAGAAACATATTGTCCTTTAGCGTCTTCGTTGTGTAGTCGACTGTCCGTCATTGTCACAAAATTTCTGACAAACACATGCTGCCCGCTCCCTGCAAGAGTTCAAAGGGCTTTATGCACAGGTTTTAGTGATCACGGTGACACACCATATCCGATCCAGCACAAGCACAACCACACGAACTAATATGTTTATAGTCACGACAGGGACGGTTAGGATTTGGACATTTTCAGGCAAAATATCGTCGTTTTGGTGGTTAAAATAACTGATTTTTAATATTTACTTTATGATCTAACCAACAGATATGTGTCTGTTGTCCAACGACATATACGATTACAATACCGTCGCCCAGGGTAAAGTTACTATCCCCAACGTCGATGACGGCGAGGAGTGTGTGTTGACTGACGTAAGTGGAATGAGAATGGAAAAAAGTGATCCCATTGATGTAGCCCCGAGACGCACAAGAAATCTGTATAAGATAATACAGAAAAGAATATGTGACCAAAATACCATTAACACTGACGTTAATGGAAAATTTCCTTAGTTTATGAGTCCGTACGAATTGTAATGTCACCCCGATCTATACTTTGGAACTACACATGATGTGTATCAAAATTTGTATAGTATTTCCGTCCCTCGAGACCCACGAAAAAAAAAACAAAATTAGTATCCTGTGCACCAACTCCTATGTTACGAACAATTACCACAAAAGCCTAATTTTGCTAACGCTTCCCTTTTACATTACTAACATTTCTAATATGGTAAGTACTTCAGAAATAAGCTGTTATTTCTGGCAACTATTTTCTAATTTCGTTCGGCCCCGTTAAATGCAACTTACATATTTAACTTAACTTGATGTATAACGTGCTTCACAGTAAAAGAAAAATTAACGTACTCGTATCTGTAAATTAAGTCAAAATTGAATTTTCTGTAACCTTTCATTTTTCAATCACATCATTTCTTTCATCCCACCAGCCCGCAAACGTTCTGAGCAACTAGGGCCACCTCTTGCCGCATATTAATATGTACTTTGTAATATAGCAAGCCATGGACGTCCTTGGTTTCACCCAAGAGGAGAAGGACAACGTATACAAGATCACCGCTGCTGTCATGCACATGGGTCGCATGCAGTTCAAGCAGAGGGGTCGCGAGGAACAGGCTGAAGCCGACGGCACTGAGGTTAGTATCATCTAATGTTTAATTAATTAAGAACCCAACATTTGAGTATTTGATGAAATGTAGAAAAAAATGTTACAAATTGCGTTGTTGACAAAATTCACAGTCGCAGTGTAAAACGTAAAGCAGGAGCCCAAAATTACCAGTTCAAAACCTTTCTAACGCTTTGTCTTCTCTTTCTTTACAGGATGGTGAGAAGGTCGCCAAGCTTCTCGGTGTTGACATGCAGGACTTGTACAAGAGCTTGTTGAAGCCCCGCATCAAGGTCGGAAACGAGTTCGTCACCCAGGGTCGTAACAAGGACCAGGTCACCAACTCCGTCGGTGCTCTCTGCAAGGGCATGTTCGATCGTCTCTTCAAGTGGCTCGTGAAGAAATGTAACGAGACCCTAGACACCAAGCAGAAGAGGCAGCACTTCATCGGTGTACTGGATATCGCTGGTTTCGAGATCTTCGACGTGAGTATCATTACTTGAGCCGGCCTCAAAGGCAAAGGCTGTTATGAAAAAAAGATCCATAAATTGGACAATATTAAGATAATAAGTAGTACTAGATTAGTAAAGTAGTAAAAGAAATTAAATCAATAATTTCGTAAGATATTAATGCAGATATATTTCTTAGTACAATGGGTTTGAACAACTTTGCATTAACTTCACAAATGAGAAACTCCAACAATTCTTCAACCATCACATGTTTGTATTGGAGCAAGAAGAGTATACTAAGGAAGGCATTCACTGGGAGTTCATTGATTTTGGAATGGACTTGCTCGCCTGCATAGATCTTATTGAAAAGGTACACTGAGTGTGTATATCCTGGGTTGACTTCGATTGTTATCCATTTTGTGTTCAGTTTTCAGCCATAGGAACCCTGCTCGCTCACATATAGTGATCTAGACTAGTCATATGCTTAAAGTGTGTGTGTGTAATTCCCCCTTCATAATGTTATCAAAGTTCAACGGTTTCGAGCAACTCTGCATTAACTTCACCAATGAGAAGCTGCAGCAGTTCTTTAACCACCACATGTTCGTACTTGAGCAAGAAGAGTACAAGAGGGAGGGTATCAACTGGGCCTTCATCGATTTCGGAATGGACTTGCTCGCTTGTATCGATCTTATCGAAAAGGTAATAGTCGTTGAGTCTCGTCGTAACCCGTTGGCGCTGGAAGCAACTTGACGGGATAACAACGTTTAAAATTAACATTGCCAAGCCACGTGAGACTGGACTGGTCGTACTTCTCTTCACTAAGGTCTACATCATATCATACAACAACTGCGGAATGTGATCCGTAGCGTATTACCTAAACCCCTAAACTTAACCCTCCACATTACTTATCTCCCTGCAGTTCAACGGTTTTGAACAACTCTGCATTAACTTCACCAACGAGAAACTTCAGCAGTTCTTTAACCATCACATGTTCGTTTTGGAGCAAGAAGAGTACCAGCGCGAAGGCATCGAATGGACATTCATTGACTTTGGCATGGATCTGCAAAATTGCATTGACCTTATTGAAAAGGTAGTTGGCGTCAACGCAACAATGAAAGCTTGCTCACGCCACAGGGGTCCTCGAGTGCCGTGTACTCGAGTGACCTCATCAATGCTGTTTGCTCTTGTGTTTTTTCGTGTGATTTCTTCTGTGTGTCTTTTTCTTTTTAGTATTAATTTTACATTCCTAAAGTCTACAGGGACACTCAACACACTATTCTTACAAATATTTAGTTAACTAATAACAGTATTTCGATCGTTTTTTCCATGTCGCTCCGCGATCCAGATGAACGGATTTAATCAGCTCTGTGTTAACTTTACCAATGAAAAATTGCAACAGTACTTTAACCATTTCATGTTCGTCCTAGAACAAGAGGAATATGAAAGAGAAGGAATCCAATGGTCCTTCATAGATTTTGGTATGGACCTCCAAGCAACAATTAATTTAATAGAGAAGGTATTAGAGGTTATAAGTCCATAGCTTGAGGAAGTAGGCAGCGAAGCTTCAAGCCGAGCCTGCAAGTGCAAACTGCTGGCTGACCCCTGTGCCACGTGCCACGGTATCACTAGGCAGAGATATGACAGTATCCGCTTGTTCCACACACGCAAACAAATATCCAAGCGAAGCTATACTGCAAAACTTATGAAATATATTAATTTGCATCTTGCTATCGCGTCCCAAGTAAAATAAATACACCGCTCTCAGGATCGCACGCGAAACGTAGTTAATTTATAATATTCTTTAGTTAATCGTAATTATTATAATAAAATTAATGCACAGCTCGAGATATCTAATTTATTTACTTAGTTTTTTTTTTTCAAAATTAATTTGCCTGTATACTATAAAGTGATTATTTAATCAGCACATTTTAGACGTAGAGCTTTTACCACGATACACTTTTACACGATATCTAATGTTCACTGTCTTAACACTTTATATTTATCATCTCTTACCCGCATGCTGCTTATTACTACCCTATATTTTTAATTAGTTCTAAGCTATAATGTCTCATTTTAAATTTTCCTTTTATTTTAGGAGTATAATAAGTAAATTTAAAAAAAATGACCTTTCTAAGTATTCAAAGAAAGTATTAAAGCCGTATGTTATTTAAATACCTAATGCACCCTTTCTTCCCTATATAGTTACAGATATGAGACATTTCTTCGCGCCACCTGTACCTGCTTCGTGTTCTAATCTCCTTGGTACGTTTACAGCCCATGGGTATCCTCTCCATCCTTGAGGAAGAGTCTATGTTCCCCAAAGCCACCGATCTTACCTTCGTTGAGAAGTTGAACAACAACCACTTGGGCAAGTCTGCTCCGTACCTGAAGCCGAAGCCCCCCAAGCCCGGTTGCCAGGCCGCTCACTTCGCCATTGGCCATTATGCCGGTAACGTAAGTATCTAAAACACTTGCAACATTATCCACATCATCGTCGTCTTTGGGACCTACATCGTCCCTTGCTTCTTGATCTAACTTTTCTAACTTATCGTGGAACAGGTCGGCTACAACATCACTGGATGGCTTGAAAAGAACAAGGATCCCCTTAACGACACCGTTGTTGACCAGTTCAAGAAGGGACAGAACAAACTTCTCGTTGAGATCTTTGCTGACCATCCTGGTCAGTCTGGTGATGCCGGTGGCGGCGGTGGTGGCAAGGGTACGTATCATTTTAACACTTGACATTAATGAAATATTTGAATCAAATACTATAATGATGAATACTTTAGATTACAATAATCGTATTGAAGGCGACAGGTACCATGAGCTCATTCCTACATCACTTCACGCAAATCTACACATCAATGTTATCATACATCAGAACTTCACACCAATACCAACACCAAGATTTATACTTCAATACTTGGTCCATTCCATACTTTCTCTACAGCACCTATCTGGAACTAACACTGACTACAAACGTCAGAGGTTACTTCCGCAGCTTCTTCTTTATTCTGATACATGTTTTCAATAAACTAGGCGCTGGTGGCAAGCGCGCTAAGGGTTCTGCCTTCCAGACTGTATCATCACTCTACAGGGTAAACCGCAACATACAATCACCGCGATTTGCTTCTGTGACTCCTACGTGGCTTTACTGTCTTCGCCTATCTACACGCTTAAGGCTGGCTCCCGTTCGATGGAATCATTGACGAAATTATCTAAGTTAATTTTTAAGATTTTGGTTTATAGATTCCAGGGCGTTAGGGCCAGCCTTGCACGCTTTCACTATAATCATGTCTGTCAATGTCTATATAAACACAGCTCATGTCGACGCAGTCCCGCAGGTGTCTTGTCTACGAGTATTGTAGTGTCCTAAGTGGCGTCATTGTGACTGTCTTGGTACTAATAGTTGCTTGTTAATGTACGTCCATAGGCGGTCGTGGTAAGAAGGGCGGTGGTTTCGCTACTGTCTCTTCCGCTTACAAGGTATTGAAATGTTTCAAATTATTTAGTTGAATTTGTTTTTTTTTTGTTTTTTTTTTATCACCACCGATGCAGAAGCAGCAGCTACTTGGATGTAGATCTGCTTCGGATTTTGATTTTATTGTAGTTCGATACCTGGATTGACTGAAAGGTAATATAGAATCACCTCATTACCACACCTACATGTATTGTATTGTATGATACATGTGAGGTATGTATAATTCACTATCATCCATAATAGACCACTATACTAAAGTGTGTCTTATTTGTATTTTTTAGCTGCAAAGTAGTTACTTAAAAGACGTTACAATGCTACTTGCTGCTGAATTTAAAACTAATGTTGTTGAGTTTTTTCATGTTTTAACCTAAATGTGTGATTTATGTTTATGCACCTTTCCATCAAAATATACTTCTGGATGTGCGTTACATTTGAGTGTCGCTTCTCTATGTTTCGAAGATAATTTCTGACCACTGACTGCAGAAATTATCTTCAGTAAGCTTATAAGAAAATTCTTTCTTGCAATCTTTGAGTGTAAATCGATTTTTGTGCAAATCTTAGCTCTGCTATCATGAGTTCTAATAAGTGTTGCATCTACAGGAACAACTTAACAACCTGATGAACACTCTGAGGTCTACCCAGCCTCACTTCGTACGTTGTATCATCCCCAACGAGTTGAAGCAGGCCGGTGAGTACTTTTCTTGATTTCATCAATTTTTACATCTGTTGAACATTTTACAAGAAAATATAGTCCTTTTAAATGTTCAGCAGAATTTTTAGATTTACGGCTACTTACTACCTCCAGGTGCCGTACGAAAATGTGTGACGTTTGTCTTGAGCGTGTAACTTTGTCCTTCAGGTCTCATCGACTCTCACCTTGTAATGCACCAGCTGACCTGTAACGGTGTGCTTGAAGGCATCCGTATTTGCCGTAAAGGTTTCCCCAACAGGATGGTCTACCCCGACTTCAAGCTCCGGTAAGATTTCGACCTCGCAGATTCCAACCAAATCTATTTCAGTCTTAAGTGCCCATTTGGCAAATATTTATGGAATCTCCAGTCATCAAATAACTTTATTTTATTTTCATATTTGAGATTAAATTATTGAGACACGCATATAAGTTTGCTTGGCGAGTCTAAACAAATTCTTTGGACTCTGGTATATTCGACACCATTTTATTCTGGTACTGCAGCTGACTGGCGTTTGACGTCATCAGACATTCGTGCAAGCGTGACTAATAACATCTAAAATTATTTGGATGACTCCCCACACACTCGCACCTATATATTTTTGATCAAGGTGCGAAGTGATATTAATACTGAAGCCACTCATGTTTTATGATGATGAACTTAATTAACTTGTTATTTAATGAACAGTTACATGATTCTTGCACCAGTCGCCATGACAGCAGAAAAAGATCCTAAAGAGGCCGCTAGGAAGTGTTTGGAGGAAGTGGGTCTCGACCCCGAAAGCTATCGTATTGGCCACACAAAGGCAAGGCAGAGATTGATACCATCCTAGAATGGAGATAGCATGATAGTTTATAGATTTTTGAAAATCTATAAGAAACTAGATTTTTTTTTAGATCCTCCCATACATGGTTTGCCTCCTACCGAGTATATATCATACCTAGTTGTCATGAATGGTACGCACCAGTAGAAATCACCTGTAAGCTAGATGTTGTCATCTAGTCATACAAACCCTTTGACCCCTTGAACCGCCCCTATTGTCCCGAAGATACCAAGGACGTTGTATCTGTGTATTGGTATACTCATGAACATATTATCAGTACATTCCCTCATTGTGTGTCCATATATTTTGATAATGTAGCTACAAGATCCTGGCCCCTCAAGCTGTGGAAAAGGAATCCGATCCTAAGAAAATCGCTCAAGTCATCCTGGAGGCGACCGGCTTAGACGTCGAGTCCTACCGTCTGGGTCACACCAAGGCATGTCTTTGAACCCCTGAAAGTAGTTAGCTATTTGAGACGAGCGGTCCAAAACCCCCAAACACGCGGACCGCGACGCTTAAATGTGCTTTGTCGAATTCAACACCTCATAAGACTGGTGTCATAATTTGACCTTAAACCTATACGTGCTCACCCCGGAGTCCAAGCTACTAAGGCTCCTGTTTGTGTTCCCCTATCCTTCCTTACCCCACACGTACATAGTAAACACTGTTATCATATTGTATGTACTCCTATAACGCAGATACAAAATTCTGTGCCCGAACCTCATCAAAGAACCAATTACACCTGAGATCGCTACTAAGAAAATTCTCGAACATACCGGATTGGATTCGGAGTCTTTCAGGCTCGGAAAGACGAAGGTAGAACTCAAGCATGCCACACACAGCCTACACGAAACTAATTTTCCTTCTATATCCTCATTGCATGACGCTGTAACTAAAATAACCCTATCTTTCTGTTCTATCGGTCTGTTTTTTGCCACTTTACTGTTTTAGTGAATTCTTCGTTGATGATTCATATGAGAAAATGACTAACACAAGATTTGATCTCTTTTCTTTATTTATAATTTCACATAGTTTAATGTTTCAAGCACCATATGAGGTAAATTCAATGCAGTCAATGTAATATATTGCTTATCCTCACACCATGCTGTGCTCGTCCCCTAACACTTATTATGTACGAGCAGGTATTCTTCCGCGCCGGTGTCCTGGGTCAGATGGAAGAGTTGCGTGACGACAGGTTGTCCAAGATTGTCTCGTGGCTCCAGGCCTACATCCGTGGTTACCTGTCCCGTAAGGAGTACAAGAAGCTGCAGGAACAGAGGTAGGCATACTTGACATCGACACTTGGACTTGGCGCCATATTTGGAAGTCCACTACATTTCATAATGAAATTTTTTCCAAAGGTTGGCTCTCCAAGTTGTCCAGCGCAACTTGCGCAAGTACCTGCAACTCCGCACCTGGCCCTGGTGGAAGTTGTGGCAGAAGGTCAAGCCCCTCCTCAACGTCACCCGCGTCGAGGATGAGCTCGCGGTAAGCATCCATCATCGTAATTAATTAGATCTTACCTCTGCCCCACTATACACGGAAATAGGACGCGTGAATCAAGGAACCACAAATAGCGCGGACCGCGCCCACCTGTCGGTTACGCGACACCGCGGCAGGTGCTGCGGCCATTTCGGGATCCGCGCCCCGCGCCCCCGCACCGCGCTTTTTCTCCATACTCACAATGTTAGCGCGTGGGCGATGTTCCACCCGCTGGAGATCTCCAGCGCCGCTCAGTAGCGGAGTGGTCGGCGGCGCGCGCACCACCTACCCTACATTTACGAACGACCCGAACACATTTGCATTCCTTTTTATTTTTTATTGATGTTTTAATTCATAATTAATTAATTAATAAACAATGGCAGCCGCGGTTCACTTATCGGAATGGAACGGGGATACTAAAGGTGTCGACGATTTACAGAAACTTGAGGAGAAGGCCCAGAAGGCCCAGGAGGCTTTCGAGAAGGAAGAGAAGCTCCGCAAGGAACTTGAGGGTCTCAACGCCAAGCTCCTCGAGGAGAAGACCGCTCTGCTTGCCTCCATCGAGGGCAAGGAGGGCAACCTCTCCGAGATCCAGGAGCGCGCCGCCAAGCTCAACGCGCAGAAGGCCGACCTCGAGCTCCAGCTCAGGGTGAGTATTCACATTTAAATTATATTATTGCTAATAGACAAGTGCACTTACCGTTAATTAAATTAGATGCAGTGATGAACAAGCTAGTGGATATTTTAAATTTTGTTACTGTAACTGAAATAGCAACTAAAATGTGGGTCAAGAAGAGTTGACGCGATGAAAGTTTACAGATAATTAATCTAATTACAATTAGTGAAGTTTCGTGCGGTCGATAGATATCAGTGAGTGATGCAAACCAAATATGTAGAGTTATACAGTGTAGTTAGCTAACCCTCTGCCAGTTTGCTTGACGCAACTCTTTAAATAAACTCCAGGTTTGTTTACACGGGAAATAGTTCGATCGTGTTTAAAATAACTGCACGTCTGCACCCTACAGGATTTTATTGCGAAACTTTAATTGGCTCATTCTTAGAAGTGTTAATTGAAAAGAAGCAGATGCGTTAACTAATACTAATTATAAACAGACGCTGATTCACAGAACTGACTCGAACGTTTTATATTATAGGATACCCAGGACCGCCTTACCCAGGAGGAGGATGCCCGCAACCAGCTCTTCCAGGCTAAGAAGAAGTTGGAACAGGAAGTATCCGGCCTGAAGAAGGATGTTGAGGACTTGGAACTCTCCGTCCAGAAGTCCGAGCAGGACAAGGCCACCAAGGACCACCAGATCCGCAACTTGAACGATGAGATCGCCCACCAGGATGAGCTCATCAACAAGTTGAACAAGGAGAAGAAGCTCCAGGGTGAATCCACCCAGAAGACCTCCGAAGAGCTCCAGGCCGCCGAGGACAAGGTCAACCACCTCAACAAGGTCAAGCAGAAGCTCGAGCAGACCCTCGACGAGCTTGAGGACTCTCTGGAGCGCGAGAAGAAGCTGCGCGCTGACGTTGAGAAGCAAAGGAGGAAGGTTGAGGGCGACCTCAAGCTTACCCAGGAGGCCGTCGCCGACCTCGAGCGCAACAAGAAGGAGCTCGAGCAGACCGTCCAGCGCAAGGACAAGGAGATCTCGTCCCTCACCGCCAAGCTGGAGGATGAGCAGTCCCTTGTCAGCAAGAACCAGAAACAGATCAAGGAACTGCAAGCCCGCATCGAAGAGCTCGAGGAGGAGGTCGAATCCGAACGCCAGGCTCGCGCTAAGGCCGAGAAGCAGCGTGCTGACCTCGCCCGCGAGCTCGAGGAGCTGGGTGAGCGCCTTGAGGAAGCCGGTGGCGCCACCTCCGCTCAGATTGAGCTGAACAAGAAGCGTGAGGCCGAGCTTAGCAAGCTGCGCCGCGACCTCGAGGAGGCCAACATCCAGCACGAGTCTACCCTCGCCAACCTCCGCAAGAAGCACAATGATGCCGTCTCGGAGATGGGTGAGCAGCTCGACCAGCTCAACAAGCTCAAGGCCAAGTGAGTATATTTTTACAGTACTATAAAAAATCCCAATAAAATATATGCGATGTATCAACGCCTACGCGTGAATCATCAAAATCGGTCGACGGAAACATGTGGGATCGATAGATTTATGTCCGAATTAAATATAGAGATTACATTTACTGAACTATAATGCAACATCCAGGGCGGAGCATGACCGCGCGTCTTGCTACAACGAGCTTAACAACACTCGTGCGGCTGTCGATCAAGTAGCGAGAGAGAAGGTAACATGTCATCCGTAGAGGCATGTGTACCGCCTGGGGTTAACCTTGCATGGAACCTTACGACCCACATTACACATCACATGGCATTGTGATACGATCGATAGTTCTCTGTTCATTCCTCGACCGTGTTTAGACGGTTGTTGACATTATATTAAAATTGTTGTCATTATTTATCCATCCAGGGCTGAGAAAGAGCGCTCTCAGTACTTTAGCGAAGTCAATGACCTTCGTGCCGGACTCGACCATGTGTCCAACGAAAAGGTATAAAGGATGAAAAGAAAATTTTGTTGGCCTTTGCCGTTACAGAGCTTCGCTTTGCAGCTTATTAAATCTAAGGAGAATAAAATGTCGAAACACCACACATGAAAACACATAATCCATCCCATGACAATGATACTCATCATAAAAAACTAATAATTTCATTTTATTAGGTGTAGCATGGAAGCTAAAACCGCCTCGACGTTTGAGTGAATTCCCTTTTATAACGATAACATCCAAAAAAGGAACAATAACAATGCATGACAGTTTATTAATCGACTATATAATATAGACTATTGTGAAAAAAATGTTCGATTTCGAAGAGATAAAAAGTAAATGGTTTTAATTATTAATAAAAATAAGAAATTGGTTGTACTACTAATCTTTTATTAACAACAAATCATAATTGATATCAATAACTAGAAAAGCCGAATAATTTAAAAGTTTACACTTTACTTTTGCAAATGAACTAACAAACCACATAATCAATACAAACATTCTAAAACATTCTTATCCTCCAGGCTGCCCAAGAGAAGATCGTCAAGCAGCTGCAGCACCAGCTCAACGAGGTCCAGGGTAAGTCTGATGAGGCCAACCGCACCCTCAACGACCTGGATGCCGCCAAGAAGAAGCTGTCCATTGAGAACTCGGACCTGCTCCGCCAACTGGAGGAGGCCGAATCCCAGGTGTCTCAGCTGTCCAAGATCAAGGTGTCCCTCACCACTCAGCTCGAGGACACCAAGAGGCTCGCCGACGAGGAGGCCAGGGTATGTCCTCATCCTAAAGAAACTTCCACTTATTCAAACTGGCATTTGAACATTAACTTATCATAATTATTATTTTACCACAGGAACGCGCTACCCTTCTTGGCAAGTTCCGCAACCTCGAGCACGACCTGGACAACATCCGCGAACAGGTCGAGGAGGAGGCCGAAGGCAAGGCTGATCTTCAACGCCAGCTTTCCAAGGCCAACGCCGAGTCTCAGCTCTGGCGCTCCAAGTACGAGTCCGAGGGTGTTGCCCGCTCCGAGGAACTCGAGGAGGCCAAGCGCAAGCTCCAGGCCCGCCTCGCCGAGGCCGAGGAGACCATTGAGTCCCTCAACCAGAAGGTTGTTGCCCTCGAGAAGACCAAGCAGCGCCTCTCGACCGAAGTCGAGGACCTGCAGCTTGAGGTCGACCGTGCTACCGCCATCGCCAACGCTGCCGAGAAGAAGCAGAAGGCCTTCGACAAGATCATCGGGGAATGGAAGCTCAAGGTCGACGACCTCGCTGCCGAGCTCGATGCCAGCCAGAAGGAGTGCCGCAACTACTCTACCGAACTGTTCCGCCTCAAGGGTGCCTACGAGGAAGGCCAGGAACAACTCGAGGCTGTCCGCCGCGAGAACAAGAACCTCGCCGACGAGGTCAAGGATCTGCTTGACCAGATCGGTGAAGGTGGCCGCAACATCCACGAGATCGAGAAGGCAAGGAAGCGCCTCGAGGCCGAGAAGGACGAGCTCCAGGCCGCCCTCGAGGAGGCTGAGTCTGCCCTCGAACAGGAGGAGAACAAGGTCCTCCGCGCTCAGCTTGAGCTGTCCCAGGTCAGGCAGGAGATTGACAGGCGCATCCAAGAGAAGGAGGAGGAGTTCGAGAACACCCGCAAGAACCACCAGCGTGCCCTCGACTCCATGCAGGCTTCCCTCGAAGCCGAGGCTAAGGGCAAGGCTGAGGCCCTGCGCATGAAGAAGAAGCTTGAGGCTGACATCAACGAGCTCGAAATCGCTCTTGACCACGCCAACAAGGCTAACGCTGAGGCCCAGAAGAACATCAAACGCTACCAGGCCCAGATCAAGGACCTCCAGACCGCCCTGGAAGAGGAACAGCGTGCCCGCGACGATGCCCGCGAACAGTGTGGCATCGCCGAGCGTCGCGCCAACGCCCTCCAGAACGAGCTCGAGGAGTCCCGTACTCTGTTGGAACAGGCCGACCGCGCCCGCCGCCAGGCCGAGCAGGAACTCGGAGACGCTCACGAACAGCTCAACGAGCTGTCCGCCCAGAGCGCTTCCCTGTCCGCTGCCAAGAGGAAACTCGAGTCCGAGCTGCAAACCCTGCACTCCGACCTCGACGAGCTCCTCAACGAGGCTAAGAACTCCGAGGAGAAGGCCAAGAAGGCCATGGTTGACGCCGCCCGTCTCGCCGACGAGCTGCGCGCTGAACAGGATCACGCTCAGACCCAGGAGAAACTCCGCAAGGCCCTTGAACAACAGATCAAGGAACTGCAAGTCAGGCTGGACGAGGCTGAAGCCAACGCCCTTAAGGGAGGCAAGAAAGCCATCCAGAAGCTCGAACAGAGGGTTAGGGAGCTCGAGAACGAGCTTGACGGTGAACAGAGGAGACACGCCGACGCACAGAAGAACCTGCGCAAGTCCGAGAGGCGCATCAAGGAGCTCACCTTCCAGGCCGAAGAGGACCGCAAGAACCACGAGCGCATGCAGGACCTGGTCGACAAACTGCAACAGAAGATCAAGACCTACAAGAGGCAGATCGAGGAGGCCGAAGAAATCGCCGCCCTCAACTTGGCTAAGTTCCGCAAGGCACAGCAGGAGTTGGAGGAAGCCGAAGAAAGGGCAGACCTTGCCGAGCAGGCCATCAGCAAATTCCGTGGCAAGGGACGCGCAGGTTCCGCCGCGAGAGGAGTCAGTCCGGCGGTGAGTTTCCTTCACTAAGTCTTTACCAAACCGTCAATACTAATTCGAGATACTAAGCATCATTCTCTGATTCAGGCGTCCGTTAAAGGGCGTCCCTAATTCAGCACTGGAGAGTAATATGTAAGTTGGCAATATATTGCACGCCACATACAGCACTATGAGCAGTGCAGCCCTTGAAGTAGATCTAGTACCTGTGGAAGTTATCCCCGTATACCATAAATCTATATACATGTATTTATTATTCTCTTGCATCTTTGACTCCTAGGCATGTACGAGTATCCAGGTCCTGCATGTCGTTTATTTGGAGTGGTCAAGTTGAGTAAGATATTAATGTATGTTTTCCTCCGCAGCCCCAGCGCTCGCGTCCCGGCTTCGCTGACGGTTTCGGCACCTTCCCACCTAGGTTCGACCTGGCGCCCGAAGATTTCTAAACGTTCCACTACAGAAAAAAACGGACTGTACAGATTTTTCGTTGAAATGTAACTAATTTTTTTTATACATAGCAGTTGAAAGTTACGAATGCGTGAAACGAAAAACTGTAAAAAAAAATTTTGTAAGCCAAACAAAAAAAAATATACACTTTAGTGATCTAATCTTTTTACCAAAGGCTATTTTGTAACTTGTTGATATTTATTTATATTATTTATTACCGTGGAGTATGTATCGAGAGTGCGAGGCCCCGAGAGAAGCGCGTGAGCTGTGCGTGCGCTTGCTCGTCCGAGACACGCCCTCCACCCCCTCACCGCCGCCTGCGCGCGCGCCTCTCTCGCGAGCCTCATTTTGACATCTAATAAAGCGATATCGTTGTCATAAAATACTATTACTCGACTTTTATTTTTATCAATCCCCAATCTATTATTACCTACTATTGAACTTTATAAATATCTTGTACTTAAGCACACATAAATTAGTAATACACACTAAATTGGTCAGCCGAGACATGAAACTTGAATCACTTCACAGAATAAACATTTCAAGGAAATGAACACTATTTTCGTAGGAGATTTGGAGGAAGGCCTAATTTCGACAAACATACCATTCTTAATGGGCTAGATTAAAGAGTGGTGTGCCAACCAATACACAACAATTAAGAAAAAAATAAAAACCAGCCAAGTGCGAGTCGGACTCGTGCATAAAGGGTTCCGTACCATCGTACAAGAATATACGCGTCTACTTGTTGCCATTATCAAGCCCACTTTATTGTTTTATTTTTTTTATTATTTGTTGCTAGAGCGGCAATAGAAATACACATTCTCTGAAAATTTCAAATGTAACCTATTACGGATCATGAGACAGCCCGCTGACAGACACATGGATGAACGGACAGTGGAAGCTTAGTAATAGGGTCCCGTGGTTTCCCTTCGGGTATGATATCTCATTTTTAGTATTCCGTACCCGGTAACAGGCACATTGCTATTCAGAGAGAATATTAATAAAAGTAGTACTCAACTACACTTGCTTTGCCGGGAACAAAACTCCACTGAAAGAGAACTCACTTATATAATTTCGCTCACATATTTCGGGCCCAAACATATTGAAACAAAATATTCTGCCCATATTTTGTAGAAAAAATAAATAATATTTCAAAAATAGCATATGCATAAGCAAAATCAGCCATATACTAATATTCCCACAGTTGGGACTCAAGTCTCCTCTGTAGGAGACGGAATGTGTCGTAATCCACCACGCGGGCCTACAGCAGGTTGGTGGATTTAAATGTCTATCTATATATATAAAAATGAATCCCTATTTCCTTGGTCACGGCGTCACGCGTGAACGGCTGGACCGATTTCGTTAATTCTTTTTTTGTTATTGTCAGGAGAAAATTCATAAGAAAGAAAAAATTAAGAAAGTTGCGCGGAAAATTAGAAAACTTTACGACTATTTAAACTTCACGCGTTTGACGGTTCATAGCTAAGACAGGACAACGCCTGTCGAGTCAGCTAGTTTAAAATATACTCGTACACAGCTGAAGCCAAGGCAATCTTTTGGGATATAAAAAGACACGCATACACTTAAATATTTATTTTATTACTTTACAAAACATATATCTCGTTGCTGTCTTAAGACAACATTATCTTACATGTATTTTTACAACTCGAGGAACTGGGTTTTGTCAGTAATTTTCAGAACTGACAGCCTTAAACATTTACGAAATTAATTATTATGAAATGAGCAGATGATTAAGATCACACATCCTCACTTTATTGTCATGATTTATTTCATAATTTATTACCGTTGTAATTAATGGAACGTCGTAATGTAGTCAGAGTTACTGAATTAGACGACATTTACAGTAATAATATTGTCATGATACCATCAAATAAATATCTATGCATCACAAATGTCGTAGCCCGTCTTTTTCTCAAAATAAAACAAATGATTGAAGAAATAAAAGCCAATCTAAGCAAGATACAGTGTTTTGATGATTATATGTAGAATCGGAATTCATAACAAAGATCTTCTTTCCAATTGCGCTGTTTCTTCCGTTGCACTGTAATTATGCTCGGATGTCCTCTTAAGTCTATAAAAGTATCGCTTTTTCTATTTTTTTTTTCAAGCACTTTCAAAATATTGTTGTACTTTCCTAAGGATGGTTAGTAAAGACGTAACAGGATATTAACTGGTGATGGTAACCAATAACGATCGATTAGAAATAGGAATCGGGCATAAATTTAATTGTACCTCTTAAATACTGCTGTAGGTGCCAATGTCAATAATTTAACAATTCCATTCTTGCTTAAAATAGTTCAATTCAAAGTTTTCAATTACTATGAAAATCTCCAAAAGGCACTTGTTGCTGGTGCGCCATTTGTGGAGGGTTCATTCTCATTGGGTACATAAGACATACTGCAGAAGTCTAGGTTGGCGTCGGAGAAAGACTTGAATTTGTCCTGGAACTCTTGCATGGTGCATCCTTCCAGTGGACAGAGGGGAGTCTCCCTTTCGTTGATGAAGAGCTGGACGCGGTAGTACTGGCTTGCGGTACGGCTAGCAATTTCGTCACACCTGGAAGAATGAAGATTGTTGGTGTGAATATTTTTTGAAGCAAAGCAAGAAGGCCTACTTACTAAGATAAAAAAAAGTGTCGGGCGACTACGGAACCTTACCATGTGCGGCGCATGGTGGCTTTCCGTAGTCGCCCGTTATAATATGTGGAATTAGAAGGCGGCTTTATGTTTATTACTATGAACATATTAATTCAGTTCACGGTTACGGGCACTGATGTTAAATAAAAAATAAAATTATTTTTTTGAAAATTTTACATTTTTACTTCTCATTTTAAATTTACTTAGGAGAAGTTGTTACTTATAGTAACAACTAAATTACTTACTTATAGTAACAACTTCACCTATGTATATTTTTTCTGAGGATTTTGTGTTTTGTACGAAATTTTCCAAGTAGGTACATTTTATAAGTTGGGCGACTTTTATTCTTAAACTATCAGAGCTAACTTAGCCGTGATGATTTTCTTCAAAGTTCGTAATATACAGGGTGTAAAAAGACACATCACAGAGCCGTTAACTACGCATACTGTACGTCTAACAAAGTAGTTTTGAGCAGAAATTATTGCTGAGAAACGACTTTTATTTTTAGGTATGAAAAATAAAACTATTTTGTATTCTGCGCAATGTAACGCGAACACAGGCAAGTGGAATAAAACCCCGCCCCTTCGCTCTAAGCCACGTAGGTACTTGTCGGATACGTTTGATATTCATTACATTTTCGTAACAGCAAATTCGCATTTTCTAAATTTCGAAAAAAAAAACGAAAAATGTTTGTTTGGAAAAAAGTTTAGTAATAACACTTAGAATTCATTTTTGTAAAAAAAAAAAAATGCAACTTTGACCTTCAACATCTCCAGAACCAGTGGTTGCCCAGTTATGGTCTTGTGGAAAATAATGATCCAAATAATGGGTAGAATATGTGGCTTTCGGCTTCGAAAAGTGTCTTTTTATACCCGAAACACTACCATATTTTTTTTACAGATTTTTAAGCAAACAGTTTAGCTTTTAGTGAGGGCGACGCTCGACTCAAACAAAAAAAATCTCTTTATAGTACCTACAACTGAGTACATTTGCAGCTTTCTATTACTAACGACTGTTAAAACAGACTTCCACGCTATGCTTCAGACGGATAGACCGAAACTACTCGTATAAGGATTTCTTGTCCTTGTTAGAGCTACGAAACCCTAAAAAAAGGATTATTACATTGAGAATTAGAGTTTTTCAAAGTTCAAAAATAGAATACTTACAGTACGTCTACAGTACGCAAAGAATTGGAAAACCATTGATAATGATTATATAACATAGGTTAGGAAGTATTTGGAAGACGCAATGAGACCACACGAATAATGATTGACAAGGTAAATAATTTACAACAAGTAGATAAGGCAACATCACAAACATAAAGGGGTGATACTACTAGACTTTGAAGTACTCGTAAAACAGTAGTTTAGATAGGTGGAGTCAAGATAAGGAAGGACATTTTGACAATAAATATCAACTCGTCAATGAGTGACAAGCGCGTGAATAGATAACGGAAATCAATAGACACAGTACATATGTAACGGCTGATAAAGTGATAAAGTACTACTCGAAAATGATATAATTTATTTGATCATTGATAAGTTGATAACATCTATTATTGATTTTATTAAATTTTACCAAAACTGTATCTAATATTAAGATAGTAACTTGTGGAAACGTTGTGAATTGTACATTTACTTATAACATAGTGTGTATCTAGATTTAATATACAATGTACGATTGTTTGTTTTCCCAAATAAAAAAATAAAGAGCAATAACAAAAATGAGACATGGTCTCGTGTGTGTTATATTTATATAAAACCATCAGTTGCCTATATTAAAAGTATCAAACTAATCTTAATAATTTGCATTGTAAAGATATTTGAAAAAAAAGTACTTAATGTTTCTGAAGATGAATTTTTTACAGAAAAGTAGTAATAGGTAAAAAAAACTGCCCACAAAACAGAGAGAAATAACCTTATGTGTGGACAACGACCTGAGCACACCTGCTCGCAAAGGTAACCGTACGAGAGATATTCAATGTTACAGAGAATCATTCAAGCCAAATTATGTTTGATATAGTATGCAACTATCTCAAGTATTTTACCTGTTAAGCACAGCAATAATATTGGTAGAGAAGGCTCCAATATAACTGGACCTCCAAACCCTGTGAGGGTCAATGTTCAAGGACTGCAGAGGAGCGTCCTCCTTGTAGAGCCCCAAGGCACAGTAGACCATCTCCATCATGGTATCGTGAGTGAAGTGACCGCTGATCTTCCTGCTGTCACCTTTGACGAAAGCCATGAAGCTATCGTACAGGTCCTTCATTGGTAAACGGCCTAGGTTTTCGTTAACCTGAAAATTAGGAAAAGGATTATAAAAGACTAGCTCATGTCAGCGGCTTCGCCCGCGAGGAATAAGTACTACCCCCGTTATAAACTTCCAACCCCATTTCACCCTCTCAGGGGACAAATTTCGACAAACCCTTTCTTAGTGGATACCTACTCTTCACAAAGAACACACCCTCCAAATTTCATGTCTCTAGGACCAGCGATTTAGGCTGTGCGTTGATATATCAGTCAGTCAGGACTTTGAATTTTATTTATTTGGCTACCATAAGGTTCACGGAAAAGAACTAAAAAAGTGAAAATCATATAAAAATAATATAGTGTGCACCTCACGGCTGCGCCAAATCTATATCCTCTACTCTAATTACTCGTATTCTGACCATTACTTGCAAACGAAGGTCATATTTACGAAGAGATGATTCGACATGTCAAGCATAACATTATAACTGAGTTCTGAGTTCTTGGTAGTAAAGATAGGTGTATCTTCTAGCCGAGGAAAGCATGCATGATCGTCAAACGCATCATCGATGGAGGAGATATTGTGGTTAATCATGATTTTGTCCAATATAAAACTGAATTCCGTAATTCCAATCAAACTTACCCAAGATCCATATCCATTCCTATAGTAATGTCTGATGTCATCATAGTACTCCATGACGAGGAGTTCCTCCTCAGTGAAGGCAGCACACCAGGGAGACTTGAGGGCAGGCTCCCAAGAGCGGAAGAATCGACACATCTCGTACAAGGAGAACACCATGGATGCGTTCAGCTGGGTGATGATGCCTAGACGACTCTGGACCCCGTTTTGGACCTGCAAAAGGACGTTTTAAATAAAGGTCGTTAGAGCTTAGAAAAAGATAATTTCTACAATAGTGAACTATGAGTTACAACACCTATCCAAATACATGTTACCGTTTTTTTTTTTTTAGGGGGTGGGAAATCATCCAATGACTTCTTCCGCTCTAGGGTGGAGCGGAAAGGCGTGTCAGACTCTTACTGACTAAAACTCACCCCTGTTCCTCCCTGCTCTGAATGCCCAGGGGCGAGATAACTCTTTCGTTTTTTGTCCTCAACCCCCGGGCAGGCATCGGCCATGACGGGCCACACACATTGCACATTACCGGGTACGATCCGTTTAAATGCTATCTTTTAATGAAAGTTGCAAATTTCTGCACATAATCTAGTTAATCTACATATTAACGGATGCTACACGGTTAAAATTTAGATGACAGTAAACGTATCTCTTTTAACTGAACTTTTTACTTCATTTTTGGCCTAGGCGGGATTTGCTCTTGAACTTTTTAGTTACTCAATTCAACTTTAACAAATTATATAACATTATACAATGAATTCGAATGTTTTATTCAATCCAGGAACCTGTTTATTAACTTTACCGTATGTTTGGTCGTCAGTTTGCAGATTTACTAGTAAATCATCATCTGCCTAGCGTTTTCCCAACTATCTTGGGGTCGGCTTCCAGTCTAACCGGATGCAGCTGAATACCAGTATTTTACATGGAGCGACTGCCTATCTGACCTCCACAACCCAGTTACTGGGTAATACGATACCCCTTGGTAAGACTGGATGTCAGACTTTCGGGCTTCTGAAGACCCGTAACGACTGTCAAAGATCCACGATTGACAGCCGGGACCAACAGCTTAACGTGCTTTCCGAGGCACGGAGGAGTCTCGGTATGTAAAGATGGTCACCCATCCATGGACCAACCCCGGCAAGCGTAGCTTAACCTCGATCGATCCGTGCGGCTGTTATTACTTTAGCCACGAGCTCGTTAGATTAACTAGTAAATGTGAGAACTAAAACAATTATTTCATTTTAACGGACTCAGCCAGTTAATCTGCACTCTAACTGATTTACTCACATTAACGGTAACATTTATAATGCGGGTAACAAACACTCGGGTAACAAACACTCCTCGAAATTAAATGTAAGCACTTTTTGCTGACCTATCAAAGGAAGTTGCTCTGTTTATAAATAGCTTTGTATGTTGCCAAATCGAGTATTTGTTGATACAATCTTCTTTAATGATGAACTTCACAAACGGTATTAAAACCTGGCCAAGTGCGAGTCGGGCTTCGCACATTTAGGGATCCGTACTAAATGAGGGAATTTCCAAGACAAAATGATGATTGATGACTGATTTATCAATATATTGGTATTTCATAGTAAAATATACGTAATAATAAACATTATCACCAAATTTCGAGTTCTTAAGTCTATGGGAAGTTAAAAAAAATTTCGTAACAAAATTTTGTTAAAAAAACTGACTTTGGTGGCTTCTAATTCCTTTGTCTTCCATTATTTTTTAAAACCAACAATATAGTATTTGTCTACTCAAGGAGTTCTAAACAACGATACCCCATTTGATAGGATAGGTAATTTTTTTTTTTCACGCTTCTTTTATCTGTATGGGAGCTCCCCTAAACAACATTATAAAAAAAAAAAAATTGTATGGCTTCGGATCAACAAGATACTTATACTGTGAAAATTTGGAGACTGTAGCTCCAATCGTTTGGCTGTAAAACCTGTGTGACAAACGACGGACAGACAGACAGACGGACACGTGAGTGATAGCTATAGGGCTCCGTTTGGACCCTTCGAGTACGGAAGCCTATAAATGACTAGATTTCAAAGCAGAACATCACTTACAGCAATATACTCCGGAGTAACAAAATAGGAGTCCAGTTGTTGAGCCAGAGTGTATCCACCTTTCACTTCCTGCTGATATCGATCACAGTTCTCATACGGCTGAAAAAACGATAGATAAGAATTAATTAGTCACATATACTCAGATGTTTGGCACGTCTCCGAGTTCAGTGTCCTATGTTAAAGAATAGTTTTGCTGAACTTTAAAAAGATATTATTAATCTGAATTTTCTCCAGATTTTATCAGGACTACATTACTAATGATAGTTTTCGACTGCGTTGTTCCAAAGTCAAATCAATCTGCCTAGCCTTTTCCCAACTATCTTGGGGTCGGCTGCCAGTCTAACCGGATGCAGCCAAATGCCAGTATTTTACATGGAGCGACTGCCTATCTGACCTCCACAACCCAGTAACTGGGTAATACGATACCCATTGGTAAATTACAGTCATCCTTACAGTTATTACAGTCATCCATACCAACATGTTTTCAAATAGTATAACAAAAATAAGAATAAGCTACAAAAAATACACACATCAATGGGAGTATTAAATCAGGACCGCACCAAACGTATATGTAGTTTTGTCTAATGCTCCATGAAGGAGCAATCCACATCCATCCTCCCTACAATCAGCTGCAGGAGGCTGTTGGGGCTGCCCCGTATGCGGCGCATCAGAGACGCTATTCTTTTGCGATGTATCGCTTGAATGCCATCCACTTGAGCGTCTGCAAACATACCTGATGCGCTACAAAAGCGTGGCAGCCCCATCAACATCCTAAAAACGTTATTGTACTGGACACGCAGGGCACTGTAAGCCATTTGCGTATGCTTTTCCCATAGGCTGCACGTATATAAAGACTGACAGTACGCCTTGAATTAAGCTATTTTTACCTGTGCAGTACAGCGTGCAAACCTACGGACCAGCATATTAGCTCTGACTGACAATGCCCTGCGTTCCCTTTCAATATCCACATCGTCTGTGAGGGCCTCGGTGACCCAGTGGCCCAGGTACTTAAACTATGCCACTCTTTTGATAGCACTGCCGTCCAATGTCTCCTGAGGTACGGTGTCATAGCTCTTCGTACCGGACTTGAACACCATCATCTCACTCTTAATGGTGTTATACCTGAGCCCATGGGCCCCCGCATAGTACTCACATACCTTTATTAAGCGCCTGAGGGCACTGATCGACCCGATCCCTCCCCCCCTCCCCTCCCTGATCGGTTCGATGTCTGGTTCTTGTTTGACTGATTGACTGGTCTGTAAGACTGGTTGTCAGACTTTTGGGCTTCTGACGATCCATAACGACTGTCAAAGATTCATGATTGACAGCCGGGACCAACGGCTTAGCGAGCTTTCCGAGGCACGAAAGAGTCTCGATATGTAAAGATGGTCACCCATCCATGGACCAACCCCGGCAAGCGTAGCTTAACCTGATGAATCGCCCCATGCGGGTGTTATTACTTTAACCACGAGCTCCTCGCGTAGCGTTGTTCCAAAGTAAGAATTGTTATTTAAATATTATAATCCATTAACACAGGGTGTAAGGTACATGATGATGTAACGCACATACGTGTACTAGTGATTCAGTACATGATTCTGGACCCCCTAGCTTTGGAATTTTTCATCGGCCTTTTCCTAGTTTTTGAAAAACATTTTTTTTTTTTCACTTTATACTGTATAAAATCGTTATACCTATCTACCCCAAAGACATTTGAAATGAAAAAATAATTAATTAATTTTTTCATTTCACGCCAAGTGACAGCCTTATTTTATTTTTTTTTTTTTTTATTATCCCCGAAGGGAAGGCGAAAGTGTTTTGACCATATTGCCTAGTCTTACGTAGTCTATTTACACATTTTTTTTTCCATTATAATGCAGATGTAACAAATTCTAATGTTTTTTGCAGTATTTGGCAACAAATGTCAGTCAGCCTTCTCGGCAAACTTCTCTGAGGTAGTCAATACTACAATAAAATTCTCAGCTCCATTTTCCCGAGATCGCGCCTGTTTCAATAATTCCACATTTTGTCCATTTGCGGTGATACTTGAGACACAAAATTACACCAATTTTACATCACAATATCCACTAGGAATCAATAAACGAATAATTAAAACAGCCTCTGAACTTCACTCGACAAAATCCCGCCAAAAACCAGCAGCCTTATTTTATTTAAAAAAGTCAATTTGCCAGATTATAATCTATATCTAATATATCTGTTGTATTTGTATCGCAGACTCCAGTGCTTAAACAGCAATGAACCTTTATTGCGTTTAATCAAAATATTTCCTACTTCCAAACACATCTTGTTTTTTTTTTTGGTTTGGTAAGTCATCCTATGACATCGACCGCTCTGGGTGGACCGGGAGGGCGTGTCAGACTCTTACTGCCCTGGTACAGGGCATGGTACGGGGCGAAAGAAAATAGGAAGCAGTCTCCTCCTTCTGCTCTCGAAGGAGGAGGCAAAATGGGTGAGGGAGACTCAACGGAGTGGCCCTCACGCCCCCAGCCACAGCCACCGCAGGAGATGCCCTGGGCTTCGGGGGTCGCGAGACGATGTCCGGCCACCGTAGACGCGTGCCTGCGGACGGCGAGTAATGAGTAACTCGCCGTCCTATCAGCACCAGGCCCGAGAGTCTACGGCGCGTAGTGTTTCACCCGCGCCTCAAAGAGATGTCAGCAACCACTAACGGGACCCGTTATGGCCGATGCATGCATGCCAAAGGGTCGTGGATAAATTTTTAACAGAGTTACCGCGCCCCTGGGCACTCAGGCAAGGAAGGAATAGGGGTGGGTTTTGCAAACTCACCCTAATAACGTCATCCCTCTGTCTTGCTTCTTCCATGGTAACATTCAAATTAGTGCCTTCAGTTAGCCCATGGATAAAAGCCACACAGCTGGTGATAGTCCGCTGCTCATTGGTAGGTCTGAAGTAGAACTGATCAGCCTGGCCGCTGAGTAGATGAGGGTACTTCTCTCGGATCCGCTGGCCGATGCTGTACAGCTCATCGTAGCCAGTTCCTGTGAGGTAAGATGTGGACACGTCCATGGTGTCGTTCCATTGGAAGTTTTTGAAGCCTTCGATGTCCTGGAATTAGATGAATAATAATTACAGATGAGTGAATGTTTGAGGAAATAAACTATCAATTATATATATATTTATAAATAAATGTTTTTTCACTAACTTTATCAGATGTGAATGTCGGTGTCTATTTTTGGAGGTTACATTGTTAATATTCAAAGAATTGTTGACTTTATATTCAGAACCATTAAAATTAAATACCTAAATGAAGATCTGACTGCAAAATATTACCAACATTATTTCAAAGCGATAGATCATGACACTTACCTGAGCACAAAGCCTGCTGTTGCCCATATCCCAACTACGAACGATCTCATCCTTCAGGAAAGCCACCTCCTTCATGCCAAGCGTGACGCTGCCGCCAGGGTTCCTGTTACCGTGACGGTTGAGCGTCCATATTGACACCGCTTCGCAGTCTGGGAAGAAAGAACAGAGTTATTATCGTCGGGGTCGAAAACAGCCACCGTAAACCCGGGCCTGCGGATGGTGAGCAGTGCGTAGCTCGCCGTCCGATCAGAACCAGGTCCGTGAATCAACGGCGCGTCGTGTTTCACGCGCACCTCATAGAGATGATTGTCAGCCACCACTGACGGGGCCCATCGTGGCCGGTGCCTGCATGCCTAGGGATAGCGGATAAATTCTTAACATGAGCTACCGCACCCCTGGGCATTCAGGCAGGGAAAGAACGGGAGATGTCATTGTATGATTAGCAAGCCCACAAAAAAAAAATGGTTGGAAAACAGAAGGTTAAAGTCTCGTAGAAGCCGGGTAAAATCATAACTAGCAGGGCTAATCATAGCTAGTGCTAGCAGTTGTATGTAAAAATCGATAATTATCCCGCTAGAACTCAAGAATAAAAGTATATTTATTCCTAACACAAGCCTTTGTCTACATGTGTTGCAGTTTCATTAAAATCCATTCAGCCATTGAGCCTTGATTGATTAATAGACATCCAAACATCCAGACCAGAAGAAGACAGAGAAGATATGGGTTTAAGGACTAACACATGAGTTTAAAGTTCCTACAGGAATCCTGTAGTCATGAACTGGTTGCTTTAATAATGCCCTAAATAAATTTTCTTTCATTTTTCACTTCATCTCTTGTAAATCCCTTGTTTAATTTAGCACAAACATCCAATTTTTCACCGACTTCAAAAAGAAGGAGGTTATCAATTCGGGTGTTTGTATTTTTTTTTTTATTTAATCAACCGCGATTGCTGCGATCGTGTCTATGAATTGTTAACACAGTTTAATGGAGAACCACAAGTCGGTTCTATTTTTTTGTAAAAAAGTTTTTTATACTCTTTTACAAACAACCACAACTAATTTGTATTTCTCTGATCTTTTAGTGGTAGGATTTCGAGTCCATCATAGTCTTTCCAAAAAAAGAAAAATGCTGAAAGTATTGTTCATGAAGATTTCCACATAATCAACCAAAAAAATACAAACGACTTCGATTAAAAAACACAAAAAAAATGCAAACTAACTTTAATTTCGGAAGTCGGTGTATCTAGTTTTGTTTCTTCGTTATTTGACATTTTTTGGTGTTATTTTTTTATGGAAGTCGGTTGTATTTTTTTGTAAAAAAAGTTTTGTCTTTCACTTTTTCGTTGCTGTACCCCATAACTAAAACTAAATAGTAAAGTTATGCCCTAATTGATAGTCTCAATAATTATTTATTGAATGAGAACGCAATCAATGTATTTGAAGTCATTTTTATATGCATTATTATTTACGGACAACCCAAAAACTGGTCGAATCTTGATCAAATGAGACTACATGAGCAGCACCACAGCTTTCAAATAAAAAAAGAATCATTAAAATCGATTCACCTGGCAAAAAGTTAAAAAAAGTACAATCGAATTGAGAACCTCCTTTTTTTGAAGTCGGTTGTAAATAATAACCGGTCAATAAAGGACGATACATCATAGAACTGTCACGGGCCATAACGACTCATTCTATTGTTTGGCTACGGGAAAACAATTATTAGTTATCGAGAGTTCAATGCGAAATGACCATACCGTTTATAAATTAGTTTTATTAATCTGTAGCGACATCTATGACGCTACATACGAACTAAAATCAGCGAATTCCTACATCTTCTTCAACTTCGACAACGATAACGCCGACAACGATAACGCCGACAACGAAAAACGACGACAACGACAAACGACGGCGACGCACCGCTCCGACTCACTGGAGCCCGCAGCAGTACTCCGACTCACTGGAGCCTGCAACATCATCCCGACTCGCTGGGATATCATCACCGCAGACAGTTCCGACTCACCGTGAACTATGCGCCTCTTCCGGTTCCGACTCATTGGAACCAACCTTCCACTGGCCCGGCAAGCATCACGTATGAACGACTCATCGAGGACAATCGATCTCCGATCTCCGGAGGGGAGTGATGTAGCGACATCTATGACGCTACATACGAACTAAAAACAACAAATTCCTACATCGCGAAAGCAGAGTTCACCGCGCGATTTGAACATATACAACAGTACGAAAATCAACTATCGGGCAGTTGCCCGGACCAGACACAATACCTGTCTGGTCGGAGGATCCTCCCTTTTCAATGGAGGTTTGCGGGACTTTACACTCTGTTCCGCATACCTCTATAAATCAATGCAAACAATAGAGGGCCTTCAATCCTGTTGTGATATCGAAGAAAAGCTAAACATAATTATGTAACATCGTAGCATTACATAACGCATGTTTACCATGCGGGTATAGGCAAAAGTGTACATTTTGGTACGCCCAAATTTTCACCAGTTATGTTATAGAAAGAAGAAAGAAAGAAAGAAAAAGTATTTATTTGCCACAAACCTTCCGTAAACCTAAGTAGGTTTACCCGGTACCGGTGTATGATAATAGGCTTGTTCTCTAAAGTTAGAGAACAAGCCTATTATCATACACCGGTTAACCGGTTACATTTCGAGGAGTGTGCTTCGGAGTTGCATAGTTTAATTCCGCCAAGCCCGTTCCATCATCGAACCACTACATGTACAGGGATGCGCCACCTATATACCTATGGTGGTCATCCCACACATCCCTATGCACAAAACGTTTTGGTAGCATATTCATTGTGCGTACAGCTAAGGAGTGGGATTCCCTGCCAAAGCCCGTTTCCTGATAGTTACAACCTAGGGGTTTTTAAGTCAAGAGTGAATAGATTACTTCTAGACAAGCCTTTCCATCTTCGACCACATCATTGCTTACCATCAGGTGAGATAATGGTAAAGCGTGAGTTTATCAATGATAAAAATAAACTGGGCCCAAATCCATTTTAAAGTCCCAGGTTCTAAGTGAAAAATCCAAAATTAAAAATGAAATCTTCTTCTTGGTATCGAGATTGAAAATTCTGACATTTAAATAACCGATTCCGACCTTGAAATCGAACTATGAACCCGATAACAAACCGCGCTTGTGACCACCAGACTAAGGGCCGATTTCACCAATTCTAAGCGCCTAGTATTCGACGTTTAAGCTCGCTTAAACGCGTTTAGCCGCTGTAATAAAGCTGAACAGTTTGTTTGTTTGGTTGAACGCGCTAATCTCAGGAACTACTGGATCAAACTGACAAAATATTTTTGTGTTGAATAGTCCATTTATCGAGAAAGGCTATAGGCTTTATACTCGTAACATCTCGCTGCAACCAACAGGAGCGAAGCATCAATGAAAAATGTGGCAAAAACGGGAAAAAAATCCTTTGGAAAACTTCATTTGCGTGCGCTGCGTAAACGGTTAAAGTTGCCCGGGGGTTGAGGAGTTGCCCGGGGGTTGAGGATTGTCCGGGGGTTGAGGATAAATTCGAAAGAGTTACCTCGCCCCTGGGCATGTAGGGCAGGGAGGAACAGGGGTGGGTTTTAGTCAGTAAGAGTCTGACACGCCCTTCCGCTCCACCCTAGAGCGGAAGAAGTCATAAGATGATTTCCCACGCCCCAAAAAAAAAAAAACGGTAACATGTATTTGGATAGGTGTTGTAACTCATAGGTCACTATTGTAGAAATTATCTTTTTCTAAGCTCTAACGACCTTTATTTAAAACGTCCTTTTGCAGGTCCAAAAATATGTATGACGGAATTGTTCTACTTTTAAAGTTCTAAAAAAAAATCAAAATATGTCTATCTTTTAAGGTTAACTCACTATAATCGTTTTTTTATGGTTTTTAATTATTACGCTAAGCTTAGTTCAGTAAAACTTAGTTTATAGAGCAAATGGTGAAATCGGCCCTAACTCTATATTTTAACAGGAAAACCACATTCAAGTAGGTTTAACTATTCAAACAAGACAATCATAATCAAAGATGGTTACGTAAAAAATCTTTAAGTGTGCATGGTAACAAACTGCTTTTTAATGTTTGCACAATAAATGTGTTTTTTGCACTTCATAATGGTCGCTAACTTGTCAAACACCGGTAACCGTCGATCATGGTTAGAATAGTTAAACGTAATGTTATGTAGGTAAGTACGTCTTCAGTAAACACTTTTTAAATGGCCCTAACTTTTTTACTTACTTCTGTGAAGTTAATCTCACAATTTATTGTTTTTTATCAATGTGATTTTTTTATCGTCATTCGAACTTTACAAGGAAATGCTTTATGTAAAAATGGTCTCTTGAAATGAAAAAAGTTAATAGTAAAAAAACATTTTTTTAAACAAACTTGGATTCATACAATTTCGTTGGCCTCTTCTTAGGATCCGCGGACAACCCGGATTGTCGAATTGAAAGCCCGACGACAACCCGGGTTGTCAGCCGATTCACAATTTTTTTTTTCTCTTTTTCACGTTTTTTTTTTCAAACTCACAGGTGAGTTTCCGATCCTAAGAGGTGAGTGAGTGAGTGAGTTAGTATCTAAAAAAAAGACACTCCTGAATTTCGATTCAGGTCATGCTTTTCATAAAAATGTATTTTCATAGGAACTGAGCCAGCATATAAAAATTCAACTCCGCAGGTTAAGGGGAAGTGATTCAATTGCATGATTTTGAATTCAGATTTGATTTTGACCCGAACAAACAAACATTGCTAGTCAAATAAATGCTTGTAAAAAAAACTTTTTACAAAAAAAATACAACCGACTTCCATAAATAATACTAAAAAATGCAAAATAACTTTAATTTCGGAAGTCGGTGTTTCTAGTTTGGTTTCTTTGTTATTTGACACCGACTTCCGAAATTAAAGTTATTTTGCATTTTTTAGTATTATTTATGGAAGTCGGTTGTATTTTTTTTTGTAAAAAGCTTTTTTATTTTTCACTTTTTAGTTGTTGTACCCCATTCTAAAACTAAATTAATAGTAAAGTTATGCCCGAATTGATAGCCCCAAAAATAGGGAATTTGAACATAGTTGGTGAAATTAGGGTGTATCAGGGTAAACTATACAAATCTGTACCCCTTCAGAGCGAATCAGCGTGATGTAATGTTGTGAAGTGGTAAAAACAATATACAGACATGCGATTGCAGCAATTCTGGAAGGTTTTCTATCATTTCATGAAGAGTTCCATTGTGTATCTCCGAAGTTCTTCATCAGATCTTCACCAAATTAAAATGGGACCACATGTGAAGCAACAGTTTTCAAATAAAAAAAAATCTTCAAAATCGGTTCACGTAGTAAAAAGTTATGAGGTAACAGACATAAAAAAGAAGAAAAAAAAAGAACAGTCGAATTGAGAACCTCCTCCTTTTTTTTGAAGTCGGTTAAAAATAAAAACAGATGCTACATTTTTGTTCGCATAACTCTACAAAAGGGAAAAGCAGTTTTTTTACTTGTGATAAAAAAAAAATCGGCCAAGTGCAAGTCAGACTTCACACATTTAGGGTTCCATACCAATTTTTGACAATTGGTATTGCTTTGGGTCAACACTGAAAATTTGGAGACTGTAGCTCTAATCGTTTGGGTGTAAAACCTATGTGATAGACGGAGGACGGACAAACAGACACGTGAGTGACAGCAATAGGGCTCCGTTTAGACCCTTCGTGTACGGAATCCTAAAAAAAAGGGAGGATAATAATTCCCCACAAAGATAGCATTTATTTAGCATGCACACTCAACAGTCATTTCAAAATATTCTAGTATTTCGTTTTTCCAACGGGGAGCCATCAAGAAAATGGTAGGACCAGTGAAAAAATATATTTCTTAATGTAGACACAGTGGTCAATAAACAAGATAATTAAGAAAAACCATAGGATAATTGATTTCCGTCACATAATAGACCTCGAAAACTTCAAGTATGCAACCAGCAAGTAAATTTTTCTTTTGTGTAGAAAAAAACAATGTATTCAAGTATTTCTATACTCGGTCATTACAGGAAAATGATGCACGTCAGTGACACAGGCTTAAATTAAGCCTTGTACACATCCACAAACTAGCAAGTAATAATACAAAACCTGCCAAGTGCGTGTCTGACTTCACACATTTAGGGTTCCGTACCAAATGTATTTTTGACTATTTGTATAGCTTTGGGTCAACAAGATGCTTATACTATGAAAATTTGAAGACTGTAGCTCCAACCGTTTGGCTGTAAAACCTGTGTGACAGACGACAGACAGACGGGCACGTGAGTGATAGAAACAGGGCTCCGTTTGGACCCTTCGGGTACGGAACCCTAAAAACCGGCCAAGTGCGTGTTGAACTTCGCATATTTAGGGTTCCGTACGAAATCAGAGAATTTCAAAGAAAAAACTGATTTATCAATATATTGGTATTTGATAGTAAAATATACGTAATATTAAACATTATCACCAAATCTCAAGTTCATAGGTCACAATGGGAAGTTAAAAAATTCTTCGTAACAAAATTTTGTGAAAGACGACGGACAGACGGACTGACGGACACGTGAGTGACAGCAATAGGGCTCCGTTTGGACCCTTTCAGTACCATAATAATAAATCATTTATTCACAAGCCTAATACAAAAGGAGAGAAATATTCGAGGCCAAATACATAGTTGTGTCGTACAAGTTACAATCATTTTTTTGTGCTTAGGCTAGATGTTAGTATGTGCATAACAAGGAGAAACTTCTGATACCCAAACTAGGACATGAGTCCTGTATCTAAGGTGCCAGCGTTCCTTCCTGGCTATTCACAACATACAGTTAAGGAAAATTTCTGCTAAGTTAATATATAAAATTAATTAAAATCATAAAATTAATAAAAAACTTTTTTACAAAAAAATACAACCGACTTCCAAAAAAGAAAACACTAAAAATTTAAAAATAACTTTAATTTCGGAAGTCGGTGTCAAATAACGAAGAAATTAAATACAAACACCGACTGCCGAAATTAAAGTTATTTTTAAATTTTTATTGTTTTGTACTTTCTGTAAAAAAGTTTTTTATTTTTCACTTTTTAGTTGTTATCCCCGGCACTAAAACTAATTATTAAATTGACGCCCAAATTGATAACCCCAATAACATGGAACATGGAATGTAAACATAATTATTCGTAATTCGAGGAAAAAACGTCATCTATATAGAAAAAATTGTTCATTGTCTTATCTGATTTCGATGCAAATAAACTTTTAAATCGACCTCACGATGAGAGAGCTTTAACAGAAACGACACGGTTGCGCAATCTTTGTGATGACAGTTAAAACAGAGATCGAAAATCCTCAAATTCAAATTCAAAATCATTTATTTGCTAATATGGGTAATTACATAAAGTTGTTAAAAAAAAAGAGCATAGTCCAACCATATTACGCCTTGAGGCATGCAAATCTCAAGCTTTGACTGTATCAAAATTACAACATTATTATACAATTACTTGCAACAATAATTTATATATATATAATGAATAAGCCAATTTTGGTAATATCACCGTGGCAAATAGTAATAGAACATTAGCAAAATAATAATGTCACTTAAATAATTAAAATTTAAAATGTCATGTAATAATATGAGAATGTCAAGATATATTAGTAAATAAATGTCAAAGTAAAAATAATAGATAATTAATTAGTGCATTAGTCACATGTCACAACAATATTTCTGAGAGCAATATGTCCTTACATCCTCAATTAAATAATCCTGAATACTGTAATAACATTTAAACAGCAAGAATCTTTTTAATTTCTTTTTAAATTCATCGATGGATGGAGTTTCTAGTACAGACTTTGGTAAGTGGTTGTATATACGCGGTTTTTTTTTTTTTTTTTGGGGGGTGGGAAATCATCCTATGACTTCTTCCGCTCTAGGGTGGAGCGGAAGGGTGTGTCAGACTCTTACTGACTAAAACCCACCCCTATTCCTCCCTGCCTCGAGTGCCCGGGGGCGAGGTAACTCTTTCGAATTTATCCTCCACCCCCGGGCAGTCCTCCACCCCTGGGCAGTTGTATATACGCGGTGCCATACTGAAAATGCTTCCTCATCAAAACCTTTGCTGAAATCAAACGTCATCTTCATCGTCGCCGTCGGCGTCATGTGTGTTGTTGTGTATTTTTAACCGACTTTAAAAAGGAGGAGGTTAACAATTCGGATGTTTGTATTTTTTTTTTTTTTTTTTATGTATGTTCGGGCATAACTTCGTCATTTATAGACGGATTTCCAAAATTCTTTTTTTATTCGAAAGGAGTTTGTTCCGAAATGGTCCCATTTAAATTTCATGTAGATCTAACTATGATTTTCGGAGACAGACAACGGAACTCTTCAAAAAATTACAGCAAATCAACCGCGATTGCTGCTATCGCATAAATATGCATTGTTAACACAATTTCATGAGGAAACACAACTAAAAAGTGAAGAATAAAAACTTTTTTACAAAAAAAATAAAACCGACTTCCAAAAAAAAACAAAAAGTGCAAAATAACTTTAATTTCGGAAGTCGGTATTAACCCCGAGACGGTTTGTTTTTTTTGGAAGTCGGTTTTATTTTTTTTGTAAAAAAGTTTTTACTATGTAACAAAAAGTATTTTTTTCACTTTTCAGTTGTTGTACAGAACTATAACTGAATATTAAAGTTATGCCCGAATGGATAACTCTATGATCAGGGGGATCGATGAGCAGGGGTGGCCCAATGGTATTGGCCGCGACTTAGGGTCAACTCACACCAAAAGAGCGTCGAAGCGCAGCGCAGTTTCAGTGTCATATGAATTTTAGCTTTATTTTCATTACTACAATAGCATCGAGTCGCGCGGATGCCCGCGGCGCCGCGGGAATTCCGGCGAATTCCGCGACTCGTTCCGATAATAAGTATTGTAGTAATGAAAATAAAGCTAAAATTCATATGACATTGAAACTGCGCTGCGCTTCGACGCTCTTTTGGTGTGAGTTGACCCTTACAAGTTGTAGGTCGTGAGTTCAAACTCAGGCAGGCGCTTTACTTTGTGTAAATTATTTCATCACCATTGCTCTCAAAACGGTGAAGGAAAACATCGTGAGGAAACCGGCAGGTCCTAGAACCAAAAATTCGAAGACATGTGACATCCACCAATCCGCATTGGGCCCGCGTGGTGGATAATGGTCCACACCCTCTCACAGAGAGGAGGCCTGTGCCCCAGCAGTGGGGACATTAAAAGGCTGACGTTGGATAACTCTAAGGTCCTGGAACCCTAAAATATATCGTTTGACAGAAGGAGGGGAGTGGGAGGGGGGAGGGGAGGGCGACCACTCCCATGAAAAGGTAACGCACCAATCTAAAGAACAACAATTTATTATCTCAAAATACTTTAAAAGACGCTTAAAAGACTAAGTCAATGGTTTAAAAAAAAATAACCACAAAGGGGATGGCGGAGCCTGAGCGCGCCCACTAGGCTCCGCCATCCCCTTCGAACCTAACCTATCCGATTCGGAGTGCCCCAAGACCCGAGCTGGCTTCGCTTACTCTTGCATCCTAACATTGCCTTTTATACACGCATGTGATCAGTGGGGGTCACAGAGAACACATTCATGTAGCTTGAGGAGAAACGGAATGAACGAAAACGAATGACAGTCAAACACATGCACACGCAAATGGCATAATTTTTATTTTTTATTACGTTCCGTTTAATTGATTTTGTAGTGGTAGCGTTATTATTGGGTACCCTAGACCTACCAGCTTTAGCCCCTTTACCTCCCAATTCCTGTCAAATGATGCTAGATCCAACCCAACCCAAAAAACACGTTTGAACATAATTGGAGAAAGCCAAAATGTCATCTGTGTTTACACATTTTTTTATTTTGTTATTTTATTTCAAAAAGCGCTTAATCAATTTTGATAAAATTTCTATGGGACCACCTCTGATGTATTACCTACCAAACAATAAATCATCAAAATCTATTCACAAGTGGCAGAGAAATCGCGTAACATACATACATACAAAAAAAAAACATACAAACGAATTAAAAGTCGGTTAAAAATTAAATTGAGCATAGACTGACACTAATTTTAGAAATCTGGGGGCATGGCAGTTCTCCCGCCAAGACGTGCCCAAAGGAAACATCTTCTAACCTTCTCCGTGTGAAATTAATAACGAAAAGAATATAAAAAAAAATATATATTCAGCTGGTAGCAAAGCTAGACGGTAAATCTACTGGTAATTTGAATATTAATCTCTTTATTTTGCATAAAATATGGTAATGGTTGGTTCAACATAATATTTTGCTTATTAACTTTTAGTATCCACAAAATTTACTTGTATTTATTAGAAGGTGTTTAGGTGTTTTAATACTTTTTTTAGTCCACACAGTGTTATTATTGAACAATATTATTCTTTTTATTGTGCTGACATTTTATTTGATATTAATGGAATTATTTAATTTACTTTTAATGTTTAATTTGATTTGATTTTAATTTAATGTAAAATTTTAATTATTTATTTCATTCTATATTATGGCGATGGGTGATGTTACCTAAGTAAATGAATTATTATGTCGCTTATTCAATTAATATACCTACAAAAAAAATTAAACATTTCTTGCAAACACACAAAACGCAAATATTATTATATTAATATTGCTAAAAGATTAGAGCCTACTTAAACTGGCGCCACAGCTGCTTCTAAAAGTTGCTCGTCGTGCACAAAGCCTAATGGCACGTGTTTGTTTTTACATACTTATCCATCTTCACACAGACGATCGTGAGACTGACATATTTATTCTATCGTTAACCGTCATTATTATGGTTTAGCATTTACTATTGTTTTCTTTATTCGGTTAGGTGTTTGCCGATACCCCGTTCTTTTTGTTTTAAGAGGTCTGTATATTTATTTATTGAGAGTACCTACTGCCACATTACATACCTAAACCTTAGAACAATTAAAACAATTGCTTCGTTAGTGGTCTGATGCAGGTGACAGTTGCGGCGTACATAACTTTTACAATTCGTTGGCTCGGTGATAAAATACAATTATATAAAAATACAATACATTAAGACTAGTTCACCTTTTTCGTTTCGTTTTACGGTTTACCTACGTGTTGAGGAAGTTCGTCTTTTTTTTTTGTCTGGCAAGTGTCACACATTTCACGGTGTATTTAAAATAAAAAAGGATACTTATGACAGATTCATGTTAATTCCTAACTTTAATATGCTAATGTAAATTTGTTTGTTACGCTTCCACGACTAACTGAACGGTGTTGTATGAAACTTGGCACACATTTCCTGGAACAGGACACCAAATACTTTTTATCCCGCGAATTTGTTTCTTTGGGATAGTTTTCATCTTTCACTCGGGCAAAACCACTAGCAGAAGATACTAATAATATAAATACAATCCCAGACCTGCGTGGTCTTGGCGGATTTTCAAATAAAGAGGATTTATTTTAAATTTGAAAATACCATAAAAAACATAATAATCCTACTGGATTGCAAAGACCGACTATGGAAAAACGCACGATAGATAAGCCCGCCACACTATTCCTAAACCACTGTAAGCCAGAATCAAAAGTGGCGACCACCAGAAAAAACGCCAAGGCAATGAAGCTCGACGAGTCCCAGAGAAACTATTAAACCGTCTTGGGTTTCGCAACGAAATT
The DNA here is from genome assembly GCA_951329385.1 of Polia nebulosa. Lineage (NCBI taxonomy): Eukaryota > Metazoa > Arthropoda > Insecta > Lepidoptera > Noctuidae > Polia > Polia nebulosa. Next base: position 31,339,546 of record OX589594.1, read on the forward strand.
AATCAGAGAAGAACAGCGGAGGATTAAGAAAAACATACGAGTAGTTCCCTCCTGTTAAAGCACGAGACAGAACAAAGCTAGGCTATTAGGCACAAAGGGTATTTACAACTAGAGTAAGCCCAGTTGCCATGCACCACGGGTTAATTGTGAGCAACATACATTTGATTCCAATAATAGGTGTGGCAAAAACGCTTGAACGCATGGAAATTCGTTCTAGTTTCCACAAAGTCCGTGTAATAGACAACTTCAGACGTAGGCTGAATACTATCCAACATAATATTGCGTTCAGTTTGCCAAAGATTAAACTCCCAAAGAATATGTGCGGATTGTTCGTTTTTGCAATGTTCTACACATTGACATAAAGGCGAGGCTACAAGCTTAAAGGAAAATAATTTACCCTTAAGGCCCTACTAGCGGTCTAGTGGCGCCCTTATTAAATAAAAAATCGTAGCATAGCACAGAAAATAAATTTAAAAAATCCAACTTCACTTCACAGGTCTCAAAATGTTTCGTATCCACAAACGAACAAAATTTTGTGACAAACGACGGACAGACTGACGTGAATGACAGCAATACTTCGAGGCTCCGTTTGGACCCTTCGGGTACACAACCCTAAACATTACTAAACCACTGAGCCTAAACTGGCACTGTAGTTTTGTATATACCGAAGGTAGGATTTTTGGAAGTTCTTACCCTGAAGGGGTTATTTTTTTTTTTGGGGGGGTGGGAAATCATCTCATGACTTCTTCCGCTCTAGGGTGGAGCGGAAGGGCGTGTCAGACTCTTACTGACTAAAACCCACCCCTGTTCCTCTCTGCCCTACGTGCCCGGGGGCGAGGTAACTCTTTCGAATTTATCCTCCACCCCCGGGCAGGCATTGGCCGTGGAAGGCCCCGTCCTTTGCTGACAACTCTTTGAGGCGCGCGTGGAACACTACGCGCCGTCGACTCTCGGGCCTGGTGCTGATCGGACGGCGAGTTACCCACTACTCGCCGTCCGCAGGCCCGGGTACCCTGAAGGGGTAGGAATACTCGTAGGTACTTTAATTTTTTTGCCAATAGTCAATTCAATAGACAAACGGCTTAAAAACCTTATGGTTTTAATATTTACATTCATATTTCACAGTGTTTAAAAAAACACTAGGTAACTAAAAATAGAGCAAGAGCAATGCCTTACAATTAAAAATACCCAAGCATCTGATCCACGCAATTAACCTACGTACGTCCATATTTAAAACCATAAGGTTTTAATATTCACATTCATATTTCACAGTTTTTAGGGTTCCGTATCCGAGGGTCTATTGCTGTCACTCACGTGTCCGTCTGTCCATCTGTCCGTCTATCTGTCTATCCGTCGTCTGTCACAAAATTTTGTTCCAAAGAATTTTTTAACTTCCCATTTGCCATTCAACGTGGCAACGCTGACAGCGTTTTGAGCACTTCTCCCAGTGACAACGATGTGGACCCTCTTTTATGCCACTTGTACATAGTTATTTTATTTATTAAGTTATTTATTAGTTTAGTAATACAATAATGTATATTGTAATCAAATTATAAAAGTTTACTACTTCTTATAGACCATGAAATTTGGTACTAATGTTTATTATTACGTAAGTATTATTTACTAACAAATACCAAAATATTGATTTCCCTCATATGGTACGGAACCCTAAATGTGCGAAGCCCGACACGCACATGGCCGGTTTCTATAAAAACACTAACTAAAAACAGAGTTAGAGCAATACCTCTCAATTAAAAATACCAAAGCGTCTCATCGCCGCAATTAATCTACGTATTTTCATATTTTTTGTATTATACATAAGAATAACTTCATACGTACACGGATTTCCCGAGGCCTATGTATAAGCTAACCACAATAGTTAACGAAGCAGGAGCACAATACCCTGAACTAATTATGAACAAAAAAATGTTGATGTGTTTGCGAACCATACGAAATACCAAAAAAATAACACTACACTCAAGTAGAGACGTTTCCGAGATGTTAAAGTGCGTATATGTCGAATACATTGTAGTTAAATCAAACTTATATTTTAAGAAACTGGTCAAGTGCGAGTTTGACTGGCATACGAAACGTTCCGTACGATTATTTTAAAGAAGAAAGAAAGAAAGAAAAGAAAGAAAGAAAAGAAAAGAAAGAAAAGAAAGAAATATTGTTTCTTCTGCACAAATATAACCCACATTACAGAAAAACAGATTAATAATATAAACATATAAGAATGCTAAAAGCCTCGTATTCACTCAATGTAAGTATAGTATGTTGTTAAAGCGGATATAGCCATGTATACAGCTATATACTCTGTGAAAACTTAAACTGTCTACCTATTACGATTCAGGAGATACAGCCTGCTGACAAGCCGAATGGGAGTCGAGAAAATGCAATGAAAATTACAGTAATGCGTCTCGGTGGGGGCGGCCGGGCGATCAGAGGCGGATGGCAGGTTTTCTTCCAAGCACTACCGTATATCTTTCTTTAAAAAAAAAACAGTTTTCCTTAACAAACACTAAAATGTACAATTTCATCCCTTTTTTTCAGAAATTAGGTATGTTGGTTTTTTTTTGTGGTTTGGGAAATCATCCAATGACATCTCCCGCTTTGGGTGGAGCGGGAGGGCGTGTCAGACTCTTACTGACTAAAACTCACCCCTGTTCCTTACCTGCCCTGAGTGCCCAGGGGTGAGGTAACTCTGTTTCGAATTTATCCTCAACCCCTGGGTAGAGGGATGTTGGTTAAGATTAACATGATGAGATGATTTTAGGCATTCAAGATAAAACATGTTGGGTCACCTGCATCAAAGATGAGCTGGTCACGACTTAACTGGTTATGAATTATTTTAAAATAATAATGTACAAATGCATACGCTAACGATAAAAACTGGTCAAGTGCGAGTTTGACTCACATACAAAGGATTCCGTACGATTTTTTTTACATTATGTTGTTAAATTGGCTATAGACATAAGTATACAGGGTGTAACGGAAAGGTCTGGACATATTTTAAGAGCCGGTTCTGCCCATGGAAATGAACACGGGCCGTGCTGATGTGCAGACCGGGACAAGTGACGTTATCAGGCTGTGCGCTGGAGAGGATACGGGAGGTAAAAAATATTTTTTTTATTTCCTCGGATTTTCTTGAAGAAAGTTGTTCAAATCGATGGGCAGATGCAGTTCTTAAAATATGATCACACCTTTCCGTTACACCCTGTATATGCAGCTTTATACGCTGTGAAAACTTAAACCGTCTACCCATTAAGGTTCATGAGATACAGCCTGCTGACAGACACACGGAAGGATGGACGCACGGACAGACAGCAGATGCTTAGTAATAGGGTTCCATTAGCTAATATTCGGGTACGGAACCCTAAAAATAAAAATAAAGAAAATTTTATAGTATTCACTTTGATCTCCACTAAAGTTCAAGGTCCTCATTATTGGAATAAGACCGGCCAATCGACAGTCAATCAATCTGCCTAACCTTTTCCCAACTACCTTGGGGTCGGCTTCCAGTCTAACCGGATGCAGCTGAATACTAGTATTTTACGTGGAGCGACTGCCTATCTGACTTCCACAACCCAGTTACCTACTGGGCAATACGATACCCCTTGGTAAGACTGGTTGTCAGACTTTCGGGCTCCTGACGACCCGTAACGACTGTCAAAGATCCACGATTGACAGCCGGGACCAACGGCTTAACGTGCTTTCCGAGGCACGGTGGATTCTCGGTATATAAAGATGGTCACCCATCCATGGACAAACCTCGGCAAGCGTAGCTTAACCTGATGGATCCACCCGTGCGGCTGTTATTGCTTTAGACAATCGTCGAAATTAACCGACTAGATTAAGAAAAACTTATAGCACAAAAAAACTTTTTTTAAACTAGATTTTAAATTCATACACAAAATAATGTCGTTTCTGTGCTGTTGATTTTTTAAGAGTTGCTCTATCTGAAGCTAATCCTGGATGTCGGTTCAGGTCAATCTTACCATAAACATACATAGTCATCGGATCTGAATTAACATGAAAAAATTCAACTCCGTAGGATAAGAGGAAGTGATTCTAATTTACCTTGCAAGGTTTGACCCGAACTAATAAATATTTAAAGTTAACTATCAGCTTGTATTAAAAAATACCGGCCAAGTGCGAGTCGGACTCACGTGCTAAGAGTTCCGAACAAATCATACTTTTTTCAGGGTTTTTTTTTAAACTGCCTCCATTTTATAGGTTTTTCTGTAATCTATAAGTAAAGAACAACTTTCTGTATTTTTTTCAAAATTTTAGGCCCAGAGGTTTTGGAGATAAGGGGGGCGGAATAGTTATTTTTCATCTTTTTTCTTAAATAACTTCAAAATAATATATTTTAAAATTATGAAAAAAATATATTCTAGACCCTCACAATGTGCCCTTTCATTTGATAGGTCGCACGATACAGTTTGTAAACCTTTGATTTTTAATTTTCCAATTTTCACCCCAAAAGTGACCCCATTCCAAATTGATTTATTTAGAGTAGACATGTGTGTACCAAATTTCAACTCTATCGGTCCAGCAGATTCGGAGCAAATTGGCTGTGACAGACGGACAGACAGACACACGAGTGATCCTATAAGGGTTCCGTTTTTTCATACGGACTTTCGGAACCCTAGAAAACTGTTCAGACGCACATTCATGGAATTTCAATACCATGAAGTTATAGATGACTTTCTATAAACCTTACTAGCTGACCCGGCGAACTTCGTAATCAATAAATAAATCCGATCTCGAGATATCATTCACAAAGCCATTCCATACAAAATGTATGGGAAATAATTTTTCTAATCGTGAGATTTTCCAATGATTTTTTAGTTATTCTGCTATTCGGGGTGGAGAAAACACCGACAAAATTAAATGAAGGATCATAAAAAATCGGTCCAGCCGATCTTAAGGCACAGTTACACGACTTTTAATGGTTTTTAATTGAACATCACGTCTAAACTACTAATCTTATTTCTTTAAAAAAAATATATGTTACTCTAAACAATTTCTTTCGTAATTTGATCTGAAAATATTTGAAATTATATTTTTATAACATAGTGTAATTAATTTGTAAAGTTATGTCTAACGCGGATAAAATATTGAAAATCGCAAAAACTGTATAGCGTATTTTTATGAAGCATTCACCATTTTAAGAACGGTTGCGCACGTCCGATACTTATCTGATACTTATTCGTAAAAATACGGTCCAGCGTGGTCGTAGAACAATTTGTATGATAGGTTACGCACTACCGATTCTAGTTCGGTCCGAGTTTTCTATAGATCTGCATTTTGACGGATAAGTATCGGATAAGTATTGGACGTAGTGCGCAACCGCTCTAAAGATCATTTAATTATTTATAATTTAGTCTAAGTGTTTTAGTATAATTTCCTGTTGTTTTATGTGTATTAAATTAATAATGCGTCTAATTTCGGCAGCGCTGTTTCCTGGGCGAGTCCTATTACTAGGTGGACGTACGACGCGTTACGTGAGCTCAGCACAGAGCACGCAAGCTGACCACTCAAGGTCATTAGCAGTTAATAGCGCCTTAAGTTATAAATGGTGTAACGAACCCGACTTTGTTTTACATATATAGATTTTGGAAAGTCCCTTGTAATTTGTGAGACCACCTTCTTGTAAAAATTCAATCTCTTGTACTTATCCATACTTCCATCATACACATAGATAATATCTTCCAAACTCGTATCTGGCTCTGTTTGTTACGTTTTCAAAGGTTAGGCGCTGAACAAATTTTGTTGAAACTTAGCACACGGGTAAACCATGTCTTGTAGTATAAAGAATGAATTTTTCAAGTGAGCGTAGATGGCCTAATCTGAAACTATGAGGAAAAACCAAAATGCTCAAAGGAATCTCAGGCCTGATTTTAATGAAAACTAAAAATGAATCATTATATTTTTGTAAAACCAATATTTCCTGGCCAGGAATCGAACCCGTTGATCTTGGGAAAAAATTTCGGAAGTCGGTGTTTCTGGTTTTGTTTCTTCTTTTTTTGACACCGACTTCCGAAATTAAATTATTTTGAAGTTTTGTTTTTTTTTTTTTAGAATTTGTGTTAAAAATGCATATTTATGCAATAGCAGCAATCGCGGTTGATTTTCTGTCATTTTTTGAAGAGTTCCGTAGTCTGTCTCCGAAGCTGATCATCAGATCTATATGATATTTAAATGGGACCATTTCGGAAAAAAACCATTTCGAACAAAAAAATAATTTTGCAAATCCGTTTATACAGCATGTAACAAAAACCCTGTCCGATCCAATAAAGGCGTATTCCTGGTTTAACATACGTATTATAAAAAGTTGTAAAAAAAATGTAACTCATAAAAACTAAAAGTACATTATTCATTTTTATAAAATATGCGAAACTTAACACTAAATATGGCAAATTTTCATAAGTTTACAACACTCCACCGACCTGCGAAATCTTTTAATTTTTACCTATTTTTATTTCAAACGATACCGCCTTGCACTAGCCGCGCTGCAGGCACTCTGTCTCGCTAAAAAAAAAAGGCGGCATCTTTGAAACGAAACAGTATGTGAACTTTGTCGAGCGCTCTGTGTTGCCTTTGATAAGTTTACCTTTTTTTTAAAATTAATTATAAGTCGGTTAAATAGAGCGAATACGTTTACAAAAAATACGTTTTTATTGTTCCTCGTTATTAAACCTTGAACAATACATAGACATTATTATGGTCCTAAATCTATATGTTATAGGTACATAATCACGCACTCAAAACTGGGTACATATGTATGCCACACAACATTGTTAGGAATGCATAAAACAGATAAATAATCAATTCAATGCGCTTAGATTGACTCAGTCAGATTCCACGTTGCTAAGACATGCCTAAGAAAGAATCATCTTGTTATCGGTTATAATAACGGGGACGTGTATCGTTTGCCAGCGGTATTCCTGGTGCATGTATTCTTGAATTGTGAAGTGTGAGAACAGAAACACATCAACGCAAAACTGAATCACACTAATATTAAAAAGGCTAAAAAGTTTGTGTGTGTGTTTGTAGGTTTGTTACTTCTTCACGCTCAAATGGTCTGTACTTATACCCTGAGTATTATAAATATGAACGTTTAGATGGATGGATGGTATAAGTTATCTACAGACCAAATTTCATCCAAATCGGTCCAGCCGTTTGAGCGTGAAGAAGTAACAAACATACAAACACACACTCACTAACTTTCACCTTTATAATATTAGAGTGATTAGTAGGAATTAGCAAGTGGCACGTACGGTCTCACTGCAGGAAAATGGCCTCAGTGCCCTTGTTCTACTTTTCACGATCTTCAGCTATTTTGGACCAGTCCGTTGAGAAGGAGTCCAGCTCAAAGGAGGAGTAAGGAGCAAAGGTTGAGTTAGGAATTTCTAAGACAGTAACAAACAGCTGGTCAGGGTTTTCTTTTTCCTAGCCTAAGCTGTTCCACTGCTGGGCAAACTCCTTCCCCAAGTCCATCCAGGAACTTATATACTATTACATTTGAATAGCTTGGTTTATCAATAGATTGTAATTGGATAGAACTGGTCTCAAAAAAAACAACTGAAAATTAAAAAAAAAACTAACTGCAAAACACAACTAAAAAGTTCCAAACAAGTCGCTTTACAAGCAGTCTGATGCAGTTGGTGGAATATATTTTAGTTCAATCATAGATTTGAGGGTCTACTACCGACCAAGTGGCGCCCTCGTTGAATAAAAAATCGTAGCAAAGCCTAGAAAATCTGCGACCTGTTTTAACAACGTAAAAATACTTTATCCTCTTTGTAACAAACGTGACGTTGGATTCTTTAATATTTATTTTCTATGCTATGCTACGATTTTTTATTCAATGAGGCGCCACTTGGCCGGTAGTACGGCCTTAATGCCACCTCCATCAGGCTGCTTGAAAAGTGTCTTGTTTGGAACTTTTAGTTGTATTTTACAGTCGGGTTTTTTTCCTTAACATTTACTGAATTATATTTTTTAAATCGTGTCCTCGAGCCCTGTATTTTGATACTCCACGTCACAAAACTTAAAAAAAACAACCGACTTCCAAAAAAGAAAATACACTAAAAATTAAAAAATAACTTTAATTTCGGAAGTCGAATAATTTCGAAGTTGACACCGACTGCCGAAATTAGAGTTATTTTTTAATTTTTAGTGTATTTAACTTTTTTGGAAGTCGGTTGTTTTTTTTTTGTAAAAAAAGTGTTTTTATTTTTCACTTTTTAGTTGTTATACCCCAGAACTAAAAATCTCAAAAACATGGAACGTGGAATTTAAACACACTCGTAATTGGAGAAAACCAAAACGTCATCTATGAGTACGTATTTTTCGTTTTTGTTCAGTTTTTCAAACTTGACTCATTTTCAAAAATGAAAAAAAATATTTTGAAACTCAGTCCACAACTGACAGAGAAATCGATGGACATACATAAAAAAATAAAACATATACAGTCGAACATAGAACCACCTCCTTTTTCGAAGTCGGTTAAAAAATACACCTAAGTTGGTGTATTTTCAAAGATAACAAGTGATAATTAACACTAGAAATTGATTCATGTCTAGTTCATAAATCAGCTTATTTATTTACATGTTTCATTCATAAACACTGCTATTCATAAGCGCTAAAAATCCGTATTTTTCCGGAGGATAATGTTATTAAAAGTGGTGCTCGCATTCAAATCTCAGTCTTTTTTTTTAAATCTGCCGATAACACCCTAGTTTCCCTACATTTTGAAAAGTTTTTCAGATATTGTCGTCGATATAAAATTACGACTTGAATTTCAACGTTTTTAACTTTAACAGGAGGCCTATTTATTCTTGCCATAAAGACCGATAAAGGTCTAAAAGAATTTAAAAACAAAACAAAATACTGTAAAAACGTCTCAAAAAACTCACTTGCCGGTGTCGCATAGTCTCGTATGTCTCCCCTAATGGTGTCGTACGGTGTCTTCGAGCCGAACAGCTGGTAGGAACACGGCGCGTTCCAGTAACAGCCGTTCGTATAAACAACGAATAATAGTACTACGAGTAGTAGTTTTGACATCTTGACTGCGAGCCGACGTCCGATTGTGTTGGGTGAGGCGCGTCAGCTTCCTATATTGTCCCCACTACGGTAGCGATAAAGGTGCACACACATTTGTGCATCATGCACTCATAAATATTCATGAATATTTTTGTATTTAGTAAATGATGTTTCAAATTTAGAATAGACGCTGGACATAAAACGTCCTACATATTTAAAAATAAATAAAAGTTCTATCTAAATATTAAATATATGATTCGTTGCAAACTTTAACTGACACGTGCACTGTTAGTTAACTGACAATGCTGTACGCAGATGACTCTCGCCTTATACGACCTCAATTAAACTGGTATAGTATAACGGAGCTTACTGACGTTTAATTGTTAGGCGCAAGGTGTTCCCAGGTCATCTCGAACATAACACGATAACATCATGGGTCATAAAGAGCAGTTAAATTGATGTGAAGCCTTGATTTATAGTGTCGGTTCGAGTTCAAATCCCAATAAGTCATGTGACTAAGATATTGTCTTTCAATATGTTAATAGAACATTTGTAATATCAAACAAGACTGCAGAAATGCATGTGCATACATATGAAACTTGTCTGGCGTCTTCCATATTGAAATTGCAGTGACGATCAATAGCCATTGTCGATCAAGATGGAAACCAATGACACTTCATTTCTTGTCAACTCGTCTTTATCGTCATCCACAGCCCGACTTTGCCTTCTGCTGCGCATAGGCCTCTCCTTTCTCGTACCAATCCCGACGCTCTTGCGCCAGTCTCATCCATTTTTTACCCCCAGTGGTAACAATGTCGTTCACATTTGTCGTTTGTCAGCTCGTGGCTAAAGTATTATCAGCCACACGGTTCGATCCATCAGGTTAAGCTACGCTTGCCGGGGTTGGTCCATGGATGGGTCTTTACATACCGAGCCTCCTCCGTGCCTTGGAAAGCACGCTAAGCCGTTGGTCCCGGCTGTCAATCGTGGATCTTTGACGGTCGTCAGAAGCCCAAAAGTCTGACAACCAGTCTTACCAAGGGGTATCGTATTACCCAGTAACTGGGTTGTGGAGGTCCGACAGGCTGTCGCTCCATGTAAAATACTGGTGTTCAGTAGCATCCAGTTAGACTGGAAGTCGACCCCAAGATTGTTGGGAAAAGGCTAGGCAGAGGCAGAGGAGGTAACAATGTCGTCCGACCAAAATTTATTTTTGTCATCTATTCAGTAGATAAAATTAATGATAATTGTATTTTACAGGTTTACGGGTTGGTACTTAACTCGTAAAACTCCGATTTTTTTTTTCTGTTTAGTAGAGTTAAAAAAGAGGCTCGTCCCGCGTCCATCATGTCGCACCTTTACAATTCAATAGACGCGTTTAATATAATCTCTAACTTCAATCTAATCTAATGTTACTATATGGATGCAATTGATATTATCTCGGGCCGGCCATGTCATGATGTCCACGCCTGCAGCCCATGTGTTTATTATACGATTTACAACCAATTGTAAACGAATAAGCGTAATTGAAGGTAAAAACAATTGCTCACGGTTAAGCATCTCTGATTAGCATAAAATGGAGAATCATCGTGATAATGCTGCACGTGTTTTGGGAACTTTTTCCCTTTGACAGTGATGCGTACGAATTTTTTGATGCCCTATGAGTTCTTCCCCTACCCCTTTTTTATCTCGTATTTTTTTTTTTGCTTTAGCTTCGCACTATTTGTGCATTTAGCCAGCGTCAAGTTTAGAAACTAACTAGTTTTTGGCACAGTCTTTTATTTTATTTTCCACTAGCACTTCGTCCGTAGCCTATGACACTCACAAATATCGTGGCGTTCTATTGGTATAAGAATTTTCAAAATCGGTTCAGAAGATCCAGAGATTACCCCGTACAACCTCACAAACTCACAAACTTTACCTCTTTATAATTTTAGTATAGAAGTATGGATTAGAATGTAATAAATTCCATTTATTTTTTGCAGTATTTTTCAGCAAATGTATCAAGTCAACCTTCTCGATGAGCTTCACATAATAATAATAATATCTTGATCTGGCTCGCGAGGTTGTCGCCATGTGGGAGGTGGATACAGCAGTCATTGTGCCGATAGTCGTGACGGCCAATGGCCAAGAGCCTCAATGAACACCTAAGGAGGCTCTACGTTAGGCGGCTGGATACAGAAAGCGGTACTCCTGGACACGGCTCGTATTGTTAGGAGATTCCTTTCTCAGGAGCCCTGACCAACGGTAGCTTGGACCCTATCCCGATACCGGTGGGCTACTATTTTTTATATTTTTAAATGTTTTTATATTACTTTGTATTTGAATATTTAAAAATGTAAATAATATGTATATAAAGTTAAATAAATGGAATAATAATAATAATAAAGCCCTTTATTTCGAATTTTTGTATAAGTAAGTACATCTTAGTATTGAAGAATGCTTACGAACTAAATAATGTCCCTCAATTCGACGTGCCTTTTGGCATAGACCTCGTCCAATTCTCTCCACTGTGCTCTGTCCTCTGCAACTCTAGTCCAGTAAGGGCCCAAGGTCATGCGGATATCGTCCACCCATCTTATTCTTGGTCGTCGACGACCAAGAGCTTCACATACCTATTGTTTATTTATTTACACTTCATGCAACAAAAGTACAAAGGCGGACTTAATGCCTTAGGCATTCTCTACCAGTCAACCAAGGGTGGTGGAGAGATAATATGGCAGGTGAATAATAATAATAATTCAAAATAATAAAAAACGGGAACGAAAATATATGTATATATATACTATTAATAAACATACATATATATTTAATAAAATAACTACATAAATATATATATTTAATATAAAGTAATAGAAAAAGTTTTTGAGACGACTCTACTCCTTGTGTAGAAAATAATTTTATATCAGTTTCGCGTAGACACTTGAGACACAAAACTACACCCATGTTTAAATATCCACTAGGCATCAATTTGCAGATACTTTATTAAAAAAGGGTACTGAATTTCACACGAAAAAAATCCGCCAAAAACCCCTTTAAATCCCGCTTGTACTAATGAAGATAGAACTGCATGGAGAATTCCAAACCAAAATCGTTTGCACAGGGTTTCATCGCCTTAATAATACGGCATGAACGACATAGATGGCGCTAGTATAGTAGTTGGATTGGAAAATATACATCTCTCGTTAAAGAACATTATCTTGTTTTTTGCTAGTTACAATATTACTTAATTTTAACACAAATTCTCCTACGACATTACAAACCTTATAAAGCAAAGCTCGTAATAACTAGGATTCGAACTCGGTGGCATAAAATTTACCGATACCATAGCCACTGGACTATTGCGTCATTACGCAATGAGTTGAAATTATCCTACTCTTTATTATATCGAAGTTGTTTAGCGACTTTAACCTGTATCATAAATCTCAAAAGAATTGAGGGTAGTTTAATATTGACTGTATAAAAATTAAATCTTTTTGTTCAATCATAACCACAGAGTACATTATAATATATAGAAATAGAGACCAATCTTCGACCGAAAAGTGGGTAATCACTTACGACGCGTCCCTAGCGCCATCTGTTATCAACATTAAGAATCATTATTCATCCTATCTATAACCATAGCTATATAGCTATACTAGCTATTCTACACCGTATGCGTACGTACGTATAGGTACTACCATAATTTCATTAAAGGATAATTATAGATTTATAAATGAAACATTTTATTCATCAAAACAAGTTTATTTGTGTCTTTTATAGCACTTATTTCATTTTTTGGGCTTTTATTTGTAGACTGTCCTCATCATCATCAATCTGTCTTCTCCCAGCTAATATTTTATTAATATTTTTACAATAATAAAATATCATACAACGAACGACAATTGGAATCAAATAATCTACTAACTTCTCTTTGTGTATTTTACATTTTATAAATTGAAAATCAACAAATATAATTTTTGCTGTTTTAATTATTTCTTTTAAATTACGTTTTTCAATATTCTCTTTCATAATTTCATTTATTGTCTTGCATATTTGAACTTAATTGAACTAATTATTTGCTGGGAGTGCAAAGCCATCGTCGACCTGCATATTCCCTATATTTAATATACTCGTATTCTATTTCATTTTGTGATGTTAGATCATTTGTGCAATCAGCGCAAGATTTAAAAAATTGGGATTTCGTTTTTTTTAAAGAAATATCAGCTCATATATTGTATTGGAGCAATAATACGGGGATCCCTTTCTTTACCTCTACTGGGGTAAAATTAAAATCGAATATCTTTGCAAAATCGAATGAGGAGCAGGCCGACGTTGCTTTCGCATTTTCGTTAATCATGAGAGACTGCAATGCATTACAAAAGTCTCCTTCGCCGTTAGCCCGGGTGTGGACGCTGCTTAAATTATTTATTAACAGTGTGGCGAAATCTGACTCAAATTAATCACAGGTGGGGTTAGTATTGCGACACCCTTGGCTTCTCACTGCGCCAAAGAACTTTTTCAAGGGGGTCCTGATTAAGGTGCCGCAACCATACTGACTACACGTTAAAATCATCTTCTAACTTTTTTAACAAAGTTTGTATGCCATTCAGTGTCCACACCCAATTGTTTACAGAATGAACAGTTTCTTTTTTACCTGCTGAAGTTATAAATTTCATGGAGTTAAATATTTTTATGCCCTCCACCCACGTTTTATTGTACACAGAGTGCGGTGTTGCTGGGCGAAGAAGGGGTTTAGCGTTTTTATTTTTCATATGGTTTCCATTGACTGAGTCAAATATTTTGTCTATGAAAAGCAGCAGGTCTGCAGTTTCCTTGCACTCTGTAGAAAGGATGTTCTTACCTAAAACATACAGAAAAAAAAGATTAAGGTGAAAGCTCCAGGATAGCCCGCAAAATTCAAATTTTCTTACGGCCGTAGCAAGTACGTATTTACAGAACTGTAATCATTAAAATTATCAATACAACTCTCAGTTAGAATTGATGCCAAATGTCATGATTTCATGAAATACTACTGACTACATTTTGACATCAATTCTAACTGAAAGAGTTGTATTGATGATTTTAATGATTATAATTCTATAAATACAAACTTGCTACGGCCGCGAATCAAATTTTGACCAAGATACAACCTGATACTGCCCTGCAAATTACAAAAAACGTAAGAAAATTTGAATTTCGCGGGCTACCCTGGCACTTCCACCTTAAATAACAGTACTCAATAAAATAATTCCAGCAAACTTATTAATCAGGATGGGTTTTCTTGTATTTTACATTTTATGTGATTATCAAGCCCAGTATAAAACAAATAACAAATTTTGTGGTAATAATAACTCTCAATAGTATATAGTGCAATACAGCAAAGTTAATTTTTAATTGCTCACAATCAATATAGAAATGATAATTATCCTTTTCACTCACTTAAACATAACCGTGGGCAATGGCATTCAGGAATGTAATATTAATGGAAAACTGTTAAATTATTTGATTTAAATGTTAATAACTTAACTAAATCCTAGAATTATATCTAAAGTACATCATCTTTTATATGCATATAAAAAATCTGAATAACGTTTGTGAAAATGGTCATATCATTTTATTACATTAAATATAATAATAAAATACATTTTTCAGTGCCAAAAATAGTCAAAGTTATATTACTCTATTCAATCATATAAGGTGATTGAGTATAGTAGGAAAATACGACTGATTGTTACCAAAGTTCCACTTTTCTAATCCAAACCTAAGAATTTTAGATAATATAAATAAAATACAGGCATAGTATGCTTGTGGCTAAGTAATAACCACAGAACAGAAAAAAACAGTAGAAAACGCATAGCGCTTCATTAGTATCGGAACCAGCGTACAGCGTATACATACAGTTTAATTGTATTTCGTAACATTATGAAATCCTTGCTGTGAAGTGACTGGTAATTTATTATTGAAAGAAAGTAGGAAATATGTCAGTCGTCGCTTATTTGAAAATAAACCAGTTATATGAGCAAAGAGTCGTTTATTGTCTAATCTATTTAAATATTTATTACCTTTTCCGTTTAATTAATAAGCACACAAAATAGTTTAATGAGCAAGTTACGCTACCCGCCGCTAGATGTCACTATACATATACATTCAATTCAAAGCTGTATTGGTAAAGATAAGATTGATATTTCCGTAACGAGGTCATTAGCACTGTAGTAGAGTAGCTGACTTTGATATGTGCATAGTATGAATCTTCGCGAATAGTATGTTTGAGATTAAAAAATAGTAGACCTTAACTTGTAAAACAAAAAGTGAACTTTTACTTGTGTTGTTTAATAAAATAATGTTTTTCAAATTTTAATCGAAATTAAATAAATTAGGACTAATCGACGTTATGATATTGGAATATCATAACGTCGATTAACGTCCATTTGACAAATTTTTGGTTTTGCTATCGTGTTTACATTCTAAAAAAGCACAACAGAGCATTTTTGTTTTTTTCAAATTTTCGTCACCGTGACGGGTGTAAGAAGACTGATGCGCGTGGCGTGTGCGCGGAGCAGACATATGCGGAACTCCGCAAAACTTGGGGTATGCGGCCCCGCCTACTTGCGACTTCTACTGTTTTTTCTGTTCTGTGGTAATGTGCAATTTTCGAGGGTATCTAAGAATGCAGGACTAGATACCATTTTTTTTGCTGTTTTTAAGTTGGCTGCCTGTTTTCTTACTTTATCTTTTATTTTGCTTATTTTTATTCTTGCAGCAATAAGTTTTTGATACAATAATTCTTTTTCCACATTTGTAAGGAATACTTTTTTAATTATCTTGACTACTCTCATTGTTCCTGTAAAATAGAGACATAACATGTTAATTATTTCACATATAATTGGTAACATTATTTAATAGTAAATTCAGAAAAAAGTCAAGAGACTTACTATCAAGAATCAAACAAAGATGTTTATGCAAAACAAAATATAGGTACTTATTTATTTATGTAGTAGACGGAAAACTAACAGCTATACTTTTTTTTTTTTTGGGCGGGTGGGAAATCATCTAATGACTTCTCCCGCTCTGGGTGGAGCGGGAGGGCGTGTCAGACTCTTACTGACTAAAACCCACCCCTGTTCCTTCCATGCCTGAGTGCCCAGGGGTGCGGTAACTCATTTTCAGAATTTATCCGCTACCCCTAAGCATGCAGGCACCGGCCACGATGGGCCCCGTCAGTGGTGGCTGACACTCATCTCTTTAAGGACGACGGCGCGTGGAACACTACGCGCCGTCGACTCACGGGCCTGGTGCTGATCGGACGGCGAGCTACCCACTGCTCGTTACCGCAGGCCCAGGTCTACGGTTGCCGGAAATCGTCTGATGACGTCCTACAGCCAGTGCCTCTCCTGCGGTGGTAGCGGCCGGGGCCGTGAGGGCCACTCCGTTGGGCTTCCCTCACGCGTCCCGCCTAAGACTGCTTCCCATTTCCTCTCGCTCCGTACCATGGCCTGAAACAGGGTCGAGCGCGAAAGGTCGCCGCCACCTATCGCATCCACAAGGACACAGTGGTGCTCCGCTCAAGCGGGGTAGACCTCCACCGTATGCTCCACCGTGTCCTCTGGGCGATCCGCGCAGTGGTAACACCCGGGCGTTTCCTCCAGCCTGATCTGATGCATAAACCTCCCGAAACAACCGTGTCTGGTGAGGACCTGCGTCAGGCGGAAAGTGAGGACGCCGTAACGCCTCTCCAGCCACTCCTCAAAGAGGGGCACTACCGCCGCGATGGTGGCGTGCCCAGCGCTGGGTTGCGACAGTCGCTGTCTCCATGAAAGTTTATTATGTATAGATTATTGATGTTTTCTATACCAATAGTGGTGGGGTCTATGTATTTCCTTGCGCTAATGCAGGTTTCTTAAAATATAAAATCTCATACAGTATTTTTTTTTTATTGTTGATAGGCACGCGTTTGACCACTATTTCACCAGTATAATCTCATAATTCAGTGAAAGAATAAATCAGCAAAAATATAAATAATGTTTATTCAGAAATAAAAATGACTTACCAATATTATCTTTTTGTATTATTTCCTTTCCAACATTCATTAATGTATGAGGCAAACATTCAATATTTTAAGTGGGATCTGCAAGAAAAATACATCATGATTAATTTCATATTAAAATTTTTAATGAATGCTTTTTTACAAATTTTAGCAAATTTAAGAGTAAAACTAATAGCTTCTATGGGATATAAATTGTATAGCCTGCAAAATATTTAGTTACAGATAAACTTACCAAGATTTTGTTCATTAGTTTTCTCGGGAATTGAAGTAAGTGGCATAACAATATTAGGCTCATGCACTGAAGTGTCTGGATCTGAAATATGAGGTAATATCATTTTAACATTCAAGCTTCCAATATTTTTATATACAATCCTATAATATATAGGCTCTAAAAAGAGGCATCATACTCTGAGGTACTTAAGGAGTACGGGGCACATCGTGGCCGGTGCCTGCATGCCTAAGGGTAGCGGATAAATTCTCAACATGAGTTACCAGCATCCCTGGGCACTCAGGCAGGGAGGGAAAAGGGGTGACTTTTAGTCAGTTAGAGTCTAAAACGCCCTCCCGCTCCACCCAGAGCGGGAGAAGACATTGGATGATTTCCCAGCCCCCCAAAAAAAAAAAGGTGCTTAAGGAGTGGAGAGGTATACCACGGCTATCAGGACAATCCCGGAAGTATGGTCAAGATCCCGACCAGCATTAAAAGAATATTATTATTATAATGTTTTCTATGCCCATAGTGGTTAGGTCTAGTTTAGGTTTCTTAAAATCTCATACTGTACAATCTATCAGCAAAATCTAAATAATGTTTAAATCAGAAATAAAAAAGACTTACCAATATTATCTTTTTGTAATAGGTCCGTTCCAACATTAATAAAATTGATGTATGCGGTAAGCATATGTGGCAGCTGGGGTCAAAAACCGCGCGCCACCGCCGCGTGCGCACAGGTGCACAAGTAGCTACCTCCATGTTTATCAACGCGCGAAAATATACCAAAACTACCCGTTCATCTGGAACGAGATCAGTATATGTTATTTTGGTCTGCTACCCTATAACACCTAATAAACGAAATGTATAGAAATACCAGCTCATAAAATTATAAGCCATTCGACCCGAATACTCTTTTACTTAATTACCTACCTCCTGACAACTGGTAAACATTCATCATCATAATGATTAATGTCATTTTAAAATTTTATATGAATGCTATTTACAAATTTTAGCAAATTTAAGAGTCTATATAAGTACCTGATGATGTGGATGGCATCTCCAGAATTTGTGGTAATGGCTTTCTATTAACAAATGTCAATTTGTTCTGGGACAATGGTGCTGAAAGAAAGAACACTTATCAAAAAAAACCTAAATCCAAACAGAAATAGGTACAGCACAGTGGAGTATATTGCTTTACATAGATGAAAATTTATACAAACTTGGCATATTTAACGTTGGTATGGCAATGTTGCTGATTCTGTTGTTATGACATAGACATTTATCTTCAAAGTGTGAGCAACACACACGGCGGTACTTAAATATGTGCTCATTTTCCAAGGCCAAGATATCACCACCAATCGAATAAAGCAATGTGTTGAAGCGTTCTCTATCTTTTTCAGGGTTCGGGAACCCATGAAGCACCCAACGCGTACCTAAAACAAATAATGAAGTATTTCAAATTGGAAAATAATTAAGTCAAGTTTACAAACACTAATTTTGGTTTTACTGTCAAGATCTCAATCATTCATAAACAATAGCACTATAATTATTATTATACTCGTTGAAAAATAATTAGACTAACAGCTCAGCTACGATGTTGGTGAACTTGGGGCCAATGATAAAGTATCAGTATGACTTGACCAAAGATGACAATCTGACAATTTGTAATAATAGGATTAACTATAAGTTAACTAACATATTACTGTACTTGCTTCTGCCAGTGACTTTGCCCGCATTGTAAAAAGTAGCCGTTGTTTAATCCAGGTTATAGTCTATCTGTCTGTGAAATTTCATTCAAATCTCTTCAGCCGTTTTTGCGTGATTGAAACACAAACATACAAACTTTCGTTAGATGAGAAAGTTTGTGTGTTTGTGTTTCAAACACACAAAAACGGCTGAAGGGATTTGAATGAAAATTTTAGTAGGATATTAGGATTCAGAAAGGTTGACTGGTAGTTAGTACATGGCTACCTTTGTGCAATAATAAACAGTTTGTACTTTCAACAAGCAAGTAAAATAACTCTGACATACCTCCACACTCCTTGCACCCTGGAACACAGCAGTACTTGTCCGCAGGCATATTGCAATGTGCAATAAAACAGATGCACTAAAAGTGTCCTATCTCAAACACAAACCTGCACCAAAGTCCTGTCTCAGTTTTGGTATAAAAACACACAAAATTCTTTCTGATCACAATTATGGATTAGCTGGAAGAACTTTAGCTCAACTCAACGACAAATGCACAAAGAAAAACAGAAAGATCACAAAAATATCGCATGAAACCGGCGCAAGCGTCAGGCATTAGCAGGCAGATTTATTTAATTAATTTTTAATGTTGTGACCATGCCACTGGTTTGGTTACAAGACCTTTAAGCCAAGTCTTAATTTGAACACTGTCACTATTTTCTTTATTATAATGCCGATGTAACACATTCTAATGTTTTTGCAGTATTTGACAGCAAATGTATCGAGTTAACCATGTCGGCAAGTTTCACTGAGGTAGTCAATATTACAATAAAATTCTCAGCTTCATTTTACCGAGATCGCGCCTGTTTCAATGATTCTACATATTGTCCAGTTGCGTAGACACTTGAGACACAAAACTACACCAATTTTACTTCACAATATCCACTAGGAATCATTTTGCGAATAATTAAAACAGCCACAGAACTGCACTCGAAAAAAACCGCCAAAAACTTTCGACATGACAGTATTGTATTATTTTTTGGCAGACAGACACTGACATTTGGGGTTACCAGTTGAGTTTATAATTTATAAATAGACCACAATGTTCGTTTTATGTAGTGCCATCTGTTGGACTGTAGAGCAAAATGAGCGCAGCGCTGCCATCTAGTAACTGAAGTTAGAAAATATCCATGGTATAATCCGACCAAATAAAAAATACATCTTTCAACTTGTCCGCTTATGGACTACTATATACTTCGTGATTTAGTATCATTATAACCACTGACTTCCCCGGTTTTTTGTACTAAGATTGTACCGCCTGATCATAACGTTCTTTACTATCTTTGAGTGAGTTCAGTTACGATTGCATTTAACAATTTTTTAATATTTATCTTTACCATGAGTTCGCGTTCTAATATTGATATGGCTACGAGGGCCCAAATAATAGCATTGCATAATCAAGGCCTAAATTATTCTGAAATTTCGAGAGAAACTGGCTTAAACGTAAGTAATGTTTTAAAATCACTGTTCGTTATTTATTTTATTATCCATGGTTATCGATACACGAAAATAAGAAATAATATATTTCCCTTATAGGTAAAGACTGTTACTTTATGGATAAAGCGGTTTCAAGAAGAGGGTTCCTTGGAACACCGCAGTAGATCTGGCAGAAGACGCCATATTGACTCAGACCAGCGTCAACTTATGGTGCAAGGTTATGAGGAAAATGGCTTTACACCAACAAGATATTACGCAGAGTTGTTTGATACATCTTTGCGGGCCCAGTGAAAAAAAGACGTGAAATTTAATACAGTGCCATTTTTTTTTTACTTCTCAAAGCTCAATCAACGCAACCACAGCAAAAAAATCATTTAAAGTGAACAAACCAAGCTGGCAACCGCGTTTGCCATAACGCTCAAGAGCATTGTTTTTCTGGCAAATAGGGTTGCCGGGAAACATAATTATGCAAAACGTAAAATTTTTATAATTTATGAGTAGGTAAAATATTTACAGAACTAAGGTTGCATATATAGTGAAAGTTATTATAACATAATGTAAATAAAACTAAATAATAGAAGAATAGCACAACACAGTTTTGATTTAGAATACTTATAATATCTATTATACAGTTTTACTTTGTTAAGGTCTTCTATTTTGTAATAGAGTTATTCAGTTATAAATTTTACTTGTATTTCTCCTTAACAAGTGAATTAAATCATTGTTAATTGGATGTAAAACTGCTAGGTTAGGTTATACATTCTATAAGAAAGAAAGACATAAATTGTATTCTTCTTTGAGAATTAAATGTCTTAAACTATAATCAATAAAATAGTTTCATTTCTTATCCTTTACGAGAATTAAACTTAGTAAATCTTAAGCTGTAAGAAAAATATATCTAAATTGTCTTACATAAATGTTTTTTACTAATACCACCAATTATGAAAGTAATTTATATAATATATATTTATATAATGTTATATATAGTAGTATATGTATACTTGTATATTATCCCTATATTCATTTATACATCTTATACCTCATATTTTTTATATTATTTATAACAAAAAATAAAATAAAAACGTTTAAAAATACAAAAAATAGAATATAAATTATATATTATAATAATTAAATTTAAAAAAAGTCGACAGAGAGCTGGGTTGCGAACCGGTGCCCTGTTGAACGATCTATGTTATTCTGCCATGCTTATCCACCTGAGCTACTGACTATTTATTCTGGAACGTGAAAATAAGAGCTACTTTGTGAATGTAGGGATTTTTATTATTTGTGATCGACGCCATCTGTAGTCGAATTAACCGATATAGTACCAATTGGCTTATTTAGTTTGGTTTAGATGGCGCTGTATTAAGTAGTATATTATTATTACTTAGTAATTTTTATATTTTAGGTATTAAAAACCTTATTATCTGCCTCTGCATAATAAGGTTTATAAGCTTTGCAGTGTTATTTTCATGATTGAACAGCGCCATCTAGTCGTCTCATGAAAGTCATGATACGTAATGCAAAACCTCACAGTCAAAAGTCGACCTTAGGCTCTCCATGCACCTTTGTCATCAATAGTACATCATTATTTTGCTTGTATATACTATGTCATTTATAAGACTGTGTTTAACAGTCAATTAAAGTATATACTGTCATAAAAAAAATCGTGATATTTAAAATGTGTGAATTCTAAGTAGATTAACTTTGTAACAACACGTCGCGTTTAAATAGCGTGTTTCCGCCTTTATTGTTCAATTAAAAGAGTGTCTGTGGAGCTTACACGTTCTTCTGCATAGAGATCTACACTTCCGTACGTGCAACTTGCGTTATCTTTTGACTGACCGTCATTGGCAATCCAAAATATATAGCATGAGCAAAATCTATCGCGGATAAAGAGAGTTACCGCGGCCTTTGGCACAGGCAACTGAAGGAACAATGGCAAAGTCTGACACGCTCACCCGACTAAAAAAAAGGTGTGACGATAATGGGTACCTAGTTATCTTTTAGATATGTACTGCTGCTGTCCATAGAAATCAACAACTCTTCAAGAAAGTAATAGACAATTCCACAAAAAAAATTAAACGTCCTATACTAATTTTAAACATCCAATACTAATTTTAAACTTCCTATACTAATTTTGATGATGATAACTTTGAATGGTAAGTCCAAATATTTCTTGGGAATTGGCTATGGCTTCCTTAAAGAATGTTGTTCATATCCAAAGGCAAAAGAGGTCTCTAAAATATGATCACGCATATCTGTTACATCCTGTATTTTTTTTTTGAACAAGCCCTCCACACTATTCCCAAACCACTGTAACTTCTGTAAGCCAGAATCAACAGTGGCGCCCACCAGAAAAAACGCCGAGGCAATGAAACTCGACGAGTCCCAGAGAAACCATTAAACTGTCTTGGATCCCGCAACGAAATTAATCAGAAAATACTGCGGAGGAGTAAGAAAAACATAATTTCCACTTGCCTCCTAATCAAGCGGGAGACAGAACAAAGCTAGGTCATTAGGCACAAAGGGGGTATATATATACAACTGAGGTAAGCCCAGTTGCTATGCACCACTGGTTAAAAACACTAATATTAATGGGTCCTAAAATTGTGAGCTGTTACACTTGATCCCACAAGGTCCGTGTAATAGACAACTCCAGACTTAGGCTGAATACTATCCAACATAATATTCCGTTCAGTTTGCCAAAGATTACACTCCCATAGGATATGATTTGCGGATTGTTCGTATTCGCAATCAGGTGTAGAACATTGACATAAAGGCGAAGCAACAAGCTTCTGCCCAGGGGTTGTAGATAAATTCGAAACCGAGTTACCGCGCCCCTGGGCACTCAGGGCAGAGAAGGAACAGGGGTGTGTTTTAGTCAGTAAGAGTCTGACACGCCCTCCCGCTTCACCCTAGAGCGGGAGATGTCATTGGATGATTTCCAAACTCACAAAAAAAAAAAAAAAAAAAAAGGCAACTAGCTTGAAGAAAATTAATTTATCCTAAAACACACTTACATCCTTTTCATATACTATATTTATTTAGTCATAGTTTCTTGAAGAGCAGTGGCAATTCCATGGTGTGATGCGGTTTGAAAGAATATGACTCCCGGAAAAAATAACGAAATATAACTTCGGTATGATATGACCGATCAGGTATTTCCGTGACCTTAATAAACTTTATTTCCCTTTGAAATAGTCACGCTAAACATTGTTTTATCCTGTGCCTTTCCTAATACTAGTATTTTTAAAGTGCCTAATGTTTCCATATTTATGCTATACACCGTGTAAGGCTCATAAACGCACATATGGTGTTCCAGTGATTCAGTACATGATTCTGGACCCCCTAGCGTTGGAATTTTTCGTCTACGTTTTCCTCAATTTTTTAATTTTTTCTTCAGTTTTTTTTTTACTTTAGACTATTCATAATAGTTATTCTTATCCAACCCAATGAGAGTTTTTATTAAAAAGTAATTTCATCGCTAATTACCTACACTAAAAACAGTAATGTAAATAAAATACGTACAGCTGTTTCGCTAGAGTTCATTCACGTCGCTGGCCTAATACCTAATACCTACGGCGCGCTTCGCATTCGGCCAGTGCGAGTGTAGGTAAGTAGTAGTGCAGAGCGATGAGATCGCATTATTTACAATACATTGCGCGCTCGAAAATGTTAATTTATGTAACCATAGGCATAGGGTGTAACCTTTTCGCGAAGTTTGCGGTATCTTGATATTATTCTTATTCATGAAATCTGCTTGCATTTTTTCAATTATGTTAGGGTCGGCTCCTGCTCCAGCCGGATGAGTATCAATATTTTACATGAAGCAACTGCCCATTTCACCTCCGCCCTGCCCGTACCCTTGGTTCGAGTTCGGTTGTCAGACGTGCTCGACGTTACGTCACTGATTAAATGCATTTAGAGCTAGTCCATTGTCCCATGTTAGCTCATGTGTCCATACCCAATTACAAAATAATGATAAGTACATGTTCGTGGTTGCATCGTTAATTTCTATTAATTTATGGCCAAAGCGAACATTCATATCTCATTGTGCAACTACCATGTGACCACACTTCACGTGCTAAGTAATATCTCAGTATAGCTCAGTATATCGGCTGTAAAAAGACAGTTTCCGAAGACGAAAGCCACTTAATTTACCCAATATTTGGATCATTTTTTTCCACTAGACCATACCGTGGAATTCACTGGTTCTGGAGATATTGAAGGTGAAGGTCGCAATTTTTTTTTTTACTTCTTTAGGAAAATGAATTCCAAGTATTATTACCAAACTTTTTTCCAAAAAAACATTACCTGAATTTTCGATATTTCTTTTCGAAATTACGCATTTGCAGTTATAAAAACGCAATGAATATCAAACGTATCCGTCAATACCTACGTGGCTTCGAGGAAAGGGGCGGGGTTTAACTCCACTTGCCTGGGTTGGCGTTACATTGGGCGCTATATTTTTTTTTTTTTCTAAAAATAAAATTCGTTTCCCAGCAATAATTTTTGCGCTAAACTACTTTGTTAGATGTACAGTATGCGTAGTTGATGGCCATGTGATATGTCTTTTTACACCCTGTATTTGTAACTAGCTTCTACCAGCGGCTTCACCCGCGTGGTATTAATTCTTCCCCCATTATAAATTAATTTATAATGGGGGGAATGTTTAAAGGACGTTGCTCACTTACACCATACCGCTCCCACCCGGCAAAATAATTTTCATTGAAATGTGAGCTTTAGAGCGCCCTCTGTAGACATACTTTACATTGACAACACAAATCAGCAGACAGCTCGCTGTAAGCGGACTTACCGCCATCGTACCACTCGATAGTTGAAGCCTCGCTTACCGCATGCTTACCACGCGCTTCAAGCGTGACCCGCACGGTGTACGCACGCAGAATAAACAGAATGCAGAGTTTGAAGCGTGCTTGAAGCGCGTGGACAGCGAGCAGTCATCTCTGTTTGAGGCGCTATTAGCTGCCAATGACCTTGTGTGGTTGGCTTACGTGTTCTGCGCTGAGCTCACGTAACGTGTCGTATGTCCACCCAGTAATAGGACTCGCCCATCAAGGAGCGCTGTCCGAAATTAGACGCATTATTAATTTTTTACACATAAAACAACAGGTATTAAACTAAAACACTGAGACTAAATTATAAATAATTAAATTATCTTTAAAATGGTGAAGGTTTCATAAAAATACGCTTTATAGTTTTTGCGTGATTCTCAATTTTTTATCCGCGTTAGACCTAGCTTTACAAATTAATTACACTATGTTATAAAAATATAATTTCTAATATTCGGAATCAAATTACGATGAAAATTGCTTAGAGTAACATATATTTTTTTTAAATAAATAAGACTAGTCGTTTAGACGTGATGTTCAATTAAAAACCATTAAAAGTCGTATTATTGCGCCTTAAGGCGGTGTTGTGCGGGAGCGGTGTTGGAGCGGGGTCGAGTAAGTAAGCTACGACCTTTATTCTGATGTACGAGTATAAGCAATCATACTAATATTATAAATGTGAATGTTAGTTTGTTTGTTTCGCTTTCACGCGAAAACTACTTAACCGATCATCATGAAACTTTGTACACATATTCTTGGAGGTATTAGAAGTAACATAGGATACTTTTATGGAAAAAAATATTTTTTTACGAAAGATACAGAAACGCGGGTGAAACCGCGGGCACAGCTAGTATTACTATGAAGTTTCATCAAAATCCGTTCTGTAGTTTTTGCGTTAAAGAGTTATAAACATTTATATCCTCACAAACTTTCACATTTGTGATATTAGTAGGATTCAACATCTGCTAGGACCACTGGCTATAACCCGTTACCATGATTGAAATGGGAAATATAATGGCTACAAAGAATTAAATGCAAATCTTGATTGGCCATTATTCGTTTTTTTTTTTTAATATTTAAATTTGTTTATGAATAACAATATCCAACCAGGTAAGAACATATTTTGCGCATAACATCTTCATTTTGAGCTTATGTCGCATCATTGGAATATTTAGGGTTCCAAAAGTCCGAATAAAAACTGAACGCTTATAGGATCACTCGTCTGTCTGTCTAACTGTCACAGTCAATTTGCTCCGAATGTACTGGACCGATTATGTTGAAATTTGGTACACACATGAATATCTTTGACCCAAACACGGAAGTGTGACGTTAATAAATAGATTTGAAATATGTGAGTCACTTTTGGGGTGAAAATTCGAAAAATAAAAGAAGTTTTCCAAACTGTACCGTGCTACATATTTAAGAAAGAGCTTATTGTATGAGTCTCAAATACATTTCTTCAATTTTTTATTTTATTTTTTTTAAGTTATTTAAGAAAAAAGATGAAGTAAGACCATTTCCCCTCTTATATGTCTCCGAAACCACCGGGCCTTTACTTACAAATAACAGGAAACCTATAAGAAGAAAGATAGTTTTAAAAAAAACTTTAAAAAAAATGAAATATTCGGAACCCTTTGCATGTAAGTCCGACTCACTCTTGTTTTTAGTAAGGTTTTTTCACACTTCCCAGGCACCATGCCTGGGAAGTGTGTGTCGATCAGAGTGATGTATAGTCGAAGCAGAACCAAAGTCCGGTCTACAGTGGGCACCATAGGCAACTTCAATGTAGCAGTCTGCTTTCATCTAGGGTCGCCCCTCAGCCCATCTTCCTGATAATAATGGACGCTCTGATGTCAAACGTCCAAGAGAGGCTCCCTGTTTGCTTAAGGCATTTTTCTGTGGCCCTGAGGTTCAGACCAGCC
Organism: Polia nebulosa; assembly: GCA_951329385.1. Classification (NCBI taxonomy): domain Eukaryota; kingdom Metazoa; phylum Arthropoda; class Insecta; order Lepidoptera; family Noctuidae; genus Polia; species Polia nebulosa. The sequence goes on from OX589594.1 coordinate 31,366,795, forward strand.
GCCCTAGCCATATTACTTTTCTATTATCGTTTACGCTAACGCTTAGTACTAAATGTATGGTGATGACATTACCTGTGATAAGTCACGTGACACTTATCTACGCAGGTAATGTCATTGATATACATTTTGTTCTAAGTGTTAGCGTAAACGATAATAATAATAATAATAATGGCAACTCTCGATGTCAAAACAAGCTGTATTTTCATTTTCTCAATTAAATTTTTTTAAAACAGTTTTTGGATCTGGTTTAAGTATTTACAAATTCCATAGAAGCTTCCTAGGTGCAAATAAACAGTAAAAACCCAAAAACCATAATCAACAAGACGGATAAAATATAAAAATGCATAAAGACTGGACAAATGACACATGTCATCATGAAATTATAGATTTTGGAGAAATGAAACCAACTTGGTAATAATGCTAACAAGAGCAGCTGCCCGTCGCGCACGCCATCCACCCCCGGACTCGCCGCTCAGCTCCGCCTTGCCGCCGCCGGACCTCGGATCACCAGTGTCACCGGCGGCTGCGGCCGTGTCGAGCTCGAGCGACGAGTATTTCTCCCCGCCGACGTCGCCAACACCTGTACGTCGGCAGGGGAGAGGCCGGCCACCGAACAGCTTGGGACTTAGGGGCCAACCGGCCCCGAGCCGGGTCCCCGCTGCCGGTGGTTGTGTGCAGCGCATGAAATGGACTCAGTCCATGAACGAGAACGTCATGCGCGCATATTATGGGTCTACAGAGGGGGGAACTAACCTCACTGCGTACCGTGTCAGGATGCTGTCTCTGTTCCAGGACCTAGAACCAACCGTCGACGTCTCGGCGCAACGATTGTCGGATCAGGTGCGGGTCATCCAACGTAACCACAAGTTGGACGATGCTGCACTTGATAGGCTGCGCTCAGAGGTACTGAACAACCCTATCATCTCGACCCCGACACAGACCGCGGTACAAGAGCCCGCTAGGGGCGCAATCCCATCGCGAGCCATTAACGTAAGTGATGAGGGAGATGATAGGGTTGTCACGGTAAGTAGCCAGTGCAACGATCGACTGAGGAGCGCACTGGAGGATGCGCTTCGCGAGTATAGATCCACTCCAACCGAACTTAGACCCCGTTTACCACGGTTACCCATGCACAAAAAAAATAGGGCGTTGGTGTGTGCTTTGGACTCGCTGCTTAAAAACATCTTTGAAAGCAGCGAGAACCTCGTTGATACGCACTCAATCTTGTATTGCGGGGCTGTTGCGGCATGTCATTTGGCCAACGTGAAGTTTCCGATTAGCGACGGAGATATTCGGCCAAAGCCTGCTGTACCAGCCTGGCAATGCAGGATCGAGAGGCGTATCGATGGGGCCAGGGTACTCATCGGCAAACTAATCTGCTTCAGGGAGGGCAATACACGTCCACGTGTGATGCGCTTTGTGAGGCGGGCGTTCTCGGGGACTGAAATCAACCCTCGAGAATACATGTCCCGAGTCACAGAGCGCATCGACTTCCTGAAGCAGAAAGTTTGTGCATGGGCAAACCGTATTCGGCGGTATAAGCGGCGAGTTGACCGGTACTCGCAGAATCGCATGTTCCAGAGCGATGAGAGGTGGGTATATAGAGCTTGGGAGCGACCTGAACAAAATGTGACGGATGGGTGCCGCCCGGATGATGTTGCCACGAGTACATTCTGGCGCAGCATTTGGTCGGTGCCCGTCTGTCACTCTGAGGGTGGCTGGATGCGTGATCTCGAGCGTGTGTGCGAAGCTATACCAGAAATGGAGAAAATAGATATCAGCCCATTAGATGTAGCCAGAGCAGTCCGTCCGTTACCGAATTGGAAGTCTCCAGGACCGGACGGGCTGCATAACTTCTGGCTAAAGTGGTATAGCAGCTCACACGCGCTTCTAGCATCTCAGTTCCAGTCATCCTTAGAGTCTGGGTCGCTGCCTGAGTTCCTAACAACTGGTGTTACCCACCTGCTCCATAAAACAGGTAGTCCCGCGGAACCTAAGAATTATAGACCGATAACGTGTTTGTCGACGGTCTATAAACTTCTTACATCCATCCTGAGAGCGAAAATTAATCTGCACATTGACAGTACTTCAATTATGTCTGCCTCTCAGAATGGATGTAGGAACAGGTCCCGCGGTACTAAGGAGCTACTCCTCATAGACATGGCCATAAGCCAGCAGGTTCGTCGATCCCACAAGGATTTGTCGACATGCTGGATAGATTATAAGAAGGCCTACGACTCTGTTCCACATACATGGCTCATGAGGGTGTTGGAGTTGTACAAAATAGATGCAACTCTGCGCACCTTCCTTGGGTCATGTATGGGGCAATGGAAGACAGTCCTTCGCTATCCAGGATGTCGACCAATCCAGGGGAGTGATGAACCTATATGGATTAAACGGGGAATATTTCAGGGCGACAGTTTGAGTCCTCTTTGGTTCTGCTTGGCCCTGAATCCTCTAAGCACATTGCTGGAGGACTCGGGGCTGGGCTATCGGTTGAGAAGAGGTGGTCAAGCCATATCTCACCTTCTTTACATGGATGACCTGAAACTCTTTGCCCCCAACAATTTGCGACTGATGGAGTTACTGAAGGTAACTGAAACTTTCAGTAGCGCGATCAGGATGGAATTTGGTGTGGACAAATGTGCAGTCATGCATGTAAAGCGAGGGGAGATTATGGAATCCGAAGGGATCCAACTTTCGGATTTCATACACCTTAGATCTCTCTCCTCGACCGAAACATACAAATATTTGGGTATGTCGGAAGCGTTAGGCATTAATGTTACTGACATGAAACAATCGCTGAAGGAGCGCTTCTTTGGCCGCCTGAAAAAGGTATTGAACAGCCTTTTGTCGGGCGGGAATAAGGTGCGCGCCTTCAACGGTTGGGTCATGCCGGTTTTGATGTACTCTTTCGGCATACTCAAATGGACTCAGACCGAACTCGACGCCCTGGATAGGAGGGTCCGTACACTGCTGACCGCAAACAGGATGCATCACCCACGTTCATCGGTGATGAGACTGTACATCCCGCGGAAGTGTGGAGGTCGAGGCTTTTTAAACGCTAAGACTCTCCACAACCGCGAGGTGTGCAGTCTAAGAGAATATTTTCTAGAAACCGACGTGGGTATGCACCGAGATGTGGTCTCAGTGGACAAGGGACTCACCCCGTTGTCCATGGCAAAAGAGAACTGGCGCAAACCTGTAGTACTCACTACTGATGACCGCAAGGAGATATGGAAAAGCAAGGAGCTTCACGGGCGCTTTTATCGGGCTCTTCATGGGCCTGATGTAGATTTCTTGGCGTCCGTGGCCTGGCTACGTTTTAGCGACCTCTTCGGGGAAACTGAAGGTTTTGTCTGTGCGATTATGGACGAAGTTATCTTGACGAATAACTACCGGAGACATATTATGAAGGATGGGACGGTTGACGTGTGTCGGGCATGCCATCGTCCGGGTGAGTCCATCAGACATATTATCTCTGGTTGTTCTCGTCTTGCTAACAGCGAGTATTTGCACAGGCATAACCAAGTGGCCAGGATTATTCACCAGCAACTTGCTTTGAAATACAAACTTGTGGATTCTGAAGTGCCGTATTACAAATATGTGCCCGACCCAGTTCTCGAAAATGACCATGTCACGTTGTACTGGGATCGGTCTATCATCACTGACAGGACTATTGTTGCAAATAAGCCTGATATAGTGGTGATAGACCGATTAGCGCGCCGCACAATGATAATCGATGTCACCATCCCACATGACGAGAACCTCGTGAAAGCTGAGAAAGAGAAACAAATGAAATATCTTGATTTAGCACACGAGGTTGTCGATATGTGGAATGTGGACTCGGCTGTCATTGTGCCGATAGTCGTTACCGCCAACGGCCTGATAGCCAAAAGCCTCGACGACCACCTGTCGAAGCTGTCGTTGCACGGTTGGATCAAGGGCCTGATACAGAAGGCAATACTCCTCGATACGGCTCGCATTGTGAGGAGGTTCCTGTCTCTGGAGCCCTAACCACCGGTAGCTTGGACCCTGCTCCCGACACCGGCGGACTACTATTTTTTATAATTTTAAATGTTTTTTTTTTCTTTTTTATATGATTTGTAAGAAATATTTAAAATTATAATTTATATATGTATAGAAAATTAATAAACGACATAATAATAATAATAATAATCTGTGGCCCGGCTGTCAAGTTGACTGAACGAAAATTTTTTCATCCGATATTTTTATCTAATATTCATAAAAATAAACGAAAAATAATGTCCAAACACCAAAAACGAACCAGAAAAAAAAAAAAATAAGAAATCAAAGCAATAACCATATACCGAAAATCCAAACAACAACATGCAGATAACATAATGTACCGAACAGAAAAATGCTGACAAGAAGCCGGGCACGTTGCCAAAAAGCACAACCAACATCTTCGGGTTCGTCGCTCAGCTCCGCCTCGCAGCCGCCGGGACCCGCGCCTGCCGTGAGTCCAGTGATTCCGGCCGCTGCAGTTGCGTCGAGCTCGAGCGACGAATACACCACTCCGCCGACGACACCACCACCTGCGCGTCGCCGGGGAGGACGCCGGCCGCCGAGCGGCTTAGGACCTCGAGGCCCACCAGTCTCTGATAGGGTCCCAGCTCCCGGCGGAAGTGTGCAGCGCATGCGATGGACGCAATCCATCAATGAAAACGTCATGCGCTCATACTATGGGGCTACAGAGGGAGGTAACAACCTGACCGCGTACCGTGTTCGGATGCTCTCTCTGTTCCAGGTGCTTGAGCCAGCCGTCAACGTTTCGGCCCAACGACTTTCGGATCAGGTGCGGGTCATCCAGCGTAATCATATGTTGGATGATACTGTACTTGATCGCCTCCGATCTGAGATGGGTAGCCATGTCATTGCCCCTCCGTCGCAGACTGTGGTACCAGTGTTGGTACCACCATCCAACCATATCTCCAGCCACGCTGACGAGGAGTGTAATGACGTGGTTACAAACGTAAGTACCCATTGCAATGACGAATTGAGGAGTGCTTTGGAGTGTGCTATTCGGGAATATCGCAGCATGCCGCTCGAACTTAGGCCACGCTTACCTCGTTTGCCCATGCATAACAAGAATAGGGCGCTGGTGGCTGCTCTGGATTCGCAGTTGTCAAATTATTTTGATGACTGCGAAGACCTCACCGATACACACTCGATACTGTACTGCGCGGCTGTAGCGGCATGTCGTGTAGCTCACGTCAAATTTCCTAATGACAGAGCTACACGACCGAAGCCAGCCGTGCCGGCTTGGCAGTGCAGGATCGAGCGTCGTATTGGTGGGGCCAGAGCACTCATAGGCAAACTAATCTGTTTCAGGGAGGGCAACACTCGCCCAAGAGTGATGCGCTTTGTGAGACGGGCGTTTTCGGGGACTGATATCAGCTCCCGAGACTATATGTCCCGTGTCACAGAGCGCATCGACTTCCTGAAGCAGAAAGTATATGCATGGGCAAGTATAAGCGCAGGTATAAGCGGCGAGTGGAACGATACACCCAGAATCGCACATTCCGAAGTAATGAAAGGTGGGTGTATAGGGATTGGGAGCGACCGGACCAAGGTGTGACTAATACGCACCTGCCGGATGATGACGCCATATACTCGTTCTGGCGCAGCATCTGGTCGGTGCCTGTCTGTCATACCGAGGGCGATTGGATTCGGGATGTTGAGCGCGCGTGCGATTCAATACCAGAAATGGGGGCAATTATCATCAGCCCCCAAGATGTAGCTCGTGCAGTCCGTCCGTTAGCTAACTGGAAATCTCCAGGGCCGGACGGGCTGCACAACTTCTGGATAAAATGGTTAACAAGGTCGCATACCCGCTTGGCATCTCAGATCCAGTCTGCCTTAGAGTCAGGGTCGCTACCCCAATTTCTAACTACAGGAATAACCCACCTGCTCCATAAATCAGGTAGTACTGCGGAACCTAAAAATTATAGACCGATCACGTGCTTACCGACGGTCTATAAGGTTCTTACATCCATTTTGAGAGCTAAGATTAATACACATATAAATAGTAACTGTATCATGTCTGCCTCTCAAAATGGATGTAGGAATGGGTCCCGCGGTACTAAGGAGCTTCTCCTCATAGATATGACCATTAGCCAACAGGTTCGGCGCTTCCGAAAGGATCTGTCGACATGTTGGATAGACTATAAGAAGGCCTATGACTCAGTTCCTCATACATGGCTCATGAGGGTGCTAGAATTGTATAAAGTTGATGCAACGATACGCACCTTCCTGATGTCATGTATGGGGCAATGGAGGACGGTCCTTCGCTATCCAGGATGTCGACAAATCCAGAGGAATAGTGAACCGATTAGGATCGAGCGGGGTATATTCCAGGGTGATAGTTTGAGTCCGCTTTGGTTTTGCCTAGCTTTGAATCCTCTAAGCACACTGCTGGAGAATTCAGGGCTAGGCTATCGGTTGAAGAGAGGTGGTCAGGTTATATCTCACCTCCTTTACATGGATGACTTGAAACTCTTTGCCCCCAACAATCTGCAACTGATGGAGCTACTGAAGGTAACTGAAACCTTCAGTAGTGCCATCAGGATGGAGTTTGGTGTAGACAAATGTGCGGTCATGCATGTAAAGCGAGGGGAGATTGTGGAATCCGTGGGAACTCAACTCTCGGATTTCATAAACCTGAAATCCCTCTCTCCAACCGAAACCTATAAGTATTTGGGTATGTCGGAAGCGTTAGGTATCAATGTTGCTGACATGAAGCAATCGTTGAAGGAGCGCTTCTTTGGCCGCCTGAAGAAGGTATTTAATAGCCTTCTATCAGGCGGAAACAAGGTGCGCGCCTTCAACGGTTGGGTCATGCCGGTATTGATGTACTCTTTCGGCGTACTCAAATGGACTCAAACAGAACTTGACGCCCTGGATAGGCGTGTTCGTACACTGCTGACTGCATTTCGAATGCATCACCCACGTTCGTCGGTGATGAGACTGTATATCCCGCGGAAGTGTGGAGGCCGAGGCTTTTTAAATGCTAAGACCCTCCACAACCGCGAGGTATGCAGTCTAAGGGAATATTTCCTAGCTGCTGACGTGGGTATGCATCGAGATGTAGTGGCAGTAGACAAGGGCCTTACTCCACTCTCCTTGGCTAACGAGAACTGGCGCAAACCTCTAGTGCTTGACACTAACGATCGCAGAGAAGTATGGCAGAGTAAGGAACTTCACGGACGCTTTTTCCGGGCCCTACATGGGCCCGATGTAGACCAACTAGCGTCCGTAGCCTGGCTGCGTGTCGGTGACCTCTTTGGGGAAACCGAAGGTTTTGTCTGTGCAATTATGGACGAAGTTATCATGACGAAAAACTACCGGAGATTTATTGTGAAGGATGGCACGGTTGACATATGTCGGGCATGTCATCGTCCGGGAGAATCAATCCGCCACATAATCTCTGGTTGTTCTCGTCTAGCTAACGGTGAATACTTGCATAGGCACAACCTTGTAGCCAGGATTATCCATCAGCAACTTGCTCTGAAGTACTCTCTTGTGGAATCGGAAGTGCCGTACTACAGATATGCGCCCGACCCAGTTCTCGATAATGGTCATATCTCATTGTACTGGGATCGGTCCATCATCACTGACAGGACTATTGTAGCCAATAAGCCTGATATAGTGGTGGTGGACCGAATCGAGAGGCGTGCAATGATTGTTGACATTACCGTCCCACATGACGAGAACCTCGTGAAAGCCGAGAAAGATAAACAAATCAAGTATATTGACTTGGCTCGCGAGGTTGTCGACATGTGGGATGTGGACTCAGCGATCATTGTACCGATAGTCGTGTCAGCCAATGGCTTAATAGCCACGAGCCTCGATCAACACCTCAGGAGGCTCTCGTTAGGCGGCTGGATCAAGGGCTTGATTCAGAAAGCAGTACTTCTGGACACGGCTCGCATTGTCAGGCGGTTCCTCTCTCTGGAGCACTGACCGCCGGTAGCTTGGACCCTGTTCCCGATACCGGTGGGCTACTATTTTTTATATTTTTAAATGTTTTTTATATATTCTTTTTTAAGAAATATTTAAAAATGTATTTAATATGTTTAAAAAATTAATAAACAAAATAATAATAATAATAATCTTTATTGCATGAATATGAGACAACCATACAGAGCAACTTAATAACAAACACAAGATGGACAAAAATTGTTTGAAGTTATTTTGACAATAAAATTTAGGCAGGTCAACAGTAGGAGAATGTGAAATGGTATTTGTAAAGAAAAAGAAAAGAAATGGTTTGGTTGTCTTTAGACTGATTCACCCTATCCCCTCGTACTAGTATAAAACTGTATCACGAGCGGATAGTCTTCCTCAACCTTAGAAACAACGGATTTCCACAAGGTTCCAATTACAATTCACATTATAATAGAAATGTAATATGGCTAGGGGGCTATGTAGATGAGTGTCAAGTGACTTATCGCAGGTAATGTCATCGCCATACATTTTGTAGGTACTAAGCGTTAGCATAAACGATAATAGAAAAGTAATATGGGAACAGAATACTTGTTCTGCGGTTTCAGCGGTCTCTCCAGTTCTATGCCTAGAGCTCTCTTATTTGAAAACTTTTAGGTGTTATATAAAATAAATACAAAAATCGATGTGAATAGCAAATAGGTATGTATTAAGTAGGTACACATATATAAAAGCATTCGTTACAATTGTCAATTTTGACAAACTTTTTCGACATCATCATCTATTAGACAAATACTAAGTGACAGCTGATCAGATTTATTGGTGCACCCTGGATGCTGGTGTACCGTGAAGCTGATGCACCCTGAGGCTAGTGTAGCCTAGAAGCTTCATTGTGTTTACTTCCTGTCTTCAACTTGTTTCAGGACCGTGAAGAAAGTGTACGAAGCTTTTATGATCTGAAACAAGAAAATTTTCGAATTATACTTACTTACGATTTCAATAGATACCCATTGACAAAACACATGTGTAAGGAAATAAATAAGACTACTAAAATTTACAACGAAGTTATCGGCAGATATGTCTTCCCGTTTGCTGAACGACAAACAATGTAACTGAAAAAAAGGGGGCGTGGCCACGTGGCCAAGGTGATAAGTGTAATTTCCCGATTCAACAGTCACTTTAGGTACCTGTCACTGCCATTTATATATATATAGATATAATCCTAACAGATTGTTAGGATTATATCCAATAATTTTCGATTAGAGGAACAATAAATTGATAAAAAAGCCCGACTGTAAAAAACAACTGAAAAGTTCCAAACAAGTCACTTTTCAAGCAGTCTGCTGCAGTTGGTAGGAGTTATTCCAGTTTTCAATTATTGGTTTCATGCCACCAGTTGCATCAGACTGCTTGAGAAGTGACTTGTTTGGAACTTTTCATTTGTTTTTTAGGGTCCGGTTTTTTTAAAAATACTATTTTTTTTCTACATTTTAGTAAGTTATATTTTTGGAAGCGCCTCCTCGAACCCTTTATTTTGATTCCCCACTTAATATAGCTCGTAGACTTTTTTTTTTCTTTTTCACAATATGGCACCTGATGGTCGCCATATTGTATTTTGATTACTGTCAGTCTTTAGTAGCACTCGCAAGATTAAGACGAATCAATTGACGTAAGAATTATCAAAATTCGTCCACGCGTTTGGTCTCTAAAGCGCCACAAAGGAACATGTATGTAACATAGGCTGATAAACACATTACCCTCCCTTGCGTCGCGCAGTCGGGTAAAAAGTGGAGGCGTGGCCGCGTGGGCAAAGTGATAAGTGTAATTCCCCAGTTCAACAGTCACTGTAGGTACCTTTCGCTGCCTGCGTGTTCCGCAGTGCCATTTATAGATTGATGTGACTATATGCAATAATTTTCGATAAGAGGTACAATAAATTGATAAAAAGACCTGTTTTGTAAGCCAAGTCACATCCCTACCACTGCAACTCCTGAAAGCAATGAACAAGATAGACGAAACACAGGAAGCTTGACGAACCCACCTGTCTTAATTATCTTGGATCTCGCCTCAAAAATAATCAAAATAGAACAGCGGAGATATAAAAAAAGTCGCTAGGGCCCAGTGTAAGTTTTTTAACGCGCTCGAACGCGTTTGCGTAAACGTTTGCTCAAGGGTCTACTACCCGCCAAGTGGCGCCCTCATTGAATAACAACTCGTAGCATAGCATAGAAAATAAATATTAAAGAATCCAACGTCACGTTTGTAACAAAACGATAAAGTATTTTTACGTTGTTAAAACAGGACTCAAAATGTTTCGTATCCAAAGTAGTAGGCAAAGTATCAAAAACGACCGTTTTTGACACTTTTGCTTACTACTTTGGATACGAAATGCTATGTTACGATTTTTTATGCAATGAGGGCGCCACTTAGCCGGTAGTAGGGCCTTAAGTCAAATCGTATAGAAATAGAAGAGGTTACACGTTATTGTCACCAGGCGGCGCTTATACAGGTTTAGTACAAAATGAAGTTTACTTTAACGCGAATCCAGTTAAAAAACTCACACTCGGGGTAGGTACTGATGACTATAGTGAATGCCTCCAGCAGCCTCACGGAGAAATCTAAGAGTAACCAATGAATAAGGAGAAAACGTACGTAAAAATTCACGTCAAAAGCCAAGCAAAAAATCACGACCTGCCAGCGAGGAATGGAGAGAAGCATGCTTAAGGTAAAAAAACTCGATAAGATCCGGCACACAAAAATTAGAGCAGTCACAAAAGCCACTGACGCTTTGAGCTACGCACAAAAGTTAAAATGGAGGTGGGCCGGTCACATAGCGAGGCTTAGAGACCAAAGACAGTACCACCATATGGAGAGGACTTCAAGGTAAAAGAAGGGTAGAGGGTCTTCCACTCCGGCAGACCCTCTACCCGATGGGACGATGAGATCAAAAAACTTGCTGGCTCAAACTGGTGGTTAATAGCACAGTATAGAGAGAAGTTGGCATCTTTGGAGGAGGCCTTTACCCAACCGGGAGACCTTGCTTAATGAACTAGAAACAAGTAATTTAGTATCATTTAGTATTAAGAGAAAGAGTAATGAGTGCAGTGGTAGCCCAGCCACGACTTACAAGTCGTGAGTTCAAACCCAGGCAGGCGCTTTACTTTGTGTAAATTATTTCATCACCACTGCTCTCAAAACGGTGAAGGAAAACATCGTGAGGAAACCGGCATATCCTAGAACCAAAAATTCGAAGACATGTGACATCCACCAACCCGCATTAGGCCCGCGTGGTGGATTACGGCCCACACCCTCTCACAGAGAGGAAGCCTGTGCCTCAGCAGTGGGGACATTAAAAGGCTGATGATGAGAAAGAGTAATTTAAGTATGTATCACCTAGCAATTAGTAAGTAAGTAATTTAGTAACTAAGATGAAATGTAGCTTGGTCAAATAAAGACTTTTTATTTATTTTATTTTATAAGGAGATAACGGTATCATAAAGAAAACCATGGAGCGTCGTGCCGCTTGTCATCAATTCAGCTGATAGATATCCGACTGCTGGGCATAGGGCTCCCCCAAGTGTCGCCACATCGAGCGGTCCTGTGCGTCTCGCAACCAGTGGATTAACGGGTTTCACTAGGTCATTGTGGGAGGCTTTGTGAGGTATAGTGGGTAGGTATAATTTAGCCTATATTATACCACCTCTGTCTTACCCTTAGGACTCTCAACGCCCCCGGGCCTGCGGATGGCGAGTAATGGGTAGCTCGCCGTCCGATCAGCACCAGGCCCGTGAGTCGACGGCGCGTAGTGTTCGACGCGCGCCTCAAAGAGAATTTGTCAGCCACCACTGACGGGGCCCATCATGGCCGGTGCCTCCATGCCTAGGGGTAGCGGATAAATTCGTAACAGAATTACCGCTCCCCTGGGCACTTAGGCAGGGAAGGAACAGGGGTGGGTTTTAGTCAGTAAGAGTCTGACACGCCCTCCCGCTCCACCCAGAGCGGGAGATGTCGTTGGATGATTTCCCACCTAACGAAAAAAAAATAGGCCTCCCAACGCTGGGTCTTCCATTATGCGGAACAGTTCTGCTGTTTCTACATAACAACAAAATAAAAGAATATCTAAGTAATAGCCAATCACGCAGCAAGGTATGGAGGTGTGACCAGCGTGATTATGACAATCGTCTGCGTGTTCGGAAATGTTATTTATGATCTGATAACTTTGATTAGATATAAAAAATAATGATTGATAAGAAAGTCCAATAAAATGGTTAATTTAGACCTATTCTTCAGTGAACTTTACTCATTGTTAGAGCAGTAAAAGACTTACGGATGTGAAACAAGCCAATGACAGCGTGGTGAATCCTCCAGCTGTGAGTTTGAGCGTGCGCCTGGTGCGCACCATGACTAAGAGCAGCCAGCGACGCGCGTGTAGGGAGAATTTGTACCACGGGGACTCGTACGCAGCACCCGCTATCTCCAAACTCTGAATAAAAACAAAAATATTTTGTTATTTAATTCAAAATTTAAAAAAAAAACCTCCAACGCTTAAAAGAAAAGCGAACATTTAAAAAACACAAAAGAGCTGATGACATTGAAAAGGCTGAACCGATTTCGATAAAACATGTCTAAGAATCATCGCTAGAAAACCTGCTTTCAAATAAAAAAAAACACATTCAAATCGGTTCACCCATTTAAGAGCCGCGATGTCACATACAGACACATAGACAGACATGATTTCATGAAATACTATATGAGGTCGACGATGGAGCACGCTTGCCTAGAAGTAACCTATTCACTCTTGACTTACCACTTTCACTCCTTACGGCGAGTAATGGGTAGCTCCCCTTCCGATCAGTACCAGGCTCAAGAGTCGACGGCGCGTAGTGTTCCACGTGCGCCTCAAAGAGTTGTTAGCAATCATGACGGGGCCCATCATGGCCGATGCTTACCCAGGGATTATGGATAAATTTGAAACAAAGTTACCGCGCCCCTGGGCACTCAGGGCAAGGAAGGAACAGGGGTGGGTTTTAGTCAGTAAGAGTCTGACACGCCCTCCCGCTCCACCCAGAGCGGGAGATGTCATTGGATGATTTCCCACACCACAAAAAAAAAGCTGTACGCACAATGAATGTGAAACTGTCCTCTACTTATGAGAAAAGGCAGACCTACAATGAGACATACCTACTAGTAGATATATTGTTACCTCTTCTGAGAGCTGGTTTCCCTGGTAGCAGTACAGGAACACTTGCAGCATCATACATAAGAGGTATGACACCATGGGTATACTTCGGACCCAGTTCCTGTTGTTTAATTCCTGAAAACAACAAAGGGTTTTAATAGCCTACAAAGTAAAGATAATACACAGGTACATTATTGTACGCACTTACGAGTCTAAACTAATAATCTTTTGCTACATTATTCTGCTTAACAAACATTTTAAATTCACTATACTAACAGACAACGCACAGCCTAAACTGCTGGGTCCAGAAGCATGAAATTTTGTACAGGCATTTCTTATGTGAGCACTTAGGAAGGATGTTTTTGAAATCCTAGTTCAGCGGCTTGTATAATATAATCTTTTGTGTCGCCCCGACTTCGCACGGGTGTAAAAAAGAATTAATCAAATAGGTGCAGCCTTTCTGAAGTGATGCGCTCACATACATTCGACAATTATTTTTTATTTAAGTATATATAGCACTTTAGACTAGCACTTTGCCCGCGACTTTGTCCGCGTGGATTTCAAAAATTTATAGCCTATGACACTCACAAATAACGTGGCTTTCTATTGTTAAAAGAATTTTTAAAATCGGTTCAGTAGAGATCCAGAGCTTACGGGCTACAAACCTCGCAAACTCACAAACTTTACCTCAATATTAGTAATTTTTTTGTGTTGTGGGAAATCATCCAATGACATCTCCCGCTCTAGGGTGGAGCGGGAGGGCGGTCAGACTCATACTGACTAAAACCCACCCCTGTTCCTTCCCTGCCCTACTGAGTGCCCAGGGGCGCAGAAACTCTGTTTCGAATTTATCCACAACCCGGCATCGGCCATGACGGGCCGCATCATTATTGCTGACAACTCTTTGAGGCGCGCGTAACCTTAATATTAGTATAGAAGTATAGATAACAAATACCAAAATATTGAGACTTTTTCTATGATAATTCCCTCATTTAGTACGGAACCCGAAATGTACGAAGTTCGACACGCACTTGGCCGATTTTTTTAAGGTTTTTAACAAACATGTGATAACACAATGGTGAAAGAAGACTTGACCATGTCTAGTCTATGTTATGCGACGTGTTAGAGAATTCTTCGGATATACATCCGAAGAAGCACAATTTTTTTCTTTTGAAAACTGTTAATTTTGAATCTAGTTTCTAAGTTGTTCCTAAATGAAAACCTTAGTTTATCATGTTCATTTAATTCAAGATCTCATTTTTATTTAGTTTGATGCCTCTTTGGAATAAGTTCTTTGATTTTTGTAACCAAAAATTAGTGTCCCCCCTCATTAGCAGACACAATTAAAAATCTATCTAGGGGCCTGACAAATTAATTTTAGTTTTGAAAATTATTAAAATTAATAAATATTTCCCTTTTTTTTATTTAAAACTAACTGGAGGGGTTCCGAAATAAAAAATAACATTTATAATTTGACTTCATTTTGATAACAATAATTGTATGACGGGCATTTATTGTTTTGGGGCACCACACACCCCGCCACAAACTTGATGTAATATTTTGTCACCACAATCCCGCCGGGTTAAATTACCCAGTAATAGGGTACTTACACATAAATATATAGTTAGTTCTGGTTCGAGAAATTGGTAGCAAATGATTTAAATGGGAAATGAAATTAGGCATGCAATATGGAAACATAAAAAAAAATGTAATTCTTACAAATTAAGAATAATTGGAGTATTTCATGGTAAAATGATTTTACGACTCGTTACATTTTTATCCGATGTGAAACGGAGCAGTTTATTATTTTTTGTTTTTCAAACTTTACCGTACGACAAATCAAAAAATAAATTGTGAGCGTTTCAAATGTGTTTATTATTTCATAATTTTGAAGTAGTTTATAAATTTGAAAAAAATACAGAATGTAGTTTTTTTACTTACAGATTGCAGGAAAACCTATTTTATTTTATTTGGAAAACTTACAGCTAATACATACATGCATATAGGTATTCTATACAAAATGAAGGCCAATTAGAAGTCTCTGTGTAAAAAATAAATATTCGTTCAGAACCCTTTGCATACGCGTCGGAGTTGCACTTGGTCGGTTTTTTAATATTGTTCTATTCAGGCTGATGATTTTATAGTTATTTTTAATATTCTGTTTTATATTCAATGAAATAATTTTTTATTTAGTAAAACTTTATGGACACACTGTACAAAGGCGGACTTAATGCCTGAGGCATTTTCTACCAGTCGACCTGGGTGGTTCCCTTTAAAATGATCATCATTCTCTTGCCCTTATGCCAATATATTTAGAACCGTGGCAACATGTCCTCTACCACTTTTCAATAAGTCGTGATCTCAGTAGTCACCATCTTATCACCTCCCATACCGTCCCGACATCGTTACTTTGCTCTTCACCGCCTCGTGCATTTGTCGCAGCCATCTGGTTGAATTCGCCATTCAATTGGACGCCTAGGCCGTTCATTAATAATAATAAGACATTTATATCAGACGTAGTCTATATACTGTTAGTAACACAAAAAACCTTATAAGCTATTGTTAGTACATACAACAAAAAAGACAGAAATCACAAAGTGGCACCGCACAGGCATGCCAGATTATGCCAAACCCTGGACGCGACCACCCTCAGTGTGAAGTCTCATCCAGTGCCGCCACATCGGCGAGTCCCAGCGGCTTTAAACGCGAATTCAATTAAATGGCTAGGGTGATTGGTAATTCAACTAGGATCACTCAACGTTTAACGACTTGGCGTGTTGAAAGTCAGCCCTTTGAAGATGACTGACCAAGATTCAGCCGAGTGATTCAAAACTTCAAGTTAAATGAAAAATGATGAAAGATGGAGGTTATTAAAGAGGTAATTTTATCATTATTTTTGCGACAGGACACACTGTGTGTTTTTTTGTGTTGTAGTTGTTGTTATTCATTGTTGTTGTTGGTTGTGGCGGTTATTGTTGTTGGTTGTAGTGTTTTTTGTTGTAAATAAGCTCTTAAATAAGCTTGAGCGCTTGCAAAATCTGTGCATTCGGTTTGTTTTTGGTCTGAGGAAATACGACCATGTCTCTCAGTTCCGCAAGGATCTCAAGTGGCTCCCAATCCGTCTTCGAAGGAACACCCGGATATTATGTCTCCTGTTCAACATCCTTTTCAACCCTAAGTACCCTGGCTACCTGCGTGATCGTTTTTCGTTCACTCGCCCTGCCGATGCCCCATGTAGATCCCACCGTAAGCATCATCTCAATTTCCCATCCCATAAAACCCATTCCTATTCCCACTCCTTCTCTGTTCATGCGGTACGATTGTGGAACTCACTTCCACCTAACATTCGTGACTCTAATAACATACATCAGTTCAGAAAACTGGTCAAAGAGCATTACCTCTCTATCATCCCATAGTGATATTTATTATAGGTATGTATTTTATTTATTATTACATATATATATATATATATATATATTTCTTTTATTTCCTTTTATTGTATTTTTATTTTTATGTCTGAATTAGTTAGGTTTACAGTCTTTATTTATTTATACACACTGTGTCTACGTTTCATATCCAACTTTCCAGTCGCAGGTCTGCTGAAAGAAATTTCTTTAGAAATAAGCAGCACCTTTGTACTATTGTTTCTGTAATTGTTATTTTTTTTTCTCTTGTGTTTTGTGTACATAAATAAATAAATAAAAATAAATAAAAAATAAAACATATGCATCAATTCGAAAGCCAGAGAAATAATAGTAACTGACTAGACTAGGAGTAGGTAGTTATCAGCTGTAGCACAGTATAAATATGGACAGTATGGAAACTAAGCCTATTTGTTGAGATAATTACCTACGCTCCATTAGAGAGCTAGGGTTGTCACTGTAAGCCCCGCGGCCAAATCCGGGTTGTCAAATTGAACCCCGACGACAACCCGGGTTGACAGCCGATTTTTTTTTTTTTTTCTCCTTAATTTTTTTTTTTTTTTTGTCCGACTCACCGGTGAGTCGCGGGGCTTCACAGGTGTTTGGAAAAAAATTCTATTGGTTACTATTGGTTCGAGGTCGCTTTCGGGTTTGTTTCTCACAATGCTAAATCTGCCATATTTTGATTTTAAAAATTTATTTTTTTATAAATCTATTCTACTACCAAGACATAATCATTTCGCTGCCGAAAAACAACCATTAAAATTTCAGCGTGTATATGATTACATCATTTCAAACACGATAAATCTCGTCTCAATTCTATAATTTGCAATCTTTGCTTTGGAAACTAGAACTAATTTGCGTGCGTTCAAGCGTTTTTGCCATACCTATTATTGGAATCAAGCGTAACAGCTCACAATTATTTTTTTTTAGGGCCCATTAATATTAGTGTTAAAAACCAGTGGTGCTTGGCAACTGGGCTTACCGCAGTTGTAAATACCCCCCTTGTGCCTAATGGCTTAGCTTTGTTCTGTCTCATAATTTCCACTTCCCTACTAACCAAGCGAGGAGGGAAGTGGAAATTATGTTTTTCTTACTCCTTCGCTGTCTTTTCTGATTAATTTCGTTGCGGGACCCAAGACAGTTTAATCGTTTCTCTGGGACTTTTTCGTCCCAGAACGAACGTTTTTTCTGGTGGTTACCACTGTTGATTCTGGATTACAGAAGTTACAGTGGTTTGCGAATAGTGTTGCGCGGGCTTGCCCAAAATAAAAATAAATAAAAAAAGTATCGGAATCTTTTTGAATGTGAAAAGCTTACATTATTTAACGTGATTTTTTATAAACTAACGAGTGTTTGCAATTGTATTGTGAGCTAGCCACCCAAATACATACTCAAAACTTTCCTCACGACAATTTGCTCATCACGATCCAAAATATTGGCTTCATCACAACTCTCATCGATCCCGGCTCTACACGATATAAAATTACCTTACAAAAACTTCCCAAGTTTAAACGAAACGATAAAAATGTACAGTCAGAATGAAAAATACTTAGACCAATTAAAAACTCTTGGACGCAGAACTGCATTCAATCTATAACATTAAAAAATCTATAAAATATGTGCGAAGTTACCAAGTAAGCAGGGAAACTACATTGTTTTAATCATACACGTATCTGAAAAATGAAGCACCGAATTATAATCATAATCATAGATGAGCTATTATGGTCCAGCCCATGTTCCACAAAAATTACAGATGGCGATGTCCCTCGTCTTTGAAAAAAGACTGCTTCTTTTCTTTAAAAAACCAAAGTTGTATTTGTTCAATGCTGAAGGACAGCGCCATCTGTGTGATTTTTGTGGAACATGGCTTGGAAAATAGCTATTTGTCATAAAAGCATGGTGACCTGTAAAGCCCGGAAACTCACTGGTGAGTTTCATTGATCGAAACCACGTTGAGCACTGAAACTCACCAGTGAGTTTTGCGATTCTTGCGATTCACTCGTTTATTACCTCTATTATTACCAAAACGCAATGTATTTTATGCTGTGGCAACATTTACACGCTTGGCCATAGACATTATTGGTCGTCTCAGGTGCCCTCCGACAAAAAATATATGCTGTCATAACTGAGAAAAAATGTCAAACTGACATTTGAATCCGGTTTGTCGTATGCGGGGCTTGAACATAGACTAATATAAGCTTGAAGGATGGTACGTTTGACGAATGGCGGCTTTCAGAGGTTAAAGTATTTATAATTGGTCTAAATGTTTTTCATTCTGACTGTACGTTTTTATCGTTTTGTGTAGAGTTGGGACTTTTGAATCGTGTAGAGCTGGGACCGGTGAGAGTTGGGATGAAGCAAAATATTGAAAAAAAATATAAAGTCTACCTTTTTTTACATCTCTTAGATTTCTGGGGACCCTGAGGTCCCGGACCTTGGGAAGGCGTACGAGGGGCCGAAGCCAACTCGCAGAGGCCCCTAGACTATTTTTATGAAATGAGGGACCAACCGACGATTATCCCTATACGCGCTTTACAAGTGCACCCAAGAACAACGGTTGATGTAAAACTATTGCAAGACAAGAAAAACTAAGATATCGGGCTATGGTTTTGGGAACCTAAAGTGGACTAGTTACCAAGAACTATGTAAAGACTATGGCCCCTGCCTAAACAATGTTACTAAAATGCATGGATAAAAAAGACAAAGTCCACCTTTATTATTTACTAGCACTTCGCGCGCGACTTCGTCCGCGTGGATTTCAAAAATGTA
Organism: Polia nebulosa; assembly: GCA_951329385.1. Lineage (NCBI taxonomy): Eukaryota > Metazoa > Arthropoda > Insecta > Lepidoptera > Noctuidae > Polia > Polia nebulosa. Next base: position 31,386,136 of record OX589594.1, read on the forward strand.
TAGCCTATGACACTCACAAATAACGTGGCTTTCTATTTATAAAAGAATTTTCTAAATCGGTTCAGTAGATCCAGAGATTTCATTTCTTTGGACAAGCTTTTAAATTCTTCCACAAAATTTCGTATATGTGGAGGAGCTCGTGGCTAAAGTAATAACAGCCGTACGGGTCGATCCTGTGAGTTGATGGTAACCATCTTTACATACCGAGACTCCTCCGTGCCTCGGAAAGCACGTTTAGCCGTTGGTCCCGGCTGTCAATCGTGGATCTTTGACAGTCGTTACGGGTCGTCAGAAACTCGAAAGTCTGACAACCAGTCTTACCAAGGGGTATCGTATTACCCAGTGACTGGGTTGTGGAGGTCAGATAGGCAGTCGCTCCATGTAAAATACTGGTATTCAACTGTATCCGGTTAGACTGGAAGCCGACCCCAAGATAGTTGGGAAAAGGTGCGGGCAGATGATGATGCTGCTGACCGTTGAAGAGTTCCTCTTTCTCGAGCTTATCCTATTTGTAGATTTAGGTCATACTTACTACATTCAAGTTGATGGAAAGTGAGGGGTGGAGGCAGAGAGGAGGAGGATTTTAATTAAGCTTTAAGATTTGTCCCGAACAAACAAACATTGTAAGCTTGTAATGTAAAATAATTTTCTATAACTTTAAGAAAAAACTAAAAACACGTTTTTTTTTTATTTTTCGTATTATTCTAAGCAAACTCTTTCATTTGAATCCCATATTATGAAAATGCATAAAAATTATTAATCCGCAATTTTTGGGAGTCCGCCATCTTTGGGCGTCCGCCATATTTGATTTAGAATGACGTCACTTAGCTAACCATGCATTGTCGTCGTTCATTGATGAGTGTGCAAAGTTTCAATTCAATCAGACGTTTTGAAGTGAGTGAAAATCACGTTCACAGATTCCGTTGCATAGATACATACCAAGCTAAATAAAAGCGTGCTCACCATAGCGAGCTGATAAGCCGTGACGCAGATGATCACGACGGACACCGTGAACTGCGCCAGGATTGGGTAGGAGAAGCACTGCTGGATCATCCGGGCCGTCTTCAGCGCAGCCTCGTGCTTAACCACGCACTGCAGCAGGCGTGAATGTACTGTCTTCTCTTGTTCAGGGGCTAGAAGATGCTGTGGGAAAGGACATGTGGTTGGTATTCGTTTCATTCTGTTTTCATTAGCAACTCAATAAGTGAGCTGGGCTAATTTCGTTTGCAATCATAATCCCACTCTGGGACTGAGTCATTCACTCTATGAGAGGGGATGGGTCGTAACCACGTGAGCTCAGTGCGAGAGGGTGGATGTCACATGTATTCGAATTTTTGTTTCTAGGACATGCCGGTTTCTTCACGATGTTTTCCTTCACAGTTTTGAGAGCAGTGCGCTGATGAAATACTCTCCACGACGTACAACTCGTAAGGCCACCTCTGGGGGTGAGACAAATTACTTTTCTGTTAGCGTTCACGCTAGAGCTTAGTAAAAAATGTATGGCAATGACATTACGGCATGGCATTAAGTGATTGCCATACATTTTGTACTAATCATTAGCGTGAACGCTAACAGAAAAGTAATTTGTGTCAAGCACACATACACTGGCCAGCGTTTCCATGAGCACATATCTACACTTAGCGGTAGGATGCGCAAGTTGATCTATGTCTTCGCGTCAGGCCCCTCGCGTTACCATAAGGTAACGCAACAATAGGTTTTTAATTGTGTCTGCTAATGAGGGGCTTGACGCGTTAAGACCCTGAGACATGTGGCTGATAATAGGTTAAGGAGATCCGTGTACTTTGCCCTAGCTCAGTCACTTAACTACTGCATCACGTCCTGGGGTAGTGCTCCGAAGACCACTCTTATCGAATTAGAGAGAGCGCAATGAGCAATATTAAAGGTGTCCTTTTTCCTGCCGTTCAGATATCCCACCAATCTTCTGTACAAAAAGGCAAAAGTTCTGACGGTACGCCAGATATTTGTCCGGCAGACCATCCTGATGCAGCACGGTCTTCTGAGCTACAATCCCTCTTTGTCTTGTGGCAAAAGGCGCCACAATCCCGTAGGCAGATTAAAACTTCAGACACTACTTCTGCCACCTCGGTCCATATCTGTATAATAAAATTAGCAAAATCTTGGCGATATACATACTTCAAAAGACCGAATGCAAGGCTAAACTAACCTCCTGGCTACTGGAGTTAAGCTGCGACGACACCGAAGGACTATTTGCTGTAATAGTGTAAGCCTCTGTATCCCTCTCAAACACTTACACACATTTTCACGCACACTCACAATCACACACAAAGTCTTATCTCATTTTCAAGTTTTTTCATATTTTCTGTCATTTGATTTTGATTTTTGATTTTTCTTTCTTTTGTCTGTTTACTAAAATTTCTGACCACAACCTTATGTGAAATCCTGTGAACAAACTGTAACCTACTAAGGAGGAGGCCTTTTTTTTTTTGGGGTGGGAAATCATCCCATGACTTCTCCCGCTCTGGGTGGAGCGGGAGGGCGTGTCAGACTCTTACTGACTAAAACCCACCCCAGTTCCTTCCTGCCTCGAGTGCCCAGGGGCGAGGTAACTCTGTTTCGAATTTATCCTCAGCCCCCGGGCAGGCATCGGCCATGACGGGCCCCGTCTCTTGCTGACAACTCTTTGAGGCGCGCGTGGAACACTACGCGCCGTCGACTCTCGGGAAGGAGGAGGCCTGGTGTCCTAAAACACAGGTAATAAGCATAGCTTAGGCACCAGTCTCCCGCATAGTAATTATATTGATGTAAAATGTGTAAAAATATTTGTATTGTGGCGAGAAAATAAACTATTTACTTACTTAGCTACTGCTCTCTTTTTTTAACGTTACACACATTTAAGCTGGATATTACTGAGGAATAAGTTTCGCCTTCCCGGGATTACATATTTATTACCTTTTCAGGTAGCGGGATTTCCTTACACAGGGTCCTGAGCGATAACCCCACAAGTCTCAGTCTGCACCGACAAACTGCTATCAGTGACGTCACCAAGGTGTCAAGACACACGTTCACTAATGCAGCTCCCGTCACTGAGGAGCTCTGTAACACATCAGACGAACAGCATTATTGAGAAGTACGAAGTAATGAGTTTATAAAAAAAAACTAAAAACAGGCTTCATTGTTTATTTTTCGTTATATTCTACGCAAAACCTTTCGTTTATTACCCATATTATCATGGAAATGCATAAAAAATAATTAGTCCGCCATCTTTGGTAGTCAGCCATATTGGATTTAGAATGACGTCACTTAGTTACATGTTTAGTTTGGATGAAAATGCATGGTTAGCATGCATTGTCATCCAAACTAAACATGTATGCAAAATTGTCAGCTCAATCGGAAACCGGGAAGTAAGTCAAATTTAACTTCTAAGTCAAATTTAACTTCTGCAAAGCTATTAGAAGCGTAATAAAAACTATATTGTTGACTGAACAAACCTGATTGGCGTATGTAAGTTCATAAGCAGGCGACTTGGTAGCATCATATGGATACCTGTGAATAGTCAAAGAGCATAACCATTATTATTTGGCTTTTCCATAGGCTTCCTCTCTGAGAGAGAGTGGACCATGATTATACGCGTAGGGGGGAGAGGGGGAGCAGTGCGGGTTGATAGATGTCACCTCATTCAGGTGATGTTACAAATTAAACGAATTTATAATAATACCTATCGCGTAGTGGCAGAACCGGGAAATCCAAAAAGCCTGGAAACGGATAATTGATGAAAACACGTAGAGGTAAAAAGTAATATAAATTAATAATAAAAAAAGTTTTTAAAAACAAGCTTTTATCAGGGACAATGAACTAAAACGTTGAAAATAAATTCTAGTAAGTATTTGGCGTGTAGGTACTACCTATATTCTTAAAAGCTTGAGATACTACCCGTTACAGGTTACAGGTTAGGACTTACTACACTCCTGTGCCTCAAAATGCTTTTAAAAACAAGTTTCTAGCAGGATATAAGCTTGTTTTTAAAAACATTTTTTATTATTAATTTAAGCGTGATGTTTTAAATTATTCTACGGATATTGTGATTTGATGTAAAGTGCTCCCCAAGACGAATCAATCGAGCCCAAACTCGATGGGGTTATGTTGTTTTATCACAGAGATGCTGTAGCCACCTTCCAGCTTTATCATCAGACCCTGGATATGGTCTAAACGTAAAATTCTCCTCAAGACAAACCAATCGAGCCCAGACTCGATGGGTTTATCAGGAGAGCACGTATAATAAAAAAATATATTTTCAAAAAACCCGAATGTAAAAATCAAATGAAAAGTTCCAAACAAGTCACTTTTCAAGCAGTTCAGTTGGTGGCAGTTATTTTAGTTCAATTATTGATTTCATGCCACCAACTGCATCAGACTGCTTGAAAAGTGACTTGTTTGGAACTTTTTAGTTGTTTTTACTGTCAGGTTTTTTATTTTCTACATTTATTGAGTTACATTTTTGGAATCGCCTCCTCGAACCCTTTATACCCTTTTTCTTTTTCACAATGTTGTTGCCATATTGCATTTTGATTACTGTCATGTCCTTAGTATCACAATTGCAAGACTAAGACGAATCAATTGACTTAAGAATTATCAAAATCGGCCCACGCGTTTGGTCTCTAAAGCGCCACAAAGAAACAAACATACATACATAGGCTGACAAACATATTACCCTCCCTTTGGTTGCGCAGTCGGGTAAAAACACAGATAGGGTAATAGGGATGATTTCAGGGTAAAAAATAATGTCCGTAAGTTAGATCATAAATAATGTCCGTAAGTTAGATCATCAAAAAATATTAGACACGTATTTTTTGCTTTATCAAATTAATGAAAAATTACAAAGATACAACGCATCAAAGTTCGGTAGTAGGGGATCGTTACGTCACGTTTGAGTAAACAAAAAATAGTAGTACAATTTTGTGTGACGTGACTGAGACGTCATTCGAAATTTCAATGCACTGTATATTCTTAATTTTTTGATTAATATTTTTTGGTACTCTAACTAATAGACTAATTAGATTTTTTTAGTCGTCAACCCAATCGCAGAAAACTCGCAAGCAAAGTAAAAAATATCAGCCTTTTTTTTTGTGGGTTGGAAAATCATCCAATGACTTCTCCCGCTCTGGGTGTAGCGGGAGGGCTGTCAGACACTTACTGACTAAAACCCACCCTATTCCTTCCCTGCCTGAGTGCCCAGGGGTGCGGTAACTCATGTTGAGAATTTATCCGCTACCCCTAGGCATGCAGGCACCGGCCACGATGGGCCCCGTCAGTGGTAGCTGACAACATTTCTTTGAGGTGCGCGTGGAATACTACGCGCCGTCGACTCACGAGCTCGCCGTCCGCAGGCCCGGGTCTACGGTGGCCGGAGATCGTCTCGCGACGTTTGATAGCAATCTTACAGGAGTTGAAAGTACTCATGAATATAAAATCAAACTGTAATTCTAACTCCAAAATATGAAATAAACACAGTCTTTCATGTTCCTGTACATTTATGTTCCCACTAGTCTCTGCCAGTGGTTTTGTGGTATTAGTACTTCTTCATTAAAAATTATAGCCGTTTGTTATAACAAACGGCGGGAATTTTATGTATACATAAAATTATAGCAAATGTGCTGTTTCACAATATAATCTATCTCTGTGCCATATACAGACCCGTTCAGCTATTCTGGCGTGATTGAATAACAAACACACATCCATCCATTTCGCTTTTTTACAAAAGCGAAATGGATATTTAATAAGATTACTCAACAAAATGTAGGAATCGCGATTTCATTGTACCTACCTCACACACAAACCATCTTACCAAGCTCTGAGAGGCAGTTGGTTCTTCTCAGCACTGGCAGCCCAGCCAAACACTGTCACTCCGGAAAGGAGGCCGTATAAACATATACTCCTGGTAGTTTCGCGGTCGCAACTACGTGGGTAGAGAACACATTGCTATTCATTATTATGGAATCATTAAAAGACATTTGGACCAAAAAATCACTTGCCGTTCCTGTTAAGAAATTAGTTTTTTCAAAATCAAGTATATTAACAACCAATGTACATTTTAATATTTGCATCTGATTTTAAATTCGTCTATTTATTCAAGAAATAAGATTTTGTTTGTCCCTTTTGTATAAGCATTTTTTGACCATTTGACCAGTATATATTGTATAGATTAAAACACTTTAAAAGAGACCTTGACCTCTGAGTTTGTTTCGGTGTTTCTTCTCAGGGTATTCAGCGAGGAAAAACTGGCCTCATCTAGCTTAAACTGACAAACAACATTGACATGTTAAAAGTTTCCTTGTAACCTATTTACCAAAATAAACATCATTTATCATTTCAAATAACTGTCTTGCTTAGATTTTTTTGCGTCTAAAACTATGCTCAAAATATTGGATTTAACGCAAAATGTGATACGAAAATTGGTACCACATAAAGATATAGTTTATTTTAATAATTCATCACACCTCTTTATCATTTCAATTCCCTCCTCTCTATCCTCAGCCATCAGCTCATCATCAGCTTCATCAATGATCTCCTGGATCTGCCGGTTCCTCATCACCACGTTGATGATCTTCATCGCAAACGCCAGGTTGGTGAAGAGGAGGAATGATGCACTAGTCATGAGAGCCAGGTCACCCCATATTTGGAACATGGCGCCCGTTTGAGCGATAAGAATACCACCTGAAAGGGGACGGAAACATAAGTATCAGTTCAGAGCCTTTAGACAAAATACTTTTCTGTAAACGTTAACGCTAACGCTTCGTGCAAAATGTATGGCAAAGACATTACTGGGCGTGAGTCACGTGACAGTTCTCTGTCTAACGCTTCGTGCAAAACGTCGTTGCCATATATTTTGCACGAAGCGTTAGCGTTAACGTTAACAGAAATGTATTTTGGCTAAGGGGGCAGTTCTTTCTTCTACTCCACCGGCCGGCGAAATCTTTTCATTTTTACCTATTTTTAATTCAAACGATACCGCCCTGCACTAGCCGCACTATAGGCACTCTGTCTCGCTCAGGCGGTATCTTTGAAACGAAACAGTAGGTGAACTTTGTTGATCGCTCAGTGTTGCCGTTGATAAGTTTTTCTGTTTTTTTTTTTTAATTAATTATTTTCATTGATGAAAAAAACTCATATCCATGAAATGGTTACGTATATGATGATGATGATGTTACGTGCCGTATTGTGTTTGGCGCACCAGTCATCTTGTTGTTCTAGCTCTTCTGTCATTTGAAATGCCACGAGAGCCCGATTGACCACCAGATCAAGCATTGTAAGTGTAAATGGATTGGTCACACGCTCCGGAGGGATTCCGGATTGCAGTCTTAAACAAGTCATGGATTGATCCTCAAGAGAAAAGGAAGTGTGGCTGTCCCCGTCAAATCTGGTGACGCACAGTAATGGCAGAAGCAACGAGCATCGGATAGACGTGGAGCGAGGTGAAGGGGACTACTGTGGACGCCCTATGACCTTATCTTAAGTCAAGTAAGCCAAAATATTGGTTCCGATTCTGTTGTGCACAATCGAAACTTAATTTAGGCTATTGCTATCTTTTTCTCTCTAATATAACAAGAAAGAGACGGACGTAAATTAGAGCTGTCAAATTTAGTTGGGCTAATATTTCCATACAAATTAAGGGTACACGTAAAAACATGTCGATTAAAAACACGGTAAAGCGCAAGGCGTAAACTAGATTGACATCTCTAACTTAGTTCATAGCTATAGCCATCCTTTTCTCGCACTGCCTATTTAGTAAAGATAGCGATTCTCTAATTTTAGTTTAGTTATTGAACAAGAGAATCGTCTCTAAGTGCATTTCAGTTTGTTAACTCCACTTTTTGGAAAAGTTTCGAGTAATATGGGTTGGGCGCACCAGTTCTCTAGTTGTGTTGTGGCTAAACTCTTCTGATAATTGAAGAGGAGCTGACGTGGTTTTCCAATAATCACATATTACCCATTCTGTACTCAGGACAGAAGATCTTTTTCGAGTCACCGAGTTTGGGGCCTACTTTTACAATGTCGTGAGGTAAGCGTAAGTATATTATCTTATCCTACGGTGTACCCAAGTCATCATCATCATCATCATCAGCCTTTTAATGTCCCCATTGCTGGGGCACAGGCCTCCTCTCTGTCAGAGGGTTTAGGCCGTAACACACAACGCGGGACTAATGCGGGTTGGTGGATGTCACATGACAATGTCTTAAAATTTTTGGTTCTAGCACATGCTGGTTTCCTCACGATGTTACTAGAGCAGACCGCTGCAAATACAATTTGGCGAAGTGGAGGATCATCGATCCATTAAATACACAGTGCGAGTATGATACTCCTAAACAAACTATGTCTTAGGTATCTGCTGGAGTGTCCTAAATGTGCTTTCACCTGCACCCTCGATGATCTAACCAAGGCTTAAGAGGCCGCTATAAACGTGGCCACTTACTGCGCCCATACAGTATAACTATGTAAGTGTACACACACGAAAAGAAGAAGAATACCTTTTTCCCCACTGCTCAACTGAGTTGTGCAGGTTATATTCCCCACTGCCCAACTACAAACTGATCTACTTATATTTGACAAGTAACCTGGCCATCTATATTATTGATAAAAACTCTTTTTACCAAAGGACTTATACTATGTCATCTAAATTATAATGTCATCAATTGACATGATTGTTTTCATTTCTAAATACAAATCAAATAATATAATTTCCAAAAGATCTTGTCAAAAGAACCCAAAGTTATAGTCCCCGTAGGTACTTATTTTACTTACCAACCAGAAACATAAAACTAGAGAAGCAGTACACCCATAAAACGAAACCGTAATATTGTCCTGGGTGATGCGGCGTCAGAAAACCAGCAATTTTGAGTACGGTCAGACAGAATCGCAGTGAACTATTGACATTTTTTACAACAATTCCCATGATTGCCCACAGTGCCTACAGCTGTTTACTGTCCTACTGTTTGTTGAATTGATCTGATAACCGCAAATGATGGTGTTTTTGTTGATGGTACTTTGAAAGGCAGAGCTCGAAAACATTTTGAGCGCCACGCTGTATTACGAAGCGAGTATATGACAGAACTACTCAAATGCTATTTTATTTGTATTTTCAAACATACACCTTATGTTATCGTAGTGATAATGACATCATTTATCTTTAAATTTGTTGTTTCAATACACAGTATAAAACATAGTCACTTTACGCGTCTGTCTATTCCGCTAGCTCCTCTTAAACCACACAACTGATATTGGTGCGCTTTTCACTAAAATAAAGAGCGATAAGCGAGGAAGATTCGTATATATATAATTTGCACCCGTGCAAAGCCGGGGCGGGTCTCTAGATTAATTATAAGATAGCTTGATCAAAATCACAAATTTAATAGATTGAATTTCCCTTACTGTAGTTACAGCTTTTTTTCATCATCAGCATTTTAATGTCCCCACTGTTCAGGAGTTCTGTTCGGTTCTGTTCTGTTCAGGAGGGATGAAACACATGTAACTAAAAGAGTTATGAATATAAATGTGGATGGATGGCGAGGGAGAGGGAGGCCAACGAAAGGATGGATGGATTGTGAGAAGAGTGATATGAAAGAAAAGGGAGTTAGTGATAGCGTGACGGCTGACAGGACAGAATGGAAGAAAAAAAAAACGTTTTTCGCCGACTCCAAGTAACATGGGATAAGGGCAGGAAGATGTTGGGGCACAGGAGGAGCTCGTGCCCAAAGTAATAACAGCCGCACGGGTCGATTCATCAGGTTAACCTACATTTGCTGGGGTTGGTCCATGGATGGGTAACCATCTTGACATACCGAGACTCCTCCGTGCCTTGGAAAGCACGTTAAGTCGTTGGTCCCGGCTGTCAATCGTGTATCTTTGACAATCGTTACGGGTTGTCAGAAGCCCGAAAGTCTGACAACCAGTCTAACCAAGGGGTATTACCCAGTAACTGGGTTGTTTAGGTCAGATAGGCAGTTGCTCCATGTAAAATACTGGTATTCAGCTGCAACCGGTTATACTGGAAGCCAATTCCCAGATAGTTAGGAATAGGCTAAGCAGATTGATTTTTTTGTTGGGACTCAGGCCTTCTCTCTGTGAGAGAATGTGGGCCGTAATCCACCACGCGGGCCCAATGCAGGTTGTTGGATGTCACATGTCTTCGAATTTTTGGTTCATAAATATTCAGAAGGTTTGCGGCACCTGCCACTGGACGTTACATAAGCAAACAATTTTCTGTTTTAGTGACAAACTATAGCATAATCTATGATATTACGCCGGGCGGTGTTTCAATTGAGTTATTAAGTTTAATTGACACGTAAAATACGTTGATATACCTACAGTGATTCAGCATGGATATGTAAGTGGTCTGTAATTAATCTGTAAAAGTTCTTTTAAAACATCAAATTAAAACAAGACCAATGCTATAACACTAAATACTACGAACAGTCTCAATTAACCCAAGTCTAGAGGAGATTTTTATAATCTTTTTGTAAATACTCATCCATGTTATAATATAAGGTCTTCTCATGCTCCAGGAGTTTTTGCTGCTCCCTGACAGTCAGCAACTTTTAATAGGTACAAATTATTTTTCATCATTACATAAAAAAAAAGTTTTATTAAAACACTTTTATTTGCTTTTATTTGATTTATTATTAGTTAAAGATATTAGTATCTTTTTATTATTGATAAGCACTCGTTTGACCACTATCTCATCTATGGTAAGCGATGATGTGGTCGAAGATGGAGCACGCTTGTCTAGAAGTAACCTATTCACTATTGACTTAAACACTCCGGGTTGTAACTATCATGTGGTGTCGGAATAGTTTCATTCCGCCAAGCCCGTTCCATCATCGGACCACTAGACGTACGGTGATGCGCCACCGGTACATAGTAGACATCCCATCTACAAGCATAAACCCAACGTCTCACCTTTGTAGGATCCCCAAATTTTTCGCAGCCACTTGAGCCCTTGCCTCTATGAAAGGACCAAAATTGAGGGTGAATAGTACCTATAAGTTAAGATAAGCGCATTTATCACATTGGAGATTAAAATAATAATAATACTGCACATAATAATACAGCACTGTTGCCGAGAGATACGTGCCAGACGCACGAGTCAGTGGGTCTCAGGTCCGGTCTCTCCGAGAGGCTATGGTTGGGCGCTTGAACTTGTCCTTGCAGGCTGTCTCAGAATGGGGCGATGCCAATCTGGTTAAGTTCAATACTGCTAAGACCCAGGCGTGTCTTTTTTCTGCTAAAAGGAGCCAATTTCACCCGGCTCCATCTTTCCGAGGTGTAACCGTGCCGATAACCGACCGACTTGATCTTCTTGGTGTTACTTTAACATCTACCCTCAATTTTGGTCCCTTCATAGAGGCTAAGGCTCAAGTGGCTGCCAAAAAGTGGGGGGTCCTCGCAAAGGTGAGACGATACTTCACGCCGGAACAGCTGCTCCAACTCTATCAAGCGCAAGTCCGATCGTGTATGGAGTACTGCTCTCATCTTTGGGACGGATCTGCAAGATACCAGCTTGATGCCCTTGAGTCAATTGAGAAACGAGCCAAGAGGATCATCGGCAATGATAGACTCGTTGAGTCAAAACTCCAAAGTCTTGAACATAGACGCCGAGTTGCTAGCCTGTCGGTTTTCTATCGATTACATTTTGGGGAGTGTGCGACGGAATTGCATGATTTGATTCCGCCAAGCCCGTTTCATCTAAGGACCACAAGACGTACGGCGAAGTGCCACCGGTTCATGGTGGACATCCCATCCATACGCACAAAGCGTTTTGAGAAAACATTCATTGCACGTACAGCTAGAGAGTGGAATTCTCTACCGGAGTCTGTGTTTCCTGTAAGATACAACCTGGGAGTCTTTAAGTCAAGAGTGAATAGGTTACTTCTAGGCAAGCGTGCTCCATCTTCGACCACATCATCGCTTACCATCAGGTGAGATAGTGGTCAAGCGCGAGCCTATCAAACATAAAAAAAAAAAAAAAAAATAGTTAAAAAAACTTAAAACATGCTGTAAAGTGACGTCATTTATTTATTTTCTGTATTTTTCTCAGCAAACATTTTCCTTAACATGGGAATGCCTAAAAAAAAATTAGTCTGCCAACTTTGAGAGTCCGCCATCTTTAGGAGTCCGCCATACATATTGGATTTAGAATGACGTCACTGCAGCTAGCCATGCATTGCGATCCAAACTAATCATGTACGCACAATTTCAGCTTAATTGTAAACCGGGAAGAGGGTCAAATTTAACTTCTAAGATTATTTTACATTAAAAATTCATGAAATGTTATTTTGATGACAATGAATGGTTAGCTAAGTAACAAAATTAATCTGCTTAGCCTTTTCCCAAATATCTTGGAGTCGGGTTCCAGTCTAACCGGATGCTGCTGAATACCAGTATTTTACATGGAGCGACTGCCTACCTGACCTCTACAACCCAGTTACTGGGTAATACGATACCCCTTGATAAGACTGGTTGTCAGACTTTCGGGGTTCTGACGACCCGTAACGACTGTCAAAGATCCAAGATTGACAGCCGAGACCAACGGCTTAACGTGCTTTCCGAGGCCCGGAGTAGTCTCGGTATGTAAAGATGGTCACCCATCTATGGACCAACCCCGGCAAGCGTAGCTTAACCTGATGTATCGACCCGTGCGGCTTTTATTACTTTAGCCACAAGCTCTTAAGTGACGTCTTTCTAAATACAAGATGGCGGATTCCCAAAGATAGAGGACTAGTTATTTTTCATGCATTCCCATAATATAGGTATCAAATGAAAGGATTTGCCGAAAAAACGATAAAGCGTACCTATTTCTTTATATCAATCTATAGTAATTTATTGATTTTATAGAACCGTTTTGGTTAAAGTTTTGAGTAAGTTCCAGAGATCTTTAATTTAGATATTGTTTCTCAAATAAAAGACAACGCGATGGGACAATTTTCTTGCAAGCAAGTGTAACTACAGCTGTTAATGCAATATGGCAGTGGCTTTTAACACAATATAATTGTATAAATAGATATCAATAGTTTTCTTCACCGAGTTCTGTTTTCATACAACCAATAATGCATGTTATCATGACTGAATATAGATACTTGGCGGCGGTACCTATAGGGTATTAAGATGATAGTTCATTCCCAGACCCTATCTCAAAAGAAGCTTATGTACTAGTAATCTTTAATCAAATGAAAACTGTTGTACATCCACGTTACCTTCGCTATTATTGCTAGTAGAGCTCGTCTTCGCATCGTTTAAATTAATTATAGTATAGTATTGTGACTGACTGTCAATCACTCCAATTTAATAACACAAGAGGGAGTGTGCGTCGGCATTGCATAGTCAAGCCCGTTCCATCATCGGACAACTAGACGTACGGTGACGCGCCACCGGTACATGGTGGGCATCCCACCTACATGCACAAAGTAGTTTGGGAACACATTCATTGTACGTAACAGCTAAGGAGTGGAATTCCCTGCTGGAGTCTGTGTTTTTTGATAGTCTGTGGGAGAAATGTCTATTTTCTAGTATTATTTAAAGATAGTAGTGTATTTTTTTTGTAGTACCCTCAGTTTAACAATTAAATTATATCGTACGACTATTCGCTCCCTGCCACTGACAAGCGAGCCGCATTATAAAAGAGGGTACAAGACGCTCGACCGGGCAGAAATCGTTTGACTTTGGACTCGGCAAGACTCTTCGGAATGGCTTGGTATGTTTTGATTTAAATATATTTTTATTGCTTCATTGCTATGAATTGTTATGATAAAATGTGATCATCTTTTATTACTTTAATACTGATGATTTTCACTGTTGATGTACTGTTATAAGATGCAATAATATTATATTGCTAATATTTACTAAAGTTATTCATGGTTATTAATCCACTTTGGTCAGTAACTGATCTAATTTATGCATTGCTTTTATTATATTGATGATTTCTCTCCCATATGTCAATAAAATATTATATGAGAGTTCCCATGGAGTTTCTTGCCGTTCTTCTCCATGAAGACCTAGTTTTACGAACGGGCAACTAGATTTTCGATTATTGACAAGCCTATTTGAAATAAATACCTGGTCTTGTCTTTCTGTGTTTTTCTTCTTGATAAACCCTTTCCCTACATACCAGATTCATAGGAATATACACAGTAAATATCTAGTAAACATCTTGACATCAAAGGTTGATCTACACAATGTCGTTAATTCCCACATCAGAAGTTGGATCGAGTGCCCATATTATTAACACATTTTCCATTTTGCTCGAGTTTCAGTTAAGATGACAAACTACGAGCAAACTTCTGCTGCCAAGTTTCCTGAAACCTCTGATGCCTCTAACGAAGTACTGATATCTCCGATCCTTGGCACACTGGTCAAATGGCAGCTGCTGCAAGAGAACCTGGTTACCCGACCTGGCCCCAGCACTAGTCGGAGCAGATCTTCTTGCTCGACCACTCCGGGACCAGGCAATCAAGGCAGTAATTCTGTTTCGCTTGATTGTATGGAAGCTACGATGAAAGAAAAGATGAGTATATTTATTTTTATATATTTATTCAGGATGCAAGTACTGCTATGATGCACAAATAATATATCCCTTACCACGTGCACGAAGTGTACTTGTATATCTACCACCTTTTGATCCCTATGATCGCACATATAGTCATGTTAACGATTTGAAGTCAGAATATCGGCTTAGTGAGCATGAAACTTTATGGCACTGTTAACTGCAAATGACCTTGAGTGGTTAGATTACGTGTTTTGTGCTGGGCTCGCATAGCGCGTCGTACGTCCACTCAGTAATTGGGACTAGCCCTTCAGGGAGCGCTGTCCGAAATTTGGACTCATTATTTATTTATTATTCATAAAAAACAGGTATTGTTCTAAAACACGTATATTAAAATATAAACAATTAAATGATGTTCAAAATGGTGAAAGTTGCATAAAAATACACTTTATAGTTTTTGCGTGATTCTCAATTTTTATCCGCACTGGACGTGACTTTACAAATTAATAACACTGATGCCGATTCTCTTGTTCATAGTGCGAGAAAAGGACAGCTATAGCTATGAGCTAAGTTAGAGATGTCAAACTAGTTTACGCCTTGCGCTTCATCGTGTTTTTAATCGACATGTTTTTACGTGTACCCTTAATTTGTATGGAAATGTTAGTTCAACTTAATTTGACTGCTCTAATTTACGTTCATCTCTTTCTTGTTTTATTAGAGAGAGAGAAAGATAGGAATAGTCTAAATTGGGTTTGGTTCGTGCAAAACAGAATCCGCACCATTGTCTTGTAAAAGTATAATTTATAATATTTACGTATCAAATTGCGACAGAAATTGTCTAGAGTAACGTATATTATTTTTCAAAGAAATAAAACTGGTCGTTTAGACGTGACGTTCAATTGAAAACTATTGGAAGTCTATTAACTGCGCCTTAACCTTTTTAGGAGAAACTTAAAAGGCGTTTTGCCAATTGTGCACGTCGCAACTATACCACGCTGACTAATTGTGAAAACATGAAGTCTAATCTCATTCAAACATTTTCAGATGAAACTCGATATTATGGAAACCTTACTGCTTTCATGGAATATACGAGTGACAAGGCAAGCAACTTGACCGAATATGTATCCGGCCATGGGAGCTGGGGAAAAAGGCTGTTGGTGTCGAGGTGACCGAACTGCATTTGGTGGACGCTGTGATATCAGGTGTGTTGGACTTTCGTATGTTGCACGGCTGACACTTACGATGTTGCCAATAGATATAAAAATTAAATTACTATAAACTTAGACATCCAGTCCATGATTTCGCTGATCACAATTTTCCTGCTAAAAAGACCAAATGTAACTTCCGAGACAATAAGTTCATGCGTTGTATAAAGTGCTTTAAGGTGGATCATTTGCAAAGGGACTATCGTACTAGTAAGGATTCAAAATACTGCTACTAGGTTAATCTGATAAGACCTCTAGGCAAAATTACCAAAGTGATGCCGTGCAAACTGGTATAATCCCTTAAACTCGTGTGGTGTGTGTAAAAATTGTTTCAAACGTTTACATTCTCAACCGAAATCTGAAAGATTGGTGAATCCTTTAATGGTTGCTGAGAACTGTTCACACGATTGGAAAAACAGATGGTTGCGACTTTATTTGTCTCATGGGCAATGGTGCAATTAAAGTGCTCATTAACACGTGAAAGTGTTTGGGATTCCGCCAGTGGCAAAATACCTTTCAAAACTTGAATGTTACGTAGAATTGCAGAAAATACATTTTGTTCTACTATAATAGTTGATTTGCATCGATGACTTTATAAGGACGGGACTTTAAGGAGAATGAAACATCTCAGATGCCGAGTAAATACTGAGTATATTTGATGTATTAATACGTCTTATAAGTACTCACAGAGGTAGAAAATAATATACTTATCTACTACATCACAACTTGAGTTTTGAGCTAGATCTTGTATTAGATCATTAAGTTGAAACCTTGTCAATACCCTTTTTACATTAGGGAATTCTGTAACACAATTAAATACAGAACTAATAAAATTACACAAGATTAAAAAAAAAAAATGGAATCATTCGTGGTAGTATCATCCCGACAGGCTTGTATCAGTGTTATTACAGAACACCTTAACTCTGTTACAGACCCTACCCTCTTTCTGATTAATGACCACATCGGTAGACTCGTTTGCCAAGTTCCTTGGCGTTGCGTTTCAGCAAATGCTTTTATCTCCTGACTCCCCTGCTGAGTAGACAGCATTTGTTGCGCCTGATGGGCAGTACGAGTTTTTGCGTATCAGTATTTTTAGTGGGCCATTAATGCGGCGCTGAACATATAGGTTGATATATTCGTATTGATCTATTCATGTTTTCTCTAAATCTGTGCCTGAAAGTATGGATAACTTGAGAATAGTTCTTAATTCTTTGCAAGGGCTGGCTTTGCATATAAAAAAAATATAATTTCTCAAAACAAAAAAAAAATGGTACAGTTATTCCTAGTCTCCTGTCCCTCAGTCAAACAGGTTCGCCAATTTTGCGGCCTTGCGGGCTATTTTAGAATATTTGTACCCATTTTTTCTCAAACAATTTTTCTCAATTCCTTTCAATGTCTGTCCTTCACTTATATTTTCACAGTAGAAACCCTACAATTCTCAACATAATTAATGTTTTAAGTCTCAATGGTAGAAACTGAAGAGCAAAATACTTGAGAAAAAAAAAATATACAGATTTAATTTAAAATGCTACAATAGATAAAACTTTAGCTTCTAATTACGAAATTCTTAATATCTAACTGTACGTTATAAGCCCTAGAAAATGTACGCGAAAAGCTTTGGTGTCCAAGCATTTCTAAAAATGTTCGTAAGTAGGTAAGTCAAGTATTACCTCACTTGTAAAATCAACGAGAGTCAAATCTGGGTCTCCTCAATTCGCCTTAACATCTCATAGATAAAGTTCTTGTACTTTAAAAAAAATAAAAAATAATAAGTAAACGAAATAATAATAAAATAAAACACATACCATAGTTTTCAAAGTATTGCCTGTTAAAACCTGTGACGAACCTTACTGCACATGCCACCGATAATTGTCTGAAAAATGTTGTCTTTATTTTTGGAACCAAAATAATAATATGTGATCAAGCGGCGTCATGTAGATGATAATAATTGCGGATGTTTTACCAAAACTGGTCTATAAACTTCTTACATTTTATCGCAACTGATGTCTGTCGCGCAATTGACCATGTCAAAAGGCTGGTGAAGGTCCTCACTGACTGTTTCACGGTAGTTGATAATTCCACCCAAAGAAGCTGCAAGGATGCCGTTGGGAAATCGAACTTCATTGTCATCAATTGCAAAGATAAAACCAATGGATAAACTCCCTTTCAGCTTCTTATGGGTTGCAGTTGTTCGCCTCCAGCCATTTCTGCCCTTGTTATGATGACCTTGAACGCTTGGACCTTAATACTTGTCGAGAACTAGCGAAACTTGTCCAAAGTAAAGACTGACCCATTTAAAAAAAAAAATCTCGACAGTTATTTTAAGGGTCCATGCGTTGTATTAATTGGAGACTTGTATCTCCAGATATTAACTAACAGAATCAATAGATTCTAGAAATTAGTAGCTTTTTGGCTTGTACGCACCCGTAACATTCTGGCCAGGTGTTGGGTGAGTGCTTGGCAATGAGTATACTATTTTGGCCGTATCCTTGAAGGATTGTTTACCGAGGCCATTTTGTTTATGCCGCGCCTTCACGAAAGGTTTTTTACCGAGGCAATGTTTGTAATGTGATTTCCGCCGTGCCATCTTATAAGGCTTTTTACCGAGGCAATGCTATCAGTTTATTATTTTTGCCGTGCCTTATACAAGGCTTTTTACCGAGGCAATATGTATATAGTGATTTCCGCCGTGCCTTTATGTAAGGCTTTTTACCGAGGCAATGTTATCACAGTTTTTTTATGCCGCGCCTTATACAAGGCTTTTTACCGAGGCAATATGTATATAGTGATTTCCGCCGTGCCTTTATGTAAGGCTTTTTACCGAGGCAATGTTTTCACAGTTTTTTTTTATGCCGCGCCTAATACAAGGCTTTTTACCGAGGCAATATGTATAAAGTGATGTCATCTTGTGATGATCATTTTTGTTAGATGATTAAGTCTAAGAAATTATGCCATTCATTATGTTATAATTTAACATTACATCTAAAAACCATATTATTGAATTATTGTTCACGAGCCTTTATACCGGCTGTTCGTCAGAATGGCCGTGTGGGAGAAATGTCTATTTTCTAGTATTATTTAAAGATAGTAGTGTATTTTTTTTGTAGTACCCTCAGTTTAACAATTAAATTATATCGTACGACTATTCGCTCCCTGCCACTGACAAGCGAGCCGCATTATAAAAGAGGGTACAAGACGCTCGACCGGGCAGAAATCGTTTGACTTTGGACTCGGCAAGACTCTTCGGAATGGCTTGGTATGTTTTGATTTAAATATATTTTTATTGCTTCATTGCTATGAATTGTTATGATAAAATGTGATCATCTTTTATTACTTTAATACTGATGATTTTCACTGTTGATGTACTGTTGATGTTGATGATGTGATGTTAAGATGCAATAATATTATATTGCTAATATTTACTAAAGTTATTCATGGTTATTAATCCACTTTGGTCAGTAACTGATCTAATTTATGCATTGCTTTTATTATATTGATGATTTCTCTCCCATATGTCAATAAAATATTATATGAGAGTTCCCATGGAGTTTCTTGCCGTTCTTCTCCATGAAGACCTAGTTTTACGAACGGGCAACTAGATTTTCGATTATTGACAAGCCTATTTGAAATAAATACCTGGTCTTGTCTTTCTGTGTTTTTCTTCTTGATAAACCCTTTCCCTACATACCAGATTCATAGGAATATACACAGTAAATATCTAGTAAACATCTTGACATCAAAGGTTGATCTACACAATGTCGTTAATTCCCACAAGTCTTTAAGTCGAGTGTGAATAAGTTACTTCTAGGCAAGCGTGCTCCATCGTCGACCACATCATCGCTTACCTACGCTTACGTAGTACGTATATAAAAGACGCAAATATAGCATTTAAACGTTTTCATGAGTTGATATGCTTTTTTTATTATATGTGTTTTCCGAAAGTAATGATAAAGATAACTCTAAGCTAAAAAGTAAAACAAACATAGATAAGTAAAGGTCACAAGCAGAGTTGTAAAAATATGAGATTTTTGCATTATCAATATTAAGAAGAAAACTCAATCCAACAAAACTAGACACATTAAATACTCAAATTTGTTTACATAAATGTATCTTTAATGCCAATAAAAACGCAAATTTAAAATTTATGAATGATAAAATCAGAACACATGTAAGGCTATATGGACGGTAATATAAAATCCATTAAAATTAATAATACTGTACTTACGTAACCAAAGAAATAGCCTCCACTTTCAACGATTTCTATCTTAATCATAAACCCACAAAGCAAAGTACAAATAGTCATTGTAATGAAAACCTAGTACCTAGCTCAATGTTCCTCGTTCCAATATCAGAAAGCGAAGTAGAATCAAAAAATTATGTTATTAAATAACAGTACCTCCGAAGACTACGACGAACTTAGCACTAGAATTATTAAGAAATGTGCTAAGGAAATACACGGTGTTCTAACGCATTTTATAAACTTGTCTTTTGTTCAAGGAGTATTGCCAGATAAATAAAAAATATCAATTGTAAAACCACTTTTTAAAAAAGGTGAAAAATATGATCTTGACAACTATCGCCCAATACCAATTATGTCAAAAATCTACGAAAAAGGCATGTTTAAGAGGCTTATTAATTACTGCGAGAAATTTCATATTATAAAAAAAGAGCAATTCGGTTTCCAAAAAGATAAATCAACAACTGTAGCTATCCTCTCACTCTTGAAAGCAGTACTGACTAATATTAACAATAATCAACTGATGACGGGCTTATTTTTTTATTTATCTAAGGCGTTCGACCCGGTTTCGCATAACATGATTGTTAAAAAAATGAGTCTATAGGAATTAGAGGACCTCCACTGCAGTAGATGTCGTCATACATATCCGACAGACAGCAGTGTGTAACTATTATTAATATTAATGCCAATAAAGATATGGTTTCATACCGCTCCGAATTTAAAAACACCAAACGCTGCGTTCCTCGGGGCAGTATATTAGGCCCGATTTTGTTTCTCCTATATGTGAATGATATTGAAATGCTTTCTGTTTGCTGATGACATTTCGATAATTGTTTCTACCGATAAAAAATGTAAATCAATAATGGATCACGAAACAGATATTAATAATACAATAGGAAATTTTTACTTTATTTCCATAATCATCGAAGTTAAGCTTTAATACATCTTTATTTTATCAAAACCTGTAAAACAGTTATGTAGCACCTGGTAACCTGTAATACAAGTTCTTATAAAAAAACCTACATCAGGCACCAATCTCTTTATACAAATTTGATATAAATACAAATTATTAAATAGCAAGGATTAAACAAGCTAAAAAAAAAAATATGTACAAGCGGCATAAAAGGGGTCAGTCTATCTCTCTGTGGAATGCGCTCCCTCAAGAAATCAGGATGGTAACTAACCTTCAAAATTAAAGTTCGCGAACACATTTGTAAAAAGTTGGCAGTAGTATCCTCACAGCGTTAATTCTTTTTCCAATCATCTATTTGTACCTATGTTGTTGACTATGTATATTTGTGTATTAAGTTTATTCATATGAGTATATATTTTATTTGTAGTTTACATATGTATTTATGTACCTTTGTATTTAAATATAGATGCCCTGTTTTTTTTTGTTTTTTTCCTTAAGGCACCTACCACTATTTGTTTCTGCATCACCCTAAGGTTGACTGGTAGAAAATGCCTGAGGCATTAAGTCCGCCTCTCTACTTGTATGTGCGTAAAGTGTTAAAATAAATAAATAAAATAAAAGGGGAGGCGTACAACTCGTTGGGCATCGATAAATTTGTCCACGTAGCTGTCAATTCCCAGAACACTGGCATCTAACCACCTTTTATTATTTTAAAATAATTTTACCCCCCCCCCTCCCCCCCGTAATATAACGACCTACATAGTCCCGACATTCACAATACGTCATATGAGAATCATGCAGATTAGTGTCTGTGAAGGTCTTTTGAGAAAAGAACTACAAAGATTTGAGTGAACCTGTCCAGTCAGTGCTGAATTTGTTAGTATTCGTGTGGCTCAATCTAGGACTTCTAAGGAGCTCAACGCGTCGACGAACGATACCAAAGAAAGGACATTTGGGTAGGCCGCATAAAGAACTCAAACTGCTAAACAAACGTTAAAATAAATAAACGGTTTTATGTCATCTATTATTGCAAGAATAAATGATTCTGCCTGTCGTCGCAAGCAGTAATTATAGGCTTGCTTTGTGTTACGGCAAAACATTATTATGTTGTATTCACCGCACCCTATGTTTTCAGTAAACGTTTATCATGAAATGCAATTAAGACAGTATTGTTTTCTCTAGAAATAGTGATTGAGGTGTTATCCAGTTTAATATTGATTTGATATAATAATTACTAGTAACTGGATGACCTGACTGGTTTTTACACGGATAAAACGACGTTTTCTAAAAATGAAACCTAGCTAGATCGATTTATCGCCCCCGAAACCCCCTACATACTAAATTTCATGAAAATCATTGGAGCCGTGTCCGAGATTCAGATTATATACAAGAATTGCTCGTTTAAAGGTATATTTATAGGTATATAGGGAGTGGAATTCTCTGCCGAAGTCTGTGTTTCCTGATAGCTACAACCTGGGAGTCTTTAAGTTCAGTGTGAATAGGTTGCTTCTAGGCAAGCGTGCTCCAACTTCGACCACATCATCGCTTGGTGAGATGGTGGTCAAACGCGTGCCATCAACAAAAAAAAAACAATAATAATATTTTCTCTATGAGAAAACTTTTTAAGGTAGTTTTTAAGATATTCGAGAAGAAACAAGGATCAGTTGCCTTATGTGTGGCCCGTGGCTGTAATTGGGCTGATGGAGAGCTAGATAACTTTTTTTTTTCTTTTTTTTTGTGAGGTTGGGAAATCATCATGACTGCAAAAGCTCCACCCAGAGCGGGAGAGCGTGTCAGACATTTACTGACTAAAACCCACTCCTGTTTCTTCCTTACCTGAATGCCCAGGGGCGCGGTAACTAGGTTTCGAATTTATTCACGACCCCTTGGCATGCATGCATCGGCCATGACGACGGGCCCTGTCAAATGTTGCTGACATCTCTTTGAGGCTCGCGTGGAACACTACGCGCTTTCGACTCTCGGGCCTGGTGCTGATCAGACGGCGAGCTACCCATTACTCGCCGTCCGTAGGTCCGCGCCTACGGTCTACGGAGAGATCGTCTCGCGACTCCCGAAGAGTTCGGTACCTGGATTTGTTATTTTTGCAAGTTGATTAAAGTGCCAATTTAGATTTGTCCACTACAAATAGTTGTGTACTGTTCCATGTTTGAGTAGCTATTCTGTAATTAGATACCTTATGATGATATTGATATTGTTTTTGAGAAAATTGTATACTTTAAATTAATATAAATGTACATACTATTACTAAGTTAAGCGCAAATGTATGACAGATTATAATTACAAATAAAACATTTGATTTATAAAATTATGACTATGTGACTGTGTGTGTGTTTATGTGTGTGTGTTTGTGTGTGTGTGTGTGTGTGGGTGGGTGGGTGTGTGTGGGTGTGTGCGAGTGGGTGGGTGTGTGTAGGTGTGTGTGTGAGTGTGTGTGCAGTTTGTCCTATGATATGGGCACCAAATAAAAGGGTTTGCTGAGAAGAATAAAAAAATTACGCATGTTTTTTAAACTATAATTATTTATTACTAAACTAAAACTAAACTAGGTTATAGAAAGTGAAAACAACTTTTGTTGTAATTAACAATATTAGTCTGCATCAACTTGTTGCAGTAGAGTGAAGAGTGAGTACGAAGCTTTGATGATCTGAAAACAAAAGAAAGAATATTTAATAAAAAAATAAAAAAGGCACTTCTAAACTCGAGTAACTAAAAAATACCAGGGTCAAATAAAAATCTCTTTGGGAAACCCAAATTTATTGCCATAATAGGGATTATTTCTGGGTAAAAAAAACACTAATTGTATTTGACTGGCCTGTTGGTCTAGTGGTTAGTGACCCTGACTACTATGCCGGAGGTCGTGGGTTCGATTCCCACCCAGGACAAATGTTTGTGTAATGAACACGATCATTTGTTCTGTGTCTGGGTGTAATTTATCTATAATATGTATGTATTTAGAAATATATAAGTATGTTTATCAGTTGTGTAGTACCCATAACACAAGCTCTGCTTAGCTTGGGACTAGATGGCGTTGTGTGATAGTTGTGGAATATTATATTATATTATATTATATTTGATACGTTAGTACGATTTCATAAAAAAATATTGACATAGTATTTTTTTCTTTAACAAATCAATAAATAAATACCTATAATTACATATAAAACTCATTAAAGTTCAAAAGTGGGCACTTGAGAGGTCACTTCTAGGTAAAATGTGTATTAAGGCATCACGTCACATGAAATTTTAATTTACTTTACAGTCTTAATTTTTTGTTTACGTACAAAAGATACGTGTCTAACATAACACAATAATCTAACCGAAGATTGCTAACTGATCCGTCTAGACAGTTAAAGCTACTTACAGCCATGAAAGAGGCTAATGACAGCGTTGTAAACCCGCCAGCAGTGAGTCTGACCGCGCGCCGCGTGCGCACCATGACTATGAGCAGGGAGCGACGCACACGCAGCGAGCACTTGTACCACGGGGCCTCGTATGCGGCTCCCGCTATCTCGGAGCTCTGTGAGATATATAAGAGAATGTAGCTCCCATGTGGATTGTAAGGCCCTCTATAGACGGACTGCTTAGAGAAGTCGGCGAGACCAACTGCACGAGAGCAGTCGTGTTGCGGTTGGGTCCTCCATAGACGAAGTGCATGGAGCAGTCAGTGCATTTTTAGCTGCGCCTGCAAATGAACTGCTTGAGCGGTCCGTGTATGGCGAATGTCGATTTTGTATTGAAACTGCAGATCGCCCAACAAGCCGCTTGAAGCTGTCAGCACTGACTGCGCCAAGCAGTCCGTCTATGGAGGCACTAATAGGAATAAGCTTTACAGCGATAGGTGTCAAGAAGGGTGAAGGGCTAGAGCACAGCGCATTCCAACCCCCTAAATAAAAAGGGGTAGTGCTATTCGTCCTATACAGGGTGTAATGTAAACACTCTCGAAAACGGAGACAGGTGATAAGGCTAGTGAATCTTGATACGATACCATCAAAAAACCTGAAAAAAAGTTTTTTTTGCATTTTGCGTATACTATGCTGTGAGAACAGTTAAATGAACCCGTTATTTGCAGTTAAAGACACTTTTTTTCTTTACAACTTTATCATGTAATGTAAATTCGTAAAATATCAGCTGACGCCCGCGCATTCCTCGAGTTCGAGGTGCGCGCGCTCTCGCCGATAGCCGTGCGGCTAACGACACTACGTCCACACGACGCCGAAATAAAGCGAAAGATCACTGGTATTTGTTTGCATTTAGGTTATATATAATCTCGGTCTGACTTCGGAAGCGTTTCCCTTACACCCTGTGTAGCTCAGTGTCTCTCTCCTACAGGAATTATTATTTTCTGATGTCATAGTATCAAAAGTGCGATGTGACCAGCATGTTATGCGATAGCTCATACAACGTTCTTAAGTGATCATCATCATCATCATTTCAGCGAAAAGACGTCCACTGCTGGACATAGGCCACCGCCAAGTGTCGCCACTACGACCGGTCCTGTCGCACATCTTTGGGCGTTTCGTATTTATCGGATTCCGGCGACCCTCACCAGGTCACCGGTCCATAGTGGGAGGCCTATAAAAATTGGCCCCATCGATCATCTATACTGCGAGTATTGTGCCCTGCCCACTGCCACTTAAGTGGTGAAGGAGGACTTTTGCCATAGTTTACGTAGTGTGGTTGTTCCGAAAATTTTTAGCCACATACTAAATACAATCTCTTTTTTCTTGAAACTATTTTGAATTCACGGCTAATTTCAATACAGTGAAAATCATTGGCCACCTATGTGTAGTTCTTTTTTTAAATATTTTTAAAGATGTGGACTGTTCCAAAAATTGATAGTGAAATGACTTAAAAATAACTTTAATTTCGGAAGTCGGTGTCAAATAACGAAGAAATAAAATACAAACATCGACTTCCGAAATTAAAGTTATTTTTTAATTTTTAGTGTAGGTATTTTTATTTTTAGAAGTCGGTTGTATTTTTTGTAAAAAAAAAATATTTATTTTTTATTGTTTGGTTGTTATACCCCAAAATTAAAACTAAATATTTAAGTTACGCCTGAATTGATAACCCCAATAACATGGAACATGGAATTTGAATATACTCGTAATTGGAGGAAAACAAAACGTCATCTATGTATACATATTTTTGGTTTTTGTTGATTTTATCAAAGAGCGCTGAAGCTATTTCGATAAAATTTATATGGGACTACCTCTGGAGTATACTCTTTCATATACTTCAGAGGTAGTCTCGGATAAAAAAAGAATTTTGAAAATCAGTCCTCAACTGACAGAAAAATCGGTGGACACACATAAAAAAAACATACATACAGTCGAACATAGAACCTCCTCCTTTTTTCGAAGTCGGTTAAAAATTTTATACATTTTGTAAATGTTTCGAAAGCTGGTTCACCCAAATGCATAAGTTCATTGGCTTTGGAGGGGAGTTATTTTGAAAAGCTTTAAATAAACTTTTTAGGGTTCCGTACCCGAAGGGTCCAAATGGAGCCCTATAGTTGTCACTCACGTGTCCGTCTGTCCGTCCGTCGTCTGTCACAAAATTTTGTTACGAACTTTTTAACTTCCCATTGACCTATGAACTTGGACACCATGGCCTATCCTGCGGTAGGAGTGCTGGTCGGATAGCACGGCACGCCAGCATTAATGATATCATCCGTCGGGCTCTTGTCACCGCCGGGGTGCCAGCTGTTTTAGAACCCAATGGCTTGGCACGTGACGATGGGAAGAGGCCAGACGGAATGAGCATAATGCCTTGGAAGTTGGGTAGGCCTTTGGTGTGGGATGCAACATGTGTCGACACCCTTGCGCCATCCCATCTTCTTGGCACGGCAGGCTGTGCTGGGGCGGCTGCTGCAGGTGCAGAAAACCTCAAACGGCGCAAATATAACAACCTTATTGGGAGTTACATGTTTGAGCCGTTTGGGGTTGAAACACTAGGGCCATGGGGTCCGAGTGCTCATCGAGTTTTCCGGCATATCAGCAAGCTGTTAGTCGACTCTTCACGTGACCAGAGGGCTGGGCTTTTCTTTGGCCAACGAATTAGCATTGCTATTCAACGTGGCAATGCTGCTAGCGTTCTGGGCACTTTTTCCATTGACAGCGATGTGGATGAATTTTTTGATGCCCAGTGAGTTGTTTTTTCATACGCATTTGTACATGTTAGGTATTATTGTTAGCTTGTATATATATCTTTTAAGTTATTTCTATTGTATTATATTATATTTAATATAAATTGTTATAATAATATATATAAACTTGGTGATAATGTTTATTATTACGTATACTTTACTAACAAATACCAATATGGTACGGAACCCTTAATGTGCGAAATCCGACACGCACTTGGCCAGTTTTTTCATATTCTAACTATTTTTCATTTCACTAACAATTTTTGGAACAGCCCACGTACTAATCTGGGTCAACAATAAAAGTTTTGTTCAGCAACATTACATTTTCTTGATGACGATAAAGATACTCGTAGGTAAATAAAATTACTTGCCAAATTTTAACATCTTTTCACAGATTTATTGTAACGGTGTTTGGAAAGGCAATCCTAATAGCATTTATTGTTGAGCCAACAATAAAATGATAGCATTAATTGTTGGCCCAACCAAATGCCAACACTACACTACAGTCAGCTGTAAAAGAAGAAAGAAAAGAAAGAAAGAAAAAATATTTATTTGTACCTCTTACACAAGTACTTAATACTAACTACTACAATACAAAATAAAATAGGAATAGACTGTGAGAGGCCAAAAAGGCGCCTATCTCAGCATATGCTGCGAGATTTAAAAATAAATAACGCAGCACCGGTATTTTGTTAGGGCCCTGTGATGCCACGGATACATTCACGGGACGAGGTGAAAACTAATCTAGAGCAGAGAATAAATAAAATATGACTAAACACAAATAAAAAAAAATAAAAAAAAAGAACAAAGGCGTCATATAAGCATGAAGAATTGATAAATATTAAAAAATAGTGAAACTAAATTAGTAATAAAAGTTAATAGTAACTGGAATCAGACTACTTTTTACCATTGATAGGCCCCCGTTTGACCACTATCTCACCTGATGGTAAGCGATGATGTGGTCGAAGATGGAGCACGCTTGTCTAGAAATAAAAGTACTTACTTCTTCAGAGAGCTGGTTACCATGGTAACAGTAAATGAAGACTTGGAAACACATGTTCAGGAGGTAGGTACCCATCGACAACAGACGCACCATGTTGTCCGGTTGTGCCATCTAAATGGAACAAAGTATATCAGTTTTTTAACAAATATAAATCAAAAGGAACCGAATATTTCTTGTCGTTTAGTCTATGTAGCGGGATATCATAGCGGAAGTTTCGCTTTTTCTGGCAAAGCAGCTTGATTATGATTCCAAACCTCTTATTCATCTTATAACTCGATGCTGCTTAAAAGCACTTGAGTAAGCCAACTAAATAGACCAAAGATTAAAAAAAACCGGCCAAGTGCGAGTCGGGCTCGCGCACGAAGGGTTCCGTACCTTATATATCTCCTCAAAAACTGTCGCCCGTGTAACACGAATGGCAAAGTTAATTGAAAATTAAGAATACCGTCAGAAATTTATGAATACCGTCAATGCGCATCTGTAATTACTTAGTTTTGTTTTATATTTTATTTCTCCTCGTAAGTGATGTAATCTTTGAGAAATAAAGAATTTTAAACCGTATATATTTATCTACAAAAACGGCAAAAAAATCTCGTTTGCTCTATGGGAGCCTCTTAAATATTTATTTTATTCTGTTTCCTAGTATTTGTTGTTATAGCGGCAACAGAAATACATCTGTGAGAATTTCAACTGTCTAACTATCACGGTTCATGAGATACAGCCTGGTGACAGACGGACAGACAGACGGATGGACTTTTACCCTTTGTGTATGGAAACCTAAAAAGGACGATCAGGTGCGAAAGCTTTAGCGTCTCCAACCTTATAGTGGTCTTTTTACACGAATCAGCTTATTGCCTGACATGTTTATAGTTAGGGATCCGAAATTCCGAATGAACAAACGGAACCCTTAGCCCTCGTGTGTCTGACTGTCTGTCCGTCTGTTACAGCCAATTTGCTGTGAAGCTTTTTGCGCGATTCACTTGAAATTTGGTGCACAGAATGTGACCCAAACACGAATCCGTGATGCAAATAAGGAAAATGAAGAATATGGGGTCACTTTTGGTAGACAAATAATTGAAAAACTAGAAAAGCAAGGTTTTTAAAACTGTACCGTGCGACATACTAAATGTAAGAGCTGATTGTAAGTCTTAAGTATTGTATACATATTTTTAAAATAAGTTGTTTTAGTGAACAGATAAAAATAAAACCTTTCCTTTCCCTTATCTGCGACACTATAGAGGTTATTATTTTGAAAAAAAAAACCTTTAGGAAGTCTATGGTTTAAAATACCATGTTAAAAAAAAATGATTTCTTCGGAACCCTTTGCGCGCGAATCCAACTCGCACTTGGCCAGTTTATTTTAAGGCGTATATAGCCGCCAAGTGGCGCCCTCATTGAATAAAAAAAATCGTAGAAAAGCGTGGAAAATAAAGATTAAAAAATTCTAGGTTGCTTTTGTTACAAAGAGCATGAAGTATTTTTACGTTGTTGAAACAGGACTCAAAGTGGTAAAAACGGCCGTATTTACACTTTTGCTTACTACTTTGGATGAAACACTTTGATTCCTGTTTTGACAATGTAAAATTACCTTGTCCTATTTCTAACTAACGCAACATAGGATTCTTTAATCTTTATTTTCTATTCTAAGATACGAATTTTTATTAAATAAGGGCGCCACTTACGGGAAGGTAGGCCCTTAATGACTCACCGACAATTGAAAGGCAGTGACACAGATGATGATTAGCGACACAGTCAGCTGTGCGAAGGTGGGCTCAGAGAAGCACTCCTGCAGCTCCTTGGCCGCCTCCAGAGTTTCCTGGTGGTTCTTCACGCAGGAGCCTAGGCGACGCCTTACCGTCTGTTCTTGTTCAGGAGTTAATATATACTGGGGATTATGAAATGTAAACGTCATAAAAATAAAATTAAATTAAAGAAAAGTATAGGTTACACAAAGCTTTTTACTGCTTCGGAAACTAAATCTTACCTTTTATGCTAAAAGGAGGTACTTAAAATTGTTTGTTTGAAGAGGAAATTCCTGGAGGTAGTGGCCGATTAAAAAAATATAATATTAAATATGTTTCATCCACGCGACCGTAATTATGGGCAGAAGTTAGTAATAAATACATACATAGAAAGAACAAACGAATTAATAAATCTTGAATAAATAAGGTTTAAATTGTCTTGTTTGAAAATCGAAAACACCCGCTTCTGAAATAAGCGCCATCTCTTATCGTTTTCCAAAACGTGTGAAGCTGTCATAGTCCTCGTACTCTACGAAAATACCACGTCAAAGGGGCTACGCCGTGTTTGCTGAAGGGATATTGTGTAAGATACAGAGATGACGCTACTGTTTGCAGAGCAGGCAGCTTTGAGACAAGACCAATTTTGTGTGTTATAGTTTTCAAAATACCATGTAGATAAAATAGAAAAGCATTAGCCTTATTTGTAAAACTCACTCACCGTTTGCTTACTTTAAATATTGATTAGCGGATTCTCAATTCAAATTCTTCAATGCCGCTTGTACATAAGAAAAAAAAAAAAGTACCTACATATTTAATTTATTTTCTTTTAGCCTGTATAACCTATTATTTTATTTATTAGTTTACTAGCTTCCGCCCGCGGCTTCGCCCGCGTAAAAAAAGTATTAATAAGTTTGAGTGGTATTTCCAGAGAGTGGCACGTTAAATAAACCCTGTAGAAATCAAAATTAAAAGTAATTTAAATTAGGCTTAAATCCAGATTTTTTTGAACGACAAAGTTCTACACTGTTCTAGACTGTAGGGGCGCACACACACTCGCTCAGTGTGTCGGGGTACCTATCTTGTTATTCTTACCGTGTTAAATATAATACTTTACCGAGACTTTTTCATTTATTGGGTCCCGAACGTATCCTAAATCAGTGCTTAGCTTCTTGGCAGTGGCTCCGTTCGCGTAGACATTTATATTAAATTAACTTTTTCATGATTTTGGCACCCTGGTAGTTTAACTGTCGCTTCATCCACATGCAGGTCTGAAATTTCTCTTCTTCATAATTCTGTTTTCCTGTTAGTGTAAGAATCTATACCGCTCAGGATTCCAGCCCCGAAAATACTTATTCAAGATGTTACCTCTCATGATCTCAGCCTCGAAATACTTTTTGTGATTCTGATCTCCTGGTAGAGCGTGAATCTATACCCGTCGGCAATTTTACTTCGATTCTCCTGGTAATTTGTGAATCTTTCTGTACCTCTTACGATTCCTGCCCCGGAATACTTTTTTGTTTTTGATCTCCTGGTAGTTTGTGAGTCTTTATCGCTTATGATTTCAGTCCTCGAAATACTTCTCCTCATGTTTCTGGTCTCCTGGTAATTTGTAAATCTCTACCTAGCCCCAGAACACTCTTTGTGTTTCTGGTCTCCTGGTATTTTGTAAATCTATACCGCTTAGGATTCTAGCCCCAAAAATACGGATTCACGACTCTGGTGTCTTGGTAGTTTCAGAATCTATATCTCTCATGCTTCTAGTCCCGGAACTTCTTCATGATTCTGGTCTCCTGGTAATTTATGAATCTCTCCCTACTATTTATAATCCCACCCCAAAAAAAAAGCCGTTATACATTTGTAATTCTGATGTCCTGGTTGTTCCTGAATCTTTACTGCTCGAAAATTTTACTTCTTCATGATTCTGTTCTCCTGGTAATTTTTGAATCTGTATCTCTCGTAATACCAGCCTCAGAATACACTCTACCTTTCCTAATACCTGCTTTGGAATATGTTTTGTGCTTCTGATCTCCTGGCAGGTTATGAATCTATACCGCTCAGGATTCCAGCACCCTCCCTGGTAGTTTGAGAATCTATGCCGCTCATGATTTCAGCCCCAAAACACTCTTTGTGTTTTTGGTTTCCTGATATATTGTGAATCTATACCGCTTAAGATTCTAGCCCCAAAAATACTGATTCACGACTCTGGTCTCCTGGTAGTTTTAGAATCTATTCCTCTCATGATCAAAAAAAAAAAGCCTTGGTATACATTTGTAGTCCTGGTTGTTCGTGAATCTGTACTGCTCGGAAAACTTCTTCATGATTATGTTCTCCTGGTAATTTGTGAATCTGTACCTCTCATAATACCAGCCTCAGAATATATTTTGTGATTTTGATCTCTTGCTATGTTGCGAATCTATACCGTTTTGGATTTAAGCCCCCAAAATACTGGTTCATGACTATGGTCTCCTGGTAGTTTTGGAATATATACCTCTCATGATTTCAGGGATAAAAAGTAGCCTATGTGTTAATTCAGACTATGACCTACCTGTGTGCAAAATTTCATTGAAATCTCTTCAGCTGTTTTTGCGTTACCTTCAGCCAAACATACAAACAAACATACAAAATTTCGCATTTATAATATTAGTAGGATTATATTCTTTTTTTTTTAGCATTCACTCTGTCTCTTTCTATTCCCTCTCCCCAGGAGCGTTAGGTTAGGATTGTAGCCCCAAAAATACCTCTTCATTCTGGTGTCCTGGTACTTTGTGAGTCTTTACCGCCCATGATTTCAGCCCTGAAAATACTTCTCATGTTTCTGGTCTCCTGGTACTTTGTGAGCGTGTCCGCTCGTTCAGCCCGTCTCTGGATTTCTACTTCCACCTCAGCCTTCGCTAAGTCTTGTCATTTACCGGGATAAAAAGTGGCCTATGTGTTAATCCAGGCCATGACCTACCTGTGTGCAAAATTTCATTCAAATCCCTTCAGCCGTTTTAGCGTGAAGGACAGCCAAACATACAAACATACAAACTTTCGTATTTATAATATTAGTAGGATAAATTTCAATAGATGGCGTAATATGCATCGATTTCTTATTGAAGTTTAAGTAACATTAATATTTTGAAAAACGATATGGTGAAAACTGTATTTTCTTATCTAATTAACTACCCCAAGCATAAAATTGTGGAATAATTGGCTCCTAATTCAAATTTAATGTTTATTCCTTACACCCCGGCTTATCACCGGCAGTTGGTCCCTCAAACACGCACAATGCCTCGAAGGTATCTCAACTTTGTGACCTTCATCACCCCCTGGGAAAGGTCACATTATTATGCCTTTTATTAAAAAAGTCGAAGTCGAAGTCGAAGTCGAAGTCCATCGAAAGTACATCGAAAGTACATCGAAAGTACATCGAAAGTACATCGAAAGTACCTCGAAAGTACATCGAAAGTACATCGAAAGTACATCGAAAGTACATCGAAAGTACATCGAAAGTACATCGAAAGTACATCGAAAGTACATCGAAAGTACATCGAAATGAAATCGAAAGTACATCGAAAGTACATCGAAATGAAATCGAAATGAAATCGAAATGAAATCGAAATGAAATCGAAATGAAATCGAAAGTACATCGAAAGTACATCGAAATGAAATCGAAATGAAATTGAAATGAAATCGAAATGAAATCGAAATGAAATCGAAATGAAATCGAAATGAAATCGAAATGAAATCGAAAGTACATCGAAATGAAATCGAAATGAATTCGAAATGAAATCGAAAGTACATCGAAAGTACATCGAAATGAAATCGAAAGTACACCGAAAGTACATCGAAATGAAATCGAAATGAAATCGAAAGTACATCGAAATGAAATCGAAAGTACATCGAAAGTACATCGAAATGAAATCGAAAGGAAATCGAAAGTACATCGAAAGTACATCGAAATGAAATCGAAAGTACATCGAAAGTACATCGAAATGAAATCGAAAGTACATCGAAAGTACATCGAAATGAAATCGAAAGTACATCGTAAGTACATCGAAATGAAATCGAAATGATATCGAAAGTACATCGAAAGTACATCGAAATGAAATCGAAATGAAATCGAAATGAAATCGAAATGAAATCGAAATGAAATCGAAATGAAATCGAAATGAAATCGAAATGAAATCGAAATGAAATCGAAATGAAATCGAAATGAAATCGAAAGTACATCGAAAGTACATCGAAAGTACATCGAAATGAAATCGAAAGTACATCGAAAGTACATCGAAATGAAATCGAAATGAAATCGAAAGTACATCGAAAGTACATCGAAAGTACATCGAAAGTACATCGAAATGAAATCGAAAGTACATCGAAATGAAATCGAAAGTACATCAAAATGAAATCGAAAGTACATCCAAATGAAATCGAAATGAAATCGAAATGAAATCGAAATGAAATCGAAATGAAATCGAAATGTAATCGAAAGTACATCGAAATGAAATCGAAAGTACATCGAAAGTACATCGAAATGAAATCGAAATGAAATCGAAATGAAATCGAAATGAAATCGAAATGAAATCGAAATGAAATCGAAATGAAATCGAAATGAAATCGAAATGAAATCGAAATGAAAACGAAAGTACATCGAAATGAAATCGAAAGTACATTGAAAGTACATCGAAAGTACATCGAAATGAAATCGAAAGGAAATCGAAAGTACATCGAAAGTACATCGAAAGTACATCGAAAGTACATCGAAAGTACATCGAAAGTACATCGAAAGTACATCGAAAGTACATCGAAAGTACATCGAAAGTACATCGAAAGTACATCGAAAGTACATCGAAATGAAATCGAAAGTACATCGAAATGAAATCGAAAGTACATCGAAATGAAATCGAAAGTACATCGAAATGAAATCGAAAGTACATCGAAATGAAATCGAAATGAAATCGAAATGAAATCGAAATGAAATCGAAATGAAATCAAAAAGAAATCGAAATCAAATCGAAATCAAATTACCGCGTCAGACCCCTCGGGTCGCCATAACAATAGGTTTTAAATTGTGTCTGCTAATGAAGGACTTGACGCGTTAAATTAAATTCATACCAAAATCAAATTCAAAACTAAAAATAAATCGAAATTAAAATCAAATACAAACAATAATTGACAGCGAGGTGGACGAATTTTTTGATGCCCAATGAGCTTTACCACTACCGGATTTTTTATGCCTCTTGTACATATTTTATTTATTAAGTTATTTAATAGTTTAATAATTAGCTATTTTAATTAGATATTATTATAAATTTCATTTATACAAACAAAAATCAAATCAAAATAAAAAAGCAGGCACAATGCCTCTTAGGGTATCACAACCTGTGACCTTCATCACCCCCTGGAGAAGGTAGGAACATACAATCCAGGTCTAAGAGTTTGCCTCCAGATAAGTTGCAGTTTCTGTGTGTGTGTGTCAGCAGATACTAAAGTTATAACCTCGCATGGTTTTTTCCTCCACCAGCTATGCTCCTACGTGTGTTACGCCACCACCGGGCGTTCCTTCATGTCAATTTTTCAACAAACAGCTGGAAACCTTACCCATTTCAGCTTGGACTCTAACACGAAATTGGTCAAATGAGGTAAAGCAACTTTGGTTAACGTTTGGGATACCTTCAACGCTTAGACACCAATGCATTAAATGGGTGTGTGTGTCAGCTACAGCGTCAGTTTGGTTTAACTTTTTTTGTTACACATATTTTGAAAGCTGTTATTAGCGAAATCAACTTCACCAAAAATTGCTAATGTGGGACGCACGCAAGTACGCAGCGACTTAGATCAGTATTTTTTCCTAAGACGACCCACTGACCAAATATTGATCTAAATTTAAGTTGTTATATGATGTTTCAAGGAGTACTGGAAATATGTTATTGCCAGCATTGGGTCTCAGATCGTGTGTAGTCAGTGTCTCTTTAGTTTTGACTCAAAACATTTCAAGGACAATCAGGATTCAATAACCTTGCATGAGTCTTAATCGGCGTCATACCATTGGATTGGATTATTGAATCGAATTGGATGTTGCTAGCTTTCCAGACGGAAATATATGTACGTTATTTTTGTCGAGGACAATATTACAAAAAATATCAGAGATAATCTTAGATACAAAATACTTAATAAATAATCACAACTGAGCTCGTGAAGGAACTGGTAACTAACTGTAGTTATGGGAAGATGAATAAAACGTTTTCTGAGGTCAGAATAGGCACTACCGTGCACTACCTGTTTACAAAAGCAGCCAGTTAACAGTATACAAATATTCATACTCTAGCTAAAGATAACTGGTACCATGAACAATCTTTATGACATATTAAACTTATAGAGGTGATAAACTCTGGTTATATTAAGAGCTGAATCAGAGAAGTCTATTTCTCAATTCTTTATGGTTTACATTCACAAAGCCTACGATAGTTAAATTAGCAATGTTGATCGTTTATAGTGGAATTTAATTACACACTTACGAGTTTGATTTCCTTACTTTCGTATCCGACTATACTATTGTTACGTCGAACGTATTTCACTGGAACGTTCGAGAATGTAGTGGAAGTTTCCAGAAGTTTCCATTACGTTCGAGAACATTCCATTGTGGTATTGTGTAGAAGTTCATAGATGTTTCTAGAATATTCCAGTATAGGATAGTTCGACAATGTTCTAGAAACATCCATGACTGTATAAATAGGCCGGACGGCGGGCGAGTGAGTCAGTCTGTTTTCGACTACGGATGCGAACGGAAGCGAGTACAAGCGATTACGAAGAGAATAGCGATTATAAGCGATTTAGTGTTTGTGTTAATAAGTTGTTGAGTTAATAAAGGATATTTAGTTAATTAAATGGTGTAAAATAATTTATCCCATACCCAGCTCGTAATACTATCTTTTAAACAATTATAATATTAATTGATCACATTGTTGCGTTTTACTAAGCAAGCCACCAGGAGATAACAAACAGATCTCTCATAAATGGACTTCGGACGTCAAACGGAACACATAATAAAAAAATTATACCTTAAAATAAAATTTGTATTATGTGTTCCGTTTGACGTCCGAAGTCCATTTATAAGAGTACATCGTCTCTTTCCCGTGTTTACTCGCTAGATGATGCTACTTCCGTTACACAACTCGACCTCAGCGCCGCCTGTGGCTGCATCTGGAACAGCACAGGGCAAGCCACCATTTCTATGTCATCGTGCGAACGTCGTTAGATTTTAAAAATTAGAAAACTTAGCAAACCTCCATTTGTTTAAGTTTCAGTAAAATTTTATTTCAATTTAACTTTCGAGAATAAAGTAGAAAGTTAATAGATTTAATTTGTGTTTTTCCGTTACATAAAAGTGCGTTCGTTTTTTGAAATGGTCAAGAAACGTTTACATTACCGAGTCGATTGACAACTTCGTGAGCGTTTTTACTGATAGCGAATCCACACGGTTACGAAAAAATGCACGCGGGTCGTCCAGCTACTGAGTCAAGCAAGATCACATGCACGAGTCAAGGTCATCAGCATGTAGTTCAAGTGCGAGTGAAGATGACGAACCGGCCGGACCCGATCACGCGAGTATATTGTAGTGACCTACTCTAAAATATCACTCTTAAAATATAAATACAAATTATGAAATTGTTAAACGTACTTTGTGAGTCTTTACCGGTCATGATTTCGGCACTGGAAATACTTCTCATTTTTCTGGTCTCTTATTAATTTGTAAATCTCTTTCTCTCCTAATACCAGCTTCGGAATATGTTTTGTGATTCTGATCTCCTGGTAATTTGTGAATCTACACCGTTTAAGATTATAGCCCCGGTAACACTTCTTCTTGATTCTGGTATCCTGGTGGTTTGTGAAGCTATACAGCTTAGGATTGTATCCCGGAAAACACCTATTCATGATTCTGGTCTCCTAGTACTTTGTGAGTCTTTATCTCTCATGATTTCAGCCCTGGAAATAATTCTCATGTTTCTGGTGTCCTAGTACTTTTTGAGCGTGTGCGCTCGTTCAGCCTGTCTTTGGATTTCTACTTCCACCTCAGCCTTCGCTAAGTCTTGTCATTTACCGGGATAAAAAGTAGCCTATGTGTTAATCCAGGTTATGACCTACGTGTGTGCAAAATTTCATTGTAATCCCTTCAGCCGTTTTTGCGATACCTTCAGCCAAACATACAAACAAACAAACATACAAACTTTCGCATTTATAATATTAGTAGGATCGCATTCTGTTCCCCGCGCGCCACCCACCCATGCGCAGCAATTATCGTTCAGCACTAGACTTACGTGCCGCTACTCGTAATTTATGAATCTCTACCTTCTATTTATAACCAAATAATTTAAAAAAAAAAAAAAAAACTTTAAGCCTCAGAATATATTTTGTGATTCTGATCTCCTGGTAGGTTGTGAATCTATACCGCTCAGGATTCAAGCCCCGGAAACACTTCTTCTTCTTGATTCTGGGCTCCTGGTGGGGTGTGTGAAGCTATACAGCTTAGGATTGTAGCCCCGAAAATACGTATTCATGATTCTGGTCTCCAGGTACTTTGTGAGTCTTTACCGGTCATGATTTCAGCACTGGAAATACTTCTCATTTTTCTGGTCTCCTGGTAATTTGTAAATCTCTACCTCTCCTAATACCAGCCTCGGAATATGTTTTGTGATTCTGATCTCCTGGTAGTTTGTGAATCTACACCGTTTAGGATTATCGCCCCGGAAACACTTCTTCTTGATTCTGGTATCCTAGTGGTTTGTGAAGCTATACAGCTTAGGATTGTATCCCCGAAAACACCTATTCATGATTCTGGTCTCCTGGTACTTTGTGAGTCTTTATCTCTCATGATTTCAGCCCTGGAAATAATTCTCATGTTTCTGGTGTCCTAGTACTTTTTGAGCGTGTACGCTCGTTCAGCCTGACTTTGGATTTCTACTTCCACCTCAGCCTTCGCTAAGTCTTGTCATTTACCGGGATAAAAAGTAGCCTATGTGTTAATCCAGGTTATGACCTACGTGTGTGCAAAATTTCATTGTAATCCCTTCAGCCATTTTTGCGATACCTTCAGCCAAACATACAAACATACAAATATACAAACATACAAACTTTCGCATTTATAATATTAGTAGGATTTATGTAGGTATAGGTATATTGTAATAAGAGGACCTATTAAAAGTGGTCATATAATATATTAGAGCAGTGGTGGCCCAGTGGTAACGGCCGCGACTTACAAGTTGTAGTTCGTGAGTTCAAACCCAGGCAGGCGCTTTACTTTGTGTAAATTATTTCATCACCACTGCTCTCAAAACGGTGAAGGAAAACATCGTGAGGAAACCGGCATGTCCTAGAACCAAAAATTCGAAGACATGTGCCATCCACCAATCCGCATTAGGCCCGTGTGGTGGATTACGGCCCACACCCTCTCACAGAGTGGAGGCCTGCGTCCCAGCAGTGGGAACATTAAAAAAGGCTGATGATGATGATGTTTTGTTTTGGGAGTGATTCCAGAAGGGTCCTCCACAGAGGACAGTCGTTTGTGTTAGCTCAATATATTATATTCAATCCAGTGCTGTGCCAGTTTTCCTTACCACACTATTCAAGTCAAAAAAACAAAAAAAAAACAACCGACTTTCAAAAAAAAAATACACTAAAAATTTCAAAATAACTTTAATTTCGGAAGTCGGTGTTTGTATTTTATTTCTTCGATATTTGACACCGACTTCCGAAATTAAAGTTATTTTGAATTTTTTAGTGTATTTTTTTTTTTTGGAAGTCGGTTGTTTTTTTTTGTAAAAAAGTTTTTTTATTTTTCGCTTTTTAGTTGTTATACCCCAGAACTAAAAACCCCAATAACATGGAACGTGGAATTTAAACATTTGAAGAACACAAAAATGTCATCAAGATATGCGTAATTTTCGTTTTTGTTCAGTTTCTCAAAAAGCGCTAAAGCAATTTCAATAAAATTTATATGGGACCACCTCGGGAGTATATTCTTTCGGATAAAAAAAGAATTTTTAAAATCGGTCCACAACTGACGGAGAAATGCGCGGACATACATAAAAAAAAATAAAAAATAAAAAAAAACGTACATACAGTCGAACATAGAACCTCCTCCTTTTTCGAAAGTTGATTAAAAAGTATAACACTTTCTACACGACCCTCGCTGCCAGCGAGTGACACAGCTCCTTAAGCGAACCCTAGAAGCCCCGAAGGCTTCACATTACTGAGGAAACCTCAGCGTTTTTAGTTTTAGTTTAAAAGCCACATATTTGTTAGTAGCAATTATCTATTATTAAAAGAGCAAACTAACGGATTTGTTAGGTTGACATTTTGAATAAAATAAAAAGTCCGCCATAAACTTTATATGATTTAAAGTGAACAAAACGCGTCGATCACCATGGTGATCGTGACGTTAGACCAAAATTTTTTCGACCGCTATGGTGATGCGGACGTTTCAGTGGTAGTATTCATCCTTGGTTGCTAGACTGTGAATTTATTTCCGAAATACTTCGAGTACTGAAACTATTGCAATTTCATTTAATTCCATTCGGTAACTAGCAAATGGGCATTCAATTAAAACAAATACATTTCGAATCGATCTGTTACCTACGGCTAAAACCCGAAGTGCGGCTACACGTAGTTTTAGCTGGCTACAACCGGTAGCAGTTAGTTAAACTTAGGTGTAGCATATTAAATCACGGCTAGCATATTAAAGAACTAGCCGCAGCCGATTACATTCGGCTAAAACTAGGTGTAGCCTTCATCATAGCCAATCCTCAAAAAAAGGACGTTGAAGTGCAATTTATATTGTTCTGTAGATACTACATGTCTTTGGTAGTAAATGAGACGTTACTGAAAATTAACTTAACTAAAAAAAAAAAAAACGT
Organism: Polia nebulosa; assembly: GCA_951329385.1. Classification (NCBI taxonomy): domain Eukaryota; kingdom Metazoa; phylum Arthropoda; class Insecta; order Lepidoptera; family Noctuidae; genus Polia; species Polia nebulosa. The sequence continues at coordinate 31,426,809 of OX589594.1, forward strand.
TACTGCCTGTCTGTCTGTCTTTCACACCTAAACCGCTGAACCGATTTTGATGAAATTAACTACAGAGATAGACTAGACCTTGGAGAAGAACAAATGGATGGTACAGCAACAAGGTAGGGATGGTAACTTGCCGTAGGTACGTCTAGTTAGTTCGATGGTAGAAAGGGACCGGTGGGATGAGGTCGTGCAGTTCTTGGGCACACTCTCCGTAGTACATTCTGATTTTCGCGAAAAAAGGCTCGAAAGGGTAGAAATTTTGTATAGGAGACCGTCATTATTGAAGATATAACCTTTGTAAAATCAAAACTTTCTATTTAGGAACTTCATAAGAAATTTAAAAAAAAACAGTGGCACTCCGGGAGTGCCAACAGAAGTGAAAACTTGAACAAAAATCCCAAGCACGCCTAAAGAATTATTCACTTCAATCCACTACGAGATTCACTACGAGTGCTACGCGTCGTAGCACTTGTAGCGGATCGCGTAGCGGTGTACCGACACCGGAAAGAACTATTGAACTCGCGACACTGTTCGGTAACAGTGGTTTCCCGTTTTCATTTCAATAAACATTCGTTGGAGCGTTTTTTAAATTTTGACCTGTTGGAGTGAAATAGGGGATGAAAGTTCGTATGCAAGTCCAAACAAATCTATGTAGGTCTGCGTACTATAATTATCAGAGTGATGTTCATGTACATGATAAGAAAATGCACTCGAGACGTGTAGAAAATTAGTATCCTAAAAATAAAAAAAGGCTGCCCAAAGTAACTATTTCACGCAGACGAAGCCGCGGGCAAAAACTAATTTTAAATATCAAAAAGAACAATACCTCATCTTCGATATCCATCCCCTTATCCAGCGTCCTCAAGGCATGCCCCAGCAGCTTCAGCCGGCACCTGCACTGGGCTATCAGGCCTGCCACCAGGGTGTCCTTGGCTACATTCAGGAAGGCTGCGATGAGGAGTGCCCCCACCTGGTGCACGTAGGTTACCTCGTACGCTGGGGACTTGGTCGTGTCGTATGGGTACCTGGTGTTACACACAAAAGGACAAAAGCTGATGAATAATAGAATATATTCCGCCTTATTTATACAAAAAAAACAACTATGTGATTAGTTTTTTTTTTCTTCGCCCTTTCTCGGGCAGGCTAAGGTCATAAACCATACCGTCTCGTCTTTAGTAGTGTATTTTTACTTTTTTTTCATTAGAATGCAGATGTAAATGTAAAAAACATTCTAATGTTTTTTGCAGTAATTGGCAACAAATGTGTCGAGTCAGCCTTCTCGGCAAACTTCACTGACGTAGTCAATACTACAATAAAATTCTCAGCTCCATTTTACCGAGATCGCGCCAGTTTCAATGATTCCACATATTGTCCAGCTGCGTAGACACCTGAGACACAAAACTACACCAATTTTACATCACAATATCCACTAGGAATCAACTTGCGAATAATTAAAACAGCAACTGAACTTGACTCGAAAAATCCCGTCAAAAACTCACACACTGCAGGTTCTTAATTCAAAATTTTCTATGGAGAATTTGAATTTAGAATTCGCTAAATAGTTTATAAGTACTGATATGCAAATTCTAAATTTAAAAAATAAGGCTGAATTTCGTTGGAAATATTAATAGTGGATGCCCAAAAAATGCCTATAAATTCTTTTTTATTTCTCATAAAACTACTAGGCACTCATGAAACGTCAGAAGCTAAGTGCTTGGTTCCAATTAGTTTTCCATGTATAGCGCCTGTATAATCTTTTAAAACCTCTATAATATTTTGTGTTCGTGATGTTCCATGAACTTGGGTAGAAAAAACAAAAAACGGGAGTACAAAATATTACATAATAATTTTTTTGGCTGAAATAGTTTATATCACTTACAGCTCTGTTTTTACCTCTTTCTAGTCATAAATGAGAACAGACCACTCACCAGGCTCTCAGAGGTAGTTCGCCCTTCTCAGCGCTGGTGGCCCAGCCGAGGCCTGTTGTCAATGTGAGGGAGAAGTACAACACCTGCAGGACTATCATCTCTCGGTTACAGCTAAAACAAAGCAAAAACAAATTCAAGTACAAGAAAATAGTTTGAAAAACTGATTTTATTTTTACCATTAAGGGCCTTCTCGCGGTCCAGTGGCGCCCTCATTGAATAAAAAATCGTAGCTTATCACAGAAAATAAATATTAAAAAATCCAACTTCACGTTTGTTACAAAGAGGATAAAGAATTTTTACGTTGTTAAAACAGGTCTCAAAATGTTTCGTATCCAAAGTAGTAGGCAAAAGTGTCAGAAACGGCCGTTTTTGGTTACATAAAATACGCATTATAGTTTTTGCGTGATTTTCAATTTTTTATCCGCGTTAGACATAACTTTACAAATTAATTACACAATGTTATAAAAATATAATTTGAAATATTCTGAGATTAAATTACGACGGAAATAGTTTAGAGTAATAAATATCTTTTTAAAAGATATCAGACTAGTCGTTTAAACGTGATGTTCAATTAAAAACCATTAAAAGTCGTATAACTGCGCCGCGTAAGCGGTTTTTTTTTATTTATTTTTTTGTTTTTTTTTTATGTGGTCGAAGTAAACTATTCACTCTTGACGTAGAGATCTCCAGTTAAGTTTTAGAAAAACATTAAAATACACTTTATTTTTAACAGACTCAATTCGCCTGAATATATTTTATGTATATTGTGTTACGCGCATTGATAGAATTAGGAATGAGTATATAAGAGGAAGTCTGAATGTGGCACCGCAGACTGAAAAGTTGTGTGAAAGTCGGTTGTCGTGGTATGGGCATGTGATGTGGAGGAATGAAGAAAATGTCGTGAGGAAAGTCTTGTCTATGGATGTGAATGGTTATAAGAGTAGAGGAAGGCCAAAGAATCGATGGTTAGACTGTGTGAAAGAGGATATGGGTAAAAAGGGGGTGACTACAGAGATGACGACTAATAGAGGAGTATGGAAGAAATAGACATGTTGCGCCGACCCCAAATAAATTGGGATAAGGGCAGGAGAATGATGATGTTCAGCGACAACTTCATCTATTGTTAACCGACTTTGATCATTTATTTTTGTTTGGAAGAGTGTTTCCCAAGGTTTTGATGATGAACTTCGGAGATACACCTCGGAACTACACAATAGTTTTCCGCAAATCTCTCGGTATTGCTGCAATCGCATGTCTGTTATTACTCGTATTTAGACAATTTAATAACATAACATCACGCCAGTACGTTCTCAAGGAGTACGCAGATCGGTAAAGTTCACCCTGGTACACCCTCATACTCCAAGTTGATTGGTTCATCTATTCGGACATATCCTTCTTGTCTATGGACCAATCTTGAAGATTAGTTTTTGTGTTGACTTTAGTAGTAGTTCCGCGGTAGTCCCATTACTCATATCTCATTTGCAATGGACCTTGAACTTCGAAGATGTTCAACTTTTTATAAGAAATGTATTAGATAGTGTTTGGTTCATGTTTTTTTTTTATTGTTGATAGGCACGCGTTTGACCACCATCTCACCTGATGGTAAGCGATGATGTGGTCGAAGATGGAACACGCTTGCCTAGAAGTAACCTATTCACTCTTGACTTACAGACTCCCAGGTTGTAGCTATCAGGAAACACAACTCCGGTAGAGAATTCCACTCCCTAGCTGTACGCACAATGAATGTGTTCTCAAAACACTTTGTGCCTATGGATGGGATGTCCACCATGTTTGTCCCAAAGCAAGGTAGGTATCTAACAATGGGCTGGACTGAACTTTGACTACGAAGGCACAGCACGGAACTCCTTAACAACAAATACCACCATAGCATACATAGATTGACTAATTATGGGCATTATATCAAAACTATAAGTACCTTACCATAGACCTTTCACAATATTAAATTTTAGATGTGGGCCCACAACCAATAAATTAAAAAAAAAAACAGTTAAAACAGTTTTTCGTCGTATCTGATTTTGTTTCTTTGTTTTTTGACACCCACTACCAAAATTTAAGATATTTTGAAAATTTTGAGAAGTCCGTTGTATTTTTTGTAAAACTAGTTTAAACTTAACTGAAGACTATTATTTATTTTATTCAAAAACACATCTCTGTTACCGCCTTCGTACATTTGACCGCAAGCCGACGGCAAGAAGCGACGGCGGAAGACAGATTCTGACTCGAAATATTTGCAACATCAATTATTTATTACTGGCATGTTCTAGAACCAAAAAATCGAAGACATCCACCAACCCGCATTGGGCCCGCGTGGTGGATTACGGCCCACACCCTCTCACAGAGAGGAGGCCTTTGCCCCAGCAGTGGGGACATTAAAAGGATGATGATGATGATGATGAAGATCATTTTAATTAACGGAGACCAAAAGACGGAAGTATTATATGATTAAATAATTTTCACTCACCTCTTGACAATCTCCCTTTCCTCCTCCGTCTTAACTTCTGAAAGAAACTTATCACCATCGTTGACAATATTCTGAATCCTCTGCTTCCGTCCCAAGATGTTCACGATCTTGGTAGCCTGCGCCATGTTGGTGAACAGCAGGAACGCTGTTCCAGTCATCAGCGCCAGGTCTCCCCAGATCAGGATTAAGTCTACTACTTGGATGATCAGGTAGGTTCCTGTAAGAAACGGTGTCTTACATTTGGAGACATCGTAGAGATCTTTATCGTCGTAAGTTGCTATACGCTAAACATGAGCATTAAATTTTCATTACGAAAATCGTTCATCACAAATCTGCCACACTATTCCTAACCTCTGTAACTCCTGGAAGCCAGATGCCAGATTCAACAGCGGCGGCCACCAGAAAAACGCCGACGTAATGAAGCTCGACGACTCCCGGAAAAACGATTCAACTGTCTTGGGTCCCGCAACGAAATTAATCAGAAAAGAATAGCGGAGAAGTAGGAAGAAACATAGTTTCCACTTCCCTCCTAATCAAGCAGGAAACAGAACAAAGTTAGGCCAATAGGTACAAAGGAACATTTACTACTGGAGTAAGCCCAGTTGCCAAGCACAACGGATTAAAAATCTAATATTAATGGGTCCTAAAGTCTGAAAGTGGCACCGGTGACTGAAAAGTTGTGTGGTAATCGGTTGTCGTGGTATAGGCATCTGATGCGGAGGAATGAAGAAAATGTCGTGAGGAAAGTCTTGTGCATGGATGTAGATAGCTATAAGTGCAGAGGAAGGCCAAAGAAACGATGGTTAGACTGTGTGAAAGAGGATATGGGTAAAAAGGGGGTGACTACAGAGATGACGACTAATAGAGGAGTATGGAAGAAAAAGACATGTTGCACCAAGAAAATTGGGATAAGGGCAGGAGATTGATGATGATGATTAATAGGTCCTTAATTGTGAGCTGATAAAATAAAATGGTTTATCAAGAAAGGTACTATTGAATGAATTTGTGATTGTTAATACACAGGTAGGTAAGGTAGTTACTGGAAACCAACTTCAACATTTCTGGGAAAAGACAGATGATGGTAATAAGTAAGGTCACATCTTTGACGACCACCTACGATGCAATAGAGAAGAGTTTCTCTTTGCGGTACCACGTAGAACACTTGCAAATTTATACATTCTGAGATAACGTGCAAATGGGTTACACGTCATACTTTAAAATACTGGCCAAGTGCGTGTCGGATTTTGCACATTAAGGGTTCCGTACCAAATATTGGTATTTGTTAAAAACATTTTCAAAAACAATTTCACCTTCAAGTTCATAGGTCAATGGGAAGTTAAAGAGTTACCTCGCCCCTGGGTATTCAGGGCAGGGAGGATCAGGGGTGGGTTTTAGTCAGTAATAGTCTGTCACGCCCTTCCGCTCCACCCTAGAGCGGGAGAAGTCATTGGATGATTTCCCACCACCAAAAAAAAAAAAGAAAGATCAATGGGAAGTTAAAAAACTAATAGAGGAGTATGGAAGAGCAAGACATGTTGCACCGACCTCAAATAAATTGGGATAAGAGCAGGAGAATGATGAGGTCAATGGGAAGTTAAAAAATTCTTCGTAACAAAATTTTGTGACAGACGACGGGTGGACAGACAGAGACGAACAGACGGACACATGAGTGACAACAATAGGGCTCCGTTTGGACCCTTCGGGTACGGAACCCAAAAAAATGGTTATTCTTCCATTTCATTTTCATCAATACCTAGCTTCCATAAAGTAGAAATTCTGTCATAATAAAAAAAACCTGCGCACTTTTCGAGTACTTTTGCAAGACAATATGCCATTCTCGTCATCATTATCAAAATATAACCAACCTAAAAGAAACATGAAAGAGAACACAGAGTAGAAGGTATACAACTGCCTCTGTGTTTCTGACAGAGATTGTGGTGCCCAGAACCCCACTATTTGAAGAATTGTCAGCGAGACGCTCACTGACAGAGTCGCATTTTTTACAAAAATACCCATCTTAGATGTATGTTCACTTCAGACTCTGAATCACAAGACTTGAATGTCGAATGTGGAAAATGGAAACTCAAATCAAAATAATGACGGAATTGCTTTAAATTCTTAATTGCAGATGTCAGTGGTTTGCAACATTCAGGTGTATTTTTAGTATCTTAAGCATTTTAATTCCTACATATACTTTGATTGGATTACATTTTTATCATTTTCCATGCTCCTCCATCCTCACCTCATACTCGCTCTCACACACTCCAAACATTCAAATACACATCCCACAGGATACTACAAATAACATGTTTGTAATTTTAATATTGATTTTGTTTATTATTTTTAACTTTCTACGAATTATTGTTTAATCTTCTTTTTGCCATACTCACAAAAGGTCGTCTTACAAACGTTTAACAATTTTTTTTATGGTTCCGTACCGAAATGGTTCAAACGGACCTCTATTGCTGTCACTCACGTGTCCGTCTGTCTGTCTGTCCGTCTGTCTGTCTGTCCGTCTGTCTGTCTGTCTGTCCGTCTGTTCGTCTGTCGGTCTCTTTTCTGTCCGTCTGTCCGTCTTTCCGTCTCTCTGTATGTCCGTCGTCTGTAACACATGTTTTACAGCCAAACGGTTGGAGCTACAGTCTTTAGTAGGCGTAGTTTTTTCACAAACTTACTTCAGTCACCAGTCTTTTACACAAACTTACTTCAGTCACCAGTCTTTTACACAAACTTACTTCAGGCACCAGTCTTTTACACAAACTTACTTCAGGCACCAGCCTTTTACACAAGCTTACTTTAGACACCAGTCTTTTACACAAACTTGCTTCAGGCACCAGTCTTTTACACAAACTTACTTCAGGCACCAGCCTTTTACACAAACTTACTTCAGGCACCAGTCTTTTACACAAACTTACTTCAGGCACCAGTTTTTTACACAAACTTACTTCAGGCACCAGTCTTTTACACAAACTTACTTCAGGCACCACTCTTTTACACAAACTTACTTCAGGCACCAGTCTTTTACACAAACTTACTTCAGGCACCACCAGTCTTTTACAAAAACTTACTTCAGGCACCAGTCTTTTACACAAACTTACTTCAGGCACCAGTCTTTTACAATGGTGGAATATAGCATTTGCCACAAGACAAAGGTCTGTAACTATTAGTAACGTGTTTATTCTAACTGTGGTCCCCAAACTAGGCGGAGCCTGTATCTTGGGGACTGGAGTTCTAATACATAGAGCTATTTTTCGTTAATTTTAGAAGGTAATTAAATGCAACAGTTTATACAACGCTAAATAAAAGTCAAAAGTTAAACACACATATTTTATACGGGCTGTAACGGAAAGGTGTGGCCATATTTTTTATTCTTTGCCCCCCTTACAAAACTTGATCTGCTGATGATAACTTTGTACGGAGTCCAATTTTTTTTTAAGGATTTTTTTATTTTTTCTCAGAGAAAGTTGTACATTTCCATGGGCAGAACCGGTTCTTAAAATATGACCACACCTTTCCGTTACACCTTGTATAGTTTGTTCTTTGCGTCTATTTTATGTTTAGAATTTCGGTATAGGAAGCAAGCGAGAAAAACTCACGGTGTCTGCTTTTTTACCTCAAACAAACTGACAAATGCAACAGCCTGCCACACTCCAGACTTCCATCATAGGACCACTAGACGTACGGCGATGCACCACCGGTACATGGTGGACTTCCCACCCATATGCACAAAATGTTTTGGAACACTCATTGTGCGTACAGCTAAGAAGTGGAATTCCTTGCCGGAATCTGTGTTTCCTGATAGCTACAAGCTGGAGAACACTGGAGGTCTTTTAAGTCAAGAGTGAACAGGTTACTTCTAGGCAAGCGTGCTCCATCGTCGACCACATCATCGCTTACCAGGTAAGATGATAGTCTAGCGCGAACCTTAAAAGACTACAATTTTATGGTCGCCAAACAAAAATGTAACAAAAAAAAAAGTTGGCCGTCTCGAGACGCCCGGCAGATATGAAACATCTATTTTTAATATTAGAATTCAAAATTGTTGGTGTAGTTGTTGTTGTGGTTGTTGTTGTTGGTTTTTGTTAAATTATTTTATTATTTGTAAATAAGTTTTAACAACACTTTTACACGTCAACATTTCTTAATTTTTCTAGGGAGAAGGGAGTCGAGAGCGACGGCGTAGTGGGGGGGCATAGTGGCACGACAGCGTCATGCCGTTTTCCGGCATTCGAGTTGATTTTACTGACAAGCCGTGCCATTAGATGTTTCACATCAAAAAACGGTTGTCCACCACTGCTACCGTAGCGATAATTGCCAGTTTGCTGGGTGTTGATACAACGCAAATATAATTATGCCATTATATCCACGTCACCCTGTGGTTTCAGTAAACGATTATAAAACATGTGTATCTCTACCCTGTCATCAAAACATGCTTATTAACGGTTTAGTTGGAATTGGTAATTGATTTGATAATTCACTTGTTTTGGTTCATTTTGGTGGTACTGGTATCTATTCATTTGTTATTTGAATTTAGAATGATTTGTTTTGAAATAAAGACCTTTTTAACCGACTTCAAAAACAGGAGGTTCTCAATTCGACTTTATGTTTTTTTTTTTTTGTTACGCTATATCTCCGCCATTTGTTAATCGATTTTGATGATTCTTTTTTTGTTTGGTAGGTCATACTTTAGAGATGGACCCATATAAATTTAATCGAAATCGATTTAGCACTTTTTGAAAAAATCAACATATCATCATAACGAAGAAACAAAATATAAACACCGACTTAAGAAAATACAGTTATTTTGTAATTTTAGAAGTCGGTTTTAACCGACTTCCAAAAGGAGGAGGTTCTCAATTCGTCTGTATGTTTTTTTTTTGTATGTATGTTACGCGATTTCTCCGTCAGTTATGAACCAATTTTCAAAATTCTTTTTTTATATGAAAGAATATACTCCCGAGGTGATCCCATATAAATTTTATCGAAATTGCTTCAGTGCTTTTTGAGAAACTGAACAAAAACGGAAAATACGTGTACCTCGATGACGTTTTGGTGTTCTCCAAATGTTTAAATTCCACGTTCCATTATATTGGGGTTTTTAGTTCTGGGGTATAACAACTAAAAAGTGAAAAATAAAAAACTTTTTTACAAAAAAAACAACCGACTTCCAAAAAAAAATACACTAAAAATTAATAAATAACTTTAATTTCGGAAGTCGGTGTCAAATAACGAAGAAGTAAAATACAAACACCGACTGCCGAAATTAAAGTTATTTATTAATTTTTAGTGTATTTTTTTTTTGGAAATCGGTTGTTTTTTTTTAAAGTTTTTTTTTGTAAAAAAGTTTGTTTTTTGTAAAAAAGTTTTTTATTATTTATTTTTTTGGAATGACGGTGATATTCTTTGTGCACGACCAGTTTTTTTTTATTGTTGATAGGCACGCGTTTGACCACCATACCACACCACACTATCTTAATGTTTAATGTGTAATTGAAATTAGTGGTCTTAGTTTAAATACTGCTACTGCCCATATAAATGAACAATTTTCTTCAAGAAATCAATAGGTACCTAGCCAATCCGGAAAACAAATGGTACCGCTCATACTAATTTTGATCAGCTGATTATAACTTTTCGCTCACAGGTCAATGGGAAATTAAAAAATTCTTCGGAACAATATATTGTGACAGTCGATGGACAGACAGACAGACGAGCAGACGGACACGTGAGTGACCTATAACTATGATTTCGATCACATACAGCATGTAACAAAAACCCTATCTGATCCTGAAGGGTATTACTTGCTATCATACTGCGTACACATCATATACGTTATAATTTAATGGATACGAGATAATTATTGTTCCCCAATGAAAATAATTAATTTAAAAAAATAAAAATAAAAACTTATCAAAAGCAACACTGAGCGCTCAACAAAGTTCCCCTACTGTTTCGTTTGAAAGATGCCGCCTGAGTGAGACAGAGTGCCTAGTGTGCCTACAACGCGGCTAGTGCAGGGCGGTATCATTTGAAATAAAAATAGGTAAAAATAAAATGATTTCGCCTGCCGGTAGAGTGTTGTCAACTTATGAAAATTTGCCAAATTTAGTGTTAAATTTCGCATATTTTATAAAAATAAAAAATCTATAACTTTTGATTTTTATGAGTTACATTTTTTTTACAACTTTTTTTAGTACGTATTTTAAACCAGGAATAATACTCCTTTATTGGATCGGACAGGGTTTATGTTACATGCTGTATACCTAACAGGGGTTAGTAGTACGAACTAGCCACAGTAGATAACTGGTCAGCTGCCCGCATTTGCTGCGACCGCTGTTATCTGATAACCGTACAAAGCTTGACCTGACGACATATGACACTGTATTATATTAGTTAAATAATTGTAAGTTAAAAGGGTTATAAAACGCGTGCGTATGTTTGGGCAGCATGGTTTTGTACGAAAACAATTTTAAACAAAACTATACTACGTATCATAAGACAAAGAGGAGCTCGTGGCTAAAGTAATAACAGCCGCACTGGTCGATCCATATCCGGGCCTGCGGACGGCGATTAGTAGGTAACTCGTCGTCCGATCAGCACCAGGCCCGAGAGTCGACGGCGCGTAGTGTTCCACGCGCGCCGAACAAGAGTTGTCAGCAAACAGGAACCATAGCATCATGCCGATGCCTGCCCAGGGGTTGAGGATAAATTCGAAAGAGTTACCTCGCCCCTGAACATTCAGGGCAGGGAGGAACAAGGGTGGGTTTTAGTCAGTAAGAGTCTGACACGAAGAGCGGGAGAAGTCGTTGGATGATTTTCCACCTCACAAAAAAAAAACGGGTCGATCCATCAGGTTAAGCTACGTTTGCCAGATTTGGTCCATGGATGGACCCCATCTTTACATACCGAGACTCCCCCGTGCCTCGGGAAGCACGTTAAACCGTTGGCCCCGGCTGTCAATCGTGGATCTTTGACAGTAGTTACGGGTCGTCAGAAGCCCGAAAGTCTGACAAAAGTCTTACTAAGGGGTATGGTATTACCCAGTGGGTTGTGAAGGTCAGATAGGCAATCGCTCCATGTAAAATACTGGTATTTAGCCGAATCCGGTTAGACTGAAAGCCGACCCCAAGATAGTTGGGAAAAGGCTAGGCAGATTGATTGTATCATAAGATAAATAAGTGAACTGAAAATTTCTTACGACATGATTTTTCCTTTTCCATACACAACTCTAAATTCTAAGTGAAAATTGCATTGACTCTTCTTACAATCTTCTGAGTTCTCCAGACTCTACACCAGTAATATATCTTACCACTCACTAACCTGTATAAGTGAAACCAGATATATCTTTTATCAAGTTATTGTAAATCTAGTCTTTATAGGGTGTTACGGGAATATTTTTAACCCCCGACCCTAAAAGAGGTGTGTTATAACGTTGACCGCTATGTGTGTGTGTCTGTCTGTAGCACCATATCTCTTGAACGGCTAAACCGATTTGAATACAGTTTTTTTTTTTGAAAGCAGGTTTTCTAGCGATAGTTCTTAGACATGTTTTATCAAAATCGGTTTAGCTGTTTCAAGGCTATCAGCTCTTTTGTGTTTTTTAAATGTTCACTTTTCTTTTAAGCGTTGGGGATTTTTTTAATTTTTTTAAGCTATTGCATAGCTTCTATCGCGGGCCTTGAGCGCCTTGAGCGTGAAGACCGAATCCAGAAATTCCGTAACGAAAATAACCTAACACCTCCCACTCCGACCGGCACAGCGGTGATACTTTTTAGTTTTGCCATCTATCGATGAATAGCAGAACTTTTGACTTTTGATGATATTGTGTTGTTGATATTGATGATGATGATGATGACGATGATGATGCTGAACTTCTTACGTGCGCACATAAGTACACACACACATAAATAAAATAAATAAATAATTATTATTGCATAAGTTGATAAAAAATGCTATGCAATAGCTTTACCGCGGCAGTCTCCGAGTGCTACACGTCTTTTTTTAAATTTTAGATACAGTAGCAATAGTGAGCAGTTGGCCCATTGGTAATAGCCGTGACTTCAAAGTTTTAGGTCCTGAGTTCAAACCCAGGCAAGGGGCTATACTTTGTGTAAATTATTTCATCACCACTGCTCTCAAAACAGTGAAGGAAAACATCGTGAGGAAATCGGCATGATCTGGAACCAAAAATTCGAAGACATGTTTACGCTTTTTGCGAACTTTTTCTATGATTCTGGGCAAGCAAGTGTTGACGTACCGATCTGCAGTCACTGTTCTTTGATCTTCAAGCGATACTGTAGTGTAATGTCCTGATTTGCCGAAAAAAGAAGCAACCGTTTTTCTACCAATGCTTCAACTTTTCTTAACTTTCGTCGGCCAATCTCCAAAAGGAAAAACCCACTTTGCCGACTGGATTTTTCTTTCGGGTACAAAGCAGTACACCCCGGTTTCGTCAGCTGTCACGATATTATAGACAGCCAATGACTGTCCGCCATTTAAACTTATTTATCAATATACGGCACCACTGGACACGCTCACAATGGGCCTCATCAGAAGGCTTACAGTCACCCAAAGCGGAACGGAGAGGGCATTGCTCGGAATTTCCTTGCGTGATAGGATCAGAAATGATGATATCCGCAAGAGAACTAAGGTTACCGACATAGCCCGAAGAATCGCCAAAATAAAAAGTGGCAGTGGGCAGGGCACATTGCTCGCAGAACAGATGGTCGATGGGGCCGAAAAGTTCTGGAGTGGCGACCGCGTACCGGAAGACGCAGCGTTGGAAGGACTCCCACAAGGTGGACCGATGACCTGGTGAGGGTCGCGAGTAGCCGATGGATGCGAGACGCACAGGACCGATCATTATGGCGACACTTGGGGGAGGCCTATGTCCAGCAGTGGACGTCTTTCGGCTGAAATGATGATGAATGATGACTTAGGATACGCAGTCGTTTCTGGTCCTCCGTTAAGTCATGCGGTATCCATCGAGTGCAAAGCTTCCAAACCTTCAGATGCACATGTAATTTGTTCTACACTTGGCTCATTCAAATGCCTAACAAAGTACGAATTTGCTGACAAGTAATTTTTTTGTCAGTATCAATAAGTTGTCGTACGGTATCAATATTAGATTCTGTAACCGCAGTCGCTGGCCGACCTTCACGTACCTCGTCACGGAGATGATCACGTCCACGTCCAAATTCTCCAAACCACGAAAACACAGAGCTGCGACATGGTGCTTCATCACCAAATGCCAATTGAAGTCTCTGGCAACTCTCTTGTTGTCATAAGCCACAGCTTAAATCATAAAAAATCAATGAGCGAAAATGTTCACGAGTTAAATTCATTTTGATAGCGACACACAACTTTTGAAAGGACGCCACAATGACAAAACTGGCTAAGAGCGAGTCGGACTCACACGCAAAGGGTTCCGAACAAATCATGTTTTTATTTTCAGGTCTTTGAAAACTATATACTTCTTATAGATTTTCCTGTAATCTATAAGTAAAGAACTACCTTCTGTACTTTTTTCAAAATTTTAGGCTCAGTAGTTTCGGAGATAAGGGGGTGAATGATCGTTTTGCATCTATTTCTAAGTCGGTGTCAAAAAACAAAGACACAAAACAGGAACACCGACTTCCGAAATTAAAGTTATTTTGCACTTTTTTTGGAAGTCGGTTCTATTTTTTTGTAAAAAAGTTTTTTATTAATTATTTTATTGCAAGTGGCCAGATCCAGAAACTTTCAGTATGCTCCACGTGTAACTTCATGCCCATTATTATTTTTATTGTAATAACTTATATAGTATATAAGATTTCTGTTACTATTTTTTTCTATGGATTATGTATGTGTGTCCGAGAATAAACAGTTTTTTATTTTTATTTACTTACTATTAATGTAATTTTGATCACCTAATGATAACTTTGTACAGTAACTCCAACTTTTTATTGGGCAACGACTTCCTAACAGTTTTTTACGTTACACCCTGTACAGGCAGATGCTTATAATCTATGCTACATTTATTTCTTGTGATGCACAAGTGCCTGTTAGTTGCTCCACCGTCACGAACTCTGACTGCTCGATAGGCCTCTATAGGCCATGCCTAGGGGTAGCGGATAAATTCTTAAAATGAGTTACCGCACCCCTGGGCACTCAGGCAGGGAATTAACAGGGGTGGGTTTTAGTCAGTAAGAGTCTGACAGGCCCTCCTGCTCCACCCAGAGCGGGCGACGTCATTGAATGATTTCCCACCCACCAAAATAAAAAATAAAAAAGGCCCTTGTGGGCCAGGTCAGCTCAGTCTGCTGAACGCCCTGATTGCTCAGGAACAGAACTTTGACATATTTATAACAATACAAGTATGCTCAATGTTTGCATTAAGTTTTTAACATGCTTTTTATAAGCTCCCTCTGTAACTTTGTTAAAAAATCTTAGAAGTTAAATTTGACCCACTTCCCGGTAGCCGATTGAGATGTAATTTTGCGTACGGTTTTAATTTAGATTCCCATGTCAAGGGTATCAAATAAATTGATTTTGCTCAAAAGAATAGAAAAACCGTGTTTTTAGCTTTTTTTTAAACCAGGTATGTTTTATTAAGCTTAAAGGTCAGGGATGGCGAACCTATGGCACGCGTGCCAGCGGTGGCACGTGGCACAATAATTTGGGCACGCCTGTGTAACATATTTAAAATCTCGATAATTTGAAACAGCAGTTAACAGACTGAGTTTTTCTATTCATCGTAATATACGACTGTTATCGTTACGATGATCGCTACACCAATTTCGGGTTGCAAAGTAAGAGTTAATAGGATAGTAGTTTTCTGCCCAGCGGTCGTGGATAAATTCGAAACAGAGTTACTGCGCCCCTGGGAACTCACTGCAGGGAAGGAACAGGGGTGGGTTTAGTCAGTAAGAGTCTGACACGCCCTCCCGCTCCACCAAGAGCTGGAGAAGTCATTGGATGATTTCCCACTTCCAAAGAAAAAAAAAGAATAATAGTTTTATTTTTTTCATTAAATCACAAAGTCAAGATTCTTAGGTGGCACGTCTTAGCCACATTATTATTTTTTTTAACATTTATTGTCACACTCTCCAATAAAGGTTCGCCATCCCTGTTATAGGTTGTTAGCTTGCTATACTCTTGGTGCAAAATATTGTAAGTCAATCTGCCCGCGCCTTTTCCCAACTATCTTGGGGTCGGCTTGCACTCTAACCAGATGCAGCTGAATACCAGTATTTTACATAGAGCGACTGCCTATCTCATCTCCACAACCCAGTTACTGGATAATACGGTAAGACTGGTTGTCAGACTTTTAAGGCTTTTGACGACCCGTAACGACTAATCAAGCGGGAGACAGAAAAACACTAGGCCTTTCGGCACAAAGGGGGTTTTCACAACTGGGGTAAGCCCAGTTGCCAAGCACCACTGGTTAAAAACACTAATATTAATGACCCGTAACGACTGTCAAAGATCCACGATTGACAGCCGAGACCAACGGTTTAACGTGCTTTCCGAGGCATGGAGGAGTCTCGATATGTAAACACGGTCACCCATCCATGGACCAACCCCGGAATTTTTTTTAAACCAGGTATAATCGTTTTATTTAGCATATAGGTTATTGGCTTGCTATAGTCTTGGTGCAAACTGTAAGTATAGAATAAAATGTTGACCACTAGACACAATAACAAGGTATACAGCCAAACAATATTCTACCAAGAAATAAACCCAATTCCTGCCAGCTAAGCACCATCCATTACCAAGTAAATCAGAAACACAATACATTCCGACACAATTCTTTTATTCCCCGATCAGCAAGGAGAGAAAAACCGTACTTTTCCGTAAGTTCGAGATAGAGATGAGCCCGACTTATAGATAGGATCGGTTGATTGGTCAAATCTGCGAAGAGCACAGAGGGGCGGGACCTGATGTTTATTTATCTATTGTGAGATGTTAGGACGAGGAGAGGACGGTGGATGACGTAAAAACTAGTTTTGTTG
Organism: Polia nebulosa; assembly: GCA_951329385.1. NCBI lineage: Eukaryota > Metazoa > Arthropoda > Insecta > Lepidoptera > Noctuidae > Polia > Polia nebulosa. Next base: position 31,443,206 of record OX589594.1, read on the forward strand.
TAGGCCTGTGAAGTTACAAACTCAAAGCGCCAGCGTCTTAGAACACGTGGAATTATTACTTGCCCCGTTATAAACTTTCAACCCCTTTTTCACCCCCTTGAGGGCTGAATTTCAAAAAACCCTTTGTTAGTGAATATGTACTCTTCACAAAGAACACACCCTCCAAATTTCATGTCTCTAGGACCAGCGGTTTAGGCTGTGCGTTGATATATGAGTCACTCAGTCAGGACTTTCAATTTTATATGTACAGAAACAGATAAACCATTTACAGGCACTTTTGAATAGTCAGAAAGATGAAGCTAATTGCTTATTCCAAAGCGTAGATCTCTGTATAACTTTAATCAATCCTAAAGTCGATAAGTTGCATGTAAAACATCTCTGATCCCTTTCTTTTCTTTCCAGGGAAAAATTTGCTTATAGAATTGTTAATATTGGTTCATGAATTGTGGTTTCGCTGCTCGTCATCTTAAGCAACAGCAATCTGCAGGCTTATCTACTGAAAACTTCAGTCAGCACGCAAAGAACAGCTATGTGACATGACCTAGCATATTTCAGCTTCGAAACGGGTTTTGAAAATTGTAATAGTTACCACGCCGGTAGCTGTAACCTGGGGATCTTTGAGTCTCGAGTGAATAGGTTACTTCTTGGCAAGTGTCCTCCATTGTTGACCAAATCGTCCCTTTCATTCAGAAGGATAAGCCTAAAGCCTCGTATTCATAGTAAACATTTGTTTAGCAACATGGTTGCATAAACATGTTGCCGAGTTGCTGTCAACATATTGCGGGCAACACTTGTGTTGCGGAATTGATCACACCATGTTGCAGAGTTGACACCCGGCGAGCGAAAACATCAGTTTATCAACAAATATTGACGTGTGTGGGCGTGTTTGCAACTGTTTATAAACATAGCGGTAGTTTGGAGCAACGATAAAATTATGCAATTATGCACACTACTTCTTCGGGCAACATTTTAATGCAGACTGGCGTGTGTGGACAACCCATATTGATTTAAACAAAGTTTCCAGCAGCATTCTCGCCGTTCATCAACAACGTTGATCAACTGTTGCTAAAAAAATGTTTACCATGAATACGAGGCTTAACATTTAAAAAAAACATTCGAATTCAAGTCCTAATATCATCTCAGCGACAATCAATATCAAAAACTTGTCAAAATGTAGGAAAATTAAAGGTGTTTTTGACAGTTTGTGACCGCGATGCGAATGCGCATGTTTCTTAAAATTACAAATATTGCCCCTCAGGTGTGATAGTAGTAAAACCAGAGCTGGACTCAGCTTCCAGTCTAACCAGATATAGCTGAATACCAGTATTGAGATGAGCGACTGCCTATCTGATCTTCACGATCCAGTAATTGGGTAAGACCCCTTGGGAAGACCATTGTTAGAGATTCTTGGCTTCTGACTCTCAGTAAGGGCTGTCAAAGATCTCCAAACGAAAACTGGTACAAATCGCCGTAAGCCTTAGGTAAGGCTTATCGTAGGTACTTTCTGAAGCACGGTTTTTTTTTTTTTTGGCGCGGTGGGAAATCATCCAATGACTTCTCCCACTCTGGGTGGAGCTAGGGCGTGTCAGACTCTTACTGACTAAAACCCACCCCTTTTCCTTCCACGATGGGCCCCGTCAGTGTTGGCCGACAACATAATATATCTTTGAGGCGCGCGTGGGACACTACGCGCCGTCGACTCACGGGCCTGGTGCTGATCGGACGGTGAGCTACCCACTGCTCGCCGTCCGCAGGCCCGGGTTAGCACGGTGGATTTTGATTTGTAATATATGGTCACCCTCACCCATCCACGGATCGACCTCGGCAAGCGTTGCTTAACCTTGAACATTGACACGTGCGGCAGTTGTTATTGAGCCACCAGCACCTCACAAAATTATAAATAAACTCCTTAAAAGTAATAACCAACATGTGCACGTGTTAAAGAGTAGTTCCACAAGATATTCATTCATTTCAGTTCCTCAAGTTGCACCGCAAAGTTTACTTACTTTTAGTTGAAAACTGTGTGTTCAGAAACACGTGTATGTATAAGAAGGATTTCAAAAGAAAGTTGGGTAAGCAGAAATCCAAGTTAGTTGCTTGCAGCCCCCATCTTTCTGTAAATATTTTAGTTAAGGCGCAGATGTGTGATGTCTTCCAATGATTTTAAATTGAGCATCACGTCTAAACGGCTATTCCTCCTATGTCTTTGAAAAACATATTATAATATGTTACTCTAGACAATTTTTTTCGTAATTTGAAATTATATTTTTATAGCATAGTGTGTGTAATTTATACAGTTACGTCTAACGCACATAAAAAAATGAGAATCACGCAAAAATTATTAATCGTTTTTTATAAAAAAAACCTTCACCATTAATTCATTCATAATTTATTCATTTATCTTTTAGTATACCTGTTTTAGTATAATACCTGTTGTTTTATGTATAATAAATTAATAATGCGACTAATTTGGGACAGCGCTCCTTGATGGGCGAGTCCTGTTACTGGGTGGACATAGGACGCGTTGCGTGAGCTCAGCACAGAACACACAAGCTAACCACTCTAGGCCGTTAGCATATAAATGCGCCTTAAGAACTAAAATCTGGCCTAGCAGTATTAAACCACCGGCAGCATGCCAGAAACCCCAGGCAACGTGACATTTGATCAGCAATGACTATTGTCAAAAGTTAAAAATATTTAGTTTTGGCCACGTCATAATCCGGTAGCAAATGTCAATTTAGGACCACCAACTATCACCATTCATAATAGTTTATGTGGTCAGCCACCAACTGTAATAACCTAGTTTTAATTCTCACAAAAAAAAACTTGGTCACAAGTTCTGAAAACTTTCTTGTTATCATCCGAAGAATTAAAGTCCCAAATACTGCCAAAAAACTTACACATGTGAGAACAAGTCTCAAAAACTATTATGGAATATAAACCTTCCATCCCATGTACACCAGCCTCAACCACTATACTAAAAAAACAGTTGGCATCGCTGATTCTTGAAGCAGTTCAGCAGTTGGTGGCCACTTGTTGCAGTGGGCGTGTCTCGGCCCGCCCACCGCGCCATCGAGGCTGAAGCAGCTGCCTTCCTCAGTGGCACGGCAGACGCGGACCTCGACACACGTGATGGCTACCCTCCGGAAGTTCGACATGAGAATCCTCTCGCCGGAGCGCTGACGTCTACTGAAACATAAGGTAAGTGGGAACTTGGCAAGGTTTGACTTTTGAAAAGTTTTTAGGAAATTTTGAAAGTTTGGTAACTTCGTATTTCTTACAAACTTTTGTCTTGTTAATATTCACGAGAAATATTAAAGAACTTATGTGATACCGCCAACAATCTCTGAGTTGTTGCACACTGTTCCACAGTGCCCACCACTGTCAAAGGCGACACCCAGCGGATTAAAAAAAAAAATCCTGAAAAATTAAAAATCTGGAAGACCTTCCTCTATTATTTCAGAAGTTGTTATTTATCTATCACAATCACATGTGCAAAACATCCATTGAATAAGTTTAATCAAAACTATTTATAAAAACCTTTTCAGAATTAACTTTCAATAAACTGGACATAAGCTTTAAACCAAGAAACTAATTTATAGTTCGCGATGATTCACAAGCATGAGTGAAATATTAATTCACTTTCAATTAAGATGAACCTAAGTCAACCTTTCAAAAAAACCACGGATAGCAACTCTAGACAAACCTAATTCTGAAAACATTTTTTTAACTTATGTTAGCAGATGTAAAAGTAAATCCTTCATAATTTGAACACGATTCTTTTGAACTACATATATTGAAGGCATAAGTTATTAGCCAAAAGTATTTTTTTAACTAGCTTTTAAGCGTCAGTTATCGAAGAAACAGACACAATTCAACTTCAAATTCAAAATTAATTTATTTTAATCCATTTCAGATCATTAGGTTGTACTTACATTTCAAATAAAATTTAAATTCCAATCATAATAAATGTAAAATCAATATTAAAATCAAAATTAAATTAAAATCATAAAATAAAATACAATAAAAATGATTAATGACATGACAATATAAAATCTACTGTTACCTTATCCGTTGGTACCCGACGCGTTAAATTCATACAAAAGTTTGCGTTTGTGCTGGTGACCGATGAAGAGTTCCTCTATCTGGAGCTTATCCAGAATGTCGATTCAGATCATGCTTACCATAAAAATGCATCGTGTTTGGAACTGAACCTGTAAAAATTCAAAGAAGTAGTTCTAATTTGAGCTTGCAAAATTTCACCCGAACCAATAAACATTGCAAGTTAAAATAAAGCACTTATTGCTCCCACTCTGAACTAATCTGGTTTCTATCTAAAAAAAATCTTCCTCGCGCACGCAGGGTTTCGTACCATTATCTATAAAAACGGCAAAAAAATCACTTTTGTTGTATGGGAGCCCCCTTAAATATTTATTTTATTCTGTTTTTAGTATTTGTTGTTATAGCGGCAACAGAAATACATCATCTGTGAAAATTTCAACTGTCTAACTATCACGGTTTATGAGATACAGCCGGAGTCTTAGTAATAGGATCCCGTTTTACCCTTTAGGTACGGAATCCTAAAAAAACATCTGTGTACCTCACTTACTAAGTGTGCAGATGTAAAAGCAAGTCCTCCACCATTTGCGCACGTTTCTTGTCGACTACATTTATATAAGGAAAAAGACTTGTTGACTACCAACCTGTAGCCACCACTGGCAAAGTAAACATTCGTTTAACCCCGCAATCTTTAGAATCAACTCGTTTCCAAGACCCGTGCAAATACAACACACATTTTAGTTCAAACATCCTATAAAGTTTTCTTAGTCATTAAGATCAGTCTAATTAAAAAAGCTAATCTTTGAACTTCTAAATCTCATTTCGAGCTTTGATACTTCGTATTAATGTTGACTGTAGAAACATTGCAACGTTTGCTGGGCATTACTGTACAGTGGCAGAAAATTTGATTAAGCTAAAATAATTCGATCGAGATTTTTATTTAGATGAAGCAAATCATTACATTCTAATCATCTAATTCTAATTTATAATTATTGATTTAGTGCCCGTTAACGGCTACAGAAGAGCAATGGAGCCCAGTGGTAACGGCAGCGACTTAGAAGTTGTAGGTCGTGAGTTCAAACCCAGGCAGGCGCTTTAATTTGAGTAAATTATTTCATGGTGATGAAATTTTCATCACCACTTCTCTCAAAACGGTGAAGGAAAACATCGTGAGGAAACCGGCATGTCACAGAACCAAAAATTCGAAGACATGTGACATCCACCAACCTACTTTGGGTCCGCGTGGTGGATTACGGCCCACATCCTCTCACAGAGAGGAGGCCTGTCCCTTGAGCAGTGGGGAGATTAAAAGGCTGATGATGATAACGGCTACATAAGTTTAATACTCTATTCCAGACTGATATCTTAAAACTTCGAAGAAACTGAATAATACAACCAACCGCATGGCATTATAGACGTGCTGGCTTTTGCCAGCTGCTTTGGCGATAATAATTTTAGCCTTTGTGCTATTCCGGACTGTAATCTATCTCTGTGCCAAATTTCATCCAAATCCGTTCAGTTGTTCTGACGTGACTAAGGGTCTACTACCGGCCAAGAGGCGCCCTCATTGAATAAAAAATCGTAGCATAGCATAAAAAATAAATATTAAAGAATCCAACGCCACGTTTGTTACAAAGAGGATAAAGTATTTGTACGTTGTTAAAACAGGTCTCAGAATGTTTCGTATCCAAAGTAGTAGGCAAAAGTGTCAGAAACGGCCATTTTTGACCAAACGTGAAGTTGGATTCTTTAATATTTATTTTCTATGCTATGCTACGATTTTTTATTCAATGAGGGCGCCACTTGGCCGGTAGTAGACCCTTAAGTATAGTATTCGTCAAACTTAATGCCGTGTGCTAAGTTAGTTTCGATCTGCGCGCAGGTACAGTCAAGTCGACAATAATTTAGGCCATTTCATGATTTTTATAACTGTGTGGAAGCTGTGTGAATTTTTTTAGACGTGTATGGTTACTACTTATTTGTCAGTTTGGAAATTGGTGGTATTCCCACATGCCATTAAGTTTGACGAATACTAATCATTCAGCCATCCATCCAAACTTTCGCATTTATAATAATAGTAAAATTAAACGTACAGTAGTTCGTTCGTGCGCATGCATAGATTTTTTTTTTACCAAAAAAAGAGCAGATCACTGCCACAAAAAAAAAAAAACAAAAAATGTGGAAAATAACTTTAATTTCGGTAGTCGGTGTCAAAAAACGAAGATTTTTTTTTTTTTGGAAGTCGGGGTTCTATGTTTTTTTTTACTTTTTAGTTGCGGTTGTCCATTAAATTGTGTAAACAATATATAGACAAACGATCGCAGTAATCACGAGTCATTTGCTGTTAGTTATTGAAGAGTTCCACTGTCTATCTCCGAAGATCTTCATTACAATAACGAACAAACATACATACATACGGGTCGAATAGAGAACTTCCTTTTTTGAAGTCGGTTAAAAATAGGCACAATGTCTTCATTCCGTAACTCATCTACAACATATATTCAAATATCAACACATTTTATTAGCATTTCGTTCGCGAGTGCTTCCTAAAGCCATCACTTGTTGCGTTTGAAGAACCGCTAACAGTCGAAATCTCGAATACAAATCATTTGCTCGCGAACGAGACCTTATCTTCGAAGATGTTCTTATATTTAGAGTACTTACTTCTTTTGCTACAATACGTCTTAATATTTTTTGAGGAGCTCGTGGCTGAAGTAATAACAGCCGCACGGGTCGATCCATCCGGTTAAGCTACGCTTGCCGGGGTTGGTCCATGGATGGGTGACCATCTTTACATACCGAGACTGCTCCGTGCCTCGGAAAGCACGTTAAGCCGTTGGTCCCGGCTGTCAATCGTGGATCTTTGACAGTCGTTACGGGTCGTCAGAAGCCCGAAAGTCTGACAACCAGTCTTACCAAGGGATATCGTATTACCCAGTAACTAGGTGATGGAGGTCAGATAGGCAGTCGCTCCATATAAAATACTGGTGACTGGAACACTGGGCAGTTAGACTGGAAGCCGACCCCAAGATAATTGGCAAAAGGCGCGCACAGATTAATTGACGTCTTAATACATTTTAAAGAAAGAAAGAATAGTTAATTTCTAAGAACGTAGTAAAATAAAGTGTTGCGATTGTCATGATCTCATAAATTCTACCATTTCTGGTGTACAAATATTTTCATATTTTAAGTGATAGAGACTGTTGAGAATAGGGTATTATACTAACAAAAATTAAAATTGGATTTGATTTGGAATTGCATAATTTAATGCCGCTAAGCCCATTCCATCAGCGGACCACAAGACGTACGGCAATGTGCCACCGGTACATTGTGAACATCCCATACACACGCACAAAACGTTTTAGGAACACATTGGCTCCACTGTACTTTAGCGTCGGTTCGTGCGGAGCTTCACAATTTTACTGCTTGCACATCTATTTAAGCAAAACACTTTCGTACTATATTACACTGCGGAGACGTCTAGTTTTTGAGAAAAAAAATCCGAAAGTTTCAGAAAATTCTACATATTTTCTTAATAAAATTGACATTTTGCCACAGATAATGTACGAATTTCATTCCTAGGTCGTTTCGTTTTACGTTTAGACAAATCGACAATGGATTTTAATGGTTTTTAGTGTAAGTATTGTGAGTTTTTACCTTTATTTCATTTTTAAATATCTGCTACCGTCATGAACTCAATTATGAAGCAAATATAATAAAATTAAATTTAAAGAAGTTGTACTATTTTTTATTTACTATAGAGATCGTGAGTAACGAAACGTAATCGAATGTAATTATAATTACCGCGAAAAAAACGTTTGACAGTTGTTACTTGTCGTATGTTTTCACAGTCGTGAGTCGAGAGCGTCTATCGTACTCCTGTTTGTAACTAAGATTGATTGAGACCACTGGGTCTCCGAAGTCCCTTTCTTCGTGTTCTGCTGCTCACCTCCCGATCCTGAAGTGCTAAGTGTCGTGCAAGTGTTGGACTCTATTGAGCTAGTGGCAATGACAATTTAGGGTGCAAGAGCGAGCGAAGCGAGCTCGGGACTTAGGGCACCCCGACTCGGACAGGTTATTTTTTTATAAACCACTCAGAAGTAGGAGCCCCGCGAGGCGGGGCTCCGTCGACACTGGGCTCCATCGACATGCATACATACATCGGGACTTAGGGTACCCCGACTCGGACAGGTTAGGTTAGAAGGTTCATTATAATTAAATAAAAAATGCGATTAACCTGACCTGACCTGACCTTGAACTTCAACATTTGGGGTTTTAATCTTGACGTTGAACATGTCATTGACCGTATTATTGCTTAGAAATAGACTTTAGACCCGTCACGTGATCTTGTTTACCCTTCATTTTTCACCGATTTCGAAAAAAAATTGGCAATTTTTTTCTCGGCCCCTATGGTTTTCCGCACTTTGGGGTTTTTAAATTTACACTAAAAAGGGTATCCTCTACCCAAAAAAAATACCTACTATAAAAACGCGACCGACGCTAAAGTACAGTGGTTCCAACACATTCATTGTGCGTACAGCTACGGAGTGGAATTCCCTACCGGAGTCTGTGTTTCCAGATAGCTACTACCTGGGAGTCTTTAAGTCAAGACTGAATAGGTTACTTCTAGGCAAGCGTGCTCCATCTTCGACCACATCATCGCTTACCATCAGGCGAGATAGTGGTCAAACGCGTGCCTATCAACAATACAAATAAAAAATAAATTTAATTAGTCCGTCAGTTAAATAACTAAAAAATATAGGACCCGTATTTTTTTACTTTACCAAACCAATAAAAAGTAGCAAATAATAAAAATAAATAAAAAAATTAAGGGGGCTTCCCTACTAGAAGTGTTTTTTTTTTTTTGCGTTGTTGCTCGGTCTTAATAATAATGCCAACAAGTAGACGCGTATAACCTTGTACGATGGTACGGAACCCTCAATGCGCGAGTCCGACTCGCACTTGGCCGGTTTTTTTTTAAACTAATAATAAAAATATTAATGATATTACAATAATAATAATTCTTTATTAAAACAGACACCCAGTTTAACACATAATTACACATTTACAAATACGAGAAAGCCCAGACCAGTTAGCTGCGGGTCCCAAACTAGGCACAGCCTGTATTTTAGTGACCCAATCTCTACACAGAGTTTCTAATTTAACGTAGCCTGCTAGCGCTACTAGGTAATGTGTAACAAAGACACACACACACACTACAGAATTGTAAGTATTCGACTTTCGCTAATACTCTAAAACTTTAAAAGACCAATGAATCCCTCATCAATGTGCCAAAAACCCCTGTTCCAGTCCACCATAGCCTACCACAAGCCACTTGGCGCCAGCAAGCTTCTAAAAATAATAAAAAAGTTATAAAGTTGAACCTCGACTTGACACAGTAGCTGAGCAAACTGCTCGCTTGCAGCCGCTTTCACTTTACTTGACAATTTACACTGAAAGTCTTTATTTTTCGCGCTGTTTGACTTGTGGGGGCTGATTTTAAAGTATGATTTTGAAACAGCGCGATTGAGGGGTGGATTTGAGAGCGAAAATAGTTTAACATTTTGCCAGATTTTGCAGGTTTTTCACTCTTATCAATGCACTAAGGTTTAGAAAATTTTAGCCACGAGCTTAACACAAAGATTCATAACATAACCTGTAATTCGTACAGCCATAGCCAGCAGACTCATAAATACTTGGACAAAAGTATTATTCGAGCATGTCAACTACGCACACACGGCTTTCAATGTGAACGAGCGCCGAAGTCAATCTCGCTTTTCGCAGTAATGCTGTCGATTGGCAAGGAAATCTCCGGCCTTAAAATCTGCAATAACATCTATCTAAAATACGTAATTACTTTAAGGCGCAGAAATGCGACTTCTAATGATTTAAAATTAAACATCACGTTTAAACGACTAGTCTTATTGCTTTGAAAAAAAATAAATGTTACTATAAACCATTTTTTTCATAATTTGATTAGTGAATATTTGAAATTATATTTTTATAACATACCTAGTTAAATTAATTTGTAAAGTTATGTCCTATTCAGATAAAAAATTGAGATTCACGCAAAAACTAATGCTATTATATAATTATTTATCTTTAAATATACGTAATATAATACTTGTTGTTTTATGTATAATAAATTAATAATGCTTCTAATTTCGGACAGCGTTCCTTGATGGGCGAGTCCTATTACTGGGTGGATGTACGACACGTTACGTAAGCTCAGCACAGAACACGCAAGCTAAGCACTCAAGGCCGTTGGCATTTAACTGAACCTTAAAATAATGCAAAATAACTATGTAGACCTAATAGTGGCGGAAATAATTTCTTCTTACCCTATCCTACTAATATAATAAAAAACTGGCCCAAGTGCGTGTCGGATTTCGGGTTCCGCACCAAATATTGGTATTTTTTAGTAAAGTATTCGTAATAATAAACAATATCACCAAATTTCAAGTTCATAGGTCAATGGGAAGTTAAAAAATTCTTCGTAACAAAATTTTGTGACAGACGACGGACGGACAGACAGATGGACAGACGGACATGTGAGTGACAGCTACGGCTCCGTTTGGCCCCTTCGGGTACGGAACCCTAAAAACCGGCCAAGTACGTGTCGGCCTTCGCACATTTAGGGTTCCGTACCAAATGTATTTTAGATTATTTGTTTGGCTCTGGGTCGACAAGATGCTTATACTGTGAAAATTTGAAGACTGTAGCTCCAATGGTTTGGCTGTAAATCCTGTGTGACAGACAACAGGCCGACAGACGGACAGACGGACACGTGAATGACAGCTACGGCTCCGTTTGGACCCTTCGGATACGGAACCCTAATAAATGCAAAATTTTGAATGTTCGTTTCTTAATCACGCCAGAACGGCTGGATGGATCTGGATGGGCACAGAGATAGATTACAATCTGGAATAGCACACAGAGAGAAGTACCAACGAGCTAGTAACGAATAATTTGTTGGTAATACTCTGTCCTCAAATTCGTAAACACAAACAAACACGTTAAAGGTTTATTAGAAATGGCATCGTTCTAAGAATCCCTTTGGAATTCATTTACAGTCCTTTTCCTTAAAATTAAACGTATCCAAATAATGAAAGAGATGAGGGTTTAAGATTATGCGAGTATAAATTATCACCAAGCGGGCGATAGCTCCCTTTGAAACTCAAAATCTTTGTAAATAGTTCCGCAATGTCAAGGTCGAGTAGAAGTTCTTCTTAGAATCTCGTCTATGGTAAAGGCCTGCCACGTTTTTGGTTTTGTAACTTCAAAGACTGAAGAAGAAGGGAAACTTTTACGCCAAGACTTTTTACTTTAATTTCCCAATCTTTGTTTAAACTTTTCGTGGTTCGGTGACATAGGCTAGATCAGTTTCGAAAAAAAAAAACAAAATGGCGACCGCCATTAGGTACGTATAGTCGTATTTTTTTCATTCGTCAAAATAAACAGCTCGAGTAGACAATTCCAAAAATATAACTCAGAAAAATTTAGGAAATAAAAAAATTGAAAATATCAAAAGACCAGACTGATAAAAAATAACTAAAAAGTTCCAAATAAGTCACTTTTCAAGCAGTCTGATGCAGTTGGTTGCATAAAATCTGTGACTAAACTAAAATAAATTCCAGCACCTGCATCAGACTGAAAATGACTTGTTTGGAACAATTTAGTTGTTTTTTATCAGTCGGGTGTTTTTGATATTTTTAATTTTTTTTATCTGACCTCCTGGAGACGTCACAGTTCTATATCGTTATTCCAGCCAATTTCTGAACTAAGACCTGTAGTCTGTTCTAACCAGTTTTTCGAGGCCACGTCACAACATAAAAATATAATCCAACCGCAGACATTTAACATTTAACCACAATGCTGTGACAAAAAACGCCGAAAAACACGAAAAAATAAAATAATTGTGAAAGTATTTGTTTGAAAGTGGGAATGTCGGAATAACCGACGTTCCTTTGTTACTTTGTTCTTTTGTTAAGCAAATTATTTTGGCTTAATTTCGCTAAACTCTGTAATAGAGTAAGATCCCAGAGCTTACAGACATTACTTTTTTTTTCTAACCAACAAAATGTGTGGAATTGAGTAGTGTTAGTATTTACTTTGAATGTACGCTCACCTGATAGCTTGGGCCGACGGTCTATTTACCGGTATCAGTCACTAAAGTGCCGCAATATTCATAATTCCCTTATCTTAAAGTTTGAGTGCTGTTTTTAAAGTTTATTTAGCAAAATATTGTTAAATCTGTAGTGTATCAAATTCAAAATCCTGACTGACTGACTGACTGATATATCAACGCACAACCTAAACCGCTGGTCCTAGAGACATGAAATTTGGAGGATGTGTTCTTTGTAAAGAGTAGGTATCCACAAAGGGTTTTTCAAAATTCAATCCTTAAGGGGGTGAAAAAGGGGTGGAAAGTTTATAACGGGGGAAGTAGGTACTAATTCCACGCGGGCGAAGACGCTGGCAGAAGCTAGTAATTCATAATTAAATAATATTTTACCACCTAATTAGTTATTATAACAGCCTAAGGGCTAGTCTTCACCTCAAGTTAGGTCTTATTAACAAGGCTGATATTGGCGCTTAGTTTAATGAAAAAGAAAGTCAGCGATGATTTGGGAGGGTGCTAAACCCCTAGTTTTGGATTTTTAAAACATGATCTACATTCTCGCAAAAAAAAGTGTGTGTGTACTTATATAATTACGTAAGAAGTTATACTTCTTTGGCGTAACTAGATAAAAAACCTAACTGTCACAAAGTTTACAAAAGGAAAACAATCATTCTTCATGAACCACAGACCATAGCTAACTTCAGGGTGGATCGGTTAGGCGAAGGTGGGACGCGTGAGGGAAGCTCAACGGAGTGCCCCTCACGGCCCCGGCCGCTACCACCGCAGGAGAGGTACTGGGCGTACTGGGCGTACTGGGCGTAGGACGTCGCGAGACGATCTCCGGCCACCGTAGACCCGGGCCTACGGACGGCGAGCAGTACCTAGCTCGCCGTCTGATCAGCACCAGGCCCGTGAGTCGACGGCGCGTAGTGTTCCACGCGCGCCTCAAAGAGATAAGTGTCAGCCACCACTGACGGGGCACATCATGGCCGGTGCCTGCATGCCTAGGGGTAGCGAATAAATTCTGAAAATGAGTTACCGCACCCCTGGGCACTCAAGCATGGCAGGAACAGGGGTGGGTTTTAGTCAGTAAGAGTCTGACATGCCCTCCCGCTCCACCCAGAGCGGGAGAAGTCATTGGATGATTTCCAACCCCACCAAAAAAAAAAGGGTGGAATTTTGTGTGAGAGTGATACGCGCACATCTTAAAATTTCACTCTCATCATTTTTTCATCATTTAAAGAAGTATAACTTTAAAAAACCGGCCGTCGGCTCAAGTTAGTGCGTACGTTCAAAGTACAAACTAAAGGTCTCTGCACACAGCCGGCGTGGCGTGGCGGGGCGCGGCGTGGCGGGGCGGCGACGCTGCGCTGGCGCGGCGGCATCGGTCACACTTCGGGCGCGATCACGTCCCGTCCCGCCGCGCCCATTCACGCCGACCGTATCGCAACGCTATTCAATCATCAAAAAGATGTTTAGCGCCGCTTCTGACTTGTATTCCCGCTCGGCGCGGCGGCGGCGTGGCGCGACGGTTACCGTCGCGTCGAGCGGGACGGCTCTGTGTGGCGTCGTCCGTAATATCTAGTACATTACAACTGCTCAGTGTCGCGTCGCCGTCCCGTCCCGCCGCGCCGCGCCCGCTGTGTGCAGAGACCTTAACACTTTTCAATCCTACAGATTATGTTGTCTAAAGAATAAGTCATGTCTGGTGGCTCTGGGATCTCAGACTGTACGTACCTTATGCCCGTGCTACTGTTTGTCGAGTTTCATTGCCCTTTCCTGTTCGATTTTCCACTGGATTTGTTCAGGTTTCAAGTGTAAAGGTAGAATTGAGAAGTCGTCACTTTGATTTGTTGATGACATGACATTGTAAACATGTTCGGTCTACCTGTTTTCATTACCACTTACGACGTTTTGTGTTACAGATATCAATGACCTTAACAAAATAAGTTTAGGAATCCTCACCCAAATATTATTTAGATTACCATTCGTACGACTTTCGTGATCCATTTACCTTTCGAATCTCAATTGGTAGCTAGTTCGTAGTGCATCCGTAGCGTTTTCGTAGAGTTTCCATATCGTAGCTCGCTTCTAGAATAACATTCTCTAACATTACATATTTTAGAGAATATTATTCGGGCAGCGAAGCCGTGTTAGTCGTGTTACTTAAACATGCAATGGTAACCGGTTGGTAAGATTTGCATGAGCTAGCACACTAATAAAATCAACGTCATAGATTCACACACAAAATACCAAAAATAATATAAAAAAATAATACAATGTATATATTTTATTTGTAATGTGTTCTTATCTATCTGCAAAAATCTGCCCGCGCCTTTTCCCAACTATCTTGGGGTTGGCTTCCAGTCTAACCGGATGCAGCTGAATACCAGTATTTTACTAGGTAGCGTAGCGTAACGACTGTCAAAGATCCACGATTGATAGCCGGGACCAACGGTTTAACGTGCTTTCCGCGGCACGGAGGAGTCTCGGTATGTAAAGACGGTCACCCATCCAAGGACCAACCCCGGCAAGTGTAGCTTAACCTCATGGATCAACCCTTTTTTTTTTGAGTGGTGAGAAATCATCCAATGACATCTCTCGGTGTATCTCTGGGTGGAGCGGGATGGCGTGTCAGACTCTTACTGACTAAAACCCACCCCTCTTTCTTTCCTGCCCTGAGTGCCCAGGGGCGCGGTAGCTCTGTTTCGAATTGAGCGGCTGTTATTACTTTAGCCATGAGCTCCTCTCAAAAAAAAAAATACAATGTAAATATATTTGTTTCTAACACGTTTTCATACCTATCTGTATTAAGAAAATAAATTTGATTTGATTTGAATTCAGATTCGGATTTAAATGGTAGTGGATTCCGGAGGGTTCATAAATAAGTTCTCTAGGTTGGCAATGAAACACAGTCAACAGTAGCGTATCACAAGCTCTTCATATCTATCACGGATGAAGGCGCACGGTGCGCTTGACCAGCTCCTTTCATGACACAGCCGGACCTAGGAGAGTAGCTAGCAGCCACGTCTTTATGAATACGTCTTGATCTCACTGGTAACTGTATTCAATCCCAGTGTAACTACCTTAATGATCTGGGTCAATTAACTCGAATATTGATTTTATGCGATAAAGGGATAAAAGGGAGACTCAACTTCCTTATAACCCTGATGTGATAAAGTATTCATTTACACGGTGTAAATATATGCCGAATTAAGCTATGAAAGATTCTTTAAATATGGGTTTATTGAGCGTTAAGTATAAGTTTAATCAGCCTTTATAATGTTCCCATGGCTGGGATTTAGGCCTCCTCTCTAAGAGAAGAAATGGGCCGTAATCCATCACGTGGGCCCAGTGCAGGTTGGTGGATGTCAGATGTCTTCGATTTTTTGATTCCAACAAAAAGAAAAGGATATGTCGGTTTTATCACGATGTTTTCAGTCACCGTGTGTGTGTTTGGTTTGGTAATATTATTTCACATCGATGTAACGTATTAAAACGACGTATTAATTTTCTATAAACATTATAAAAAACGTATTTTTAATGTCTGTGATCAGAATGCTTACCTTTTTTTTTGTGTGGTGGGAAATCATCCAATGACATCTCTCCACATAGGGTGGACCCTACAGCGGGAGATGTTGATGATTTCCATTTGCGGAAGGGCGTGTCAGACTCATACTGACAAAAACCCACCCCTGTTCCTTCCCTGCCCTGAATGCCCAGGGGCGAGGTAACTCTTTCGAATTTATCCTCAACCCCTGGACAGAGAATGCTTACCTTGAAGTAAGACAGCTTTAACTCAATATAATTAACAGATTCTTAGGGTTCCGTACCCGAAGGGTCCAAACGGAGCCCTATTGCTGTCACTCACGTGCCAGTCTGTCCCTCTGTCCGTCGTCTGTCACAAAATTTGGTCCCGAAGAATTTTTTACTTCCCATTGACCTATGAACTTGTTTGGTGATAATGTTTATTATTACGTATATTTTACTAACAAATACCAATACATTGGTAAATGAGATTTTTTCGTTTAAATTCCTAAGTGGCACGGAACCCTAAATGTGCGAACACCGATACGCACTTTGCCGGTTTTCTTAAACACACCCACCCAGTTGCCAAAAAACACAAATTCTGCTTGACAACATCGTGTGATGTACTATATTATAATCTGCTTATGTGAACAGTGCCTACACACACATCTATAATAAGTGTATCGAGTAGGATTATCTCTCTTCGATATAATATTTTTGCAAGCGATTTGATATCTTGAAGACTGCCATTTATTTTGGTGCCGTTCACATTGTGTATCAATATGTTTTTTTGAAGTGAAAACTTCAATAGGCGCGTTGGGCATTTTTGTGATGGGAAAAAACAATTGAACTCGCGACACTGTTACCGACACCGCTACGCGATCCACTACGTGTGCTACAACGCGTAGCACTCGTAGCGGTTCTCGTAGCGGATTGAAGTGAAAACTTCTTTAGGCGCGTTGGGCATTTTTATTTAAGTTTTCACTTCTACGAGCTGATTTTTTGCGGGCATGTGATGCGGAAGAATGAAGAAAATGTCGTGAGGAATATCTTGTGTATGGATGTGGATGGCTATAAGAGTAGGGGAAGGCCAAAGAAACGATGGTTGGACTGTGTGAAAGAGGATATGGGTAAAAAGGGGGTGACTACAGAGATGACGACTTATAGAGGAGTATGGAAGAAAAAGACATGTTGCGCCGACCCCAAATAAATTGGGATAAGGGCAGGAGAATGATGACCTTCTATAATGTATATCATACTTCTGTACCTATTGTTTTGTGTAAATACCCAGTTTGCTAAATTTGTATTGCTTTGTTTTGGACGAGCGGGGTCCCAACACGGGCATTATTTGCTTAAGGCCCTACTACCGGCCAAGTGGCGCCCTCATTGAATCTAAAATCGTAGCATAGCTTAGAAAATAAATATGAAAGAATCCAACGTCACGTTGGTAAGGCAAAAGTGTCAAAAAAGTGTGTTTTTGGTACTTTTGCCTACTACTTTGGATACGAAACATTCTGAGACCTGTTATTTTCTATGCTATGCTACGATTTTTTATTCAATGAGGGCGCCACTTGGCCGGTAGTAGACCCTTAAAGGGAAGCTCCAAAGACTAAACTTTCAAGTAAACTTATGAAGCAATAAACTATTTTCTATTTTGAAAAATAAATTACATTTGTACTGCTCTCAAAGCGGTGAGGGAAAACCTAAGAAACAGGCGTGTCCTAGAACCAAATAAATCGAAGTTATGTGACATCCACCAACCCGAACTGGACCTGCGTGGTGACTACGGCCTATTCCTTCTTACGGATTGGAGTCCGTAAAGATTATAGTGAGTTAACCTTAAAAGATAGACATATGCTGTCGCGGACTTTTTTTTAGAACTTTAAAAGGAGAACAATTCTGTCATACTTAATTTTTGCGTAACTTGAATCGTTTACGCAGCGCACGCAACTGAAGCTCTCAAAAGGATTTTTTTTCCTGTTTTTGCCATATTTTTCATTGATGCTTCGCTCAACGATCGAAACAACAACGAGCGAGCTTAAACGCGTTTATCCGCTGGTGATATCGGCCCTAAGCTTGCAACGTTTTTCGCATTTAAGTTGTCCGCTTCAAAATTTTAGCAAACAATTTTTCGACCACTTGTTGGTTTCCGATAGAGCTGAAAGGCATACTTATGTAAGTCCAGTAACAGTGCAATATTATGATACCATCGAGCTGATCTATTGATGCCGACGGGATGGATGGAACTCCCTGATGACAAATGGTAGGACAGTTGAATTTGGGCTAGTATGTTTTGTTATCATAAGATTTTCCATTATACATGATGACGTGGGTCTAAAGCTTTTCTTTTATTTTATTCTAAATTACTTTTATTTTAATATATTTTTGAAGCAAAGTTAAATAATTTTATTCGTCTCTACCAATAACATGAAGATATTTCTATTTTCAATTATAAGCAGAACACTGCGGCATAGGTCTGCAAAGTAAATTCCTGTAAAAAATTTGATTGATCGTCAAGGACGTACTTAATTATAATTCCTCAAACACATGTTTACATAATTATAATCCTTTCCGAGGAACACGCGAAACTATAAACACGACACGTGAAGTACGAACTTTAATCTTGGGCATTCTACCACAACATCGATGTTCCTAGAAAAATTACTTATTTTAGCCTGCTTGTCATATTTTCCTAATTACTATTTTCAGCCAGTAGCTTCGCCCGCTTGAAATTAGTACCTCCCTCATTATAAATTATGGCTTTTGGGGGGTTTATATCCAGAATTATTTAAATAAAAGGCTTCCGATGATTTAAAAGATGTATTCCGTGCAAAAACAAGATGATAAAGAAAAAAAAGAAAAAAATTGACTAAGTTGTAGCCGTTCATGCAGTGAGACGTGTTTGAGCATTATTGCTCACTAAATTTGAGCAGGCGTTTTACTAAAAACGTCAGTATTCTAAACAATGGCCTATGAGTTATCCAGACTTGAGCGCTCATCGCGTGCGGGCTGGCTACGTCGCATTTCCAAAGGTTTTTTGTGACTATTTTATTAAATTTAAATGAAAGCAGTATTTTTTCTCAGTCATATAACTAGATTGTTATATTTTATCATTATTTTTAACATTTACTCTAAAAATTTGAATCGTAATACGTGGTAATACTACAAATAGTACCACCGAAACGAAAAAAAGAAGAAGACTGCAAAAAGAAAATAATTGAATGTAATGTAATTTTTCGTGCTTATAAATACAAACGATCTAGTTAACTGACTGAGAAAAATAGTAGGTACTTTCATTTAAATTTAATAAACTAATTACAAAAAACCTCTAGAAATGCGCCAAAAAACCTATAGAATTTTGCTAGCCCACGCGCGATGAACGCTCTTAATCTATCTGTGTGCGAAGTTTCATTCAGATACGTTCAGCCGTAAGTTTTTTGAATATCATCTCATTAGTTAACCGCACTTCAAAATTACCTACTAAAATATTTTTTTTAAAAACCCTAATGCACTACTTATTTTATAGTTCTATTCAGTTTACTTCATGTTGCCAAGCAGCGATTTTCATAACT
This sequence comes from Polia nebulosa, assembly GCA_951329385.1. Classification (NCBI taxonomy): domain Eukaryota; kingdom Metazoa; phylum Arthropoda; class Insecta; order Lepidoptera; family Noctuidae; genus Polia; species Polia nebulosa. The sequence continues at coordinate 31,462,487 of OX589594.1, forward strand.
AAATACCAATCTACCTGTTTTTGGTACTTTTGCTTACTACTTTGGATACGAAACATTTTGAGTTCTGTTTTTTGTTAAAACAGAACTCAAAATGTTTCAAAAATGTCATAAAAATACTTTATCTTCTTTGTAACAAACGCTATGCTACGATTTTTTATTCAATGAGGGCGCCATTTAGCCGGTAGTAGAGCCTTAAGTAATACAGATGGTTTACTAACCCCATCAGTACCTACTTATGTAACAAACCTCCAAAATACCTCACTTGTGTCAGGTAGAAAGATCAAGTCACTTTAAAGATCGGTTTCCTCTAACGGGAAAAGGTCACGCCCCGCCTCGCGTGACTCCATAGCACCGACACCAGACAAGACATGCTTCTGCCGACTATGATGTGAACTCCATGAGTATAAAGAAGTCTAAAACACTGTTGTTGTTGAAACAAAGATTTTCATAGGTTTATAGTTCAACATATTCATACATATCAAATAAGAGCATTAGGTACCTACTTACACTCAGTATTTCAGGCTCGACGGTTGGAACAAGAATGTCGGTCTGACAGCTGTGTCTAATAATTTATGTCCACGTTGTTAGTCAATTGAGATACTATAACCATCGCAAATAATTCTAGCCAACATCCGTTTGGCAAACTGTAGTTGAATTAGCTATTTATCCTTTATAATAACGTGATTAAATAGAGTAATTAATTAATTTTGGTTACACTTACGACCATCGTTCTCAAAGTACATCTACCAAAAACTAACTACAGAGGTAAAACAGATGCTAATTGTCCATGATTTTCAAAGTACAGTTCTCTGAAGTTCAAGGTCAATCCCCGCTAACAGCAGATAGGCAGATAGGAAGGAAGGTGACCGCGTCGCACAGACTCATCCAACTTGGAAACAGTTCGCAACCTCGTTTGGATAACAACTTGCACCTAGATCGCTGTAGATCGGTAGCGGTAAGTTTGGGGGATTGGCTTCAAACTGCAGGTACATATTATACAGGGTGTAATGGCAGTGGCTGATAATTTTTTAACCGACTAAAAAGGAGGAGGTTATCAATTCGGATGTTTTTTTTTTGTTTTTATGTATGTTCGGGCATAATTTCATCATATATAGGACGGATTTGCAAAATTCTTTTTTGTTCGAAAGTGGTTTATTCCGAAATGGTCCCATTTAAATTTCATTTAGATCTGATGACGAGTTTCGGAGACAGGCAATGGAACTCTTCAAAAAACGACAGCAAATGAACCGCGATTGCTGCTATTGCAAAAATATGCAGTGTTAACACAATTTAATGGGGAATCTTAAAAAAATAAGAACTGACTTCCAAAAAAAAACAAACAAAGTGCAAAATAACTTTAATTTCGGAAGTCAAAGTAACGAAGAAACAAAAACTTTTTTACAAAAAAATAGAACCGACTTCCAAAAAAAACAAAAAGTGCAAAATAACTTTAATTTCGGAAGTCGGTATTTCTGATTTTGTTTCTTCGTTTTTTGACACCGACTTCCGAAAGTTATTTTGCACTTTTTGTTTTTTTTGGAAGTCGGTTCTATTTTTTTGTAAAAAAGTTTTTATTTTTCACTTTTTAGTTGCGTTTCCTCATTAAATTGTGTTAACAATGCATATCTATGCTATAGCAGCAATCGCGGTTGATATGCTGTAATTTTTTGAAGAGTTCCGTTGTCTGTCTCCGAAAATCATCTTCAAATGACGTGAAATTTAAATGGGACCATTTCGGAACAAAAAAAGAATTTTGGAAATCCGTCTATAAATGACGGAGTTATGCCCGAACAAACATAAAAAAAAAACATCCGATTTGATAACCTCCTCCTTTTTGAAGTCGGTTAAAAACCAGAAACACCGACTTCCGAAATTAAAGTTATCTTGCACGTATTTGTTTTTTTTGGAAGTCTATTCTGTTTTGTTTATGCTGTGCGTTGATATATCAGTCAGTCAGGACTTTGAAATTTATGTGACAGTAAAACATGCCTTTTTTTTGGGGCTGGGTAAGCAACTTATGACTTCTCCCGCTCTGGGTGGAGCGGGAGGGTGTGTCAGACTTTTACTGATACCCACCCCTTGCCTGAGTGCCCAGGGGCGCGGTAACTCTGTTACGAATTTATCAGCGACCCAGTAAAACATGCCTGCCTTCCTTTTACTGCCGTATTTTTGTTTCATCTAAACTAATAAAATACAAGGGTAAAATTGTTTAAAAGTTCTCTCTGGAAGCACTGATCTGAAAATAAAATTTTTCCACTAAATACATATATAGTTACCTACTTTCGGTTAATATTGTAGGTTACTTTTTTACCCTAGAAAAAAAGGGCTCCTTTAGGATTGTGTTGACAGTTAAGTTCACATGTAAACGAACTTTTAGGGCCTATTTACACACAGATAGCCTTTTCCATCATCGGACCACGAGACGTACGGAAATGCGGTGGACATCCCACCCACACTCACAAAACGTTTTGGGAACACAGACATTGTGCGTACAGCTAAGGAGTGAAATTCCCTGCCGGAGTCTGTGTTTCCTGATAGCTACAACCTGGGAGTATTTAGGTCAAGAGTGAATAGGTTACTTCTATGCAAGCGTGCTCCATTGTCGACTATTTAATCGCTTACCATCAGGTGAGATAGTGGTCAAACGCGAACCAACCAATAATAAAAAAGATAGACTTCCTTCTGGCACCTACTCTCAGTGTTTAAGATCAAATAATAGAAATAAATCCTATCTCATAGCAAACCGACCGTTATAAGAGCATTTAAAAAGTGGCGGACTCTTCAAAACATGTCTATAGGTACAAATCAAAAGTTTTCCATAAACGTTAGGAAGGGGAGCTTTGTAAACACAATATTGACTCCTTGTAAGTCCCGACCTCAAAAAACGGCACATAATAAGGATTTTTTTTGAGAAAACTTAGATTTGTTCGTGGAAAAACATGATTTCACTGTATTCTTTCAGTGTACTGAGAACTACCAATGTACTCACTGAAATGGATACATACGTTCTAATTTCTCAGAGTTTTTCAATCAACACGTCCAACTTTAAGGCCATCTTTAAAACCTAAATCATCAAATAAAGAAATTAATTTACTCTTAATCCTGAACTCTGCGTTCAGTGACCAGTCCCACACTTCAAAACCTTGCTGATCACCAAACTCTTGTACAAGAACCATCATATTTCTACCGTGCAGATCTATTCGCTAACTCAGTTGACATCAATTTGACTGACACTATGGTGATATATGCGTACATTGCTGCTTTGACGTATAGGAAAACAAAAATTTACTACCACGGTGCCTATTATAATCGATGTCCACCGAGTAAAGCAGCAATGTACTGCATAGTGTCTATCAAATTGATGTCAACTGAATTAGCGAATACACCTGTTGGTCCTGTGTTACTTGGGGTCGGTGCAATACCCTTTCTTCTTTCATTCCGACACAATCTATCTTTTCTTCCCTATCCTTCTAACTTCTAATTTTCTAATGTATCCTTGGACAAGAAACATCTGAGGCTACTAACAAAGTCACATTCTATCGGCGGGCGATAGCATTGCTCGAATAATCCAAGAGAGATTCTTTCTCTCTGTAGTCGGTCCCTCATATCTGAGGATCGTGGTCAGCATCAGGGTTGCATCTGGAGCGGATTTGCCTTCACCAGTTTCTGTCCAGCGCGTCTTTTACGACCGTATAGAATTTGGAGGAGGACAAGTCTTTCACTTGATCGATACATCTTGTTTGTCAGTGTCTAGTTTTTCCAGATTTTCGTCGCCTCTGCACAATGTGTGGCCGAAATACGAAAGAATGTATTATTGGCATATTATGGACAAGCGAGTTTTTCACGGAGCTGGGTCAGGACGGATGCGTAGGTGCGTTTTGCAGTCCAAGGTATTCTTAACATTCGTCTCCAGCACCACATCTCGAATGCATCAATCGTTTCTCTTTCCTGTGCAAAGATTGTCCACGTTTCCACTCCATACAGGAAGATAGATAGATAGGGAATACCAGGGCTCGTATCAATCTGACCTTGGTTTTGATTGACCAATTCCTCTTTTCTTCCAGATGTTGTTGAAACTGGTCATAGCATCTTTAGCCAACCCGATTCGCCTTTTTAGGGTTCCGTACCCGTTGCTGTCCGTCTGTCAGTCTGTCCGTCTGTCTGTCTGTCCGTCGTCTGTCACAAAAATTTGTTCCGAAGAATTTTTTAACTTCCCACTGACCAATGAACTAGAAAGGTGACATGTTTATTATTACGTATATTTTACTAACAAATATTTATTTATTATATACTTTACACAAAACCAAAACATTGATTTCTCTCATATGGTACGGCACGCTAAATGTCAGAAGTCCGACACTCACTTGGCCTGTTTTTATCTCGCGGATAGGTCTACCATCTTTGCAAAAGGGATTACCACATAATATATATAGTAGCACATGACAATTCCAGGCTTTTAAAACTTTTTCACTTTTCGTAGATTGTCACTTTGTCACGAGGCTCGGGACACAAAACTGCCACAAAATCAACCAACGAGAGGCGTTCAAGGACACAGACACGTCCTTGACAAAGAACGTAAAAACTAGTTAGCAGCATAGCTGTGTTGATTAGGGCTGTGTCACAAAGCGATGTAGTCACGCCGGTATGTCGCATACCGTGCCCGAGCCACGCATTGTTGGGGGCGATGTGTATGGGCCAAGGTATGGACGGAACGCGGAGATATCTGAAGGTATCGAGATCGAAGGCCTGAAATTCAGATCAACTGCAACAATTTTTTTTTTTTAAATGTATTTTCTCTCTTATTTGTAGAATTAAAAATGTAGACACTTGATTGATAGATGAAAACATAACAACCATCCCGGCTTCGCACGGGAACAAAATGACTCGAAAAGAAAGAAAGAAAGAAAAATTATTTATTTTGTACAGACACCAAACGCACATTTTAAAACTAAATTTACAAAAATACAAAAAAAAACTAAACCAAATTAGGTACTCAGTGATCTCATTTATGGTCACACCGGAGCATGACAACCATGGACAATACACTCCATAAACAATAGCAGGTCTATGGCGAATCGATGACATGAAACACGAAAGACACGTGGTACCATCTAGCGTCCTAAAGCAATAATTGTGCAACCTTTTTTCTGGATGAAAGGTACAAAAAAAAAAAGGTACTTATGTTCTTTTCTGTACCCCTGACAACGTTTAATATGCAAAATCTCATGATGGTCGGTTCAGTCGTTTATGCGTGAAAAGGTACCAAACAACCAAACAAACTTATGTCGCATTTATAATATTAGTTAGGATTAGGATAACCACATAGATGTATTATCCTATAAAATTATGAAGGCATTAAGAAACGCAAATGAAAAATGTTTCTACGCTGAGGAAATGTTTCCAAAAAGTATTAGGCTCAGGAATAGAACAGATTTGCCCATGATTCCTAGGACAGCACTATGTAGTAAGAATAGAATAGTTTTGCCCATGATTCATAAGACAGCACTATGTACTAAGAAAAGAATAGTTTTGCCCATGATTCATAGGACAGCACTATGTAGTAAGAATAGAATAGTTTTGCCCATGATTCATAGGACAGCACTGTGTACTTGTAGTACTCGTAAGAATAGCTATGCAATGTGTGGTCGCATATTTAACGTTACACCTGAAAAGGTAAAACCTTACTAGCTCATTGGAAGGTGTCTGAAAGCATGGTTACTAGAAAAGAATTTCTACTCAGTAAGCGATATATTTAATAAGAGGTTGGAAATTATATAATGGATTAACCTACTAATAATGTAACAACATTTCTACTCAATTTAATTTTTATTGGAATTATAATCATAATTATATAATAATATATAATAATAATATAAACCAAAAAAATAAAATTAAATATAAACCAAAATGTTTGCATGTCACATTGTTATGACAAGTGTTATGGATCTGAACCTATAGTTATTTATTTTAAGACCAAAATTGTACCAACACTTATGGCGAATAAATTGATGTTTTGTTTTTAAGTCAGTGACATACTCGAAAAAGTGGGTAGCTTAAGTCTTGTAACCTTTGGCACACTGGATCCGTTTTGCATGACTGGGATTTGTGAAATGCATGAAGGTTGAGGAAGTTTCCGTTGAGCAGTTCCTGAATAGTTGAACTAAAATAAATTCCGGGGAAACTAGGCGTGATGCAAGAAAAACGGTCATTTTAGGACATGTAAATTATTATAATTAGATTTATTATAATATTACAGTTAAATAGAAAGAAAGAAAAGAATGAAAAATAATTTATTCTGCACAGATATAACGCACATTACAGAAAAATGGAAAATAACATAAACATACAAGAATGCTAAAAGCCTCGTATTCAATCAATGTAAGTCTTTGCCTAATGTCAGAGTCCGCCAACAACCAAAGACAATACATTTATATTGCGTAATACTATGTAATCAGTAGTGCTATTCTGTAAAATCTAACCGTGAAAACTTAGGTGAAGTGAACGTGAAGTGGGCTGTCAATACATACAATCAAGGTAGAATGACAGTTCACTTCACGCTCACTCCACCTAAGTTTTCACGGTGAGCTGTTAACAGAATCGACCGGCTGTACTGCGACACTGGCACATGACAACAAACAGACCATCAAAACAAACAGAAAAAAAAAGAAACAGTTGGTGAAAGTGGAAAAACCACTACACTAATCTTTTAACAAACACGAACAAATTGAGCTGTGCGTCGCATCCGTGCAAGAACAGGTCGTTGCTCAGCAAAAATAAAACTATTAACACGCTTTGGGGGTTCACCATATTAATTTAGAGTGAAGTCATTTTATTTTCCATATTCTTCTCAGCAAACCCATCATTTAATACCCATACCATGGGAATGTATACAAAACAACTAGTCCGCCATCTTTGGGAGCCTGCCATATTGGATTTAGAATGACGTCACTTAACTAACCATGAATTTTCATCCAAACTAAAAATGTGCTTATGCAAAATTTCAGCACTATCGGAAACCGGGAAGTGGGTCAAATTAAACTTTTTAGGTAAGTTGAAGCTAATAGGTTCCCACCTATGAAATTGGCGTTTTTTTTTCTCACAAATAGAGAACCACGTCACTTCTATGAATTAAAATATTCATCAATTGCTTGATATTGTCGAATACTGACCGTCATAGACAACTGCCAATAGTAAAAAAACCTTATTACTTATAGTTTTATACAAAAAAATAATACCTTAAAAATGACTTCTCTTTTTGTTAGCAGAAATAAAACCGCTATTTGTTTTAACTTAGCCAAAACTTATTTTTGTTGCTTAATCTAAGTGCGTTATCTTAGTTTTTAAACATTATTGCATAACAGTTTTAAAACATCAGTGTTCGTAGTTGTTATATAAATTAAGAAAATGTCAGTATGAAAAATGTAAGTTCTTTAAAATTCGCCATACAAAACGCTGATTTTATAGGTGGGGACCTAATACAAGCCTGTTCAAAAGTGAGTTCATGTAGCTTCTTGCCCTTCTTCTCCATAGAGATCTATACTTTGGAATGGGAAACCAGCTTCATACTGACTGATGGACTCCGACTCCTTGAAGATTCAAAAGTGCCTGTTATTGGTATAATTAAATTATGCTTAGAGTGATTTTCATACTGTTTCCACCAATAGACAGAGTGCTTTGTGAAGAAGGTTTCGATGCATAATTACGAGTAGTACCCGTGCTAAGCTGAGACGGTTCGCCAGTTATGTCATAAAAGCACAATCAGAGTCTGATTAAATTAAATAGTCATCATTTTATCATGACGAAACAACTAAAATAATAGAATAGTAAATTCAAAATCGCGTAAGTCAGTCACGTAAAACCAACTAATACAATCCTATCACCAAATGTGTCCAACATTAACGTTGGCCTGTAAAAACATTAACAAACATTTGTCGAAGTGGGGAAGCAATTACCTTTAAATTCTTGCGAGTGGAGCCCAGCACAGACTGAGTAGTTGCTCTGAACTCGCATGTTTGGACATCATGAGGGATGGTGCAAGGGAGGAACGGAACGAAGAAAATTATAAAGAAGCGTTGAATTGTGTCAATACAAAGATTAAGAAATAAAACTACGTGTAAATCACAGACATCATTTTTGTAGCTCGTATTCTTTATTTCATAATCTATACTAATATTGTAAAGAGGTAAAGTTTTGTGAGTTTGTGAGTTTGTAGGGGATAATCTCTAGATCTACTGAGCCGATTTTGAAAATTCTTTTTTCTTTTGCCAATAGAAAGCCCTCGTTATTTGTGTGGCTATAAAAATTTGAAATCCACGCGGCTTTAGTCGCGGGCGAAGTGCTAGTATTAGATAAATACAAAAGATAAATACAAAAGTAGTTTTAAAACACATATTTATAAAAAAATACTAGCGGACCTGACAGACGTTGACTGTTCGTTTGGGTGAAGCAGTCATTATTAAAGAAAAACCGGCGAAGAGCAAGTCGGACTCGTGTGTAAGGGGTTCCGAACAAATCATATTTATTCAGGTTTAGAATAGAATCGAATAGAAAACATTTATTCGACACAGACACAACACAACAGCAACAAACAAAAGGAAAAGAGAAGTACACAAAGATACAATAAAATACAATAAAATTGTGCTGAGCGTGCCCATACCGAAAGGGTTACCTCTCAGCATTTGCTAGGCTACATATAGGTGTTTAAACTACATATATGTACTACTTATAGGTTTTCTTATAGGTTATTCTGTATTTTTTCAAAATTTTGGGCCTAGTGGTTTCGCAGATAAGGGGGCTAATGTTCATTTTTCATTTCCTTTTTCAAATAACTTAAATACTATACATTTTGGAATTATGAAAAAAAAATATATTATTTGAAGTCCTTATCCTTTTAATTGGTTATAGGTTATAATTACAGTTTAAAAAACTTTTATTTTAATTTTCTGATTTGCACCCCCAAAATGACCCCCATATCCCAAATTCATTGACAGACGGACGGACAGACTGACAGACGCACGAGTGATCCTCTATGGGTTCCGTTTTTACATTCCCCTAAAAACCGAAGAACCCGTTTACAGCGCCACCAGGTCCAATTGTAAATCTAAACTAACCAGGGAGTGTGAATCATTGCAAGTCCTAAGAGAGAATTTGTAACTTTTTAGTACTCCAACCTGGGTTGATCAGAAGTTTTTGATCAGTATCAGAAAGAGGATTGATTGGCATCAATAAAAATGTTTGTGTAAAATAAGCAATTTTAAGAAAATGGCCTTTTTTTTTGAAAATCTGTGAATTGAGATCAATATTTCACGAAAATTATGGATAGTCTTCTAAAACTATTTTCGTGTAGCTGCAGCGGTTAAGGTAGTTGCCTTGCTTCACCGCTGAAAGTTTCCAACCTGTTTTTTTATTGGGTGGGAAGTCATCAAATATCTTCTCCCGCTCTAGGTGGAGCGGGAGGTCGTGTGAGACTCTAACTGACTAAAATCCACCGTGTTCCTTCAGTCGTCTGTGCCAGGGCCACGGGAGTGATCAAAGGAGTAATCCTTGGATCACTCCCGTGACCCTGGCAGTTCCATCTGTATACTATTTACATACTAAAATTTATAAGTAACTATATTTAAAAAAAAACTCTTGAAATGAAACTTAAAATAACAGTAATTCATTACTTTTTTTATGTCAGCAAGAAATCTTACCATCAGGTGAGATAATGGTCAAACGCGTGCCTATCAACCATAAAAAAAAAAACTGCTATCGCTACACCGACTTAATAAGGCGCAGTTGTAATACTTGTCGTTTTATGTATAATAAATGAATAATGCGTCTAATTCTGCACTGTGCTTCTTGATGGGCGAGTCCTATTACTGGGTGGGCGACGTAACTGTAAGGCGCTATTAACTGCCAATGACCTTGAATGGTTAGCTTGCGTGTTCTGTGCTGAGCTCACGTAATGATCGGGCTGATATTCGGTCAGTACCGAATATCAGCACAATCATTACTGATTACCTGCTTCATTTCTCTGCTGGGCCAGCCAGGACCAATGTGGAGCACTATTCATTCGTTTTGTAGAGCTCGTCTCACCATCTTCTGTGGGGTTGAGAAAACATAACTATTTTTCAATCAACAGTGCAATACTGTTTTGATGAATACCTTGATCAGCCCATGTATTCTATAACCCAGTTGTTGTCAACATAGTAACCTAATTCCCAAATTCAAGACAGAAAGTCTCCCATTACAATTATTCTAAATGTTAATCACACAAAACAAATTTGTTCTAACTCGAAAGTGATTGCGAACCTCGTAAAGTGACTAAATTCCATCGAAACTCGATCTACATAAAGTACCTCAAGTAAACAGAAGACGTTTTGTTTTATTAATTAAATACCATTCATACATATTCAAAGTGATTTATTAATTGATCTGTTATTTTAAATTGTCTGATTTTCTTCATTTAAGGCCTTATGTTTAACATTCTTCGTCTTTCGTTCTTGAGACGACACAAGCACAAGTTTTAGATGTATTCTTTCTGTGAAGTATATCATGGTAATTATCATAGCTACTGCTGGAGTGGGTTTGTCAAAACTTCCCATATAACTGATAACAGGTTAAGACCGAATAACCAGTAAATTGGCCGTCGGCCCCACAACTACTGCTGGAGTGGCTTTGTCAAGACTGCCCATATAACTTATAACAGCTCTTACCGAATAACTAGATTGGCCGTCGGCCCCACAGCTACTGCTGGAGTGGCTTTGTCAAAACTTCCCATATAACTTATAACCGGTCTTACTGAATAACTAGTAAATAGGCCGTCACGACAGAAATACACATTCTGTGAAAATTTCAACTGTCTAACTATTACGGATCATAAGATACACCCCGCTGACAGACAGACGGACAGCGGAGGCTGTGCGTCTGTCTATCCCGTGTCCCGTTGGTTACCATTCGGGTACGGAACCCTAAAAAACTGAGTCAACTACCCTATTCTTAGCACTCTTTAAATCGAAATACCAATAAAACGAAACGTTTTCACATACGAGACAACCAAATTACACATTAACAGATTAATGTGAAGCTCTCTAAGCGTTCACAATGAATGATGGTGACTGCCGGCCATTTTATCGACCATAAACTTAGAATACCTCATAAAGAAGCCGTTTGAGGACCCATTGTGTACGTTTTGCATTTTATTTCTAAGTACGTCCTCTTTTACATGTATTAGTTTAAGATGCTGACGGACGATCTTGGTTACGAGAAACTTTACAATAATATCAGTACTTTCGACACTTAGACATATAATATTTCGTAGTTTTAAAACTAGTTTCAAAAAGTTTTAAACAAATATTATTTAATAATGACTTCAATTATACGAGACACTTATTAGAAAAAAAAACATGTGTGCAATTCACACGTGGTAGAAGTGAAACCTTCAAAAATTTTGGCTAAAACAAAACACTGTATAATGCTCTCATTTTAAAACACAAAAACAAAACACTGTATAATGCTCCTATCTCATTTTAAAAACAAAACACTGTATAATGCTTCCTACCTCATTTTAAAACACAAAAACAAAACAATGTGTAATGGTTCCTATCTCATTTTAAAACACAAAAACAAAACACTGTATAATGCTTCCAATCTCATTTTCTCACACATTAAATCTTATGAATTTATGTGTCTCTCTCTTTTTACTGTCGCTTTTTCGTTTCATCGACTTTCCAATCACAACGATGCTAAAGAAGTTTTTACTTCAAAATGTTCGGACTGCAAAGGCAAAATTAAGCTTTTTAGCCATTTTTTACATAAAATATTAAAAGGTATGGTAACCCAATATCGCTCGCCACTAGAACGATTTTTAGGGTTCCGTAACCGAAGGGTCTAAACGGAGCCCTATTGCATTGCTACTCACGTCTGTCCGTCTGTCTGTCTATCTGTCTGTCTGTCCGTTATCAGTCACAAAATTTTGTTCCGAAGAATTTTTTAACTTGAAATTTGGTGAGAATGTTTATTAAAACGTATATTTGGTACGGAACCCTAAATGTGAGAAATCCGACACGCACTTGACCGGTTTCTTTTACAAAATTATTATTTGTTTAAACTTCATGTACCTATAGGAGGGATACATAGGCGGACGTAATGCAATAAGACATTCTCTACTTTCAGTCTTTGGCCGTCATTATTCACTTATACAACTTCATCAATGATCTTACAAACACAAAAAAAAACTTTCTTCAAAACAACAATACAATAAACATTTTACACATCAGATTACTTTGACGAGCTAGAAGGTGGCTCTTAATTAGTTCAGACAATTATCCGCTGTGAGATTGAGGGCTGTGTGGATAATGAAAATAGGCAGGTTGAGAATTGATCCTAATATGGGAGAAAAGTGGTGATTTAATCTATTGAGTCCGTGGTTTAAATTGGCTCTCTATTAAGTTGATTTGTGCTAAAGATAAAGATTATTTTTATTTTATTTTGTTTATTGGGGAAAAAAACAGTTACATGCTAGAGAAAATACTCAACTCAGAAACCGACTCTAAGGGCCTGTTCCACAGTCTGTGGATAAGATCTATCCAATAGACTATGTTCTATGCTATATTAAAACGAAAGTTATGCTGAGATGACACCAAGAGAGAGATAAGGGAGTATTTAGAATTTCACCTGCGAGTATCTTAGCTTTTAAAAAATGAAAGATAAAATAAAAAAATAGTCAAAATATATTTTATAAAACAAGCTTTTATCAGGGACAATGAACTAAAAAGTTAAAAATAAATTCTAGTAAGTATTTGGCGTGTGAGCAGGTGGCCAAGTGGTATTGGCCGCAACTTACAACTTGTAGATCGTGAGTTCAAACCCAGACAGGCGCTTTACTTTGTGTAAACAATTTCATCACCACTGCTCTCAAAACGGTGAAGGAAAACATCGTGACGAAACCGGCATGTCCTAGAACCAAAAATTCGAAGACATGTGTCATCCACCAATCCGCATTGGGCCCGCGTGGTGGATTACGGCCCACACCCTCTCACAGAGAGGAGGCCTGTGCCCCAGCAGTGGGGACATTAAAAGGCTGGTGATGATGATGATTTGGCGTGTAGGTAGCGAAGCTTGGATATATTGTTTCATTACGGAGTTCCGGTGCCTATCTTCTTGCTTCATCAGCAGAACCATTTATTTTTTACTTCGTCATAGTCACTGGAAGAATTGAGTTGGCCATCTGTGGTCATCTTCATCAGTTCGATTTATACTTTGTGAATACAAATGCTTGATTTGCTGATGAAAATATCAAAATCGTTATACGTATACCTCTAATATTTGAGGAGTTCCCTCAATTCCTCATGGATCCCCTCATCAAAACTGGATTTTGATAAAAATGGGACCAATCTGAAAGTATATAAAACAAAACAGAATTTTCCAAATCGGTTTATAAATGACGGTTTGGAGGTATGCGGAACAGAGTGTAAAGTACCACAACCTCCATTGAAAAGGGAGGATCCTCCGACCAGACGGGTGTTGTGTCTGGTCCGGGCAACTGCCCAATGGTTGATTTCGGACTGTTGTATATGTTCAAATCGCGCGGAGAACTCTGCTTGCGCGATGTAGGATTTTGTTATTTTTAGTTCGTGTGCGGCGTCATAGATCTCGCTACAACGGAGTTCTGAGGTAACAAACTCAAAAAAATACAACCGAATTGAGAACCTCCTTTTCTTTTTAGAAGTCGATTTAAAAAAAAAAACAACTTTTTAAACCGGTCTAGAAATGACGGTGTTCTAAGGGAAAAATCTTTTTTTTTTTAATAAAACAGAATTGCGAACCTCCCCCTTTTTTGAAGTCGGTTAAAAATAGACATCCTACCGTGGCTAGTTAATTTACTACGCTTTACCACATTCATACTTAATGAGTTAGTGACACAAAACTATCAGAAAGTTTACAGAAAGATACAACAGCCGGAGGAGGAGAAACATGATATTTTTACTACAATTCCATAACATACTGAACTATAGTTAAAACAAAAACTCCAAACTAAATAAAACTTAAAATATGGCGTCAAAAAATTCATCAGCATCGTGGTAATGGCGCCAGTCTTTTGGGCACACTTCAAGTCTAGTATGTAAATAGTTATATATATTAATTGTTTATAAATAAATATAAAAAGCTATTTCATAATTCAACCACAAAGTTTTACAAAAACATCCACATTTCCAAATACCACTTAAATATTTTTAACGAAATACCTCAGTTAACTTCAGGACCACTTGTTTACCAACGTAATCTTCTATTTCGTCGTCAATAATGAGGTCTTAGAGGAGCCGGGCTGCCTCCACCAACAGGGGTCACTTTTCATTATTTTTATTTGCCCAGCTCTGGTTGGTCGCCGTGTTTGCGGACGCCTGCTCGACAAATACTGCAAATTGTTCGTGTACACATAAATACTGGTACTTTACCACTCTCATGTACTGGAGTCTTGATGTTCATTAAACAAAAATAATGAGAATTTCGCTGACGAAATTCTGATGGTAAATAATTTTGACTTAAGTTTTTTAAATTGGGAAATATTTTCAGTGTTTTCCGTCTGCTTATTTCAATGAGAATGGCGACAATTTTCGTGTTTTATATTTTGACATAAGCTACTCGTTCTACTTACACTATAATAAGGCTGAGAAAAAGCATTTTTATCTCTGGGTCCAACTCCGAATGAACTTTAATATTTTTCAAGTTCTGCACGGTATAGCTTTTATGGAACCAGCAGTTACTCCTCAGTTGTTACCAGAAACTGCACTAACCACTTTTCTAATCTAACTACCCCGTTGTCCCACTGATGAGCAAATAAATAAAAATAAATTAATTAGATCTTATATTTCAGACAACGTCCATATTTTGTTGCCTTTTTCATACACGCCTCTGCGGTTGCCACTTTAACATTTTGTATACTATTATTAGTCCATTCTTGGACATGGACCTTAGTTGACTGCTAAAAATACCCAAGGCATTAAGTCTGGATGGATGAGAGGCCTATGTCCAGCAGGGGATGTTTTCCGACTTAAATGATGATCAAGGCTTCCAGAGACCAGCTGTTCCAAGGTCTGTTTTGTTCCAGGGCGAGAGCCCCGGGCCGGAGCGGCGCAACGGCGAGTGCGAGCCGTCAGAGATGCCGCCCTCGGACGCGCCGCCCGCGCCCACCGCGCCGCCGCCTGACCCACCAGCCACCACCACCATCGTAAGTCCTCATTAAAGAAACCATCCATCATCATCCTTGTGTCTTCTTCTTCCATGTATTTCTATTCTAAAGAGACCACCGTACCGCAAGAGCTGGTTTGAGGAATTGCGGGACAGGAGTTGCAGCAGCAGGAGAATATTGGCTAAAAATGCCACCCGATGGGTCATAAACCACAGTTTCACCCTATTTAGTACCAGAAGGAATCGTAAAGACTGGCAGAAATGAGCTGTCTATCTAGGTATGGTGATGATGTGCCAGGGACTTTTAAACAAAAGGAAACTCACTTACTCCATGAGTCTGTACGGCAATCACGCGAATTTTCAAATGATAAAAGAAGGTCATTCGTCAAACAGATATCAAGGACGGGCCTTCTCCTCGATATATATTGATTTCAGAGATTTTATTTCGAAAATATTTTGCGGCTAACGCCAGTAACGTTACAGCAGCCGCCACAGAAGAGTCGGTCCCTCGTGGTTCCGCTGACCTGCCCGACTGGGAGACCGGGGCCAAGAAGATTGTGTTGTTGCTCATCTAGTCTTCTCCATCAGTTCCTAACGTCAGTAATTTTACAGCAGCCACCGCAGAAGAGTCGGTCCCTTGTGGTCTCGCTGACTCCACCTCGGGAGCGGGAGACATGGGCCAAGAAGGCGGAGTTCCTGCTGGCAGTGGTGGGTTTCGCGGTCGACCTGGGCAATGTGTGGCGCTTCCCTTACATCTGCTACCAAAATGGCGGCGGTAAGTTGCTTTGACCATTTACTGTCGTAAATCTCTTATATGGAGACTTTTGAAAAAACTATTCTACTGATCCATTAAGGCAAGCACGAAGTCTGACTCCTGCCAGCAGCAACTGTAGAAGGACCTTATTATTTCGTCTTCCATTACTATCGCGTCATGAGCCTACTTTACAGGGAAATTCTAACCGCTTAAGGATCATTGATGCCAGATTTCTACGTGTAGTCTATGGCGAGTAGTGGTGCACCACACCCTAGACATATATCGTCTATGGTTGTCTTTGGTGTGGCCAGAAATGAGATCACTAGGCAATTAGTTTAGTTTTATTATATTTTTGCTTGGATACTAGGCTTTTGTAAATTAATGTGCATTTGTAATCTGTGCAAAATAAATAATTTTTCTTTCTTTCTTTCTTTTCTATTTCACATTCGGTACATATACGAGTATATCCATAAAGGCCTGCGTAAGGAGTCCCTACAAAAAAGCCCTCAGTACCGTTATTGTTCACAAACAAAGGTGTTTCCACCAGGTGCGTTCCTGATTCCATACTGCGTGATGTTGCTGTTCGGTGGGATGCCTCTCTTCTTCATGGAGCTGGCACTAGGGCAGTACCACCGCTGCGGCTGCCTGACCTTATGGAAAAGGATCTGTCCAGCGCTCAAGGGTGAGTCTTTCCCATTTGTAGATGCTGTTGTCGATGCAAGAGATGTTCGCCAACTTCACCGCGAAAAGTTTGAAATGTATTTCAATTTGCGTATTTTTATCCAGTATTCTTGTAAATGCTCTTCAATATAAAATGTAACGGTCACTGGTATCTTACGTCAAAACTGGTGACAATGAATTGCCACGATTTGAAGAACATCACAAGGACAATAAACTTGTTTTATTCTGAAAAATATCCCTATCAACAAAAACCGAAGTAATAGATAGATGGAAACCGTACCCATCAAAGATATTACCAGTGAACAATACTCTATAGGAGACAGTGAGAGTCGTCGATGTCCCCAGAGGGCGCCACCGATCAACAATCAGTATTGAGGGATAAAGTGCTGCTTAATACTTGTTTGTAGATGAAAAGCGCGTTGCCGAGCTTTGATTATCAGGAAAAATAATTGGATTTTGTATTAGTTGGTAGCAAACCTTCTGTTACAAGTATCTTCCCAGGATATTAAAATTGTTGATTATTTCATTGAATACTTAGATTCACTTTTGAACACACGTAAAATACTCGTTTGTAATTGCCGTGAGTCACAACCAAACATGCATACCTACATAAAACATCCAATACATGAGTTCGATTCTCAGTTAACCCGTTGGCTAATCTATGGATATATGCCACACCATAAAAGCCTACAGTCTCACCACTTACCCATATTGTTTCCCGAACTCAGTATAAAACGAAAATCTAGCATTCATGTGTAAACGTGGAGTGTCTGAGTGTCCGAGAGTGTCGGAGGGTGTCCGGAGATTACTTGCGGCTTATAAATATACAGGAGGCAATGCTTTTAACACCGGACAAATGGTCGTGTGTAGTGGATGGCTAGTTAAAATGTATGAAACGGATCCAAAGTGGCGGTGGCTACTGTTTGGTGTGTTGACTGCTGATTGAGTGGCTGGTGATAGTTTAGAGCCGTTTGGGAGATATTATGTGAGAGGACCTGTAATTGGCCACTGCGTAAGACTAAGATCTTTTATTTATTTATTTAAACTGCATGTACAATAGTGGTACATAGACGGACTTACTGCAACAAGACATTCTCTACCAATCAACCTTTGGGTTAAAGAGACTACTCTGTGGTGTAGGTGTACAATACACAGTATTGGATTATTTATTTAGTTTATTTAATTATTTATACTTTAACTACAATACAAATTATACTAAACTAATAAATACAATATGTACAAGAGGCATAACAGATCCGGTAGGAGTAAAGCTCATTGGGCATCAAAAAATTCGTCCAAATCGCTGTCAATGGGAAAAGTGCCCAGAACGCTGGCAGCATTGCCACGTTAAATGGCAATGCTGATTCGTTGGCCGAAAAAAAGGCCAGCCCTCTGGTCACGTGAAGAGTCGACTAAATGTTTGCTTTTTTTTTATTTAGTTGTCGTTTTTATTGAATGACAGGGTTCATGAATTGTTTGATTTATTTAATTGTATTTTAAATTAGTGACATTTTTAATTGGATTGTTTCATGAATTGTATTCATTATTTTATTGTTCTTTTAATTAAATGACATATTGAATCGGATTCTTATTGAATAGGATTATTTATTTAATGGTATTTTAATGAAACTGTTAATTGATGCTTTTTTTTTTATTTAGTTGTATTTTTTATTGAATGACAGGGTTCATGAATTGTTTGATTTATTTAATTGTATTTTAAATTAGTGACATTTTTAATTGGATTGTTTCATGAATTGTATTCATTATTTTATTGTTCTTTTAATTAAATGACATATTGAATCGGATTCTTATTGAATAGGATTATTTATTTAATGGTATTTTAATGAAACTGTTAATTGAATAAGTAGCTATTAAAATTATTTTACTCTATCGCATTAGGTACAATGGCTTGTAATGATATTAGTTACTTAGATAAATTAAAAAAAAAAAAACAAAATAACAAAAATAATGAGATGTCTTGTACACAGAAACTGTTGGTTTACCTTAATAAATAAATATGATGATTTGAAATCATCATATTTATTTATATATTCTTTTTGGAACCTTCTGAATTTCTGATATGGGTTATATAATAATATTTATTTATTTAAGACAGCGTTGGTCCACAATCAGGTGTTAGTAATACATAAATAGCTATGTTAAAGTTCTTTCAAAGATGTAATTTTTAAAACCGGTAAAAGTATAGTGAGATCGATTTAAAAAAAAAAAAAAAATTTGATGTAAGTACAATAATAATAAAAATTAACTAATAAAAATAATAAAATGAAATTGACAACTTTATTATTAAGTAATATAATTTTAATCCAATAACACACAGTCCAATTTATTCAATACCTATTAATTCTATTATAAAGTGTGAAACATAAAAAAAAACTTCAAACAAACATACTCCATACTTAGTTTTACAAAGTGAGAACAAGAACAGATTGAACAGGAATACGTCACAACTAATTTCAATTAATTTATTCCGATTTCACACACATATGTATATATAATAAACAGACAAGAGGAGCTCGTGGCTAAAGTAATAACAGCCGCACGGGTCGATCCATGAAGTTAAGCTACGCTTGCCGGGGTTGGTCCATGGATGGGTGAACATCTTTACATACCGAGACTCCTCCGTGCCTCGGAAGCACGTTAAGGCGTTGATTCCAGCCATCAATCATGGATCTTTGACAGTCGTTAGGGGTCGTCAGAAGCCCGAATAGTCTAACAACCAGTCTTACAAAGGGGTATCGCATTACCCAGTAACTGGGTTGTGGAGGTCAGATAGGCAGTCGCTCCATGTAAAGTACTGATATTCAGCTAAATCCGGTTAGACTGGAAGCCGACCCCAAGGTAGTTGAGAAAAGACTAGACAGATTGGAGTATAATAAACAGACAAGAAAAAGGAAACAGAAACATAGGTACAAAGGTAATGCTTATTTCTAAAGAAATCTCTACCAGCATACGTGTAAGAGAGTTGAAACATAAAGAGAAGTAGACACCGTGTGGAAGAGTAGTAGGAAAAATAAATAGCTACTTAAAACAATTAAATTTATCTATTTATATAAAACAAAATTGGGTTAGTTACACCATTTACGAGTACAACTCAAGAAACCCGGACCGATTTTTAACCGACTTCCGAAAGGCGGAGGTTATCAACTCGAATGTTTTATTTTTTTAATGATCATTGATTTGATGGATTTGTCTCCGCCCCGGATAGCAGAATAACTATTAAAACATTAAATTTTAACCGACTTAAAAAAAGAAGGAGGTTATCAATTCGGATGTTTGTATTTTTTTTTATGTATGTTCGGGCATAACTCCGTCATTTATTGACGAATTTTCAAAATTCTTTTTTTGTTCGAAAGGGGTTTGTTTCGAAATGGTCCCATTTAAATTTCAGATAAATCTGATGATGGGTTTCGGAGGCAGACAACGGAACTCTTCAAAAATTGACAGAAAATTAACCACGTTTGCTGCTATCGTATGTCTATGAATTGTTAACACAGTTTAATGGCGAACCACAACTAAAAAGTAAAAAATAAAAAACTTTTTTACAAAAAAATAGAACCGACTTCCAAAAAAAGTGCAAAATAACTAAACAGCAACATATGAAATAATAATTAATACTACCCCAAAAGGGTCTTATAAGTCATCTCAACCTTCATCAAACTCAAATAACATATCGGTGCATGCAGGTTAGTAATTTTCCCGCTGACATTGGTATAAGTAGGAACGAGTCGATGAAGAGCACCGCAAATGTTTGCCGAACGGATCACGCAGCTTTCTGCGTCTAGCCGGCCTAGGTAGCAGTCTAGTAGGCTAGGTACTAGGCTGTCGCCAAGCCAAAAAGACAGACTACTTTTTAAACGAACGAAAAGTGATGAATATGAAAAACTTTTTTACAAAAAAATACAACTAACTCTTTATTTTTCGCTTTTTAGTTGTGGTATAACTTCACCCTAGCTGTTTTTTCCCCAACATCTGCTACTTGAGTTATGGAGTGCAGGGTGGTGTTTCTAACGCGATCAGATCGTTTAACACCTATTATGCTGCGCTCCATTCCTCGTTGACAAATTAATAACCACTTAAAATGGAATTTGAACATAATTGGTGAAATTAACGTGAACTAGGCTGTACATATCTGCGTGCCCCTTCAGAGCGTACTAGCGTGATGTTATGTTACGAAATGTTGTAAACAATAAACAGACATACGATTGCAGTAATCCCGGAAGACTTGCTATCATTTGTTGTAGAATTCCATGCTCTATCTCCGAAGTTCTTCATCAGATTTACCATAAACGGGACCATTTCAAGAATATTCTTTTACGAATAAAAGAAAGAATTTTGATAATCAGTCGACATACATAAAAAAAACAAGATACATACATTCGCACATACAACTATCTCCTTTTTTCGAAGCCGGTTAAAAAAGCTGCAGATTTGTATTCGTATAACTCGGAAAAATGTAGGGAACAGCCATTTCTTTTGCGTTTTCAGGGTTAATCCCTTAGTAAAAGTTGGTTATATTCGTGCGTGCTTTCACTCTCTGAAAGATCTTTCAGTTAAAAGTAATATTTAACATTTTTAGAGTCACTGCAATAAAAGAAAATAATAATTTCAACACAACACAAACACAATGCGTGTTGTGTTATTGTCTATGGCTACGAACATCTTGCTACGCGAGTAGCGCGGTGATACGAAACGTGAAGTCCGGTCTAGGCCGGTAAAACCGCGGGGCACAGCTAGTATAACTATATTTTTGAAACCGCCTCATGACCTTTATTTTGATATCCCACATGACCATGTCACAAAAATAGGACCACACTTAGCTAATGGTGGCCGCCTTTTACTTTTACTTTTACTTTTACTCTCTGTTTGGGGCAGTCAGGTAAAATTATTGACAGTAGTTTCCAAAAATGTATTTTTTTTTGGGACAAGCCCGCCACACTATTCCCAAACCACTGTAACTTCTGTAAGCCAAAATCAACAGTGGCAACCACCAGAAAAAACGCCGAGGCAATGAAGCTCGACGAGTCCCAGAGAAACGATTAAACTGTCTTGCCTCCCGCAACGAAATTAATCAGAAAAGACAGCGAAGGAGAAAGAAAAACATAATTTCCATTTCCCTCCTAATCAAGCGGGAGACAGAACAAAACTAGGCCATTAGGCACAAAGGGGGTTATTACAACTGGGGTAAGCCCAGTTGCCAAGCACCACTCCACCACTTCCAAAAATGAATATTAATTTTCTATTATTTTGAGAATCTGCAATCACAGCCATAGTTTTCGGAATATCCTTTTTGCATTACGCAACACATTACCCTCCCGGTAATGTGTTTATCAGACTATGTATGTAGGTTGATTCATTAATTCCTTTGTGGCGCTTTAGAAACCAAATGCGTGGACCGGTTTTGATAATTCTTACGTCAATTGATGATCCTAATCTTGCGAGTGCTACTAAAGACATGGCAGTAATCAACATACAATATGGCGACAATCAGACGTCATATTGTAAAAAACAAAAAATAAAGGGTTCGACGAGGCGATTCCAAAAATATAACTCATTAAAATGTAGAAAATAAAAAGTTGTTTTTTTTTTTAAACTCAAACCAAACAAGTCACTTTTGAAGCAGTCTGATGCAGTTGGTGGCATGCAATCAATAATTGAACTAAAAAACTGTCAGCAACATTAAAAAAAAATTAAATTAATTATTGAGGTCTACGAAAATCTTGCTACGAGACTACGATGCTACGCGCGTAGCACAGTGCTACGAAACAATGGAGGATGCTTCCTCTACGTAGGGATTAGTAAGATAGCTTCTCGTAGGCTTTCTTCGGCGCATAGACAATGGCGGCCAATCTAGATTATGATCTTAATACCTAGGACCTTGCCGGTAGACCTAGGCTGTGGTGTAAGTGTATCGGAAGCCCTATACTACAAAATATATCTAGGTGACTTAATACAGCTCGTATTAAGTCACCTAGATATATTTTGTAATTCTAGACCTTTTTTATTTGAGATTGGGAAGTCATGGGAGTGGGAGAGCGTGTCAGACTCTTACTGACTAAAACCCACCCCTGTTCCTTCCCTGCCCTGAGTGCCCAGGGGCGCGGTAATTCTGTTTTGAATTTATCCACAATCCCTGGGCAGGTATCGGCCATGACGGGCCGTTATGATTGCTGACAACTCTTTGAGGCGCACCTGGAACACTACGCGCCGTTAACTCTCGGGAACTCGGGCCTGGTTCTGATCAGACGGCGAGCTACCCACTATTCGCCGTCCACAGGCCCGGGTCTATGGTGGCCGGAGATCGTCTCGTGACGTCCTACGCCCAGGGCGTCTCCTGCGGCGGCTGCTGCTGGGTGCGTGAAGGCGACTCTGTTGAGCCTCCCTCACCCGTTCCGCCTCCTCCTTCGCGAGAATTACTGCTTCGCAAGAAGGAGACTGCTTCCCATTCCCTTTCGCTCCGTACCATGGCCTCGACCAGGGCCGGACGCGAGAGGTCGCTGCCGCCTATCGCATCCACGAGGACACGGCGGGGCTCCGCCCAAGTGGGGCACAATGCCATCGTATGCTACACCGTGTCCTCTGGGCGATCCTCACAGTGGTGACATTCGGGCGTTTCCCTCCGCCTTATCCTACACAGGAACATCCCGAAGCTTCCATGTCCGGTGAGGACCTGCGTTAGGCGGAAGGTGAGGACTCCGTGGCGCCTCTCCAGCCACTCCCCAAAGAGGGGCCTTATCGCCGCAATTGCGGACAGTTTAATCGTTTCTCTGGGACTCGTCGAGCTTCATTGCCTCCGCGTTTTTTCTGGTCACCACTGTTGATTCTGGCTTACAGGAGTTACAGTGCTTTAGAATAGAATAGAATAGAATAGAATAGAATAGAATAGAATAGAATAGAATAGAATAGAATAGAATAGAATAGAATAGAATAGAATAGAATAGAATAGAATAGAATAGAATAGAATAGAATAGAATAGAATAGAATAGAATAGAATATTTATTGAATTATGGTTTACAAAAAGTTTACATTTAGTCTACAGTAGTAACATTTCCTATACAATTATAGTGCCTAAAAATAAACTAAAACTGAAATATGGTTCATTACTGGTGCGAAATAAGATAATGGTTAGGAATTACAATGTTAGATAGCGACCCGGCCGAACTAGGTTCATTCAAACCTGTGTTTCAGGCCATCACTTTACAATTTAATAAAATTTGGGACAGTAAAAATTTAAGTTAAACTGATTTAAATAATCTATTAACAACTATGAGAAAAAGCATATTTGTACAATATAATCTTAAACTAAACCTATGTAAATATGCAAAAGTAAATACTTACGAGGAAATACTCGTAATGCTTTGGGAATAGTGTGGCGGGCTTGACGTATAAAAGTGTTTTTTACAACAAACTTGCAAAATAAATATCATTTATCACTAGGTTCAAAGAATACCTTCCTGTTAAATGTATAAGAGAAAATTAAAATATTTAAAGGGGAATGCCCATACAAAGGAGGATCTCAACACCAAAACTTAGTAACCATGCGCACATCACTAGCGCATCTCCACGCGCATCGCTGCGCTCTCGTCCAGTAAGTAGCCATATTTTGCTTGAACGTTACACACGGCTCACAGTTACACAAGAATCAATTAAAACCTTTGTAAATTTATTATACAATATTATATTAGTCCTGTGTGTCCCTTTAAGTAAACGCAGTTATTAAAGTGTTCGTTTTTGAATTCATGTGTTTACAACTATCCTACTTCCCCACAAATAGGTATGGCAAAACGCTTGAACGCACGGCAACTCGTTCTAGTTTCCACAAGGTCCGTGTAATAGACAACTCCAGACGTAGGCTGAATACTATCCGACATAATATTGCGTTCAGTTTGCCAAAGAGTACACTCCCATAGGATATGATGTGCGGATTGTTCGTATTCGCAATCAGTCAGTTTGAGGTTTAAGTAATCTAGAGATCTTGGCACGATCGTATTGAGGTAAAAAGTCTGGGTCCGTACCGTAGTCTTTCGTGCGAAATAGCACATTGCAGCACGTCGCTGCACCTCAAGGTCGACTGGAAGTACACCTGCAAGTACCGGTAAGGCTTCAGTGCTAACCGTCCTATACGCTTTACATAGGAAAATCAAAGAGCTTAATACTAGGCTAAGACTTAAGGTTACCTTTCAACATAAGTTGATATTATAAGCGGTGCGAAAGTAAGACGGTTCCGATCACTCCACTGAGATATTAATCGAAGGGAAGTGTCAGCCAAACTCTCAAGTCCAACCCGAGTACTTGACTGAATGATCAGCAGCCCATCTTCTCCATACCCGGTTAATGGACAACCGCAAGGATGCGGAATCGCGAGAACATCATGGTACCCCAAATTCCATACATACGGGCCTATCACTGAGCCCTGAGGACATCGCATTATTAGAAATTTCGTCACAGAATGATGTCCAAGTTTGAGTAGTAGTAGCGAACCATTTAAAAAGTACGAGTGAACAAGAGCATAAATATTTTTGTAGCAACCACGGGTTTTCATTTTGAGTAGTAGCACTTTTACACGTCAATTTAAACTAGATGAGGCCAGTAGATTTTCTTTAAAATAAAATGGATTTAAACTTCTTAAGTCGAAACTCTTAACTCTAATACTTTTCGAATCCGCGTTCCTGACTAAGTTTGTTAGCCGTAAAGAATATTCCGAAATACTTTCCGTCCGTGTCGTATTGGCTGCATCAAGCTCGAGTCTCGCTAGATACTCAGTAGTGATAATTTGACTAATCACGACACTTCTTCAGATTTCGCACTTCTTTCGCAAATTCACAAAACTTCTTGCAATTATAACTGTCTTCGAGGAGTTTGGACTTTCGGTTTCAAGAATTAATTTCTCTAAAAGTATTTTACAATATTCACTTACAAGAGAAACAAAAAAAAACATACTTAATAGTTATAGGTACTCGTACAACATCGGGCAGAATAACCATTTAAATTGTTATATCGAATATCACTTACAATTATAAGGTTAGGTACAGGCTTAAACTGTCTCTGCCAAATATTTTTTTAGTTTAACTTTAAAGATACTTAAAGATTTCGACATTTTAATTTCATTTGGTAACATATTATGTAATTTGGCTCCCTCATCTTATATTATATTTGCCATAATTTGTTCTTGGAATAGAGACTTCCAGAGTGTTTAGTTTACTGCTTCTTGTGTTTCTTAAAATTTTTGATTAAATTTTACGATATAACTATGTATATAAAAAGTGCGTTATAAATGTCCTTGTCGAAATTGTTGTTTTGTACTTGTCAAAATTCTGTGACCAACTAACACTAATGAAACGATCCAATTAAGGTTTAGTTTAGGTTATAATTACGACACCTCTCCTTTGATATTGATACGTTCTTGTTAAGGCCATCGTCGACTTAAACAAGGAAGGTCAATAGACAATTTTAAATAAATACTATAATAATGAAAACGACCCATATGTCTGTTATGAGTCATTACTTTTATAAATGCTAGTGCTAAGCGCAGTTAGTTAGTAATTCGTTAGTTTGAGAGCTGGCTACTGACGGAAAAATCCATTAATCATAAGGATTTTATCTAGTTAAAATCCTACTTCACACTATTGTAGCAGCATATTTACATATAGCCTGCCCGGCCGAGTAACCGACCGCGGAGCCCTAGCTACCGCCACCACGATGGTGGCGCTCCCTGTCGTGAGATTTGTGAACCACAGAACAAATTCTTGTTGTGCTGTTATGGCTCATTAATTCGCAAAGTGCCCGCTAACATAGTTTGTAAAAAGTATGTATAAAAGTAGTTAGTTTTATCAAATAAATGCTCATACGAGTAACTATTTAGCGTCTCCAACTGGTTGTTGCCCTGTATACCCTCAGCTACCGACCTAACAGTGGTGACCCCGCGAACAACTTATCGCAACCATCGCAAATCATGGCCATCAAGCAACCCGAAAGTAGTGAATCTACAGCACTGCACATCCCAGAAGTAGCCGGTATGTCGTTGTCACTACGGATTCCATCATTCTGGCGTGACCGAACCCGCTTATGGTCCGACCTAACACTATCATACTCAAATCAAATCTGCCTAGCCTTTTCCCAACTATCTTGGGGTCGGCTTCCAGTCTAACCGGATGCAGCTGAATACCAGTATTTTACATGGAGCGACCGCCTATTTAATCTCCACAACCCAGTTACTGGGTAATACGATACCCCTTGGTAAGACGGTAGGTCGTCAGAAGCCCGAAAGTCTGACAACCAGACTTTCGGGCTTCTGACGACCCGTAACGACTGTCAAAAATCCACGATTGACAGCCGGGCTTTCCAAGGCATGGAGGAGTCTCGGTATGTAAAGATGGTCACCCATCTATGGACCAACCCCGGCAAGCGTAGCTTTACCTGATGGATCGACCCGTGCGGCTGTTATTACTTTAGCCATGAGCTATATCTATCTATTATATCTACTATCCTACTAATATTATAAATGTGAGTTTGTAAGTATGTTTTTACTCTTTCACTGACTGAAAGGATTTTGATGAAACTTTATAATAATATTTAATTGCCTATACATCAGGAATAAGACATAAGCTATTATTTATAATGGGGGGAAGTACTAATACGACGCGGGAGAAGCCGCTAGCAGAAGTTTGTAATATTATAAAGGTGAAAGTTTGTGAGTGTGTGTGTTTGTATGTTTGTTACTACTTCACGCTCAAACGGCTGGACCGACTTGGATGAAATTTGTATTGTAGATAGCTTATACACCGGATTAACTCATAGGCTACTTTTTATCCCAGTGTACACGGGTGAAACCGCGGGGCGCAGCTAGTAATATTATAAATGCGAAAGTTTGGATGGATGGATGTTTTTAGTCAAACACACCAGAACGGCTGAACAGATCTGGATGAAATTTGGCACAGAGATAGATTTTACTCTGGAATAGCACAAAGGCTATAATAATGGTACTATTTCCACGCCAGCAACACCACTGACGCCAGTCGACCAAACTGCGATGCGATGCTCAGATCGGAATAAAATGGCGTCGCCAAATGTAAATCTAATCAGAAGTTTTTGCGATACGTCCTGCTAGCACGCAGATTTTTTTTTCAGAATTGCCTATATTGATGACACGGTTTTCGCAGTGGTTGAGCGTTAGGCTGCTGCGCTGCGTGTCGCGGGTTCGATCCCCGCACAGAACAAATGTTTGTATGGCCCACAGATAGTTGTTCCGGGTCTAGGTGTCTTGTATATATGTTAGTTAACATGTTTGTGAACGCACCCATGATACAGGAGTAAATCCTAGTGTGGGGCAACGCTTTTTTTAAAAAAAAAAAAGAAAATAACTCGCAGCTTTGTGTGGGAGCCCTTAGGGTCAAACTAAACTTCGGCATAAAAATAAAAAATAATCCATTCTTTCCATCAAAACTGCCTCCCACATTGGAGTCTCAACAAAAGTGATCTTATATTTAAAAGATTCACACATCAGCCAAGTTTACGACTCAGTTTTATCACATGCGGCCGTAGATCACCGTTATCAGCGAGGGCCGTCCCTCCGAGGTTCCGATATCAGAGGGATGCCCTCCGCCCTCCCGACCACGTTTATGGCAATATTCCTGGATTGATTGCGTGTCAAAATATGGTGCAACATGGTTTGCGAGTTGGGGAATAGAGACTGTTACATTTTTCGGAAGTTGTTGGAATGAAAAATCTTTACATATGTGTGTGTTTTGTGGTGGAGCTTAAGGGTTTTAATGGTGGTACCTACTTCCTATACTATTGGATACGTATGTATCTCAATAAATATTTAAGTATTTATGGATAAAACAATCGTGAAAAAAAGATGGCTGTTTTCAAGCATTTTTGATGTTTAACATCTTTCCTCTGCGCTTTCCTGCAATCTGTGGGAGTAATTCGTGAAATAGGACGGCAATGTGTAACAGGAAGCCGGGGAAGAGCGCGCTATTTGTTTTGACCAACGAGCGCGCGCGGTGGTAGAGTCGGCCGTCAGGTGGTAAAGCGCGCGCACGTTAAGTCTGCGCGCGGTCGAAATCGGAACAAAATGTTTTAATTTAGTTTTTCAGGATAGAATTTTAATGTTGCATAATACCAAGGTGAGATGTCAAAATGTTACATATCATAAGCGACTTTTACGTTAACTCGTATTTGTTTTTCCTATAAAATTGCCATTTGAATAGGAGTTAGGACAAACTCTGTTGCCACTTGCCATTTTATAAATCTTGTTTAAGTTCAGGATATTTGCCGCACTTCAAACGAAGACTCAATACTCAAATTACATCTATCGCTAACAATATTGCCCCATTTCTGTGCCGTATAACAAACTAATTCAACAGTTGCAGTAGATACGAGCTACGATTGATATAAACGCCATCTCGTATCGAGTAAACTAATTAGTGGAGGCGATGCGATATCATTTGATTACCCCAGCCGACAGATGGCGCTGATTTGATTTCTACAACTTGAACAAACTTTGCGTCGCGAAAATTGACGCCCGCTGCACTGATTAATTTGATTCCGAATGTTTGAAGATTTATTATGAGATGATGAATGGATGAATGCCGTTTTATTGCCAGTTTGCGAAGATGCGGGAAAATTGGTTTTGGAGCTATCAAACGTAATAAAGTGAGTAGATGAAGGGTGTAGGTACCTAGTAACTTGTTTGGGAACAAATAAGAGGATCTTGTTGAAAGTTCTGTGCTAATCTTTTTGTTTTATAGGAATGGTTTAGCCAACCAAGGCTGCTGTCTACTGAATATAGATAGCAATCAATAGTTTCGCGTTGATTGTATAAATTTAACATCCGTTGTTGGCAAGTTAACCACTGAATCTACGTTCTAGTAGTCTATAAAATAAACACTCTTCCAGTCGTTAAAAGTATTTCAATACTTACCATGATCATCATCTACCTAGCCTTTTCCCAACTATCTTGGGGTCGGCTTCCAGTCTAACCGGATGCAGCTGAATACCAGTATTTTACATGGAGCGACTGCCTATCTGACCTCCACAACCCAGTTCCTGGGTAATACGATACCCCTTGGTAAGACTGGATGTCAGACTTTCGGGCTTCTGACGACCCGTAACGACTGTCAAAGATCCACGATTGACAGCCGGGACCAACGGCTTACCATGATGTCACTAAATATTTAGAATTTAGACTTTACTTTCCCTAAATGGCAAATTGTATAACCGTTCCTCCCCAGGCGTGGGCTACGCTATCTGCATGATCGACATCTACATGGGCATGTACTACAACACCATAATCGGCTGGGCGGTGTACTACCTGATCGCGAGCATCTCATCCATCAACTCGGAGCTGCCGTGGACCAGCTGCAACAACGAGTGGAACACGCCGCTCTGCTCGCCCGTGACCGCACCGCAGACTAATCCGAACGCTTCCACACCTGCTAAAGAATTCTTTGAGTAAGATATTGTTGTCTGAATATTGCATTTTTAAGGAATAGATAGCTTTTAACTGCGAATTAATACGAAGCTGAAAGCTTTTCAAGGCTTATTGCCAAAGTCTGTACACGGGCAATCTATGGGTCGATTATACTAAGAGATCGCTGGATGTCCTGTGCCTCCAATATAACAATGCTTTTAGAATGTTGTTGAGACTGCCTCGGTACTGTAGCGCGTCAGAGATGTGTGCGCAAGCCCGTACCGATGGGTTCTACGCGGTTATATGCAAAAAAACAGCGTCGCTACTGAAGAGAGTGAGGAACAGTCGAAACAGCATCCTGAAAACTGTAACTGAGAGCTTCGGCTCTCCGATTGTTCAGCAGTTTGTGAGGAGGTTAATTTCTACTACCACTAGGTATTATGTTTTTTCGATGTTAGTAACACTCAATGAATTTTTGCGTCCGAAATAAAACTATATTTATTATTTCAATACGTAAGTTGTTTGTTGAACTTTCAATGCTGTCATAGAGCATAAAAATATCTCTCTCTCTCTGCCTAGCCTTATCCCATTATTTGGGGTCGGCTCTCCTCGTCATTCTTCGCCAGACGTGCCTGTGCTGGGTCGTCAAAACGTCCAATTTATAGAGATATCAGAGCATAAAAATTAAAAAAATTAAATTCAAAAAATCTGTTAGTTAATAGAATCATGTTATTGAAGTCTATGTCAAGCACATGCTTGACCCAATCATAGGCCATTTAGTTAGGACCTGGCATAGATATTCTTGGGAGCATTCACAAGAGAACATGAGTAGATGAGACTTTTCTAAGTACCAAATGCACACCAATCAAAACTACTCCTAACACTAGTCTACATCATCTCAACTTCCTGACATAGACGCAACGTGCTGGAACAGCAGAGATCCAATGGACTGGACTACATGGGGCCCATCAAGCCATCGCTGGCACTGTGCGTGTTCGGCGTCTTCATGCTGGTCTACTTCTCCCTGTGGAAAGGAGTCCGGAGTGCGGGCAAGGTTAGTGGGAAGATGGAGAGTTGCATTCTGTCATACAGAAAAGAAAAGAAAAAAAAGAAATATGATACATATTTCATTCACTGTATCATATTTCTTGTACACAATCAATTCGTTAATACTCGTACGAACCTTGCAGTCGTCATCATCAGTCCTCTCAAACGGCTGCACATCGGTTCTGTGCAGTATAATCTATCTATCTCATCATCATTCTCCTGCCTCGTCCCAATTCGTCACGCTCCCCGCTAACTGTCGTATCTCACAAACTGACGTATCTGCACTGACATTACCTACGTGTTCATAACTTTGTTTCGAATAAGTTCTAATCGTCGTTTCTGTATCGGTTACCGTTTAGAAGATAATCACGTATTTTGTTTTGCGTAAGTGCAAAAGGACGGAAAAAATATTCTCACTACCTGTCGTATATGAACATACTACAGTTAGTAAGATTTTATTTTTTTCATCACGATTCAAAATGACTGAAGTATGTACATTGGGCAATAAGCTAGATTTTTTTTCTACGATGTTTACACATTTTTTATTCATTTATGTCGTCTAGATCAAAGCTTTTTTTTTTACGAATATGAAGCTTATTGCCATAGCATTAAGGTGGAAACTCTAGGGTAGCCCGCGAAATTCAAATTTTCTTACGTTTTTTGCAATTTGCAGGTTAGTATCAGGTTGTATGTTGGTCAAAATATGATTCGCGGCCGTAGCAAGTACGTATTTACAAAACTGTAATCATTAAAATGATTAATACAACTCACTCAGTTAGAATTGATGCCAAATGTCATGATTTCATGAAATACTTGCATTTGAAATCAATGGTCGACAAATTCTTCGTATAGTGACAGGTCGCGTCTCTTAGGTGGCGGGCACGAAGTCAGCGGCCCGCTGGGCCTGTTCGTGCTAGATATGGCATGAAGGAGCAAGCAAAAAAATGTTAAAAAAATATTTTTTGTAACTTCTTAAACGTAACTTGTAACTTTTTAAGCTTAGTAATGAATTTTTTTATTACTTTTAATAAATTTATATGATATATAGACTTTTATTTACATTTTATACCAAATAATCACATCGTAACAGACACAAGTTGTAAAACAAAGTTCTCACAGAGTGACGTATCTGCTTCAAATTAATAGAAATAAATAAATAGATACCTTAGGGCTTTAGGGCAACTACTAACTTAAAGAGTAAGCCAAGAGCAATATAAAAAACTTATTAATTCATTAATAAAGCCACAGCTACCGCAACTACAGTAACATGATTGTAACGCCCGACCGAAAAACTGTTGCCCTGGAAAACTATCAATTGCTAGTTAGGACAGTTAGCAGGGAGGGTGACGAATTTATTTGGGGTCGGCGCTACATGTCTTTTGCTTCAATACTCCTCTATTAGTCGTCATCTCTGTAGTCACCCCGTTTTTACCCATATCCTCTTTCACACAGTCCAACCAGCGTTTCTTTGGCCTTCCTCTACTCTTATAGCCATCCACATCCATACACAAGACTTTCCTCACGACATTTTCTTCATTCCTCCGCATCACATGCCCATACCACGACAACCGATTTCCACACAACTTTTCAGTCAGCGGTGCCACTTTCAGACTTTCTCTTTTGTAGTCATTCCTAATTCTATCCATGCAGCGAGTAACACCACACATCGCTTTTAGCATTCTCATCTCGGCTGCCTGCAATTGCTTTTCATTCATCCCTTTTGTGGCCCAACATTCTGAACCATACAAGACAGCAGGTCTGACCATTGTTTATAAATCTTCCCCTTAAGTTTAAGGGGAATGCGGCAGTCGCAAATAGTCCTGGTGACCTGCCGCCATTTCATCCATCCAGTGTTAATTCGGTGCTTATCAGAATATATATAATCTATCTATCTATCTATCTATCTTTATATAAATAAAAATCAATTCCCGAATGTATGTAAGCGCATCACTTCAGAACACCTGCACCTATTTGTCTAATTCTTTTTAGGGTTCCGTACCCGAAATGTCCAAACGGAGCCCGATTGCTGTCACTCACGTGTCCGTCTGTCTGTCTGTTTGTCGTCTGTCACAAAATCTTGTTCCGAAGAATTTTTTAACTTCTATGAACAATGAACTTGAAATTTGGTGATAATGTTTAATAAAAACGTATATTTTATTTTGAAAAAAACCAATATATTGATAAATCAGATTTTTTCTTTAATAATTCCCTTATTTGGCACGGAACCCTAAACGTGCGAAGTCCGACACGCACTTGACCAGTTTTTTTTGTTGTTGTATTCGTAACTATCAGAACAAGGTATGTATGAAAGAAAATTATAAGTAATCGAAAAAAAAATATTGCACACATGCGAAGCCGGTACGAGTCGCCATTATTTAATAAATAGCAGACAGATAGATGATCTAGTGAATTTATAATCTCAAGTGAACTAAATCCTCCCTGCTCTTGAAATATTTTTTCGGCTTTGAAACTAAAAGTTTCAACCACAAAAAGTGTTGATGTCAAAGTAGATAAAAAAGTGTTGAAGTTGGTTTTTCTAAATTGATACTAACACTTTCCCAACTCTGTCGTATCTCATTTATCATGAACGTTATCTTTTCTTTGGAATGCGCAAAAAGATGACGAATTTCTACGAGAATGAATATTGGGTTCTTTGAACCCCATCGTATTGGTTTTCTTCTTAAAATTAATAATTCTTGTAAATACCTCTATATTTGTGAGACATCGTTTGTAGACATCTCACCATGCAAATGACGAAATGTGAGTAGTTTGTAAGGTGATGCACTATCTTGTATTTAGGTGGTGTGGGTAACAGCATTAGCTCCGTATGCTGTGCTGCTGATTCTGTTAGCACGAGGGGTGACGCTACCAGGAGCCACAGAAGGCATCAGATACTATCTCACGCCTGAGTGGCATAAACTCCAAAATTCAAAGGTAAGCTATTGGAACTGCTTAATTTTGCTCTGTTTCATTATCGCAATCACAGATACGCACAGATGATTTCTTTGCTATCATTAGGAAGAGAACGGCGGGCGTTTGTGATGAGCAGGCTCCTTTCTAGCACCAAAACTATCCTCAGGGTGTTGGCTATAAAATACTGGACAGGTGTACACCTGCATGGGAATAAGGGCTATGTAAATAGGTAGTAGATATTATCGTTACTTTTAAATACTAAGAAACTACTAACACCATTTAACTGACTTTTATTAAGTGTGTGTTTTGTTTTTGTTACTAACGGCCTACTAAATTTTTTTGTGTTTTGTTTTTGTATGTAATATTAAGTTGCTTTGTAATGGGTCTGTGTATGAGGGAGGCAAAAGTGTCTAAAACGGCCGTTTTTGGTACTTTTGCTTATTACTTTGGAGACGAAACATTTTGAATCCTGTGTTAACAACGTAAAAATACTTTATCCTCTATAAAACAAACGCAACGTAGGATTCTTTAATATTTATTTTCTATGCTAAGCTACGATTTTTTATTCAATGAGGGCGCCACTTGGCGGGTAGTAGATCCTTAAAGAATATAATATTTCCACCACACTCATAAGTTCCACCCGCAGGTGTGGATCGACGCCGCCTCGCAGATCTTCTTCTCGCTGGGCCCCGGGTTTGGCACGCTGCTGGCGCTGTCCAGCTACAACAAGTTCAACAACAACTGCTACCGAGACGCACTCATCACGTCCTCCATCAACTGCCTCACCAGCTTCCTCGCTGGCTTTGTTATATTCTCCGTTTTGGGGTAAGTTTGCATCGTGTTTAAAAATAATTGTGTACTACTGACACTCCTTTGACTAAATGCTTTGGTTAAATTCAGTGTAATTTTGATATGGAGTAACTGCCCTCAGCAAATCTCCTCTATTCTCATTATTCTAAAATATCCATTTTAAACATGGCAATATTTTTTTCACACTTTCAAACAACTCATCGACCACCTCTGAATAGGGTGACTCTTTTTCGATATATGCTTGTCTAGTGACACAGGCATTTCACAAAACTTCTTCAGGCCTTGGTAAAGTTGGAAAGAAAAGAAAGAAAAAAAGAAAGACCACCACCACCACCACTGAGACGCCGCGGCACTTCGGCAGCCACTCCTAGCAAACTTTCCTGACAAACAAAACGTGTCATTGATTGTCACCTCACTCAGAGAAATTAACAACCTGTGACTTTTCTGACTATGTACATCTATGCCACCCGAAACCTGTGCTCAGCACAATAGGGAATATGCATAAAAAAAATATTTGTTATATAACCGGTTCATCGAAGAATAGCTGTCCCTCTCTCGAAAACTCTGTTTCCACCGCTCGCACTGAGCGTCACGGTATTTGACGTCACAAACCACGTGGGATTACCCTTTCTAATAACAACTTGAAAGCTTTATAACTTCGTCACTGAAGAAGACATTTTGAGAATTCCTTCATATTTGTTCACTATAGTTAAAATTAAAAAAAACCCCAACGCTTATAGAAAAGGGAACATTTATAAAACACAAAAGAGCGGATGACCTTGAAACGGGTGAACCGATTTTGACAAAAAATACTAAGAACCATCGCTAGAAAACCTGTTTTCAAATAAAAACAAAACCGCATTCAAATCGGTTTACCCATTTCGAGCTATGGTACCACAGACAGACACACACACATAGCGGTCAAACTTATAACACCCCGCTTTTTGCGTCGGGGATTAAAAAGTAAGTATTAAATTTAGCAAATAAATAAATATCATGCATATTCCCTATTACGTGGCCACGAATATTATTATCAGTGGTGGAGTCTCCAGTCGGTCCGGCTCCGCGGTCTGTGTTTAACATCAATATTTGTCCTTCTTGTAGCTACATGGCACACGTCCAGAACAAGAGCATCGAGGAGGTTGGTCTGGAGGGCCCGGGGCTGGTATTCATCGTGTACCCAGAAGCCATCGCCACCATGACCGGCTCTGTCTTCTGGGCCATTATATTCTTCCTCATGCTTATCACGCTGGGACTCGACAGTACTTTTGGAGGTAAATTTATGGTAAAATGAGTAGCCCAGTACCTACAATAAACCGTATGGCAGTTTTAAAAATACCGGCATAAGTGTTCTCGCATTCTATTGATACTCCGTAATTCGCTAGGCCAACTCTAGTTCAAAGTGTTACCACAAACGTGGCTTCTGTACTAAGTTTGTAGATACTTCATCATTTAGGTTATAGTTTCCTTCTTCCAGTTTTTTTTTTCACCCAGACCCGGAACAACTATCTGAGCCGAACGCTCAACCACTGCGCCAACCGTGCCGTCTGTCGATTAAACACATAAATCTTGTAAACCACAAACTTTCCAACTAGAAACAACCTCTCTTTTGTTTTTCTAGATTAGTAAAGAGTTCGTAGAAAAACGAATGCTAAAACTACTTCAATTAGACTGCACCTAAAAATAACTTCCTCGTGTGACATATGGGTTTTATAATATTTTGCTTGCGCCAATAGAAACGTCAGCAAACCATTGTTTGTGAGCAGAGTCGTAAACAAATCAATGGCGGGAAATTGCCTGGGCGTTGACGGCTGTTGACATTTGAAAATTTCAGAAAATTTTGGGGCTTGACATGTTAATTACATGTCTATTGCATAAGTAGCTTTTGTATCTCCTCCCGGAAGAGGGCACTGACTCCTGTAACACAGGTTAACCACCTAGCACACGAGTCAGGGACTTCACTAGTTTGTATGTTTTTCTTATGTAAATAAAGATGATTATTATTATTACTATATTATATAATTATGTAGGAAATGCAACTGCCCCAAATTGTACTATATGAAAATAAAATATTTGCTGGTATCTTGTATCCAACGCAAGACACAAAAGTTTTCGCAGCGCCTTTAGCTCACTTTACCTAGAAGTACGGTGAGATTTTGAATAAATAAGCTTGTTATTGCTTCAGTCTACAAATCCCAACAGCAAATACCCTCCAGAAACCGTGTCAATTTTCAAAACTTTCCCAGGTCTAGAAGCAGTGACCACAGCTCTATGCGACGAGTACCCGAGAGTGCTCGGACGACATCGAGAGATCTTCGTCGCATTTCTGCTGTTGTTCATCTACATCTGTGCTCTGCCGACCACTACCTATGTAAGTACTTAGTTCTTTTTTAGGGTTCCGTACCCTTGTTGCTGTCACTCACGTATCTGTCTGCCCGTCTGTCTATCTGTCCGTCTGTCCATCTGTTTATCTGTCTGTCGTCTGTCACACAGGTTTTACAGCCGAACGGTTGGAGCTACAGTCTTTTTTTCACAGTTTAAGCATCTTGTTGACCCAAAGCCATAAATAAATAGTCTAAAATACATTTGGTACGGAACCCTAAATATGCGAAGTCCGACACGCACTTGGCCGGTTTTTGGGACTATCCCGCCACACAATTCCCAACCACTGCAAATCCTGTAAGCCAGAATCAACAGTGGCGACCACCAAAAAAAAACTCCAACCCAGTTCCCAAGCACCACGGACTACATAGTTCTAGTAGATATAAATCCAACGTACTTTGTTAGAGGCTCGGATTACCAGAGGCTACTTTTTCAACCTAGAATAGCAAGCAAGTAGGTGTCCTGGATTAGCATACAAAAGAGTGCACAATTTTACTATTTTTAGAAAACTAGCCTTGTGTAACCCTCATCCCAAATTGCGTAGCACACTTTATATGACAATCCGAAGGATTTTGAGAGAAATTCATTGATTTCCATGATTGTAAAAATTGTTTGCTTGAACCCGCAATGCAGGTGGTTGAATTGTCAAAGTTTTAGGTATTGGTGTCTTATACATAACACAGAAAGAGTAGTAATAATGAGTACTTAGCATCTTTTAATCAACGGCGCTTAGTGTTCCACGCGCGCCTCAAAGAGATGTTTTCAGCCTCCACTGACGGGGCCCATCGTGGCCGGTGCCTGCATGCCTAGGGGTAGCGGATAAATTCTTATTAATCTCAACATGAGTTACCGCACCCCTGGGCACTCAGGCAGGGAAGGAACAGAGGTGGGTTTTAGTCAGTAAGAGTCTGACTCCTCCAGCTCCACCCAGAGCGGTAGAAGTCATTGGACGATTTCCCATACCACAAAAAAAAACATCTTTTAATAAACTTTGCTAATATTATAAACAAGATTTTTTTTTGGTTTCTTTGTACCGAATAACCTCCGAAACTACTGGACCGTTTTTAACCATTTTTTCACCAATAGAAAGCTAAATTATCAGGAAGTAACATAGGCTACTTTTTATCCCGGGAATAATAACAGTTCCCACGGGATAGTCACGGGAGCGAAGCCGCGAAAAAAGTGGTAGTTCAATATAATAAAACTTAAAACACGGTTATATCTAGTCAGCTATCTTTGTCAGTCTGCCATATTAAATTTAGAGTGACGTCATTTTATTTTTAACCGACTTCAAAAAGGTGGAGGTTCTCAATTCGTCGGAACCTTTTTTCCGTATTCTTCTCAGCAAACTTTTTCATTTAATATCCATATCATGGGAATGCATAAAAATTAATTAGTCCGCCATATTGGATCTATAATGACGTCATTTAGCTAACCATGCATTGTTTTTTTTTTAATATTTATAGGCTCGCGTTTGACCGCTACCTCATCTGATGGTAAGCGATGATGTGGTCGAAGATGGAGCACGCTTGTCTAGAAGTAACCTATTCACTCTTGACTTAGACTCCCAGGTTGTAGCTATCAGCATTGTCATCCAAACACAAACCGGGAAGTGGGTTAAATATAACTTCCAAGATTTTTTTACATAGTTACAAGTCATTCATCATTGTCCTGCCCTTATCCCAATTTATTTGGGGTCGGCCCAACATGTCTTTTTCTTCCATACTTCTCTATTAGCCGTCATCTCTGTAGTCACCCATTTTTACCCATATCCTCTTTCACACAGTCCAACTATCGTTTCTTTGGCCTTCCCCTACTCTTATAGCTATCCATATCTATACATAAGACTTTCACCCATACCACGACAACCGATTTCCACACAACTTTTCAGTCAGCGGTGGCACTTTCAGACTGCCTCTTATATACTCATTCCTAATTCTATTCATGCGCGTAACACCACACATCGCTCTTAGCATTCTCATCTCAGCTGCATGCAATTGCTTTTCATTCATTCCTTTTGTGGCCCAACATTCTGAACCATACAAGACAGCAGGTCTGACCATTGTTTTATAAATCTTCCCCATAAGTTTAAGGAAAATGCGGGAGTCGCAGATAGTTCCGGTGACCTGCCGCCATTTCATCCATCCAGTGTTAATTCTGTGTTCGATCTATTTCGCCATACATAGTTACATGTGAAGACAATAATAAAATAGCGTGTTAAAATCGTGCAGAATCTTTTCAAGATCATTCTAATTTCTATTTGACTGACTTCAAAGTGTAGTATGTAACGTTTCACTGAACAAACCAACGATGCACTGAAGCTTTCTGCACCATTGCTTTCTATTATTTCCAGTGTGTATTTTTATCTAAGAATTCCCTGAAACCAATAAACTGGTTTCAATAAATATAACTTTTTATTTTGCTTTCTGGGGTTTTGTCTAGAGCTAGACGACAAAGTGGAGTATAAGAAAATATTTTTTTAAGAAACTAATTTTTTACATTATATATTATTATTATTTATTTATCTGCCAATCTGCCTAGCCTTTTCCCAACTATCTTGGGGTCGACATTATATTAATAACATTCGTAATGATCAACTTTTCAAGTTTTCTTAAAACCACGAATTTTTTTTTAAACTAGCCAGTTAAAAAAAAATCATTAGGAATTACTCCTGTATAGTGGGTGAGTTCACAAACATGTAAACTCACATACACAAGACACCCAGACTCGGAACAAATATCTGTAGGTCATAAAAATGTTTGTTTCGTGCGGGAATCACACCCGCGACACGCAGCGCCAACCGTGTCATAACTTATTAATCATCACTTAAGGCGCTATTAACTGCCAATGACCTTGAGTGGTTAGCTTGTGTGTTCTGTGCGGAGCTCACGTAAAGCATCGACGTCCACCCAGTGATAGGACTCACCCATCAAGGAGCGCTGTCCGAAATTAGACGCATTATTAATTTATTATACATAAAACGACAAGTATTATACTAAAACACGTATACTAAAATATAAATAATTAAATGATCTTTATAATGGTGAAGGTTTCATAAAAATACGCTTTATAGTTTTTGCGTGATTCTCATATTTTCATCCGCGTTAGACATAACTTTACAAATTTATTACACTGTGATAAAAAATACAATTACAAATATTCACATATCAAATTACGACAAATATTGTCTTAAATAACATATTTTTCCAAAGAAATAAAAATAGTCGTTTAGACGTGATGTTCAATTAAAAACCATTAGAAGTCGTATTACTACGCCTTAAATAATTAAATACACATCGCATAGAGAAATTATGTGTCTAAGCAAGGAATCTTTGTGTTACAGACAGACAACTAAAGAAAGATATTGGGTAAAAACCCAGTGCCTTACTTACTCCCTCTCAGTATTGGCCTGTGTCCCAGAACTTTATAGGCAGATGACGTGGTGCCTACGAACTATCAGGACAACCTATCTAGTAACTTCGCTGTTCAATAACCATAAAACTCGGTAAAATGATTGGGCAGTTAAGACAACGTTTAGCGAGCCAAGTGAAAGATTGCGGCCGGGCCGGGCGAGTCAGCACAAAAAGTTATTGCTTCATCATACGGTGCCCAGACCGCCCGGTTACCCGTAACTCATGACCGGACCAAACGGATAATGTGGGCCACGTGCTTGAGCCTACTAAAGTAAATTGTTATTATTTTGTAGGAAATATTGTTTTTGGAGAAACATATTTGTATTTTAAGCAGTAGGTAGGTTTCTGTGTCATCATAACGCAATATTTTTACCTTTCGTATTTAGTGAATTAGAATTATTTTTTAACTATAAATATTATTTAATAAAAAATTAAAAAAATTAAAATATGACAAAAAACAACATAGGGTGGATGCTCCAGGGTAACCCGCGAAATTCAAATTTTCTTACGTTTTTTGGAATTTTCAGGTCAGTGTCAGGTTGTATCTTGGTCAAAATTTGATTCGCGGCCGTAGCAAGTAAAGGTTCTGAAAGAATATACTCCCGAGGTGGTCCCATATAAATTTTATCGAAATTGCTTCAGCGCTTTTTGAGAAACTGAAAAAAAACGGAAAATACGTATACCTCGATGACGTTTTGGTGTTCTCCAAATGTTTAAATGCCACGTTCCATTATATTGGGGTTTTTAGTTCCGGGGTATAACAACTAAAAAGTGAAAAATAAAAAACTTTTTTACAAAAAAAACAACTGACTTCCAAAAAAAAGATACACTAAAAATTTATAAATAACTTTAATTTCGGAAATCGGTGTCAAATAACGAAGAAGTAAAAATACAAAACACCGACTTCCGAAATTAAAGTTATTTATAAATTTTTAGTGTATTTTTTTTTGGAAGTCGGTTGTTTTTTTTGTAAAAAAGTTTTTTTTGTTAAAGTTTTCACTTCTGTCGGCACAAATTCATATGGCTTAAGTCACTTCGGCGGTCAACAGTCAAGGATCTGATGACATCTCATTTGTTAAAATCTAGCCAGTTGTAGGCTACAGAGCGTGCCAAAGAAGTACCTAGACATACTCGTACATACATACCTACTCTCGATAAAAATTACACTCCTTCTCGGGCAGTTGGGTAAAACGTTTAATGTCTCTTACTTTCTTCGATAACCATCATAATATTTTTTCATATGAAAGTCGTTATTTTAATAGCGCAGTTTGTGATAACCTCAAAAGGAAAGTGAAAATCTGGACTTTTGGAGACTTTCATATAAACTCTTTCTAAACATTCGGATCATTTGTTCTGTGTCTGGGTGTAATTTATCTATAATATGTATGTATTTAGAAATATATAAGTATGTTTATCAGTTGTCTAGTACCCATAACACAAGCTCTGCTTAGCTTGGGACTAGATGGCGTTGTGTGATAGTTGTGGAATATTATTATTATTATTATAAAAGGTAATACGTAACTCTTCATCAACATCACCACTATTACTTGTAACAGAACCCCAACACAACACAGGTATCTGTAATAAATCGGGGTTCCGTTATCTAGCGAATGTATTCCGATGCATAATTCATGGTCATCACTCAGCGGGATGACCTGGCACTACATTCGTTCACTGCGGTGTAAGGAAGCTTTGTTTTGCTTTCGTTTCGCCTCTGATTTCATTACCGAGGTGTGGACGTAAAGGAATTGGTTTTAGTGCGGTGGCTATAAATTAAAGTGGCCCAAAACAATATAACAGTGTCGTGCAGAGATGTCACCAACATTTCGTCAGTTACTTTTAAAGTCCCATCGTACTCTAAAATCCCAGAGCTACCAGAAATGTCTGGTTAACTTTCTTCTCTAGTTAACAAAATGTGTGGAATGTGTGGGTAGGGGTCTTTGAACGTACTCACACCTGCTAGCTTGAACCGACGACCAATTTTTTTTTATTACTATACAGGGTGTAACGGATACGTGTGGTCATATTTTAAGAACCGGTTATGCCCATGGAAATAAATAACTTTCTATAAGAAAAAAAATAAAATTCCCAAAACAAAAATTGGACTTTCCATACAAAGTTATCACCAGCTGACCAAAATTTTCATGGGAGGTAAAAAAAATATTTGAGAATTTTCACAAATTTTCTTGAACAAAGTTGTCCATATCGATGGGCAGATGCAGTTCTTAAAATATGACCACACTTTTCCGTTACAATCTGTATATCTACAGAGTTTAACGGAAAGGTTTGGTTATATTTTAAGAACTGCATTTGCCCATCGATATTGAACAACTTTATTCAAGGCAACATGAGGAAATTCACAAAAAAAAAAATTATGCCTCATATAAATTCAGATCAGCTGATGATAACTTTGTATGGAAAGTCGATTTTTTTTTTTTGAGAATTTTCTATTTTATCTTAGAAAAAGTTGTTCATTTCCATGGACAGAACCAGTTTTTAAAATATGACCACACCTTTCCGTTACACCCTGTATATTTGAAAACCAAACAAGGCGTTTATCACCCTCACAAATTAGCGCTGACCTTCATTTTCATTACTTACTCCTAATAAATAAACTATGCCTAAATTTCGGCTTAGTGAATAGGACGTCACTTGACGTGGCGAATAATATAAGTAGTAACTAATTACGCGATTATCAAATTTTAATAAAAGTGAATTATTTATATTATGTAACTTTAGCGCTTAATACCGTTAATCTAGCAGGTATGCGTACATTCAAAGTAAATACTAACACTCCCACAAATTTTCTTAATCAGAAAATGAGTAATGTCTGACGGCTCTGGAATCGTACTAAGCGACTCACTCCAGCTTCGCGTGGGTACAAATTATACACTCAAGGCGCAGTTATACGACTTTTAATGGTTTTTAATTGAACATCAAGTCTAAACGACTAGTCTTATTTCTTTGAAAAAAAATATATGTTACTCTACACAATTTCCGTCGTAATTTGTTCTGAGAATATTTAAAACTATATTTTTATAACATAGTGTAATTAATTTGTAAAGTTATGTCTAATGCAGATAAAAAATTGAGAATCACGCCAAAACTATAAAGCGTATTTTTATGAAACCTTCATCATTTTAAAGATTATCTAATTATTTATAATTTAGTCTAAGTTTTTTTATTTTAATGCCTGTTGTTTTATGTGTAATAAATTAATAATGCGTCTAATTTCGGATAGCGCTCCTTGATGTGCCACTCAAGGTCTTTGGCAGTTAATAGAGCCTAGAACCTTTCTCATGAATTACTTTGTCTATTGGTGAAAACCGCATGAAAATCCGTTCAGTAGTTTTTGAGTTTATCGACGACACGGAGGGCTTTGTTTTATAATATGTAGTGATGATGTAGTGATGTGGTATAATTTAACATAGAGTACGATAGGCCCCTAATAAACTTATTTCTATCAAAAAGGCCACACATCCATGGGAGCCTCTACTAACACTAATCAAAGATTATGCTAATGATTTACCCGGGGATCGAACCCTCTGTAACAGAAGCCGCGCTATCACCCACTACACTAACGAGCTATAGGTACATTTTTTTTTCTTTTGAGGGTTTCGAACATCTGAATGTAAAAACGGAACCCTTATAGGATCACTCGTGTGTCTGTCACAGCCAATTTACTCCGAATCTACTCGACCGATAAAAGGTAATGCCCATCTGCCATACAAGAAAATGCCTGGTATGGACAGAAACTACTAACAGTCCTTAATTCTATTTAGAATAAAATATGTATAGTGAAACTATTCTTGAGTTTGTTTAACTAGGGTAAAATATAACGATCATTAGATATATTTAACTTCATATCCGCTTATTTTTTTACGGAGTTAGTATTTATTCGACATGAATAAGTGACATTCAACAAAGAGGAATCATCAAATAATCCATATGGAACTATTTTATACATTTAGTGCACAGTTATTATTAATTTAGTATTATACGACCTTTAGGTAGCGTAAGTCTAAATAAAATAATATATGCTTGTCAATATTAGTTCAAATCAATTATTAGTTAAATAGAAAACGTATCTAGGCTGTATTAATCACGTGTCCTTTGCTTTAGTTACAGTTTGATATTACTGCATTTCTTGTTTTTTATTGTTTGTGGTTTTGCGTTTGCGTCTTGAGTTACTTATATATATATTATTTTAATTAGATTTATGGTACCTACAGG
The DNA here is from genome assembly GCA_951329385.1 of Polia nebulosa. Taxonomy (NCBI): domain Eukaryota; kingdom Metazoa; phylum Arthropoda; class Insecta; order Lepidoptera; family Noctuidae; genus Polia; species Polia nebulosa. The sequence goes on from OX589594.1 coordinate 31,507,323, forward strand.
TCGAACTATAAATAATTAATGATAACTGTGAACTAGTTGTAGAAAATAGTTCGATAAGGATTATTTGTCGATTCTTTTTTGACTGAATGTCACTCACGTCAAAGAAACACGACCTCCACATAAATATAAGCGGATATCAAGTTAAATATATTTAGTGATCGTTATGGTATTACCCTAGTTAAACAAACTTAAGAATTATTACATTGTACCTCTTTTATTCTAAATAAAATTAAGGACTATTAGTAGTTTGTACCCATACTTATGTAGTTTAAACCTGAAAAAATATGATTTGTTCGGAAACCTTTGCGCGTAAGTCCGACTCGCTGATGGCCGGTTTTTTTAGTTGGTGGGGACCAATCATCAAATAACTTTTTAGTTGGTGGGGGCCAATCATCAAATAACTTTTTAGTTGGTGGGGGCCAATCATCAAATAACTTCTCCCGCTCTGGGTGGAGCGGGAGAGCGTGTCAGACTCTTACTGACTAAAACCCACCCGTGTTCCTTCAGTTGCAAGTGCCAGGGCAAGTTGAGTTCTTCGATCACTCCTGCGGCCTGGCAGGAGACAGGTACCACTGTACCTATCATTAGAGGATTCATGTATGTAACTATTTCAGTGGCTTCTAGGACTCGATTATGAAGAAACGAAAAAACTGCTTATCCTAGTCTAACGTTTTAATAACTACATACCGCGATCCTTTCACGCATACATTCGTATTCTCATCCATCTTTATACGTACACATACACACACACTACACCATCTTACTCTCTCTCACACACACACGTCGTACACACAGGTTTTAACTACCAGGAAACAGAGACTCCGGCAGGGCATACCACTCCCTAGCTGTAGGCATAATACGCCCAGGGGTAGCGGAGAAATTCGTAACAGAGTTACCGCTCCCCTGGGCACTCAGGCAAGGAAGGAACAGGGGTGGGTTTTAGTCAGTAAGAGTCTGATACGCCCTCCCGCTCCACCCAGAGCGGGAGATGTCATTGGAAGATTTCCCACGCCAAAAAAAAAATCTGTAAGTACGCGTAATGAATGTGTTCTCAAAACGTTTTGTGCGTGTTGATGGGATGTTCACTATCTACCGGTGGCACATCGCCGTACGTCTTGTGGTCCGATGATGGAACGGGTTTAGCGGAATCAAATTATGCAATTCCGTCGCACACTCCCCAAAATGTAACCGATAGAAAACCGACAGGCTAGCAACTTGGCGTCTATACTCAAGACTTTGGAGCTTCGACTCGCGGAGACTTGGCTCGTTTCTCAATTGTCTCAAGGGCATCCAGCTGGTATCTGGCAGATCCGTCCCAACGATCGAACTTGCGCTTGCTCAACAACTTTCATAGCGTTGGTTACATTGACAGGCGAAGAATCGTTCAAAGATGCATTGGAGTAGGTGTTCTTTCAAAATTCTTCTGATTGTCATTGAAAGTACTCGTATATTACGCTACTGTGCAGATAATATTTACTGACTGGCATACACTCCTTCTAGGGAGGTGTATACCTGGTGGATCTCCTGAACGTGTACGGGCCGGGTCTGGCCATCCTGTTTGTGGTATTCGCGGAGGCCGCCGGGGTCTGCTGGGTGTACGGCGTCGACCGGTTCTCCGAGGACGTCAGGACCATGCTAGGACATACTCCTGGCTGGTTCTGGAGGGCTTGCTGGTCTTATATCAGGTAAGTTGATTTAGAATGATATTTGAGTGTGAACTTGGTGGTGATAAAAGTTACTCTGGAGGCTCAGAGAGTATCTACTTTGTTATGGAAATATTTAGAGATATTTTTAGTCGTAGATTCGAGACTCATATTCCACTTCTTCGTGGTCATCTTATATATTATCTGGCGAAGAATTTGATTTAATTTAAGTCTCGTTCTCAAATATACACAATGATTTGACACAACCAGCAAGTCATGATAACTTCAACCTATGCTTTACATCATCTCTCCCCCCCACAGTCCAGTATTCCTGCTGGTCCTCTTCATCGTATCGGTGCTGGCCCACCAAGAGATGCTGGGTGGCGAGTACGTGTACCCGCCCTGGTCCATCACGGTGGGCTGGATCATGACCGGCACCACCGTCTCCTGCATCCCGCTCTACATCGTCTACAAGTTCGCGATCACGCCTGGCAGTTTTATGCATGTGAGTGGACACATGTTCTTTATTATTAGTCATTATCATTTATTTATTCGAAGAATTTTTCATTGAAATTAAATATTTTGAGATTTTTACAAATGTAGATTTGTTCTGTATTTCAAGATTGATGTAATATTTGTCTTACTTCCAACTGTGCTCAGAATACCGTAGATAAGGTCTTTATTGAAACATACTGCTACCTTATCTGCAGGATATACCAACTTTTCTGTCGAGTACACCAACATTTATTTTATTTTGTGGATGTTTTTATTTATATCTTTATTCATTTTGGTACTTTTTCCAGCGTATCAAAACGATAAAGCGACCTGAAGTGATCTCGATACCGCCAGCGGACTCAACAGTGTGCAACCTGTGACCTAACCAAACCTACAGCTCAGCAACTCTGCAGACGAAGCCAGTCATCGAGTGGCTTGTGTAACACTCAGCTATAACTCTGCAAAGCTGCATAAACTCTGCAATATCAGCCATTATACATTGCATACTTATCTATAACATATTGATATTTGAAAAATCTGTATTGCACAGTTTAGCGGCTTTGCAGACAAAAAGTGTATGAAAGTAATTTATAATATTGGGATTAAAAAGAAACTCCGGTATGTTAGGTATATTTCAAAATATATTAAATCAATGTCATGTTGTAGATTTTAAGTATAATCTGCTTTGGGTGACTTGTTAGAATTTTGGAGAATATGTTACAAATCTAGCTATAGACACACGTAATCTTTATAATATCGTAATGTGTATAAAGATTTTCACAGAATTCAGAAGAAACAGAGTTTAACGAATATAGCTGATAATAGAAATAATCACTAACTTAACCTGCATTTAAAACTATATATAGCATTTATTAAAATAACGGTTTCGTGTCTAGTGTTTTTATCGTCGTGTTTACTATATGTACAACGAATACTATTAAGATCTAGATAAATAATTATTAATAAGTTTGTATATTACCTTAAAAGTGTTGCTGGACAGACTATAAAACATTCGCGGGAATGTAAGAAATATTTATACCGTTTGTGAGCTTTCCAAAGAATTCACGTATTTGAAAAATACGTGCTTACTTATTTTGACTTCCGATGGTATATTTACTTTCATTGTGAATATGTGCTTCAATAAAATTTTTAAACATTTTAGATTAGTATTAAGCAAACCCCATTGTAAATATGCTTATTTCTAGAGATTTACTAAAATATATACATTTCTGTATTCCTGGGCAATGAGTGCAGAAATTAATATATTTTCTATCTATATTAATCTAAGAACATGTGTATATAATATTATAAATGTGAAATGAAGTTAATGGGATCATAAGCATAGGTTTTCAATCTAGTCAACGTTTTCGAAACAAATACCTTTTAATATCATTACCTCATAAATGTATTCAATTAGAAATGTAGATATGTTTAGATATTTATAACTTATTGTAGTGAGGATAATTCCAATTATCATCTTCCATTCTTCTTATAATAAATTCAAATCAGCAAAGTTTTATATCAGCGAAAGTTGTTGCTTGAGATGTAGGTTTGTATTTAATCATCTAGATGATATTATTAGGATTCATAGAAATTAAACCATAGAGGATTTAGTAAATAAAACGTGGGATCGTAAAAACAAAAATATGCAAATGAATATCCGAGCTTGTGTCCCAGTATTTATTACTAAGCAAACATAGGAAAATATATCTTTCAATCATTAGTCATTAAGATATAAAAATAAAACGTTTAATGGTACTAGGGGTGAATTCTATTCACCCACAATAACATTGTTATAACATTTGACTTCAATATACAAATTACATATTATCGCCAATAAATCTAAAATTTGTAGGAAGTTGAACTAGTAAAATGTAGCAAAAATCATTATAATCATATAAAATAATCTCCTTCCAGTTTGTACTAGTATATACCAATAAAATATAAGTGTTTTTATAAAAAAAATATATTGAAAAAGTAGTTCATATACCCACAAAGCTATATTTACGTGATTTTACAATATTTGTTGATTTATTTTCATACGTTTGTTTTTATTTTCATACGTTTGTTCTTTGTTGATTGAAGATGTACTCAAGTTGGTGTGTAGTGAGTGTTGTAGGTACACGTAGCTGTGTAATCGTTGGTTGTATGTGTTAGAATAAACGACAGATGAGGTAGACTGGGCCTGTACCAGCCATTACAGGTCCATCTAGTCATTTGTTTTAACGATACAAAGTTGTTTCTTTACCTCCTTACCTTTCATTTATTGATCAATGTCCTCAACTGCATAGAAGGTGGCCACGGGATTTTTCTTTTTATTGAGCAACTTACCCACAATGTCTCAAGACTGGGTAGGTCTCGCCAGGTTGACTGTTGAAGATGCGCAAGTCCAGGTGGGCCGATACATTAAGTAGCTGGGCTCAACGCTGGACGGTAGCTGCTGATGGTGATCACCGAGGTAGTTTTAGTGAGGTAAGAGGTCCAGACGCCTGTAGAAGGTTCCCCCCAGAAAACAAAGAAAAAGTGTCAGCAGGTTGGTTGTTACAAAATCATCAAGACTCTTGATGCAATCACAATCACCTTTTAAAACGCAGTAGGAGAACTGTACCAATAAATCAAGGAACACTATAATCGGAAAGAACAGAAATTCGACTTTGCATCAATGAACCTAGACCCTAAGAACACACCCCTTTGAAAAAAAGGCTTCATAAAATATCGAGTGTGCTAAGACAGTTTCCGAAGCCGAAAGTCACGAATATTCTACCAATTATGACCATTTTTTCCACTAGACCAGGGTTTCTGAAAGTGGGGTCCACGGACCCCTTAGGGGTCCGTAACCTGTGCATCAGGGGTCCGCAGTAGTCAGTTAAATCTTAACATATTTATTATTAGGAAATACACAATTTCCACAGAATAAATTCAGCATTTTCACTCGCCATGACTTCAACAGGTAATTAGTTAATCACAGCGCGCTGTCTTGATATCGGCCACTCGGCTGATGATACCGGCGATGCGGAGGGACTGTACCTACGCACGGGCTACAACCTACAACCTCTACTCCCGCCCGCGGTTTAACGTTCTCATTGAGGCCAAACAGCAGCATCATCATCATCATTACAGCCGAAAGTCGTCCACAGCTGGACATAGGCCTCCCCCAAGTATCGCCGCAATGATCGCTCCTGTGCGTCTCGCATCCATCGGCTACCCGCAACTCTCACCAGGTCACCGGTCTACCTTGTTGGAGGCCGTCCAATGCTGCGTCTTTCAGTATACGGTCGCCACTCCAGAACTTTTCGGCCCCATCGACCGTCTGTTCTACGAGCAATGTGCCCTGCCCACTGCCACTTCAGTTTGGCGATTCTGCGGGCTATGTCGGTAAACAGCAGCATCCTTCTCATTAAAGTGTAATCAAACTACCAATAAAAGTGATTTTTTCAATATAAATAAGGCTTGTTTTTTTTTTCAGCCAGGGGTCCGTGGAATTGTTTAAGTTGTAAAAGTGGTCCGTGACCACAAAAAGTTTAAGAAACCTTGCACTACTTGGTTGTTGGCGGACTCTGACATTAGGCAATGAACAGAAGACTTACATTGATTGAATACGAGGCTTTTAGCATTCATGTATGTTTACGTTATTTAATCCATTTTTCTGTAATGTGCCTTAAATCTGTGCAGAATAAATTATTTTTCTTTCTTTTCTTTCACTAGACGATACCTGGGAATTATTGGTTCTGAAGATATTGAATGTCAAAGTCGCAATTACTTTTTTTTTACCTTTTTTTAACCGACGAAAAAAAGGAGGAGGTTCTCAATTCGACCGTATATATTTTTTTTACTAAAATTTATTCCAAGTGTTATTACTAAACTTTTTTCCAAACAAACCTTACCTGAATTTTCGATGTTTCTTAACAAATTAAGCATTTGAAGTTACAAAAAAAAGAAAAAAAAACATACAGACGATTTTTGAAGTCGGTTAAAAACGCAATGAATATCAAACGTATCCAACAAGTACGGGGCGGGGCTTAATTAATTCCGCTTGCCTGGGTTCGCGTTACATTGCGCGAAATAAAAAGCTTTTTTTTTCATACATAAAAATAAAAGTCGTTTCCCAGCAATAATTTTTGCGCAAAGCTTCTTTGTTAAAAGTACAACCTGTATGTCTGCTCTATATCCATTATGAAACCTTTTTTCAATGAAGGTATACTCTTTGGTCCATGCCATCTGGATTTTGACCAATTTTGACATATTTTGAATAAATCAGAGTTGGATACTAAATCTAACCAAAAAATAATATAAGCAAATTAAAAGTATGATATATATTAATGAAATCGCAAAGTGAAGATGTTAAGTAAAGGAGGGCTGGTAGCACGAACATCTTGTACATTTGTATGGCGACCAAAAGTGTGAACTTTGATACACAAAGCGTAAGTATAAAGGCCAGGTTCTCCGACCGTCCATCCTTTCTGCCCGTAACCTTATTCATATTAGGTCAGTGCAGCAGCTCTTTCTCTTCCGTTCTTCGTATATTCTCATTTTCTATATCATACGAAAATTTAATTTTGACACCAAATCACTCGTAGATTGGACCGTAGATACCCAAGTTCCATACCAGAACTCGGGCAGAATGAAAAATTTTGTAGGTATTACAATCACCCGTCATCGAGATCTATATCAGTATATCTTATTTAATTATCATCTTTTTCACAGTTTATAAATATTAACAAGTTCTAAATCCGTACACCACAAATCTTGGGTGTCTAACGAACTTGAATAAAAACGGTTTAAAAAAGTTACTTTAATATCATTTTGGAATCTATCTACCAAAACATAAAATACTTGAAAAAGATCCATAACACGATCCAACGAACACTTGCACAGAATCTCATCGAAACTCACTTGGAATCCGTTGCAAAGTGGCTGAGCTGCAACGGAGAAGTATGGGGCGTGGGACCCACGCTGGTGTTCGCCAGCGCAGCAGCGCTCTTCCTCTACAACGAGCTGAAGAACACCGTCTTTATCGGCGGGGAGCAGTCCCGCGTCTACATGCTGGAGAAAACCTTGATTGTGAGTGGATCAGTTACTAAAATAGGCAAAATTTAAAAAGCACTAATAGATCCATCATCATCATCTGTAAGACGTCCACTGCTAAAAATAGGCCTTCCCAAATGTCGCCACATTGACCGGTCGTGTGTGTCTTGCATTCAGCGGGTTCCTGCAGTCTTCACAAGGGTATCGGCCTTCCGACGCTGCGTCGTCTGGTAAGCGATCGCCACCCCAGAACTTTTCAGCATCATTGACTATCCATTCTGCCATTTCTGTGTAATATTTAAACCCAGATCGTTTGTGGCTTTTGATCCAAGCATATACAAATATAACTTGCGACGATGGCCGGCAAGAGTACATTACAAGTAGCACGATTAGCAGCAAATCGTTGAAACTGTGAGTAGATAGGGAATGGGGATCAGATTCGTTTGTTAGTCGAATCTTTCCATTACATAACATAATCAGCCTTTTAACTTCCCCACTGCGGGGACTCAAACTTCCTCTCTAAGAGAGGGAAAGGCCCAATCAGCCCAATCTCTCATTTTTTTTTCAAAATCAAAATCATCGTCATCATCTTCCTGCCCTTCCTCTCATGTTACTTGTGGTCGACGCAACACGTTTTCTTCTTCGATTCAGTCCTGTCAGCCGTCACGCTATCAATAACTCCCTTTTCTTTCATATCACTTCTCACACAATCCATCTTTCAAAATCAAATATAATCATATAATCAAACTAGGCTGAGAGTCAGTACTTTTTGAACGTCAAAGTTCTACATAAAGACAATTGATGTCCTTTAAACATCATTGGTGGTTAGAAGAAATAAGTCTCCGACTCACAATAAGTAGTCCTGCTATGTCATGATGATTGAGGACTTACGAGTACTACCTTCATCAATGTCTTCTGGTTGGTCGATCTTAGGGTTATTTTCAATTAAATAACTAACTACTTCATGCATACCTCATGAAGTAGTTAGTTATTTTCTTCAGTGGTTTATATTACTTCAGTGGAGTGCATTGATGGATCTTTTTGTCACGCAATTCTTCGCTATTTCGCACAGCTCTGGTGGGAAAGAGACAACATTACGATACTGACAGTCTCAGACTAACTTAATTTAGAGGAACACACCACGAAATAAATAACACAAAGTTTTTGAATTCCGCAGTCTACAATGATAGTCGGCATGCTGGCCCTGATGGTCCACCTGTGGGTATGCTGCATGCGCTTCTTTCAATACTACCTTGACACAATTATTAGAGATGTGAGTACCAAAATAGAACCTTGTCTAGTCTAAAGTAGCTATGTTTCATTTTAATTCTTAGGCCTAGGGAGACTCAACGGAGAAGCCCTCACACCCCCACCAGCCGCCACAGGAGACGCCCTGGGCTTCGGGCTTCGCAAGCTAGCCGTCCGATAAGGACCAGGCCCGAAAGTCGAGGACGCGTAGTGTTCCACGCGCTCCTCAAAGAGATGTCAGCAATAACTGACGGGACCCGCCGAGGCCCATGCCTACCTAGGGGTCGTGGATAAATGCGAAAGAGAGTCACCACACCCGCCCCTTGGCACAGGCAACTGAAGGAAGCGGGGTAGGTTTTAGTCAGTAAAAGTCTGACACGTCCTCCCGCTCCACCCAGAGCGGGAGCTAGGTCACTGGATGATGAAGGAAAAAAAGGGCCAACGACAAAAAAGTATTCTATACACCCCGTGGAATTCGAATTCTGTCACTGAAATGTGAACACTGTGAACATTTGTGTAAACTTTACATTATATTATACTACTTTATTAGCGACCCGCCCCGGCTTCGCTCAGGTACAAATTATATACAAAAACCTTCCTCGTCGTTTATCGCTCTTTCTATTAGTGAAAACCGCATCGAAATTCGTTGCGCAGTGTAGGGTGCGTTTCCACTGAAGCGGAGCTAGGCGGAGCGGAGCGGAGACGCATCACAATGATTGAAATCCTCATCGCGTCACTCGTGTCGTCTGTAACTGGACTCTTCCTGCACGTCACGTCGATACGCACCCTTAGGAGAACTTAGCGGAGAAACAGCCAGACGCGGAAAGCGACTTTGTCTTGATTTATTTGGGAAGAACAGTTCCCTTCCCCGCTCCGCTTCACCACTCCGCTTGCTCGCTCCGCTTCCCGGTTTTGTATGAGTTTTGAAACTACATAGTTCGTAAATCCCTGTCCACTGAAGCGGAGCGGAGATTTTATGCAATTCCATAGATTAATATTGGCACAGCTCTGCTTCGCTCCTCTCCTCTCCGCTCCAGTGGACAGCTGGATTCCTATACCTTATGAGCTCGCTCCTTATCAAAAATGTGGGAATTACGAATTTACGATACATCTCCTGCACAATCCGTCGGATATAAAAACATTTTACAAAAAAAATGTAATCGAATTCCAAAAAAAGTGCAAAATAACTTTAATTTCGGAAGTCAGTATTACTGGTTTTGTCTTCGTTTTTTGACACCGACTTCCGACATTAAAGTTATTTTGCAATTTTTATTGGAAGTCGGTTCAATTTTTTTGGAAAAAAGTTTTTATTTTTCACTTTTTAGTTGTTGTCCCCAATTAAAATGTGTTAACAATACATAGACTGGCCTGTTGGTCTAGTGGTTAGTGACCCTGACTGCTATGCCGGAGGTCGTGGGTTCGATTCCCACCCAGGACAAATGTTTGTGTAATGAGCACGATCATTTGTTCTGTGTCTGGGTGTAATTTATCTATAATATGTATGTATTTAGAAATATATAAGTATGTTTATCAGTTATCTAGTACCCATAACACAAGCTCTGCTTAGCTTGGGACTAGATGGCGTTGTGTGATAGTTGTGGAATATTATTATTATTATAGACATACGATCGTTGCTGTCAATTTTTGTAGAGTTCCGTTGTCTGTCTCCGACACTCATCATCAGATCAATATGAAATTTAAATGGGACCATTTGGGAATAAACCACTTTCGAACCAAAAAAAAAAATTGCAAATCCGTCAATATATGACGGAGTTATGCCCGAACATACATAAAAAAATAAAAAATACAAACATTCGAATTGATAACCTCTTTCTTTTTGAAGTCGGTAAAAACAATCGTCATATTATGTCTTCAGAGTCCCGGCATGCTGTTAGAGATGACGACAGCCGGACTCCTGGGGAGCAAGGCGGAGCTCCTGGCGCTGGCACCCCTGACGCGATTCCTTCGGCAGCAGCAGCCGCAGATCCACATCACGGTGTGCTGGTTCCTGTCGCTGTGCTACGCCGACTACGTCCGCAAGAACTACTGCCAACGGTTCAACATGCCGTATTTGGAACAGTGGTTGGTATGGGTGACAACTGTACCTACCTTTTTTTCTTCCACGTTGTCAAACACCAAGCCTTTAATGCTAAAGCAGATTATGTCACATTTTAATTTTGTAACTGCCTTGTTGATCTAGCGTCGCAAGCGCTATATTGCCAAGCATGAGGTCCTGGGTTCAAAATTTTATTGGATTTTTCGATGTGGAATTTCTCAGTATTCTGGATTAGATGGCTCACCCGAAATATGGGTTTATGTGTACTACCGGTAGACCTGCACCTTACGAAGGGTAAGGTACAGGCACAGATAATATAATACTAGCGTACAGATGCCTCATCCCATACAAAGAAACGGTACTGCTGTCTACGGGTTTTCGTCAAGCACAAGTAACTTTTTTCATTCGTTCGGGCCCGTCCTCTACACCTCGCTAGATGGTGTTAGCAGCGACGGCTTGCAAACTCAATGAATTTACTTAAAGTCTTACCAATATTTTCTCACACATTGAGGAATTATTTTATAGTATTTTTGGCTTCATAGCAGTTTTACTGTATCAAAATGTGTCACTTTTCAAATTTTAAAGAGGCGAATGGATTAACTCTAAAACTTCAAACAGCGCCATCTATTGGTACAAGAAATATAGATGTCTAAGGATTCGTTCCAATAATCGTCTAAATTTGAATTACAAGCCAACTATTTTACAATTTTATACTTAGGGCAGTTTATTTAATAAGAAAGTACAGTTTTTACCATATTTATTTTCAAAATATTAATATTACTTAAACTTCAATAAGAAATCGATGCATACTTATTAAGCGCCATCTATTAAGAGTTATTTCAACTAAATTTTCTTTGTTCGAGATGAGACCCCGTGGTAGAGAGTAATTAAGGCGTGCATGTGTGTGTCAAATTGCAAGTGTACAGTTTCCGCAGCGAGTAGATCGTAGAATTTACCTCTTCGTGCCATAAAATGCTCTCTCCATTTTAAACTTTATGGGTATGTTTTTAAGTGTAGTTGTATTTACGTGATTGTCCGGATACTCGATAGGCGATGAGCGGAAGATATTATAATTACTCGTATTTGCGCTAAATCATGAAATGGTCCTTCACGAATTTTAAGCTCATTCATCTTTTATTTTAGGAGATGGTTCCTAGTCTAATTAGTAAAGAAGGTAGATCTGGTGCCTACCTGGTACCGTTTGTTCCTAATAATAATTCACTTATTTCAACACTTTTTTATACTAGCACTTTGCCCGCGGCTTCGCTCCTGTGACCTATACCGCGGGAACTGTTTCCCGGGATAAAAAGTCTAAGCCTACGTTACTTACTGATAATTTAGCTTTCTATTGCTAAAAAAAATGGTTAAAATCGGTCCAGCAGTTTCGGAGTTTATTACAAAACAAAAAAATCTTTCCTCTTTATAATATTAGTACCTACCTATAGATGGGTATAGTAGATACATGTATCCTGATGTGTGGTATCATCATCATTGTGTTCCTGCTCTTGTTGTTTTTCAAATACGTACCAATATTCTTACCATATTTCTAAGTGACTTTTTTTGCAAATTTGATATGTAATTACTGTTTATTTGTAAGAGCAGGCAAACCGAATTGCACGAACGCGCGGTGCGGTCAGTCAACTCCACTGTGGCCAGGGTCAACAGCTTTGTGGGGGGTGTGCAGCAGCGCCTGAGGGGGATCACGCCGGCCGAGCAGCCGCGAGTGCAGGAGTGCCGTCCGGACTGCAGGAGAGATGTGCAGCGTACCACGTAATGATTTTAGTTAAATATAACCACTGAGAAAGGAATCGCCGTGCCACAGGAACTAGAGACACCATAACTAAAAAAAATCGAATCAGCACAACCTTCGGCTACACCAGCCAGAAGTGTGACGGGCCGTCAATTTCTGTGAGGTGACACTCGCTGAAACACTTGATTTGTATCAAAAGTTTCGTCAATGGCCTCTCTAGCGATGTCTCGGTGTTTTGTGAACATAACCATGCACCCTTACCTGTCACCCCTTTACAGGTCGAACCAAAGTTAAAGACGTCTGTGAAGTTAGCTGCAAGGGCAGTTACGCGCAGGTACAGTCAAGTTTAAATCATTTAGGAAAAATTTTAAGTGCTGTATGGTACTTACCTGGTTGGCTACTTAGTATAAATGCAACAGTAATGTAAGCGCCGTCTACCAATAAGTTGACGTAAATTGATTTAAGTGCGTTGTCATAAAAATACATTCGATGTGAGCGATTTGATCAATAAATAATCAGATGATATACTTCTCATACCTGCGTAAAATTTTGAATCGTCCGCGATATATTTTTAGACAAATTATACCTTAGTATTTAACGCACAACAACAACATTTAAAAAAATAACGTAATTAATGAACAGAAATTACGTGATGGGCAGCGGAGGAGTCCAAAAAAGAACACCAAAAGTTCCACTAAATGAATTTAATAAAGAAATTACAATTAATTCTTAATATTAGGTGAGTAAGTACTAAGTGGGTGTCCTAACGACCGATGTATGTGACGAAAGGCCCCGCGCCGAATCTGCTGGTTGGTTTTATTGGATGTCTCAAGTTGGGTTGCGCAATCCGTTCACAGTAACCGAATGTATGGTGATGACGTATCTGGGAGGCACTCACAGATATAACACTTCCCCCCTTAGATGAGCAACTATTTGCCAATTTCTACGGCAAAAGTTGCGGCTTTCTTGTTCCGCTGCGACAACTCGATGGTTTCTTTATTCGATTCAATTTTGATGACTTTTGCTCGATGACGACGAATAAGGTAGATGATAAGAAGTGCACCTGTACTTAACAATGCAAGTACAATCGCGTACAATGGTATTGTTGTGTGGTAGAGACTCGAGGAATCCGCGGTATCGATTTCAACAGATGATTTCATTGTAATTTGTTTCTGTATCTTGTGTAATGTACTGAGATCCATTGAAGTCAGGTGGTAATTTGGTTGAATCTTCTGAGAATCATTAGGCATCCGTGGGAGCGCTGTGATTTCAATGGAAATCCCGTTGACTTTGTCATCGATGTTGGCCAATGTGAATTTCGGGGTTTTCATTGTGCAAGACTTCGGAATTGTAGCCAAAACACTTCCTTCCAGAATTTGATGTTTTTCAGGGCCGCTGTATAGTTGAACTTTCGTGGGCTTCGGGAACGAAACTACGTAGTGCTTGCTATCCAGCTCCAGCAGGGCTTCCTTGGCCAGAGAGATAGGCGTGATTTGACACGTTTCATCTATCTCCTGGGAATGTATGAGTTTTTCTATGCAATCCTGACCGGAGCGAATTTGGTGACTTGTTTTTTGCTCGCAGATATGCCAGTTATTTACCTTCGGGCATTCAGCCTCCATGTACACGTATTCCTTTGAATTGATCGCTATATATGGATAGGAAGGTAGGATGATATCAAAGTTCTTATTAGGGACTGGACAAAGTTTAAATAGTTCAAAAGTACTGGGAAGAGTGATAGGGAATTGCAGGATAACCACGATTTTCTTGTCAGCGTAATACGAACTTAAGCTAATTATGTCATACTCGTAGTAATATCTAATGTCTAAGTCTATGATCTGATCCGTGCTATATAAATGCTGTAATTTGCTTATCATAGTTCTTAATTCCCTAACAGATAGAATAGAATGGTGCAAGGATACTGTCCGACTAAAAGCTAATATATTTTCTAGCCTACTTATTTCACCGGATAACTCTTGTACGTTATCGTTAAGTATAACGAAGAGTTGCGCAAGGTGAGCGTATCTTAAAGTACGATCGCTCTGTGACGTAGTCATATTGATGACGTACGAAAGGGCTTTATCTAATTTAAGCTGATTTAATGTCAAATTATTCAGTATATAAGTTTGCTGTAAAGAAAATTCTTTAAATAATGAAATATGCTGATTAATTTTGTTGGAAACGAGTTTATCGTTCCGTTTTAAAAATTTTATAGCATTTTCAAACCTTAAAGCATCATCATGATCCATGCGCAATCGCGATAACACCTGTTCGGTGCGACGAGTATTGTTATTGAAAGTGTCCGATTTCACTGCAGGTACAGTTTGTTCACTAAATACATGTGCGACGATTGGTTCTGACAAAGATAGAATTACATCATTATTAGTAGGGTTAGATATTTCTAAAAAAGCTCGATTATTTTTTGCTGTAGTTATACATTCACTTATGTTACAACTCTGTATACCTTGCTGATCTATGTGTATATCTCCTTGGCCAATACTAATAGGTAAATTTACTATTTTAGAAGATTGCGCCGGAATAATTTTCTCGTACAAATTTACACTTTGGGAGGTATACATATGTATAGGGTTGCTAGAAAATTCAGTTTTAAGTACGCGAGAACTTAAGTCAATTTTCGCTAATAACCGTTAGTCCGTCAAAGTAATCGTGGAATCTGTATACATTCAATTTAATTGGTTTATTGTCTTTAAATTCTTTGAAACAGGGTATAGTGATTGAGTAATAATTCATGGTGGATGCATGCACGTTAGCGACTATAAATGGTTCATAGTCAAGTTCATAGTCGGAAACTCGGAATAGTACTTTGCCACAGTTTCAGGACTTATGAACGACTGATTAGCTCCCGTATCAATTAAAAATTTTAAAGGTGGAAAGTCAGGCCTAACATTTAATTGTAAAAAAGGTAATTGTCTTTTCCCTTGTATATTAATTTCTATTCGGGGGCATTTTTCGGGGCTTCCTTTGGAAAATTTGACGACTTTGGATTTTCAGGTGAAACTGTCGGGGTGGGTTCACCCACGGAGGTGTCCTGTGTCAATGGTGTCAATGTTAAGTGAATGGTCGGGTCATAAGCTGGGACACAGTCTGGGACATAGTCATAGTCAAGGTAGTAAAGGTCCTCTGGGACATAATAGTCAAAGTCGGGTTCTTGTACAAAAAAATCATTTACATTTGCTTCTCGTGTTCTGAAGTAATTACTAGGGGGTGGACTACCGTAATTACGCCAATCATGCATATTGGTCGGTGGCAGAACACGTGCGACGGGGTGACTAACACCGCTCATTGGTCGAGGCTGGTTGTTCGGTGCCTGCTGAGACGTTGAGGGTCTAGGGTTGACTCTAAAACCGGTGGACATATTGGATCGCGGTAAAGCTTTGAACATTTGTTGGGTTCTAGAGGGTCCCTGATAAAATAGACTAGGCTGCTGTGGAATAAAGCGATTTGGCTGAAAATTTCGAGGCATCAAATTTCTATTCATCTGAGGATACTGAGCTAGCACATTTGGGAATATAGGAATTAACCTTTTACTTGGAGGTACAATTTTTTGTTGGAGGTAAACAACGTTCATCTCCTCTTGGGCATATTCTAAAGCTTTCTCCAGGGAAGGAGGCCTCATGCATCGAATCTTAGATCCTAGAGGTTCCGCTAAGCCTCGTAGATACGTTTGCAAAGCTAGTTTTTTATACAAGGTTCTTTTTGCTTCGACCGTGGTAGCGACAGCGTCGTGTATTTCTACATAGGTCATGATGGTGCTTAAAAGGTTTAACACGCGCTCATAGAATACTTGAGGCGTGTCTGATCCTTAAGATAGTAACGATAGATCATTGTATAACGCAGACTCATCTCTATGGTCTGAAAAATTATGAATTAATGTATTCCTAATACCGTTCCAATCCCGGGGAACACCATTTGTTACTAATGTTCTAGCAGCGTTCCCGGTGATCTTATTTAATATGCCATTTAATAATGCTAAGTTAATAAGTTCATGACCAGGTGCTGGATTAATATAGCTCTCGACAAGCTGGTCACATAGTGATAGAAATCTAATTAGAGTATTACTATTACCGTCAAATTCTGGTACTAATCTTAATGCTTTAACAATTTTATCGATCATATCGTCTTGATTTTCCATTATTATTCCTAAGCTACCTAACTCTAAATTTCGGGTAGAGTCCCTCAGCGCATTGCGAGAGGACAACCGATTGCCCAGGGGTTCGATACCCCTAGTAGATCGCGATGATCGTGGGTGGAAAATTTTGGAGGCGGGAAATACTCGTAGCGACCGACTGTAAGGAATTTGTGCAACTCACAGATAGTACATATCGGCGGCTCCCGTAGTATCGATGTCTGGATACGCTTTACAGGATCTCCAACGGCTGCTTTTGGTTCTTCCGGATTGTCGACGACGCACGTTGAAACGTGAACAGCACGCACAAATGTCCAAATGTTCAGCTCGATCGTGAAATTATAGTCTTTGATTTTCACGCACTGACTCGACAATCCTACCGACTGCGCCAATTACGTGATGGGCAGGAGGAGTCCAAAAAAGAACACCAAAAGTTCCACTAAATGAATTTAATAAAGAAATTACAATTAATTCTTAATATTAGGTGAGTAAGTACTAAGTGGGTGTCCTAACGACCGATGTATGTGACGAAAGGCCCCGCGCCGAATCTGCTGGTTGGTTTTATTGGATTTCTCAAGTTGGGTTGCGCAATCCGTTCACAGTAACCGAATGTATGGTGATGACGTATCTGGGAGGCACTCACAGATATAACACAGATAAAAACAAAACATTCGAGTGGGGGTAAGAGAGTGGACGCACGGGGATTTGTGCCACCAGGCGGTGGCCAGGCAGCGTCCCTTAATGTACCACTGATACATACCTCTGTTCTGCGCATCGAAACGTACCTACGATGTTCCTAGACGCCTTTAACTTTGAATTCTACTATACCAGAAAGTCAAATTGCTTGCCTTTTTTTGCATAATGTATCCGAAGTGAACATCCAAAAATTTGTAGGTAAACTATTCGTTAGGTATATGGCATTATATCACACGATTCTATCTCTCTGTCGACGGTAAAATTTTAATCCAGTATCCAGTAATCCTTGAAACAGCAGGCTATGTCGTCACCTTTTACCACATCTCCCGAGACTTCTTTGGAGAGACGACAAACAAAGAAACAAAATAAAATATGGCAACAGTCTAATTCACCATTTTTTTAAACTAGCGCTCATTCTGATGACACATCTATACTTGATATCGATTGCAAGAAATCGTATATTTAGACATAGCGTTGTTAACTAGAGTGAGAGCCCGGCTTCCAAGAGATCATCGGTCGTGGTCTGTGCCATCCCAAGCGCCATCATCTGCGGTGGAGGGCCCACATCCAGCCTGCTGGACGTCCACAACACGCCAGTCATCAGTAAGTCGGCAAAGGACATCAACATGCGGCTTGTTCATAAAGCGAGCGAGACCACTGTGCAAGCAATTGAGAAACTCAGGAATTACGTTCAGGTAAGTAAGAGATAGTGGGCTAAGACCAGCGCCAGTCCTAGCCCTTGTTCAGGGTAGAGCGAGATTGTCTTTTCAATTCAACTTCAATCAACTTCTTGGATCATATAACAGCATTAGGTACATTAATTAAAAAATTATTATTAGAAAAATAAATAAAATTAAGACAAAACACAACACACAATTTCATTATTACATACAGATAGATTACATACAAATTATATTATTATAAAAAAAAAAAAAAAATAATAAAAAAAAAATAATAAAAAAAAAAAAATAATAATAATAATAAATAGCCAATAAGCCTGATATAGTGGTGGTGGACCGAATCGAGAGGCGTGCAATGATTGTTGACATTACCGTCCCACATGACGAGAACCTCGTGAAAGCCGAGAAAGATAAACAAATCAAGTATATTGACTTGGCTCGCGAGGTTGTCGACATGTGGGATGTGGACTCAGCGATCATTGTACCGATAGTCGTATCAGCCAATGGCTTAATAGCCACGAGCCTCGACCAACACCTCAGGAGGCTCTCGTTAGGCGGCTGGATCAAGGGCTTGATTCAGAAAGCAGTACTTCTGGACACGGCTCGCATTGTCAGGCGGTTCCTCTCTCTGGAGCCCTGACCGCCGGTAGCTTGGACCCTGTTCCCGATACCGGTGGGATACTATTTTTTATATTTTTAAATGTTTTTTTTTTATTTTTTCATTGAAATATTTAAAAATATAATTTATATGTATTTACAAATGAATAAACGAAATAATAATAAAAATTATTTTATTATTATTTATTATTTTTGGGCTATTGGCGCCATTTCATCGTCGCTTTCACTTCACGTAAATTCAACTTTAGTTTTATGTTAAATAAATAATAATTCCTAAATTTTTAACTGTTGCCGCACCTCTGAAAAGGCGCCATCAAAATTTTATTTTGCGTTTTCTGGCGTCCCTTGCCATCTGGCGCCTAGAGCGACCGCTCCTCTCGCTCTACCACAGAGCTGGCGCTAGCTAAGATATCACTCGACATCCAATTATTCCCGTCGAGGTTAAACAGACCAGGGGGGTTAGACAAAATACTTTTCTGTAAACGCCAACGCTTCGTGCAAAATATATGGCAAAGACATAACTGGGCGTGAGTCACGTGACAGTTCTCTGTCTAACGCTTCGTGCAAAATGTATGGTAACGACATTACTGGGCGTGAGCCACGTGACAGTTCTCTGTCTAACGCTTCGTGCAAAATGTATGGCAACGACATTACTGGGCGTGAGTCACGTGACAGTTCTCTCCGCAGGTAATGCCCTTGCCATAGATTTTGCACGAAGCGTTAGCGTTAGCGCTACTATAAAAGTTATTTGACAAAGGGGGCAGGTGTGTTGACAAGCTAATTGAGTTTGCAGTTTTTGACAGAAATAAAGACCCCAAAAAGATATCGTCGATTGACGTGGTAGCAATCTATGCTACACTTATCAGTCGATTTAAGACTACTTCTGTCCTACAACGAAAATACTATACCATGCTTACGAATTAATATAATGGCTCATCTTTCACCTGTACCTACCCATAGAACAATTCATAAACTGTCTGATAGCTATAGATTACCTACCTACCTATTCAAAGTGCAACTTTATGAGCCCCAAAAAAGTCATTATACTTTGGGAATCGAAAAAAGCTTTAAAAAAGCGTGCAGATGAAGCAGCTTTTCGTCGGCACTTACAAAGAAAAATAGTTCGTAATCTACATAATATGATACGTAATTTGGTTTAGCCATAATTTTTCTATCGGTATCACATAATAAGAAAAAACTTATTATAATAAAATTAAAAATGCGTCTAATTTGGGACAGCGCTCCTTGATGAGGGAGTCCTATTACTGGGTGGACGTACGACGCGTTGCGTGAGCCAGCTAAGCACGGAACACGCAAGCTCACAACAACTCAAGGCCGTTGGCATGAAGTAAAACACTAGGAAGTGGTGACGGGCGGGTGTTTCGTGGGTGACTGTCTTTGTGTAGAACTTTGACGGTCAAAAAGTGCTGGCTCTCAGCCTAGTTTGAATAAATCACTTTTGATTTTGATTTTACACAGGTAGGCGTAGGCCAGACTAGACGGGTTATAACAAGTCAAACAAGACTGTTATTGTTATGCAATAATAACAGATGTCAATACCTGTTATTAAATAACAGCCTGTTCTTTTTCTAAGCACGGTCTGTCGGTAAATAAAACATGTTGTCACTATTCAAGGATGATTATGTTCTTGTAAGACTACAATTTGAATTATCGGATAATAATACTAGGTATTTCTCGTTTTAGCAAGATTCAATCAAGCGGGTGTGAGCGAGACATTACGAGTATATACGTAGAAGTCATAACAGATAACACGAATAGTTGTTACTTGATATTGAGTACCTACTAAGACTGAAGCACAGTATAAATATGGACAGTATGGAAACTAAGACTATTTGTTGAGATAATTACCTACGCTCCATTAGAGACCTAGGGTTGTCACTGTTAATGTTTGGAAAAAAAATTTATGGAAGATGCTTCAAATTTGAAAAACATTAAGATATCCCACAAAGGCCCGTAACCTTTTTTTTTTTTCACGTCGCAAAAATTTTCATGGTTTTCGAGGGTGTTAAAGTGAAGTCAAAATGCGCGGCGCTCGGCCGATAGCTAGTTAACCCTGCGACAGCGCACCATACCGCGTTTCAACCTGAAAATGCGTGTGATGTAAATGAAAAACCATTAACATTTTAAAAAAAAACGTCATCATAATTAAATCATTATTAGGTACCTTTCAAGATCAGCAGGGAGTTTAAAAAACGAAATCCCCGGATTTGAAGAAGCCGAGTTCATACAACAGTACACTGCACAATACGCTCGTGGCATTTTAAAACGGTCCGTGGCTCAAGAGATAACACGACCACTCGTCTCGACACGGCAGCCGCAACTGCGCGTACCGCGACTATCGCTTAGGGCTAGCGTAGATGCGCGCGTCTGTGTGAGTGTGCCGTTTCGACCGTTTGTACGTAGTTTCCCTACTGTCCATATTTATACTGAGACTGAAGAGTGTAGTGATTGTGATTGAGTATTGTGAATTATGAATGATATTTTTTAACAGGTATATGATATCACACGAACAACTGTTATCTAGTATCTACGAATACCTATGATTTCTATCTGTTACGATATATACGCCTCACTCCTAGGCCAGACGTCTAAGAACCTACTGTTTAGGACATTCGTTACTTAGACTAGCGTGCCAATGACAAAATGGTCATAATCATCCAACTTGGTCGACATATTGGAACTCTTCTGCCCATCTTCTTTTTACTGACCTTTGAACAGGAGTCGTCCTGTTACAAGACATACAGTTTTGCAAAGATTCTTGGAGGTGGCCCACATCCAACAGTGGACATCTTTTAACTGATACTGAGATGTCTTTTTGAAACCATAAAAAAGTTCGATGTCATCACGGATGCAAAAGTTTTACCAATGCCTAATCTATCAATAATCTAGTAGTCAGAACTGTACTGTACCCTGAATGTGAGTTTTTTAACGTAAGTACTCAATCGCGTCAAATTAAACGTCAGTTTGTACTAATAAAACTGTATAAGCGCTCTCTGGTGGCAATAACGGGTAACCTCTTTTTAGGGTTCCGTACCCGAATGGTAACAAACGGGATCCTAGTTTTTATATTTTAGAATACAGCTACAAAACATAATGTTGTACATGGTGACAATCAAAAACACGAACTGCTGCCTCCTAAACTAGGCAAAAAGCCTGCGTTTTAGAAGCCAATGTTCCTCCAGGAATATCAATTACAATAGACAACATTGCAAGTAAAATTAACATAAAACACAATACAATACATCATTTGAATTAATTACAATTATTACGAAGTCTCCGCTGTCCGTCCGTCCATCCGTCTGTCTGTCAGCGGGCTGTATCTCATGATCCGTAATAGGTAGACAGTTGAAATTCAAACACAGAATGTGTATTTCTGTTGCCGCCATAACAAGAAATAATAAAAATACAAATAAATTAAATATTAAAGAGGGCTCTCCTACTAGAAACGTGCTGTTATGGCTTTTTTTGCTCGATCTTAATAATGGCAACCAGTAGACGCGTAGTCGCGTATTATCTTGTACGATGGTACGGAACCTTTCATGTGCAAGTCTGACTCGCACTTGTCCGGCTTTTTCTATACGACGAACGTTTACGCAAAGGCCCTCCGTAGCATGGCATACGAGGTACTTTACTAAAGTGTGTTTTTATTTCTGCAGGCCACCAGATGTGTCTGTCAGAGTGCACCGGACACCAGCGTCCATAGTCCTGTGCCTAACGAAAGCAAGCCCTGAAGACTGTCCCTGGAGGAACATCGCTAAACTTCCGTACGACTCGTTTTATCAATGATTTAACTGGTACTTTTACAATATATTTGTCTTACGAACAGTGTTTCATTTCTATTTTTAAATTACCTAATCTGTAAAACGGTTCCCACGGTTTCATACTATCAAAATTATCCTAGATAATCATTTTCAATCAGAGGTCAAAGAAACATGTTCTTGCTGTTGTGGGTGTTGAAAATATACAGCCCTGTGACAGTCAGACGGACGGTTTAGGCTTACCTGGGCTTACCTACCTAGTAATAGGATCCTGTTGGCATTCTTTGGATACGGCAGACTAAAAAAATTGGTTGCCTGTAAAGTCGGTATACGGGCGAAAGTTTTACGTGACAACGACTTTGAGTGGTAAAATAATTTTAATGTGAATATTCATTCGTATAGTAGGAAGAAGGATGAAATAATAGTAACAATTTAAAACATTTATTTATACAAAGAATTATATTTAAAACATTAATTTATACAAAGAATCTCGCACTGAATTTCATATTAACAAAATTTTATTTTTACCTTTACACATACATACGTATTTCACTTTTTATGTCTGTCTCTCTCGCTCTTAGGCGGGCTAACCATGCCCGAGTGGAAGGGACGCGTGCCTCTCACTCGCTCTCATTGTGAGCGCATAACGTGAGCGGAGCGTAACGCAGTTTCTTGAAGTGTCACCCGGCAAACCAATTTATAAGACGTTGTCACGTCAAAAGATAAATATCATGTCATGGATACGAACTATAAAATTGAAATAGAATCTCGAGTTCGCTAGTATTCTTTTTTAGGGTTCCGCACCCGTAAGGTTCAAACGGAGTCCTATTGCTGTCATTGACGTGTCCGTCTGTTTGTCTGCCCGTCGTCTGTCACAAAATTTTGTTCCGAAGAATTTTTTGACTTCCCATTGACCTATGAACTTGTTTGGTGATAATGTTTATTATTACGTACCTATATTTTACTAACAAATACCAATATATTGATAAATCTGATTTTTTCTTTGAAATTCCCTCTCATTTGGTACGGAACCCTATTTTTTAAATAGCGTTGCCCCTCCCTAGGAATTACTCCGCGTAGCGTCATAGATGTCGCTACATCACTCCCCTCCGGAGATCGTAGATCGATTGTTCTCGATGAGTCGTTCATACGTGATGCTTGCCGGGTCAGTGGAAGGTTGGTTCCAGTGAGTCGGAACTGGAAGAGCCGCATAGTTCACGGTGAGTCGGAACTGTCTGCGGTGATGATATCCCAGTGAGTCGGGATGATGTTGCAGGCTCCAGTGAGTCGGAGTACTGCTGCGGGCTCCAGTGAGTCGGAGCGGTGCGTCGTTTCGTTGTAGGCGTTATCGTTGTCGGCGTATCGTTGTCGGCGTATCGTTTTCGGCGTTATCGTTATCGGCGTATCGTTGTCGGCGTATCGTTGTCGGCGTATCGTTATTGGCGTTATCGTTGTCGGCGTTTCGTTGTCGGCGTATCGTTGTCGGCGTTTCGTTGTCGGCGTTATCGTTGTCGGCGTTGTCGTTGTACTGGCTGGCTGTATGACTCGTTGCTGAAGAGCTTGGAGGAAGAGATGATGATGACGTCACGCTGGAGTAGCTGCACGAAGGCTGCGCTGACGAGGTGATGACGTCATGACGAAGGCTGCGCTCACGTTCATAGTCGAGGGTCACCATTATGGAGGTGATGACGTCATGACAAAGGCTGCGCTCACGTTCATAGTCGAGGGTCACCATTGTGGAGGTATGCGGAACAGGGTGTAAAGTCCCACAACCTCCATTGAAAAGGGAGGATCCTACGACCAGACGGGTGTTGTGTCTGGTCCGGGCAACTGCCCGATAGTTGATTTCGGGCTGTTGTATATGTTCAAATCGCGCGGAGAACTCTGCTTGCGCGATGTAGGAATTCTGGTGTTCTAGTTCGTATGTCGCGTCATAGATGTCGCTACATCACTCCCCTATTGATAAATCTGATTTTTTCTTTGAAATTCCCTCATTTGGTTCAGAAATTGGCCAGTTTTTATTTTTTAAATAGCGTTGCCCCTCTAAGGAATTACTCCTGTATCGTGGGTGCATGCACAAACATGTAGGTAAGCTGACATACACTAGGACCAGGAACAACTATCTGTAGGCCCTACAAATACATAATAAATTGTTCTGTGCGGGAATCGAACGCACGACAAATAACGCAGCAGCCAATCGCTCAAGCACTGCGCCAACTGCCTTAGTCTTAGTGCCTTTTCATACGCCCCGGTTGCCGGGTGGCCGGTGCCGGGTACCGGCCACCCGGCCGGCGTAATTTACTTTTAATTTTTACCGGACAATGGCACCGGCTGCCCGGCGGCCGGCACGTGTGAAAAGGCACATTATGATATGATGCTTTAAATCCGTTGATCAGTAACAATTAGGTATATTGACAATGTGGGTTGAGGTCCTCTATGGGTTTCTGATAGATATATCTTACTGGCTTCGTTGCAACTCATCCCTATTCCCAACTCGCCCGGTCCTATATGTATACTGTATATTAGCTAGAAGGCACAAAAGTACTGATAGAAAGAAAAGTGCTTGTATGGTTTGTATTTATTTTTATTCAGTCATCGTGTCACAGTTCACAGTTTTTACTCAAATTTATTATATATGTTATCACAAATCACAGTTTTTACAATAGTTAAAGCTTTCTTTTAAAAAATCACAGTAAACTATACAGGGTGTAACGGAAAGGTGTGGTCATATTTTAAAAACCGGTTCTGCTCGTGGTAATGAACAACATTCTCTAAGAAAAATTAGAAAATTCCCAAAAAAAAAAATTGGACTTTCCATACAAAGTTATCATCAGCTGATAAACATTTGTATGGGAGGTAATAAAAAACTTTGAGAATTTGCTCAGGGTTTCTTGAAGAACGTTGTTCAATCGATGGGCAGATGCAGTTCTTAAAATATGACCACACCTTTCCGTTACAAACTGTATAACCTTTTTTTTTTAAGAAATCTCTATTTCTACAATAATCAAAACTCTGCTAAAAATCAGTATGTGTATAAAATAACCCATGGCCTAAGAAAATAGATCATGAGCAAAATTTATAAGGGATAAGTATCTATTCTCTACATCGTAGCACTTTTCCGACAAACTGTACCCTTGCAGCTAATAGATTATCATTATATATCAGACTAGGGATGAGTTGCAACTAAGCCGAATGTAGCTGGTCTGTCGTATAAGTATAAACGCGCAAACGCATAAAGCGTTACGAGCTCCTAGTAGTTGAATCTTGGCATGGCGACATCGCGGCCGACCTAGACGGAGAGATGGTGGGATGAGCTAGAAGCTGGACTCTTCCGATAAAGACTGGTCTCAGAGAGAAGTATACAGTATACAGTTAGATTAATCTACAGATACAATTTTATACTTATTTTGTGGAAGACTGGTGCCTAAACTAAGTTATTTTCAAAACCTGTAAGTCAGGTCACCAGGCCCCCATAACAATTTATTACTTCAGAAATATTGTGCTGGAGACGTTTTGTTAAAATCACAATAGTATTTATTAATTGAATCATTATTATTACATTCATTATAGATATGATTGTTACAACAAAATATATATATATCTATATGTATTTGTAATTAGGAAACATGCAAAGAATGTGTGAGAGTGTAAGGTATGTGTATGTGTGGGTGTGTGTACATATGTTGTGGAAGTGTAAATGTTTGTATGAGGTTGTGTGCGTCATAGGGGACATTATATTAGGAAACGGTAGTAAAAAGATCTTCAGTTTGGGCATAATCTAAGGAAAGCAGCCATTCAGTTAATGTGCTTTTAAAAGTTGTTTTGGTTAGGATATGTGATGAGAGTAGATTATTCAGTTTGTTGTATAGAAACGGCCCAAGAAAAAGAAAGAAATTTCGTGCAAATTTAGTTTTAACTGGCCTAGATTGGCATACGTTCCTGCTTCTATTCCGTACATTAATGGTCTGGGAGACACAAACGGGGATAAGAGATCGTTGTTTTAAAACAACATGAACAATAAAGAGCTGACGAATTCAGAGGACATTTGAAGATTTATAAACTTCTTTTGTGAGATGACTGAAAGGAAGAGATAGTGCCACTTTTAGTACCGCCCTCTGAGCCCTTTCGAGAGGCAAAAGGTTTGTTTTAAATGTACCACCCCAAGAAGTAATGCAATATGTCAATAGCGATTGGCACAATGCACAATAGACAGATAGTAGCTGCTTGGAGTTCAGAACGGACCTAAGACTCCTAAAAACATATATAAGTTTGCGAATTCTACCAGTGAGACAACTAATATGAGCGGCAAAGGTAAGTCTAGAATCCAAAGTAACACCCAGGTATTTAATAGTGTCAACCTTCAGCAGTTTGGGACAGGGGCAATCACCGTTTAGGGGAAGAGGACAGGTATGAGCACGTATTGTGTATGATTGGACGGATGGGTGCTGATTATTTTTCAGTGTGAAGGTAATGAATTTTGTTTTTTCTGAATTTAAAGTGAGAATATTATTTTTTAGCCAATCACTCACAACATTAAACCCAGTCTGAGCATAGTGATAAACGTTTTCCCATGAGTCTGCTTCAAAAAGAAGAGCCGTGTCATCTGCGAAAGTAATTAAGCGCCCATTTTGAAGATAAAGGTTACAGAGGTCGTTAATATACACTAAAAATAATGTAGGCCCCAGGATGCTTCCTTGGAGAACCCCAAATGTAATTGGAAGGCTGTCGCTAATTTGACTGTCAATTTTAACAAACTGTGTCCGGTTAGTTAAATAATCTTTGAAAAGCAACAACTGATTTCCTCGGATACCAAGGTTTTCGAGTTTATGTAGCAAGATTGGAACCGACACCGTGTCAAAGGCTTTAGCCAGGTCTAAGAAGATCTTTTTTTTATCATCCAATTTGGAAACAATGAAATTAGTTAGCTCGTGTACGGCCATGGCCGTCGACTTATCGGCACGAAAACCAAATTGGGACTGCGAAAGTAGGTGATTTGACTCAAGATATTTTATCAATCTGTTGTTCAAAAGTCGTTCCAGGATTTTAGATAAGGCAAAATAGCTATAGGTCTGTAGTTATTAACACAGTGTCGGTCTCCACTCTTGTGAACAGGATGGATGAGTGCTTTTTTAAAGAAGAAGAAGAGTAAGGGTCTTAGTCCTGGGTGGGTCGGGTGTTTTTAAAAACTCGAACCTGCAACTCGTAGCTCAGAAGCCAATCGCTCAACCACGGGTGCTAACCATGTGATCAGTAGATAGGTACTGTTAGTATGGCACCCTGGGAGCCCTTCGAAATGAAACACTAACCTGAAATACTACACCAATTTAATTAAATTAGAAAACTGTATCATCATCATCATCATTATTTCAGCCGAAAGACGTCTAGGTACTGCTGTACATAGGCCTCCCCAAAGTTTCGCCACAACGACCGGTCCTGTGCTGTGCGTCTCGCATCCAGTTCGCAAACTTACGGAAAATTACAATTAAATATCGGATAAAATTCGTGGGTGGAATGGTTGAATGCATCGCTTTGCATGGCGAGCAGTTTTTTTAAAGCACATTTATTAATAAATCAGGAATTACTTAAATTAGAAACTATGTGTAACAATACGTTATAAGCAAGTACCTACCGTATTCCCTGCGATTGTGAGGTAAAGGAAAGTTCTTCGAATGTGTGTATTACACATTCGATAAGTTACTCTAGCCTAAAAAAAAATAGATTAAAAATATTCGTCAAAACCTGTCAAAACATTTTGATTGACAAACTAGGTATGTCAAAACCAAAACGATCATGGTGACATAGGAATTAATATTTTTGTGTAAATCAACAAGAAACTAATAAATTATAAGCCCAATGTTAAATTTCGTTGTCAACTATTTGGATTTAAAAATTTGTGATGTGGGAAACCTCATTATGGAGTTACATGCAACATGAAGGAACTGAGGTAGACAGATATTTACGGATAGGTATAACGTAAAGCCAACTGGCTCATGAGAGGAATCTCGTAGATATTGCTCCAGTGGTGTATCTTACCGGAGGAATTTGTAATGGTATAAAGTTGCCTATTTCACTCAGTGATTGTATAACACTTTATCAGTGAAAGAATTCAAGTAATAGAATCACTCTTCCTCAACAAATAACAGTTTTACCTTTTATTAAGTAGAGATGAGAATGGATCAATGGACAACTAAAATTGTTATAGTCGTCCATCATCGGATTCCCAAAACATCACAAAATCGAACGAACGAACTTATCTATTTACGTACAGCCTTTCACTGAGTTTGTATAAATAAAGGCATGGAATTAGCAGATAAATTAAGCAACAGTTAATACCTGTCTGTTAACGCTTACATCTGAGTAGTCGATTATATTCAATTAATTATGCACATTGCAGTTATATGCGTGGGCGAAATGCGGGGAGAGCGCTATGTCGGTGTTCCCGACATTGCTGTGGGCGGTGGGCGCGGGTGCGCTTGCGCAGAGGCTGCTCTCCGCGCTCTTTAGGAGGTTCGTGTTCCGACGGGTGCCGCTCTGGGAAGTCATTCTACAGGTATTTTAATTGACATCTGATGACGTTTTTTTTTGTATTAGAGATCAGAACGTGCTGCGAAGGTCATGTCCTTAAGCAGCAGATTAGTTGGCTATGCCAACGAACGTGGGCAAAAAGATCACAGCAGGTTAGGGAATTCGTAATCTATACTTAGGCATAAAACTGAATCCTTATTTCCGTTGGTCACGGCATCACGCATGAACGGTTGGAAAGATTTCGCTAATTCTTTTTTTGTTGTGTTTGTTATAATCAGGCGAAAGTTCTTGTGAAAAAAAATGTTGCGCGGTAAATTAGAAAAGTTCAGAAAACTTATCGACTAGTTACTTAAAAGTCGCGCGTTTAACAGTTTATAGCTAAGACAGGACAACGTCTGTCGGGTCAGCTAGTAACAGATTAAGATGAAGCAGGCTACTTCTCTGCGTCATCATAATTATCAGCCTGGAATCACCCACTGCTGGGTTTTTTTTTTTTTTGGTGATGGGAAATCATCCTATGACTTTTTCCGCTCTGGGTGGAGCGGGAGGGCGTGTCAGACTCTTACTGACTAAAATCCACCCCTGTTCCTTTTGAGTGCCCAGAGGCGCGGTAACTCTGTTTCGAATTTATCCACAACCTCTGGGCAGACCTTTACTACCCTTTTTTTTTTTTTTTTTTTTTTGTGGGGTGGGAAATTATCCTATGACTTCTCCCGCTCTGGGCGGAGCGGGAGGGCGTGTCAGACTGTTACTGACTAAAACCCACCCCTGTTCCTTCCTGCCTTTGAATGCCCAGGGGCGAGGTAACTCTGTTTCGAATTTATCCTCAACCCCCGGGCAGGCATCGGCCATGACGGGCCCCGTCTCTTGCTGACAACTCTTTGAGGCGCGCGTGGAACACTACGCGCCGTCGACTCTCGGGCCTGGTGCTGATCGGACGGCGAGTTACCCACTACTCGCCGTCCGCAGGCCCGGGTCTACGGTGGCCGGAGATCGTCTCGCGGCGCCGGAAGTCCCCGGCGTCTCCTGAGGCGGCTGCTGCTGAGGGCGTGAGGGCGACTCCGCTGTTGGTGCTCTCTCACGCGTCCCGCCTCCGCCTTCGCGAGCATTACTGCTTCGCAGAAGGAGGAGACGGCTTCCCATTCCCTCTCGCTCCGTACCATGGCCTGAACCAGGGCAGGGCGCGAGAGGTCGCTGCCGCCTATCGCATCCACGAGGACACGGCGTTGCTCCGCCCAAGCGGGGCAGACCTCCACCGTATGCTCCACCGTGTCCTCGGGGCGATCCGTGCAATGGAAACACCCGGGCGTCACCTCCCGCTTGATCCGAAACAGGAACCTCCCGAAACAACCGTGTCCGGTGAGGACCTGCGTCAGGCGGAAGGTGAGGGCGCCGTGAGGTCTCTCGCCACTCGCGTCGCTTCTCGGTCCTTGTTGCATTATTTACCTAGGTGATTCACAAGTCTTTGGGTAGTGATGTCGTCAGCCAAACGCACCTACATATCTTATGCGACTATGATTCAAATCCTGTCATTACCGCCTTTGTACCTACTTTTTAACCAACTTCAAAAAAGAGGCGGTTCTCAATTCGTCTGTATGTTTTTGATGTGAAACATCTATTGCACGTAAAACCGATTTCTGGCGTGGCGACGCATGCCGTGGCGACGCGTCGCCACGCTATACGATGTTTTTTTGTTTTGTTATTACACCATCAAATAGTAATGTATGTTTGTTACGCGATATCTCCGCCATTTGTGAATCGATTTTGATGATTCTTTTTTTGTTTGGTAGGTCATACTTCAAAGTTGGTTCCATATAAATTTTATCGAAACCGATTCGTTACTTTTTGAAAAAATCAATCAACAAAAAATATGTATACACAGATGTTGTTTTAGTTGTCTCCAAATGTTCAATTTCAATGTATTTTCAATTTAGTTTTACTTCTGGGGTACAACACTAAAAAGTGAAAAATATAATACTTTTTTACAAAAAATACAACCGACTTCTAAAAATTACAAAATAACTTTATTTTCGGAAGTCGGTGTCAAATAACGAAGAAACAAAATATAAACACCGACTTCCGAAAATAAAGTTATTTTGTAATTTTTAGAAGTCTGTTGTATTTTTTGTAAAAAAGTTTTTTGTTGCTTATATTGTAAATATCACACATCATCGCTTACCATCAGGTGAGACAATGGACAAACGTGAGCCATGCACAAGCAGTTTTTTAGCTAAAGAGAACAGAAAGCCTAAGCGACATAGGTACCTACTCGTTAATTTTATTAAAATTCTAATTAAACCTTATTTGTTACAGCACCTGCTGTTCATATGGATAGTAATTTACAGTCTACACTTCTGGGTTATGGTGGTCCAGATCATAAAAACGGTTGTAGAATATTGTTTTGATGTAAGTTGAAACATAATAATTACATTTCCAGTTTCTGCTTAGTTGCGTTGACGTATCTAAAACTTTAGAGATTACAGTAGTTACCTACCCATTCTTTTTTTTTATGACGTCTTTTGATATTGGCGCAACCTTAACCAGGTAGTTAGATACTTATTTACATCCTTGAGAAAATACTTAAATATAGGCAACAGCAGAATCGTATTAAATAAATCTTATCATCTGTGTAGCATTTTTTTTTGTTGTGGGTGGAAAATCTTTATGGATGTCCTTTGCCTGGGGCGGACGAAGGGGTCTGTTAGACTCTTACTGACTATAAATACCACCCCGGTGTTCTTTCCCTTTTACACTTGGACCGGGGATCGTGAGAACAATGCGCCTTCCCCTTCCCCTTCCCTATCATCAACGTACCCTATCCTAACCGTGATGGGGTCGACCTCCAGTCTTACAGGATGCAGATAAATACCATTATTTTCCATGGTGGTACTGCCTATCTGACCTCCACAACCAAGTTAACTAGGTAACACGATACCCCTTGATAAGAATCCAATGTCCAGCAATGAGACACTTACATCCAATAATGGCAAGGTCAATTGCAACAGAATAACTCCCCAAAAAGATAATACTGTTTCAGGACGACGTCATGGTAATGACAGAGGATGACGTGGAGAGCCGCAAGATCATGCAGCAGTGGATGATTTGGATGTGCGGGGTGATGCCGCTGGCCATGTACATACAGACGAGGCCACGGCCCGAACTGCCGCCGCTCATGATATGGTACGTCACCATCGTCTTCCTGTCCTTATCTAATATAAAGGTATTGAGCAATTCTTGTATATCCAAATCCTATGTATAATCTGAATCTCGGAAACGGCCCCAACGATTTTCATGAACTTTAGTATGCAGGGGGTTTCGGGGCCGATAAATCGATCTACCTAGGTTTCATTTTTAACCGACTTCCAAAAGGAGGAGGTTATCAATTCGAAAGTTTGCATTTTTTTTAACCGACTTCGAAAAAGGAGGAGGTTATCAATTTGGATGTTTGTATTTTTTTTTTTTTTTTATGTATGTTCGGGCATAACTCAGTCATATATTGACGGATTTGCAAAATTCTTTTTTTGTTCGAAAGGGGTTTATTCCGAAATGATCCCATTTAAATTTCAAAAAGATCTGATGATGGGTTTCGGAGACAGACAACGGAACTCTTCAAAAATTGACAGCAAATCAACCGCGATTGCTGCTATCGTATGTCTATGAATTGTTAACACAGTTAAATGGAGAACCACAACCCAAAAGTGAAAAATAAAAAACTTTTTTACAAAAAAATAGAACCGACTTCCAAAAAAAGCGCAAAATAACTTTAATTTCGGAAGTCGGTGTCAAAAAACGAAGACACAAAACAGGAACACCGACTTCCGAAATTAAAGTTATTTTGCGCTTTTTTTGGAAGTCGGTTCTATTTTTTTCTTAAAAAAGTTTTTTTTTTTAACCGACTTCAAAAAAGGAGGAGGTTATCAATTCGGATGTTTGTTTTTTTTTTTATGTATGTTCGGGCATAACTTCGTCATTTATGGACGGATTTCCAAAATTCTTTTTTTGTTCGAAAGGGGTTTGTTCCGAAATGGTCCCATTTAAATTTCATGTAGATATAAAGATGATTTCCGGAAACAGACAACGGAACTCTTCAAAAAATTACAGCAAATCAACCGCGATTGCTACTATAGCATAAATATGCATTGATAACACAATTTAATGAGGAAATGCAACTAAAAAGTGAAAAATAAAAACTTTTTTACAAAAAATAGAACCGACTTCCAAAAAAAAACAAAAAGTGCAAAATAACTTTAATTTCGGAAGTCGGTGTCAAAAAACGAAGAAACAAAACCAGAAACACCCAGAACACAAATAAATGATAAATGATGTTTATTCAGTAAATAGGTTACAAGGAACACTTTTACACGTCAATGTTTTTTGTCAGTTTAAGCTAGATGAGGCCGGTGTTTCCTAGCTGACTACCCTGAGAAGAAACACCGAAACAAACTCAGAGGTCAAAGTCTCTTTTAAAGTGTTCAAATCCATACAATGTGTACTGGTTAAATCATATGAGAACCATGTACGTTTATGTCTGGGATGAGCTTTTTGAAGAAAGCAACACACAAATTCGAGTGAACCTGTCCAGACAGTGCAAGCATTTGTCAGTCATCGCGAAGCTCAACTCAGAACTTTGAGGAGCTCAACGAACCGACGAACAATACCAAAGTAAGGACATTTGAGTAAGCCGCAAAAATACTCAAACTGCCAGACAATCAAAAATCTACATGAATATAACGAAATACATAGTTCTCGCATTCTATATGAGGACCATGCAGCTTGGTGTCTGTAGTGGTCTTTTGAAGAAAGAACCAAACATATTTGAGTGGACCTGTCCAGTCAGAGCAAGTATTTGTCAATAGTCGAATAGTTCAACTTAAAAACCACTAAGGAGCTCAATGACTTGACGAACTATACCAAAGAAAAGACATTTGGGTAGGCCGCAAAAGTACTCAAACTGTCAGACAACGTTAAAAATTACTGTAAAAAGGAGGAGAAAATAATAATAATAACCCACATAGTCCTCACATTTACAATAATTAAGAATTCAAAAAAAATAAAATTAAATATAATACTTAACAAAGTATTCAAATCAAAAAAAAAAAACACTAATAATAAATAATAATTTTAGGAATCCGAAGCGGAAATATTAAAAAAAAAACAACACGGTACACAAAACCTTAAATAGGTTTATTTATTTTGATACACGTTTTAAAATTATTACAACCGTTATTCACAAACAAGGAATCAAATTATAACCGCTAAAATAGACATAAATCACCACTGCTATAACTAATAGAATTAATGTCTAACTACCTGGTTTTAACAATCAAATATGACAACAATAGAAAATTATAAAACTTACAGCGATGTTGCCACCACGAGTGCCAACCGAAAAGTGACCGAAACATTTTTTTTTTTTTTTTTGTGTTTGAATACTCGCAGTTCAACCATAGCGGTTGTCGACTGCTCAAGCGGACGTGCCCGTGGTGGTTTTAATTATTATTAAAGCCTCCAGCCAGGACTTATACTTAAACTACAAGCGACTACGCTGAGGGCACCCCCTTTGGGGTACGGACCTCGGCTCAGGGCGTCGCTGGGGGAGGGCCTCAAGGGACAGCTGAATCATGATGTGATTATTTAAGGACGAATTTTTAAAACTACAGCTCAGCGGTGCGTGCTGGCTTGAGCAAAGGGACTGGGGGGATTTCTGTGTCTTAAGTCCCCTGCTGTGTTCGGACATGCCGCGCACGACAGGGGGTGTCTGTACGTCAGGTTGCTTCGCGACGTGCCTATATTAACTTAGGACACGCCGCGTCGCGGTGTGAGTCGGTGTCGTGTGAATATGTCATGCGGGCGGACTTGAAACTATCGGCACAGCGGCGCGGGCTGGCTCTATCAAGGGACTGGTTGCTTGACTCTGCGTGGGGTCTCGCGACGGTCCTCGGCGGCGAGGACGGAAGGACGGTGGTCTGCGTTTTTTCAACGTGCTAGTTTCCCTACGGCTCTCTTGGAGCAGGGTCGTAGCGTCGGCGAATGTTACTAATTTGGGAGGGAACGTATCGGCCGGCCGATACGATTAGGGGGTTTCTATGTTTAGCAGCCTTCTCGAAGAAACGCTTGGTGAGGCGTTTCATGAACTGCTGGACGGTGGGGAGTCTGAGATCCACATGCAGCTCCTCATTCCGAACAAAGCAGGGGGCTCCGACTGCTCTGCGGATGAAGCGGTTCTGCAGGGTCTGCATCTTGTGGAGGAGATGTGACTTGGCGTGTGCGAAGACAGCACAGGCGTACGTCATGATGGGAGACCGAAACATGGCGCGCGCGCTCCTTATATACTAGAGACGAAATCGTCACAAGGTTCTTCCTAACACGGCTTCTCCTGACACCAAGTCGTCCTCGACTTGAATGTTCTGCGATTCGTCTTCAACAGGATCATTTTGCTGCGTCACAGCTCCTACTTCTGCATCAAGATCAGGCATGGAAAGTCCTACCGCCACAGGTTCGTTATTTTCAGATTGATCTAAACCGCTGTCGGCATTATCAGTTTCATTATCTGAAAGTTTACACAACGATTATCATATGAAAAACTGGTACTATGAAACTTAAGATAATAATTCAATGTGACAAGAGTATAGGATGGTCAGCGTGCCAGCCAGCCTATACTATTGCCGAATACTTTACCACAGCGACTAACGCTGTCTAGGCGTCAAACGCCAACGTTGGGTGACACACGCCTTTGAGGAGGGACACACCCACAT
Source organism: Polia nebulosa (assembly GCA_951329385.1). Taxonomy (NCBI): domain Eukaryota; kingdom Metazoa; phylum Arthropoda; class Insecta; order Lepidoptera; family Noctuidae; genus Polia; species Polia nebulosa. Next base: position 31,542,740 of record OX589594.1, read on the forward strand.
GTTGGGCGACACGCGCCTTTGAGGAGGGAACACACCCACATGTTGGGCGACACACGCCGTTGAGGAGGGACACACCCACATGTTGGGCGACACGCGCCTTTGAGGAGGGAACACACCCACATGTTGGGCGACACACGCCTTTGAGGAGGGAACACACCCACATGTTGGGCGACACACGCCTTTGAGGAGGAACATGTCACATTCACATGTTAGGCGACACACGCCATTCAGGGGAACACATCCCAGCACTGATCTATTATTGAAACCAGGCATGATAACAGTGGTTGCAAGTATACTCACTCTCAAAAAAGACAGCACACGTCTCAGGGCACCATTCTCCTTTCCATGTATTGGGAGGCCGCTTGGGTAGTTTTCCCGCGACCCCCACTGAGCAGTTTAAGTTCATACCGACCCTTAGGCAGAACTTTAGTTACTTTGTAAGACCCTCGCATTCCAGGGTCTAGTTTCCCCGTTGATTGTGAGTACTTTATCACAAAAGCGAGATCGTCGACCTTGTATTCACGTGGCGGGCGTCTGGACCGGTTAACTGAGGCATCCTGCTCATCTTGATTTTTCTTCAGTAGTTCACTGGCACGGCTTCGACGTACCTCCCGCAAAGCTTCTCTGTTAGTGTCTGGAGTATCTGAGGCTAGATCCCGCACCAGCGAGCGTATGACTGGGTTAGAGGCGTCAGTGCCGATCATTAAATTGATCGGTGACGTTTGAGTAGTCTTTTGTTTGTTGATATTCAGCACTAATTGTAGCTTCCAAAGCGTAGTTGACCACAATGCTTTCTTGTGTCCAACTTCAATACGAAGCATGTTGAGTACGGTCTTATATAGCGCTCTACTTGACCGTTTGAGCTATGCATTTCAGGGGTGATATAATGTAGGTCAGAACCAAGTTCAGAGATCCACTGAACAAAATCCGTTGATTCGAACATTCTACCCCTGTCAGTGACTAACATTTTAGGAACGCCAAATAGAGAAACGGCCTGGGATATTACACGTTTTAATTCGCCGGTATCCTGGCGGTAAATTGGATAAAGGAGGCAAAATTTTGTAAAGGCGTCGACCAATACTAGGACAAATTTGTAGCCCTCCGATTCGGGTAATGGTCCCAGGGCATCGACGTGTATGGTATCGAATGGTGTATTAGGTTTTGGCCATGATGAAATATTCTGTAGTGGGGCTCGGGGAACTCGCTTTTTAGAAATACAGACTAAACAATGCGAAACGTATTTAGCAACAAATTGACGGAGGCCGGGAAACCAAAAATGTTTTAGAATAAGGTGCAAGGTTTTATCTGCACCAATATGCTCATGCTCGTCATAAAAGATCCGTAGTAAGCTCAGTCGATGGCCCTTGGGTATGAAGCAGAGGAAACGCAGTTCTTCGCCGACTGCTGTGTATTTGTAATTCAACAGATCGTTTCTTATGCAGTAGCGATTAGAATCGAGCTGCCTTTCAGAGTTTTTGTATTAAATCTCTTGTTTCATGATCCGCAGCTTGTGCTATTTGTGCCCAGTTACGAGGTTTCGATATTTGATTAACCGAGATAACAGGGTTTCGACTGAGATAATCGGCATGTGGTAGCATAGCTCCTTTTCGATATTCAATGGAAAAGTGGAAATCTTGTAGATAAATCCACCAACGGGCGACGCGAGGGAGCAGATCTTTCTTGCGTTCAGTGGATTTGAGAGCATTTCAGTCTGTGATGACCTTGAACTGCAGGCCCATCAAATACTGGCGGAAATGCTGCTAAGCCTTCACGACCGCTAATGTCTCTAACTCATAGCTATGATATTTGCTTACTGCTCCTTGCGTGACTTTACTAAAGTATGCCACCACATGCCTACCACCATCAGCGTGCGTCTGCAAGAGTACGGCTCCATAGCCAGCGGAACTTGCGTCTGTGTGCACTTCGGTGGGGAGTTCAGGCTTAAATATTGTAAGGACAGGCTCGCTAGTTAAGCAGCGTATCAAGTCTTGACGGACCTGTTCCTGCTCTTCACTCCAACGAAACTCAACCCCCTTTCTGGTTAAATGTGCGATGCACGCGGTCTTTGTTGCATACCCTTTAATATACTTGCGAAAATATCCAGCAAGTCCTAGTAATTGACGAACTTGCCTGACGTTTCCGGGTACCGGTGAATTTTTTAAAGCCTCTATTTGACGCGAGCTCGGCCGCACCTGACCAAAGCTTACTTACTCTACCTAAGTACTCGACTTCCGTTGTTAAAAAAGAACATTTCTTCAAATTTATTGAGAAGCCTGCTTTAGTCAGTGTTTGTAAAACACTTCTGAGTAGAGAGATACCATCCTCTATCGTATTACTCAGAAGGAGCACATCGTCAATATAGACTAAAGCGTTTCCAGCGTCAATAAATTAACGAAGGGTTTTATTGATAATCTGCTGGTAAACGATCGGAGAGTTCGTCAAAACATATGGCATTTTCAGGTATTCATAGTGCCCTTCTGGTGTGACGAACCCTGTCACGTGTATAGAGCCTTCTTTAATTCGAATTTGGTGGAATCCTGTTGCCATATCTAAGCTAGTGAAGAAGGTGTAACGTCCTAACCGATCGGTGTGGTCGTCTATTAAAGGCAGAGGATATCTCTCCTTCTCAGTAACACGGTTAAGTGCTCTTAGTCAACACACATTCGGTCAGTCCCATCTTTCTTCTTTACAAGAATTATGGGACTGGCGTACTCCGATCGTGATTCTCTGATTATACCTTTGTCTAACAAATCGTTAATTATTTCGCGAACTTTTAGTTTTTCGTTATAAGAGAGTTTGTATGGTCGATATACAATAGGTGAAGTGCTAATGAGGTTAATTTCCATTTCACCACAGTACTGGTTGCGGTACCATGAGACAGTCCGAGAAACTATGAACCACGGACATCAAAGAATCACGCGAAGCACCTTGTAACGGTGTGTTAACTAAAGTTTGATCAAAGTTTTGAACTACATTAACTTGGATGTGAGTATCACCAGTTCGCGTGATGTACTATCTATCTTTTGTACGAACGTACGTGACGCCATCACGGTTAAGGACGTCAGTTCCAATTACGATTGAAGTATTCATGCATGAACAAAAAAACATGAGCAAAAAAATTTAAAAATATAATATACTTAATACTATACAAGTATTCATGTCAAAAACGAATATTAAAAAAATATATATATAAAAATTTCATCAGTGTTTATATATAAGCAGTACATATGAAAACAATGGCTCATGTATATCATTGAAGCAGCTCAATCCCACGCCTTTTTGTCCTCAAGAAAGTCATTAATTGTGTAAAAAGCTTTATGGCATAGCTTACGTTTAATAAATGATTTAAATTTATTTATGCTTAGTTCTTGAATTTGGCTAGGAAGTTTATTATAGAATCGTATACATTGGCATCTAAACGAACCACCTATTTTTTTCTTGAGCCTGGTTTTAGGTACAATAAATTTGTGTTTGTTCCTAGTATTTATGCTATAGATATCACTGTATCTTTTAAACAGATTAATATTTTTATGTGCATACATGAGATTCTCATAAATAAATATATTGAGAGGAAACAGTCATAATATTAATCTCTTTAAATTTGTCTCTGAGGGAGTGTCTGGTACTTAATTTATAAATAGCACGAATAGCCCTTTTCTGTAAAACAAAAATTGTCTGAATATCGGCGGCATTTCCCCACAACAGAATGCCGTACGACATCACACTATGAAAATAACTAAAGTATACTAAACGAGCTGTCTCTAAATTAGTTAAACCACGAATTTTCCTTACGTCGTATGCTGCAGAGCTAAGGTTTTTGGACAGTTTATCTATATGGGGGCTCCACTGAAGCTGCGCATCCAAATTTAACCTAAGAACGCTGTGGAATCCTCGGGTTTCAACGCTTTATCCTTTATTGACACACTAGTGTTCACTTGTATTACATTGGGTAATGTGAACTTTATGCATTTTGTTTTTTTCTCGTTAAGGAGAATATTATTGATATTGAACCAGTTAACTACAGTTGAAAGAGCATTATTTACATCATCAACAACCACCTGCTGACGTTTGAGTTTAAATAAAAGTGAAGTGTCATCTGCAAACAGCACTATATCATGTTTATCCTTTATGAGATAAGGCAAGTCGTTGATATAGATTAGAAACAAAAAAGGACCCAGAATTGAGCCTTGAGGAACCCCCATTCTGACTACAGACCCGGGAGACCTTTTGCCGTCCACATCAACTCTCTGAATCCTATTACTCAAGTATGAAGTAAGAAGATCCAGAGTGGCGCCCCGGACTCCGTAGTAGTGCAGCTTCCTGATCAATGTATCATGGAGAACGCAATCGAAACCCTTAGACAAATCACAAAAAATGCCCAACGCATCGCATTTATCTTCCCATGCATTATAAATGTGTCCCAAAAGTTCAACACCAGCATCAGTTGTTGAACGACCCTTTGTGAAACCAAACTGTTTGTTATGTAATAATTTGTGTTTATTAAAATATCTTTGAATTTGATCTAAAATAATTTTCTCAAAAATCTTACTAAAAGTAGGTAGCACTGATATAGGTCTATAATTAGTAGGGTCTGATGTACATACCACCCGATTTAAACAATGGTATAATTTTACTATATTTCGTTAGATCAGGAAACTCACCACAATCTATACAATTATTAAAAATTACTGCTAAAGTAGGTGCTACAATGTTTATAATAGACCTAGCAACGTCAACAGAATTATCCCATAGATCTGCAGTCTTTTTAACATTTAAAGTATTAAAAGTTTTAATTACATCATTACAAGTGACATATTGGAAATTAAATTGGGATTCACAAACTGGAACGTTTTCTTTAAGTAAAATTTCTGCAGCAGTTGGTGATGAATTTAGAGATGTTGTAGTCGATACGGGAATCTCTGCAAAGAAATTGTTAAATGCCGCGGCGACTTGCGAATCTGATTTAATGATACTGTCATCAATAGCAAGGCTGTAATCACTACTTCGGTTGCAAGACCTTCCCGTTTCGCTATTAATAATATCCCAAGTCATTTTAATTACATTACTACTATTTTTAATTTTTGAACTTAAGTAGCGAGATTTCGCCAATTAACATACTTTTTTAAATAATTTAGAATAATTCTTATATAAGTCCGTTCTTCATACAACTCATACAGCCGTTTACTACTTTTATTAATACCAATGGTGGCCCAGTCACTGAAGGAAGTATTGCTATTTACCGAAATCGTCTTAGGAATAAAAGTAGTATCAAATTGCGTGCAATACATTTTGAAAAAATCATTATAATGTTGATTAGGATCATCATTAGTTGACAAAAGTGGGATTTTATTTGAAAGTTAAGTTTTAAATGTTTCCAAGCGACCTTTAGATTTTGGGTTAACAGTGATATCTTTTTTTCGTTTATATTTGTTATAGTGATCAATAGTCCACTATGATCAGAGTCTAATAAATTAATAATTTTTTGTGGGTAGGTAAAATATCTGCATAAATATTATCTAGGCAAGATGCAGTAGTGGGGGTTATTCTAGTAAGTATTTCTTTGTAAAAAAGTTTTTTTTACAAAAAAATGGAACAGACTTCCAAAAAAAAAGTGCAAATAACTTTAATTTCGGAAGTCGGTGTCAAAAAACGAAGACACAAAACCAGAAACACCGACTTCCGAAATTAAAGTTATTTGCACTTTTTTTGGAAGTCGGTTCCATTTTTTTGTAAAAAAGTTTTTAGAATACGTAAATTAAATTAAATAATCATTTATTTCAGAAACCAGAAAATAATCATTTATTTCTAAAACCGAGCAAAGCTCGGTCATCCAGGTACTACATATTTATTTGGGGTCTTCTTCCCTCCTTTCTAGCCCTATCATCTTTCACAGTCTATCCATGATATGGCAGGTATCTACTGGACACTGGTGTATAAAAACTGCTATATTTCTTTCCTATTGAATGCTTATTGAGCTAATGCTGCAGTGGCTGGTCGCCTATCTACGAATGTTTGGTGTGGGTTAGTATAGTATAGGGACTCCGTTTTCCGCACTTAGACTTCGATTCGGTCCGTTGTGCGTGGGAGTCCTGGTTAACATAGCCAGCATAACTCGTCCCAGAAGCAATAACGTTCTTCGGACCTTATATACCCTCACTTCTCAAGGATTTGCGCACGTTAAGCAGCCACGCCTCACATTCTAGGATGACATGTGCGGCTGTGTGGTGCGAGTTGCATGTCCTAACAGATCAGACACTATTTTTTAGTTTGGGCCAAGCCCGCCACACTATTCCCAAACCACTGTAACTTCTGTAAGCCAGAATCAACAGAGGCGACCACCTGAAAAAACGCCGAGGCAATGAAGGGCGATGAGTCCCAGAGAAACGATTAAACTGTCTTGGGTCCCGCAACGAAATTAATCAGAAAAGACAGCGGAGGAGTAAGAAAAACATAATTTCCACTTCCCTCTTAATCAAGCGGGAGACAGAACAAAACTAGGCCAGAGATCAGACACAATTGTCAATCATATGCGTCGCGTCGTAATTATTAATGACATTGTAAAGTCCATTATTATAGCGAAGAAGGTGCTTATTAATTTTAGAAACGAAGTAGAAATAGAGCTATGATATGGTCAGAGAAATTATAGCAGTTACTATGTATAGGTGCCTTACTAACAGCTGCAATCTACAACCTTATAATTCTGTGTTGTGACCTGAATAATTCTCTTTCGGTCATTACAGCAGGTATTGGAACAAGTGATAAATTTGATATTAATATCTATTCCGTTTCATTCTGCAGGATCACAACAAGCCCGTGGCAGCGTCGCGAGATGGGTCCCTACGGGTACTACCTCAACAGACCGCTATCCTCCTCCTTACAGTCCTCCACCAACCTGGCCAGGAGGAACCAAAGCCTCACGCTTCGGAGAGCCTTCAGCGACTCCAGCATACCCGTCAAAGAACCGCCCAAGAAAAAAAGATATTCCAAATCTGTATAACGTACAATTTTACTAGTCCGAAAATAAATATCTAGTACCTAGTCAAGAATGTCCAATGCAAGTAATAAAATGATAAAGTTTATGGGTTGTCCTTTTTTTATTTTCGAAGTAAAAAAAATAATTAGGTACGAACTGCTGGAATAAAATGGATTATAGGATAAGGTCGACAGTTGAGACGGTGGTCCTAAAAAAATTGGGAATAAAACGAGTGAGCAAAAAAAGCTTAAGAAACTAGACCATCAGGTATCGAAATTTTAGGCTATCAAAGAATATAAATGTACTTACCTACTTACTATTACAATAAATTTTTCATCCCATCTATTCAAAAAAACTTTTTTACAAAAAAAAACAACCGACTTCCAAAAAAAAAAACACTAAATATTTAAAAATATCTTTAATTTCGGAAGTCGGTGTTTGTATTTATTTCTTCGATATTTGACACCGACTTCCGAAATTAAAGTTATTTTTAAATTTTTGGTGTATTTTTTTTTTTGGAAGTCGGTTGTTTTTTTTTGTAAAAAAGTTTTTTATTTTTCGCTTTTTAGTTGTTATACCCCAGAACTAAAAACCCCAATAACATGGAATGTGGAATTTAAACATTTGGAGAACACCAAAACGTCACCGAGATATGCGTATTTTTCGTTTTTGTTCAGTTTCTCAAAAAGCGCTAAAGCAATTTCGATAAAAGTTATATGGGACCACCTCAGGAGTATATTCTTTCAGATAAAAAAAGAATTTTGAAAATCGGTCCACAACTGACGGAGAAATGCGCGGACATACATAAAAAAAAAAAAAAAAAAAAAAAAAAAACACAGTCGAACATAGAACCTCCTCCTTTTTCGAAAGTCGGTTAAAAAGGACGACTTGGTTCGCCTTTAAGTGCACCCAAAGTTGGTGTTTTCTATAAGAAACTTAGCGGGCAGTAATGAGTTTTTGATCCTCTTTATAAGTGCGACGCAATTATCTTTTCCGCGCACTTTTTGAGTTTGGAACATCTTAGTGTTCAGCGCCAAAGAAATCGAACGCAAATATTGTTTGAATAAATACTGGCTGGTACGACGCACCGCCGGCTGAATAATAAAAAAAAAGAAATCAAATTAAAAACGCGCGAACTAACAGCCCGCGTTTTCGTCAATTTTCACGGATTGTTAGAAATTCATGGCTTTGTTTTGAAAAATGAGTTCTTCAAGTGACAGTGAAAGTATCGAATTAACTCCGGAAAGTATTAGAACTGACGCAAGAAATGCGATGGATAATCTATTACCTGCAAATCCCAGGAGAAATATATGAAAGCTGGTAATTTTATTGAATGGAGAAATGCAAGAGGCGCCAAGAATTTTTCAGAATCTGTGTTTTTGGCCTACTTCCAGTACTTAGCCAAAACTAAACAGTTACATAAACTATTGTTTTAAGTATTATTAGATACTATTTAATTTCAATATAATTGTTACTCTATGTTTTATTAAAGAATAATATTACAATAAAAAAAAATTGGTTGCCTGTAAAGTCGGTATACGGGCGAAAGTTTTACGTGACAACGACTTTGAGTGGTAAAATAATTTTAATGTGAATATTCATTCGTATAGTAGGAAGAAGGATGAAATAATAGTAACAATTTAAAACATTTATTTATACAAAGAATTATATTTAAAACATTAATTTATACAAAGAATCTCGCACTGAATTTCATATTAACAAAATTTTATTTTTACCTTTACACATACATACGTATTTATATACAAATATACATACAATAACTTGCAATAAATTTTCGTACAATGAAACAGCGTTTACTACAACTTAACTTGTTCCTATCTGAGTGATTTTGTTGAGGACAGGGCGATGATAGGAGAAATATGAAATGAAAGGAAGTGTTTCTGCTGTAATGTGCCTAGAAAATGTCAAGTCAATGGTTGTTCCTTTTAACGTAGTAGACTTAGACATATTTGATACGCAATCAAGATTAAACGTATCTTTAATGAATTTGAGAAACTTGTCATCAGACTTCACGTTTTGGTTAAATGATAAATGATAAATGATAAATGAATGATAAATGATAAATGATGTTTATTCAGTAAATAGGTTACAAGGAACACTTTTACACGTCAATGTTTTTTTGTCAGTTTAAGCTAGATGAGGCCGGTGTTTCCTAGCTGACTACCCTGAGAAGAAACACCGAAACAAACTCAGAGGTCAAAGTCTCTTTTAGTGTTCAAATCCATACAATGTGGACTGGTTAGATCCTATGAGAACCATGTACGTTTATGTCTGGGATGAGCTTTATGAAGAAAGCAACACACGAATTCGAGTGGACCTGTCCAGACAGTGCAAGCATTTGTCAGTCATCGCGAAGCTCAACTCAGAACTCTGAGGTGCTCAACGAACCGACGAACAATACCAAAGTAAGGACATTTGAGTAGGCCGCAAAAAATACTCAAACTGCCAGACAATCATAAAATCTACATGAATATAACGACATACATAGTTCTCGCATTCACATTATTCTATATGAGGACCATGCAGCTTAGTGTCTGTAGTGGTCTTTTGAAGAAAGAACCAAACATATTTGAGTGGACCTGTCCAGTCAGTGCAAGCATTTGTCAATAGTCGAATAGCTCAACTTAAAAACCACTAAGGAGCTCAATGACATGACGAACAATACCAAAGAAAAGACATTTGGGTAGGCCGCAAAAGTACTCAAACTGTCAGACAACGTTGAAAATTACTGTAAAAAGGAGGAGAAAATAATAATAATAACCCACATAGTCCTCACATTTACAATAATTAAGTAATCAAAAAAAAAAAAAAATATAATACTTTACAAAGTAAATATTTGTGTCAAACAAAATAGTAATCATAATATGTCAATCAAAAAATAAAAATAAATATAATACTTAACAAAGTATTCAAGTCAAAAAAATAAAAAATAAATATAAAATGTCAATAAAAAAATAAAATAAAAAAAATATAATACAATACTATACAAGTATTCATGTCAAAAACGAATATTAAAAAAAAATATATATATAAAAAATTTTTCATCAGTAAGCAGTACATATGAAAACAATGGCTCATGTATATCATTGAAGCAGCTCAATCCCACGCCTTTTTGTCCTCAAGAAAGTCATTAATTGTGTAAAAAGCTTTCTGGCATAGCTTACGTTTAATAAATGATTTAAATTTATTTATGCTTAGTTCTTGAATTTGGCTAGGAAGTTTATTATAGAAACGTATACATTGACATCTAAACGAACCACCTATTTTTTTCTTGAGCCTGGTTTTTGGTACAATAAATTTGTGTTTGTTCCTAGTATTTATGCTATGGATATCACTGTATCTTTTAAACAGATTAATATTTTTATGTGCATACATGAGATTCTCATAAATATATTGAGAGGGAACAGTCATAATATTAATCTCTTTAAATTTGTCTCTGAGGGAGTGTCTGGGACTTAATTTATAAATTGCACGAATAGCCCTTTTCTGTAAAACAAAAATTGTCTGAATATCGGCGGCATTTCCCCACAACAGAATGCCGTACGACATCACACTATGAAAATAACTAAAGTATACTAAACGAGCTGTCTCTAAATCAGTTAAACCACGAATTTTCCTTACGGCGTATGCTGCAGAGCTAAGTTTTTTGGACAGTTTATCTATATGGGGGCTCCACTGAAGCTGCGCATCCAAAGTTAAACCTAAGAACACTGTGGAATCCTCGGGTTTCAACTCTTCACCCTTTATTGACACACTAGTGTTCACTTGTATTACATTGGGTAATGTGAACTTTATGCATTTTGTTTTTTTCTCGTTAAGGAGAAGATTATTGACATTAAACCAGTTAACTACAGTTGAAAGAGCATTATTTACATTATCAACAACCACCTGCTGACGTTTGAGTTTAAATAAAAGTGAAGTGTCATCTGCAAACAGCACTATATCATGTTTATCCTTTATGAGGTAAGGCAAGTCGTTGATATAGATTAGAAACAAAAAAGGTCCCAGAATTGAGCCTTGAGGAAATGGAATTGAGGTTGAAGTCACCGCATAAAAGAATCGGCATATTAGGATCAACGGACGAAACTACCTTCACATTATCACTACACAATCGTTTTACAATTAACTGGCAACGTGTAAACTTGTATGCAGGCGCCTAAGCGAAATAGAAGCGCAAGACATGAACCGGTGTGTATGCCTATCTCTCTCACTCTCTCTCTCTCGCTCTGTCTCTCTCGCTCTTAGGCGGGCTAACTGTGCTCGAGTGGAAGGGACGCGTGCCTTTCACTTTTTATGTCTGTCTCTCTCGCTCTTAGGCGGGCTAACCATGCCCGAGTGGAAGGGACGCGTGCCTCTCACTCGCTCTCATTGTGAGCGCATAACGTGAGCGGAGCGTAACGCAGTTTCTTGAAGTGTCACCCGGCAAACCAATTTATAAGACGTTGTCACGTCAATATGAGGAGCCTTTTATTTTCTCATAGTGGGTGATGAAAAGTAGAGTGTATCACTCGGGCGCAATATATATATTTTTTTGGCTCGGGCGACGTACTTTGAATCCCTCGCTACGTTCAGGATTCTACTAAAGAATCCCTCACTTCGCTCTGGATTCAAAAAAGCGCCCTCGCCGTAAAAATATGATTTTGCTCCCTTGTGATACAATCTACTATTACTGTGACGTAAGTCGGGCATGAACAAAACACTTGACAGGACCATTCTAATTTCCCGCGATTCATGCAATATTGATTAAACATCATGCCAGTTGATGCCATGACTAAAAATGTGTGTGGGTGTGGAATTAATAAGTTTTAACGAGCTATCAAAAAATAAATTACAATTTTATTTTAAACATGAAAACAACGCAAATCTAATCTATTTACTTACTTACATAGCATTTTTTCCAAAACCAAAATTATGAAAAATATTTACAAAACTATTTTCACAAAAGGTAACCCGAAAATGATTTCAAAATTTGATAATAGATGTCACTATGAACTATTAATTAGAAGTCGGTGTTATGATTCTCCAGCGCGGGTATAAAAGCGGGCGGGCGGCTGTCACTGGCATACTAACCTTGCGTAGGGTGTACCGTGATCATGAAGGCGGTTGCCCCGGGCGGACTCCGGCCATTGCACTGCGGCCGGGAGTAGTCCGTCTGTGACTATCTCAAATAGGGGTACGTCGTACGTGTAATTTTTGGTAGTTGGACTAGCGTTCTGCGCGGTCCTTTATTAAAGCGAACACTGTAATAAAATAAACCTAAACATATTCTAGAGGTTAAGTATGGCGATGACATTCGCATGTAAAGATGATATTTGCATGTTGATTGCTACTGAATGAATGTTTTTATTATTTTTAAGAACAAACCGAACAGACAGAATGAAAAAATTGTGATAATGAAGTCCAATCTGTTTAGGACAAAATGTTAAGCAACCAAACAAAACCACAACATTAAAATGCACAACTCTATTAATCTTGATAAAATATCACATGATTTATTAAGAAAATTTGCTATTCTTATGAGGACACTAAGTCGAAAGACCTCGGAAGTAAATTCTACCGTAACTGAATTTGAGGAGCAAAAATGAGACATAGTTGGACCAGACTGTAGTAAGGTCTCAAGAACTTTGGACATCAATGCTTCTGACAACACATGCATCTAGTACACTACTCATGCGACCAAAATTAAAATATCACCATTTACCTAAAGGGTAAGAGAGGGAGAGGGACAATCACGGGTCATTGCCTATTGAACAAAGATCTTTGCAACCTAGGCGCCACGGACAGGACTCTCTGCAGAGGCTACTTTGACGCTGAGGAAACAGCCGCTCACGTCATTCTGAAATGCGAGGCTGTAGCTACCCAACGTGCATAGATCCTCGGAACAGTGATGTCGCTCCGCGAGGCCTGTGCAGCTCCCAGGAAGCTTATGTGCTTCTGGGCAGAGTTAGGCTGGCTATGTTAGCCAGGACCCCCAAGCACAACGGACCAAATGGGAGTGAGTCTATGATATATTCTTTTTAGGGTTCCATATCCAAAGGGTAACCAACGGGACCCTATTACTAAGACTCCGCTGTCTGTCTGTCTGTATCCCACGATCCTAATTACTACACAGTAAAAATGAATTAAAATTAAAGGGCTCCTAGTGCGGACAACGGAGTCCTTTACTACTACTACCTAAGGGGTAAATTATTTGTATGTAGGAGGTAGGTAATCTCAGGAAGCACACATTCTCATATGAGAAGTACTTTTTTTTTATTAGCCTTGACACTCTTTTCTTGAGCCACCTAAAACCAGCCTTCGTGGTGCGCGTCCAATTCATCTCGAGATGTACTTAACTTTTTTTTAATGGTGCGATGCCTTCGAAAGGCGCCTGGACTTGGGGGAAAGGACCCGGGGGTGACCATCATCATCAGCATAAGGAAGGGGTCCCGTGACCTCTAAAAATACCGCTCCGGAACCCCCTCTGTACAACGCCTGTGAGGACACATCCCTGAGGAGACCGTAAAGGATTATCCCCCGAGCCTCGCTGTCCACGGCTGCACGTGATCTCTGTGCCACTTCTCTGTCTTCCCTGGGGTCACTCAGTGGGCGGACGGAGTCTCCACACTGAGCGCCCGCGACTCCGGAGTCTCACCTGCCAATGGAGCAAGCAGGGTTTCGGCGTTTTACGCGACTAGGCAGGCGGTTGCCTTCCCGACGCCTCGTTCCCCGAGCATGAGACTGACGGGAGACGACCTACTGATTCGATTTCGAAAATTCTCTCACTGATAGGAAGCTACACTATCGTTGAATACTTTATATCCCGCAAAATTGTCCCGCCTGTGGCCTCAGAAGTGAAGACGCGGAAAAGCAATTCTACAATTATTTGATTGCTGTATAGGTAACTAGGTACCTACCTACTGAAAAAGGGTACAAAATAACATTTTTTGGAGCACGCTTGCCCAGAATTATTTTCTTCATATTACTTCTTAGATCCTACTCAAAGAGGAAACAACAAAACATTGACCTCTAATCAGACAATGTGGCATCTTGTTGAGATACCTACTATTGGACATACAGACTTCATACAGTAGTAGGGAGTACCGACGAAAGTCGGAATTTAATACATACTTGTTTACAGCTCTTCAACCGAATACTGGTCTAAGAATTATTAAGGTGTGAACAGAATTTGTGATTTGTGTATACGTCTTGTGGTCCGATGATGAAACGAGCTTGGCGGAACCAAATTATGCAATTCCGTCGCACACTCCCCAAAACGTAATCGATAGAAAACCGACAGGCTAGCAACTCGGCGTCTATGCTCAAGACATTGGAGCTTCGACTCGACGAGCCTATCATTGCCGATGATCCTCTTAGCTCGTTTCTCAATTGTCTCAAGGGCATCAAGCTGGTATACTTCCAGGCAAGCGTGCTCCATCTTCGACCACATCATCGCTTACCATCAGGTGAGATAGTGGTCAAAGGCGTGCCTATCAATACCTCTCGGGTGGACCATAGCGTGTATGGCTTATATCACACCAACTTTACGCTAGCAAGTAAACCTAGTTTTGACTATCTCCTGAGCTAAGGCTGGATGCCAATGTTTGCCTTTATCAAGTCCCAAAGATCTGCACTAAAACTCTCAGAATGCTTTTGTCGTGACAGTCTGCCCTGCAACCTAATTGTGCTTATTTGTTAACTAATTCCCAGTTTTGGATAAATGCTACGAGTACATTGTGAAGACTAAAAAAATGGAATATGAACAATCACAGAACATAAAAATGAGGCCCGACCCTGGTTCTTAACGTTACCACAAATCGACAAACATCAACTCACATTACTTTGATGCAACACAAGTACCAGTTTTTACTAACACTATGAAACACTTAAATAAATACCGGTAAAGTCGGGTTACTTTAGCTCTGGAGGATAACTTTGACCCAAGCTCGATAACCAATAGGAATACAGGACACTGAGTTTACTGTGTCGGAGTGGGTTTTAGTCAGTAAAAGTCTGACACGCCCTCCCGCTCCACACAGAGCGGGAGAAATCATTGGATGATTTCAAACCCCAACACAAAAAAAAAGAGTGGCGACAGAAGTGAAAACTTGAACAAAAATGCCCAACGCGCGTAAAGAAGTTTTCACTTCAATCCGCTACGAGTGCTACGATACTACGCGTTGTAACTCGTAGAAGATCGCGTAGCGGTGTCGGTGGAGAGTTCAATTGTTTTTTCCCCATCTCAAAAATTCGCTTCAAAAAAAAAAGTAACCCGACTTTACCGGTGCCTAAGTTCTTTGATGTTGGATTTTCAACACTCAGGGCTGAGCCAAGCGTTGAGAATCTGATAGCGTAGTTCTATTTATGTGTCAGCTAGTGTTCGAGAAAATCGGCAAAAGACAAACGCAAAAGCACCGTTACCTTCTCAAAACAGATTAACTAAATTATCATCTATTTCATTGAACCCATAAAAAATAAAGAAAATAACCACATTTGAAAATAAACCATAATTTATTAACATCAATGCTACGCCGTAACATTGACAGTACTAACCGAGCCGATGTTAAGACTACACAACTCGTGAAGATCGCCGACGCGAACTGTGTAAAAGAAAAACACAACATCAAACATGCTTTATTTGTACATGTTAGTTACAACCGTTAGAATAGGCTGGAACTGCACTTTGATGAGACTTCTAGCCTAGCCAAAAATTTAACAAAGAATTTCAAAATTTCAATTCCATATTTTAAATAAACACATTCCCTCCCTTGTGTCGCGCAGCCAGATAAAAAAGTAGCATTTTTTAAAATAAAATATCCAGGTTATATCAATGCTGCATGGTGGTCTACTGTTCCATAAAAAAGTGTTTTTTTTTTTTAACAACATTATTAACCTAGCTTAGAGGTGTTTGGATCAGACAGAAATATTGGGTTCCCACCTATGAAATTGGCGTTTTTTTCTCACAAATAGAGAACCTCGTCACTTCTATGAATTAAAATATTCATCAATAGCTTGATATTCTATCGAATAATGACCGTCATAGACAACTGCTAATAGTAAAAAATAACCTTATTAGTTATTACTTATAGTATTATTTTTAAAAAAAACCTTAAAAATGACTGCTCTTTTTGTTAGCAGAAATGAAACCACTATTTGTTTTAACTTAGCCGAAACTTATTTTTGTTGCTTAATCTAAGTGGCATACGTTATCTTAGTTTTTAAACATTATTGCATAAAAGTTTTAAAACATTAGTGTTCATAGTTGTTAAGAAAATATTATAATGAAAAATGCAGCTTCTTTAAAATTCTCCATACAATACGCTGATTTCATAGGTGGGGACCTAATATGTGGCGTTGATAGATAATTCGAGACAAGAAAACTGTACGTATTCGAAGCTACTACGAATACAAAAATGGTCTTTCTCCGAGAAATACTGAGACCAAAACTTCGTTTCCTTCTACCGAAAACTTAACAATAAAATAACTCATATTAAAATAATAACGCTTAGTTTTATTGAACACTGCATAGTTCCAACCTTAACACGATCAAGTATAAAATCATTGTATGTATAAAAACATGTATTGTCATTGTATATGGGTTTATCCATTCGGATACTAACAAGGTGTCTGGTGCTACGTGTCGCCGGTAGTCGTGGTCTTTGTCTTCACATCTAAGCTCTTCAGGGGGTCCTTTTGGCGGGCCTGGAACACACACAAGAGCAAAGATTAGTTTTTACATCACATATAGTTGACAGGACGGAATAAAAGAAGCAAAAGTTTTGCGCCCACCCGGCAAAGGCAGGAATTACACAGGAAAGGACATTTTAGACGAGCGATTGGCTGCTGCACTGCGTGTTCGGGTTCGATTCTTGCACGGAACACATATTTGTGTGGCCTATAGATAGTTGTTCCAGGTCTGGGTGTCTTGTGTATGTGAGTTTACATAAAAACCGGCCAAGTGCGAGTCGGACTCGCGCACGAAGGGTTCCGTACCATTATCTATAAAAACGGCAACAAAACCACGTTTGTTGTATGGTAGCCCACTTAAATATTTATTTTATTGTTTTTTAGTATTTGTTGTTATAGTGGCAAAAGAAATCATCATCTGTGAAAATTTCAACTGTTTAACTATCACGGTTCACGAGATACAGCCTGGTGAGAGACGGACAGACAGACAGACAGACAGACAGACGGACGGACAGCGGAGTCTTAGTAATAGGGTCCCATTTTACCTTTTGGGTATGGAACCCTAAAAAAGATCACATTGTTAGTGTTACACACATGCATGCATGCATTCATATAATTTGCACGAATTATTTATAAGATTTTATTGCACAATGGTGTGCAAGCATACTCTTTTGCAAGTTAGTGGCATAATTATTTGCGGCAAAGAATATCGTAGAGATTTTCATATAAAACATTTTGGGGTAATGAACCCAATTCTATAAATATGTTGTAGGGTAAAACACATCAGTCTCAAGCTGGCAACTATTGTATTTTATCGCCAAAACCTAAACCATGTAAATTGTCTGAATTCCAAGCATGTGCAAACTTCAACTATGAGTAAGAGCTCGTTTTCACAGAAATTGTTCCACGGATTCAATCAAATTATGTAAAAAAGCATTCTTGCACTGTCGTGTAGCACCTGTCTATGGGAGTCTTTATTCTTTCGAAACATTGCAAATGACATTGTCCAGTTCACAAATGAAACATATAACTTTCACAAAATCTCACCTGATACTTATGTCTTTTAGCACTGCCATACTGTCCATGCTGTTTCCTCTTTTTCTGCGGGACAGGCGCCGGTGCCGCCGCGCCGTCCTGCTCATCTTCCACCGACTCTTCACTCCTCAGTGCAGCTGGTAGCAGATACTCCGGTACATGAGCTAAGTGGTGCTGGACTTTGACAGTATGCAGAGCTTTGTCCCTTCGAAGGGCTGCTAAGTCTGTTGGGTTTTCTTCAAAGTAGCCCTAGAGAGAAGATTGGGTATGTTAGTTTCTTGAGGATATTTTGGGAGGAGAAGTATGTTCAGTTGGAGTTTTGTCAGAGAGAAGATTAGTCGTTCATCAATGAGATATGTCAGAGTTGTTCATCATGTGGAAATATTAAATCAAGTTTTTGTGCCCAATAAAAACTGCAAAATTTACCGAGTCCATAATTCGAGCTCACTAGTGTTCCTTTTGTGAACCTGGCCACTTAAGTGAATCTGGCCACTTTTGTGAACCTGACCACTTCTGTGAAAAAGGCCACTTTTGTGAACCTGACCACTTCTGTGAACCAGGCCACTTTTGTGACCCTGGCCACTTTTGTGAATCTGGCCACTTTTGTGAACATGACCACTTCTGTGAACAAGGCCACTTTTGTGACCCTGGCCACTTTTGTGAATCTGGCCACTTTTGTGAATCTGGCCACTTTTGTGAACCTGACCACTTCTGTGAACCTTGTCACTTTTGTGACTTTTTGGCGGAATAACCAAACACAATAACCCAACCACGCAATTTGCTTATTGTTTGCAACAGCGCATGGTGATTGTTGCAAAATCAAAAAAATAATGGAACTACAGTAAACCTATACCATACACATACTAAAAAAATTATAATAGTCCACACCTGCAACTTCTTACAGTTGAGCAGTTCCTGCTTGATCTCCTTGAGTCGCGCCTCCCGGACCGCTATCCTGGTGACGGCGCGCCACGCGTCTCGCGAGCGATAGCGGAACCCTTCCACCTCCTCCAGCGCGAACTCGTACTTTCTAGGGGACACATGAACTTTTAATACAATCGATTAGGTACCGCTTCAGATTTAAAAAGAGCCATGTATTTCGACGCATAGAAGAAATCGCGCGATTACAATAAATCAAAGAAATGGAAGAAAACCCAGGGCTCGGTCAAAAAACTAAAAAACTGGCCAAGTGCATATTAAACTTCCGTACATTTAGGGTTCTATAACTACCAATTTTTGACAATTTGTATGGCTGTAAAACCTGTAAAAGCTGTAAAACCTGTAAAAGCTGTAAAACCTGTGTGACAGACGACGAACAGACGGACACATGAGAGACAGCAATAGGGCTCCGTTTGAACTCTTTGGGTACGGAATCTTAAAAATGAAAAATGTTCTTAAACAAATTTCTGTCCAAACAGGAGCAGGAGGATGCTGATATTTTTGTAGGTTATTCAAAAGCTCTGGAAATATACCTTACTCCTGAAAATATTTTTATGTTACAAATTAGACAAGTAGAAACTTACTGAATAACTTTCTGTGTCTTGAAACCTTTAGATAAATGTGCTTCCACTGCCTCCATCAATGGCTTCTCTCTTATTGACACAAATGATAAAACTGATCCCTGTAACCAAAATAATCATTTAGTTGGTTTCGAGCAAAAAAAGTGGCATGAATACCATCTTCTAGGAAAAAAGTAGCATGACTACCATCTACTAGGAAAATAGTAGCATGAATATCATCTTCTAGGAAAATAGTAGCATGAACACCATCTTCTAGGCAAATAGTAGCATGAACACCATCTTCTAGGAAAATAGTAGCATGAACACCATCTTCTAGGAAAATAGTAGCATGAATATCATCTTCTAGGAAAATAGTAGCATGAATACCATCTTCTAGGAAAATAGTAGCATGAATACCATCTTCTAGGAAAAAAATTGCCTGAATACGACCTTCTAGGAAAAAAATAAAAAATAATCATTTGGTTGGTTTTAAAAAAAAGTGGCATGAATACCATCTTCTAGGGAAACAGTAGTATGAATACCATCTTCTAGGAAAATAGTAGCATGAACACCATCTTCTAGGAAAATAATAGCATGAATACCATCTTCTAGGAAAAAAAATTGCCTGAATACGACCTTCTAGGAAAAAGTAACATGAATACTAATACTAGTAAATGTCTTCTCGGAAAATAGATTCAGAGCAAAAACGAATGCTTCCTCTTCTTATAACCTGGTCACAATATGTGCACTCGGGATCGATGACATGTTGATATCGGCAACGAATATGCAAACCGCGACGGGCGAGCGCGGGTAGGTGAAGAGGGAAGCGAGACAGGCTTCGCATTCATCGCATCAGCAAGGTGCTGAGATATTGTGACCAGGTTGTAACATAGTCCTAGTTTTCCTTTTGCTAAAAAATTACAATGTAAATAAATTACATGACATGATAAATGTATGGTTATACTTTACCTGATTCTTCCCTCTAGCTGTCCTTCCCGCTCTATGCACATAAGAGTTCACATCCAATGGAAAATCAAAGTTGATCACATTTGACACATGCTGAAAATCTATTCCACGAGACACTCCTGATTCCTTATCCTTTTTCCGTTTAGAAGTTTGTTTCTTTCTTTTTCTTTCTTCTATAGCTATCAAACCACCATCTGGTTGCTCAAGAGCCATCTCATCTGACGCTATGATTATCTGGTACCTTCCTCGGTTGAACTGATCTACTGATAGACATCTGACTGCGGCAGGTAGCTCCGAGTTTAGAACACAGGAGCCTATTTTGAACTGTTCTAGATATAGTTTGAGTCTGAAACAAATTAAATAAGTTCCTATTAAAATTATATGTACTGACAAACTGAATGAACACAGCAAGCTTTACACTTGCTCACATAAATCAATATCTTACCCCTAATAAAGTAAAGGTCTAACTTTAAAAAACCGGTCAAGTGCGAGCCGGACTCGCACATGAAGGGTTCCGTACCATTATCTATAAAACCAGCAAAAAAAATCATGTCTGTTGTATGGGAGCCCACTTAAATATTTATTTTATTCTGTTTTTTACTATTTTTTTGTTATACCAGTAACAGAAATACATCATTAATTCATTATCATTTTCCTGAACTTATCCTAAATACATCATCTGTGAAAATTAACTGTCTATCACGGTTCATGAGATACAGCCTGGTGACAGAGGGACAGACAGACAGACAGATGGACGGACAGAGGATTCTTAGTAATAGGGTCCCCTTTTACCCTTTGGGTACGGAACTCTAAAAAACTCAGCTGGTCTAGCTGGACGAAGCAGGGGCAGCAGTAGCAAGTGTGAAAGGGACACACATAATATTTCCTCTGTAGGCGTAATAGTTCAATCTCACTATCATTTTGTAGAACTGTTTATAATGAGCCCTTAGAACACAACTATAATACCTAAAATTTCAAGTTGTGCTTTTACTTTAAGGGATGCAAATATAATTAGTGTCCTCCAAACTTTTTAGTAATTGCTTCAAGTGCCTCTACCAAAATTCCAGGCTAAATATTATTGCTTGACAATATTCAGCAATATTTTTTTTTCAATTATTTGGTTTAAATATTTCACTTACTTGTAACACCTATCCACAGTCCTCACAAAGATGATACTCTTTCCCCTGATGAGGTTTAACTTCAGCAGAGCATATAAGATGGCCGCCTTATCATCCTCTTCGGCAAACAGATGATAATGCTGAAGCTGGGTAGAGGGGGCTAGTTCCGGTTCCTCGAGCTTTAGAGTCACTGGATTACGGAGGACTATCTTTTTGAGGCTCAAAACATCATCTGAGAGTGTGGCGGAGGCTAGCACTGCTTGGTAGATTTTTGGTAAGTGTCTGTAAAAGATGAAAAGGTTCATTTTTATAATATTGTTACTAGAGTTGCCACGAATAGTTTTATAGTGAATAGTCAAACAACTCGCCATTGTTATTCGATATAAAAAAAGGACTATAAAAATAATTTATTTGTTATCAAATAATAATATCACGCTTCTAGTAATCTTGAACTTACCAATCATTTATTTGTTACTGTTTTCTAAGGTTATGAGAAAAGAAAACAATGAAGTTAAACAAAACAGTTTCATATTATACTGATTTTTGGCTGACTTTGTATAATAATTTTAATAAGTGTTTTTTTTTTTTAATAAATATTGATTAAGTTTTTTTGTTCATTATAAGTTTATTTTAGACAATTATTTGCCGAATTTCGAATAATACTAGCTATTATTTGGTATTCAACTAATAACAAAAAATGTTGAGTAATGCCGAATACTGAATAACAGCGAGTATTTGCGGCATCTCTAATTGTAACGGACCAGATGATGCACTTATGCAGCTGTGTTTGTGGTAAAGGCTGAAACTTCACAATAAGGAGCTGCAACAATCTCATTTGTAATAAGATTAGTAACAACAGTTTATCGGTTTACAAGAGTAGCTGGAATGAGTCCTGCTTTTATTAGTAAGGGTAATAACTGGGTTGTTTTTTAGTAAGCTTCGTTTGATTTTTTTTTTTTAATTTTAATCATTTAATATCGACATGGGTGTAATAAAAAAAAAATTTCAATATAAACTTACCCCAACAACTCTTTAATTTCATCTTCATAACCAAATGAAAACACCAAATCAGCTTCATCAACCACTAACACTGCTAGATCTTCTTTTAATCTCAAATTATTAGCCTTTAAGTGTGCCAATGCTCTAGATGGTGTTGCCACGACAATGTCTGGTTTATCTGCCAGTAGAGCCTTCTGCGTTGGTGTGTCTCCGCTTGAGGAAATGTCTGTGCATTTCACTTCTCTTGCACATTTTGTTGTTAGGTCACCTATTACGGAGGTAATCTGAAGTGTTGAAATAGAAAATAATATTGTACTGATAAGTACCTATTAATTATAATTCTACCAGAAACAATAAGAATTGAAAAAAAAACAACTGAACGTAACAATCTAACTTGATCTCTCGTCATTTAAATGGGGTTTTGTAAACAGAAAGAGAAATCTAGTGAATTATAAAATTACATGATGTAATCATTTGCACAACTCACCTGTCCACACAGCTCCTTACTTGGAGACAATATTAGAGCCCTAATACACTGGTGTGTACTTGTATTCTTCAAGTTCAATATTCTTTGAATTACAGGTATTGTGAAAGCGGCTGTTTTGCCAGACCCAGTTCTAGCCCTCATCAACACATCTTTTCCTTCTAATAACAGCGGTATTGCTGTTTCTTGAATTAGCGTGGGCTCTGACCATGATAGCTGTGATATCGCCTGCGAAAATAATGTTGATACAGCGGACAGAATAATGCGCATTTACAAAAAAAAACCATGCGTGACCAACCAAAAAAACTCTCAAGTTTTTGACAGAATTGATAGTCAAAGTATTCATTGTCAAGCTTTAGGTAAATATGTAGGCTAATAGAGTTATTTACCTTCAAAATCCGATCGTCAAGTTCCATTTCATGGAACATAACCTTATTATTTTCTTCACCCATGTTTGATTGTTTAACTCAAATCAAACTATGGTAGTGTCAAAGAGAATTTAATTTCGGTAGTGTAGTGCTGCTCTGTCCCGTATTATTATTATACTCTTTGGTCTGTCTGTCTAAAGGCTCAATTACACCTTCCGATTTCAAGGGACCCAATTTAGGAAACAGGAAGGTGTAATAGCAGTTAGAATTGCTCGCTTCATACTTCCTAGTTAGATCGTTCCTAAATTGGGTTGGGTTCCTTGAAATCGGAAGGTGTAATTGAGCCTTAAGTGGTCTATGTTTTTTTTTTAATTTTTATTCATGACCATAGATTCAAGTCTTTCAGTCGGATACATAGTAATTAGGTGCAAAAACATTTCTTTTTCCATTAGAATGCAGATGCAACACATTCTAATGTATTTTGCAGTATTAGGCAACAAATGTGTCGAGTCAGCCTTCTCGGCAAACTTCGTTGAGGCAGTCAATACTACAATAAAATTCTCAGCTCCATTTTACCGAGATCGCGCCTGTTTCAATGATTCCACATATTGTCCAGTTGCGTAGACACTTGAGACACAAAACTACACCAATTTTACATCACAATAACCACTAAGAATCAATAAACGAATAATTAAAACAGCCACTGAACTGCACTCGAGAAAATCCCGCCAAAAACCCCGTCTGTGCTGTGTATGATTTTTTTTTTAATAAATTTTATTCATGACCATAGATTCAAGTCTTTCAGTCGGATACATAGTAATTAGGTGCAAAAACATTTCTTTTTCCATTAGGATTCAGGTGCAACACATTCTAATGTATTTTGCAGTATTTGGCAACAAATGTGTCGAGTCAGCCTTCTCGGCAAACTTCGTTGAGGCAGTCAATACTACAATAAAATTCTCAGCTCCATTTTACCGAGATCGCGCCTGTTTCAATGATTCCACATATTGTCCAGTTGCGTAGACACTTGAGACACAAAACTACACCAATTTTACATCACAATATCCATTATGAATCAATAAACGAATAATTAAAACAGCCACTAAACTTCACTCGAAGAAATCCCGCCAAAAACAACCTTTGACAAAAAGTATTTTAGGTTTTATTTTCTGTTGTAGCTCTGCCACTGGCTTGGTTACAAGACCTTTAAGGCTCCCCCACACAGGCACGTTATTATCGGTCGATAATATCGCATGCGGTATTACGATAACCACCACGCCATCCATCCATCGCGCCTGTTTCAATGATTCCACATATTATCCAGTTGCGTAGACAATTGAGACACAAAACTACAACAATTTTACATCACAATATCCACTAGGAATCAATTTGTGATTTAAAACAGCCACGGAACTGCACTCGAAAAAAGCCCGCCAAAAACTCCTGTTCAAAGAGTATAATAATAATACGGGACCTCCTGTTTGAGGAGTCGGAGTGTCAGTCTATTCTATTTTTTAATGGCAAGTAGTGCCGATGTCGACTATTCTGTCAATATCAAAAGTAAATTGAATAAGCTATTGAAAAAATAAAAAACAAATAAAAAAGTAAAACAAATTGAATACCTATTTTAAATTATTTATAAAGAAATAAAATAAACTGGATAGCAACTGTAAAGTGCTTATTACATAAACTATCCAATTTCAAGGAAGCCAATTTAGAAAATCGGAAACCGTAATTGAAAATA
This sequence comes from Polia nebulosa, assembly GCA_951329385.1. Classification (NCBI taxonomy): domain Eukaryota; kingdom Metazoa; phylum Arthropoda; class Insecta; order Lepidoptera; family Noctuidae; genus Polia; species Polia nebulosa. Next base: position 31,567,613 of record OX589594.1, read on the forward strand.
CATTTGCGAGCCAAACCAACGAAATCGCGAGGCAAAGGTCTAAAAAAAAAAAGGTCTAAACCGCCAATGAAGCACTTAAAAACCGGCGGATTTGCTCGCTGGCTCTTTGTGTATGCTTGAAATTCTAAGTCCGTGGTCTTTTCTTCTTCTTTTTTTGTTCTTTCTCCTGATGTAACAGTATACCACAGTAATACAATAACTCCGTCTGGGAGCACGCCATGACCACAGAGTACTTTTTATATAGGGACCATGACGTCGCCAACGATGAGAGTAGACTGCAAGTAGACTGTTTTACTCGCCAAAGGATCACCAACGAAAGCCAACGAGCCGGCGAGCCAACAATTTAAACCGTTGGCTCACCGGTTCGCAAATGGATCACCCCCTATTTTGTGAGATTGGAAGGTCCTGATTTTTGACTTCTTGTATTGTTAACGATTTAGGATAGTGTAATCGCATCGTTACGATTTAGAGCTACGTGATGCCAATTTAGTGACTTTGTCACTAGAAATGACTTTAGGTCTTAGTGGGTCTTTGAACGACAAAAAATAAGATCTGACTATAAAAATGATATAACGACTTATCTGACGACTTTTGGAGTACAAATCAAAACAATTTTAGGGCCAATAATAGATTTTTTTTTTGTTAACTCAACACTTCTTCAAAAATGTATAATTCTGTCTAGCGGCTCCATTGAGATATTATGTAGCCAGCCTACGATTATAAAGTCCAGACCCTATTAAAACACGTCACTGGTCAGGTCCCATTTTTAATAGTTTTCAAAAAGTTTGTTTTAGTATAGTTTTGTTGTTTCTAGGTATCAAAAAAGAGTCAACTTTATAGTTTATTACAAGTTTATTACAAATCCCATCCTATTTGATGAACAAATTATACAATCTGACAGCCCGCTCATATTTTCGTTTTTGCCTTCTAGTGATCTGATGGTTTTTATAAGCTGAATAGCGTCTGCTAGTTTGGCAGCGCAGAAATGCGAAAATAAAGTTTATTGTCAATTTAGGCTATTATAATAATAACCAAACAGTTTTTCGCTCGTCGCATCCCGCACGAGCTTTATCGCTTTTGTTCTGCTCACTATTTGCCGAGTTTACCTGTTCGTATCATTCAGATTGCCTCACCCCCCAAATTGCTGACCAGCCTAGTTGGTTTAAGGGGAATCCGCCACTGGCTTCACCTGTGGTGAATAGCATAATGTGGTATTCATTTGATGTGTAAATTCTGTATCCGCATAATGTGTAGCACTAGTACTGCTTTAATATAACTTACGGCGTAGCGCCGAGCAATCGAACAAAAATCAAGATTTCTTGCACTAGCAAACAAGGAATGAAAGCATTGGCAGTAGTCGAATCTGAAGAATATTGGGTACCCATCGCCTAAAAATCTCACGCGGCCAACAGATAATGCAATAGTCCGGGTAGCCCGCGAAATTCAAATGTTCTTACGTTTTTTACAATTTGCAGGTCAGTGTCAGGTTGAATCTTGGTCAAAATTTGATTCGCGGCCGTAGCAAGTATGTATTTATAGAATTTTAATCACTAAAATCATTGTTATATCTCTCTCAGTTAGAATTGATGCCAAAGTAAGTATTTCATGAAATCATGAAATAAATGACATCATTAACTTTAACGTTAACTTCGTGTTTCCATATCGCGACAGATGGCTCAATAACTAAAACGGAAAACACTGTGAAAATGGAGTGTTACCTTTGCAAAGAGTAAAATTTTAACAATTTTGGGAAGGTTTCTTCCTTTAAAATTAAATGAAAGTGTTTTTTTTTGCTCTGGCAAACAAACTGCGAGCTTGGAACTTGCATGACATAGAAATAAAAGAATATTTTTTGTGTTGAGAACACTAAACGAATGGCCGAGTTGTTTCTGCATTGCATATTTTCAATAAAACGGTGTTATTTTTATCATTTTTCAATATTTGGTGATTGTTTCAATTCAAAAGTTTTCGTGATAGTGTAATTTCAGCCAAAATTGTGTTCGTGACTGACAAATATGTTACACCACATCGTCGTTACGGACCGCAGTTCATTGCCTTATGTAAAACTTGAATTAGTGTTTCTTCCGTGAGTGACCGAAATATACGGTGACATATGTGTTTAGTGTAATTGTTTAGATTTGTGGTGATCGAAGTGTCAAAATGTCTAATTCTACCGCTCAAGTGCTTATGAAGAAGGGTAAAAGGGGTGCAGCCGCATACATACACGCGGACTGTGAGAATGGTTCCCCTCAGCATTTGGGTCCTCTGCTGGACGTCCTGCTGAACCCCAGCAAGGCCATCGATGAGTGGGAGACCATAGATTGGTGCCGGTGGCTGTTGGCCGGCGGGAGAACGCCGGACGAGTTCGCAACCATAGGTGGGTTCTAGCTAGCATCTAACTGTACTCTTCAAAATACGTCTATGATAGTTTGTAGGTTATGAACAAAGTTATAACAGTTTTATTGCATTAATTGCGTAGTTTTTATGAGTAATTGAAGGTGTAGCGCTGCATGACCTTCCATTGTTTGTTGTATCAGCTCATGACTAGTCGATGGATGCTGCCAATTTTTCAAATAGAATTTCTAGCCCTTATTTTAATAATCAAGTAAAGTTACAGAATTTACACAATGAAATTAGCACCTCATGGATAAGGAACATTAGTTTTGATAAAAATACAATTGAATAAAATGTAAATAAGATCGACATTGACCTGATTCTATTATGCATATGTATGTATGTTGGACTACTGCTAATTAGTTAGGACTCCGTTTAAAGATTTAAGCATTTTACTGTAAACAATGACTTTCCTACTCTTTGAAGTACCACTGAGAGGAATTTGGAAGCAATAGTTATCCAAGTAAAAATATTAATTGAAACTTTTCCTTGATTGAAATAATTAGCCATGTTAGCATAATGTGAATTGTTTATTTATTGAGCATCCATTACTTGGTGTGTTCTGATGACTTCTGGTAAACAGTATATAAGTTTTGCATGCTATCAAAATATTTCAATGTAAACACATAAAAGATGTATCCAGTATTCAAAATGGGCATTTTGAAATGCCAATATCACATTTACATTAACAGCTAGACAAGAAATAACTGAGAATAACTTAACTCTTTGAGCCATAAAATACTTGTTTCATGCCAGAATGGACTCTGTGATTTGATTAGCAAGCAAGCGTGTTAAAAAGGGCATCTGTGTCACACAAATTTTTCCAAGCTACTTAACCATGAGAAAAATGTGTGGTTTAGTAGATTTCTTACTACCTACACAAGTGTATGTAGATTGCACATTCACTTCTGCATGAAAAACTTATCCAGAGTTCACAGCTGTTTTCTGTACTCATGGTCTTCTTCTTAGCGTGTTGATAGCAGTCTGTGTTACCTGGGGGTGCCATCTTTAACTCAAGAGTGAATAGGTTACTTCTAGGCAAGTATGCTCTGTCATTGCTTACCATCAGGTGAAACAGTGGTCAAGCAAGGCCTATCAATGACAAAAAAATTTTTTTTACAGCAGCCTAGGCTCACAGATCTGGAATTCAGGTCAACTATGTACTACCAAGCAATTTCAGACTGCACAATCAGTTTCTAATACAGTTTCATCAACTGCACGAAATCCTCAACCAAGGTACAATTACTACATACTAGATACAAACCACCTCCACAGGCCCTGATGTCTCTCATTCATGGTAGAAACAACTTCCTTACAAAGGGAGATTAATCAGATATAAATATAGTGACTTAAAAGGAAGACAATATGATGTCAATATGTAACCTCAATGAACAGGTAGGTATGTTTACCTGTACCAGTCACCATCTTTGACCATTTTTGTGTTTCCAATGTCACACAGATGTTGTAAAACCTTGCCAGTATATGATTCATATTTCACCTATATACATTATACTGTATATCAATCTAAGTAAACAATCTTGAAATGATAGTTAAGAGAATTACATAGTTTGGTATTTCCTTTGCTACTGTGTAATGTTTCTAATTAACTACAGTTTGTGGTAATGCATCTATGAGGTCAGGCTGATTTTATTATGGTTCTGTGTTTAATTAATATGTATTTTTTTTCTTTTTCGTAAAAATCATTTCCCGACACTAGGAATTATTCCTGTACCGTGGGTGTGTTCACAAACATGTAAACTCACATACACAAGACACCCAGACATGTTTTTTTTTGGTTTGTGAATCATCCAATGACTTCTCCCGCTCCACCCAGAGCGGGAGGGTGTCTGACTTTTACTGACTAAAACCCACCCCTGTTCTTTCCTTGCATGAGTGCCCAGGGGCGCGGTAACTCTGTTTCGAATTATCTGCAACCCGTTGGCATCGGCCATGACGGGCCCCGTCCTGATTGCTGACATCTCATTGAGGCGCGGCGAGCTACCCATTACTCGCCGTTCAAGACACCCAGACCTGGAATCTACTATCTGTAGGCAATACAAATATTTGTTCCGTGCGGGGATCGAGCCCGCGCCACGCATTGCAGCAGTCGAACGCTCAACCACTGCGCCAAACGTGCCGTCAAGGTTGGCGATGTTATGTCCTTAAAGATTTCGTTTCTGTAGGACTTTCGCCCCTACAGCAAGGGTAGCTTTTGCCCTCACATAGTACTGAGCTGTTGGCGACCTGTTTCCTTTCAAGTGCGCATTGTTATCGATCGTAATTCGAAAACTGTATTCTACGACAGCCTTTACGATTGGCGAAGAGAGGTTTTTAGATGGCAGTGCTAGACTAGGCCCGTACCCACGCCTTTCTCTACCTTTCTCACAGTTTCGTACTTGGTTCCGCCAGAGATCAACTGAACCTCATAAAAAGGGTAATAGACTGCAGGCAGTCAAAAATAGCTATGCCGGAGCTTACACCCGCGACTAACTAAACGATTGCTCGGCCTAAGTAGAAATAACCTCATAATAATAATAGGGACAATTACGGGCCATTGGCTCCTAAACAAACATTTTTCAAAAGAGGCGCCACAGACAGCCCACTCTGCAGAGGCTACTTTGACGCTGTGGATTCAGCCGCCTACTTCATCCTGGAATGCGAGGCCGTGGCTACTCAACGTGCGCAAATCCTCGGAACAGTGAGGTCGTTCCGCGAAGCCTGTGAAGCTCCCAGGAAGCTTCTGCGCATCTGGGCGAAGCTAGGCTGGCTATGTTAATCAGGACCTCCACACACAACGGACCGAAGGGCAGTCTAAGTGCGGATAACGGAGTCCTCCCTTGCTGTACTACTAATACTACTACTAACCTTTACCGACAAAATTATCTATCGCCAGCTCTCTAAAATTAGAATATCGGTAATTCCTACTAGTTTCCCAGTGGAGGTCAGCTAACAGTTGCACGCGTGTTATAATTCATGTATTCCGACGCATTGGGGGCGCAACCTGGAGGCCGACCTTCACCTAGGTAGTTGGTTCAAAGGTCTCCAAGCGCACGAAGTATTGAGAATAACTTTTGCTGTTATTGTAACATATTGGCCAATCAGCAGGGTGGTAGCCCAGCCTTCTGTGACTGGACAGAGACGACCTGCGCCTGGTGGTAGAGACCATTACCAACCATACACTGCTTACTAAACAAACACTCACATAATAGGGATAACGGACAGTCCCCTGTGCAGAGCATGCATGGAGACGGAGGATACGGTCACGCATGTGTCCTTGGGTGCACGGGCGTCGCTGATAATTATATACGTACACGATCCCTTGGATCACCGAACGCTCTTACAGACGCCCTGCATAAACTGGGAGGCCTAATCTGCTTCTGGAGGGAGGTGAGCTGGTTGGAATGAAGACCGCTGCGGCCCACATACAATGGTCTACCATGAGGAAAGTGCGGACATCAAAAACCCAGATAGAAAGTCCTAGGCCAGAATGGTTGACTAGCCAGAGTGCTTCAGTCATTGGGCATGCCTCAATTGCGGCGGTAGGGCCCCTCTTTGAGGAGTGGCTGGAGAAGTGAAGTTCCGCCTGACGCAGGTCCTCACCGGACACGGCTGTTTCGGAAGGTTCCTGTGTCGGATAACGCGGGAGGAAATGCTCTGGTGTCACCACTGTGCGGATCGCCCAGAGGACACGGTGGAGCATACGGTAGATTTCTGTCCTGCTTGGGCGGAGCACCGCCGTGTCCTCGTGGAGGCGATTGGCGGCAGCGTCCTCTCGCGCTCGGTTAGTAAGTAAAATCCTGACACGCCCTCCCGCTCCGCTCAGAGCGGCAGAAGTCATTGGATGATTACCCAACCCAAAAAAAAAAAGAAAAGTGCTTCAGTCTTAGATTTTAGTATGTCGAAGCTGTACATAAAAGGCCAATTTCTTTATCATGTTGGCGATATATGTAGATTCGTCTTAAGGTCCTGGTCGCGTGATCAAAAAGGATCTTTTCTGCTCAAGTGAACCGCGCACGTTAGCCTCAAGGCATTTTAGAGGCACCAAGCTAATTCTGTTCTCAGGAAAAAATCTAATGTGGTGTAACGTTTCATTACGATACTCCAAATTATTTCGATGCGGATGCTAAGATTTCATCGCAGACATTTTAAACTCAATTTTGTATATTAGAAGCTCTGTTTGGCCTCAGTATGTGCCATAAAAAACAATGATCTCGTATCTTGCTTTGTTCTCAAAATCTTCGAGAAACTGTAGTGCACAAGCAATAAAGCGTATAATGTTTAAATTACGTCATGAATTCGTGATATGCTAAAGCGCTGGTATTACGTAGAACCTGCTGTTTAGTATGATCTGCAGTCACTGCTTGGTGACATGACTAGGTTTTTACAATGACATCACTGGAGCCATCTCCGGCGATGTCGTTGTAAAAACCTAGTCCAGAGGAACACTTCAGCTCAATACCTGTTGTGTTCGGGATGTCGTCTTTCGTTCCTTGCGGGTGGATACCTTCTGATATTAGGTAATTGATACCATCTCTAGTTCTCTGGACATCTGGCTTTGCACTCTGCCTCTCGCCTGGCGAATTTGCAAGCCCAGGGAGATATTGAGTCGATCATGCCGCGGGAATAGTAGATGATAATACATTACCTTCTGATATTAATTTACATCATCACTAGTTCTCCGGACATCTAGCTTTGCTCACTGCTTTTCGGCTGGCGAATTTGCAAGCCCAGCGAGACATGAGTCGTTCATGCCGGAATAGTGATAATGGACCTCATCTTGCGTAGCCATAAAAGACGTCGTTGTAAACAGTTTCTGCCAAAACAGCTTACTTTTTCTCGAATAAATAAACAGCTGATTCAAGCAGTTAATACTGTTTTAATACGCTCGTAACGTCAACGTTGAAGTTCTTTTGTCCGTAAATATAACCCGATGAATTCGCATATAAATGAGGAGAAATAGACTTCAATGCGTCAGAGACTTACCGACATACGATACGGAAGGTTGGGTTGACTAACAATTTATTGACCGAGTAAACAGATGCAGTTTCCAGAGTGATTATAGATTTGGCTTTCGGGTTTTTTGCCTAGCCTGGAAAGCAATTTATTTTTATAAACATTTTCCATGTTTTGTTTCCTCAAATGTTGAACCGTATGAATAACTAAATGTTTTTGTTTTGAACCGACTCTTGGATTTCCAAATGACGCAGCTCTTTCACTTAAGACGGCGGTTCCCAAAAACGGTCAACAAGATGGTTTTTTAAAGCAGTGTATCTCATAAACCGTAAAAAATTTTGACAAATCAAAAAAAAATGATATTTTGAAGTCCTATTTGCATACAGTGATGGAGCTAAAAACATAATTTGACAATGCATCAAAAAATCTTTAACATACCTCTTAATTATCTTTAAAAGCAGTTTATCCCTTCATTAACAATTATTATAATCATAATAAAAAATATACCATACAATTTCAAATGCTAAACTGCATCCTGTGATGGATTATTTTTTATAAATTTATTAGTAAATCCTAAGTAAATCGATAAAATAATTCATAATTATATCATATAAAAATAAATTGCGACTATTTGTCGTAGCGCATCTCTTTCTTTTTTATGCAGTCCGAGAGTGACCGCGCTTTAGGGACATCTCGGCCTTAAGGTGGAAGCGCCAGGGTAGCCCGCGAAATTCAAATTTTCTTACGTTTTCTGCAATTTACAGGTCAGTGTCAGGTTGTATCATGGTCAAAATTTAATTCGCAGCCGTAGCAAGTACGTATTTACAGAAAATTTGAATTTCGCAGGCTACCCAGGAGCTTTCACCTTAAAATTAAATAATGTTTGTTAGGCGTGTTTATTTTTCGTAAACATACAACCGTATACGTTAGGTATTTTGGAAGGTGTCCATGAAGCGGGGAAATTAAAAAAATAAACAGTTCCTTTAAAAACGTCTTGCGATGAAAGTCGGTTGGCACCTTGGCACCATTCCTGATTTTGATTAGCTATCAAATAGGTACAGTGGAGTTTCTTGCTGGTTCTACTCCAAACGAAACGTCCGATTGGAATTGAGCACCTAGCTTCTGACGTTTTACGAGTGCCCAAGTAGTGTGAAAAAGATATGTACTTTGATTTTAACAATAACTAGCAGTGCTGGCTTCGCACGAGCGCAAATTATCTGCACGAGCCTTCCTCGTTTATCGCTCTTTCTATTAGAGTAAATCGCAACAAAATCCTTTGCATGGTTTAGGAGTTAGCGGATAAACAGACAGACGTGAAAACGACTTTGTTTTTTTTTATCAATGATAGGCTCGCGTTTAACCACTATCTCACCTGATGGTAAGTTTTATACTATGTAAAGATGCTGTCCAGTTACTCACCCAGATTCTTTAAAACATCAAGGTAGCTTCCCAGAATCCTCGCCAAAATAAAAAGCCGACCTTCTAAGCCAAACTAAACAGAATTAAAAAATCAAACAAGCATAACAAAAAATCGTTTTCGGGAACTAGTTAGCATAATGTGGACGCGGCAACCTCGACCTTGGTTCAGACCTCGGCCGGGTCAAGACTCAGTCCGTGAAGGCCGGTCCTCACAGCAATTATTGTAAGACGGACTAAAATATTGCCTTTTTTAATAATACTGCAATTAAATATTTTAATGTATCCGCAGTTCCGCAGGTTTATTGAAAAGGGTAACGATTTTGTCATGGTTTGCTGACTGGTCTGAAGTTTCGGGCGTTTCCGTTGATGGACCCATTGTTTCCAAGTGAACCAGGAAACTCTATAAAAATCATCATAATTTCAGCCTCCCTTTTTAATCGACTTCGCAAAAAGGACGAGGTTCTATATTCGACTGTATCACCGATTTCTCTGTCAGTTGTGGACCGATTTTCAAAATGATTTTTTTATCCGAAAGATTATACTCCAGAGATGGTCCCATATAAATTTTATCGAAATTGCTTTGGCGTTTTTTGGAAAAATAAACAAAAACAAAAGTATACGTAGATGACGTTTTGGTCTCCTCCAATTACGAGTATGTTCAAATGCCATGTTCCATGTTATTGGGTATAACAACTAAAAAGAGAAAAATAATAAAAAAAAATACAACCGACTTCCAAAAAAGAAAATACACTTAAAATTGAAAAATAACTTTAATTTCGGAAGTCTACGAGTATGTCAATTAACGAAGAAATAAAATAAAAACACCGACTGCCGAAATAAAGTTATTTTTCAATTTACATAAAGTGTTCTTTCGTTTTTGGAAGTTGGTTGTATTTTTTGTAAAAAAGTATTTTCTTCTGCCAGACTTACAACCTGGGGGTGGTCTTTAAGTCGAGAGTGAATGGGTTACTTCTAGGCAAACGTGCTCCATCGGCAACCACATCATCACTTGCCATCAGGTGAGATAGTGGTCAAGCGGAAGCCTATCAAAGATATAAAAAAAAGCTTCCTGGTGTCGTGTATTCCTTATTCAGGTGTTCCCGCGACTTTGACGATATCGTCTACTCTATGCGTTGTTGGACGGCTCTTGAGAGGCTGAGAGGCTCTCCTTTAGAGTAAAGTGACACAATATGGCCAAGGATAGACCCTTGGCTACTATTCTGTCCCTTTACTCTAAGGGACATCTCCGCGTCTATCCAGCTGGTCGGCCTAGCTCCTCTGGAGTCTAAAGCTCCTTAAATATACTCTCGTCTTATGCTTGGCCACTATTCTGTCACTTTACTCTAAAGGACATCTCTGCGTCTATCTAGCTGTTCTGCCTAGCTCCTTTGAGATATAGCTCCTTAAATATACTCTCGTCTTATCCTTGGCCACTATTCTGTCATTTTACTCTAAAGGACATCTCCGCGTCTATCCAGGTGTACTGCCTAGCTCCTCTTGAGTCTAAAGCTCCCTAAATATACTGTCATCTTATCCTTGGCCACTATTCTGTCACTTTACTCTAAACGACATCTCCGCGTCTATCCAGCTGTTCTGCCTAGCTCCTCTGAAGTCTATAAGTTCTTAAATATACTCTTGTCTTATCTTTGGCCACTATTCTGTTACTTTACTCTAAAGGACATCTTCGCGTCTATTCAGCTTTTCTGCCTAGCTCCTCTGAAGTCTATAACTTCTTAAATATACTATTGTCTTATCCTTGGCCACTATTCTGTTACTTTAGTCTAAAAGATATCGCCGCGTCGATCCAGCTGTTCTGCCTAGCTCCTCTGGAGTCTATAACTCCTTAAATATACTCTCGTCTTATCCTTGGCCACTAATCTGTTACTTTACTCTAAAGGACATCACCGCGTCTATCCAGCTGTTCTGCCTAGATCATCTGGAGTCTAAAGCTCCTTAAATATACTCTCGTCTTATCCTTGGCCACTAATCTGTCACTTTACTCTAAAGGACATCTCCGCGTCTATCCAGCTGTTCTGCCTAGATCATCTGGAGTCTAAAGCTCCTTAAATATACTCTCGTCTTATCCTTGGCCACTAATCTGTCACTTTACTCTAAAGGACATCTCCGCGTCTATCCAGCTGTTCTGCCTAGCTCATCTGGAGTCTTAAAGCTCCTTAAATATACTCTCGTCTTATCCTTGGCCACTATTCTGTCACTTTACTCTAAAGGACATCTCCGCGTCTATCCAGCTGTTCTGCCTAGATCATCTGGAGTCTAAAGCTCCTTAAATATACTCTCGTCTTTAAATCATGATAGAAAAAAAGCAAAAGCAACCAACATTTTATAAACCACGTCTTTCTTTACAATCGTGTGCCATTGTGGTCAAACGCAAGTTTAAACTAAACAAAAAATATGCAAGATCTAACCACTCGTTTAAAACGAGGCCAAGATTTTTAAATATAATAACAGATTTGAAATATTCAATCCAAAAAAGCCAGCGATGTATCATCACAAGTTATTATTAGATATAATGGGGGCGCCGCTAAACTGTGTTTTTGCCACCTGTCTCACAAGTCACAATGTCATCGCACCTGACTTGCTTGACCTAAATGCCAGTTTAACATAAACGATAATCATTGTAAGGCGCTCTCTTCGCTCACTAGCGAAAGAGCGACAGATAAAGCCTGAACGTTATTTATTACGCTGTGGCACAGAAAAACAAAGGCTGAGAAAATTTTGTGTTTGGTGTTCGAAATTTGTGTGTGCGTACATTTTTAGGGTTCCGTACCCAACGTGTTCGTCGGTTCGTTGAGCTCCTCGAAGTTTTGAGTTGAGCTTCACGATAACTGACAAATGCTTGCACTGTCTGGACAGGTCCACTCGAATTTGCGTGTTGCTTTCCTCAAAAGCTCATCCCAGACATAAACATACATGGTTCTTATATGATTTGACCAGTACATATTGTATGGATTTGAACACTTTAAAAGAGACTTTTACCTCTGAGTTTGTTTCGGTGTTTCTTCTCATCTAGCAAAAACTGACAAAAAAAACAAATTGACATTTAAAAGTGTTGTTAAAACATACTTACAAAATAAAATCATTTATCTTTATCATTAAAGGGTAACCAACGGGACCCTATTACTTTGACTCCGCTGTCCGTCTGTCTGTCAGCGGGCTGTATCTTATGATCCGTAATACGAGGTAGGTAGACAGTTGAAATTTTCACAGAATATGTATTTCTGTTGCCGCTATAACAACAAATACTAAAAAACAAAATAAAATAATATTTAAGGGGGCTCCCATATACAACAAACGTGTTTTTTTTTTGCCGTTTTTATAGATAATGGTACGGAACCCTTCGTGCGCGAGTCCCACTCGCACTTGCCGGTTTTTTATTATTTGATATTACAGCGGCAACAGAAATACATAATCTCTGAAAATTTCAACTGTCTACCTATTACGGATCATGAGATGCAGCCCGCTGGCAGACAGACACGCGGACGGATAGGCGGACAGCGGAGGCTAAGTAATAGGGTTCCGTTGGTTATCCTTCGGGCACGGAACCCTAAAAAGGATATTGGATACCTTTCATTCGAAAAAAATATTGTTCTCTTACTGAGTTTGTTTCGGTGTTTCTTCTCAGGGAAATGATGGCCCTACGTGTCTCGAATCATTTTGCTCCCGTGCAAAGCTGAACCGCCCCAGGTTCGCTAGTTTTTAACCGACTTTCGAAAAAGGAGGAGGTTCTATGTTCGACTGTATGTATGTTTTTTTTATTTTTTTTATGTATGTCCGCGCATTTCTCCGTCAATTGTAGACCGATTTTCAAAATTCTTTAAAGAATGTACTCCCGAGGTGGTCCCATATAAATTTTATCGAAATTGCTTTAGCGCTTTTTGAGAAACTGAACAAAAACGAAAAATACGCATATCTTGATGCAGGGCTTTAAATACCGTTAAAATTTTATAACGTTACCCTTCCTTGACAGGAGTTAACGTTATTATTAAAATAACGGTAACAGGTTTAACGTTATTTATGCTTCATTTTAACGTTATTCTTTATTAACGTTACTTGCACTTTAACGTTAATTTTACCGTTATTTTTTAACGGTAATCCTTGTGAGGTGGTGGAGTCGGGCCGCCCGCGCCCTCGCGCCGCTGTGATGCCGTGCCGTGCCGATATTTAACTAAATAGGCCTATAAACCAATAAAACTTATTTGAAATCGTGAAGCAGTAAAATGGCAGGAAATGGTAAGTATTATGGTTTTTACTTTGTCTAATTAAAGAGTGTTAAATCTCATTAATTAATAAAGTTTCAATTCTTTATGTTTTTTTTTCTATATTATGTACTTATGAAAGAAAAAATACTATAATAAATATTATATTAACGATCAGGCCCCTGCGTCGCCATTAACAATAGGTTTTTAATTGTGCCTGCTAATGAGGGACTTGACGCGTTAATCTTCTAACCAGATGGTAAACGGTTACGCAACGACTCCCCGAGTCTTATATCTGACCACGACGAAGATGATTGGGACGGTATGTCCCAATCGTGTCCCAATCCATTTTAGCAAAGCCGTCAATAAATAAAAGAGCCGGTGGAAGTGCTGTGGCGGAAAAACCCAGTCAGACACCGGCATTGATGACGGGGACAAGCAATTTTTGTGAAGCTTGTGCTTTAAATAAAAGTGACACCAAAAGCAATAATTACCATTTCGGTAAAATTGTTGAGTCGCAATTAAACGATTCGGAACCATGCGTACTGCCTAACGTATACATCAAACTAATAACGTTCTTTTAAGAGGCTAAGTGCCGCCACATTAATGAGAAAATATGTAATAATTAGTAATGTTGTTAAGAATTAAAGTTAAGTAAATATAATTTGATTTTGACTATATAAAATTCAAAGTCCTCACTGACTGATATATCAACGCACACCTAAACCGCTGGTCATAGAGACATGTAATTTGGAGGGTGTGTGTTTTTGTGAAGAGTAGGTATCCACTAAGAAAGGGCTTTTCGAAATTCTACCCCTGAAAGGGTGGAATGGGGGTTGAAAGTTTATAACGGGGGAAGTACTAATTTGACGCGGGCGAAGCCGCTAGCAGAAGCTAGTAAACAATAATATAGGTAACCTCAAACTTTATGCATTAACGTTGCGCAGAACGCAGTTTATAGGTATCAGCGGCACTTACAGAGACGTGGTGGCGGCGCACACCTCCGCACACTTGGTCACCCGCACTCACCACACGCGAGGCCGCGCCGGTGTGTAAGTTACGTCTGTATACTGCACACGCGCGCAGATTCGTGTTTTCGTACAGGCGAGCTCTTATTACTTTGTTGTTGTTATAATTGATTTGTTAAGTTTTATTTGATTCTTATTGTTTCGTTCAATCAATCAATCAACTCAGCCTATTGCAGTCCTCTGCTGGACATAGGCCTCTCCCAGGCTACCACAACACCCTGTCTTCCGCCTTCCGTCCGCATCCAGTCTATCCCAGCCACCTTTTTAAGGTCGTCGGTCACCAGAGCTGGGAGGTGACCCACACTATGCTTGCCGATACGCGGTCTCCACTCCAGGACTCGTCTGCTCCATCAGCCATCGGTCCTACGACAAACATGAACAGCCCACTGCCACTTCAGTTTGCTTATTCTACAAGCTATGTCGGTTACTCAGGTTCTTTTCCGGACAACTTCATTCCTGATTTTATCCTTCAAAGAAATTCCTAACATAGTCAGCTCCATAGCGTGCTAAACGAACTTGAAGACCAGCCCGACCGTCAGTGTCCACGTTTCGACACCGTAGATCATAACGGACAGGACACACTGGTTGAAAATCTTAGTCTTCAAACATTGCGTAATAGGGGACGAGAAGACCTGACTAAGTTTTCCAAACGCTGCCCAACCCAACCGGATCCTTCTGTCTGCTTCTTTCTCAAAGTTGTGTCTACCGAGCTGGATGACTTGCCCTAGGTAGACATACTCCTTCACAACTTCGAGAAGTGACCCTTTGATGTGGATTGGACTCGGCAAGACGTGTGAATTGTACAGGACTTTCGTCTTATCCAAATTCATCCCGAGGCCAAGCCGCGGAGAGGCTCCATTTAGTCTGTGCAGCATCCGGCTTAACTGTTCCGCTGTTTCTGCCATTATGACGATGTCATCGGCAAAGCGAAGGTGTGAGATGTACTCGTCGTTCACGTTGATACCCTGTCCAGTCCAGTCCAGCGTCTTGAAGACGTCCTCCAGCGCGTTGGAGAATAGTTTCGGGGATATCCCATCCCCCAGTCTCACCAATCTGAGCAGTTGGTTGGGGCAGGTTTTCTGATCTTGGATCTGGACAGTCATCGTTTAACGCCAGTCAATTCGACATCATTGCAGAGAGGCCAGAACTGCCCATATTTCGATGGAGTTAAAGGCTTTCTCGTAGTCCACAAATGCCATACACAGCGGGTGGTTGTAATCCTCGGTATTCTGTAAAATTTGCCAAACTGTATGGATGTTGTCCACGGTACTGAAGCGTTTTCGAAAACCAGTTTGTTCTGGTGGCTAGAACTCGTCAAGTCTCCTGGCGAGACGGTTCGTGACGACCCTCGAGAACAGCTTGTAGACGTGGCTCAGAAGTGAGATGGATCTGTACTTCTTTAGCAAGGTTTTTTCACCTTTTTTGATGAACAGAACCACCGCATCTCCGCTTCACGCCTCAAACGTAACGACGTTAAAGAGACTCGCTAGGTCTCTCAGGGCTGGAGCCCCGCCCGCTTTAAGGAGCTTTGTCGTTATTCCGTCATCACCAGGTGCCTTGTTGTTCTAAAGCTGCTCGAGAGCCAACCTAATCTCACACTGGTCGACATCCGGGATGTCCTCTGTGTAGTGACGCGTTAATTCGGCTCGATGGTCATCTGCATTATGTTCCGCTGGTTTCGCCGTCCGCGTTGAGTATAGGGGCCCGTAAAAAGCTCGTAGTTCCTCGACCTCCTCGAGTATCTCGGATTTTGAAGTCACGATTCTGCCATCCGCAGTTCTTAGTTTTGTCAGACCTCCCTAATTGTTAAACGATCACTTTCAACCCTCGGTTCTGCTCAATCGCGACCTAAATTTCGCGGGTGTTGGAGCACCGAAGCTCGCGTCGCGTCAGCATTCTAATTTTTAGGTTTAAGACCCTCTTATCTCGAAGACAGCTGCAGGGATGGCAACTCTCGTCTTTTCCTCATAAGTTCAAGTATCGATTTTGAAGTTCCAGTTAGAACTTTTCGAATCCAGCGGCCTACGGAGCTGCTCTCAGCTCGAAAATTAATATTTAGAGTGCCTCGGACTAGCCTGCGATCGCTTCCAGTGTTAAATCTCTTATCCATCATGATGAAGTCTATCTCGTTTTAGTCACGGTATTGGGCTCTGCCAGGTCCACTTCCTACGGGATTTCTTTTCGAAGAAAGAATTCATTAAAAAGAGCCCCTGCGACTCTAAAAAATTGACTAGCATTTGCTCCTTGCGATTCCTGCGCCCCAACCCGAACGGTCCGACTTTCAATTCGCCGCGTTCTTGTACTGCCACTTTGGCATTGAGGTCCCCCATAACAACGCTGTAGTGGGCCTTTGTTGTTCTGTGCATTGCCTTGGCAATATCCTCGTACATGGTCTCAACTCTCTCGTCAGAAGTTGTCGAAGTCGGCGCATATACCTTACGCATTACCCCTACTTTCAGGTAGTACCTTTCAGTGAGTTTTAGTACAAGGTACGCTACCCGTACCGACACACTACTGATTTCTACAACACTGCTAGTGAGTTCCTTGTTAACCAGGAAGTCAACACCACCTTGGGAGAGCTGATCACCTTCGCTGACCAGAAGATCAGAAGGAATTAGATTAGGTGACCTGACTGTCCCGGGTTATCGTGTCCTCCCCCTGTCTTCGGACTTCAGATAGCCCCAGTATATGCCAGTTAATGCGTCCTGGTCCCACCTCAAGTTCAGCAAGGTGATGGTCCAGCCTCATCGAACGTCCATTGTACGTAGCCAGATGTAGTCGTCCTCGTCGTTGGTAGCCTGCCGTTACCCGGAGATTCTTCGCACCCCCTGTCCTGCCGTTAACGTGACCGCTACCCGCTACCTTGACCAGGAATAGCGGGACCACCGGGAACTGGGGCCGTTGTTTTGGCATTTTAATCATGGCAGGTTTAATGCACGTAGTCACCACGCTGGGCAAGCGGATTAGTGACCGCAGAGCCAATCCTTTCGCAACGATGACGCTGCTGCTCGTCATCGCTTTGGAGAATTTAGGTTATACCGCCATTGGTCGGTCGCCAGTGCCTCGTCCGTCAGTGGCAGGGTGTACCGCGCGCAGGAGGATGACATTTAGGGAGTCCGGCTGTTGTGTGCTCCCCCTTACACCCCCTATTGTTTCGTTGTTTTATTTTTATCGAATGTTTTGTTTTTGTATAATGGGTTAATTATTTGTTAAAAATGCCTCGCGGATGATACAACGTTTTACGCAGATATGAGATGAGTCATATTTTTAGGAACATACCAGGTTATTTCTGACTTTTTGGTTTCATTTATGTTTCTCCAAATAAAATGAGTGACATATTGATATTCATTAAACAAAAATAACAAGACATGACTTTGACGCATGGATAGGTTCCGTTTTAAAAATTATCTATTTTTCCTAAAGAAGGTAACAAATATTTTATTTAAATGTAATATTTGTTTTTAAAACATAACTAAGTTTTTTTTTTATAATTTGAATTATTCTCAGATCAAATTACGACGGAAATTGTCTAGAGTAACATATATTTTTTTCAAAGAAATAAGACTAGTCGTTTAGACGTGATGTTCAATTAAAAACCATTAAAGTCGTATAACTGCGCCTTAACACAAATTAATGGGGAACATAACTAAAAAGTGAAAAATAAAAAACTTTTTACAAAAACAAGAACCGACTTCCAAAAAAAGTGCAAAATAACTTTATCTTCGGAAGTCGGTTTCAAAAAACGAAGA
This sequence comes from Polia nebulosa, assembly GCA_951329385.1. NCBI lineage: Eukaryota > Metazoa > Arthropoda > Insecta > Lepidoptera > Noctuidae > Polia > Polia nebulosa. The sequence goes on from OX589594.1 coordinate 31,585,373, forward strand.
CACAAAACCAGAAACACCGATTTCTGAAATTAAAGTTATTTTGCACTTTTTTGGAAGTTTATTCTATTTTTTGTAAAAAAAAAAAAAAATTACTTTTTTTAAAGTTTTAGTGGATAAGTATTTTAGAGAAGGCGTGATATTTTAAACATTCAACGGATATTATGATATGATGTAAAGTGCTCCTCAAGACGAATCAATCGAGCCCAAACTCGGTGGGATTATGTTGTTTTATCACAGAGATACCGTGGCCACCTTCCATATTCATCATCAGACCAGCTAAATGGTACCATATCATTGTATTGTCACCGAAGATACATAAGTACACCAAATTTATTCAGCTTGCTTGATTTGCTTACAGACGGACAACGGGACAGGTGAAACTAAATAAATGCTTGTAAAAAAAACACCAGTCAATGAACTGTAACTCAAACATTAATGTCTTATGAATAATAAAATTTCTGAATTCCCGCTTCATCTGCCGCACGTACTGGACTAGGTTTCCAGCAACGACAACACACTCATTTAATTCATAGGTATTATGATACCTATGAACTTTTATTATTATGATAATAAAAGTTCTGAAAATCAGCCAGTCCTTCAGTTGACTGTTTTATTTTAATCGTAAAAATCTATCTTGGCTTGTCCATATTTTGACCCATAGAGGCAGGCCACTGAAGAAGCTCGAGAATGCTGAAGACAGTATTTATTTGGTAAGTACCTACCTAATTAAGTTTGGGTTAGAAAAAAACCACTATGTAGATGGTCTAAGTATTTTTGGATCAAGGTAGCTTCCAAAATCATCATTCAACTAATAAAAACATTGTTGATAGGTACCTAAACTGGGTATTTTTATCCTCGTTATAAGGTAACTACTTAGTTATGGTAAGATAGATCATAATAAAGGTGCACATGTAACACCTTATTAATATTTTTCCAAATTCTAGAATTAAGCAATGAGATGTTTTATCTTCGTTTACATGAAAATATCTGTAAACCTTATTTTATTTTTTACGTCCCATCCAGTAAGCGTGTATTCAAATCAACAAACAAACCGTCTCACTATAGGTATTACACACGACCGAGACGCGCGCGCGCGGCGTGGCGGTGCGGCAACAGTGTAGTGTACAGAATGAGGCAGCGCACGAAATGTACCAAAATGTACCTACGGAGTCGACGACTACGGAAATAAATGAATGGAATGCGTAGAGGAAGCCAGTGAAGTTCAAATATCACTGTGTTTTTTTTTCAATTTTCAGGACAGTGTCAGGTTTTATCTTGATCAAAATATGATTCACGACAGTAAACAATATATAAGTACATAATTATAACCCTAATTACATTTTCTTTTTCTAGATTTCGGCAATCTAGTTAATATACACATCAAATCTAAGTTCATGATGATGAGTATATGATTCTTATGGTTATAACTATGTATATATTTGTTATTGTCGTACATCGCATTTTGATCTTAATATAAATTTCTTTCTTTGAAGTTATAACCTGACACTGACCTTTAAATTGCAAAAAACACAAAAAAATTCACGGGCTAGGTAACACTAATAATTTTACCGTTAAACCGATAATTCTCGTATTTTACGTTAAATGTTAATTAACGTTAAAATACTGGTAATGTTATCAAGTAACGGTAAATTTTCATAACGTTACTATGGTATCACAATGGAAATTAACGTTAAGTAACGGTAATTATTTTGTTATTTGGTAACGTTATCAAGCCCTGTCTTGATGACGTTTTTGTTTTCTCCAAATGTTTAAATTCCACGTTCCATGTTATTGGGGTTTTTAGTTCTGGGGTATAACAACTAAAAAGCGAAAAATGAAAAACTTTTTTACAAAAAAAACAACCGACTTCCAAAAAAAAATACACTAAAAATTTAAAAATAACTTTAATTTCGGATTTCGGTGTCAAATATCGAAGAAATAAAATACAAACACCGACTTCCGAAATTAAAGTTATTTTTAAATTTTTAGTGTATTTTTTTTTTGGAAGTCGGTTGTTTTTTTTGTAAAAAAGTTTTTTAAATAATCTGTCCTATGCAGCCGTAGTCCTTTTTATTTTTGGCTTGATCATCTCTGACGTGAGATAAATGACGACGCTACCTTTTATTGCCAGTCACGCTTGACGTCATCTTATTTAGCATATTAGTTACTTGTATATGATAAAACTATGATATGGATGGTTTTTTTTTTGTTGGTGTGGGAAATCATCCAATGACTTCTCCCGCTCTGGGTGGAGTGGGAGGGTGTGTCAGACTTTTACCGACGAAAACCCACCGCTGTTCCTTCAGTTGCTTATGCCAGGGTCGCGGTAACTCTTTCAAATTTATCCGCGACCCAGACAGGGATCGGTTTTTTTTTTGGGTTTTTTTTGCTCGTTCTTAATAATGGCAATACATAGTATTAAATCTTGTACGGAGCCCTTCATGCTCGAGTCCGACTCGCACTTGGCCGGTTTTTTTTGTAATATCTGACAACGTATATGCAAAATTTCATTATGATCGGTTCAGTAGGTTAGGCATGAAAATGTAACAAACTAACTAGGAAGTTTGTGTTTACTATGGCATAAAATATCGCGAATTATTTTTTAAAAGTTAACTTATATTTTTATGGATCGAATGTTCACATCAAGTATTTGGTCATAACTTGCCTAGTCATTATAAAACCACCTTGAGCGACTTCTGAGCCTTTGGACAAAATACGTTTCTGATAACGCTAACGCTTCGTGCAAAATGTATGGCAAATGTATGACTGGTAGAGAATGCCTAAGGCATTAAGTCCGCCTTTGTACTTTAGTTGCATGAAGTGTAAATAAATAAATAAATAACATTACTGTGCGTGAGTCACGTGACAGTTCTCTCCGCAGGTAATGTCCTTGCCATACATTTTGCACGAAGTGTTAGCGTTAGCGCTGTTATAAAAGTTATCTGGCTAAGGGGGCTGATGAGTTAATTATCCTTGAAGAATTGTCTTTCAGAACTAGTATAGTATAGCATTGTTAAATGAATAGGAGCTATGCAGCTGTTATCACTTATCAGTCATAGACGTGTTTACATTTATAGACACTCGCCGTAATTGTACTGTACTGAATTCTATTCAAACAGTCTGAAACAAATTATTGCCATTCAATTCGAAGTCTACATAAAATTTTCCATACTTTGTCAACAGAATCCACATATGTGCTAGTTTGGGTGTCAGTAATTTCATGTTTACCATGCATATACCCACTTAGCTTAATTACAATAGAGATCATAGTTTGAAGCGAATTCAGTGTAATTTACTCATGTACATATTTTCCCTCCTTTTGGATTAGGCTTATGAATGAATTATTATTATTATCATTTATTCACTTTTGAACATATTATTTACATGTTTAAATAAAAAAACATTTAAAAATATATAAATTTAATAGTATCCCACCGGTATCGGGAACAGGGTCCAAGCTACGGGTCAGGGCTCCAGAAAGAGGAACCGCCTGAAGCTGCGAGCGAGTGAAAATGCCCTTGATCCAGCCGCCCAACGAGAGCCTCCTGAGGTGTTGGTCGAGGCTTGTGGCTATTAAGCCATTATTATTATTATTGTAATCGGACAAAAGAACATAAATTAATCTTTTGACAGCACCTAGGCAATAAAGATTTTTTTATTTTTACCCGTAAAAGCAGCTTATATCGCGTTCGGCGCAATAAATTCAATCACCGACTCCCACGCATGTGATTAAGTGATCAGATCACTGTGATCGGGCGATCCCTAAATAACTTAAACCTACCTCGAAAATATCGTATCAAACCGTGAGTAATCGCTACAGCTTCTTGTTTTTCCTCAGTTCAATGATTCAGCGTCTTTATGACAAAGATCTTTACTTTAAGCATTTGATTATGTTTTTAATAACGTCACCGAAGGTTCTAAGAACACATACCTACGCGCATTTGACCACACAACACTTCTTTTTATATCCTCGAGTCATAATATTATTATTCGTAACTTGAAAATCGTATCACCTAGACGAGAGAATTAAAACCAGTATAAGGAGTGGAAAAATTTGCTGTTATCTCCCTACTTAGAGACCAAAACAAACTTTAATATTTATTTCATCGTCAATACACCAATTCATGCATTATTAAAACCACATGATACCAAGACCAAAACAGTTAAGGCGTAGATACTCGTATACGACTTGTAATTTATTTAATTATGGCTCTGCATCGACTTAGTCACTAACATTTACACAAATAAGAAAAATATCAGATGATTTAAAGTAGGGTGAACTTGTCTCTTACAGGAGTGCACAGCACTTTCAAAAAAATATCAATCCAAAGCAAAAACCTACTACTAACTCAAATTATTTATTTGAGTTAGTAGTAGGTTTTTCACACAGTTCCTGCAGCGTATCCTGATTTTTAACCGACTTTCGAAAAAGGAGGAGGTTCTATGTTCGACTGTATATATGTTTTTTTTTTTTTTTTTTTATGTATGTCCGCCGATTTCTCCGTCAGTTGTGGACCGATTTTCAAAATTCTTTCTTAATCCGAAAGCATATACTCCCGAGGTGGTCCCATTTAAATGTTATCGAAATTGCTTGACCGCTTTTTGAGAAACTGAACAAAAACGTAAAATACGTTTACCTCGATGACGTTTTGGTGTACTCCAAATGTTTAAATTCCACGTTCTATGTTATTGGGGTTTTTAGTTCTGGGGTATAACAACTAAAAAGTGAAAAATAAAAAACTTTTTTACAAAAAAAACAACCGACTTCTAAAAAAAAAATACACTAAAAATTAAAAAATAACTTTAATTTCGGAAGTCGGTGTCAAATAACGAAGAAGTAAAATACAAACACCGACTTCCGAAATTAAAGTTATTTTTTAATTTTTAGTGTATTTTTTTTTTGGAAGTCGGTTGTTTTTTTTGTAAAAAAGTTTTTTCTCTTTCTCATTCAAGAGTCTAATGAAAGGCTTCGAGAACCAGACAGGGTACTTGCTTTTTGACACCCTATATTGGGCATTCTCATTGACAATATTGTTAAGGGTGCATTGTAAACAACATTGGAGGGACAGGCCTATAAATAGCCGTATATACCTGTGGGTTCGAGGACTAGTTACAATCAAAAACCTGGATTGCTTGCTGATTCAAATTGCCTATATTTGTCTGTATAATTTTTCAAGTGGGAGAGACGGCAATAGACGGCGTATGGCGGCCTAACTTCAGCTAGTAAAGAAAGCGGTACCTGTGGTTCTCCTGGTCCAGTCTTCACAAGTGGTCACCTGCCTCGTGCAAGCAGTCACCTCTGTTTGTTCTTGAGCACAAATTACACAGTCGCGGTAATATCAAGAGTGAATAGGTTACTTCTAGGCAAGCGTGCTCCATCTTCGACCACATCATCGCTTGCCATCAGGTGAGATAGTGGTCAAACGCGAGCCTATCAAACATAAAAAAAAAAAATGGGATTATTATTAATTCCTGGTAAATCCCCAATGCTTACGGGATAACACTCAGGATTGTAATGTCTGTGTTTCCTGATAGCTACAACCTGGGAGTCTTTAAGTCAAGAGTGAATAGGTTGCTTCTATCGCTTACCTTTACCTTATCGCTTACCATCAGGTGAGATAGTGGTCAAACGCGTGCCTACCAACAATAAAAAACAAATGTCTTTGCGGGGTGGGTGATATCTTTACTTTGTAATATTGACGGTAACACCTTATTTATAAAGATCTCTAAGGGTAGGGTGGTAAACATCTACTACTGATATCGGATTTTTGCATTCAATGACTATTCTCCCAAGAAAGTTACACAGAATTAAGTCTGTTGTACAATAATTATTTCTAAATAGTGTTTAGTTGTGACATATTACTAGACGAGATAAAATCTATCAATGATTAACCCGTTCTGGTTGCATTACTACTAGCCGTTGTGCACGGAAAACTGGTCACAGTATTATCAATGTCCCAATTTATGAAATTTAGATTAAAATCACCAGCTATTATCGTGTCGTCTCCTGTCGAGTCAATTATTGATGACGCCGTGTCCAGAAACGAGGCCAGCTGTTGTACTGGTGGCGGCAAATACACAGCACAGATGTTTATATTGCTCGAGATTTTTCCTTTTGAAACTTGCAGCCTGGGTTAAAGCCATAAGTTTTCGGTTTTAGTTTCCCACTTCGTCATGCGTCTATAGACTTACAGACAGCGATTAGAACGCCTCCACCTTTTTAGCTCTTAGATTGGTTGTGAACCTATCTCTGCGGTATATGTGATATCTGCAATCGAATAATTCGCAATCGTTGTCGTCTAACCAAGTTTCAGTGCCAATTATGATGATGTCATAGTTAATAGCGCCGTCGCTCCTATAGCGTCCAGTTTTGATTTCATGCCTCGAAAGTTTTGATAATAAGGCTCTACTACCCGCCAAGTGGCGCCCTCATTGAATAAAAAATCGTAGTATAGTCTAAAAAATAAATATTAAAGAATCCTACGTCGCGTTTGTTACAAAGAGGTTAAAGTATTTTTACGTTGTTAAAACAGGACTCTGTAGTAAGTAAATACAGAGCTATTGTTTCCATTCAACTGACAAAAGAATAATTAAGCGTCACCATGAACAGCAGAATAGCCCATAATCATAGTTTACAACCTACCTCATGAATATGGCACATATCCACTTGCTGATTCACTTTCTGTACCTAAACTTCTACTATCATTTGTATAATCACTGCATATTATCTAAAACAAAGTCCTTCGCCGCTTCTGTCTGTCTGTTTATTCGCGACTAGCACCCGCCTGCTCCTTCGTTCGCGTGAATTTCAAACACATTGATAGCCTACGACACTCGCAAATAACGTGGCTTTATAGTGGTAAAAGAATTTCCAAAATCGGTATAGTAGATCCAGAGATTACCTCTTTATAATATTAGTATAGATAAACTCCAGAACTACTGAACAGATTTTCATCCTGTTTCCACCAATAGATAAAGTGATTCATGAGGAAGGTTTATAATTTGTATCCGTGCGGCACTGAGGCGGTTAAAGTATGATGTATCCTTTTTAAGACGAGATTTTTTGTTACCTAGACATAGGATGACGATTTGTGTAATGTCACTGCCATTGCTTCGATCATGATGCTGTATATTCTATCTAGGATATCATACACCTCTCATCGAAAAAGTGAAAAAAAAAAAAAAAAAAAAAAATCCCGACTGTAAAAAACAACTAAAAAGTTCCAAACAAGTTACTTTTCAAGCAGTCTGATGCAGTTGGTGGCAGCTATTTTAGTTCAATTATTGATTTCATGCTACAGTTAGATTACAGTTAGCATGCAGTGCTAACTGCGACAAATTGCTTGAAAAGTGACTTGTTTGGAACTTTTTAGTTGTTTTTTACAGTCGGGTTTTTTGAAAATATTTATTTTTTTAAATTTCTAAATTTTAAATAGTTATATTTTTGGAATCGCCTCCTCGAACCCTTTATTTGATACCCCACTTAATATAGTTCGTATATAAAAAAATGGTCAGACCTGCTTTCTTCTATGGTTCAGAATGATGGGCCACAAAAGGGATGAATGAAAAGCAATTGCATGCAGCCAAGATGAGAATGCTAAGAGCGATGTGTGGTGTTACGAGCATGGATAGAATTAGGAATGAGTACATAAGAGGAAGTGGCACCGCTGACTGAAAAGTTGTGTGGAAATCGGTTGTCGTGGTATGGGCATGTGATGCGGAGGAATGAAGAAAATGTCGTGAGGAAAGTCTTGTGTATGGATGTGGATGGCTGTAAGAGTATGGGAAGGCCAAAGAAACGATGGTTGGACTGTGTGAAAGAGGATATGGGTAAAAAGGGGTGACTACAGAGATGACGGCTAATAGGAGTATGGAAGAAAAGGACATTTTGCGCCGACCCCAAATAAATTGGGATAAGGGCAGGAGAATGATGATGACTTTAATATAGCTCGTCGACGTTAATTTTTTTCTTTTGCACAATATGGCTTCTGGTGGTCGCCTTATTGTATTTTGACTACTGTCATGCCCTTGAGTGGTTAGCTTGCGTGTTCTGCACTGAATTCACGTAACGCGTCGATGTTTACCCAGTAATAGGACTCGCCCATCAAGGAGCGCTGACCGAAATTAGACGAATTATTAATTTATTTCACATAAAACAACAGGTATTAAAATAAAATACTGAGACTAAACTATAAATAATTAAATGATCTTTAAAATGGTGAAGTTTTCATAAAAATACGCTATATAGTTCTTGCGTGATTCTCAATTTTTTATCTGCGTTAGACCTAACTTTAAAAATTAATTACACTTTGTTATAAAAATATAATTTCAAATATTCTGAGATCAAATTACGACGGAAATTGTTTAGAATAACATATATTTATTTCAAAGAAATATGACTAGTCGTTTAGACGTGATGTTCAATTAAAAACCATTAAAAGTCGTATAATTGCGCCAAGACGAATCAATTGACGTAAGAATTATCAAAATTCGTCCGAGTTTGGTATCTAAAGCGCCACAAAGGAATATACATACATACATAGGCTGATAAACACATACCCTCCCTTGCAACGCGCAATTGAGTAAAAATCTGCAGAAGCTCACGAACATAGACACAGTGAACATAGTGAACATCGAGACAATCCAACTTCTTGATCACACAATATAGTGAGAAGACTTTAACGAACAGAAACGTTCTAGTTACTGTCTAGTGATAGTGAATAATGTAATTCATAAAGCGCAAATGGAACCTAATAATCACAAGAACAAAGTGTATTTCACCTTAATAGAAACAATAAGAAAAGTGCTAATGGACACATTAGTAAAGACAATTCATTAGTTTAAGGCTGAGATATCACCTAAAGCGCAGTCACTCTCGGACTGCATAGAAAAGAAAGAGATGCGCTACGACAAATGCTCGCAATTTATTGCAAAATATGAAGTAAATTTTATCGATTTCCTTAGGATTTTCTAATAAATTTATAAAAAATAATCCATCAATGGACGCAGTTTTAGCATTTGAAATTTTATGGTATAATTTTTATTATGATTATAATTGTTAATTAAGGGATAAACTGCTTTTAAAGATAATTAAGAGGTACGTTAGAAGATTTTTTTGACGCATTAAAGTATGTTAAATTATGTTTTGAGTTCGATCACTGTACGCAAATAGGACGTTACTTGAAAATATTATATTTTTGTAATTGTCAAAATATTTAAACAGTTTTAAAGAGATACACTTGAAGCAGTGTAAAAAAATTTTTTTGACCGTTTTTGGGCACCTCCGCCTTAAGATATAATTAAATTACTTATCACTACATATTATAAAACAAAGTCCTCCGCCGCGTCTGTCTGTCTCTCTGTTCCCGATTAACTCTAAAACTACTGTACGGATTTTCATGCGGTTGCCACCAATAGACAGAGTGATTCATGAGGAAGGTTTAGGTGTATAATTTGTTCCCGTGTGCTGGGCGGGTCGCTTGTTAGCCTATACGTAAACAAGGCTAGATTGTAATATATTTAGGGTCCATCCTTCGTATGTAAACCCTAGTTTACATACGAAGGATGGACCCTAATTATATTAGCCCCTAGGCTAGGGGGGAAAAATAAATCATACGCCTCTGGCCGTAATACGTCTTGTAATAGGGTCTTATATAAGGTACCTGTTCTGGTTTACTCTCCATGTAATCTTCCGGCACTGTCCTCAATTTATTTCGAGTACGTTCTTGTACATGAGGAAAATTATCAAGTCCTTACTTCACTTTATTGCACCTTGCTATATTATCTCAGTCACGAATGTCATGATTACGTGGCCACAGATCTCATATCTGCTCGTACGCATCGTTTTTTTCTTCATTTTTGTATTCGCAAATGGTCCTTTGGTTCACACGACGGAGGAAGGAGATAAATTCCTTCATAAAAAGTACGAGTGACAGACATTTTTGTTCTAGCTAAAGCCATAAGAACTAGTTTGAAAGTGTGGTTGACGACAAGCGGTTTTCCTTGTTATGTCTTCAGAAATTGTACTGTGGGATCGTGGCGAAGATGAAATATCTAGTTCCACAAGGCAAATGAGGTTTCCGCTTGAAAAAAGCTTTTTAGACAATTATTTGATCATAAAATATGCCATGCAATATAATTTAATGTTAACCTGGCAGACATATTTACCAAGCAAACTCATACGATTCGCAAGTCAAACATGAAAATCCAAAAATGCCCAAGGTTTTATGCCAGCGTGGAAACTTCGCATTTGTCCGCAAATTGTCAAGCGGACGCGATGCCGAAGGCAAATATTGGCAAAATTATTCTGCCTTTATGTCCGAGAGGTGCAAACGCCGCTCATAAAATTTATGGTCACAATTGTTACAATAATAATTACTCGATTCCAATATCTCAAGTTTAATACGCAAAAAGAAACTACGTAGGTACTGCATCGATATGCGTTCATGCACGCCATCGAGTGACTCACGAAGTCATTTTACAACCATTTTGGTACTCAGATCTCGTATGCAAGTTTGATTTACCCGCACATTTTGAGGCGACCCCAGTTTTCTTAGCCAGTGCAATGACTCCGGTGCGTTTTGTATCGGTCGGTGTTATTCACCGGCCGTGGCGGGCGTCGACCCCGTCTAACAGCTGATCGCGGCCAGCAGCCACGTGCCGTGTTCCTCCCTGCTCGGAGATAAGCACCCGCTTTGTTTCTCTTGTGTACGAGACATCATGAATCTCTAAGAAACAAGGCCTAGATTATGTCCTTTATTTCTGGAATAAACTTGAGAGAACGTGAATTTGTTGAGACCTTTAGAAGCTCTTGCACCATTTTTTTAAGCTTACTTTTAATGGCATAAAGAAAATACTAATATTTGCCGTATGTTACGAGTTCAGCCTGAATGCTGCGAAGTCCGAGGCAGGCACTGGATTTAAAATTCCGCATTAAATAGATTCATTGTTAATATGTACTAGGTACTTGGATTCCCCAAACTGTGATGCCTATTTTATACTTGTATCAATAGTAATAATTGCTACACTATGTTGTTAGATCGAGTGACTACTGTTTTGGGATTTCCTTTATTACTTGATATTCTTGTTACTTCAAAGTCAAAATTTAAACTTTAGATTTGCCACACAACACGATTTTACCTATGTATTAGCTATGCCATTTTTTCCCACATCTGACGTCAAAAACCTGTTATTTAGAATTAAAAATTCCATCTTTATTAATGTCCTTTAAAGACGACTTCGGTTAGCTTCGGTATTATATGTATATAATAGATGGAATGATGTCAACTCATCGGTGGTTACCCAAAGCACCAGCATCGTCACGGTCAGGGCAATAACCACGTCTACGAGCGTTGATACGAGAAGCCGTCGGCTCGGCGCACACGCATGCTCGTAATTATCGACACGACGCCTTGCTTGCAAGGCTAATGTTGCGTAATGTTTAATATTGGCGCACTAATTGCAAATATGTGTTGTTTACTATGTTTGTTCTTTTTTTTTCTATTCCATAATGGTTGTTATACGGTCGGTAGCCAGTCTTGTTTAAAATCGCGTCATCGACGTTTAAATGCTATCGATGTTCGTTATAACAAGTGTTTTTAAATATTAATCCGTTTGAATAGCTCTGCATTATTTGCTTCAAAATGTTGTTTACGTCGCAAACGGTAAAAACAGGATAAAATTGGATTGGTAATGAATGTTTCATTCCAAGAAAGTGTTCTTCTCGTGTCGAAAACATCGTTCGTTTTCATATCAAGCAACGTCTCTTTGGTACCAAATATTTACATGTAAGGAACATGTGCTGCGTTTCTTATTTTACTTTTCCCAAAAAATATCATTCTAATTTGTATAATTGCCCCGAAACTTATTTCTACAAAGCGATAAAGCATATGAGACAGTGTAACCTAACAAAGTGCCTTAAATTAGTCTCATTCACTTGACACATAATAAAAATGCAAGCAGCTGGGCACAGCTACCAGTACCGGAAAATTGGCAGCGTTTGAAACTGGGTCCGTTGATTGAGGTCTCCCTAATATTGGGCATGCTAAATATTCGCCTAGTGAGACCCGTAAAGTCGAAACTACTAACCCTATTATGCGATCCATATCGAATGTCATAAAACAGAAGCTAATAATCAAAGTAGCAATAAAAACTTAGTTCATCTGGAATGATAAAAGCCGTATTTATATTAAGTCATTTAGAATCGTGAGGTAAGCCCACTCCGTTCCTCGAACGTGGAATTTTTCAGAACTGCGTGTTCTAAGAAAAAACTAACACAGATGAGTTATATCGCAGCAGATACGTAATAGATAATAATGATGGAATGTTTATTGTACTCGAGCGCCTATTAAAATAGACTGGGTTCAACCCATCAAACCTAGTAATCGTTGGAGTCATTTCTTTTTGATCTTTTGCCAAACGATCAGAATAGTCATCCACTTCTGCATTTCTCAATTCAATGATAAGTCCGAGATTATTTCTGGTAGCGTGCCCGCCGATGCTAACGCACTGTGTTGACCTTCAGACGTTAGGGCCATTAGCTGGAGATCAAAGATCCATTCAGTCAATAAGTTGACCCTGACGACGAGCGAAACATATCATCTATCATTTGGAAGTATAGGAGACCCATCCGGGGCTTTTAGAACCTAATTAATTGCTCTCTAATGTAGTTCTCAAAGATGTCTTATGGCTTATTAGAACAAAACAAGTCAGTTAAGATCGTGTTATTTTGGTAATAGCTTCACTGTACCAGGAATTTTGATCTATTGTTATCGATGAATGAATAAACACTTAGAAGTTATCGTGACATATTTGATTCACCGTGAAAATGGAATCCGTTAGAGGCTCTTACCAAATCGGGAATGACAAAATTTACATGATCTTTTGGGATGGTCTGAAATGTAATACTAAACTCCGAATCTGTGTACACATACCAATAACTCAGGATTCCATTAGATGTGGTCTCAAAAACATTAATGACTCCATTGTAATTACATGAGATGACTTGCCTGTTTTGATGCCAGGGTGGGACCAGCCATTGTTGCTTCATGTTTTTCTGGCAGAATAAAACAATTATATGAAATCGTTTTCGAAATAGGATCTCAAAATGATTAATGTTGGTTTAGTTTAGTCGTTTTGGCCGTGGAAATACTAGCGTGTAGGTACTTATTGGTCATGGGAATTCTTGAATAGAGAATTTATAACCATCTGCATCGAGTGTAGACCGCACTGCAGTATTCCTAAGTTACTGCGAGTACCTAGACTACTGCGGATTTCTATTCTAGCAATTGAAAAGTTCTTGCATGACCTAGAAAGTCTTTTAGGTCAACCTCGACGCCTGTTCGACTGAAGACTAGTGCTTTACTTAGAATGCCACAATTGTGACAGCAACTTGGATTCGGCACAGCACACGCTCAAGAAGTACCCTGCCTATACCTCTGAACGGCCCACCAGCACAATTTATTGCTGGTAGGACTATGGAATCACGAGTGATGCCAGGGAAGAGGGTGGCACCACTGTGATCACGTGCTGCCGTCCACAGCGAGGCTCAGGGGAGACCCCTTTACAGCCAAAAATGTGCCCTAACAGGTGTTGCACAGAGGGGATTCCAGAGCGGTCTTTTAAGAGGTAGCAGGGCCTTCTTTGAGCTGATGGTGATCACCAGGGTGTTTTTTAACCGGTTTCAGAAAGGAGGAGGTTATCAATTCGGACGTTTTTTTTTTTTTAAATGTATTTTCTGGCATAACTTCGTCATTTATAGACGGATTTCCAAAATTCTATTTTTGTTCGAAAGGGGTTTGTTCCGAAATGGTTCCATTTAAATTTCATATGGATCTGATGATGAGCTTCGGAGACAGACAACGGAACGGTTCAAAAAATGACAGCAAATCAACCGCGATTGCTGCTATCGCATAAATATGCATTGTTAACACAATTTAATGGGGAACCACAACTTAAAAGTGAAAAATAAAAAACATTTACAAAAAAAATAAAACCGACTTCCAAAAAAAACAATAAAAAAGTGCAAAATAACTTTAATTTCGGAAGCCGGTGTCAAAAACGAAGAATCAAAACCAGAAACACCCGATTGCCGAAATTAAAGTTATTTTGCGCTTTTTTATTGTTTATTTTGGAAGTCGGTTCTATTTTTTTTTTTTTTATAGTGAGGTAAAAAATCCCACACTCCTTGGAGTCCGCTCGACATTTGAAGGTTTCCACACTGAGAACAAAAAATAGTCTTTATTTAGGGAGTCTATCGATTTACCTACTCGTGGTCCAGTTTGCTGCTAAGCAAACTACAATGTCGGTAGATGAGTTCCCCGAAACGAAACTTCTAAGAAGTTGTATCAGCCCTTGCTAATTACTTGCCCATACGTAGGCAGCCCAAAAGACGACTTGGTATGTCAGTTAACTACTGTGTAAACTTACTAACTTAAGTGAGGCACCTTCCGAAACTCAACAACGTGGATATTTGAGGCTGGTCATTAAGTTTGTGGGTGTATCTCTAGGATTTAGGTGATGAAATCGATGTTTTAACCGACTTCGAATAAGGAGGAGGTTCTATGTTCGACTGTATGTATGTTTTTTTTTGCTGTTTACGGACCTAGAAGGAGTGCCGAGTGCGAAATTGCAAATGTCTTACCTTTGTCATTATCAGTGTGGGTTACAATTTTATGATCATCATCATCATCAGCCTTTTAATGTCCCCACTGCTGGGGCAATTTTATGATATGGCCTATAATTTCCTAGTTTAATTAAAACCTATCAAATTAAATTGTTATTGATTTAAGTTGGCTACAGATATGTCAACAGGATATTGCAACGTTACCTACATTAAATCTGCCTTTATTAATTTGGCTGGTCAAATATCAGGCAGATTTTCCTTATCATTTAATTTAATTCGAGTATCAGCAATTAAAATAAAGTTCACTACAAAAACACGTGTAAATATAATATTTGCATAATGTTCCATATTCAGAAGGTCATTTCAACACGCTACTACACTATTGATTTAAGTATTTCCGGAATTCTGTAAAGCTTCTCTGCATATGCACACTACCTACATTACCTACTAACGTCAAATTTAATCTATACTTCTATACTAATATTATAAAGAGGTTGTAGTGGTTGGTTGTTGTTGTGGTTGGTTGTGGTGGTTGTGGGTGTTGGTTGTGGAGGTTGTAGGGGGTAATGTCTGGATCTACTGAACCGATTTTGTAAATTCTTTTACCAATAGAAAGCCACGTTATTTGTGAGTGTCATAAGCTATAAATATTTTTAAAATTCACGCGGATGAAGTCGCGGCCGGAGTGCTAGTATGAAATATATGAAACGGCATGTATTTAACGCGGCGACAAATGAATCTGAATTTGGAATTAAAAAATAAATAAAGCATGTAGCAAAAATAATTTAACGCGGCGACAAATTAATCTGAATTTGGGATTTAAAAATAATTAAAGCAGGTAGCAAAAATAGTAAGTTAGCAGCTACAGCGAAGGCAGTTTTTGTTTTGGTAACTGTCATAAACAAAAAATAAAAACAACATACTTTTTCACTAAAATGTCCTAACGACAGTTGTAAGTAAGGTAGGTTGACGGAGCCCCGCTGCGCTACTATTTCTGTCTACAGGGTTTAAAGGAACCTAACACGAATGGG
Source organism: Polia nebulosa (assembly GCA_951329385.1). Taxonomy (NCBI): domain Eukaryota; kingdom Metazoa; phylum Arthropoda; class Insecta; order Lepidoptera; family Noctuidae; genus Polia; species Polia nebulosa. Next base: position 31,601,027 of record OX589594.1, read on the forward strand.
ATAACGGGGGCTACAGTGAGCGAGCAAAGCGAGCCTAACCTGTTCGTGTCGGGGTGCCCTAAGTTTCCGAGCTCGCTTCGCTCGCTCTAGGACAACGTGCGTCGCGATGGTAAACTTTCTGGTTAATTTGATGTGTCAAATGATAATAATACAATGTTTGTAATCCCACTGTTAATATTACTCGCCATGTCATTATTTACAGTACCTCGCCTACGATTTTTAGTAGCAAATAGTCGCCCTATAAGTTACCTGGAATATTATTAACCATATGAAACTCACGGAATATAAAATGACCGTTATGTTTCGATTTGGAGCACCATTCTGTCATCAAATCATACATAGCATAGCATATTAAAGTCAGCAAGCAATGAAATTAAATGAAATGAAATTTATTTATATTCCAGAATGTAGGTGCTTGCAATAAGCTTAATGTTCCCACTGCTGGATACAGGCCTCCTCTTTTTGAGAGGTCTTGGGGCGTAATCCACCACGCGGGCCCAATCATACAAGACAAAAAAAATATTAGGCATTAAAAAACACTTTTCAGGAAACGTAGGTGTCGCATGTCCAGTTTTTACTTACATCCGTTCTGCTTTGTCCACAGTTCGCAGTTACGACAAACACGACAAATGCGGCCTAGTCTGGATCCCGCGCGTGGTCGCGTACCGATGTCGCACGTGCGGCATCTCGCCGTGCATGTCGATCTGCCGTGAGTGCTTCCACCGCGGCGACCACTCCACGCACGACTTCAACATGTTCCTGTCGCAGGCTGGCGGCGCGTGCGACTGTGGCGACAAGTCTGTCATGAAGGAGGATGGGTAAGGAAATATCTATAACACTACATGTTACAAAACTAAGTCCCACGCCGGGTCTGTCTGTGATTTACATGCGGTTTTCACCAATAGACATGAGTAGCGTTGCCAGGCGTCCGGATAAAACCGGACACAGTCAGCCTTTTTGGTTGATTGTCCGGCTTTTGACAAATTTAAAAAGCCTATTTTTATTTCAAATAGTCAAAAATGCATTTGGTACGGAACCCTAAACGTGCGAAGTCTGACTCGCATTTGGCCAGTTTTTAAATTTGTATAAAAAACGAAGGCCCTAATTTAACTGACGCAAAAATCACATCAACTGAGCTATACCATTTTGTGTTTCACGTTTAAGGCGACTGCTATTTGGGATGTGAACTGAGAACCCATCAGGGTCAAGGCCGTCTTGTCTCAAGTGGGTTGTAAATGACATTTTGGCGTCCTCCCGGCGCCAAATATCTCGAAAACATTTAATGAAAGACTGAAGTCAGTTCCAAGTCATTCGGCAATTGAGATGACTTTAGAAACTGTATTCGCTGGAGACATGACAGTTTTCATAATCATAACTGGATATTGATATGCCGTATATGTTTCCAAGTTTCCTTTTCCATTTTACTGGTCTACAAAATAATTTACATACGATTCGCAGTCCATCGAAACCAATGGCAGTGCATTGTCGTAATCGCTGTCTTTATCAGACCGACTTGCTCTGCTCATGTTATAGGATAGGACGCTCCAGTTTCATAGCACCGGTCCTTACCTCTTGGATATCCAATAAGCAATATGGATGTAATTATAATAAAGTGCTTCTAACTGCTAATGGTAATGTTAAGTCTTAGATGGGAAGATGTATCTAGGTTTCCGACAATTACGTAGGCGGCTTTCTCTATGACGTCCGGGCCTTTAACCATGTTATACAAAGCTGGGACATTTTTCAGCGGCTATCTAAGGAGTAAATGGAACAAAGTCATGGCGCTTAGCGTCCCACGTAACTTGCATAAGTTGGCAGAGAAAGGGACAGATATCGTTTAGAGATGGATTGTAAAGTGCGATTTGTTATCAGTTTTATTGGTCGATCAACTATCTAATACAATAGCATACATTGCTATCGCTATACGTGTTTATCGATTAAGGCGCTATTAGCTGCCAACGACGAGCTCACGTAACGCGTCGTATACGTCGCCCACCCAGTAATAGGACTCGCCCATCAAGGAGCGCTGTCCGAAATTAGACGCATTATTAATTTATTACACTAACAACAAGTATTAAACTAAAACACTGAGACTAAATTATAAATAATTAAATGATGTTTAAAATGGTGAAGGTTTCATAAAAAATACGCTTTATAGTTTTTGCGTGATTCTCAATTTGTTATCCGAGTTAGACATAACTTTACAAATTAATTTCACTATGTTATAAAAATATAGTTTCAAATATTCTGAGATCAAATCACGACGTAAATTGTCTAGAGTAACATATATTTTTTTCAAAAAAATATGACTAGTCGTTTAGACGTGATGTTCAATTAAAAACCATTAAAAGTCCTATAACTGTGCCTTAATAAACATTTATCATTCAATGTTTGACTTCTCCTTGCCCTTCAGGTTTTTAAAATGGTATATTTTCGTCCGAAAAACATCTTTTTGTGTAGAGTATGGTTATTTTAAAAGCAGCACAATGTATGGGTGACACCATACACAAAACAAGTTACGATACCGCACTCAAAATGTAGATACGTTCCCAAAATAAAGTTAACAAGCAGTCGAGGTAACGTGATACATATGTAATAGCGGATGTAACATGGGTAAATAAGAAAAGGAATACTCAAACTATTCAATAGCTGTCTTCTTCTTCTTTCGAATCAAATGTTTCATCAAACTTTTGAAATACTTTGAGCCCAGAAGCTAACCACATTAATTGCAGCGTCAGTAGCGTTCATCAGCCTCCCTAGCCATATTACTTTTTAACCGACTTCGAAAAAGGAGGAGGTTCTATGTTCGACTGTATGTATGTTTTGTTGACCGATTTTGAAAATTCTTTTTTTGTCCGAAAGAATATACTCCCTACTAAAACGTATTCATCGATGACGTTTTGGTATTCTCCAATTACGAGTATGTTTAAATTCCTCGTTCCATGTTATTGGGGTTTTTAGTTCTGGGTTTAACAACTAAAAAGTGAAAAATAAAAAACTTTTTTACAAAAAAAAAGACAACCGACTTCCAAAAAAGAAAATAGGTAAGTACACTAAAAATTAAAAAATAACTTTAATTTCGAAAGTCGGTGTCAAATAACTAAGAAATAAAATACACCTACTTTTTAATTTTTAGTGTATGTATTTTCTTTTTTGGAAGTCGGTTGTTTTACATAAAAAAGTTTTCTATTATCATTTACGCTCACGCTTAGTACAACATGTATGGCAATGACATTACCTGCGTAGATAAGTGTCATGTGACTTATCACAGGTAATGTCATGCCATACATTTTGTACTAAGCGTTAGCGTTCCACCATAGTGCAGGTGTATGGGTAGTCAGGACATTCAAATATGTGAGTCATGTTGTGAACAGGGGCACCGCACATTGAGTATATAAAAGTTTATGTCTACCTGTGAAGCCCCATGGCAAAATCCGGGTTGTCAAATTAAACCCCTAGGACAACCCGGGTTGACAGCCGATTTATTTTTATTTTTTATTCTCTTTAATATTTTTTTTTTTGGTCCGACTCACCGGTGAGTTTCGGGGCTTCACAGGTTAACGCTGCAAATATAACTAGGCAAAATGGGGTTTCATTTTGCCTACTTGTATTTGCAACGGCCTCCTTTCTCCTATCCTTCCCTATCTTTTTTGTGCACAGTCAGTGAAACACCATACAATGAGCGATTGAGTGCTTTCCGTACAGGCCACTACAGTTCCCGTCCGAGTGGCAGGCGTAGTCGTTAGTTATAGACGTTTATGAGGTTCAGCGCAGTTCCTGGTTCTAAAGAATCCTCGCCATTCTGTATTTTCGCTTCCAAGTTATCACTCAGTCACGGACAAATTTGAAATAGAGTTACCGCGGCCCTTGGCACAGGGAACTGAAAAGTCTGACACGGCCCCCGCTCCACCCAGAGCGAGAGAAGTCATAGGATCTCTAAAAAAAAAAGTTATCACTCAGTAAGCCTACTATTCCGTGTTAGCGAGTAGTTGTAGTGTTTATTGTACAGGTTATTTTCTATCTATATTATTAGTGAAATTATGCGCCGCCATGTCCCATGTTTGCTCGCAAGTCGTGAGCGCGAATCTGCTAAGTGGTGATTTTATTTACACCGTAAACCGTCCAGCTTGTTAATGCTCATGATTATTTTTAACTCGTTTTCTTTAAATTACGACGGTGTAAATGTGGTTGTTAGTTTATTGATTGTAGCGCGTTTTTACTTCAATGTTTTCTATTTTTGCTGTGTTCATTCAGAACCACTTCGATTGGAACTGGAATGGCATGAAACTAGAGTCCCAGAAGGCAATCCTGCTGTCGCACGTTTTGTAGGACAATACTGCAACAGCAGATTCAATGCAGTAACATTGCAGTCAATGCGCCACTTACAGACTGTGTTGCAGCAAGGCAAGGTCTGTCGTATTGTCGTTTTGTAGATATACTGCAATTGTTATTTCAATGAGGTAACTTATCTTGCAATGCGTCACATCCATACAAGCTTGAAAGTTGTGGTCCATGACCCTTATTTATTTATATAAAATAATCATGTCGTTAGTAACACTGGTAAGGCAGTAAGGCGTGAATACAAGCTTTTTTTTTTCTTTTTGGTGGGTTGGGAAATCATCTAATGACATCGTCCGCTCTTGGTGGAGCGGGAGGGCGTGTCAGACTCTTACTGACTAAAATCTACCCCTGTTCCTTTCCTGCCCGAGTGCCCAGGGGAGCGGTAACTCTGTTACGAATTTATCCGCTACTCCTAGGCATGCAGGCACCGGCCATGATGGGCCCCGTAAGTGGTGGCTGACAAATTATCTTTGAGGAGCGCATGGAACACTACGCGCCGTCGACTCTCAGGCCTCGTGCTGATCCGCAGGCCCGAGTCTACGATGGCCGGACATCGTCTCGCGGCGCCAGAAACCCCAGGCGTCTCCTGCGGCGGCTGCTGCTGAAGGCGTGAGGGCGACTCTGTTGTTGAGCCTTCCCCACCCGTTCCGCCTCCTCCTTCGCGAACATTACTGCTTCGCAGAAGGAGGAGACTGCTTCCCATTCCCTCTCGCTCCGTACCATGGCCTGGACCAGGGCCGGAACCGGGCGCGAGAGGTCGCTGCCGCCGTTCGATTCCACGAGGACACGGCGGGGTGAATACAAACCTTAAGCTCACAACCATGGTTTAAAGCATACGTATAGATGTGATATACCTATCATTCGTGTTCTTACATATCATAATGTTATATCTAGTCTGTACTGTCCCACAGCTGGGCAAAGGCCTCCCTCCATTCCTTCCACTGTTCCCGGTTCTGTGTTACCCCTTTCCAATTCTCAAGGAAGACATCTAAGTCATCCCGCCATCTTCTTCGTTGTCTGCCATGCCTGGCGATGGCCAGGCATGGCAGACAACGAAGAAGATGGCGGGATGACTTAGATGATCATCACCACTACATCATCACTACATATTTTTAAAACAAAGTCCTCCGCGACGTCTGTCAGTCTGTACGCGATAAACTCAAAAACCACTGAACGGATTATCATGCGGTCATGTGAGGAATCAAAATAACCTGTCTAGCCTTTTCACAGCTATCTTGGGGTCGGCTTCCAGTCTAACCGGATGCAGCTGAATACCAATATTTTACATGGAGCGACTGCCTATCTGACCTCCACAACCCAGTTACTGGGTAATACGATACCCCTTGGTAAGATTGGTTGTCAGACTTTCGGGCTTCTGACGACCCGTAACAACTGTCAAAGATCCACGATTGTCAGCCGGGACCAACGGCTTCCGAGGCACGGTATGTAAAGATGGTCAGCCATTCATGGACCAACCCCGGCAAGTGTAGCTTAACCTGATGGATCGACCCGTGCGGCTGTTATTACTTTAGCCACGAGCTCCTTTTAAATAACCAATCGTTCTAAATAATGGTAATACTCGTATATAAGTCAGTCGATCGAAGTCAGAGTTAAATCAGCAATAACTAGGCAATAAAACCATGATGAAGTGTCTGGCGTATTGATTGTGTACAGTCATTGAATTTGATTGTTATCGCAAACACGTGCTACGATGTTTTCCTTCCAATGCGAAGCTAGCTTATTATTATAAATTGTGTACATTTTGTTATGGAGTTATGACAAACACGAGACACGGTATCGGGCCAGCTGATAGTGCCACATCAAGGCTATCGATTTTAATTAAATTGAAAACTTATACATGATAAGGCAACCTAGGTGAAGAAAGGAGGTACACGTGCACTTTTCTGCACTACCTGTTTAAATATTCCTCAGAGGTTTTTTTTGCCCCACACTTGGACACTCAGACACGAAACAACTATCTGTAGGGCACACAAATATTTGTTCCGGGCGGGGATCGAACCCGCGACATGCAGCGCAGCAGCCGAACGCTCAACCACTGCGCCAACCGTGTCGTCAAATCGTGATTTTTAACCGACTTCGAAAAAGGAGGAGGTTATCAATTCGGATGTTTGTATTTTTTTTTTTTTTTTTTTTTTTTTTTTTTTTTTATGTATGTTCGGGCATAACTCCGTCATATATTGACGGATTTGCAAAATTCTTTTTTTGTTCGAAAGGGGTTTATTCCGAAATGGTCCCATTTAAATTTCAAAAAGATCTGATGATGGGTTTCGGAGACAGACAACGGAACTCTTCAAAAATTTACAGCAAATCAACCGCGATTGCTGCTATCGTATGTCTATGAATTGTTAACACAGTTTAATGGGGAGCCACAACTAAAAAGTGAAAAATAAAAAACTTTTTTACAAAAAAATAGAACCGACTTCCAATAAAAGTGCAAAATAACTTTAATTTCGGAAGTCGGTGTCAAAAAACAAAGACACAAAACAGGAACACCGACTTCCGAAATTAAAGTTATTTTGCACTTTTTTTGTAGATAGAGAAACTGAAGAAAGGGCTATTTTTGTGTAATAACAGCCAATATTGGGCTTGCATTTTAAGTCTATACTAATATTATAAAGAGGTAAAATTTGTAAGTTTGTATGTAGGGAACTCCGGAACTAATGACTCAATTTTCATTCACTGGTGGAAAGCTACATTAGGTATTTATGGGCTAAATTATATTTATTATGGCCTGTATTTTTGAAATTCACGCGGACGAAGTCGCGGGCGAAGTGTAAGAAATAATAAGAATTTCTTTCCCCTAAGGGTCCAAACGGAGCCATATTGTTGTCACTTACGTGTCCGTCTGTCTGTCTGTCCATCCGTCGGCTATCACCAAATTTTGTTACGAAGAATTTTTTAACTTCCCGTTGACTTATGAACTTGAAATTTGGTGATAATGTTTATTATAACGTATACTTTACTAACAAATACCAATATTTGGTACGGAACCCTTAATGTGCGATATGCGATACACATTTTGCCAGTTTTTATTTATTGGGCTTGCCATTGTTTCTTAGCTCTGTTTATGTACAATTCCATCGCCAACAGCAAACAAATATTGATCACACTGATACCCCCGCCTGTTTATCAAACGCCTGATAAGTAATCTGTCTAAACACACGTGCGTCAGATAAGACAGGCTACATGAAAACATTTGCTAGCAGCGTTGAACTTGACCGGCAGCAGACCTTCGGCGCAAGGTGACCAGGCTAGTCTAATGTAAACAGAAGACGTGTGACGTTGATAATTAATGAGTCTAGAGTTTTTTTGGGATTTAGGTTTTATCAATGGATGTATAGTAGAGGAGCTCGTGGCTAAAGTAAAAACAGCCGCACACGGGTCGATCCAACAGGTTAAGCTACGATTGCCGGGGTTGGTCCATGGATGGGTGACCATCTTTACATACCGAGACTCCTCCGTGCCTCGGAAAGCACGTTAAGCCGTTGGTCCCGGCTGTCAATCGTAAATTTTAACAGTCGTTACGGGTCGTAAGAAGCCCGAAAGTCTGACAACCAGTCTTACCAAGGGGTTTCGTATTTTCCAGTCAGTGGGTTGTGGAGGTCAGATAGGCAGTCGGTCCATGTAAAGAAAGAAAGAAAAAGTATTTATTTGCCACAAATTAACGACATTAAAAAAAAAAAAACTGTAAAATACTGGTATTCAGCTGCATCCGGCTAGACTGGAAGCCGACCCCAAGATAGTTGGGAAAAGGCGCGGGCAGAATTGATTGGTATCATTTGATTAGTCTTGTCTTGACTGCTGAAATGACCTGGCTGCATAAATTTAAACTATGATGTACCGGACAACATAGACAATAGAAAATCTATTGTTCAAATCACACCGGCGTGATTTAGGTACCTGAGAGTATTAAAAAAAAAATGGCGGCCGCCGTTAGATGAGTTGATGACGTTGTTTTTTGTGACATGGTCATGTGGGATATCAAAATAAAGGGCATGAGAAGGTGATCTCAAAAAATAACTCACTAAAATTTAGGAAATAAAAAAAAAAAATTCAAAAACCCGACTGCATAAAATAACGAAAAAGTTCCTAACAAGTTACTTTCCAAACAGTCTGATGCAGTTAGTGGCAATAAATCGGCGATTGAACTAAAAAAAATTCGACCAACTGCATGTTTTTTTTTTTTTAACAAATATAAAAATATCCCAAGCCTAAATATATCCAATACTTACTCGTATATCTAGATCTACAGCTCTTTTCATCGTGACTTACATATCCATTGTATCTTATCTTGGCCTTACAATATACAATTATTTTAGTTTTGTTTGAGTGGTTAACGATGATTTGAAAAACAATAAAATACTGCCCTAGAAAAAAACTATAATGAGGTAAATAAATTATCGGCAAAAAAAATATCGTGCGATGATGGTGTACCAACTGAGCACAATGAACTCTTATAGGTAGTGTTTTTTTGCACAGAAAAAAGTTGATTGGTATAATTTTTATAAGAAAGCCCAGGGAACCATAGCAGAACTGGCAGGCCTGTGCTGAGCAGTGGGTGGAACAAGACCTGCTATGGTGATGGTCTTAATTATAGTATTTTTTTGGGGCACCGCCATTGTTTATCTTCTGCAGTTTAAGACGCTATTAACTGCCAACGACCTTGAGTGGTTAGCCTGCGGGTTCTGTGCTGAGCTCACGTAACGCGTCGTATGTCCACCCAGTAATAGGACTCGCCCACCAAGGGGCGCTGTCCGAAATTAAACGCATTAATAATTCATTATACATAAAGCGACAGTTAATAAACTAAAATGCTTAGACTAAATTATAAATAATAAAATGATCTTTAAAATGGTGAAAGTTTCATAAAAATACGCTTTAGTTTTTGCGTGATTCTCATTATTTTATCCGCGTTAGACATAATTTACAAATTAATTACACTATGTTATAAAAATATAATTTCAAATATTCTTAGATCAAATTACGACGGAAATTGTCAATAGTAACATATATTTTTTTCAAAGAATTAAGAGTAGTCGTTTAGACGTGATGTTCAATTAAAAACCATTAAAAGTCGTATAACTTCGTTTGACTTTTTTAATTGTGATAGTCTAAGTGTTTTAGTTTAATGGCTGTTGTTTTATGTGTAATAAATTAATAATGCGTCTAATTTCGGACAGCGCTCCTTGATGGACAAGTCCTATTACTGGTTGGACGTACGACACGTTTTTTTTTATTATTTGGTGGTGGGAAATCATCTTAGGACTTCTTCCGCTCTAGGGTGGAGCGGAAGGGCGTGTCAGACTCTTACTGACTAAAACCCACCCCTGTTCCTCCCTGCCCTACATGCCCAGGGGCGAGGTAACTCTTTCGAATTTATCCTCAACCCCCGGGCAGGCATTGGCCGTGGCAGGCCCCGTCTTTTGCTGACAACTCTTTGAGGCGCGCGTGGAACACTACGCGCCGTCGACTCTCGGGCCTGATGCTGATCGGGCGGCGAGTTACCCACTACTCGCCGTCCGCAGGCCCGGGTCTACGGTGGCCGGAGATCGTCTCGCGGCGTCCGAACACCCTGGCGTCTCCTGCGGCGGCTGCTGCTGAGGGCCTTAGTGCGACTCGGCTGTTGTTGAGTCTCCCTAACGTATGCCGCCTCCCTCTTCGCGAGCATTACTGCTTCGCAGAAGCAGGAGACGGCTTCCCATTCCCTCTCGCTCCGTACCATGGCCTGAACCAGGGCACGGCGCTAGAGGTCGCTGCCGCCTATCGCATCCACGAGGACACGGCGGTGCTCTGCCCAAGCGGGGCAAACCTCCACCGTGTCCTCTGGGCGATCCTCGCAGTGGAAACACCCGGGGGTTACCTCCGCCTTGAACCGACACAGATACCTCCCGAAACAGCCATGTCCGGTGAGTACCTGCGTCAGGCGGAAGGTGAGGGCGCCGTGGCGCCTCTCCAGCCACTCCTCAAAGAGGGGACGTACGACACGTTATGTGACCTCAGCACAGAACACGCAAGCTAACCACTCAAGGTTATTGGCATTAGTATTATTAATAGCGCCTTAACCACGTAATAAACAATCAATATCTCAAACCGTACATTATACCGTTAATAAAACGTCTAATCTTATAACGTAATAAGAATAACTAATAACAAACGGGTTACCAGGATACCATATCATAACGGATCGCGATCACATGTCACATTTCTGGCTCGATTGTTATTCGACGCGTCGATAAGCAGATGGTACATTGTTTTGTTGACATTTCGAAAAGATAGAATTAGAATACATTGCATGCTTTACATACGTGGAATGTTTTAAGAATGGGGTAGTCTATTGTAGTTTATAACACCTGTCTTTGCTTGCGGTCTGCCGTCTGTGGAAGTTTCATCCTACTAAAATCAATAGACCTAGCCTTTTCCCAACTATCTTGGGGTTGGCTTCCAGTCTAACCGGATGCAGCTGAATACCAGTATTTTACAAGGAGTGACTGCCTATCTGACCTCCACAACCCAGTTACTGGGTAATACGATACCTCTTGGTAAGACTGGTTGTCAAACTTTCGGGCTTGTGACGATCCGTAACGACTGTCAAAGATCCACGATTGACAGCCAGGACCAACGGCTTAACGTGCTTTCCGAGGCACGGAGGAGTCTCGGTATGTAAAGATGGTCACCCATCTATGGACCAACCCCGGCAAGCGTAGCTTAACCTGATGGATCGACCCGTGCGGCTGTTATTACTTTAGCCACGAACAGTTTCATCCTACTAATCTACTTAGGCGTATATATCCGCCAAGTGGCGCCCTCATTGAATAAAAAATCGTAGCAAAACGTAGAAAATAAAGATTATGGAATCCTATGTTGCGTTTGTTACAAAGAGGATAAGGTATTTTTACGTGGTTAAAACAATACTCAAAATGTTTCGTATCCAAAGTAGTTGGCAAAAGTACCAAAAATGGCCGTTTTTGACACTTTTGCTTTGGATACGAAACACTTTTGAGTCCTGTTTTAACGATGTAAAAATACCTTATCCTATTTGTAATAAACACAACATAGGATTCTTTAATCTTTATTTTCTATGCTTTATTTTAAGATACGAATTTTTGATCAATGAGGGCGCCACTTATGGGGAGGTAGGCCCTTAACATTATTACATATTCACTTCTACCCTCGGAACGTTTCGAGCACAACACACAGTTTTTTGTCCGTTTTGTTTTATTTGTTTGGCCACTTTTAAGTGCATCGAAGTCTCGGGAAACCAAAGAAAACACATCTAAACACGAGTCGATTATCTACGACTGTTGTTTTTGGGTTTTGTAAGCTGTTTTGGATAACAACAACTAAGAAGTCACATATCGAAAGAAGTGCTGAATCACAGTGACTAAACTTCGTGTGCAGCGGATTGTCACCACTGGGCGCAGGACATAAGTGCTACAACGGTGTGCATTGCGCGCTCGCGGTGCTTTTTGACAGTGCAGTGCAGCAACGTTCGGAGGTGCAGTACAACGACGCTCGGTGGTGCAGTACAACGACGCTCGGTGGTGCAGTACAACGACGCTCGGTGGTGCAGTACAACGACGCTCGGCGGTGCAGTACAGCGACGCTCGGTGGTGCAGTACAACGACGCTCGGCGGTGCAGTACAGCGACGCTCGGTGGTGCAGTACAACGACGCTCGGCGGTGCAGTACAGCGACGCTCGGTGGTGCAGTACAACGACGCTCGGCGGTGCAGTACAGCGACGCTCGGTGGTGCAGTACAACGACGCTCGGTGGTGCAGTACAACGACGCTCGGTGGTGCAGTACAACGACGCTCGGTGGTGCAGTACAACGACGCTCGGCGGTGCAGTACAGCGACGCTCGGTGGTGCAGTACAACGACGCTCGGCGGTGCAGTACAGCGACGCTCGGTGGTGCAGTGCAGCAACGTTCGGAGGTGCAGTACAACGACGCTCGGTGGTGTAGTACAACGACGCTCGGTGGTGCAGTACAACGACGCTCGGTGGTGAAGTACAACGACGCTCGGCGGTGCAGTACAGCGACGCTCGGTGGTGCAGTACAACGACGCTCGGTGGTGCAGTGCAGCAACGTTCGGAGGTGCAGTACAACGACGCTCGGTGGTGTAGTACAACGACGCTCGGCGGTGCAGTACAGCGACGCTCGGTGGTGCAGTACAACGACGCTCGGTGGTGCAGTACAACGACGCTCGGTGGTGCAGTACAACGACGCTCGGTGGTGTAGTACAACGACGCTCGGTGGTGCAGTACAACGACGCTCGGTGGTGAAGTACAACGACGCTCGGCGGTGCAGTACAGCGACGCTCGGTGGTGCAGTACAACGACGCTCGGCGGTGCAGTACAGCGACGCTCGGTGGTGCAGTACAACGACGCTCGGTGGTGCAGTACAACGACGCTCGGTGGTGCAGTACAACGACGCTCGGTGGTGTAGTACAACGACGCTCGGTGGTGCAGTACAACGACGCTCGGTGGTGAAGTACAACGACGCTCGGCGGTGCAGTACAGCGACGCTCGGTGGTGCAGTACAACGACGCTCGGCGGTGCAGTACAGCGACGCTCGGTGGTGCAGTGCAGCAACGTTCGGAGGTGCAGTACAACGACGCTCGGTGGTGTAGTACAACGACGCTCGGTGGTGCAGTACAACGACGCTCGGTGGTGCAGTACAACGACGCTCGGTGGTGCAGTACAACGACGCTCGGCGGTGCAGTACAGCGACGCTCGGTGGTGCAGTACAACGACGCTCGGCGGTGCAGTACAACGACGCTCGGTGGTGCAGTACAGCGAAGCTCGGCGGTGCAGTACAACGACGCTCGGTGGTGCAGTACAACGACGCTCGGCGGTGAAGTACAACGACTCTCGGTGGTGCAGTACAACGACGCTCGGTGGTGCAGTACAACGACGCTCGGCGGTGCAGTACAGCGACGCTCGGTGGTGCAGTACAACGACGCTCGGTGGTGCAGTACAACGACGCTCGGCGGTGAAGTACAACGACTCTCGGTGGTGCAGTACAACGACGCTCGGTGGTGCAGTACAACGACGCTCGGCGGTGCAGTACAGCGACGCTCGGTGGTGCAGTACAACGACGCTCGGTGGTGCAGTACAACGACGCTCGGCGGTGCAGTACAACGACGCTCGGCGGTGCAGTACAGCGACGCTCGGTGGTGCAGTACAGCGACGCTCGGCGGTGCAGTACAACGACGCTCGGCGGTGCAGTACAGCGACGCTCGGTGGTGCAGTACAACGACGCTCGGTGGTGCAGTACAACGACGCTCGGCGGTGAAGTACAACGACGCTCGGTGGTGCAGTACAACGACGCTCGGCGGTGCAGTACAGCGACGCTCGGTGGTGCAGTACAACGACGCTCGGTGGTGCAGTACAACGACGCTCGGCGGTGAAGTACAACGACTCTCGGTGGTGCAGTACAACGACGCTCGGTGGTGCAGTACAACGACGCTCGGCGGTGCAGTACAGCGACGCTCGGTGGTGCAGTACAACGACGCTCGGTGGTGCAGTACAACGACGCTCGGCGGTGCAGTACAACGACGCTCGGCGGTGCAGTACAGCGACGCTCGGTGGTGCAGTACAACGACGCTCGGTGGTGCAGTACAACGACGCTCGGCGGTGAAGTACAACGACGCTCGGTGGTGCAGTACAACGACGCTCGGCGGTGCAGTACAGCGACGCTCGGTGGTGCAGTACAACGACGCTCGGTGGTGCAGTACAACGACGCTCGGCGGTGAAGTACAACGACTCTCGGTGGTGCAGTACAACGACGCTCGGTGGTGCAGTACAACGACGCTCGGCGGTGCAGTACAGCGACGCTCGGTGGTGCAGTACAACGACGCTCGGCGGTGCAGTACAACGACGCTCGGTGGTGCAGTACAGCGAAGCTCGGCGGTGCAGTACAACGACGCTCGGTGGTGAAGTACAACGACTCTCGGTGGTGCAGTACAACGACGCTCGGCGGTGCAGTACAGCGCAAGCGTTCCCGTAACAAATTATTGCGACTGGTGTATGTTCCAAACATATACGCGATCGTGTGAGTAAAGCACTCCATTAATACAGTAAACAGAGTTATTCACTGCATGCTATTGTCAGGTCCTTGCTTATTTTTGAGCTGTACTTAATTTCAAAAATGAACCGTTCACCTCCTAAAACTACATCATCACCCTTACACAACTCTGAACCTGACTTAAGTACGAGTTCTAATAAAGAAACCAATGTGCATATTACTCAGAGGAAAAGAAAGCGAGGCGATGACGCCGAGTTGCAACGCCTAGAAACTATGATGCTAGAATTGAAGGGCATTTTCACTGATTTTGTCTCTGATCAAAAACAGCACAATAATAAAATTGACTCCCTTCACTCAGCCCTTGAGGATATAAGGTCTCAAAACAGCCTAATACGTAGCCAAAACATTGAAATTCAAACTCAGAATGATGAAATCCGAACCCAGAATGTCCAAATCCAAAACTCGGTGCAATATTTATCCGACAAATACGATGATGCTATGCTAGAGATAAATAACTTACAGGCGGAGTGTAATGACAACCAAAAAATTATAAAAACGCTTGAGCTTAAGGTGGACTATCTGGAGAGAAACTTAAAAGCTGCAACAATAGAAATAAAAAATATTCCAATCTCAAACCCTGAGACCAAATCAACACTAACAGGGTTAGTTCAAAAACTCGGTAGTATTATTAATCAACCTGTTCCACCAACTGATATCAAAAATATTTTCCGTTTGAGAGGCAAAAAAGAGACAGTGGGCACTGTCATTGTAGAATTTTCATCCACATCAATAAAAGAACAGTTCATGCAATGCACTAAAAACTACAATAAGCAAAATATAGGAAATCGTCTTAACACCACTCACCTGCAGGTTGTAGGACCTCTGAAACCAATATTCATATCGGAAGCGCTAACTTCCGCAACAAAACGCCTCCACTATCTCACCAGAGAATTCATAAAAAGCAGTGAGTATGAACAGTGCTGGACCGCAAACGGCAAAGTATACGTACGCGAAAGAGAAGGGATGCCCAGTCGGCTCATAAAATCTGAAGGGGATCTGGCGAAGCTACGTAAAGAAAAAAATAAATGACTAGTCCTAATACTACGGCGACATACCACATTGTTTAAAAATATTATTTTTTGTATGTTGAAACCAAATACTAACCTACTTATTTACATACACTTATTTAACTGTCTTAAACATTTCATATTCACAACACAAACAAAAATGTATACACATATTATTTACACACTATTTCTGTCAGTAATTATTAACATACACGCTACAAGAATTTATACTGTTGAATATGCACCACAATTACTATTTACAATTGACACTAATACACAACACAAATACATAACGGGATTTAGAACTTTTTTTGATCCAGTATCACTTTTTTTTCACTCCATAATTCGTCATTGCGGTATTAATAGCTTAACTCGGCTGAACATCAATTTCACTCGCCCAAAAGTCTGTAGAACACAAAAAAAGCAAATAATGATAGCTATAAAATATAATTCGATAACACACAAAATAATATAATCAACATAGATGCTGTCTCTGTGTCGGACTCATCCACCTGTGACTTAGATAACTGTATACCACCTAATTTTAATCCTAACCAATCACTTAAAATCCTTAACCAAAATATTAGAAGTATATCAAAAAATATGACAGGGTTACATACCATTCTTGCTAGAACGAAGGTTGAATGGGATATAATAACGTTGACTGAATGTTGGCTTCCTAATACTCATTTTATCCCAGACCTCCAAGGATATAATTATTTCAAAACCGATAACAATCTGACACAAAATGAAGGTGTAGTTGTTTATGTCCATAAAAATCTTAGAGTATCCGTGGAAGAACCTTCAATCGTGGATGCAAACTGTCTCCTTATAAAAATTGATGTGAACACTATCCTATTAGCTATATATCGCCCACCAGGCTATAGAGATATTAGTAATTTTCTTAATTCACTAAACACAATCTTGTTGAGTATCGCACACTGTAAAAACATAATTATCACCGGTGACATAAACATAAACATCCATGATCGATGTCTTGACTCAACAAAACATAGTTACTTAAATCTATTAGCCTCACATGGTCTACTCCCTGCACATACATTACCCACGCGACTTCAAACCTGCCTTGATCACTTCATTTTAAAAACCATCCTACCGGCGTCAACTTTGGTTGCCCACTCTGCATTAACTGACCATGAAACTGTCTTATTGTTCCTAGTCAAGAAAAACCAAAAAATAACTGCAAAAAAAACCGCTGTTCGCATCAATTACGATCACCTAGACGCTGAATTAAAACAACTTGATTTCGGACCAGTTTACCGCACTCAAAACCCTCATATAGCGGCAGAGCAAATGATCGGCCTTATTACACAGGCGATTGCATCCAATTCTAAAACCGTTAAAGTACCTAATCGGAAAAAAATCACGAAACCCTGGCTCACCCCAGGCCTTCTTCGATGTATCCGGCATAGAGACAATCTACACAAAAAAGTGAAAGAGTCACCCGAAAATGAAATTCTAAGAACATCCTTTATTAGGTACAGAAACTACTGCAACAAGCTACTTAAAAAGACTAAAATAGAATTTGAAAGAAAAGAATTAAGTGAAGCTGGTAACAACACCAAACAAATCTGGACAGCTATAAATGCTATTACAAATCGAACTAAAAAAAGGGACGACACATCGCATCTACTACATATGACAGCTACTCCGCTACAATCTGCTAACCTCGTCAACAAATTCTTTGCGGAAATTGGCAAAAATCTCGCAGAAAACTTAGTCAGTAGGTCAACTACAGATGCATCCTACACTGTAAACAATGGACACTTGCAATCTATGGCACTGTTACCGACAGACGAAAATGAAGTTTCTAAACTAATAATGTCTCTGCGTAACGACTGTGCTGCGGGATGGGATCGAGTTTCAAGTGGCCTCCTAAAAAAACACTTGGATATAGTTGTACCACCTCTTACATACATTTGCAACCTCGCTCTCACTACTGGTCAATTTCCCAAAGCCTTTAAGAGATCTATAATACATCCTATCTTTAAGGGTGGGGACGGAGGCCGTGTCAACAACTATAGACCTATTGCAGTTCTTCCTGCCCTATCCAAAATACTGGAGCGGATCATGAACAACAGGCTCGTGGACTACCTAGAAACATTTAAAATACTGTCGCCCTCACAATATGGTTTTCGGGCTGG
Source organism: Polia nebulosa (assembly GCA_951329385.1). Classification (NCBI taxonomy): domain Eukaryota; kingdom Metazoa; phylum Arthropoda; class Insecta; order Lepidoptera; family Noctuidae; genus Polia; species Polia nebulosa. The sequence goes on from OX589594.1 coordinate 31,618,646, forward strand.
AAAGTCCACGTCTGATGCGGTTCATGATCTGACAAACTATGTTGTCAAAAACATGGATAGTGGGCAAAAGGTATTGGGCATTTTTTTAGACCTTGCCAAAGCTTTTGACACGGTTTCTGTACCCATTCTAATTCAGAAGATGGAACGACTGGGATTGAGGGGGGTACAACTTAAACTATTTGAGAATTATCTGAGTGGGCGTACTCAGTGCGTTAAGATTGATGACGTTGTTAGCGAGGAACGAACTGTCTCCTATGGCGTGCCACAAGGTAGCGTACTTGGTCCAACCCTCTTTCTTATATACATCAACGGGCTGGGTATGCTCACTCTCCCTAAAGGTAAAATTATAACTTTTGCAGATGACACTGTCCTTCTCTTTAGCGCTGGCACATGGCATGAAGTATATGCGCATGCTCAGGCAGGCTTTAACGTTGTAATGGAGTGGTTGCATAGTAACGTTCTCACACTAAACGCTGACAAAACGAAATACATTACTTTTTCCCTAAAAAACTACACGCGAACAACTCCAACGATACCGTTACACTCCATCGTAGCCCACTCCTGTTCCAACCAAAATGACAACACGTGTACCTGCACTCACTTAAAAAAAGAAAACAGTGTAAAGTACTTAGGTATTATTATAGACTGCAACCTAAGATTTCAGGAACACATCAACACCCTTAGCAATAGATTGCGCAAATTAATATATGTCTTCAAGACCCTGAGACAGGTGGCAGACGAAAAGCTGCGGAAACTAATCTACTTTGCCCTCGTCCAATCGATATTGACCTACTGCATAACATCTTGGGGGGGTGCACCTAAATACACAATCTTGGAACTGGAAAGAACGCAGAGAGCTATCTTGAAGGTGTCTTCCTTCCTACCATTCCGATATCCCACAGAACTCTTATACAAAGAGACTAAAGTTTTAACTGTACGTCAGCTGTTTATATTACAAACGGTCCTAAAACAGCACCGACTCCTTACTTTCAACCCCTTACTATCACATGGTAAAAGACGATTTGATCCCGTAAACCGCCATCATAATCGGCTCACTACTATTTTCTCTAAACGCTTCTTTTGCTACCTGGGTCGCTTTCTATATAATAACATAAATAGAAAACTGTCTGTTTATAGTCTTACCAGTAATAAGTGCAAAATGAAGGTAAGGAATTGGCTCCAGGAGTTAAACTATGACGATACGGAAAAACTTCTTGCTACCCCGATATAACTTACTTACTCGTGAAATTACCACATGTTGTTAAAGGAATGTAACAATTTTTCAATTATTTATTATTATTTTAAACCAATTTAAACACTTACCTCCTGTTCATACAACCTATTATTAGCACACTTTTTCTAATCTCAGTTAGATTCCCTCCTACACACACATACACACACACACCCACACACCCATACATAACACATATTCACTCAAATACTAACACTGCAATGGTTAATAAAATTGTAAACACATATATAAATAACCTACCGCATTTAATAATGTGTGAGTAAATAATCATCTACAAAATGTAACTATCTCCGAATGGGGGGGAGTCCTGGTGTCCTGAAATACAGGCTTTACGTCTAGCTTAGGCACCAGTCTCCCACAATATAATTATTAAATTGTAGTTGTTATGTATTCTTGATACCATGTTAAATGTACCTTATGTTGTGGTGAGAAATAAAAAAAAAAAAAACTTTATATTATTATTATAAATGCGAAAGTTTGGATGGATGGATGTTTGTAACCCAATCACCCCAGAACGGCTGAACCGATCTAGATGAAATGTACAGAGATAAAATATAGTCTGGAATAGTAGGCTTTATAGTGGGGGAAGTACTAATACCACGCGGGCGAAGCCGCGGGCGGATACAAGTGACACAGATAAGTAAAACCACGCCTGTTTTCGGAAGGGCTAGGCAGAGGTTGTTGTTATAGTACGAGCACATTTCGCCAGTTATGTTGATAGGGCCTTTTGCTATTGCTTTTTTAGGGTTCCGTACCCAAAGGGTAAAACAGGACCCTATTACTAAGACTCCGCTGTCCGTCTGTCACCAGGCTGTATCTCATGAACCGTGATAGTTAGATAGTTGAAATTTTTACAAATGATGTATTTCTGTTGCCGCTATAACAACAGGTATTAGAAAACAAAATAAAATAAATATTTAAGGGGGCTCCCATACAACAATCTTGTTTTTTTTTCCGTTTTTTATAGATTTTGGTACGGAACCCTTCGTGCACGAGTTGAACTCGCACTTGGTCGGTTTTTTTCTCAACCCACGCTGTCCCACTGCTGAGCAAAGGCCTTCTCCATAACTTTCTAGCTCTCTTTATGTCCAAGTCCTCTCTGGCTATTAGCCGGGAACAAATCAAGACTTACTAAATACCTACTACTTTTTTTACTGAATATTGTTTTTAGGGTTCCGTACCTGAAGGGTAACTAACGGGATCCTATTACTAAGCCTGCATCTGTCTGTCAGCGGGCTGTATCTCATGATCCGTAAACGGTAGACAGGTGAAATTTTCACAGAACGTGTATTTCTGTGGCCGTTATAACAACAAATAATAAAAATAAATTAAATATTAAAGGGTGCTCCCCTACTAGAAACGTGTTCTTTTTTTCTGTCTTTTTTTGTTTGATCTTAATAATGGCAACAAGTAGTCGCGTATAATCTTGTACGATGGTACGGAACCCTTCATCTTGGCCGGTTTTTTTTTAACTTGCTACTTGACTTGTGAATCAAATCCAGGACAACTGGCAGAAAAACAGAGACCAGCTGAGCTAAATTATTCTTTATTAAAAGATTCAATCTCGAGGCTATAAAAGCTGAACTAATCATTCTCCTGCCCTTATCCCAATTTATTTGGGGTCGGCGCAACATGTCTTTTTCTTCCATACTCCTCTATTAGTCGTCATCTCTGTAGTCACCCCCTTTTTACCCATATCCTCTTTCACACAGTCCATCGTTTCTTTGGCTATAAAAGCTGAACTGTTGTTTATCAATGAATCATTAGAACTTATTTTAGAGTTCCAAGAATATGATTCTTGGTTCTTAAATATTGAAAGATTCCTTATTTTGGTGTTACAACTGTAGGTGCAAATTATACATATTAAGACAAATTTCATTATTTATCGAAAAGATAAACCTGCCAATATCGACTTCATTGTTATCCTATACCTAGTTTAGTTACATAGCTAAATTCAAATAACTGAGATTTCCACAAAATAATAAACACCCTTTCGTCCGTTCACTCATTTAAAATTTGGTAAGAAACTAACTGGAAATTAAAAATAGATTGTAAAATTTTTTTTTTTTACAAAAAAGTAGAACCGACTTCCAAAAAAAGTGCAAAATAACTTTAATTTCGGAAGTCGGTGTTCCTGGTGTTGTGTCTTCGTTTTTTGACACCGACTTCCGAAATTACAAGTTATTTTGCACTTTTTTGGCAGTCGGTTCTAGTTTTTGACCGACTGCCAAAAGGAAGGAGGTTATCAATTCGGATGTTTGTATTTTTTGGATTTGCAAAATTCTTTTTTTGTTCGAAAGGGGTTTGTTCCGAAATGGTCCCATTTCAATTTCATATAGATCTGATGATCGGTTTCGGAGACAGACAACGGAACTCTTTAAAAATTTACAGCAAATCAACCGCGATTGCTGCGATCGTATGTCTATGAATTGTTAACACAATTTAATGAAGAACAAATAAAGTATTTTTATTTGTAAAAAAAAGTTTTTTATTTTTCACTTTTTAGTTGCGGTTCCCCATTAAACTGTGATAACAATTCATAAACATACGATAGCAGCAATCGCGGTTGATTTGCTGTCAATTTTTGAAGAGTTGTCTATCTCCGAAACCCATCATCAGATCTATATGAAATAAAAATGGGACCAATTCGGAACAAACCCCTTTCGAACAAAAAAAGAATTTTGCAAATACGTCAATATATGACGGGAGTTATCGATAACCTCCTTCTTTTTGAAGTCGTTTAAGAAATCATTCTTTTTATTACATACACAAAAGTTCGCGTCTTTGCTGTTTGTTGACCGATGAAGAGTTCCTCTATCTGGAGTTAATCCTGAGTGTCGTTTCTTGACATGCTTACCATAAAAATGCATTTTCATCGGAACTGGACCAGCACGTGAAAAATCAACTTCTAATTCAGCTTCTAAGATTTGGCCCGAACATACATTACAAACATTCCAAGTTAAATACAAACTTATGAAGAAAACTAAGCAATCAAGATAAAACGATAGCCAAACTACTTCGCAGCTGATATCACAATGATTACATTTTGTCGATAAACCATGATTTAGCAGAGATAACGATGTTGATAACAGAATGATTGCCACTTCAAATACACACATGCTACTCTTTCGGCTTCATAATATGGTATTGTTGCCATTAATATTGACATAGATCATATCAGAGAAATGGGTCTGTCTGTAGGACAATTGGAAAGCAATTTGTCACAATTCCTATAACATTCAAAATGGACATTAATTGTACTGTAAGTCGTTTCTGCTGGTACATTGAATGAAACAATACGAATTTTTAATAATTAAGGCGCGGACCTTTCAACTATTTGAGATAGCTTCAAATAAGGTTGAGAATTATTTTAATTGTTAATGCTTTTTGGTGACTATGGTTTCCTTTTTCAACCGACTTTCGAAAAAGGAGGAGGTTCTATGTTCGACTGTATGTATGTATTTTTTTTTTTTAAATTGTATGTATGTCCGCCGGTTTCTCTGTCAGTTGTGGACTGATTTTCAAAATTCTTTTTTTATCCGAAAGAATATACTCCCGAGGTGGTCCCATATAATTTTTATCGTATAATATAATTTGCTTCAGCGCTTTTTTGAGAAACTGAACAAAAACGAAAAATACGTATACCTCGATGACGTTTTGGTGTTCTCCAAATGTTTAAATTCCACGTTCCATGTTCTTGGGGTTTTTAGTTCTGGGGTATACAACTAAAAAGTGAAAAATAAAAAAACTTTTTTACAAAAAAATGGAACCGACACACAAACACCGACTTCCGAAATTAAAGTTATTTTTTAATTTTGTTTTTATTAGCTGTAAGTCCTCCATGTACTAAATAAATAAATTAAAACTACTAGTTGTGTTGACGATGTGACTAACCTGCGAATAGGCATTTATTTTACGGGTTTTCTTTAGATTATTCAGAATATACACCATAAATTAAATAATTATACGGTCAAAGTTTTAATAAAATGCTAATTCTATTCAATTCCTAAAAAAATAATGTTGTTATCGCTGAAAATATGGAGATGTTCGACGACAAAGTTTATTTTTATGGAGCAATATCTAATTTTTTTATTGGGAATATTTTACTATTCTATTCAGTTAAAAAAAAAAATTAAACCCTTCTCTGTCCACTGTATTTTTTGCACAGGATATTTTCATTGCTTTACGTCATACTCGACTATCCAAGAAACCAATTTTTGCGACTATTGTGGTAATACCGCGCCCGCTAACCATATGCTTAAGTTAAACACCGATTAGCGGATTAAAATTGCTTCCGCTGTCTGTCCGTCCGTCCGTCTGTCTGTCAGCGGGCTTTCTCATGATCCGTAATAGGTAGACAGTTTAAATTTTCACAGGATGTGTAATTCTGTTGCCAATAAATTAATTAAAAATTAAAGGGAGCTGCTAGAAAAGTGTCTTTTTTTTTTTGGTCGATTTTAATAAAGGCAACAAGTAGACGCGTATAATATTGTACGATGGTACGGAACCCTTCATGCGTGAGTCCGACTCGCACTTGGCCGGTGTTTTTATAAATATGGCCATACATTTAATCACGGATAAATAAAGAACAAACACGGGAATTAAGGACTATCAAAGTGTTGTATATTTAACACATAACGTCATTTTTAAATGTTGGTTGCTTTTGTACAGCTTCAAATTATCCTCGAACCACATCTCTTCCTTATCAAACACGTTCCTCCACGGAACAATACCCAAACCAGAACACCCATACTCGTATACTTTCCAAACAGAACAAAACGAAACGAAACAAATGAATAAAACATCCAGCTCCAGACGGTTAACAACAATAGAAACAAGCGGACTCACTGAAAAAGCAGTCGTCCTTTACACTCCAACAAGGCGTTATAGAACTTCCTCCACGATAGAAAGAGATAGCACACCCTAGTGCCCTTTCAGTGACTCAGACGTCCGTTTGAACTTGCCCCTAGACCTTCGCTATGACCTTGGAGTGAAGTGCTGACGTCACTCATCTCGATCTGATCCTGACGTAGTATTTTCAGCAGATGTAAGATTGATGTTTTGATTACCTTAATATGTATAATGTTAATGTGGAATGTAATCTGAGATTTTAAAACAATGAACATGGATTTGTTTTCCATGTGTAATTGTTTAATCTTGTATCTACAATGTATGCAACTTTGTCATGAGTTTTAGTGTATGGCATTATGAATGGAAGTTGAAACAAGAATTGAGTAGTAAATGTTTACAACCGGATGAACTAAGTACTTTGTGGTCGGGTATTAATGTAACATCCGCAGTTTAAATAGTTCCGCATTGCAGTATTGTATTGTTTATAATTATGTAGTGGAGCTTTCTTTCATCTGATAACAAACGATGCACAATTTGACATCATTATTACTTATACAAATAATTTTAAAGTAATAACAGCCGCACGGGTCGATCCATCAGGTTAAGCTACGCTTGCCGGGGTTGGTCCATGGTCGGGTGACCATCTTTACTTACCGAGACTCCTCCGTGCCTCGGAAAGCACTTTAAGACTTTGGCCCTGGCTGTCAATCGTGGATCTTTGACAGTCGTTACGGGTCGTCAGAAGCCCGAAAGTCTGACAACCAGTCTTACCAAGGGGTATCGTATTACCCAGTAACTGGGTTGTGGAGGTCCGATAGGCAGTCGCTCCATGTAAAATACTGGTATTCAGCTGCATCCGGTTAGACTGGAAGCCGACCCCAAGATAGTTGGGAAAAGGCGCGGGTAGATTGATTGTGTAGCCACTAGTCGCCCTAGTCGGTTGTCATGGAAGGTATAAGCCTTTGCTCAGAAGTGAAATAAAGCAGGATGACTGCAGCCGTTGTATTAAAATGACATCAATCAATCCAGTTAAGCTTTTTCTTATGTTTTTGAAGTTATACTTCTTTTGGCGCGTTAAGTAAAAATGATGAGAGAAAATTTTTACGATGCGCGCGCACACCGTCACAAAAAACCGACACTCTGAAGTTAGCTAGAACCGACACCCTGAAGTTAGCTATTGTCTGTGGTTCATGAAGAATAATTGTTTCCCTTTTGTAAACTTTGTGACAGTTTGGTTTTTTATCTTGTTACGCCAAAGAAGTAAAACTTCTTACGTGCGTACATAAGTACACACACTTTTTTTTACAAGTGTGGCAAATCATCATCAAATAACTTCTCCCGCTCTGGGTGGAGCGGAAGGGCGTGTCAGACACTTACTGACTAAAACCCACCCCTGTTCCTTCAGTTGCTTGTGCCAGGGGCCACGGTGGCTTTTTCGATCAGTCCCGCGACCCCGGCCGTTTTGTACTATGTTGGGGTCGGCTCGAAAGCCAACCGCTTCCAGTATAACTTGATGCGGCTGAATTTTACATGAAGCGACTGCCTATTTATCTATTTAGCTGGAATACTGACTTATTATTTTATAACCGACTTCCAAAAGGAGGAGGTTCTCGATTCGTCTGTATGTTTTTTTTTCTATGTATGTTACGCGATTTCTTCGCCACTTGCGAATAGATTTTGATGATTTTTGGTTTGGTAGGACATACTTCAGAGGTGGTCCCATATAAATGTTATCGAAATTGATTTAGCACTTTTTGAAAAAATCAACTTAAACAAAAAATATGTACTTATACACAGATGAAGTTTTGGTTGTCTCCAATTATGTTCAAATCTCCACGTTATTGGGGTTCCATTCGGACATACGAGTAACTTTATTATTTAAAGTTCTGGGATAACCTACAACTAAAAAGTAAAAAAAAACAAAAAGTTTTTTACAAAAAGTACTTACAATACAACCGACTTCTAAAAATTGCAAAAAAACTTTAATTTCGGAAGGCGGTGTCAAATAACGAGGAAACAAAATACAAACACCGACTGCCGAAATTAAAGTTTTTTTGCAATTTTTAGAAGTCGGTTGTATTGTAAGTATTTTTTGTAAAAAAGTTTTTTATAAATCAAATGATCAAATGTGTTGGACGACGGTGTCTCCCAAAATCCACCCGAAGCTTCTTCAATGCTAACCGACTTCTTGTTTACTTATCCACTACATTTCTCGTTACAGATTTTGCAGCAACCACGGCAACAAATGTCCCCGTCCCGGAGACGTGCCCGCGGCTCTGATGTGCGTCGCCGAGGCGATGATGCCGCGCCTCATACTGCGTCTGCTGCAACACTTCAGAGAGAACAGGTAAATTATCAGCATCAAATCACCATTAACATTGTGTTCCACGCGCGCCTCAAAGAGATGTCAGCAGGCAGTGACGAGGTCCACTAGGGCCGATGTCTACCAGGGTAGCGGGTGTGCTTGAAAGGGCCACCTTGGCCCCTGACACGGAAAACTGACGGAACACGGGTCGGTTTTAGTCAGTAAGAGTCTGACACGCCCTCCCGCTTCCACCCAGAGCGGGAGGAATTATTTGAGGATTTCCTACCCAAAAAAACCCATCAGCATTGAGAACTATGAGAGTCGACCGCAATACGAAGTAGTAGCTGTGATTTAATGCCACTTGGGCAATCGGATCTTTGTATCTAGGCAAGCAAGGCTATAGGTGAACCTTTGCTTTTAAGCATTCAGATGAAGGCGCAGCGTTTGAAGGCCTCCCATACGGTGGACCGATGACCAGCTGGTGTATTCGCTCACTCCGTTGACATCAATTTGATAGGCACTATTGAGTACATTGCTCGGTGGACATCGATTATATTAGGCACTACGGTTTTCCTATACGTCAAAGCAGCAATGTACGGCAAAGTGCCTATCAAATTGATGTTAACTGAGTTAACGAATACGCCTGCTGGTGAAGGTCGCAGGAATCCGTTGGATGCGAGACGCACAAGACCGGTAGTCGTGGCGACACTTGGGGGAGGCCTATGTCCAGCAGTGGATGTCTTTCGGCTGAAATGATCTCTTTTACATTTGCTCTAAAGACCCTTACAGTCTTCGGTTTCAAGACCAAGATAAAATAATACTGGCTGGTAAGGTGGCTGGTAAGGATCTGGTTCCTATGCATTTCTATTAGAATTCATAACATCGGTTTGAAAAAGTACTGATCGAATTGGGCCGCTTATAATTCCCGGCGCTGCCCATAGCTGTTAGGGCGCTATTAGCTGCCAATGACCTTGAGTGGTTAACTTGCGTATTCTGCGCTGAGCTCACGTAACGCGTCGTATGTGCACCCAGTAATAGGACTCGCCCATCAAGGAGCGCTGTCCGAAATTAGACGCTTTATTAATTTATTACACATAAAACAACAGATATTAAACTAAAACACTGAGACTAAATTATAAATATTTAAATGATCTTTAAAATGGTGAAGGTTTCATAAAAATACGCTTTATAGTTTTTGCGTGATTCTCAATTTTTTATCCGCGTTAGACATAACTTTACAAATTAATTACACTATGTTATAAAAATATAATTTCAAATATTCTGAGATCAAATTACGACGGAAATTGGTCTAGAGTAACATATGAATTTCATGCAAAAAAGTAATATACATACATAGTTTAAAATAAAAAGAAAGATAATGATGTTGTTTACACGTATTTCACTTAATTTTTCCCTTTTTTTTTCTTTTTTTCTTCTTGTTGGCATGAACCCCTCCTCAAGTGAAGGTGAAGGCCTCCTCCAAAGAAAACCATGTGTCTCTATCTTGAGCTCTTTGCGACCAACAGGTACCAGCTATTTTTATTAACTCGTCTGCCCATCTCGTGTGGGGTCTGCCTTTGAGACGTTTGCCGATTGGACCCTTCCACGTTGTTACCCTGATGGTCCATCTCTCATCCTTTAACCTCGCTACGTGTCCAGCCCACTTCCATTTTAGTTTTTTAGCGTAGGTTAGAGCATCCGTCACTTTGGTGGTTTCTCTAATCTTTGCGTGACGAATCCTTTGCATCTTTTTAATGTTGAGCATACTTCGTTCTATTCCGCGTTGGCAGGTAGTGATTTTGCTTTTTAATTTGGATGTAAATTTCCAAGTTTGACATGCGTAGGTTAGACAAGGTAGGAGGCATGCCATCATGACTTTTGTTTTGATATTTGTTGGCATGTTACTTTTAAATATCTCTTTCAAGGACCAGTACTTGTTCCAAGTATTTTGTACTCTTCGTTCTACTTCTAGTTCGTTTTGTTTTCTGTTGAAGCCAAGGTTGTTGTAGATACAGGCCCCTTAATATCATGAAAATTACTTGATTTTAAAATCATTAGCTCATTTCAAAGTTTCGATAATCACATAGAAGCAATTCCAATAATCGGCTCAACTGTCGCGAATATAACCGTTCTAGTGATTTGCGAAGCCACACGTGTGTTTTTAAGGTTTCCCTCCGCAGCCGTGTCAAGTATTTTTAGTTCGTTACGTTCAGCATTCAAACGTAACCTAGAACTGTATTAGTGACGGTAAATAGGTCAGGCTTTAAGCATTTAAGTCGAGTCAATTACTCGTACATAAGTGAGCAACGTATTTGTCGAGTGTGAATAGTTCTTGATAAGAATTAATGAAACTTTTAAAATTCATACACAAAACGTGTCTGTGCTGTAGACTGTTTTTGAAGAGTTCCTCTATCTGGAGCTAATCCAGATATAGTCGATTCAGGTCATGCTTACCATAAAATGCATCATCATCGGAACTGAGTCAGCATCTAAAAATTCATCTCCGTAGGATAAGAGGAATAGAAAATAATTATAAAATAAAACTGATCCCTCAGGGGATCAGATCAACCCGGGCTTGCGGACGGCGAGCAGTGGGTAGCTCGCTGTCCGATCAGCACCAGGCCCGTGAATCGACGGCGCGTAGTGTTCCACGCGCGCCGAACAAGAGATGTTGTCAGCCACCACTGACGGGGCCCATCGTGGCCGGTGTCTGTATGCCTAGGGGTAGCAAATAAATTCTGAAAATGAGTTACCGCACCCCTGGGCACTCAGGCAGGGAAGGAACAAGGTTGGGTTTTAGTCAGTAAGAGTCTGACACGCCCTCCCGCTCCATCCAGAGCGGGAGCAGTCATTGGATGATTTCCCAACCCCCCCAAAAAAAAAGGACAAGAGGAAGTGGTTTTAATTCAGCTTGCAAGATTTGTTGGTTTGTCCCCGAACAAGCAAACATTGCAAGTTAAATAAGTAATACCTTTTTTATACATGCTTTTATACCGGCTATCACAATTTGATGTGTACATACACAAGATTTTGTGTCCGTGCTGAAACAGCATTGAAGAGTTCCTATATCTGGAGCTAATCCTGGGTGTCGATTCTGGTTATGTTTATCCTGAACTAGCGACCCGCCCCGGCTTCGCACGGGTGTAATGCCGATATTAAATATCTATATGTCTATATATGTACTTAAGGTACTTAATTGGATAAGGATTAATGCTGTATTGCTCAAAATCGCTTCGTAGATAAGCCATTATTTCTCGTAAAAAGTAAAGGATAAAAATGGTTATTGTGGGTTATCCCTAAGAGATAGACATATACCATCGCAGACTTTTTTGTAGAAATTTTTACGGTGTACAATACTGTAGTACATTATTTTGATCTATCTCGTAGGGTTCAGCCAGCGTTTGCAATATAAGCGCAAAAAAATGGGTTTATTTAAGACATCATATTAGAAACCTCTAAAATTATCAGTGTTTCTCTACTATATTATGCATGTATTATACATATAAACCTTCCTCTTGAATCACTCTATACATTAAAAAAAACTGCATCAAAATCCGATGCGTAGTTTTAAAGATTTAAGCATACATAGGGACATAGGGACAGAGAAAGCGACTTTGTTTTATACTATGTAGTGAAGTGATGCTGTGTACTGTATGTGTAGTAGTAATTGAAGGGCAGATTTAAAAATGTTATCATGGCAAAGTAATCCTAATCACAACTTGGTCTGTATTCTGTAACTGTACTTTTAATAAATAAATAAATAAATAAACTGAATCACCTCGTAAAACACCATAAGATAAGAGGAAGTGGTTCTAAAATTTCTTCAAGATTTGACCCAAACATACATACACATACATACAAACATTGTAAGTTAACTATAAGCTTCAAAAATGGCCCACTGTCCGTGGCTGGTAGAGGGGTTAGTATGTCGCAAGATTTTCTTAATATATGGAAGAAAAGAGGAATGTCAATGTCGCTTTGGGTTATTCTAAAGCTCATCTCTTTTGAGAAAATCTAAAGAATAATTAGTCCATTTGTGAGATTGTAAACCACGATATTGGTGCCAATTCTCTTGTTCAATAACTCAACAAAAATTAGCGAATCGTTATCTTTTACTAAAAGGCAGTGTGAGAAAAGGGCGGCTATAGCTATGAACTAAGTTGGAGGTGTCAAACTAGTTTACGCCTTGCGCGTTCATCATCATCATTTCAGCCGAAAGACGTCCACTGCTGGACATAGGCCTCACTGCGCGTGTCGCCTCAACGACCGGTTTTGTGCGTCTCGCATCCATCTTCTACCCGCGACCCTCACCAGCAGGTGTATTCGTTAACTCAGTTGACATCAATTTGATAGACACTATGCAGTACATTGCTGCTTTGACGTATAGGAAAACAAAAATTTACTACGTAGTGCTATTATAATCGATGTCCACCGAGCAATGTACTGCAAAGTGCATATAAAATTGATGTCCACTGAGTTAGCCAATACACCTGCAGGTCCTCGGTCCACCGTGAACCGGTAGGTGTTCCAACACTGCGTTTTCCGGTACGCGGTCGCCACTCCAGAACAGTTCGACCCCATCGGCCATCTGTTCAACTTGTTTATTTCTGCCACCTTTTGTACAATTTTGTTATGTGTATGACTAACTTGTGTGTGTTTTTCCGTTTGTACAATAAAGTATTATTATTATATTATCTGTTCTGCACATCACAACCTTGCGCGTTCCCGTTTTTTTAGTCAACATGTTTTTACGTATACCCTTAATTTGTATGAATATATTAGTTCAACTAAATTTGACAGCTCTAATTTACGTCCGTCTCTTTCTTGTTTTATTAGAGAGAAAAAGATAGCAATAACCTAAATTAAGTTTAGTTTGTGCACAACAGAATCGGCAACACTATCAACCTTGAACCTCATTTGTTTAATAAATGTGACAAAAGGACAGTGGCTGCTCTACTTTCAGCTCCCCATTCATTTTAACGAACGCTTCTAACTTTGCATCCAACAATTTCCCGCGACCTTCACACGTCGAGAACATGGCTTTATATTTCCCGTCGCATGTCCTATACTTCACACATACTATCTGGCACACTCAGCCAATCTTAACGACTTTCTCCAACACGAGACGTGGCTCTTGATGATGCTTGAGTTTTATACAAACCTCTTGACGTCTTGTAACGTTAGATGTTTGTCAGCTAAAGGTTCGAGCACATTTTAATAATGTACATAGATCTACGGAAGTTATGATCCAATAGGGTCTAGCTCAGCGAGAATCGAATCGATCTGCCTACTACCTTATGGCATGCGAGTACTGCTGCCCATCATTTTTTTTACCATGTATAAATGTCCGTCATCCATCAGGGACAATAACAAAAACCCAGAAGTTATATAGATTAAAACCTACATTGGGTGTCCTCTTCAAATGCGATAGAGCATTGTATGCAGTGAAGGCACCGGGGCTGCGGACAGCGAGTAGTATGTAGCTCGCCTTCCGATCAGGACCAGGCCCGAGAGTCAACGGCGCAAATTGTTCCACGCGCGCCTCGATGAGATTTCAGCAATATAATGATGGGGCTCGTCATGGCGGATGCCTGCCCAGGGGTCAAGGAACAGGCGTGGGTTTTAGTCAGTAAGAGTCTGACACGCCCTCCCGTTCCACCCAGAGCGGGAGAGGTCATTGGATGATTCCCCACCCCCACAAAAAAAAAACGCAGAGAAGGCACTTGAACACATTAGCAAGAAGTTCGTAGAATCATCACACTGTTGATTTGTTGTACTCGTTTTTCACAATAGCATTGTTTATTTGTATGTTTGTAACTAAGTATATATTTTTTATTCCTCTGTTTGTCTTTTCATTAAGTTACACCTGCCATGTTTTGTTTCTGCACCACTCTAAGGTCGACCAGTAGAACATTTGAATGAATAAACAAATTGTATTCTCAAAATTAACCACTCCAAGTTCAATGTCAGAGCTTTTTAAAGTCATTTCTAAAACAAACCGATTTTTAACCAGATATTTTCTTCATTCTCAGTTGCGGCACACAAACAACGTCAGATAGCTACAGGATCACAGTCCAAGAGTGCGAGGGCTACGTCAAGATGCTGATGGAGTTCAACAACATGGGCGATCTCATGCGTTCTGCCATGACGAAGGCTCTCATTAACCCACAGGTAAGGAGCTAAGGAGTGGAATTCCTTGCTGGAGTCTGTGTTTCCTGATAGCTACAATAAGAGTGCTAGGTTACTTTTAGGCAAGTGTGCAAAAGACCATTCGTTCTGGTGGCCTGGGGGAGGCCTATCTCCACCAGTGGGATGTCTTCCGGTTGAAATAGTGATGATCATGCGTGAGCAGGTAACAGGGCATGAGGTGCAAGATCGTAGGTGGGACATGGTCTGCGAAGAGACACCGCACAAACACTGAAGATCGGAACCGTCTGAGAAGATTCTGTCATCAGATCCTGCTCACGCATGGATCTGATGTCAGCGTACGGCGTTGCCATGGCTGAATACTGGACCAATCGAGTTATTTTATTAAGGTGAAAGCTCCAGGATACCCCGCGTAATTCAAATTTTCTTACGGTTTTTGCAATATGCAGGTCAGTGTCAGGTTGTATCTTGGTCAAAATTTCATTCTCGGGCGTAGCAAGTATGTATTTATAATAATCATAATCATTAAAATCATCAATACAACTCTTTCAGTTAGAATTGAAGTCAAATTTAAGTATTTCATGAAATCATGACAAGAAATCTCCCCTGGCGCTTCCACCTTAAGTTAGTCATAACTCTATTTTTGAGTATGTCATCGACACGCTAGGAAGAAGAAGTTGATGATCATGAAGCAAGATTTGCAGAAACATAAGCTGTGACTACAAAACTACGACGGGATTGACATATGTCGCATTTGTGTACAAAATTCCATAATTAAATAAAGATTAAAAAAGACTAATTTGACTTTTAAGATCTCTCAATAATTTTGTTCGTATTACGGTAAAGGTTTTAGCCTGGATTTAGTCTGAAAATTGATTAAAAGGGCTAATAAATATTTTGATCTACCGACGGCAGCTTGTCAACCCTCCTCTCTCACAGATCCAGATCCCAGCAATGGGGATTTTATAATGCAGGCACTACACTACTCGCGAAGTTACTTCACGAAGTACTCTTCGAAGTAGACCAAAGTATGTAAGTATGCGAGCCGAGGTTGCACGATGGGAACCGAACCACCCTTCTACACTATCGTATTCGCTCAACTTCGATCAACTACGCGAGTAGTGTTAAGTGCAGGTGCAGGTTTAAGCACAATGCTATGTAACATCATTTTCAGTCCTAAGGCGTTGACCAAGAGTCTTTGCAGTAAAGAAAAACCCATGGTCTTTCCAACCTAACTAACTTTTGTTTATATCTCTCTGATCCAGATGTACCGCAATCTCGTGGAGCCTCCGTTCCCGGACACGGAGTACGGCGGCTACATGGCCGAGTCCAACAAGATGTACGAGAAGGCGCTCGAAATGTTTCCCGCGCCTGAACCGCCCGACGAGTGAGTAGTATATTATCACGCTATTTTCTGGAGACCTGGTGGACCATGACCTGGTGAGGGTCGCGGGTGGTCGATGGATGCGAGACGCATAGGACCGGTCGTTGCGGCGACACTTGGGGGAGGCCTATGTCTAGCAGTGGACGTCTTTCGGCTGAAATGATGATGATTCCCTGTAGTGATAGGCAGATCTGTTCACACAGGTATTGAGGCCAATTTAACTGTCACTTTTAAGTCACTTGTTAAAGGTGATGGGTTTGCTCTGACCACTAAGGGCCGATTTCACCAATGAAACTAATCGCGATTGTTTAAACTAAACTCAGTTTATGCGTTTAATCCAGATTAGAGCTTCATTTTGCGTTTCACCACTACAAAACTAAACTAGTTCAATCTTAACTTACGCCCAGTTTTCGGTAAAACGCAAAATAAAGCTCTAAACTCGATTAAACGCATTAACTCAGTTTAGTTTAAACTAATCGCGAATAGTTTCATTGGTCAAATTGGCCCTAACTAACTACATCCTTTATCTGGATTATGCTCCTGTTTCATGAAGAATTTATTTACCTAGATATGTTAATAAGCTGGCAAACCTACTTTAAAAATCCTCTCCTCATTAGATAGGAATAATAAAACTGGTATCTTACCAAGATGCCATCCATTACTCCTATGACCCTAATGAACTTTTTACTACAAACTTTAATTGAAAAAAAAAGGGGTTTGACTCTTCGAAGGTCACTCGATTTAGCTTGAAAAATAAAATTTGATTTTTGAGCTTAGGACATTCTTAACCTCAGATTCTCAATTGCAAATCGGGGTCAATATTACCATCCATTAGTGTGGGGTCCTGGTTAACATAGCAAGCCTAACTGCTGGTGGACGGAGTTAGGATGGCTATGTTAGCCAGGACCCCACACATAAAACGGACCAAATGGGAGTCCAAGTGAGTCTATACTATACTACCATCCATTAGCAATTTCTGGTTGCACTGTCCTCCAACATTCCTTTAGTGTTATTGCTGCGTGAAATTTAAATCAATGAACGATGTTTCCTCAGGTACCGCCACCTGCCCGCACTAGCACCTCGCCTGCAACACAACACGCTACTAGACGAGTTCATCTTCTGGACGTTCAAGTACGAGTTCCCGCAGAACGTGGTCTGCTTCCTGCTCAATATGCTGCCTGACCAGGACTATAAGGTAAATTAATACTATAATCTGCCTAGCCTTTTCCCGATTAGGTTTTTTATTTGATGTGATATCATCAAATAATTTGGGAGGGTGTGTCAGACTCTTACTGACTAAAACACACACGTGTTCCTTCAGTTGCCTGTGTCACGGGCCTTAACTCTGGCAGTTTTAAACACACCCGCGACTGGCAGTTTTAAACACACCCGCGACTGGCAGTTTCAAACACTCCCGTGACCCTGGCAGTTTTAAACACACCCGCAACTGGCAGTTTCAAACACTCCCGTGACCTTGGCTGTTTTAAACACACCCGTGACCCTGGCAGTTTTAAACACACCCGCGACTGGCAGTTTCAAACACTCCCGTGACCCTGGCTGTTTTAAACACACCCGTGACCCTGACAGTTTTAAACACACACGTGACCCTGGCTGTTTTAAATACACCCGTGACCCTGGCAGTTTTAAACATACCCGTGACCCCGGCAGTTTTAAAAACACCCGTGACCCTGACAGTTTTAAACACACCCGTGATCCTGGCAGTTTTAAACCCACCCGTGACCCTGGCAGTTTTAAACACACCCGTGACCCTGGCAGTTTTAAACACACCCGTGACCCTGGCAGTTTTAAACACACCCGCGACCCTGGCAGTTTTAAACACACCCGCGACCCTGGCAGTTTTAAACACACCTGCCACCCTGGCAGTTTTAAACACACTCGCGACCCTGGCAGTTTTAAACACACCCGTGACCCTGGCAGTTTTAAACACACCCGCGACCCTGGCAGTTTTAAACACACCCGCGACCCTGGCAGTTTTAAACACACCTGCCACCCTGGCAGTTTTAAACACACTCGCGACCCTGGCAATTTCCGACTATGTTGGGGTCGGCTTCCAGTCTAACCTGATGCAGCTGAATACCAGTATTTTACATGAAGCACTGCCTATCTGAACTCCACAATCCAGTATTTGGGGAACACCACACCCCTTGGCAAGACTGGTGTCAAATTTTCTGGCTTCTGACTATTTGTAACAACTGAGGTACTAAATAGTACCTACTCTAAAAAAACCTTAGTACTACTGGAAAAAAAACTTATTTAATTGTTCAGAAATGCCAATGAATATTGTGGTTGCTGCTGAGCCTGTGAACTTCACTACATCAATAAAAGCAGTTTTCAACGGACGTTCATGAATTATTTGACTACCACAGCATTGTAAAAAAAAACGCGCCTCAAAATGTCCTTAATTCTTTTTATTAAATAGTGTGGCAGGACAGAATGATGAAGCATCCTTTAATTTTTAACCGAATTTCGAAAAAGGAGGAGGTTCTATGTTCGACTGTTTTTTTTTTTTATGTACGCCGATTTCACCGTCAGTTGTGGACCGATTTTCAAAATTCTTTTTTTATCCCGAAAGCATATACTCCCGAGGTGGTCCCATATAAATTTTATCGAAATTGCTTAAGGCGCTTTTTGAGAAACTGAACAAAAAGGAAAAATACGTATACTTTTTTTTTTTTTTGGGGGGTGGAAAATCATCCTATGACTTCTTCCGCTCTAGGGTGGAGCGGAAGGGTGTGTCAGACTCTTACTGACTAAAACCCACCCCTGTTCCTCCCTGCCTCGAGTGCCCGGGGGCGAGGTAACTCTTTCGAATTTATCCTCCACCCCCGGGCAGAAAATACTTAGATGACGTTTTTGTTTTCTCCAATTACGAGTATGTTTTAATTCCACGTTCCATGTTATCGGAGTTTTTAATTCTGGGGTATAACAACTAAACATTGTAAAATAAAAAACTTTTTTACAAAAAAAAAAAAAAAAACAACTGACTACCAAAAAGAAAAAAACATTAAAAATTAAAAAAAAACCTTAATATCGGAAGTCGGTGTCAAATAACGAAGAAATAAAATACAAACACCGACTTCCGTAATTACAGTTATTTTTTTAATTTTTAGTGTATTTTCTTTTTGGAAGTCGGTTGTTTTTTTTGTAAAAAAGTTTTTTTAATTGTGAGACCACTAATTACACGTATCTCGAAGAGCAAAAAAAGCATCATGACAAACATGTCCAAAACTATTTTAGCTCTAAGAGAAAAATTTCCAAAATAAAACCGCGTACTAAAGCACGTCCATTATTGTTACAGGAACACCTCACCCGTACATTCGTGATGCACTACGCGCGCATCCCGCTGGTGCTGGAGGACGCCGCCGACCCCGACACGCTGTCCAACCGCGTCGTGCACATGTCCGTGCAGCTGTTCTCCAACGAAGCCCTAGCGCTACGCTGCGTACAGCAGCTCCATCTACTACACGTGATGGTCTTATCCTTACGACTGATGATGGGGAAGATCCTCGTACAGAACACTCTACATGATCCTGATCACAATTTTCACTATGTGATTGATTGTACGAGACGTGTGATGAAGGAGCATTGCTATTGGCCTTTAGTGTCGGACTTCAATAATGTGCTGTCACATAAAAGTGTGGCGTTGCTGTTTTTGCAAGATGATGCGCTCGTCGATATGTGGTTCGAGTTCCTGTCTATGTTGCAAGGTTAGTTGGGTTTGTCTATACTAATATTATAAAGAGGAAAGATTTTTTTGTTTGTTTGTACCGAATAAGCTCCGAAACTACTGGACCGATTTTAACATTTTTTCCACCAATAGAAAGCTATTTTTATATCCCGGGAAAAGTAACAGTTCCCGCGGGATAGGTCACGGGAGCGAAGCCGCGGTCGTCTTGGCAGTGTCTATCGACATCGCAAATGCTTTTAATACCATGTCTTGAAGTTGCATCAGGGAGGCACTCCAGTATCACCAGTTGCCGACCTACCTCTGTCGCGTGGTCGAGGCTTATCTGATGGATATGGCACAAGACTTCATCCTGAATAACCAACCTGTTCCATTGTGCCCAATAACTCTTCGTGAACTCAACGCCGCAACATCACTCCACTTGTGTTTAGGAGCACCAGCTTTAATCCACTCGAAGATCGGTTTTGAGGTCCGTGTCGTTTTGCTGAGCAAGCTGTAGGATTTCCTTCCATTCATTGCTGACATCCATTCTTAGCATCCTCACTCCGCTCGTTCCCGGGTCGGACCAATTGTCCGCATCACGCGAGCACACTATCACACAGTTGTCCTTCGTAGAGGCCACAGCGCTGGCAACACCATCCGCGCCTGCACTCACTTTACTCTTAACTTGCTCCTGTTTTAAGCATTTGTCGGATGCCGCACCGACCTTGACGACATCACTTAAACTCACACTTTCAGAGGCCTCCGCCACGGTCGTGCGTCATGTCGCGCCACTCGCGCTCCTCCACTGAACTGGCCGAGCCACCCTTCCTTGCTGGGATTGATCTTTTCTCAGAATGCCTCGCTTTGGACAGCTTAAACGAAGATGACCCCATTCTCTACAAGTGTGACGCCTAGAGCTATACCCTTGCAGACGTTCGCATACAGGTGATGCCACAACCTCCCTGATATGGTGTGTTCGATGGTCTTGCCTCACTACCTCTACTTCCAAGGCATGGGTCAAGGCGTCCTTTAGTGTCTCATGATGCCCAAGTCTTACAGTGGCTCTAACCTCCAAGTCACGAATTCCGTCGACGAACTCCTGTACCAGATTGCCATTGATGAGTGCAGGGGCGGACTGGTATGCTTTCCGAACCAACTTTTCAACTTCCAAGGCCCACTTCTGTAGGTTCTCGGCACTACGTTGAACACGATCCCTTAACTTAGCGCGAAATACGTGCTCCAAGTGCGCGTCACCATATCAGGACTTTTAAGGCTTCCAACAGCTGCTCGTAGGTCACATCCTTGCCAAGAGCCTCAAGTATGGTTAGGGCCTGGTCTCAGAGGCCTAAAGTGAGCGCGGTCATAGCTTGTTCTTTGGTCCACCCATTCGCCTTCATGACGGCCTCTAATTGAATTTTGTAGGCCGACCATGAAGATGTTCCGTCGAATGGCGGCACCTTAAATGCACGTGCAGGTGCAGTAACCACTGATGGTTACTGCACCTTCGGCACGTGGATTTAAGGTGCACACAACCCCGTCTTCAGCCCTAAGTTCACCTAAAGCCTTTTTCACCCCAGCAATCTGAACTTCAGCTTCTGAGATAAGATTTTCATGCTGGTTAACCTGCTGCTTCATCATCTGAAGCTCCTTCCAAAGAGTTGAGTGTAGGTCTTTTATGAGGAGCATCTGCTCTTCTTGGCGGCGGGCCTGCTCCTCTTTATCTTGTTGAAGCTTCTCTTCCATCCGACGGGCCTGCTCTTCTTGGCGGCGTGCCTGTTCTTCTTGGCGGCAAGCCTGTTCCTGCAACAGCACCATTAGCGCAGAAACTCCACATGGGCCAGCGATTGGCTCTGTCGCAGACTGAGCACCACCCGGCGTCTGTATCGGAGAATTTCCAAACCGCCTCTGATCCATGTCTTGCTGCCGTTGACTCCTTGTACGAATACCATCCGTGTCGTCCTTTGGTAAAATTGGCATAATTTATCCCTCACTTCTGACACCAATTTGTTACGAGCTGGGTATGGCATAAATTATTTTACACCAATTAATTAACCAAATATCTAGATTAACTTCAACAACTTATTTACACAAACAGTAATTCACTATTAATCACTATTCTCGTCGTAATCGCTTGAATTCGCATCCGTAGTCGAAAACAGACTGACTCACTCGCCCTTGAATTCGCATCCGTAGTCGAAAACAGACTGACTCACTCGCCCGCCGTCCGAACTATTTATACAGCCATGGAAGTATCCAGAACATTGTCGAACTATCCTATAGTGGAATATTCTAGAAACATCTATAAACTTCTACACAGTACCACAATGGAATGTTCTCGAACGTAGTGGAAACTTCGACTACATTCTTGAACGTTCCAGTGTAATACGGTCGACGTAACAGTATTAAGCAAGTACCCATAGCTTTGGTTTTCAGCCTAGGTGGAAAAGAACTTTAAAAGATCTCTTTCATGGCCCAGTATAAATAAATAAAATAAGTAATAAATAAAAAATGTTTATTCATCTCCACAAATTACACATTATATACGAGGACAATCTTAAAGTTAAATATACAGGTTGAAAGTTACGTAAATGTAAATTGTAGGAGATCTGGAGTCTAAACTAAGCCTAGGCCTGTGTACTATAGAACTCCAGGCACCCCATCACATAATATTGTATGCAAATTATAAGTCAGCGAGTAGGTACATGTTAAATGTGTGTATGGTGTATGATGGTGCTTGTATGTGTGTGTGTGTGTGTGTGTGTGTGTGTGTGTGTGTGTGAATGTTTCAATATACGTGCTATGCATGCTATACTTATTTATATACATATATACGTTACACAAACATAAAACTACCTTGCCACTTCAATAATTTTTTCAGTTTCGTAATAATTTAATCTTAATAGACATTTTTTAATTTTATTTTTACATTCATTTTTATTGCAATTGGATATAGAAATTATCTTATTTAGTTTATTAAATAGCATATTTCCTCTGTAAGGGAAAAATCTTTGTGCAAAATGAGTATTTACATGGATGGACTCACATATATCATAGATTCTTCTTGTGGTGGCTATGCGTTGTTTTCTTTCCCCCGATATGTTAGGAAGTTTAAGTAGAACGGTAAGTAATATGTAGAGCTGTCGTACTGAGAGCACTTGCGATTCATCGTATAGTTTAGAGGTAGGGTATAAACGAGGCTTAGAAAAGCTTACTTTTAAAATAAGTCTTTGAGCTCTTTCTAGCGTTATCAGTTTTGTTTTGCAAGCACCACCCCATGTAGTGATGCAATAACTTAGAACTGACTGTACCAAAGCCTCGTATACCAACCGTATGGTTTGCTTCTCTGCTACACCACGAAGCTCTCTAAAAATGTAAGTAAGTTTACGAATTCGCTGTGATAGAGACTGTATATGGTTTTCAAATGTTAAGTTGGCATCTATTTCAATTCCAAGATATTTTATCATTTAATAGATTTTATGACAGAACAGTTGCAGTTGAGGGCTGGAGGAAAATTACATTTATGCGCAATTATGTTTGAGGTTAGGTTATTTACGTCCGTACGGTTATGAATAGAAAAAATAATGTATTTAGATCTTCGTTTATAGTGAGAGAATTTGTTGAAAGCCAGTGGTGACATACTGTGTTAAAACCTTCCTGTGCCAGCTCAAACAATTCGTTATATGAGTCTGAGAAGAATGTAAGGGCAGTATCGTCTGCATACGCGGAAATACGGCAGTTTTTAATTTTTAGGGAGCAGAGTTCATTGATGTAGCAGAGAAACAACGTAGGCCCCAATACGCTGCCTTGAGGCACTCCGAATTCTATTGATGCTTTGTCACTAATATGATCTCCAATTTTTACGTACTGGCTTCTATTTTTTAAATAATCCGTAAGTAATTTCAGCGGGGTACCCCTGATGCCATGATTTTCTAGCGTTTGCACAAGCCGGGGAACAGAGACAGTGTCAAATGCCTTTGCCAGGTCGAGGAAAATTGTTAAGCATTTGTTTTTGTTATCCATTTTGTTAACCAAATAGTTGACAAGGTCAAGCACTGCGTTGTTGGTTGAACGACCTGTCCTAAAGCCGTATTGTGAGTCCGATAGTATATTCCCGTCTTCTAAGTATTTGGTTAATCTATTATTAATTAATCGCTCAAATAATTTAGATAATGTTGTTAGGATTGCTATTGGTCTATTGTTATTGACACTGCCCCTGTCTCCCGCCTTATGAATCGGGTGCACTACAGCTATTTTCAGAGCATCTGGGAATATCCCAGCATCAAAACATCGGTTAATTAAATTGGTAAGAACAGGTGCTATTGATTTAGAGATGTGCTTCAAAACATTAGCATTGATCTGGTCCCATCCAGGAAAACAGTCACTTTTTAGTGCTTTAATAGTTCTTTCAACTTCTTCATTATCGGTCGGTAGGAGGACGAAAGATTTTAAAGGTGAAGGATAATTAACATTTTTAAAATGAGGTAAATGAGTGGGTATCATGTCTGATAGTTTTTTTCCAATGTTTGTAAAATATTTATTAATTTTATTGACTGCATCTTTAGGGTTATTTTCAGCCGCCAGTAATTGCACTGGCAATTGTTTTTGATTATTGCTATTTATTATTTCTTTAATGGTAGTCCATAGCTTTTTTGAATTATTTTTAGATAATAGTAGTTGATCTCGTTCGTACTGCTTTTTAAGTTTCTTAAGTAGATTATTACAGTAGTTTCTGTACCTTAAGTATGAAATTTTTAGGATGACGTCATTATCCTTTGTTTTTAATTTTTTATGCATCCTATCTCTAGTGCGAATACAACGTAACATACCGGCGGTTATCCAGGGTTTAATTATACATTTATTTCTAGGAATTAAGCGGCGAATAGAATTATTTGCTATCATTCTTTGTTCCATGTGTTTCTTATTCTAGTATTTACTTCTTTTTCGCTACAATCTTTAAACGATATGACGTGGCCGAGGTAGGTGTAGTCTTTCACGTACTGAATTGGTGTTGAGGGGCCATATAGGGTCATAACTTTCGTTTTTCTCTTGTTAATCTCGTGTCCAATATGATGGATGTTTATTATTTCGTATATTTATTACACTAAATCTTTTTTTTTTCTTGGAAATTCCCTCATTTGGTACCGTACGGATCCCTAAATGTGCGAAGTCGTAGCCAGTTTTTAACACGCTTTTATTAGCTTCACCTGTAACTAACTATACAACGTGTAACATATTAAACGCAAAACCTGAGACACCCCGATTAGAATATTAAATTATAAGTCTAAAACAACATCTATAATTAAATTTAGTTAATTCACGGGGTCTCATCTCGAACAAAGAAAATTTAGTTCAAATAAATCTCAATAGATGGCGCAGTATGCATCAAATTTCTTATTGAAGTTTAAGAAATAATAATATTTTGAAACTACATATGGTAAAAACTGTATTTTCTTTTTTAATAAACTGCCCTAAGCATATAATTGTGGAATAATTGGCTTGTAATTCAAATTTAGACGATTATTGTAACGAATCCTTAGACTCATTATCTATATTTCTTGTACAGACTGTTGTCAGCATTATCTGACCCACCCAAAAATCAAACGACTTTGGACCTTCTGCATGTAACATTAAGGTTTATTTAATTTATATGAGCTTATCAGACAACTGCTCGAGGATTTGATGAACAAATACAATAATAATATAGACACGCAAATTTGATCTTTAAAACGTTAGTATTAGGTTATATTTTATAACTATTTGTTATAATATGATAAGTGTAATAGCTTATTTTAATGATTGAGTTCAAGTAATTCTGGTCTCGTGGTCTGTGTATAAGACTGAGAAAAACAAGGTTCGAGATCAAATCCTGCGACAAAGATATTGTTTTGCTTTCAATATAGAATTTATATTCCAAAACTATTTCTTGTATTATTGTAAAGAACTACAGACTATACATAAACTTTTTAAAATGGTAATATTTTCACATAACTTTTAATAAGTGGGTAGTTGAAAAATAAATATTCGTATTCATTATAAAGAACTGTGAACTTAAAGTTTTTTAAATTACCCACCCGTTTACAAGATAAGTTATTAGGCGAAAATCATATTGGTCGTTCTTTAATATTGCAAGCAATATTGTAGAAATGAAAACAAATTAAAAAAGAAACTGATGTATAATATAGGTGGACTGTGTTTTCGAACCCACATGCGGTTCGTCGTCAATCCAGCATCAAACCGCTAAGCCACAAGAACTTGTTGGGAATACGCGAAATTAAAGATTGGGTTGTAATTATGTAGTGTGACTTAAAAGCTTTTCAACTTTAACGTTAAAGAGACGAGTAGCTTAACAAAAACATATATAATGCCGTTGGCTCCGACTATGTTGGGTGGGTTTTTAACGTTACGTGTTAAAGATCAAATTTGAGTGTCTGTGTTATTATTGTATTTTTGTTCATCGAGTCCTCGTGCACTTGTGTGATAAGCTCATATAAATTAAATAAACCTTAATGTTACAGGCAGAGGGTCCAAAGTCGTTTGATTTTAGGGTGGGTCAGATAATGTTGACAACAGTCTGTACCAATAGATGGCGCTGTTTGAAATTTTAGAGTTTATCCATTCGCCTCTTTAAAATTTGAATAGTGACACATTTTGATATAGTAACACTGCTATGAAGGGCAAAAATACTATAAAATAATTCCTCAATGTGTGAGAAAATATTGGTAAGACTTTAAGTAAATCATTCAGCTTGCAAGCCGTCGCTGTTAACACCATCTACCGAGGTGTAGAGGACGGGCCCGAACGAAGAACAAAAGTTACTTGTGCCAGACGAAAACTCGTAGTTACTACGGCGGTACCGATTCTTTGTATGGGATGAGGCATCTGTACGCTAGTATTATATTATAATAATAATAATAAAGCCCATTTATTTCCAATCCACAATAATAATTGTTATTACATGCGTTTTAAATTACATTAACATTAATTATATGATTAAAAATCATATATATAAAGATTTCTTTTACTCGCCATCGTTACTTTCTTCAGTACCATTGATCGGAACCCCTTCTCGGGTAAAGGCCTCCTCCAGCTTCTTCCAAACCTCTCTGTCCATGGCTTTCTTTCTCCAATCGCTTCCTGCTATCGCTTTTATATCTTCTATCCACCTTTTCCTAGGGCGCCCTCTTCTTCTTTTTCCTCTGGGTCCTTTCCATATAGTTGTCTGTAATGTCCATCTTTTGTCTGTGCGTCTTGCTATATGTCCTGCCCACTGCCACTTTTGTTTTAGGGCGTATTGTAAGGCATCTATAACTTTAGTCTTTTGTCTAATTTTCTTGCTTTTTACTTTTTGTATTCTTCTTATTTTTAGTACGCTTCTTTCCATTGATCTTTGACATGTTACTAGTTTAGTTTTTATTTTTGTGTTGTATGTCCACGTTTGGCATCCGTATGTAAGAGTAGGTAAGACACAGGTGTCCAAGATAATTTTCTTTAAGTAGAGGGGGAATTCCCCTTTCAAGATTTCCTTCAGGGACCAAAACTTTTTCCAGCTCATGTTAATACGCCGCTCGACCTCTAGTTCTTCATTTTTGTCATCGAATGACAGTTGTTTCCCCAGGTATATGTAATTGCTCACATATTCAAGCGGCTTCCCGTTCAAGTATATGGCGTTAGCGTAGCTGTTAGTCACTATTTTAGTTTTATTTTCGTTCATTTTGAGGCCCACCTTTTCGCTTTCTTCATTCAAACTACTTATCATTCCTTCTAATCCTTTGCTTGTTTCAGCAAATAAGACAATGTCGTCCGCGAATCTGAGGTGTGTCAGTCGATCTTTGTTAATTCTAATCCCCTCCGACTGCCAGTTAAGGTTGTCAAAGATGTGTTGTAGTACCATTATAAACAGCTTGGGTGAGAGGGGGTCTCCTTGTCTCACTCCTCTACAGATCGGTATATCAGGCCCTCGCGTCTCCAGTTTAACTTGACTTACGCTACCCTCGTAGATGTTTTTCAGTACTCTTGCATAATTTTCGTTTATGTAGCATTTATTCAACGCTTCCCAAATAGCATCATGAGAGATCGTGTCAAACGCTTTGGCGTAATCGATGAAGGCAATGTAAAGTGGCTTATTGAATTCCTTATATTTCTCCATTACTTGTTGTAGGACTTGTATATGATCCGTTGTAGAAAATCCGGAACGGAACCCTGCTTGTTCAACTGGCTGATAGTTATCTATCTTCGGGCTCAGCCGGCTTTGTAGGATTGACGTGAACAATTTGTACACGCTCGAAAGAAGACTAATCGGGCGGTAATTAGAGATGTCTTGGGGGGCTCCTTTCTTGTATATAAGGATTATATCAGATTTTTTCCACTGCATCGGTACCTGGCCTGTGTTCAGAACGTTATTGAACAAATACGTAAGTGGGCGAGACAGCAGAATAGCTCCAGCTTTCAGTGCTTCATTTTGTATGCCGTCAGGACCAGGGCTCTTATCTGGTTTGAGTTTCCTGATGTGTTTTATGACTTCCATCTCATCCACTGGTAGCAAATCGTTCATGTTTTGAGAGTTTACTATTGCTGTATCGGCTGTAGTGATACAAGAAATCGATTTCGCGTATAATTCCCTGTAGAAGTCTGTGGCGCAGTTCATGATATCTTTTCTGGTTTTTGTTTCTTCTGATTTTGATTGTAAGTTCGGAATCCAATTTTTGTGTGTGATCAGTTTCTTATAGGCTTTTTTCGTGCTTCTGTATTTGTTTAGGTTATTTTCAATGATTCTATGTCTATATTCTTTATAGTCTTTATCTATTGCCTTACTTGTAGTTTTAAATAGTGTGCTTAGTTCTTCCTTCATTTCTTTAGTTTTTTGTTTCGTTTTCAGAAGTTCCGTTCGTCTTGTGAGAAGAGTTTTAGTAGACTCACTAAGTATTTTGTTAGTAGTATTTAGCTTTTTATTTTTTGATCTGCATGCAAGGCTGGTGTTGATGATGTTAGCTAGTTTGTTGTAAAACGGTTGAATATCTTCTTCTTGGTATCTTTCCAGTTGACGTATATTGATCTCAAGGTTTTTTAAGTATGACGATGTATCCTCATTCGTCCTTAGTAGCTTAGGTTGTACATTGAATGATATTCTACACTTCTTTCCTTGGTCTATCATGTACGTAGCTCTAACTAGGCGATGATCAGATCTAAATCCAAAGCCATGTAATACTTCTATGTTCCTAATCCTCTTGGGGTGGTTTGACAGTATGAAGTCAATTTCATTTTTTGTTTTACCACAAGGGGAGAGCCAGGTCCATTTGCGGATCTTTCGAGCTTTAAAAAAGGAGTTCATAATTGACAGTTTATGTTCCAATGCGTACTGAATTAGTTTCTCTCCTCTTTCATTCCTATTCCCGTATCCAAATTTTCCCAAAACAAAGTTTTCACTGGTTTCTGGTTTCAGTTGGCCAACTTTTGCATTAAAATCACCGATAACAAATACGTTATCTTCAGCCTGACTTTGGGCTATCTGCAGGGTTGAATAGAATGAGTTGATTTCTTCATCTGAAGCTTTTTCAGTAGGTGCGTATACTTGTATTATTGAAAGCAGTTGGTTGTTGTATTTCATTTTTAAAAGAGCGACTCGTTCTGAGAACGCTGAAAAACTAACAATGTCATTTTTGTGTTTTTTGTTTATTAAAAATCCAACTCCATATTGGCCGAGTGTTTCACCTTTGTAACAGAATACATACTTGTCATGTTCTTCAATTGCGTAGCCCATTCTTCTAACTTCTGCCAAGCCGAGTATATCGATTTTTATTTTTTGTAACATGTATGTTAGTTCTATAAATCTTTTTGTTGTTGCTAGTGACCTTACGTTGAATGTTCCAATTTGGAGAGTTTGTCGTTGTTGTTTTATTATGCCAGTTGTATTTTTAGTGCTTGCTGGAGGGTTGTGGTCTTTTTCCCCCACGGGGACCAGCCGGCTTGGGGGAGAGTGTTTCTTTTCTATTTTTTGTTTATGTTTTTTACATTGTTTTTGTTTCCGATCGCCGGTATCTATTTGCTATTGCTTCGTTGTTGTTGAGGTTGTTGATAGCGAGTGAGTACGTCCTCTCATCATATCGAATGCATTTATTCTATTATCTTTAGACGTGCTTATTGTTTTTTGTTTCCTTGGCTGTAGTTCAGCTTGCGGTGAGGTCGATTCCTCTCTCTTCCTTTTATCTATGGCCCTTGGATTTTCTTTGACAATAAGTTTATCATATTTAATGTACGCCAAGTTTCCTTTTTGCCTTTCTTCCATTAGTTTCGGTTGCAATGACTTCCTTAATTCTAAGGTTTCTTTTGAGTAGTCTTCTGTGATATATAGCTCATTTAGTTTCTTTTTGTTTCTCATGATTTCGGTCTTTTTCCATCCAGAAACCAATGCCAGGAGCGTAGGCCTCGGCTTCCCATTTTGATTTATTGTGCCAATACGGTAGATTTTATTTATTTCAAAATTTTCTATAGTTATGCCTAGTTCATCCAAAAAACACTTTTTAATGCACTTGATTAAGTCCAGTGTCGACTGCTCTTTTTCGGGTAAACCATGAATTATTATATTATTGCTTTTCTTATCTCTCTCTAGAAGTTCCACCTTTTTTTCCAGCTTTTCTACTTTAAGTTTCAATATTTGGTTTTCTTCTAGGACGGGTTTTAATTTTTCTTCCATTTTATCAAGTATTGTATTAGTTAGTTCAGTTGTTTGCTTTTGCATTTCAATCTTCATCTTGTCGAATAATAGTTGAAATTGTTCGTCCATATTTTACGTGAAATGGAATTGTAAATTAAAATTTATTTAATTTTTTTTTTTTTTTTTTTTTTTTTTTTTTTTTTTCTTTTGTTGGCAGCACTGAGGTGGCGAGCTTTGACAGCTATGTGTCAGAAGTCTAGTGTGACAGGTGACTGCTTAGTGCTTTCTATATTGGTTTATTAGTCTTTTTTTTCCAATATTTTTTACTCCAATATCCTATAACTAAAATAATTCCTCAATGTGTGAGAAAATATTGGTAAGACTTTAAGTAAATCATTCAGCTTGCAAGCCGTCGCTGTTAACACCATCTACCGAGGTGTAGAGGACGGGCCCGAACGAAGAACAAAAGTTACTTGTGCCAGACGAAAACTCGTAGTTACTACGGCGGTACCGATTCTTTGTATGGGATGAGGCATCTGTACGCTAGTATTATATTATCTGTGGTTAATTCAAACATAGTCGTATTTTAAAAAAATATTGTCCGGATTTAAACGTTTGAGCGTCCTACACGATCCCTACGCACACACTCATAGCAAGTGGCCGTGCGCCCGCCAGCTGATTGAAGACGAACGTAGTTCAATGACCCAATGTTTAAGGCGCAGACCCACCGCGGTGCATGCTGTGCACGGACACGCGGCGCACTTTAGCTGCGTAGATTCATTTGTTTGACAACGTGGGTCTACGTTTCCACTGCAGTACACACTACACACTACAACCCATAACTATATACAACTGTAGCGTGCCCCAACGCGGCGCAAGGAGAGGCTACGCACGTGTTGATACAGTTGTAAGTACATAGTCGTGGGTTAATATTCGTGTATAGGGTGTACCGCATGCACAGCGTGCATGGCGTTGACAGCGTTGAGCTATGTGATCGCCATATTCGAGCAAGCCACGCATGTACCAATGACGTCAATTCATGCGTAGCGTGTCCGTGGGTTGCTGTGGAAACAATCAAATGCATTTTTCTTGCAAAGCGTAGCTTTTCCATGCGCCGCAGAGTTTGTCTGCGTCTTTAGTTATATGCACAAAGCTTGATAATGTAAATTGGTAGTTTTCTAGCAAGTAAAATCATGATTTCATCTTTCCATCACACTTGCACAGGCTTTTAGATGGGCGGCTATGAATAATTTTGTTTACTTTTACGTGTATTTAAAAGATTTGAATCAAGGTTTTAACAGTAATTAATAATAAAAGCGCTTTACTTTGTGTAAATTATTTCATCACCACTGCTCTCAAAACGGTGGTGCGTACGGTGGAGGTTTGCTCCGGTTGGGGAGAGCACCGCCGTGTCCTCGTGGCAGCGACCTCTCGCGCCCGGCCCTGGTTCAGGCCATGGTACGGAGCGAGAGGGAATGGGAAGCCGTGTCCTCCTTCTGCGAAGCAGTAATGCTCGCGAAGAGGGAGGCGGCATGGGTGAGAGAGACTCAACAACAGAGTCGCCCTCAGCAGCAGCCGCCGCAGGTGACGCCAGGGGCTTCCGGCACCGCGAGACGATCTCCGGCCACCGTAGACCCGGGCCTGCGGACGGCGAGTAGTGGGTAACTCGCCGTCCGATCAGCACCAGGCCCCAGAGTCGACGGCGCGTAGTGTTCCACGTGCGCCTCAAAGAGTTGTCAGCAAACATGACGGGGCCCGTCATGGCCGATG
This sequence comes from Polia nebulosa, assembly GCA_951329385.1. Taxonomy (NCBI): domain Eukaryota; kingdom Metazoa; phylum Arthropoda; class Insecta; order Lepidoptera; family Noctuidae; genus Polia; species Polia nebulosa. Next base: position 31,650,694 of record OX589594.1, read on the forward strand.
CCTGCCCGGGGGTTGAGGATAAATTCGAAAGAGTTACCTCGCCACTGGGCATTCAGGGCAGGGAAGGAACAGGGGTGGGTTTTAGTCAGTAAGAGTCTGACACGCCCTCCCGCTCTACCCTAGAGCGGGAGATGTCATTGGATGATTTCCCACGCCAAAAAAATAAAAATAAGCACTACTTACTTCTTCCCTTCCCTTTATCAACATTTCAAAGGCGTGAACGCCTTGTTCGATGCACTTTATTGTAATGTCTTGAAGGCTAGCTTGTCTATTTAGCACTTCAATATCACTTTGCATCGCGCGCGTATACTAAGATATACAGTATAAACAAACACCGAATATCGCTACCGGTGCAGCGCGCATAACAAAAGTCGGTAAAAAAAAAAAAAAGAGTAAGAGTAGATATTTTTAAATTATTCGGCAATGTTTCTGAAATTATACAAAATTGAATGTCAGGATACAAACAGTGCTTAAAAATTTTTAAACATGCACAATAATGATTAATCACGTGAACTTACCTACGTTATTTTATTTATTTATTATGGTACTCAAATGAGAACTCAAAAATTATCACCAAAGATTGTGGTAAATAATAATATAAATAGTTTTACTCCGAAATTCAAACGATATCTTTGTGTTAATCTCAGATAATATAATTTAGGCTTTCTGTATCCAATTATACATCCAGGATACAAAGAGGATACAATCAGTAACCAAATTATACAGTTTTTGTATCCAATTATACAATCTGGCAGCCCTGATGGAAATGAATGCATCTCGCTCACCATAACGTCGGTCTAGTATTTTGGCATTTCTCAACCAATTAATGTGACATGCGGAATACACAAACCGTCGTGCATTTAAATAAGCCTTATTGATTGGGGAGAAGGAAGAAATTCCCTTAAACTAACTATGTATTATTAAAACGCATTGATATTGTTAATATTACGGATCTACGAGGGTCATTCAATAAATACTTAGCCTACAAAAAGTAAACGAAAATTTTGGAAAAGTGGCAATTTATTTTTCAACATAGTCTCCTTTTAGTTCGATACACTTAGCCCAGCGATGCTCCAACTTTTTTAACCCGTCCGAAAAATAGTTTTTGTCAAACTCTGCAAAATAGGCCTCCGTGGCGGCGATAACCTCCTCATTCGATCCATATCTATTCCCGGCGAGTGATTTCTTTAGATTAGGAAACAGAAAGAAGTCACAAGGGGCCAAATCTGGAGAATACGGTGGATGGGGCAGCAATTCGTAGCGTAATTCGACCAATTTGGCCATGGCAACGGCAGACGTGTGAACCGGTGCGTTGTCGTGGTGAAACAGCACTTTTTTCTTCGCCAGATGGGGTCGTTTTTTCTTTAATTCGGCGTCGAATCGGCCCAATAAATCGGCATAGTAAAGCCCTGTAATTGTTTTACCCTTCTCGAGGCAATCGATGTAGATCACACCTTGTGAATCCCAGAAAACGGTGGCCATAACTTTTCCGGCCGATTTTACAGTTTTCGCCTTCTTTGGAGCACGTTCCCCGGTCTGGATCCGTTGTTTTGATTGCTCCTTGGTCTCTGGTGTGTACCAGTGGATCCAGGTTTCATCGACGGTCACAAAACGACGCAAAAACTCCGCTGGATTCCGCTTAAACAGCGCCAAACACGTCTCCGATGTGGTCTCACGGTTGCGCTTGTTTTCTGGTGTGAGTAAACGCGGCACCCATCGCGCCGACAGCTTTCTCATGCCGAGTTCCTCGTGAAGAATATGATGCACTGTTCCTTCTGAAATGCCTACAGTCTCAGCTAGCTCCCGAACCTTCAATCGGCGATCTGCCAATACGAGATCATGGATTTTTTAAACGTTTTCCTCCGTAGCAGCTGTTTTCGGTGCACCTGGACGTGGTTCATCAAAAACCGACGTACGGCCACGTGCAAACTCGTTGAACCAATTCTTGACGGTGGCCATCGATGGAGAAGAGTCACCGTACACAGCATCCAAGCGCTCTTTGATTTCGATGCGCGTTTTCCCTTCCAAAAATAGGAATCGAATCACCGAACGATATTGCTCTTTTTCCATTTTTGTAAAACCGATCAACACGTTCGCTTCCATAAGTTGTCAAATTAAAACAAATGAAGGGATTGGAATGAAAATTTGAAAAAAGAATTAAAAAAGAATGTGCTACACTGTGGTAAAACTCTTTTGAAACTACAGCGCCCTCTGGCGATGAGGCTAGGTACTTATTGAATGCACCTCGTATGAGTGAACTACAAATTCGATCGTGCATTTAAGTAGGCCTTATTGCTCCGTGTTAAGACTTAAATGGCCTTGAATGACAGATTTTACTTGGTACGACTGATGGTTGTAATTTATTTTAAAGATTTTTTTGAAAAATTAACACCATGAAATCGATTCAAAAACCGATTCTGAACAAACTACTTTCGGGTTTTGCGTTTATTCTGTTTAAAAAATACTAGAATTTAAATTTGATCCACTTCTTGGTTTCCGATTGATCTGAAATTTTGCATACATTTTTAGTTTGGATGAGAATGCATAGTTAGCTAAGTGACGTCATTCGCAATCCAATATGGCGGACTTCCAAAGATGGTGGACTAGTTATTTTTAATGCATTCCGTAAGGTTTTGCTGAGAAGAATACGAAAAACAAAAGAAAAAGCGTTTTTTTTAGTTAATTTAAACCATAACATTTTATTTCTTTTTCAGGCATGAATGTAAACATCCGCGAGGTCGGTGGCCATATTGAATTCGAGCCGTCGTCGTACTACGCGGCGTTCTCGTGTGAGCTGGAGGCGGCGGCCTACCCCATGTGGTCTGTGCTGTCGCACCTCACGGACGCGTCGCACGCGCCGCTCGCGCGCCGCATCATCGCCGCCGCGCTCACCTACCTGCAGGAGTGGCTCGATGCCGTGCACTTCACCACGCCGCACATGGAGCGGGTGAGTCTCTTCTTGTTCCCCCATGTGGTTCTTCAAGAAAGTAATCTTTAGTCAAATCCGAAAGAAAAAAAAAAATCCTTACTAATTTTAATCAGCTGATGGTAATTTTTTACGGAAAGTCCAATTTTTTTTTGTGTTTTACTATGACTTCCTTGAGGAAAGTTATTCATTTCCATGGGCAGCAGCAGTTTTTAAAATATGACCACGCGTTTCCGTTACACCCTGTAGAATTCAGTAGCGGGTTGATGAAATCACCTCAAGACTCGCTCGACTTCCAGGAGCGAGAGTCTTGCGACTAAAACTACAATTTGTTGTACAGTTAATATTGATCATTTCTCGAAGAGGATATACCTCATATAAGATCAGCAGCTAACACGTTTTCCCCCCGCAGACGGAGGTGATGCACGCGTCGTTCCACTTCCCGCTGCACCGCTACCTGGCCGCCTTCCTGTGCGCCGGCGCGCGCTGCATGGGGCTGCGCGCCGCCGACGTGCTGCCGCCGCCGGACCTGCTGGCCCTGCTGGCCGTGCATCCGCTGAGGGTTCAGGTATGTACCACTTGCATGACGCATGTGAGAGACTGGGTTATGGGAATTTTAATTCAAAATATTAAGCGGCCCCGACACGATCAATTGCGATTGTCAATTTTACGTCATTGTCAATTGCCATTGATCGTATACGAGTACAATAGGGTATTTTACTCTATATGAGAAAAAAACTAAAAGTATATTATTGAGATAGTTTAGGCAAAAAGCAGTCGGAAAATGTTAGTTTTAGTTCTTAAAATAACAAAGTAAATTTTAAAATTCAATTCAAAGTTTTCAGTGTTTTTAATCTGTTTTTTAACACCATGGAATAGTAGCCGCCATGTTATACGTCAGATGGCTATGTAAACTATAAAGTGTCAACTGATCAGCGTATCTAATTAATTTTGTTTACATAGCCAACTGACGTCATGACTATAGAGCAATATGGCGTCCACTGCATTCAGCGTTTTCGTCAAATTACGCGCGAAATTTGAAAATGTAAAATTTTATTGCATTTTTATGGCACTTATTGATTGAATAAAAATTTTGTTTTTTATTGGTTTATTAAACACTATAAAATCGAATTTAGACACTTTTCAAAAATGGGTGTAATACCCTATTGAAGGGATTGTCAATCGCAGTTACGTGATTGAAAGCAATTGATGAAAAATTTGATTGATGCTCATTGACAGGAGCCATTGAAGCTGCCTATTGATCCTTTAACTGAGTCATTGACAATTGTTTCCGTCATTCGCGCGTCTGACTGCAGAACAAACATGGCGATTCCGCACGTGATGTCGGGGACGGGGAATTTATCTTACTGTTAATATCATTATATCGCGATCGTCCAGAGTTAACGCAAACAATTGACAATTGCAATTCATCTCAGCCTCTTAACGTCCCCACTGCTGGGGCACAGGCCTCCTCTCTGTGTGAGGGTGTGAGCCGTGATCCACCACGCGGGCCCAATGCGGATTGGTGAATGTCACATGTCTTCGAATTTTTGGTTCTGGGACATGCCGGTTTCCTCACGATGTTTTCCTTCACCGTTTTGAGAGCAGTGGTGATGAAATAATTTACAAACAGTAAAGCGCCTGCCTGGGTTTGAACTCACGACCACGACTCACGACTTGTAAGTCTATTCTATTCTAATACCACTGGGCCATCACTGCTCAATTGCAATTGAAATGCATCAATGGCACCTTCAATAAAATTGCAATTGTCAATAACGTAGCACATTGACAATTGCGATTGATCGTCTCGGGGCCGCTTTAGATGATTGACAGTTTTTAAGAAAATAGACTAGACAAACGATTTTACGGCTATATAGAATAATATGTGAAATGTGTATTTTAGATTATTATCATGTTTGGAACAATGTCATATTCTCGCTCGAATTTAATTGCAACCAAGATTTTTTTTATCAACTTTTTATCTTTAAAAATCAACTTAAACTACATGAATGTCATTTAGATGGCTGCATAAAAATGGCAATGAATGTAAACCATCTAAAATTCAGAATTGAAGTTTAGTTAGCTAACATGAAGTTTTGGGTTCGATTCCCAGACCAGGCCAAAGTTTTTCCGGTAAAAAATGATCAGAAACGTTCTCTAAATGTTGCTATCCGAATGGGCATGTCAACTGCACTATCGATATCCTCCGTTTGTGTTCTTGCTGAGACTCGTGACGTTTATCTATTGTATGTACTTTTTTGTTTACGAGATAGACAAATATATTTACAGATACACATAAACTATTAAATTACATAGTGTATGTACAAGCTAAAAAAAAGCACATTAAGGGTTCCGTACCAAATATTGGTATTTGTTAGTAAAGTATACGTAATAATAAACATTATCAAGTTGCGGTCAATGGGAAGTTAAAAAATTCTTCGTAACAAAATTTTGTGACAGACGACGGATGGACAGACAGACGGACACGTGAGTGACAACAATAGGGCTCCGTTTGGACCCTTTGGGTACGGAACCATAAAAAAGTTGAGAATTGGTCAAATGCGAGCCGCCTATCAATGATAAAAAAAAGAAAATGTACTTGTCCAATAGCAATGTAGCTGAGAAAATGTCCTGACGTCTGTACCGATGGCGCTATTTCTTAAAACTACCTTTCTATTATTAAACTAACCAGCGGCATATAAGAAAGCGATGATTTGTAAAACATGTTGCATTTTCTAAACTTAGCGTTACATCGGAAGGTAAGTTTCAATCGTATTTTTTTTACTTTACTACTCGATGGTGTAAAACATAAAGACGACGATGATGATGGTGTAAAGCAAAACATTATATCAATTTATTTCGCCATTATCTAGCCTTGTATGGAGACAAAAAAAGTAAAAAAAAAAACAATTTTTATTTTATTTTATTAATTTGAAATAAATTGATATGATTTTTTGTTTTGTTATTACACCATTAAATAGTAAAGTAATTGTCATACTACGTTTGTATGGAAGAATGACCGACTAGAGCCCCCTTAAAGTGCACCCAATTACATTTCAATTATTTTTGGTTTTTTTACCATGACTAACTTTTCACTCATATATGTGACATACATGCACCAGTTCTAACGGAATTCTACCTTTGCGTAATACAGGCACTACACTTGGCGTATTTGGGGGAATATTCACGTTACTTCGTTCATAAAAAAATACTTTATTTCTAACAAGAACATTATGATTATGTTTTACCCAAATAACACGAATATTTTGAGAAGTACGAGTACTCCGGCAACCACCACTATAATGTTTTGAATTCCGAATAAATAAAATTGCACTAAATATATAGTAAGAAAGAAGACAGGGCAAAGTCGCCAGCTGTCCAACATTTTCGTTTGAAGATTTATCCTATGGAGCAAGGATCTCAAGAAAGGTGTAAAAAACCGGCCAAGTGCTTGTCGGACTTCCCACGTTTAGGGTTCCGTAACAAATGAGGGTATTTCAAAGAAAAAAACAGATTTTTTAATATATTGGTATTTGTTAGTAAAATATAAGTAATCAAAAATTCTTCGGAACAAAGTTTTGTGACAGACGGACACGTGAGTGACAGCAATGGGGCTCCCATCGGTTACGGAACCCTAATTTTTTTTTTATTTAATTGGGTTTGCTCTTGACTCTAGTGAAATGAAATGAAAATTTTCAAAAAAAAAACCGACTGCCAAAAGCAACTAAAAAGTTCTAAACAAGTTAATTTGTTTAAGTTCAATCGCAGATTTAATGCCTAACTTGTTTGGAACCTAAAATATTTGCTTTTGTATAAGAGATTTTTGAAAAAAAAAAACCTACGTTTTTGTGAGTTAAATTCTTCAAATCGCCTCCTCCTTGCCCTTTATTTTTATATCTCATATGATGGGTCTCAAAAACAACCGCACTTACCTAGTTTTGTTATGTTTTGTTCAAAATTCATTTAGCCTTGTCACTTAGGACCAATCTAATGTTACCTCATTTATTAAAATCCATCCAGCCATTTAGGCTTCAGAGCGTGCCAAAGAAATAGACAAACAAACACATACATACTCTCGCTCTCGAAGAGAACCCTCCTTCTGAAGCAATCGGGTAATTATAATAAAAAACGAACCATTACCATATTATTATTAATCTTTATTGTTCACATTACGATTTGCATGTAGACTAGAAAACTGAAGTAATCTATTTCCTACGTGGATGATACATGAAGCAAGATAACATTTTCAAATACATTACGACATTTCCGTGTTGAAGTTTTATTAAATTCAAAACTTTGCCCCATTAATGAATACCGTAGAAATACCTCGAAGCTTTGACAGAACTTCCTTTGGTCATTTTGCAATAAAGGTGGACACAAGGACTAGGCATCGAACAATCATCTTGAAGTATAGCTAGCTATAGAGATTCACTGGAATGTTTACGTAATATATGTATAACATCCATGTTTGTACTCATCTGCCACATATTTGCAGCTGTTCATGAAACAGACAACTCAAAGACAATAATGGTACCAATTCTCTTGCTCATGAACCAGACAACTCAAAGACAATATTGGTGCCAATTCTCTTGTTCATTAACTAAACTAAAATTAGAGAATCGCTATCTTTTACTAAAAGCCAGTGCGAGAAAAGGACGGCTATAGCTATGAACTAAGTTAAAGAAGTCAAAGTAGTTTACGCCTTGCGCTTCACTGTGTTTTTAATCGACATGTTTTTACCTGTACCCTTAATTTGTATGAAAATATTATTTCAACTAAATTTGACAGCTTTAATTTACGTCTGTCTCTTTTTGGTTTTATTAGAGAATAAAAGATAGCAATACCCTAAATTAAGTTTAGTTTGTGCAAACCAGAATCGGCACCAATGCAATGTTATCTTGTTTAATATTAACATCCCTTTTGTACATACCCTGCCATTGTACGCCACATTGTATCCCGAAATAAAACTCAGTACAAGTCTTAAAAAATACGTATTATCAAAAGTCACAATTACGCTACATTACAAAATAAATGAGTATATGAAATTGAACTGTATTCTAATTGACGATGGGTACGAATTCGGTTGTATCCGACTCGTCGACGAACTCTGACGGGGGTGGTTCGGCCTTGACGTGTTTCGAGTAGTCGTAGGTGATTACTTTAGCGGCTATGAAGCCACCGGAGCCCTTCGCTCCTCTGTGGAATAGCCCTGCTCCGCTGAGTAATGTCGCTCCTTTGGTGTTGAGGGCTGTGGGCGAAAAACGTTCATTTTAATTACATTTCATCAATATAATCAAATAATCTAACAATCAATATGAGTAAACGGTAAAAGTAAGCTAGTAGTAGTAGTTTTATTAGAACCCGACGCAAAAAGATAGGTGTTATAAGTTTAACCGCTATGTGTGTGTGTGTTTATCTATGGCACCGTAGCTCTTAAACGGATGAACCGAATTGAATGCGGTTTTTTTTATTTGAAAGCAGGTTTTCTAGCAATAGTACTTAGACAGGTTTTATCAAAATCGGTTCGCCGTTTCGAGGTCATCAGCTCTTTTGTGTTTTTTAAATGTTCGCTTTTCTTTTAAACCTAGGGGTTTTTTATTTAATTGGTATCTTGTGGTAATCTCAATCACCATATATCTATAGATACCTATCTCAGGTAAAGATAATACTAGTCTTTCCACCTGTGAGAAAAAATAAATTCATTTAAAATTAAATCTGGCAACCCTAACCATCTATCTAACATGTCAGCAAGATATGAACATCCTTAACAGGTAAAAGGCGTCCCTCTTCCTTTTGCCACTCACTTGTTACCAAGGAGTCAAGCTGGCACTCTCATCCCAAATTAAAGTAGAACATCTATAGATCATACCTTTGGAAGGCACAACAGGCTGTATGTCAACAAAAGGCACGGTGCTCTGCGCTGCGTCCGCGTCGAAGTCTGAGTGCGTGAACTCTATGTACTGGTCGTGTTGCGAGTCGATGCGCAGTGTTGTGTGCGCGCGCGTTGGTATGTCCGGCTTGTATAGCTCGAGACGTGATCTGGAACGACAACAAAAGGTGAGGTTATGAGTCGCTAATGTCTAGGGTGATTTGCAACGAATTGTAGTTTTTGAGACTGAAATTGGTCTGGTGGTCAATGCTTTCTTCAGAGCAACATCATTCCGAAGTAGGCATTAAACACGAAATTGATGGTATCTGCATACTGTCAAGTGATTCCTCTGACCAAGAATTTCCACTTCCAGACTGTATCTTTTTAGTTACTTTGAAAGTAAAAATTCACCACTGAGTGACTAGTTTCTTGCTCACCTTTCAAAAAGGCACTCGTCCAGAGATTGTTTCTTACAGACTTTCCTTGTACGAAATGCATGTTTAAACTAAAATAAAGTGTATTTACCTCGGTGTATGTGATCCTTCAGTGTTGTCATTGCTGATCCATTGACTCTTCTCTGGCGAAAGTTTTCCTGTCGTGTAGTTGAACGGTGTTGAGCGAATCTCGAAGTGTAGATGGGCACCGATCATGCGGAATCTGTGAAAGTAATTAGTCATTGTAAATTTTGTATATCAAGAAGTATTTGGATCTTTAATACATCTTTTTGAAGGCCTTTTCTCACCTGGCTCCAGTCAAAACATGTCCTGAAGGTGAGTCCAGCTCGTCCAAATCAATGGCTCGTCTCTCGTACGATAGCGTGTGGTAGTCCATGCCCTCCACGACTCCTGCTTGCGACGGGTCGAAGGCTTGGGCCAACACCTCTTCCGAAGACTCCACGAAACCTCGCTCCACCAGCTTACCCTCGTATATCTGAATGTGGAACACTTTACCGTGCTTCACGAGTCTCATTCCTGTCACTACCCTGGGAAATTGCAAAAAGCTGATGTTAGTATCGAACTAAAACTTCCAATAAATAAACCACCCGCACACCCATGCTGTTAACACAAAAGGAGACAGGAGATGGCATTAGATCCGAAACACTACGGCGAAGTTTTATACACTGCATTTTTTTACTACCCCTGTAAGCGGTATGTACAATTAAAGCCAATTAGGTCGAAAATACATGTATGTATGTTAGTTTCTTGGCTTCCCCGGGTACTGACTTGTTGCTCTCAATATCAGCTACCGCTTCTCGTAAACTGAAGAAGCGTTCAGCCACGCTGACGTCATCCTCGCATAGACAAAAGCAATACGAGCAGTGAGTTAGTGTCCATCTCCACCAGGAGTCGACCTTTGAAGGAAAAACTTTTATTATAAACTTCGTTATGGTTCGGATTTTCGGGGCAAGTCTTGGTCCCTAAAAGTGTGCGGGTGACCCGGACATTTAAGGGACTAACTTGTTGTTGTTGATGTCTGCCAGTGCTTCGCGGAGGCTGAAGTATCGGTCGGAGGCGGTCACGTCGTCGCACAGGCACATGCAGTATGAGCAGTGCCAGAATAGCCAGCGCCACCAAGAATCCACCTGGACATAGCCACTGAATTGGAAAACTACACTCGGGAATAATATATGGTTATATTGATTACGTGTTGTTTTTCTCGAGGTCAGGTAGCGGTCGCTTCGTGCAAGATACCTACTCTATCTATTTAGTGTCTTGTTACGAGGTGCATTCAATAAGTACCTAGCCTCATCGCCAGAGGGCGCTGTAGTTTCAAAAGAGTTTTACCACAGTGTAGCACATTCTTTTTTAATTCTTTTTTCAAATTTTCATTCCAATCCCTTAATTTGTTTTAATTTGACAACTTATGGAAGCGAACGTGTCGATCGGTTTTACAAAAATGGAAAAGAGCAATATCGTTCGGTGATTCGATTCCTATTTTTGGAAGGGAAAACGCGCAATCAAGAGCGCTTGGATGCTGTGTACGGTGACTCTTCTCCATCGATGGCCACCGTCAAGAATTGGTTCAACGAGTTTGCACGTGGCCGTACGTCGGTTTTTGATGAACCACGTCCAGGTGCACCGAAAACGGATGCTACGTAGGAAAACATTAAAAAAATCCATGATCTCGTATTGGCAGATCGCCGATTGAAGGTTCGGGAGCTAGCTGAGACTGTAGGCATTTCAGAAGGAACAGTGCATCATATTCTTCACGAGGAACTCGGCATGAGAAAGCTGTCGGCGCGATGGGTGCCGCGTTTACTCACACCAGAAAACAAGCGCAACCGTGAGACCACATCGGAGACGTGTTTGGCGCTGTTTAAGCGGAATCCAGCGGAGTTTTTGCGTCGTTTTGTGACCGTCGATGAAACCTGGATCCACTGGTACACACCAGAGACCAAGGAGCAATCAAAACAATGGATCCAGACCGGGGAACGTGCTCCAAAGAAGGCGAATACTGTAAAATCGGCCGGAAAAGTTATGGCCACCGTTTTCTGGGATTCACAAGGTGTGATCTACATCGATTACCTCGAGAAGGGTAAAACAATTACAGGGCTTTACTATGCCGATTTATTGGGCCGATTCGACGCCGAATTAAAGAAAAAACGACCCCATCTGGCGAAGAAAAAAGTGCTGTTTCACCACGACAACGCACCGGTTCACACGTCTGCCGTTGCCATGGCCAAATTGGTCGAATTACGCTACGAATTGCTGCCCCATCCACCGTATTCTCCAGATTTGGCCCCTTGTGACTTCTTTCTGTTTCCTAATCTGAAAAAATCACTCGCCGGGAATAGATATGGATCGAATGAGGAGGTTATCGCCGCCACGGAGACCTATTTTGCAGAGTTTGACAAAAACTATTTTTCGGACGGGTTAAAAAAGTTGGAGCATCGCTGGGCTAAGTGTATCGAACTAAAAGGAGACTATGTTGAAAAATAAATTGCCACTTTTCCAAAATTTTCGTTTACTTTTTGTAGGCTAAGTATTTATTGAATGACCCTCGTATGTTGGAAAGTAGTCTGCAAAATAAATGTAAAAACAAGGATGATATTTTGATGGCATGCTGCAAAATATTCAAGATCAAGGAAAAGCTAGCAAGATATCAAAGATACATAAAAATACGCACTGATATAAAACAAAATGAAACAGAATCACGTAAAACGCTAATCGTATTTGCGTTTTGATTTGTTTCCTTAATCATCTGACCTCAACTACTCTCCAAGTCTGGCAGATAAGCCACGCAATTTAACGATTGCTTTGCAAACTATACATTTGTCGCCAATGTACAAATATTGGAGACCAACAGTATTTGTTGTGAATTGATTAAGATCTTTGGGCCAATGTTGGTAGTGTGAAATTGATCTAACCTTGGTTGTTCCCAGTCTGCAGCTCCCGACCCTTCCGAGCGTGCGTCCATTTTCGTACTCGATCCATTCATACCGCCTCTTTGAGTTGTATTTCTGTAAAGTTCAACATAAACAATTATTAGGATATCTTTGCAATATTTGTTCGCTCGTGATAATTTATCGTGATTTGTTTGTTTACTAACGAGGTCACGGCTACTATTTTAGTTCAGTTCTGCTTTTAACAACAAAACTCCGTTATTTTTCTTTTGTTGTTTTTGTCCCAGTTTGACTTGGAATCTTTTAATATATTCTCTGACGTTTTAATTTTCTCTTTGTCTTAGTTCAGCTCATGTGGCATGTTTAACTTTAATTAAAACAACAGTATAATTAGACTGGACAATTAAGATATGACTCCACAATTGTACATCAATTAAAGCAATTTAGCTTTGTGCGAAACCGTAACATTTGTCATCTAAATTTCTTTGTTTATTCCACTGTTTATTATGTGTATTATTTACCTAGGTACTAAAAGTCTACTGAAATCAACGATTTGGTTAACCAAACAATTTGTGTCCGGTTGATAGCATTAGGCTTGTGTATGGATGTGGATGGGTATAAGAGTAGGGGAAGGCCAAAGAAACGATGGATGGACTGTGTGAAAGAGGATATGGGTAAAAACGGGGTGACTACCGAGATGACGACTAATAGGTATGGAAGAAAAAGACATGTTGCACCGACCCCAAATTAATTGGGATAAGAGCAGGAGAATGATGATGATGGCATTAGGCTCGCTCCCCCTATTACATGGAACTAAAACACGTGTGAAATAAAAGTAAACCTTCAGGGAAAATTTCTTTAAAAAAATTGAATATTTTCAAAAAACCAAACTGATTCAGTTAGTGGCACTTATTTTAGTTTAATTATTGATTTGATGCCACCTACTGCATCAGATTGCTTGAGAAGTGACTTGGAACTTTACAGTTCTCTTTTAAAGTCGAGTTTCTTGAAAATATTTTTTTTTGTTTCTACGTTTTAGTGAGTTATATTTTTGTGATCGCCTTCTCGAACCGTTTATTTTGGTACCCACTTAATATAGCTCGTCGACTTTAATTTTTTTCTTTTTCACAATATTGCGTCTGGTTGTCGCCATATTGTATTTTAATTACTGCCATGTATTTAGTAGCACAGTAGAATTATCAAAATCGGCTCACGCGTTTGGTCTCTAAAGCGCCACAACGGAACAAACATACATACATAGGCTGATAAACACATTACCCTCCCTTGCGTCGCGCAGTCGGGTAAAAAGACTTGATGTTATGTTTATTGATAATTAAATTCTAAACTTCACTCACCGAAGGACACACCCACATATCAGAATCAACGTACTGGCAGTCGATAATCCTGCCCTTACACGTGTCCTGTTTTTCACAGAACTGTTCCTTGAAGCAGCCGTGGCGCTCGGCCAGTGTATAGAAGGCGCAGTTTTCCTTGCACGTGCCGTCACTGTTCAGGTCCACCTCGTTCTCCACGTAGCCTTGCAGCAGGCGTGTCACTTCCGCGTACGTTGCTGGAAAATAATAAGAGTCTGTGTTTCCTGATAGCTACAACCTGGGAGTCTTTAAGTCAAGAGTGAATAGGTTACTTCTAGGCAAGCGTGCTCCACTGTTGACAACATAACGCTTACCATCAGGTGAGATAGTGGTCAAACGTGAGCCTATTTATTGCAAACCTCCTTTTTTTATCGGTTGTATTGTATGTTCGAGAAATGTTTTGACGTGATGAGTGGTGTTTAGATTTAGTTTCCGCCCGTGTTTTTGATATATTTTCCTATCTTGAGTTGTATGTTGTTTTATCTCTTTTGACCTAAGTACTACTCTTTTGAACTACGTTTAATAATAAACATTTGTTTAATTGTAATTCCGTTGTACTTTTTCTTGGTCTTTGACAAAATCAAAGGTCAGTAGCCTATTTTTTCTGAGTACGATTTATACTAAATACTTTGCTTATAGAATATAGCAATTGCAACTTTTAAACTAGTTGAGCCTGTGAGTTGTCCACCTAGCACCGATGTCTTGTCTCTTTATTGGGGTAAAAAGCATGCTCTAGTTTTTTCTAGTTGTTGTGTGTGTTAGTTAGTTCCTCCCTTCATCAAAATATTTACCATTTCGTTAAATAGTGTCAAAAACTATCTTACTCTATTATAAGTAGCTGAAATGCTTACCACTAGTATGTACAGGTGGGTCACACCGGTACAGGTCTCTCTTAGCGGAGGCCAGAGCGGCTCTCGCAGCAGTGGCAGTTTGCCCCGTCCTTTCAGCGTATCTTTGCCTCGTTAGACTCGCCTCTTGTGTGAAATTGCCTGAAACAAACCATTAACGATTATTTAGAATAATGTCAAAAAAATATGGATGGGAAAACACATGTTGGGATGATGCTACAATGGGTTTATTAAAACCAGCGATCCACCCCAGCTTCGCTTGGGTACAAATTATACACTTAAACCTTCCTCATTAATCAATCTGTCTATTGGTAAAAACCGCGTGAAAATCCGTTCAGTAGTTTTTGAGTTTATCGTGAACAGCAGCGGGCGACTTTGTTGTAATATGTAGTGATTGTATAATATGTTGTGATATTCATAGTTATGGTTTTTATCCTTATTTTTTGCATTCGGTTAAGTAAATTGTATATCTAAGAGTAAATAAGAGTGTTTTGATCACTAACTCTTATTATATCGATGCTGCTATTTTCTATTTTTTCATTAAGATTTTGCTAATTCACGTGCAATCGCATTAGGTTTTCGAACATAATCCCATTGTGTGCATCAAGTTATGTGACAATAGTTTTTGTTACATACAGTGCATTGTATAATTTATTTAGTTTAGGCAATTCAAAATATTATACATAATTATATGGCTAAAGAGGAGCTCGTGGCTAAAGTAATAACAGCCGCATGGGTAGATCTATCAGGTTAAGCTACGCTTGCCGGGGTTGGTCCGTGGGTGGGTGACCATCTTTACATATCGAGACTCCTCCGTGCCTCGGAAAGCACGTTAAGCCGTTGGTCCCGGCTGTCAATCGTGGATCTTTGACAGTCGTTACGGGTCGTCAGAAGCACGAAAGTCTGACATCCAGTCTTACTAAGGGGTATCGTATTACCCAGTAACTGGGTTGTGGAGGTCAGATAGGCAGTCGCTCCATGTAAAATACTGGTATTCAGCTGCATCCGGTTAGACTGGAAGCCGACCCCAAGATAGTTGGGAAAAGGTTAGGCAGATGATGATACATATATGGCTAAAACCCGAAGTGCGGCTACACCTAGTTTTAGCCGACTAGAACTAGGTGAGTCCGGTAGCAGTTAGTTGAACTTAGGTGTAGCCTATTAATTCATGGCTAAAACTAGGTGCAACCGATTGCATTCGGCTTAAACTAGGTTTAGCCTTCATCATACCGGCCACAACTAGATATAGCCAATCCCTAGCAGTTAAAACTAGGTGTGGCATCTATATCAGCAAAAAATGAAAAGAAAAGGACGTTGAAGTGCAATTTATATGGTTCACATTTCACACAAAATAACATAATGCTTAGTAATAATAAACAGCTAATAATTATAATGATCATGAATCAACAGATATGTGCCTACTGCCTATTTAATTGTTATTTAAGTGCTAATAGTTGTGTCATTACCAGTGCAAAATACTTATTACCTTGTATTAGATAAAAATAATTATAAACAATATTATTTATTGTGGTTGCAAATGACGTTAATGTAACTGCCTTATACGGATGTATAGTTATGAAAACCCACTGAAATTGTCCCTAGGGTTAGGCAAATCTATACTAATAACATTATAAAGAGGTAAAGTTTGTGAGTTTGTTTGTGGGACGTAATCTCTGGGACTACTGAACCGATTTTAAAATTGTTTTGAACAGTAGAAAGCTACATTATTGTGGGTGATATAGGCTATAAATTATATTTAATATGGGCTGTATTTTCGAAATCTTCGCAGACGAATTCGCGGTGGAAGTCCTAGCGGTAAATTTTAAAATAATATGTTTAAAAGTGTAAAACTTCACCTATTGAGACAGGAGTACAATCTCATGTCATTTAAAATCATGCTCAATATATTTTTTAGTTTTCTAAACGGATAATTGAAAATAACAAATCAAAATATTCCTCAAATTAAAACGTTTTTGTTGCATAATATCACCTTGTATACAAATCAATTGTTTTTGTGTCACACACATGGCCAAATTCCTTGTGGTATTGAAAATCGACTGATAAATATTCAGTATTTACTTCCTAGCTTCGTTATTTTTCTACTTGCTCCAAATATAATCAATTATCTAGCAATTGTTAAAACAAAATAATGAAAAAGTAACTGAAAGGTAAATTTTAAATGAATTTATAAAATGGCTCGTTTAAAATATTGAAAGAAAGAAAGGGAAAGAAAGAATAAAATTCATTATATACTACACTGAGTAATATTTGCTGACTTTGACATTGAGCTAACTTTGTTTCATTAAAAGTCAAATTCTACTAATCTACTAAATACGAAAGTTTGGATGGATGGATGTTCGTAACTAAATCACGCTAGAATGGCTTAAGGGTCTACTACCCGCCAAGTGGCGCCCTCGTTGAATAAAAAATCGTAGCAAAGCATAGAAAATAAATAAAAGAATCCAACGTCACGTTTGTTACAAAGAGGATAAAGTATTTTTACGTTGTTAAAACAGGTCTCAAAATGTTTCGTATGTAGGCAAAAATACCAAGTACCATACTCCACACGGGCGAAGCCGCTACCAGAAGCTAGTCAATGATATATTATATTTTATTTACACTTTTTGAATGTCAAAATTTGTGCAAGAAGAAATTAAAACTTTTTTTACAAAAAATACAACAGACTTCCAAAAAAAAAAAAAAAGTGCAAAATGACTTTAATTTCGGAAGTCGGTGTTTCTGGTTTTGTTTCTTCGTTTTTTGACACCGACTTCCGAAGTTAAAGTTATTTTGCACTTTTTTTTTTTGGAAGTCTGTTCTATTTTTTGTAAAAAAGTTTTCAGTAGTGATTCCCTATTAAATTGTGTTAACAATGCATATATAAGCGATAGCAGCAATCGCGGTTGATTTGCTGTCATTTTTTGTAGAGTTCCGTTGTCTGTCTCCGAAACTCATTATCAGATCTACATGAAAAAATGCGACCAGTTCGGAACAAACTCCTTTTCGTACAAGAATTTTGCAAATCTGTCTATACATATATAACGAAGTTATGCCCGAACATACATAAAAAAAATTAACATCGGAATTGATAACCTCCTACTTTTTGAAGTCTGTTAAAAATGTAATAGATTCTTTTTGTTCATTCCATTTCTAGCCGAGTATTTGACGAGCTGTATTTCATTTATAAAATCATTCAGTACATTTGTAAACTACAGGAGCAATATACAATTATTCAGAATGGAAATGATAGCATATTTAATTAAACATTTTGCATATCATTTTATTGATAGTGTGCATGTAAATGTACTCGCATTGACGCATGCGCATGCCGCTCCCAATGACTTTGTTACACTTTTAAAAGAGAATTTTAGTGAGCTTTTGTAAATTTAAGTTTAGAGATCACAGCTGTTTATTTAATTTATTAATCAACAGTAGGTATAGTGGTAACCCACCTGTTTGTCAGTTCGCGATAAACTCAAAAACTACTGAACGGATTTTCATGCGATTTTCACCAATAGACAGAGTGATTCATGAGGAAGGTTTAGGTGTATAATTTGTATCTGTGCGAAGCTAGAGCAGATCGAAAATCACACATATCCCCTTGAGATCTAAAAGTATACATAACAGACTAACGAAAGAATGTTCTCATATTTGTTGTAAAAATAATACTATTTCATGAATTTATTTTCGTGAAACCGCAACTTCACATAAATCCTGAAGTTGCTTTTGTACGCTTTAATTAATTTTACATAACTATTTAAAACATACGTTGCCTCACTGCAATTACTATTCGCTGTCTGTATAATTCATGTGTAAAGATAATTAGATTATGTATAATAATTTAATGATTACTTTAACACCCCACGTTGGCCAGTTGTGAACATCTGCGGGCTATAATGCTGTTCCTAATTTCTAATATAGGGGTTCACATAATTATTATTCCTTGTAATTACTTCCACAGCTCTGATATTTTTATATTCTTACTAGTGACCCGCCCCACCTTCGCACGGATATAAGTTATACACTTAAACCTTCCTCATGAATCGCTCTGCCTATTGATGAAAACCACATGAACATCTGTTCAGTACTTTGTTTTGAGTTTATCGCGAACACACAGACAGACGCGGTGGGGGTTTTTTTTTTCTGGGGTGGGAAATCACCCAATGACATCTCCCGCTCTGGGTGGAGCGGGAGGGCGTGTCAGACTTACTGACTAAAACCCACCCCTGTTCCTTCCCTGCCTGAGTGTCCAGGGGAGCGGTAACTCTACCCCTAGGCATGCAGGCACCGGCCACGATGGGCCCGTCAGTGGTGGCTAACATCTCTTTGAGGCGCGCGTGGAACACTACGCGCCGTCGACTCACGGGCCTGGTGCTATATGTATATGTACCTAGTGACTATAATAAAGACAGATCTGATTTAGATACAATATGTTCTAATCTACTTATCATCGACTTAAATAATTCAAATATTCTGACATCAACTTAGTTATTGTACCTATTCGATTCACATCACCTACAGCCATCATCTTTATTATCTAGAAACACAGAACCTCAACTCTTTCATTTGCCTACTGCTTACTGATACACAAATATTGCGCTCTGCCTTGCTTGATATCAAGCTTACCTCGTCCGTATATCCTGAGCAGCATCCAAGAGAACTGCATCATGGCGTAGCCCTTGATCTCAGTCAGGGCTATGGTGTTGTACATGTCGTATATCAGCTGATGGGGGGACATCTGTAGGTCGCACACGTCGGAATCCTCCTCCTGAAATTAGAAGACAAGATCTTTATATGTTAGCATAGGAAAAATGTTGGTTGTTATAGGAATCATCATGATTTCAGTTTAACGACGTCCACTGCTGGACATAGGCCTCTCCTAAGTATCAGGGTTCTCTTTTTTTTTCAATTGAAATATGTTAAACAAAAAATACATTAAAAATTAAAGGGCTACTAGAAACGTGTTTGTTTTGCTCGTTTTAATAATGGCAACAAGCAGACGCGTATAATCTTCACGGAACCCTTCATGCGCGAGTTCGACTCGCACTTGGCCGGTTGTTTTAGTCTATACTAATATTATACAAAAACTGTTTGTAAGTTTGTACGTAGGGGGTAATCTCTGGAACTAATGATCCAATTATATATTTTTTTCACTGGAAGAATATTATTTGTGGGCGCTATTGGCTATAAAAGTAATACTTATAGACTGTATTTTCAAAATTCACGCGGACGAAGTTGCGGGTGAAGTGCTAGTAATTAGTAGAAAAACATTCTTCACCGATCCTAAAAAAATAGGGATAAAGGCTGCAGGGCGATCAGTTTACAATAAGCTAAATAGACTAAAACTGGCCAAGTGCGTGTCGGATTTCGCACATTAAGGGTTCCGTAGTATACAGGGTGTAACGGAAAGGTGTGATCATATTTTAAGAACTGCATCTGCCCATCGATATGAACAACTTTCTTCAAGAAATTCCGAGGAAATTCTAAAAAAAAATTTTTACCTCCCATACAAATCTTGATCAGCTGATGATAACTTTGTATGGAAAATCCAAATTTTTTTATGGGTATTTTCTATTTTTTCTTAGAGAAAGTCGTTCATTTCCATGGGCAGAATCGGCTCTTAAAATATGACCACACCATTCTGTTACATCCTGTATATTGGTATTTGATAGTAAAGTAAACGTAATAATAAATATTATCACTAAATTTCTAGTTCGTAGGTCAATGGGAAGTTAAAAAATTCTTCGTAACAAAATTTTGTGACAGACGAAGAACACACAGACAGACACGTGAGTGACAACAATAGGGCTACGTTTGGACCCTTCGGGTACGGAACCCTAGAAACCTTATTACGAAATGATTATGCAAGACATGACTAAGAAAATATAAACGTTACATCTATTGTACTAAAGAAAATTATTGTAATCTTATTTAAACCGAGGTATTGTTCTTATTATGTCATTTTTGACTAAAAAAGACTAAAGCGTAAGGAAGTAAATAAATTCCTTTGTGTGACAGTCATTTTTACTACACAAAATTACCTATGAAGTCATCTTTGCGAGTAAGCAAATTATGAGTAAAGTGTATCAAATACCTGTGGGAATAGTCAACTTTGTATTGATAAAGATAAGTTATGTTTATATTATGATATCGTTATTTTCTTTGCCGGACAGATTCTGGGAAAACCGGGAGGGCGTACATGTTGATAAATGAACTTTATACTGTTTATTAATACTGTACTTTTCGATTGGAATATCAGCGAAGTATATTGCTCTATAAGAAACTAGAAAAACAGTAGTTTTTCTGGTGCAATCGGTATAAAAAATGCTTGATGCGTGCTGGTCACGCGTTGTCCTCATAAAACTAATCATGTCTAATCAATCTAATTGGATACAGTCGTTACAATTTATGTTAAATAAACAACGACGTATTATCTAACTCGCAATGAAGTTAAGTGGTGAAAAAAGTAAGTAAACAGTAAAAAAAAAACAATTTTTAAAACAAGCTTTTAAATTCATTCATCATCTGCCATACAATAAAATGCCTGGAATGGACAGAAACTAATAATAGACCTAAATTCTATTTAGAATAAAACATGTATAGTGAAATTATTCTTGACTTTGTTTAACTAGGGTAAAAATATAACGATCACTAAATATGTATATTTAACTTGATATCCGCTTATATTTTTACGGAAGTCGTGTTTATTTGACATGAGTAAGTGACATTCAGCCAAAGAGGAATCATCAAATAATTCACATGGAATTATTTTATACATTTAGTGCACTGTTATCATTAATTTAGTATTATACGATCTATATGTACCGTAAGTCTATTTAAAATAGTCTAAGCTTGTCAATATTAATTCAAATCAATTATTTTTTTAAATAGAAAACGTATCTAGGCTGTATGAACCACATGTCCTTTGCTTTAGTGACAGTTTGACATTACTGCTCATGTCAAATAAACACGACCTCCATATAAATATAAGCGGATATCAAGTGAAATATATTTAGTGATCGTTATATTTTTACCCTAGTTAAACAAACTTAAGAATTATTTCATTATACCTATTTTATTCTAAATAGAATTAAGGACTATTAGTAGTTTCTGTCCGTTTCAGGCATTTTTTGTGCATTCCCCTATCGTATCTGTGCTGTTGACAGTTGAACAGTTCCTCTATCTGAAGCTAATTATGAATGTCGATTCAGGTCATACTTAAGGGCGGTAGGCCCTTAAGCACGACCTAAATCGACTTTGCTACGATTTTTTATTCAATGAGGGCGCCACTTGGCGGCTATATACGCCTTAACATATAAATGTATTCTCATCGGAACTGAAACATCATGTAAAAACAATTCAACTCCGTAGGGTAAGAGAAAGTGGTTCTAATTGAGCTTGTAAGGTTAATAAAAGAAAACAAACATTGCAAATTACACTAAAGTTTGTAAAAACGGTTCCGAACACTTTATTCGAGTTTAAAATATTGCCTAGGATATCTCGTAATACAGCTATGAATCAGTGTATATAAATTGGCGCGTTTGTAATTTTTTCTTGCCACAATCTAACCTACTTATTTCTCCTTCATGCGGGTTAAGCATAGATAATATTTTGTTTAAATAACCATACAGTACTGGACATAAGCCGATTAGTATGTTGACAAGTCATACGTCACGTTAGCATATACAATGCATATGTAACATGTAATTGCTCGACAAAAACGGGATAATTAGCGGATTGCATTCCTTTCCTCATCATGACCTACCGGTGTGCAATTATGATGTTTTTGCTAATAGAATAACCTGCTACTTCTGAAAGACACCAACTAGACAACTTTCATGTGTTGTATTCATGGGTTCATGGGTGTTTTTAGATGTAAAAATACAATGCCTACTTTTGAAACTATTCTTTTTTTACATGAGGTCATAAACGCCCATTATCCTTTAAGCAATTTATGTTTTTCACGACCGATAGTTGTCTTCTTCTCTTTAGTCAAATGGTACGACATTTTTTCTAATAATGAACTACGTACTGCGTTTATTTTCAAAACTAGTTTCTGCTAGCGGCTTCACATCGAAAATCATCCCAAGGGAACATACTCCTGTGATAAAAAGCATCATATGTGCTGTTCCAGACTATAATCTATCTCTGCGCTAAATTTCATCCAGATCCGTTTAGCCGTTCTGGTGTGATTGATTCGAATCCATCCATCCATCTAAACATTCGCATTTATAATAATTAGTAAGATAACGTTGTGATAATCTGTTTCGTTTGGAATAATG
This sequence comes from Polia nebulosa, assembly GCA_951329385.1. Classification (NCBI taxonomy): domain Eukaryota; kingdom Metazoa; phylum Arthropoda; class Insecta; order Lepidoptera; family Noctuidae; genus Polia; species Polia nebulosa. Next base: position 31,673,335 of record OX589594.1, read on the forward strand.
AAACCTTAGCTACTTAGTAACAAGTATATAATGTAAGTATACAGTTTTAACTTTCACGTTTCGTACTTTATGATTGGCATTCTCGAGTGCCTCAGCGAATATTTAAGTAGTGAAAATTTCGTTTCGTTTTTCATTTGTACCATTTAGGTACTAATGACGATCCCAACATTCCGACCTTTTGATAACATTTTAGTACTCAGATTAATAGCGGTATTTAAAATATTTTTACACGTCTAGGTAAAATGAACGCGCGCCATGTTAAAATAACCTGCTTTTTGATATCCAAATATTCGCTGTCGTCGCTGTAAATAATGAGGGCATTGCTTCAATGAACGCGAACAAAATACGATTACTCAATACACTTACAATACAAACAAGAAGCCTAAATGCGACGTTCTCCAAAAATAATCATGTTATTATTGGGAAATTATAAACATTCCGATTGTTTTACCTTAAAACATTAGGTCACTGACATGTTGCACTCAAGTTGCCATTGTTGTTCTCGTTCTACCCCAAACGTTATTATTACTCAGTAACTTTACCTGGAGTGCTGAGCGGAAAATATCTCCGTGCTCCAAGAAACCGTGGATTTTCCTCACAGCCTGGGCCACAGATGTCTTCGGGTCCATGAGGACAGATTCGGCCATGTCCAGCCACTCTTTGACGGGCGCTGGCACTGTACCAGGCGACGCCTGGTGTTTCACGAACTCTATGAAGTTCATGTAGAATCCGTCCACGACCTGCAGCTTCTCCGACACTTTGCCCCATAACCACGAGTTTAGCGTCAGTCTCTTAGGCCTTGGAATTAACTCGATCTGCTCGTTCAGCGCGTAGAACGTCTTTGTCAGTTCGACGTCCCCGCCAAGGCCGGAGTCCCTCCACATAGGGTCCGTCACGTTCCTCCATAGCTCCTCTTCTATGTCGTAAAACTTCTGTCGAACTAAGTCTGTCGGAGTAAGCTCTGTGGCTAACCCGACTGCGAACAGCGCAAAAAGCGCTGCGTTTCTCATTGTGGCACTGCGGAGGTGAAACGTTTTGTGACGCGGCACGAGTTACACTGACTGACGCGAAGTGAGGGGACCGCCGGAACGCTGTGAGTGGGGTCGCTCTAGTGATGGACCGTGCAATGCGTAAGCTCGGTAATAGCTATCGATGTTTTATTTCAAATAAACACTTCACGCGTTTTGTTCGAATGGCGTGTCAATCGAAAATGAAATGCTAAACGTTCGTTGTTTCTGTTCCATTCCCGCGTTTGTCCTTTGAAGCGTATAATGTAATTTGCATTGTTTGTTATCGGAGTTACCGTGACTTAAAGAAAAACCTTTAATTGTTAATCACATCATTGTTTAGTTGTACTTTAATTGGGGACATTGTTGAATTCTCTTTGATAATTATTTACAATGCTTAACCACCAATTCGGATGTAAAGACATGCGTATGTACGTAAGACTATATTTTTTAGAAACCAGTAAGTATTGAAAGCTATGAAACATTAATTTGTAATAGCTGACCATTATTATATGATTTTCACATCAAGCCATATCGATATCGATTAGATACACTTTCGCTGACCCCATCCTTACGCACCCGCATGTTAATACTGTTAGCTGTGCTATAACAAATCTGTTCCTGTTTTAATTCTTATCACCACGGAATAAGACACAAAATTATTCATCAGCTCCGGTATAGTTATGTTGGTAACAGTAGCATTGTTATTATTATTTGCTCATTACATGTGCGGTGTCAGCTGGCAACTCCCGCGCAATATGTCTAGCGCTGATATATTTTTTACACACACATGGCACTTGAGACTTATGTTTTCTTTGTTTAGTTCTGAGAATTCGATCTACATAGAAACAGGTTGTCTTGGAAATCTGTATGTAAAATCCGTGTTTCCGGAATGAATCATAGCGATTAAAATACTTGGACCACGAACATTTTAATTTTTGTGATGACTAACACCTTACACCGGGAGTGGTCTGTTGGTCAATCACATCCGAAAAAAAAAACAAAAGTCACATACTATCCTACTTAATATTATAAATGCGAAAGTTTGTATGTTTGTGTTTCAATCACGCAAAAACGGCAGAAGGGTTTTGAATGAAATTTTGAACACAGATAGATTATAACCTGGATTGAAACATAGGCTACTTTTTAACACGCAGGTGACGCCGCTAGCAGAATCTAGTATACCTATACATACGACTAATCAGCCTTATAATGTTTTTCAATGAGGGACTCTGGCCTCCATACTGTGAGTGGGAACTGGGAATGGGCCGTAAACCACCACGCGAGCCCAGTGCGGGTTGGTGGATTTCACATGTCTTCGAATTTTTGGTTCTAGTCACATAACATATTAAAACAAGTTAGTTGTTAACGTCACAAAGAATGTGCCTAGTACCTAACTACATTTGATTCGATGAGCAAATTCCTAGCTATGTAATTTAATAGCCGTAAAAGAAAACGTAAAACGTCTTTCATGGGCATTTACTAAGAATGTGCAATAATATTTGACATAAATAAAACCAATATTAAGTAATGTCTTTTAAATGATCGAAAGTTAACTATAATATCACTAAATGCTATAAAACAATGTAGCGTCTGTCTGCCTGTCTGTCTGTCCGCGATAAACTCAAAAACTTCTGAACGGTTTTTCATGCAGTTTTCACCAATATACAGATGGATTCATAAGGAAGGTTTAGGTGTATAATTTGTACCCGTGCGAAGCTGAGTCGTGTCGCTAGTTTATCAATAAACGAAGTCATGTGCTAAACTTAGTCAACTGTCTTCACAAATTAATGTCAATAATGATAATTTAATTTGAGTACTTATTAATTATTGCAATGTTTAATAGTCTCTGCGAGTATGTTTATTGTTTATCGATACATCTTCATTACAAACGTCATCTCTTTATTACGAGGTTATTGTAACTTATATTGTTTTCTAGCGGAGTGAATGGAACTGAGCAGAGCAAATGAATCAGCGTGAAGCAAAGTATGCATAGCTGCATTCAGTTAGCTATTAGTCTATTATTTACATGTTAATACATGGCATTTAATTAATTCTAAGCACTTCCGCATGATGACAGAGATTATGAAGTTTAGTTACCGTGTTATATTATGTTGCCGTATCATATCAATTGATACCCGGGCCTGCGGACGGCGACTAATGGGTAGCTCGCCGTCCGATCAGCACCAGGCCTGAGAGTCGACGGCGCGTAGTGTTCCACGCGCGCCTCAAGGAGTTGTCAGCAATAAGGACGGGGCCCGTCATGGCCGATGCCTGCCCGGGGGTTGAGGATAAATTCGAAACAGAGTTACCTCGCCCCTGGGCACTCAGGGCAGGAAGGAACAGGGGTGGGTTTTAGTCAATAAGAGTCTGACACGCCCTCCCGCACCACCCTAGGGCGGGAGAAGTCATTGGATGATTTTCCACAGCAAAAAAAAAAATCATTTCAATTGATCACAATTTTTTTTCCAACATGGCTATTTAGGTCTCGAAAAAGAAATATTGACTTCAAAGTTTCAGTAAATCTATTTTGAGACGACCTCCTAAAAAAATAGCACTTAGAATGTCAGCCAAATTGCTGTACTACAGGACATAGGCGCCTCAAAAAAGTCTTATCAATACTACAATAAATCTTTATAGCAACTATTCATCATCATCATCATTTCAACCGAAAGACGTCCACTGCTGGACGTGGCTTTCCCTCCAAGTGTCGCCACCACGACCAAACAAAAACCGAAATCAAATGTTACGTTTAAAAAAAAATATTACTTGTTACTGACAGCCTCTATAATCGCCTATCATGCTAGCCAAAGGCCTATGCCTTCTCAACTGTTCTAACCAAATAAAAAATCATCATCATCAACTTCCTTTTCTTTCATATAACTCCTCACAGTATCCATCCATCTATTCCTTGGCCTCCCTCCCCCTCTCCATCCATCCATGTATATATTCATAACTCTTTTAGTTACATGTGTTGCATCCCTCCTCTTCACATGACCATACCAAGATAAGCGGTTCCTTTTCAACTTTTCTTTCACTGGCGTCAAAATATTATGACCAAATAAAAAATCTATGAAAAAAAAAAAATAGTAAGTCACCTCTCTAAGGCCCGTGCCATAAAACAATATTTTCATTGATCCGACACCGGTGTAGTGTTGTGCGTTATTATGAGGAAGCGCCAATTACCGTGTGTTGCCGGTCGGCGCGGGCGCAGGGAGTGGTGTCTGCGACTTTACAGTGGGGCATTGCATCAAGTGGTGACGTCAGAATAGACTGCATATATTATGATCTTTTTGAACAAATGTTTGTATGACCTGACAGATACTGCTGTTGTTTGATTTTCGAAAAGGTAATAAAGAATGTAAGTAGGTATCACACATTTTTGCTCCTATAAACGGAGGAAGACCCGAGAAATGGTGAATGGGATTGTGTGTAAGGTGATTTTGCTAGATGACTACTGAGATGACAGACGAATAATGGAGAAGTATGGAAGAATATCACATTTTTGTTGCGCCTACCTCAAATAACCAAATATAACTTGGGATAAGTGAGCAGAGAATGATGATGAAATCGTTTTTTTTATCATCACTAGGCTCGCGTTTGCCCACTATCTTACCTGATGGTAAGCCATGATGTGGTCGAAGATGGAGCACGCTTGCCTAGAAAGTAACCTATTCACATAGTCCTCACAAACTTTTTAGAGCGATTTTTTAACAGACTTCTAAAAGGAGGAGGTTCTCAATTCATCTGTTCGATTTCTCTGCAATTTGTGAATAGATTTTGATGATTCTTTTTTTGTTCGGTAGGTCATACTTTAGAGGTAGTCCCATATAAATTTTATCGAAATTGATTCAGGACTTTTTGAAAAAAATCAACATAAACAAAAAATATGTATACACAGATCACGTTTTGGTTGTCTCCAATTATTCCACGTTATTGGGGTTATCCATTCGGGCATAACTTTATTATTTAGTTTTAGTTCTGGGGTACAACAAATAAAAAGTGAAAAATAGAAAAATTTCGTAAGTCGGTGTCAAATAACGACGACAAACAAAATACAAACACCGACTTTCGAAATTAAAGTTATTTTGCAATTTTATGAAGTCAGTTGTATTTTTTGTAAAAAAGTTTTTTATTATATATGAGATAACATGGAACTCAATTATTGCTTGTTGCTTAATCTCGAATGCACTGAAACATTTACTCTTTTATTTGCTTGCAAACGAAGGTCGGGTATTAAAATCGTAGTCTAATTAGATAATTACCCTTTAAGAGGGAACAGGGCCTGCGAGGAATTTACAAAATAGGTATTTGAAGAAACTTGTCACGATGCGGGTGCTGGAGGTAAAGGTGACACGTAGAAAACAAGTAATATTTGTATTTTAAATTAAAAAAGGTAGGAAAGAACGTAATTTTGGAATACAGGTCAAAAAATAAACAGGCTTTAACACTGCCTTGTTACAAACTATTGCCATCGTACTCCCTCAAGCCTGCCCCGTAGAGTGCAATAGAGACAGCTGCAACTCAGACCGGTTTTATCACAAAATTTTTGACGAGATCGACGTTTCGTATTCCCCTTTTTTCTTTTATCTTATTTTCTGTACTTATTAGTTGCTAAAAAAAAGAAAATGACAGGGACGTGTCAACAGCAGACCTTGACTTTATGAAAAAAAATGATTGCTCTAGAGGCATTATTCAGGAAGAAAAAAGGGGAATACATTTGTATGGAGAATCGCAGCCCCTGTTCCCTCTTAATTTGTTATTTACGTTTAATTCTTGTGCTTAGCTATTACGTTTATTGATCCTACTAATATTATAAATGCGAAAGTTTAATGGATTTATGTATGGATGTTTGTTACTCAATCACGGCAGAACGGCTGAACGGATCTGGATGAAATTTGGCACAGAGATAGATTATAGTCTGGAATAGCACATAGGCTATAAATCGGGGGAAGTACTAATACGCGGGCGAAGCCGCTGGCAGAAGCTAGTTCTTTTACAAAAGATTGAATATTTTAATCCACATTAATCATTATGACAAATGTTAAGCACAGAATTAACACTGGATGGATGAAATGGCGGCAGGTCACCGGGACTATCTCCGACTCCCGCAATCTCCTTACACTTAAGGGGAAGATTTATAAAACCATGGCCAGACCTGCTGTCTTGTATGGTTTAGAATGTTGGGCCACAAAAGAGATGAATGAAAAGCAATTGCATGCAGCTGAGATGTGAATACTAAGAGCGATGTGTGGTGTTACGCGCATGGATAGAATTAGGAATGAGTATATAAGAGGAAGTCGGAAAGTGGCACCGCTGACTTAAAAGTTTAGTGTGGAAATCGGTTGTCGTGGTATGGGCATGTGATGCGGAGGAATGAAGAAAATGTCGTGAGGAAAGTCTTGTGTATGAATGTGGATGGCTATAAGAGTAGGGGAAGACAAAAAAAACGATGGTTGGACTGTGTGAAAGAGGATATGGGTAAAAAGGGGGTGACTACAGAGATGACGACTAATTGAGGAGTATGGAAGAAAAAGACATGTTGCGCCGACCCCAAATAAATTAGGATAAGGGCAGGAGAATGAATGATTATCATTATGACAAGTTCTAGTTAAAAGATCCAGAAAAAATCATGATTTTTTTAACTCCGTTTTCCAAGTACCATAGATAGCCTAAACAAAGCAATTAGGTCAGTTAAGGTTTCTGATTTTATTGCAAGAACGTGTCTGACTGCCAATGTAGAATCTCCTTATCTTAGCTAGCACTATGACGTAATCTAGCTCTTTGTTCATCCTATGACGATTTTGGAAGTGAAAACTTCTTTAGGCGTGTTGGGCATTTTTGAGATCGGAAAAAACTATTGAACTCGCGCGTCACCGTCACCGACCGTCGTAGCACTCGTAGCGGATTGTTTTCATTTGAAGTGAAAACCGACGTGGGGATTTTGTTCAAGTTTTCACTTCTGTCTGTACTTCCGGAGTGCCAGTTTTTTTTTTACTGTATGCCTATCTTGTAACAAACAAGATCAGCATACAGTAAAAAAAAAACTTTTAAGCTAAATGGATCTTATTTTCGTGTCGTGGTACATTTAATAATTTTCATTTGTATTTTATTAAATTTTTTTATTAGTTTTTTTTCTTGTTATTCTTTTCTTACAATAGTATAGATTCTTACACTTCAGCAGATGAGACAGTTTGATCAGGAGCACCATACTCGCACTCTGTATTAAATAGTTCGATGATACCCCACTTCGCCAAATTGACGCATTCACGCATTGGGAATATTCAGTAACGCATAATAAATAGATATAAACATTTTTTTATTGGAACACGCTCAGAAATAACAAGGGATAAGCTCCCTCCATCGTCGACTTTGCCTCTGTCACCTGTGACCTAGACTAGAGCCAAGAGCTTACTCATCTAAAATAAAAATAAAAAAAAATTGTTTCGCACAATTTCCTGAAACTACTACTACTGAAAACATAAATTTTAATATTTCAAGGTACTCAACTGTGAAATTATTATATTCACGAGAAAAATAACTAACACGAACATTTTTTTAAAAGGCTTATTGGATATCTCAATATTGCTGAAATGATTCATCAGGATTTACTACCTTTGAAAGCAAAGTATGAGTCAAGTGCCCTCCCTTTATAGAGTACGACTTTGTTTTATACTATGTAGTGATAAACGAAACTGGTTTGTGATGAACGTGAAGAAATTGTTTATAATATAAATGCGAAATGTTCATGATGCGTCAAACCCGCTTTTGTTAAAGGCGAACTACTTTACCAATGTGTAAGTTTGATTTTTTAATGCGAATTTAAAAAAAAGCATTTATTTAAATCATATAAATTGTACGTCTAATTATCATTCATGTATCATTTACTTAACAGAAACACTTTTACGGGAAAATAGATAGATTTTATACAGATGGGTAGGTAGTTTAGGGTACATTTTGCTGATTCACTAAACAATATTAAAGCACTAACTTTATTTCTTTATTTTTAACCACAACTGGTCAATTTTAAATGCAAAATTGCAACCTGGAATTTCATTTATTTTGTGGTTTATGTTATTTTATTTTTAAAATTACCCTATATTGTCCCACTGCTGGGCAAAGGTGTCCCCTATCTCTTCAAACACTCTTTTACTCGTGCCAACTCCACCTGAAATTCTATTTCCGTCGCCATGTGCATCATAGATCATGTCCATTGACAACCATTGATCTTTGATAATCTAGACTATACGGCGCGTAACGGAAAGGTGTGGTCATATTTTAAGAGTTGCATCTGCCTATGGATATAAACAACTTTCTTCAAGAAAACCTGAGGAAATTCTCAAAAAAAAATTGGGAATTTTTTATTTTTTTTAGAGAAAGTTGAACTGGTTCTCAAAATAAACCACACCTTTCCGTTACACCCTGTACTGTACATATCTTTACCATCATCCTAATATCAGCTATAAGCTGACCATTGCCAGAAACATGCCCTTCTTTCACATCCTTCCACTTCAAATCTACAATAAAATGTAATTGTATGTCATGACATTTTGTTTTGTCATTGTTAGACGTATGTCGGGTCAATGCCAGCCTCGCTAGAGGAAGTATCGCCAGGATACGATACGACCTTTATCACATCCTACACCATTCCGTATCATGTTCTGGCTAGCTCCATTGTTTTTTAGTAAATCATTGGGTGACATTCACTTTGATATACTTTTTAGGGTTCCGTACCCGAAGGGTTCAAATCTAGCCCTGTTGCTGTCACTCACCCGTCCGTCTGTCAGTCTATCCATCTGTCACAATTTTTTTTCCGAAGAATTTTTTAACTTCCCACTGACCTATGAACTTGAAATTGGGTGCTCATGTTGTGCGAAGTCCGACACACATTTGGCCGGTCTTTTTTAATTTAACCCCCCCCCACCCCCCTTCCCCTCCCCCTTCCATATCTATACTAATGTTATAACGAGGTAAAGTTTGTGAGGTTGTAGGGGGTAATCTCTGGATCTAATGAACCGATTTTGAAAATTCTTTTATCAGTAGATAGCCATGTTATTTGTGAGTGTCATAGGCATACATTTATGAAATCCACGCGGAGGAAGTCACGGGCGAAGTGCTAGTCAATAATAACTGGGCGTATTGAGACAACAGACTAGGGAACGTGCACGGCGTAGTCTGTGCCATCTAGTGAAGTAAATTCAAAACGTTTACCCTTTAAGGCCCTACTCACGGTCCAGTGGCGCCCTCATTGAATCGTAGCATAGCACAGATAATAAATATTAAAAAATCACAAACAGGTCTCAAAATGTTTCGTATTTAAAGTAGTAGGCAAAAGTGTCAGAAACGGCCGTTTTTGGTACTTTTGCCTACTACTTTGGATACGAAACATTTTGAGACCTGTTTTAACTAAGTAAAAATTCTTTATCCTCTTTGTAACAAAAGTGAGGTTGGATTTTTTAATATTTATTTTCTGTGCTATGCTACGATTTTTTATTCAATGAGGGCGCCATTGGACCGTGAGTAGGGCCTTAAAAACTTGTCATTGATTTTTCCGTGTCACATATGTATACACACACGCATCATGCACATATATTATGCAGCACGCGTAACGTAGACTGCCATCTATTGAGTGAAATCCGCAAGTTGTACTGTAGAAATACTTGATATTGACATTTATGTGGCGCCATCTATAGTTCCTGCACGCTCCCTATATTATCTAAACTAAACCAGTAGTTCTATCTATATGGTACTATGATTTCCGCACTCGTGGTGGTGAAACATATTTGTGCGTGGGCCGTAGCGGTCAAAAAAACCCTTAGCTATTTCCAAATTTCTTCCTCTTAAGATTTCGCAGAATTTAATTGGTTTTACCTCGTATAACACGAAGAATAGAAATTATTTGTATACAAAAACTGTAACGGTAGCTGTCTATCGGAAATGAAGGGTTGTGTTATTTAAAATTTTCCCTGTGTTGTAATGTTCAAATAATTTCCCACCGCAGCTAACAAACAGGATGAAAACGACTGACAGACACCTTCCATATTTTTAAGGTTCCGTACCCGAAGGGTATAACCAACGGGACCCTATTACTAAGCCTCCGCTGTCCGTCCGTCTGTCTGTCTGTCAGCGGACTGTAATCTCATGATCCGTAATTGATAGACAGTTGGAATTTTCACAGAATGTGTATTTCTGTTGCTGCTATAACAGCAAATAGTAAAAATCGTACGGAACCCTTCGTGTGCGAGTTAAACTCGCACTCAACCAGTTTTTTTGGTTCTTTTTGCTCGATCTCAATAATGGCAACAAGAGACTTGTATGATCTTTTACGATGGTACGGAACCCTTCATACGAGAGTCCGACTCGCACTTGGCCAGTTTTTCACTCCACAAATAACACTATTCTCACAAGTTATATAACTTATATTGTTCAATACATTTCTCACGGTAAAGTAGTTATAATTTGTAACACAGAAAACCCATCACAACTACCGACTTTTTTTGCTTGTGAGTGACATAATCTCATACGTAGCTGAAACTGTTTTTATATTATTACTGAGCTTTTAATGTTTATTTTAAACTGCTTCCCAGGGATGTTATACTTTACTCAAAAACTGACAAACAAGCCATAAATAGAATTTTAAACAAAACTGGTTTCTATTTCGTGTGTTAAGTTTTCTTTATTAACATCATCTATATGAATCATTGACACTTTATACCAAACAGAAATAGCTACTACTTGTGCCCGATACGATCGTGCATTGGTTTTTAATAAATCTTCAATGCTGACAGAAGTGACAGACTGACCTAAACAGCCTAGCAGCTTACGGCCTGGTTTGCGCAAACCTAAAATGGAAACGCGACAAACCTAATTTTAAATAATACTATCATCAAAATGATGAAGAAAGCGCACCAAAACAGCATCATAAATGTAGTTAATAAACATCAAAATCCATATCTTTATCAGATTTGATTCCCACATCCTTTAAAGGGGAGTAAAGTTCAAATAAATATGACCGCGGAGTCCAAATTACGCTGGTTATCACTGTTGACAAATAAAGCAAGCGTCAATTGTTTATCAAGGATACAGTTATTAGGACCAGTGGCAATGGAGCTCTGCGGCCCAGACAGAGTTGTTTGACCCTTCTATGACTCATCCTTTACTGTTAGCAAATCATATCTTGTGGGGCAGATGGTTGATTTGTAGTATTCTCAAAATTATGAAGCTTAGCTGAAGAGTTGGTGACGTTATTCGCAGCTGTTTGGAATTTAAAAAAAACCCACCGAGGGTCTCGTACAAGCTTGCGGGACGCGGGTATCTAAATAATTCGGGAATTGAGTTTCGAAAATTTATGCCAGAAAAACTTTTTTTTTAATTTTTCGGTAATTAGACGTGGTTAAAATAATTTAAAATCTGTTTGAGCTTGTGCTAATGAGGTCCTTTCATACGATGCGCCACATGATACGGTCGCCTCACTTTAAAATTTTGACCCGAATTGCTTGTATGGGGGCCTTTATTTTTTTGTGATTTAATTAAAAATTTACAGTAGTCAGACCTTTCCCTTAACTTGTGTTATAAGACCTTGCTTCTTGCCAAATTTCATGATTGCAGGACAGCGGGCAGTACCCTATAAATTTGGATTCCCTTGAGTGTCAAAATATACGTTTTTTGCGGCATAAACGGCCGTATTTATTTTTTACGTTAACTTAGAAGTTTGTTTTTTCACAGCTTCAAGCGACTGTAGACCTGAGTATATAGTTTTAATTTCAACTCGATACCTTCACTCGTTTTCGAGATAAAGGGTCTTGACAGACGGACAGACAACAAAATTATCCTATAAGGGTTCCGTTTTTTCCTTTTGAGGTAGGTACGAAACCCTAAAAATAAAATGAGCAAAAGACGACGTTAAATTGAGATCTTCATCATCATATAAAGCCCTACTTCGTACACTGTTAGACATAGGCCATTCTTTTCTTGTGCTCATCCCTACGCTCCTGTGCCGACCTCATCCAGGTACTAACCGAACCTGAGTTAAGAAGTTACTTCTGATATTTTTGACCATCACTATTGAACGCTAATACGCAAATCAGACATAAAGTCAGTACTCAGTAAGTAGGCAATGACAAAAACAAGCAACCGGTTTCTTGTGCGTCTTGCCAAAGACATTACACCAATTCAACAATGCCTACCGTGTCTTAACAGCTTGAGCATAACTTAGAACATAATTTGTTTAGACGTCATGTTAAGGGACAATTTTAAAGCAAACGGGAACTGTCGAAATGAACTTAATGCGAAGAATATTAGACCAAAATACTCCCAATTGATTTGAACAGGATACTATCTATATACTGAATCATTAGCTGTTTGTCATAAGTGAAAGTACTTAAGACCTTGCTGACAATACAGCTGTTCTACCACTACACAGTTCTAATGCCCCGTCTAATAACATTGGTTTCATAAAGATTTTCCATTAAAATAAACGTTCGGTAACTTAGTACAGTATGCTGCGTATGAGTCACGCAACAGTTGACATTGAAAACGAAGCTTCTCTTTAATTTGTGTAACATCTATTATGTGTGCCCGCATGACGAGAGCTAATGATACGAACCGACGGTTTAGAGCCGGATACAACAATACTAACGTTCTATAAAAAATGCTGAATGGAAGAGCGTCTATTTTTGTTTGTAACAAACCTGTAAGTCATCCATTAGCAGATGCAATAACCCTCGTCCCAATAAATTCTTGTGGGGAGGCACGACCAGCGCGTGCACTCGCTCCAGCAGGCCTGGCAGCGCGCCGGGGTCGTGCGACACGCACCACTCCGCGAAGTCCTGTAACGTGCTCCTCTCCAACTCCTGCTGTAACCCCACGTACTCGCGCATCTGCCTGTTTGACCACGCGACCCTATTCAACAGGTCCGACATCTCGTGCAACCGCAGCTCTAACCTAGTCGGCTTATTGCCCTTTTTAGCTAAAATCATCGCGACCGCACCAACTTTCTGCACACTGAGTTCAAGTTTTTCGATCGATCGCGAGACCACCGCGAGTCGTGCCAGAATCTCCCGCTCTCGTCTCCGGACCACGGGCAGGTCCACACCGCCTGTCGCATTGAACTGCTTGCCGAACACATCCCAGGAGTTGAGCACCTCTTCGCCTACTTCCTTGCCTAACTTGAGTACGTCGATAACCTCGTCGACGAGAGCGCGCGAAGAGTTCGCGAATACGAGTAGAACGAGAAGCGCACAAAAGGTGCGCGAGCGTCGGACGAACATGGCGGCTGACGCGCACCCACTGATGTAGCGCGCTCGAGGTCGTGGGGTTGCCAGGACACACCACGAAATTACCCAGAACACTATAAAACTATATTCACTATTTTTTTTAAATTAATTTTTAAAACAGCTTTCCGTGAACCCCTATGCGTTAATTCAATAACTTGCTTACGCGCCTCACCACTGACTCAGACGTGAGATACCATAGAACTGACCGAGCAAGTTTCATATAACTTTACCGTTGCTTTAACTTCGCACGCTCTCATTGGTGGGATCTTGTTTCGCTAAGTGTTAGTGAAAGTTATTTTTAACTTACGATGCCTTAGATGACTAATTCTTATCTTTGTGTTTGTTTAATAGTAATTTAACTGTTAAAAAAAACAAATAGTTAATCATTTGTCAATAAAAAAACGTGGATGACCGCACTGCCCATTTGAATTGTTTGCGAAAAAGAAAATAAAATCTAATTACTCATGGCAAGTAACTCCGTTAACCTTTTAGTCAGCTGTAGTTTTTTGAAATTCAGAGATAGATGAGATTTATTGTTGTTTTAATGGCGTTATTATGTATTAACGTCATTATCTACCGAATTTAATTTAACCCTGTATATGAGAAAGTCCCCTAATCAAGTAAATATTTCGTAACGCTAGCAACACTGTGCGGTTGTCAAGAAAACGGTTGCCGCCTCCCCGTAAGTCAACATTACACATTTTGGAACACTTTCCATTTCTATGTCAGAATGACCCATTTTTTTCCAAAACGTTTTAAATGATAAAGGACTGACTTTTGGTTGGAATTTTTATTATTAAGGACCTACCCACATATTTTGAAAGGATAAATTAATGAGAATTTTTGGAGGATGCCTTTTAGCAGGTAACAAGTAAACAATGGTATGGTTTTTGTTTCTAACGTAAATATCGTATCTGAATTGACTATGATATCTAGAAATCATTTTTATATTTTTACGTGCTACACGAATCTATTATAATTAAATAGGGTATGATAAATGATAAATGATGTTTATTCAGTAAATAGGTTACAAGGAACACTTTTACACGTCAATGTTTTTTGTCAGCTAGATGAGGCCGGTGTTTCCTAGCTACTACCCTGAGAAGAAACACCGAAACAAACTCAGATGATCTATGATCTATGATCTGTAGAGATAGACTTTAAAAGGCCCAAGTGCTTCAAAAAAATCGGCCAAGTGCGTGTCGGACTTCGCACATTTTGGGTTCCGTAATAAAGGTGGGAATTATCAAAGAAAAAATTTATTTATCAATATATTGGTATTTTTAGTACGATATACGTAATAATAAATATTATCACCAAATTTTAAGTAACTAAGTCAATGGGAAGTTAAAAAATTCATCGGAACAATATTTTGTGATAGACGACGGACAGACGGACAGTTATAGCAATAGGGCTCCATTTGGACCCTTCGGGTACGGAACCCTAAAAATAACACAGATTTACTTGCTAACACGAGGTTAAATAATAATTATTTCATAGATATTAGGGACCGTGTTAGCTACTAACTCGATTTATATAACTCGTTAACCATAAGTCAATTTTAAAATTAAATACTGAACGGATTCTAAATTAAAATTCTCCATGGAATTTTTTGATTTGATTTAAAAACTCGCTGATCTGTGTTTAAAGCTAATCACATGTTTTTTTTTTTAAGTATGGCCACTAAGTTAACCCTGGTTGGCGCAAGTTTAAGACTTAGGGCAAATTTTACCATTCGCTCTATAAACTAAGTTTTACTGAACTAAGCTTAGCGTAAAAAATAAAAACCATAAAAAAGATTATAGTCAGTTTACCATAAAAGATAGACATATGCTGTAGCGGACTTTTTTTAGAACTTTAAAAGGAGAACAATTCCGTCATACATAATTTTTGCGTAACTTTAACCGTTTACGCAGCGCACGCAACTGAAGCTCTCAAAAGGATTTTTTTCCGTTTTTGCCACATTTTTCATTGATGCTCTGCTCCTGTTGGTCGCAGCGGGATGTGATATTTCCTCGATAAATAGACTATTCTACTCAAAAATATTTTTTCAATTCGATCGAGTAGTTCCTGAGATTAGCGCGTTCAACCAAACAAACAAACAAACTCTTCAGCTTTATGACAGCGGCTAAACGTGTTTAAGCTCGCTTAAACGCGTTTAACTGGGCGTTTAGAATTGGTGAAATCGGCCCTTAGTTACATAATTACGACGTGTAAATATATACCTAACAATTTTTTTTTATAAAGTGTACATTGGTGCACACAAGGTATACGCTGCCATATCAAATATATTATACTTATCATTCTAAGAAGTATTATAATAATTAATGCTCATATTATGAGAGTGTGATATTCTACTGCGTATCAGAACTTATATTTCGGCCTACTCATGAGAAAATGTAAGGAGATACAAAGGGTATGTTTCACAGTGTCCTAACTCTTGATAGGCATTTATTTATTTGAAGTATTTGCGTTGCTATAAAAGTTAAAAGTGACGGCTGGGCGTTTTTGGGGGACTGTATGTGGAACTTTGACGTTCAACTCAAAGTTTGACGTTCAGGCTCTTACTGACTAAAACCCACCCCTGTTTCTTCCCTGCCTGAGTGCCCAGGGGTGCGGTAACTCATGTTGAGAATTTATCCGCTATCCCAAGGCGTGCAGGCACCGGCCACGATGGGCCCCGTCAGTGGTGGCTGACAACAGCATCTCTTTGAGGCGCGCGTGGAACATTACGCATCGTCGACTCACGGGCCTGGTGCTGATCGGACGGCGAGCTACCCACTGCTCGCCGTCCGCAGGCCCGGGTTGGCTCTCAGCCTAGTTTGAATAAATAACTTTTGATTTTGAACAACATTATTGCCTCCTTTTAAGACGGCGAACGGGTTGTAATGAGTAACCAAAACAGACAACGTTCTGAATTTTTAACCGACTTCAAAGAGGAGGAGGTTATCAATTCGGATGTTTGTTTTTTTTATGTATGTTAGGACGGAGTTAACTCCGTCGTAAATAGACGGATTTGCAAAATTATTTTCTTGTTTGAAAGGGCTTTATTCCGAAATGGTCCCATTTAAATTTCATATAGATTGATGATGAGTTTCGGAGACAGACAACGGAACTCTTCAAAAAATGACAGCAAATCAACTGCGGTTGCCGCGATCGTATGTCTATGTAGTGTTAACACAATTTTATGGGGAACCACAACTTAAAAGTGCAAAATAAAAATATTTTACAAAAAAATAGAACCGTGAAAAAACGAAGAAAAAAAACCGGAAACACGAAAAGTTATTTTGCACTTTTTTTGTAAGTCGGTTCTATTTTTTTTTGTAACAAAGTTTTTATTTAATGGTTACATGAAGATATTGCCCTAGCTACGACAAGACAACAGAAAAAATCATTTTTGTCAGCTTAAAAGTTCTGTCTTCTCAAGTCAATGTCTTCGAGGAATTTTGAAAAAGACAAAGAAAACAAACAAAGAGTGTTCAGCAGCATACTTTGTCGGTGTTTACATCCTGGCACGGTAAAGAATGCCATGTTTGTTTACTTACTCCCTTGTGCCGTAATTTAAGATTATTTGACACACATTTTGTAGAATAAAATAGAATAAAACTTTATTGTACACCAAAACAGTCCAGTCAGTCAGGCCGGTCAGTCTTTATTGTACTGCTATCGTCTTTGATAGGCTTGTGTTACACCACCATCTCACCTGATGGTAAGCGATGATGTGGTCTACGTTGGAGCACGTTTGACTAGATGTTACCAATTCACTCTGGACTTAAAGACCGCCAGGTTGTAGCTATCAGGAAACACTTCTTTTACTATTTGGTAGATTAAAAATATAACAGTGATTAACATTGTATAGGCATAGTTTAGTTCAACATCAGCCTTTTTTTTTTTAATGTAAGTTTAAGAGGAGGCTTGTGCCCCAGCAGTGGGGGCACAAGCCTCCTCTCTGTAAGAGGGTGTGGACCGTAATCCACCAGGCCCAATGCGGATTGGTGGATGTCACATGTCTTCAATTTTTTGGTTCTAGGACATGCCGGTTTCCTCACGATGTTTTCCTTCACCGTATGAGAGCAGTGGTGATAAAATAATTTAAGTCAAACTCTAACTCTTGTGTCAAAGGGGTAACCTGGCTGAGGTAACTGTTTAGAAACTGATAAGCAGGTTCTGCTCATCAGTGACTAAACAGTTCAGAGATTCTTGTGAGTAAGGCTCATTGAGCCTTGTTTATAAAAAAAACCGGCCAAGAGCGAGTCGTACTCGCGCGCGCGTTAAGAGATCCAAACAAATCATATTTTTTTCAGGTTTATTTTTACACTACCTTTTCCATAAAGGTTTTTCCTGTAATCTGTAAGTAAGAACTACTTTCCGATTTTTTTTTTTAAATTTTAGTCCCATTGGTTTCGGAGATAAGGAGGGGGAATGGTCATTCTTCATCTATTTTCTCTATCTTTAAAACTATTTATTTTAAAATTATAAAAAAAAAATACATTCGAGACCCTCACAATGTGCACTTTCAGTAGATATGTCGCACGACACAGTTTAAAAAATTTCAGAATTTCACCCCAAAAGTGACCCCCATATTTCAAATTAATTTATTTAGGGTACACGTTCGTGTTTGGGACACAGATATTCATGTGTGTACCAAATATCAACTCTATCGGTCCACCAGATTCGGAGCAAATAGCCTGTGACAGACGGACAGAGAGACAGACACACGAGTGATCCTATACGTGTTCCGGTTTTTCATTCGGACTTTCGGAACCCTAAAAAAATAACTATGTGATTAGTTTGAACGCTGATTAGCATGTTCTTTATTCAACATTTTTCTACCAGGAAGTAGGATAGATGTGCGTAAGAAAGTTCTGACTAATCATTTGAAGGAGGTTTTCTCCTATAGACAGCTGAATTTGATGGATGAAAGAAGAAAGAAAGAAATCATTTATTTGCTGATAATGTAGGTATAGGCCCTACACTACAGTCCGAGTTTAAAGTGGCGATGGGCGGGCCATGTACAAGTAGCGGCACGAAACTTTAGCGCTGACCGTTATTGCGCAGAAGTAAAAATTAAGGTACCTGAGGGGGCGAGCGTGCGTAACGCCGATTGGCTCTCCAGTCGCATTCTGTTCCCCGCGCGCCATCCGCGCCACCCACCCATGCGCAGCAATTATCGTTCAGCGCTAGACTTACGTGCCGCTACTTGTATCACGATATAGCGACAAGCGATGGACAGTAGAAGCCACGAGGTGGAAAGGACCTAGTGGACAGAGACGAAAGGGACGACCTATAAAACGATGGAGTGACGACATCATAGCTACTGTGGGAAAAGAGTGGATTGAACGAGCTAAAGACAGAGAAAACTGAATCAAACTGAAGAAGGTCTATACCCAAATAGGGGTTCCTATCCAAGAAAGTAGCGCAAGTAAATAACACAAAAACGACAAAGAAAAACATTACGATAAAATCGTGTAAAGAGTAAATAGTGTTAACATTAAATATAACTATTGTCAACTCATAAATGTAATTGTAATACTTAGGTGAAGGGAAATAAAGGCTTTATTATTATTATTATAATGTAGGTATAAAGGAGAAAGGGGAGGCCTTTGCCCAGCTGTGGGAAAATATGTAAGATAGCAAAAAAATAATTGTAGGTACTTACACTTACATATAAGTTGGAATATTTGTAAATTGTCCCGATATAGTCCGAGGCATAGCTGAGACTTTTAGTTAATTGTCCCGATATAGTCCGAGGCATAGCTGAGACTTTTAGTTAATTGTCAAGTTTTTTTTTTATGGTAGCTCCCATACATGTAAAGTGGGGCTGACTTTTTGTCTCGCCTGTCCTATTGTGTGGTGTGTCGTTGGATAGGGCTTTCAAAGTAATTGCGAACGACTATTTTTCCATTCAGTGATTCATTTGCGAAATATTAAAATTTAAAATGTTTTTTTTTTTATTCGAGTTGAGCGTTCCCCCCCATTCTAATAGCTAAACTATTGGCTTGAAAAATCTAAATTATAATGAACTTTAAAGGGAAAAACTATCACGGCTAAGTTAGCTCTGTTAGTGAGAGTAATAGTCGCCCCACTTTAAAATGTTTTTATTTATAAAATTTCATCATCATCATTCTCCTGCCCTTATCCCAATTTATTTGGGGTCGGCGCAACATGTCTTTTTCTTCCATACTCCTCTATTAGTCGTCATCTCTGTAGTCACCCCCTTTTTACCCATATCCTCTTTCACACAGTCCAACCATCGTTTCTTTGGCCTTCCCCTACTCTTATAGCCATCCACATCCATACACAAGACTTTCCTCACGACATTTTCTTCATTCCCCCGCATCACATGCCCATACCACGACAACCGATTTCCACACAATTTTTCAGTCAGCGGTGCCACTTTCAGACTTCCTCTTATATACTCATTCCTAATTCTATCCATGCGCGTAACACCACACATCGCTCTTAGCATTCTCATCTCAGCTACATGCAATTGCTTTTCATTCATCCCTTTTGTGGCCCAACATTCTGAACCATACAAGACAGCAGGTCTGACCATTGTTTTATAAATCTTCCCCTTAAGTTTTAGGGGAATGCGGGAGTCACAGATAGTCCCGGTGACCTGCCGCCATTTCATCCATCCAGTGTTAATTCTGTGCTTAACAGTCCGATCTATTTATAAAATTTCATACAAATTACAAAATCCCTGAAAAAATCTTACTTAAGTGAAGTACGGTCTACGGAACCCTACCGTGCGACACCCACCTGGCCGGTTTTTATTTGTAAATAGTTTCTCATACATTTTAGGTGACATTCAATGAAACAATGTCCAGCCTTCACTGTAACACCTACTTCTTTATCACTGTCAGTCTAGGTGTGAGTGATGTTGATCATAACGTCCTGTCAAATACCTTGCGCGTGCGCTATCATTAGCGGCTAAGTACCCACTAGTCTACCTACGTCGGCTCTGAAAACATGACCTTGAGTACGGAGTTACGGACACGCTTAACGGTGTTCATGTCACTTCTAAATTGTGGATTTATGAAGGCAGTATTGATTTGATAAAACAGCTGTACTTTACCTTTAGATATTCTGCACCAAAAATCAATCTGCCTAGCCTAGCCTTTTCCCAACTATCTTGGGGTCGGCAGTTCAACTGGATGCAGCTGAATACCACTATTTTATATGGAGCGACTGCCTATCTGACCTCCACAACCCAGTTACTAGGTAATACGATACCCTTTGATAAGACTGGATGTCAGACTTTCGGGCTTCTGACGACCCGTTACCCGTAACGACAGTCAAAGATCCACGATTGACAGCCGGGACCAACGTCTTAACGTGCTTTCCGAGGTACGAAGGATCCTCGGTATGCAAAGATGGTCAGCCATCCACGGACCTACCCCGGCAAGCGTAGCTTAACCTGATGGATCGGTGTGCGGCTGTTATTACTTTAGCCACAACTAGCACCATCAGGTTCATATTACATCATTACATACTCGTATTATAAAACAAAGTCCCGAGGACTGCGCCTCAAAAACTACTGCACGGATTTTCATGCGATTTTTTTTTAATATACAGAGTGATTCATGAGGAAGGTTTATGTGTATATTTTGTACACGAGCGAAGCTGGGGTGGGTCGCTAGTTCTTGAATAATTCGAGCTTTAGGTACTTATCCAAATTGCATTCAAACAACACCGTTCTCAAAAATGGAGGGATGGGTTGCTTTATCATCATCATCAGCCTTTTAATGTCCCCACTGCTCTCCAAGTCTCCTCTCTGTGAGATGGTGTGGGCCGTAATCCACCACGCGAGCCCAATGCGAATTGGTGGATGTCAAATGTCTTCGAATTTTTGGTTTTAGGATATGCCTTTTTCTTCACGATGTTTTCCTTCACCGTTTTGAGAGTAGTGGTGATGAAATAATTTACACAAAGTAAAGCGCCTGCCTGGGTTTGAACTCACGACCTACAACTTGTAAGTCGCGGCTGTTACCACTGGGCCACCATTGCTCTCGATGAGTTGCAATTTGATACAACCTGGGAGTCTTTAAGTCAAGAGTGAATAGGTTAATTCTAGGCAAGCATGCTCCATCTTCGACCACATCATCGCTTACCATCAGGTGAGATAGTGGTCAAACGCGAGCCTATCAAACATAAAAAAAAGAGTTGCACCGTAGGTATTTATATTCCCCATTCACCAGTTTCATTGTGGCTATTAAATCCTCTAATAAACGCCTCTTGTAAGAGGCGTTTCTATTACCATTAATTTTGCACAAATAACTTTTTCCACGGGATAGGATTTTCTCATTTAAATTAAAATCACTGCCCGACGCAGGATCAAACCGCACTCCTTGAAATATTAGAATCTCTTGAAAAAAACAAAAGACGAACCATAAACTTGACAGCCAGCAGCAGCACCCCTTGGCTGTGGAACAACGGCTGGACCAGCTTCCTCATCTCCTCCAGCAGGCCGGTCACAGCTGTGTGGTCATGTGACACTATCCACATCGCGTAGTCCAGAAGCAGCTCTGACTCTGACTCCGACCCGTTTTGAGCCTTCTTCACGTACAGGGATAGTTGCTGGTCGATCAGCGCCATCTGTCCAATCACGTCTGCCCATTGGAGTAAGCGTATTTGCAGCAGGCCTTTAGCTGGAAAAATATTGATTTGTTACTGTTGTGTTTTTAGTGAAGAGGTTACTTCTAGGCAAGCGAAAAATAAGGAATAAAACAATAAAAAAAGAGATAGTGGTCAAATGCGAGCCTATCAATGATAAAAAACCGGTCAAGTGCGTGTCGGACTTGCGCGCAAAGGGTTCCGAACAAATCATAATATTTTTTAGGTTTTTTTTAAACTACCTCCTTAGATGTTTTCCTGTAATCTAAGTAAAGAACTACTTTCTGTATTTTTTTTTTTCAAAATTTTAAGCCCTGTGTTTTCGGAGATAAGGGGGGAATGATAATTTTTCATCAATAACTTACTATGTATTTTAAAATTATGGAAAAATACATTCGAGACCGTCACAATGTGCGGGTTTTCATTTGATATGTCACACGGCACAGTTTGAAAAACTGTGTTTTTTTGTTAATTTTTCGATTTTCAGCCCAAAAGTGACCCCCATATTCCAAATTAATTTATTTAGGGTACACGTGCGTGTTTAGGTCACAGAACATATGTGTACCAAATTTCCACTCCAGCAGATTCGGAGCAAATTGGCTGTGACAGACGGACACACAGACAAACCCACGAGTGATCCTATAAGGGTTCCATTTTTTCATTCGGACTTTCGGAACCCTAAAAAAGTTATATTCTACTACTTAACATTTATTTAAAAATAAAACTGACCTTTTCGTATCAATTTCTCCAAAGCAGGATTATTTTTGATCAGACCCTCCATATTTTTCTCAGTGTGCTTCATGTGATTCTCGTGATACTCGTATGTCGTAATTGTCAGGGGTTTCTCAGTTGCTTGATATTGCCATAGATCTATGACCTCCATCTCTTTAAACCCATCGACGACGTATTTTGTTGCAGTAGCGGCAACAAATATTAAGAAGAGAATATTGATACGTCTTCTCATTTCTACGTCTGCAAGGAGTACTGATGAACATAAATCATATTTGTACAAAGGGAAGGGACGCTATCGCAGTGTCGAGTGACCTATTTTTAACCTATATATCTTGCGGGATAGTTGTTTTGTTGTACACTTGCGATTTTTCGAATTACATTTTCTTAAAAAGAAAGCATTGTCTTCTGAAGATTATCTGAGTGAATGATTTAAACGTGGTCAAATTAAATAAGGACCGGTTTCTGAATTAAGTTTTTGGAGTTGTAAGTATGTGTGAACCCAAATGAGAGGTTTCTAGGCTAGAGTTCGACAAACATTCAACTTCAAATGCTAATTCAGAAATCTAGGGTAAGCTTGCAAAATTTCACTGAAGTGATGAGTGTCATATTTAATGACGATAAAAGATCAAAATGTTTTTTTTTCTAATCTCTAACTTCAACTAAACTGTCATCGGTCATTGGCCCCGTAATCAGCTGTAGAACAGCTGTGGTTACTTGAAGTTTTTGTTTTATCTTCTTTAGGGTCGATTTCTCCAATTCTAAACGCCCAGTTTTCGACGTTTAAGCTCGCTTAAGCGCGTTTAGCCGCTGTCATAACGCTGAATAGATTGTTTGCTTATCTCAGGAACTACTGGATCGAAAAGAAAAAATAATTTTGCGTTGAATAGTACATTTATCGAGGAAGGCTATAGACTATATGTATAACATCACGCTGCAACTAACAGGAGCGAAGCATCAATAAAAAATGTGGCAAAAACGCATCGATCACACTAATAAAGTAAGTTTTTTATTAGTGATCGATGCAAAAACGGAAAAAGAAAACATTTTGAGAGCTTACGTTGTGTGCGCTGCGTAAACGGTTAAAGTTATACAAAAAATATGTATGACGGAATTGTTCTCCTTTTAAAGTTCTAAAAAAAAGTCCGTGACAGCATATGTCTACCTTTTAAGGTTAACTCAATATAATCTTTTTTATGGTTTTTATTTTTTACGCTAAGCTTAGTTCAGTAAAACTTAGTTTATAGAGTGGATGGATTAAATCGGCCCTTAATGTCAATCAATTTGACAATGACAAGGTGTCAAGAACCTGATCACTGGAAGAGCCTGGGGGAGGCGTATACGAAAGCAAAACAATCTGTGGCGATGTCATTAAATATATTTTTTATAAATTTGTAAATGTTTGTTAATAAAGGCTATTATTATAATTATAATATCAATCAATACCCAACATGCCTGTGAAATTTCGCTAGCTTCATAAAGCTAACAGGCACATTACTGCTCCTGTCGTAGCGCGGGATACACTAATCAATCGACTGTTCATACCTTTTTTAGTCAGGTCTTGTAACCAATCCAACTGCGTCAGAATGTGAACCTAGCTTTAATTTCACCTTGTGTTTTGTCTTTACTGCAGTCTTAAACTCGGCAACAACTCTCAGTCATAAAACAGATGTCA
Organism: Polia nebulosa; assembly: GCA_951329385.1. Taxonomy (NCBI): domain Eukaryota; kingdom Metazoa; phylum Arthropoda; class Insecta; order Lepidoptera; family Noctuidae; genus Polia; species Polia nebulosa. Next base: position 31,697,637 of record OX589594.1, read on the forward strand.
TTAGCTCCCGTAATATTGTTGAGATATGTCAAAGTCCCTACAACCGTCTTTTTCTTCCACAGAGCCTATTCTACGAGATCCTAGCAGGCGTGTGGGTGCGCAACGGCCTACAGATCAAAGGCCAGGCCATGACCTACATCCAGGCCAACTTCTGCAACTCCATGGTCGATATGGACATCTACTGGCTGCAAGTGTGCGCGGCGCATCTGCCTGCTGACCAGTTCCTTGACATGTGCATTGATATGTGAGTACTCTTTTTTTGGGGTGGGATATCATCCTCGCCCGCTCTGGGTGGAGCGGGAGGGCGTGTCAGACTTTTACTGACTAAAACCTTACCCTGTTCCTTCCCTGCCTGACTGCCCAGGGGCGCGGTAACTCAGTTACGAGTTTATCCGCGTCCCCTTGGCATGCAGGCATCGGCCATGATGGGCTCCGTCAGTGGTGGCTGACATCTCTTTGAGGCGCGCGTGGAACACTACGCACCGTCGACTCTCGGGCCTGGTGCTGATCACCCTCGACGCCCAGGGCGTCTCCTGCGGCGGCTGCAGCTGGGGGCGTGAGGGAGACTCACCCGTTCCGCCTCCTCCTTCGCGAGCATTACTGTTTCGCAGAAGGAGGCGACTGCTTCCCATTCCCTCTCGCTCCGTACCATGGCCTGGACCAGGGCCGGGCGCGAGAGGTCGCTGCAGCCGATCGCCTCCACGAGGACACGGCGGGGCTCCCTTCTCCTTTCTGTGTATCAGTGTATGCCAATACAAGGCCTTCATTTCTATTTAAGCAAATAATGCAGCATACCAGTAAATCGACCGCACATTATTCACCATGTCTTATTAACGAATGTGTGTGCGACCCCTTACGTCTGAAGGATGCAAAAGTGGAAACGTTTGTAGCGAAAGATGACAATGCAAAATTTATGAGAAAGTATCTTGTTTCTCTGACAAATAGCAGCGGTCAGCGTCCGTGTATGGTGTGACGTGTGACTATTACAGTGTTGCCCTTTGTGTATTTAGATATATACTAATATTATAAAGAGGTAAAGTTTGTTTGTAGTAAGTAATCTCTTGAACTACTGAACCGATTTTAAAAATTCTTTCTCCAGTAGAACGCTACGTTATTCCTGAGTGCTATACATATATGCTATACAAATAATATTTATTTTCGTAATCCACTCGTCTTTTATTTTTAGGTATGAAAAAAAAAATACTATTTGTTAATGCGCGCAATGTAACGCAAACCCAGTCAAGTGGAGTTAAACTCTGCCCCTTCGCTCTAAGCCACGTAGGTACTGGTTAGATACATTTGCGTATTTGTAACTCCAAATGCGTAATTTCTAAAAAAAAAATCGAAAATTTAGGTAATGTTTGAATTCATATTCGTAAAAAAGATTAAAAAAAATTGCGACTTTGACCATCAATATATCCAGAACCAGTGGATTCCCACAGGTATGGTGTAGTGCAAAAACATGATCCAAATAATGTTTGATGAAACTGTCTTTTTACACTCGTTATAATCCTACTGATATTATAAATGTGAAAGTTTGTAAGGATGTATGTTAGTTTTTCACAAAAACTACTTAACGAATTTTGATGAAACTTTACAGTAATATTGGCTATACATCAGAATAACACATAGGCTATAATTTATACTAATACCACGCGGGCGAAGCCGCTGGCGGAACCTAGTTATTCATATTTTTTCCATATATGGCGTGTCTCGGTAGCAGCCCGTAGCACAGATTATTAGATGGTAATAGGCTCGCCCTTGGAATGAATTAGGAATAAGTATATAAGAGGAAGCGAGAAAAAGAAAATAGATGCTTGAGAAACGTGGTGCTGGACAAGAATGCTTGGCATAACCTGGGCACAGTTAGCACAGTTACCCATGCAAAATTGCAGCTGTGTAGTACTAACAGTCTTTAAGCTATGCCTCGGACTGACAGATCGAAACTTTAAGGGTTCCTTGTCCTTGGTAGGGCTACGGAACCCTAAAAAAATAACCACTTTAACAAATAATTAACAATATTAAATAATTAGGTCAGCATATAAAAGCAGTACCGATTGGCAAAAGATTACAATGTAAAACACACAATTAATTACCTACATGATTATAATTAATCCAAATAAAAGACCACTGTTAAGTTAGACATGTTATCTCCTTTCTGTTAATAATAATATGAAAATAGTATAAATAGTGTGTACATAAAGTTAAATAAATGGAATAATAATAATATTCCACAACTATCACACAACGCCATCCAGTCCCAAGCTAAGCAGAGCTTGTGTTATGGGTACTAGACAACTGATAAACATACTTATATATTTCTAAATACATAAATATTATAGATAAATTACACCCAGACACAGAACAAATGATCGTGCTCACTACACAAACATTTGTCCTGGGTGGGAATCGAACCCACGACACAACTAAACGGAAATGATACAAAGTGGTTGTATAATTAAAATTATACAACAGTGCTTTGTTCTTCATTCCGATTGTTTCCTTAGAACAAAATAATAAATGTTCAAGTCCTGAGTCACGCTTTTGGGGACCCTTCGCTTTCACAATTTATTTTATTAACGTTCTACCAAAGCAGGATGTGCTCGTAAGTTTAGTGTCATCCCGCATTGGTCCAGAATATTGTTATTTGTTACACCCTGGAACGCATTTCGGTTCGTCGCCTTAAGGCGCAGTTGTACGACTTCTAATGATTTTTAATTGAACATCACGTCTAAACGACTATTCTTATTTCTTTGAAAAAAAAAAATGTTACTCTAGACAATTTTATTTGAAATTATATTTTGATAACATAGTGTAATTAATTTGTAGTTATGTCTAAAAAATTGAGAATTACGCAAAAAACATTAAGCGTATTTTAAATTAATAATGCGTCTTATATGGGACAGCGCTCCTTGAAGGGCGAGTCCTATTACTGGGTGGACGTACGACGCGTTGCGTGAGCTCAGCACAGAACACGCAGGCTTACCACCCAAGGTCGTTGGCATTTTAAGTGTTAATTAATAGATGATTTTTTTTTATTTCGACGACACGGTTGGCGCAGTGGTTGAACGATTGGCTGTTGTGCTGCGTGTCGCGAGTTCGACTCCCGCAAGGAACAAATATTTGTATAATAATAATTTAATTAAGTAACAATAAGATAGTATGACAGGGTCATCAAAAAAATAAATAATAATAATTCATCCAATTCAATGTATTTCAAAACGCTCTAATAGTATGTAGGTTACTTATCTAACAAGCCTGTTGTGTCTTGGCCAAAATCCTCGCGGTTCTTTGTCATTACGGTTCAAGTTGTATCGAGTTAACTGTTTAAGATAATTAAAATTATGCCAAACTGATCTTCTGAAAAACATACACTTTAATATTAAAAACATCATTTTTCGCAACACTGCTAGTTTTCAAGGGGCACCCCCGATGTGACAAAATTAGCTTACTTGAAGATAAGTAGAGCATTTATTTTTAACACTCTTTTATCAGCTTGGTAACAAAGGTAACGAAGTCTTTGAACGTGATTGTCACCCACTTCAAAACATCGGATTGAATTGAAACTTCGTACTTATCAAGGACCGAATATGACAATGCATGGTTAGCTAAGTGACGTCATTCTAAATCTAATATGGCGGACTCCCAAAGATGGCGGACTAGTTATTTTTTATACATTTCAAAACTAAAGGGTTTGCTGAGAAGAAATGTTTGCATTTTTCATCGTTTTTTGAACGATGCTATATGCGAACGCTATCTCGGGCCTTTGACTGTTCAGGTAACAGACTCCTCAAGTCTATTACCTGTGGCCGAGACCCACTTTGATACCTTAATAGGTACCTAACCTAAACCAAAAATACTTAAAAAAAAGAACTAACTGAACATCGGCTACAATTTCTGTACTTAAGTGTTCTCAGATATCATATTGTCAGTTGTAAAGATTGACTGTAATGTTAAGTGAAGTTGAAAGAAATTCAACAGCAGAAATGAAAGCGCTTTTTTTTAGAAATTTGCTGGTCAGTATCAGGTTGTATGTTGGTCAAAATATGATTAAGCAAGTAGTAGCAAGTACGTATTTACAGAACTGTAATCATTAAAATCATCAATATAACTCTCTCAGTTAGAATTGATGCCAAATGTCATGATTTCATGAAACATTTGACATCAATTCTAACTGAAAGAGTTATTTCTGTTCAAATTGATGTCAAATATTTTTTTTCGCGGCTGTTATTACTTTAGCTACGAGCTCTGATAGTCTACAATGGCAAACGTTTCCACTGCTGGGGCATAGGCCTCCTCTCTATGAAAGGGCCGAGGCCTTCTCAGTCGTCAACAACTCCCTTTCAAAGAGAGAAGGCTTGAACTTATACAAAGAGTAACGGGAATGAGTGATTATATTTTAAATACGTCCTCTGCCCATAGAAACGAACAAATTTCTCCAAGAAAATAATAGACAATTCCCAAAAACAAATTTGTCCTCTCATACTAATTTTGATCAGAGATAAGATAATTTATTGGCATAAAAAAAGTGTGTACAAGTACAGTGAGGCCCTGACTCCTGTGGTAGGTGGGAACATCTGTGTTACAGGAGTCAGTGTCTTCTCCCAAACATTAGGTGAATTTATGCAATACATTAAATTAGATTACCTAGATTAGATCTGTATCTAATCTACGTAATTTCTGTAATTTACACAATTAATTAAATTGAAATTAAAATATTACGTTTGAAACATTATATTAAAATGAATATGCATTTGAAAAATTAAATTAAAATTAATATATTGCATTTGAAAAATTAAATTAAAATGATATTATTATTGAAAATTATTAAATTATAAAACTTAGTACGGGAAGTCCAATTTTTCTTTGGGCTTATTACTTCCTTGAAGAAAGTTTTTCATCTATATTAACAGAAGCCGTAACACCTTTTTTTGTTATTAAGTCGTGAAATTACTTCTTGCGCTCTTATGTGTCAGACACTTACTGTCTTTCAGTTACCTGTGCCAGGGGTCGCGGTGACTCTTTAAGAAGAATAGAATAATCAACACACAGCCGAGACCCTGACAGGCATTGGTCCCAGCGGACCTTATCAGTTAGTGGCGTTAGTGCCGACCTGCCGTCATCTCTTTGAGGCGCGCGTGGAAAAAAAACGCGCCGTTGATCTGGCCTGGTCCTTATTGGACGGCAAGCTACCCATAGCTCGCCGTCCGCAAGCCCGCGCCTGCGGTGGCCGGAAATCGGCTTGCGACTTCCGACGCCCAGGGCGTCTCCTGCTGCGACTAGGGGCGTGAGGGCGCGAGGATTGCCTCTTCCTTTAAACCCTGTATTACCTATAACTAGCGACCCGCCCCAGCTTCGCTCGGGTACAAATTATACACCTAAACCTTACTCATGAATCACTCTAATCCGTTTAGTTTTTGAGTTTATCAAGTACAGACACGTCGGGGGTTTTATAATATGTATTGATATTGTACTCGCAATATTATACTTAAAATCAAAATCAAAAGTCATTTATTCAAACTAGGCTGAGAACCAGCACTTTTTGAACGTCAAAGTTCTACATAAAGACAGTCCCCCAAAAACCGCCCGCCCGTCACCACTTCCTAGTGTTTTAGCTGTGAAGAAGAAGTGGCCAACAAACTCCCCAGCAACACATCTGTCTGTTAAGTTTTAAGAACTTGAATCTATATAATTATATGCAACAATCAACATTTACATTATGTAACAACAACATTTACATTATGTAAAACAGAAGAATAAATATATGTCGTCTTAACTAGCTGACCCGACAGACGTTGCCCTGTCTTAGCTATCAACTGTCAAACGCCCGACGTTTAAATAGTCGTTAAGTTTTCTGAAACTTTCTAACTTCCCGCGCAACTTTCTTAATTTTTTCTTTGATAAGAATTTTCTCCTGTCAATAACAAACACAACAAAAAAAGAATTAGCGAAATCGGTCCAACCGTTTACGCGTGATGCCGTAACTAAGGAAATAGGGATTCATTTTTATATACAGGGTGTAAAATATCAATGGGCCCTGAAGGGAAACCACTTTAAATCCTTAAGATAGATTTATTTAACTTAAAGGAAACATTCCTTTGTTTTTAAAAAGAAACAAAACTGCATTCACAGATTTATCGACAAGCTTACCCAAACCGGGAATCCAACACATCAAATATCATAAAAATCGGTCCAGCCGTTCTTGAGATATAAATGGTGTAACTAACCCGACTTTGTTTTTTATATAAAGATATAGATGTATATAGAAATATTTTCAGTTGGGCAGAGTATAATAATAATAATAGAAATCTACAATACAAAATTATTTTCCTTACAGGTTTGGCTGTCGCGAGTGGCTGAGTATGATGCCGATGTCCCCAGCACAGGCTGCAGAACAAGATACCATGGTGGAGGGCTTGCTCACCTTCCTCGCTATTCTGGTGTCTTCGAGAACTAACCTTGGTAAGATCTTCTACTCCACTATTGATGACCACGAGTGTGAGAGGGAGAGACGGAGCTTTACAGGATGAATAGCACTATTACAACAAAAGCACGCTGTCGTAACTTGGGACGTCTTGTTCAATCAACTGCAGGCTCTTATGAACCATTTAGTTAGCCATTTTTTTAAAAGTAAAACTTCTTCAGGCGTGTTGGGCATTTTTGAGATGGGAAAAACTATTGAATCCGCGCGTCACCGACCCTACGCGTCGTAGCACTCGTAGCGCATCGCGTAGCGGATTGAAGTGAAAACTTCTTTAGGCGCGTTGGGCATTTTTGTTGAAGTTTTCACTTCTGTCGGCACTCACGGAGTGGCACTCTTTTTTTTTTTAAATCAGCTCGCTTTGTCCCACTCCTCCGCAAAGTCCTCCTCCATATCTTTCCAGCTCTCTTTGTGTCCTGTCCTCTCCGGCCAATCGGTCAGGAACGAGTCAAGAGCGTGACTTCGTGTCTTCAGGCACACACTGTGAGACGAGCGGTCTTAGCCGAATAACTAATAAAAATTAAATCATGTTTTATGTTGGAGTTTATTCCTAACCGGTGTAAAGCAGCAATAAAACTATTATTTTCAACAAACAGGTAACGACGAGCTAACTCAATCGCGTCTGGAAGTTAGCACACTGCTAGCTGCCGGCGACAAAACACACTCTCAACTACTTGAGCTGATGCCCGAGAGATCTGGCAACGCGCATACTAGGAACTTTGAAACTGTTCTGAAAGAGGTAACACAAAAATATTCTTCACACTCTTGTCTAAATGTAATTCGTTTAGCTATCCATTTGCAGGTGTACGTCCACCCTAACACACATCAAGCACGGCCGCAGTAGTATTAAGGGTGTGACTGTACATGAAAATATACAAGTTAAATGACCTACTCAGACCTAACAGTCCCTAGGATCGTATCATATACCTAGTATGTGATAAATAAATTTATAGATAAGTTAAGGAAGTCTGCACCATGCGACCTAAGGTTACAGACGGATAGTGAACAGGAATTTCAGGTTCGGGAAGGGTACACTCACTGCCAGTCCCGCAGACTAACGAGACCGATCAGAGATGGCTCAAGGTGTCTTGACCGCAGTGAGAGGTAATGAGATAAGAATATAAAATTCAAATCTGATTTATTTACAATATGTTACAGCTTTTAAACTACTTTTTCTTAAAACACACTATTATACAAAAATGTGAAAAAAGTGGAACCAAATCATTATTTTAACTGGGCCACGCGTCAGTTGGGCTGCCAAAGGTAACATTGAACAGCAGGTGTGTGTAACCATTAAGTAACTTTAAAATGTAGTCGGTGTTATAATGTGCCCAAAGTAGTATGAGTCTTAGGTCAGAATTGTTAACCGGTGCCGGGGATCGTGGAAGGCGTACTAGTTCTCACGATCTCCGGTCCAAGAATGGGAAGGTACACCGGGGTGGTTTTTAGTCAGTAAGAGTCTGACAGACCCCTTCGCCCGCACCAGGCGAAGGACATCCATGAGGATTTTCAAACATGGCAAAAAAAAAAAGATTGATAACCTGCTTTGTCGTAAGCATAATTCCTGTCAGCGTCGTGCAACTGACGAAAGATAATTTGTCGTAGCCGGAACACGTGCTAAGTATCGTTTCTTTGTTTCAAAGATCTCATCTGTTATAAAATTTTGACGTGATAACGTCTAATAAATCGATGAACGCAAGCTGCGTGCACGAAAAAGTGTCCCGTTACGCTCAATGTACGCATGCGCCGCATCTATATTTCATCAATGTTTTGTTAAGACGTTGTCACGTTAAACTATCGTCCGTAAACTAACTTTACAGACAACCAATTTTTTTTATTTGTTGTTTTAGTTATCAACCTACCGTCCGCCACCGAAAGGCTCAGAGAACCTAGAGCAAGGCCTGTTTGTGCCGAAGCCCATCGTGTGGGAGCAGTACTACGACCCGCTGCACGTCCTGCGCCGTGCCGTGCACAGGAGAGACTTCCACGCCTCCATGGAGCGGTTCACTACATAGTGAGTGTAGCTACCTGCTAACTGTCTTCCTAAAGTTCAGGGTTTTGCTTTATTTTGATTGTGGTATCAGAAATTGGGTGTAAATGAGTATAAACGCGTGGTACTTTTCGACTCTGGTCTCCGCGCATTATAACAGTAACTTGTATAAGTTTGTGACATCATGCTATCAGTTACTTATTTTTATCTAGATTCTGCCAGCGGCTTCGCCCGCGTGGCATAAGTCTTCCCCCGTTATAAATTTTCACCCCCTTGAGGGTTGAATTTCGAAAAATCCTTTATTAGTGGATACCTACTCTATACAAAGAACACACCCTCCAAATTTCATGTCTCTAGGATTAGCGGTTTAGGCTGCGCATTGATATAGGGAGCGTGCAGGAACTAAAAATGGCGGTACATAAATGTCAATGTCAAGTATTTATAGAGTAAAAGTTGCTGATAACCTACTACCTAAGTACACATTGTGGAATGCAAATAAATAATTGAGTATTGATTTCACTCACTAGATGGCAGTCTATGTTATGCGTGCTGCATGTGTGCATGTTGCGCGTGTGTATACATATATGGCATGGATATGTCAATGAGAAGTTTTAAAGGGTAAAAATATCGAATTTATTCCATTAGATGGCACAGACTACCGCCGTGCACGTTCCATATATCAGTTAGTCAGTGAGGATTTTGAATTTTAAATACAACTCTGTTTTTAGTTTATATTAAACCTTTCTTGGCTAATTAAACATTTACTATGGGACCAAACCCGAAATCGCGAAAAAAAAAATCGGCTGTTATCAGTACTTACATTTATGTGGGAATAAATGTACTAAAAAAACTTTTTTACAAAAAAATAGAACCGACTTCCAAAAAAAGTGCAAAATAACTTTAATTTCGGAAGTCGGTGTTCCTGTTTTGTGTCTTCGTTTTTTGACACCGACTTCCGAAATTAAAGTTATTTTGCACTTTTTTTGGAAGTCGGTTCTATTTTTTTGTAAAAAAGTTTTTTATTTTTCACTTTTTAGTTGTGGTTCTCCATTAAACTGTGTTAACAATTCATAAACATACGATAGCAGCAATCGCGGTTGATTTGCTGTCAATTTTTGAAGAGTTCCGTTGTCTGTCTCCGAAACCCATCATCAGATCTTTTTGAAATTTAAATGGGACCATTTCGGAATAAACTCCTTTCGAACAAAAAAAGAATTTTGCAAATCCGTCAATATATGACGGAGTTATGCCCGAACATACATTAAAAAAAAAAAAAAAAAAAAACATCAGAATTGATAACCTCCTCCTTTTTCGAAGTCGGTTAAAAATGACCTCTAGAGAGGTTTAGTATAAACTAAAAATAGGGTTATGTACAGATAACATGAGCTTACAAAACAGTGTGCCGTTTGATAAAGCGTGTCACCATTTAGTTGATCTAACGCTGTTCTTCGTACAGCGTTCGCGAGAAGCAAAAGTGTGCCGGGTCGGCGGACGGCGCTGGCGGCGTGCTGTGGCCGCCACTGCGCACCGCGGGCCCGCCGCCCGCCGCCGCCGGCGACCCGCGCCTGCTGTGCGCGTCGGGCGTGCTGCACGGCGCGCTGCTGGGCGTGCTGCACCGCGGCGTGCACCGGCGCACGCCCGACTCGCCCGCGCCGCACGCGCCGCCCGACCACGTGCTGGCGCTGGCCACCTACCTGCTGCACGTGGCCGCCGACCTGTACGCTGAGCGGCAGCAACAGCATCATGTATGTACGAGATACACGCTCCACTTTCACGGAATTTGTTTTGTAGCGCTGTGTACTTTCAAACTTCGGGCTACCTGTCTGACATTAAGAAATTCTTAAAAAAAAAAAACCCTATTTATGCCTGACGTGGTAATCGGCTCCAGAACGCCCCCACTTCATAGTTGTATACAACCCTAGTTTTTTACGTGCATGTGGGTAGGACACAGATGTATACAACCCGCATACAGCATTAAAACCCCCAATAATGATTTAATGTTGTATGACATTCTAATGTATATACAGGATGTAAGGGAAACGCTTCCGAAAACGGAGACAGATGATAACGCTAGTGATTCTTGAAACGGATTTTTGGACCGATTTTTTGTTAGAATCAAAAAATCTGAATTTTTTTTTTTTTTTTTTTAGTATTTTACGTTCACTATGCTGTGAGAACAGTTAAAAAAAACCGTTAATTGCGATTAAATACACTTTCTTTACAACTTTAGCATGCAATTTATTCGTAAAATATCAGCTGACGCTCGCGCACGACTTCGAAGTTCGCGCGCGCCTACGATGGCCGAATGGCCAGCGACCTCAAGACCATGCGACGCCGACTTAAAGCGAAAGGTTACTGAGTATTTAGGTTGTATATAATCTACGTTCTGGCTTCGGAAGCGTTCCCCTTACACCCTGTATTATTTATTGTTATTGATATAAGTCAATATAGCCACGAAAGATACCTGACATAGTGGTAATTTATATGTGTGACCTATCCCCCTTTCCCCCAGCGTGACGTGATAATAGCGGAGAGCAAGGGGCACATCAGCGTGTCTGGCGTGCCGCTGCTGGGCGCCTTCGCGGGCGCCGCCGTGTGCGACAATGCGCGCATCGTAGTGGTCAGCGTGCCCGCGCGCAAGCCGCGGCCCGCCACGCACTCCTACCCGGCGCACTACACGCACCACCAACATTCTGACAGTAAGTGACGTGATGGTAGCGGGGCGCGGCAGCGTGTCGGGCGTGCCGCTGCTGCACCTTCGCGGGCGCCGCCGTGTGCGACAACGCGCGCATCGTGGTGGTCAGCGTGCCCGCGCGCAAGCCGCGGCCCGCCACGCACTCCTACCCGGCGCACTACACGCACCACCAACATTCTGACAGTAAGTGACGTGATGGTAGCGGGGCGCGGCAGCGTGTCGGGCGTGCCGCTGCTGCACCTTCGCGGGCGCCGCCGTGTGCGACAACGCGCGCATCGTGGTGGTCAGCGTGCCCGCGCGCAAGCCGCGGCCCGCCACGCACTCCTACCCGGCGCACTACACGCACCACCAACATTCTGACAGTAAGTGACGTGATGGTAGCGGGGCGCGGCAGCGTGTCGGGCGTGCCGCTGCTGCACCTTCGCGGGCGCCGCCGTGTGCGACAACGCGCGCATCGTGGTGGTCAGCGTGCCCGCGCGCAAGCCGCGGCCCGCCACGCACTCCTACCCGGCGCACTACACGCACCACCAACATTCTGACAGTAAGTGACGTGATGGTAGCGGGGCGCGGCAGCGTGTCGGGCGTGCCGCTGCTGCACCTTCGCGGGCTCCGCTCCAGCCGATAAGAATGCAAAAAAAATGTAATATGGGCTCCTACTGTTTAAATGTTTCATCTGCCATAACTATTGATTTTATACTTTAACACCGCCCGCTTTGACACCCGAACCATACTAACGAATCGATTGACACCGCATTTTTCAAAATCGGTTCAATAGTTCCGCTCAAGCGCTAAAACGCCCACTAGCGTCCGTCTTCTAATTTCCGTTGAGAGCCGCCGACGGCCGCGGGCTTTTAACGATTCATGCGTTTCAAACCTCTATTATTACTAAAACGCAAGGTTTTATATCCTGTGAAAAGGTTCACACACTCGGGGATAACATTCTCGTCAGTCTCACAGATCAGTCATACCACATTTTTGCACAAATAGTGTTAAAAAAAAAGTTTAAGTAGAAGATTTTTTAGACGGGCGGATGCGTCAATAACAGACGATAAAAACGTACTGTAACTGTTATTAGATTACTTGTCTATTCATAGTGTAATATGCAAAACTTCGTGTAAATTGATACAGTAGTTTTATCAGAAAGCAACTTAATACGGGAACAGACCCTATTCCCGCCAAATCGTTGATAACATCATTTGTTTTTATTTCAACTCTCGTAATACAAGTATTGTTTACATTTTATATTATGGTTAGTTTGTTCAAGAACCCGAAACAGTTTACAGTATATGCCTAGAGCCAATAGAAGCATCAATAAACCATTTTTTGTGAGCAGCGTCGTAAGCATGTGAAACTGCAGAAAACGCCCGTGTATTTGAGTTGACAGCTGAGAAGCTTTAAGCGCGCGGGGACGGAAAGGTTAACCAATACAGTGGAACATCCATACCCACAAACATACATAGACTGCTACAATCAAGCCCTTCCTTTTGGCTTTGCCGTATTCGGGTATAAATAAATTGCTCATTGATCAAGACTTTCTTCTTTGGGACCGTTCAAGGATTACGTAAGCACTACAGGGGGGCGGAGTTTATGCTTTGTTTGTTTTTGTTGACATGGGGGGTCCGGGTCTAGATGATGATTACGTAAGCAGTCATTCTTTACTTTTTTACACATATGGCAACCCACACATTGTCTATGCTTGAAAACGAAACGCATATTCGAGGATTCCCACAAATAATGAATACGTTTAGATTAAACCCCCATACTTACGTAAACATTGGTGTTTACGTAAGTATGGGGAGGGGGGGGGGTAAGAGCTTTGCTTACTATAGCTGACAAGGGGGAGGGGGGGTAAATAATTGTAATAAATCTGCTAATGTAATACTTCAACGGCCTCTTTTTGACTGGCTAATGCCAAAATGCTGAAATAAGAATCCAAGATAAGGCTATTGAATATCCTCTCAGGGTCAGGAGTTGCGCGGATCGCCCAGAGGACGCGGTGCAGCATACGGTGGAGGTCTGCCCCGCTTAGGCGAAGCACCGCCGTGTGTGTCCTCGTGGAGGCGATAGGTGGCGGCGACCTCTCGCGCCCGGCCCTAGTTCAGACCATGCTACGGAGCGAGAGGGAATGGGAAGCAGTCTCCGCCTTCTGCGAAGCAGTAATGCTCGCGAAGGCGGAGGCGGGACGCGTGAAGCTCAACGGAGTGGCCCTCACGGCTCTGGCCGCTACCACCGCAGGAGATGCACTGAGCGTAGGACGTCGCGAGACGATCTCCGGCCACTGTAGACCCGGGCCTACGGACGGCTCACAGTGGGTAGCTCGCCGTCCGATCAGCACCAGGCCCGTGAGTCGACGGCGCGTAGTGTTCCACGCGCGCCGAACAAGAGATGTTGTCAGCCACCACTGACGGGGCCATCGTGGTCGGTGCTTGCATGCCTAGGGGTAGCGGATAAATTCTGAAAATGAGTTACCGCACCCCTTGGCACTCGGGCAGGGAAGGAGCAGGAGTGGATTCTAGTCAGTAAGAATCTGACACGCCCTCCCGCTCCACCCAGAGCGGAAGAAGTCATTCGAGGATTTCCCACCCCCACAAAAAAAAGGATCGCGGGAGTAATCGAAAAAACCGCCGCGACCCTGGCACAGGCAACTGAAGAACCACGGTTAGGTTTTAGTCAGTAAGTATCCGAAACGCCCTTCCGCTCCACTCAAAGCGGTAGGAGTTGTTTGATGGTTGGGCCCACACTATAAAAAAAAGTCTATTGAATAAACGAATGAGTTTGTAAACGATGATATAAATAGAGTTTATCTCTGTTCTAGGTGACACAGAATGGGAGCCCTCAGAGAACCACGTGCTCCGAATGCCCTTGCTCACCACATCAACGTCACTACCCGCCACCAGCACAGCGTTGGCCGTGCCGACATCTTTACAGGTAACTTGTAGGTTTTTCTACTGTTTCTTCTCTCTGTCATTCATCATCATCATCAGCCTTTTAGTGTCCCCACTGCTAGGGCACAGGCCTCCTCTCTGTGAGAGGGTGTGGGCCGTAGCCCACGCGGGCCCAATGTGGGTTGATGGATGTCACATGTCTTCGAATTTTTGGTTCTAGGACATGCCGGTTTTCGCACGATGTTTCCTTCACAGTTTTGAGAGCAGTGGTGATGAAATAATTTTTACAAAGTAAAGCGCCTGCCTGGGTTTGAACTCACAACCTAGAACACTGGGCCACTACAGATCTATCTATTTATTTATTTATTTATTAAAACTTCATGCAACACAAATGTACAAAGGCGGACTTAATGCATTAGGCATTCTCTACCAGTCAACCAAGGGTGGTGGAGAGATAACATGGCAGGTGCATAAACTGAAAAAACCAACCTCATCCCCCACCCCCCCATCCCATCCTCATCCTTATCTATCTATCAGCACTATCATTATCTTGGCCTTATCCCAATTTATTTGAAGTCGGCGCAACATTGTCTTCTTCTTCCATACTTATAACTATTAGTCTTCATCTCAGTAGTCACCTCCTTTTTAGACGTATCGTCTGTAGCGTCATCTATGCTGCAACTTACGAACTAAAGACCTGACGTCACAGAAATCCTACATCGTGCAATAAAAGTTCTCTGCGCGATTTTAACCTAAACAACAATCTTAAATCAACCATCGGACAGTTGCCCAGACCATACACATCACCCGTCTGGTCGGAGGAACCTCCCTTTTCAATGGAGGTTTGCAGGACTTTACACCCTGTTCCGCATGCCTCATGCATCTTTCATACAATCCATCCATCGTTGATTTGGTCTACCTTTACTCTTTTGGAGGTATGCGGAACAGGATGTAAAGTCCCACAGACCAGGCCCAACACCCTGTCTGGTGGGCAACTGCCCGATAGTTGATTTCGGAATGTTGTATAGAGGCTGTAAGGGACTAGTTACCGCAAACTTCGCTAAAAGTTTACACCTAATGCCACTAACAAAATTATGATAGTCATTAATCTCGTTAATGATCGGTTACAGAAATAGTCATTTTTTGAGCGCGCAATGTATTTTAAAAAATGCGATCTTAACGCTCCGCACTACTACCTACCTACACACGCGCCGCCGCCGCCTTATGGTGAATGCTCCAGGGTAGCCCGCGAAATTCAAATTTTCTTATTTATTTATTTGTTTTTTTTTTCAGTCAGGTTGTATCTTGGTCAAAATTTGATTCGCGGCCGTAGCTAGTATGTATTTGTAGAATTATAATCATTAAAATCATCATCAGCAACGTGACTTCATAAATGAACTCTAGCGACACAGCTATGCGTAGAAGTTTCGTATTTTATTTACATTGCTGTTTTTTTTAATAGTTAGCGATTTCATTACTTTTTAATTAAAAGTCTCATTGGGTTGTATAGGAATAACAATTTTTAATAGTCTAAAGAAAAAAACAAAAACAATGATAGGGAGTCCCAGAATCCTGTACTGAATCACTGATACACGTATGTGCGTTGATGTGTCTTACACGGTGTATGTTTTTAGTTCGTTTTGTGGCGTCATAGATGTCGTTACACTCTTACAGTCATCCACATTCATATGTTTCCTTACGACATTTTTCGCATTCCTGCGCACCACATCATACCATATATTCTCATCGCTGGGACTCAAGCTTCCTCTCTAGGAGACGCAATGGGCCGTAATCCGGGGCCCAGCGCGGATTGGGGTTGTGTCTCAGTTGCATGCCATTGCCTAAATCAACTGCATCTTCTTAGCAGTTGAAGATCAACATTATGAGTGTTACGTTCTTTGGAATTCAATAAACAAAATTTTTATTTGTTTTTTTTTTCTAATTACAATTAGTTGAACGTAATGCATCAGGTGGCGCGCGGTGACTCTATGACTGACGACCAATCTGACGGCGGAGGTGATGCGCCGCATATACGAGCTTTAGAGGTACGTAACTAATATATACTACGTAGAACTACAAATAAACTTTAAAACGTACTACAAATATAGTTATTTACATGCCACTCCTTTTCTCAACTGTATTGGGGTGTCTTCGTCAGTCTTAACTGGATGCAGCTAAATAACAATAATTTACATCGAGTGACATCTTATTAGATCTGACCACCAGAGATTCATCTGACCACCAGATTCATATTTATCAAATTAGCCACGAGTCCCTCTACTAATATGGGATTCATATTTATCAACTTAGCCACGAGTCGCACTACTAATATGGGATTTATATTTATCAACTTAGCCACGAGTCTGTCTACTAATATGGGATTCATATTTATCAACTTAGCCACGAGTCCGTCTACTAATATGGGATTCATATTTATCAACTTAGCCACGAGTCCGTCTACTAATGTGGGATTCAAATTTATCAACTTAGCCACGAGTCCCACTACTAATATGGGATTCATATTTATCAACTTAGTCACGAGTCCCACTACTAATATGGGATTCATATTTATCAACTTAGGCACGAGTCCCTCTACTAATATGGGATTCATAGTCCCTCTACTAATATGGGATTCATATTTATCAACTTAGCCACGAGTCCCTCTACTAATATGGGATTCATATTTATCTTTTAAAGTCGTAAGTTTTAGGAATCTTTCGTAGAATCACAAAAAATGTTTGTTTGTTTTAGGATGTAACAGACGACAGTCAAGCGTTAGCGCTGCAGACGTTTGACGATGAGATGAGCCTCGCCATCGCCACTTCATCGGACTTGGATACACCTCCCGTACCTATTGAATATGGTGAGTTCATTGAAATAATGATTTTGAACGAAAAGTGTGGTCATATGTTTAAAAGCTACATCGGCTCATGGCAATGAACAACTTCCTCTAAAGTCATAGTCAATACCCAAAAGAAATGGAACTTTTCGAGCAAACTTGTCTTAATCTGATCAAAGTTATTAATGGTCCCAAACTCGTAGCTAATTTCTGGGCAGACTCCATTAATATTACCATAGAATAGAATACACACCGACACGCTAAGAAAAGTATCGAAACATTTCTCCCGTTTTTTTCTCTCGTTTGTGATAAGACGCATAAAGGCCTGTGTCAGCTATTATATTTTTTATTGTTGTGTAGGTATGGCCTAAGACTTTTTGTGGGGCCTAGAAATACCTTATTTGCACTAACTTGAATTTGTCCTAGAAGGTGGTGGTGTAGTGTAATATGAATGTCGCAGCCAACTAGCTGAATTCACCACTCAGTTAACAACCTAGTTTGATATGTAAACGGCGCCGTAGAACTAGCGGCTTGAATGATATTCAACCGATGCGTGTCAAACGGACACCTAATGCGTAAGAGAAAGTTCTCGAAATGTCAAGCGGACACCATGTGGGAAGCTACGTCATAGTCACAGCTGCCATTGAAAAAAAAAATCTCTGAACTAGATCGACACGATAGGCCTCGGCCGGCCAGACACGGGAGGGGTTAATACAACATTTATTGATCTGGCTGGCTAATGGTTAGACTTTTCATACAATACGGTGACGAAGTCACAATAAGGCACTCGGACAGGTTTTTTTTTTTTTGAAGGGGTGGGAAATCGTCCAATGACTTCTCCCGCTCTAGGGTAGAGCGGAAGGGCGTGTCAGACTCTTACTGACTAAAACCCACCCCTGTTCCTCACTGCCCTGAATGCCTAGGGGCGAGGTAACTCTTTCGAATTTATCCTCAACCCCCGGGCAGGCATCGGTCATGACGGGCCCCGTCCTGTTTACTGACAACTCTTGTTCGTCGCGCGTGGAACACTACGCGCCGTCGACTCTCGGGCCTGGTGCTGATCGGATGGCGAGTTACCCACTACTCGCCGTCCGCAGGCCCGGGTGACTCGGTACAGGTTAGGTTCCAGTCATCTCCTTCATTTTAGGTTTCTATGAACCCTGCAGACAGAAATTGGAATCCCGCAGCAGGGCTCCGTCGGCTTATTTTACTTACGACCGTCGTCAGCACACTGCCGGTTGAACGCAAATCAAAATTAATTTTACGACTTGAAACAGCCTCTCGTGTATGCTTAGGCAAGTAATTGAACGTTATCGATCCAAGTTATTTGCCTAGCTGTTTGATTGAATGGCTGAATATGAATATCATTGGGGTGGCGAGTTGAATGGTGCCTTTTAGTAAAAAAATACTGCCAGGGTCGCGGGTGTGTTTGAAAGTGCCGTTGTGGCCCCTGGCACAGGGAACTAAAGGAAAACGGGTAGGTTTTAGCACGGGGTCATCTGGAACAAAGAAAATTTAGTTTAAATAAATTTCGATAGATGGCGTAATATGTATCGATTTATTGAAGTTTAAGTAACATTAATATTTTGAAAAAAAAAAATGGTAAAAATTTTATTTTGTTATTTAACTAACTGCCGTAAGCATAAAAATAATTATGAAATAGTTGGCTCCTAATTCAAATTTACATGATTATTAGAACGAATCCTTAGACATCTATATTTCTTGTACCAATAGATGCCGCTGTACAGTGACACATTTTGATACAGTAAGAAGTGCCAAAAATACTATAAAATAATTCCTCAGTGTGTGAAAAAATATTGGCAAGAAATTAAGTAAATTCATACAACTTGCAAAGCCGTCGCTGCTAATACCATCTAACGAGGTGTAGAGGACGGGCCCGAACGAAGAAAAACAGTTGCTTGTGCCAGTCGAAAACCCGTAATTACGGCGGTACCGTTTCTTTGTATGGGATGAGGCATCTGTACGTATATTATTTGTAGTTTTAGTCAGTAACAGTCGTGACACGGTCTCCCGCTCCATCCAGATCCGAAGAAGTTATTTTGATGATATCCCACCCAAAAAAAAAAGCTAGTATTATAAGCTAGTTTTCCCCACAGACATGGACGGCGAGGAGTGGAGCGTGAGCGTGCGCGGCGCCACCCCCGCGCTCCCCGCCCCGCGCGCGCTGCTGCCGCCCCCCGCGCGCCACGACCAGCCGCGCCCCAGCGGGGGAGGAGCTGAACCCTCCACCAGCAATCAGGTATATATCGATGAACTACTCAACATTTCGAAGCGCCAGGGTAGTCCGCGAAATTTCTAATTTTCTTACGTTTTTTGCAATTTGCAGGTCACTGTCAGGTTGTATCTTGGTCCAAATTTGATTCGCGGCCGTAGCAAGTATGTATTTATACAATTATTATCATTAAAATCATCAATACAACTCTTT
This sequence comes from Polia nebulosa, assembly GCA_951329385.1. Classification (NCBI taxonomy): domain Eukaryota; kingdom Metazoa; phylum Arthropoda; class Insecta; order Lepidoptera; family Noctuidae; genus Polia; species Polia nebulosa. The sequence goes on from OX589594.1 coordinate 31,716,973, forward strand.
TAGTTAATAGAATTGATGTCAAATGTAAGTATTTTATGAAATCATGACATTTGGCATCAATTCTAACTGAGAGAGTTGTATTGACGATTTTAATGATTACAGTTCTGTAAATACGTACTTGCTACGGCCGCGAATCATATTTTGACCAACATACAACCTGATACTGATCTGCAAATTGCAAAAAAAAACGAAAGAAAATTTGAATTTCGCGGGCTACCATGGAGCTTTCACCTTAAATAATAATAAATAGTTAATACAACTAAAAATCACGCTTTTTCATATTCTCCTCAGCAAAACCCTTTCATTTGATACCTTAATCAAAGGAATGCATAAAAAATAACTAGTCCGCCATCTTTCCGCCATATTGATTTAGAATGACGTCACTTCGCTAACCATGCATTTTCATCCAAACTAAACATATAAGCAAAGTTTCAGCTCAATCGGCAACCAGGAAGTGAGTCAAATTTAGCTTCTAAGATTTTTTTACATAGTTACTTACAGGTGACTAATAAAAGAGTTAAAAATACAATCATCATCATCTCATCTTCCTGCCCTTATCCCATGTTACTTGGGGTCGGCGCAACACGTTTTTTTCTTCCATTCTGTCCTGTCAGCCGTCACACTATCACTAACTCCTACTACTACTCATTATTTGTTTTTTTTGCAGGTTCAACTAAATCTATCTACTCTTTCAGAAGACACAATCCCAGTAAACGAATCGATAATATCCCTACTATTAAAGCTACACTCTCAACTGTCTGGCAGATTGGACTCGTTCTCATTGGACGAGCCCGCTCCCGACACTCAGGAACCCATAGGTAAATACTGCTTTATACTACATTTACAATAGTATTAGACATAAGTTAATAAAGGTTTAATGCACACTTCGTAACAAAAATACAATTAACATGTTACAGTTACGATAGACGTTCGGCGTCTTTATTATAATATACTTATACAGCAGCTGTCACACTTAATATAACTGTTTTAACTACTTATCTTATGAAATTATGTGGCTTTCATTTACCGTGTCAATGCTAAAAACCTAAGAGAAGCAGGAGTAAACATACCCAGGATCTTTTTCGTTTCACTATAATTCTACCAAATTTAAAATGTTACCTAATCCTTTCATAAGTTGTGACAGCCAGGTTTTTTCAATTTTGCCGGTTTATGTCGTCTGTTAAATTGACGTAAATAATGTCCTGTGATTGTCATTCAATGTCAATACTTGTGAATGAGACGCCTTGTTCATTATTATTGCCGAATTTTCGATTTTGTTACCGTTTTAAATTAAAGAATTAATAAAACTGTGTTAACTTTGACATAAAATGTTATACATCCGTGCTTCTACGTGCGTGTGCGTGCGTGCGTCCTGTGTGTACGTGTGTGAAGTTCTTCGATCTTTTATGAACCGTCTTTGGATCTTTTCAATGTGGTGTTTCAATTTATGATAACATGGATTCCATATCTGAGACGTATACTCTAGCTGACCTCTTACAAAAGTGCAATACAAAATTTTTAGTGTTTTAGCATATGTAAAACACTTAGAGAGACGCATTATAAACCCAAGCAATTTAGAAGCTTTTTTGACAATTGCATCAATGTGTGTGTCAAAAACTAACTTACTGTCTTGATGGACGCCCAAGTTCACGAATAGAATTGCATCTTGATCTGACCCGCCAAAGTATAAGTAGTGGCTAGGACTACACGTTTTCTAGTGTAAGTGATCACCGAACACTTGGATGGGTTGAGACCGAGTTTATTAACCCGACAATACTCTTCGAGCCGATACAAGTCAGTCTGAAGTGCTAGTCTATCTTCGAGCATTGAAATAGTAGCAAATATTTTCATGTCATCGGCAAAGCATAGTAGTTTGGATGAATGGAGGCACTAATCGATGTCGTTCACATTGACTACAAATAATAAAGGACCTAGCGACGAACCCTGAGGTACTCCGCTGGGCACGTTTACCCAACTAGACATATAATTGTTGAGTACTACTGCTTGTGACCTGTTATCAATGTAAGAGGAGAACCACCTTAAGAGGTCCCCACGGATGGCCATGTTGCCTAGTTTCTTTATCAGGGTATCATGGTCGATCCGATCGAATGCCTTGCTCTAATCAGTGTAAAGTACATCAATAACAGTTAATTTGTTTGACTTCAGGCGACGGCCCATACTTCATCGGTCGCGTGCTGCGCAAACTGGCGGCGCTGGACGCGCGCTGCGCCGCCTCCATCGCCCACGTGCGACACACGCTGTGGCCGCACCAGCGGGAGAGGCAGGCTGAGCAGAGGGCACGGTGAGCACTTCACTACATACTTCATCGGTCGCGTGCTGCGCAAGCTGGCGGCGCTGGACGCCTCCATCGCCCACGTGCGACACACGCTGTGGCCGCACCAGCGGGAGAGGCAGGCTGAGCAGAGGGCACGGTGAGCACTTCACTACATACTTCATCGGTCGCGTGCTGCGCAAGCTGGCGGCGCTGGACGCCTCCATCGCCCACGTGCGACACACGCTGTGGCCGCACCAGCGGGAGAGGCAGGCTGAGCAGAGGGCACGGTGAGCACTTCACTACATACTTCATCGGTCGCGTGCTGCGCAAGCTGGCGGCGCTGGACGCCTCCATCGCCCACGTGCGACACACGCTGTGGCCGCACCAGCGGGAGAGGCAGGCTGAGCAGAGGGCACGGTGAGCACTTCACTACATACTTCATCGGTCGCGTGCTGCGCAAGCTGGCGGCGCTGGACGCCTCCATCGCCCACGTGCGACACACGCTGTGGCCGCACCAGCGGGAGAGGCAGGCTGAGCAGAGGGCACGGTGAGCACTTCACTACATACTTCATCGGTCGCGTGCTGCGCAAGCTGGCGGCGCTGGACGCCTCCATCGCCCACGTGCGACACACGCTGTGGCCGCACCAGCGGGAGAGGCAGGCTGAGCAGAGGGCACGGTGAGCACTTCACTACATACTTCATCGGTCGCGTGCTGCGCAAGCTGGCGGCGCTGGACGCCTCCATCGCCCACGTGCGACACACGCTGTGGCCGCACCAGCGGGAGAGGCAGGCTGAGCAGAGGGCACGGTGAGCACTTCACTACATACTTCATCGGTCGCGTGCTGCGCAAGCTGGCGGCGCTGGACGCCTCCATCGCCCACGTGCGACACACGCTGTGGCCGCACCAGCGGGAGAGGCAGGCTGAGCAGAGGGCACGGTGAGCACTTCACTACATACTTCATCGGTCGCGTGCTGCGCAAGCTGGCGGCGCTGGACGCCTCCATCGCCCACGTGCGACACACGCTGTGGCCGCACCAGCGGGAGAGGCAGGCTGAGCAGAGGGCACGGTGAGCACTTCACTACATACTTCATCGGTCGCGTGCTGCGCAAGCTGGCGGCGCTGGACGCCTCCATCGCCCACGTGCGACACACGCTGTGGCCGCACCAGCGGGAGAGGCAGGCTGAGCAGAGGGCACGGTGAGCACTTCACTACATACTTCATCGGTCGCGTGCTGCGCAAGCTGGCGGCGCTGGACGCCTCCATCGCCCACGTGCGACACACGCTGTGGCCGCACCAGCGGGAGAGGCAGGCTGAGCAGAGGGCACGGTGAGCACTTCACTACATACTTCATCGGTCGCGTGCTGCGCAAGCTGGCGGCGCTGGACGCCTCCATCGCCCACGTGCGACACACGCTGTGGCCGCACCAGCGGGAGAGGCAGGCTGAGCAGAGGGCACGGTGAGCACTTCACTACATACTTCATCGGTCGCGTGCTGCGCAAGCTGGCGGCGCTGGACGCCTCCATCGCCCACGTGCGACACACGCTGTGGCCGCACCAGCGGGAGAGGCAGGCTGAGCAGAGGGCACGGTGAGCACTTCACTACATACTTCATCGGTCGCGTGCTGCGCAAGCTGGCGGCGCTGGACGCCTCCATCGCCCACGTGCGACACACGCTGTGGCCGCACCAGCGGGAGAGGCAGGCTGAGCAGAGGGCACGGTGAGCACTTCACTACATATCATCATCATCATTTCAGCCGAAAGACGTCCACTGCAGTAGTGCTGTTCTGTAAATTCTCACAGTGAAAACTTTGGTGAAGTGAACGTGAATTGGGTTGTCAATCCATACAATCAAGGTGGAATGACAGTTCACTTCACGCTCACTCCACCTAAGTTTTCACGGTGGGCTTATAACAGAATCGACCAGCGGGACATAGGCCTCCCCCAAGTGTCGCCACAACGACCGGTCCTATGCGTCAGCTATACATAATGTCATGTGTTACCACAGACTATAAGGGATGTTACCTGGATAAAATCTGTTCGATCTGTCAGTTAGATTATCAAATATATTGGACACATATCTTTTGCTTTATGAACTCAATAAAAAAGATAAAAAAAGCATACGAGTAGTTCAGGAGTGGAGGCTTGTGACGTCACTTCTAGGTCAAAAATGTGTACCAAATCGTCTTCATTTATCGTATACGTGACAAAAGAAAAAATACGTCTCCAATATTTTTTGGTAACGGATCAAATAGACTTTTTTAGGAATGCAGCATGGGAGAAAAAGTGTGACTCATTTTTTGAAGTTACAGTAAATTAATACATAGTTTATGATACTGTCACAGAAAAAATGTTATTAAAATATGAGTGTGATTTGCGGCTCAGTTTTTTAATAGTACAGGTTGAACCAATGATAAAAGGCGTCTGTGAAGTTAGCTGCGAGTGCGGCTACGCGCAGGTACAGAATTTGACATTAATTTAGGTTCCTTTTAATTGTTTTTATAACTTAAATCGAGAGTGTGAGTGGCATCGTCTCACCAAACCACTGCCCGTGGCCCTCGTCTCACCTAAACACTGTCTGTGGCCCCCCGTCTCACCAGACCACTGCCCGTTGCCTCCGTGTCACCAAACCACTGCCCGTGGCCCCTGTCTCACCTGGCCACAGCCCGTGGCTCTCGTCGCACCAGACCACTGCCCGTGACGTCGTCTCACCAGACCACTGCCCGTGACCCTCGTCTCACCTGACCACTGTCAGTGGCCCCGCGTCTCATCAGACAACTGTCAATGGCCACCCGACTCATCAAACCACTGCCCGAAATGTTTCTCTTTCTTTCTTTTTTTTCTTGCAATATTTTCTTACGATCCGAGCTGCTATACTTGGAGAATCAGTTTCTACAACAGTAAACACGTGTATTGATTTGATATTTTATGTTCAAAAAGCATTACTTTCTCCTCACAGAGAACGCCGTGAAAAAGAAGAACGTTCCCGCCGCGCTCGCGAGCGACAACAACAACTAATGCGCGAGTTCGCTCGTCGACAACAGCAGTTCATGTCGGCCATGCAGAGCCTCGAGGGCACCGAGGCCGGCGCCATGGAGTGGGAGGAGGAGGAGGCCGTCGAGAGGGACTACGACTGCGTCATCTGCAACACCACCGGACCTACAACGCCCGCCGACCCCATCGGACTAGTGGTGTTACTGCAGGTATGTCACATGCAGAGCTACACAGCACGGAGCACACTGAACTGTCACACGCAGAGTGCTAACGTGGCAGAGTAACGCTGATCACGTGGGGCTGGCGGGGGGGCGTTGCTCCTTCCACCCTTCAAACATTAGTCCCGCAACGAAAACACCGCGCTTATTTTAATTTCTATTATTTTTTTTTTTTGTATTTAACTTTCTGTCTGTAACGATATCTATGCCACATACGAACTAAACACATACAACAGTCCGAAATCAACCATCACCCAGTCGGAATATCCTCCCTTTTCAATGGAGGTTTGCGGGACTTTACATACTGTTCCGTATACCTCTAAATGTCTATGTCGACCTTTCGAGTCTTATGCTAATTTATTTATAGTCTACGAATTCTTACTAGACACAACACATGACACGACATGACGAGGACATGTTGCGCCGACCCCAAATAAATTGGGATAAGGGCATGAGAATGATGATGAATTCTTACTAGACCTATGAAATACACATGCTCATTTTCAGGGTTCCATGCCTGAAAGGTAATAACACGCTATTACTAAACCCTCGCTGTTCGTCCGTCCGTCTGTCAGCGGGCTTATATCTCATGAACCGTAGTAGGTAAACATACACTAAATGTGTAGTATTTCTATAATAATAAATAAGAATGGGCCCTACGTGAAACGTAGATGGAACCCTTCGTGTGTAAATCCGACTCCCACTTGCCGGTTTCTTCATGATAATATATTTCTGAATCAAATAACACTAGGTACTCGTACTTTTTTTATTATATTTACAAAATAAAATTTGCATCTATGGATCTATATCATTCAGTGTGATAGAAACTGAAGAATTTCCATTGTTTAAAAAAAAAACTGAAAACACGGTTATTTTTTATTTTTCGTTCTCACATTTGGTACCCATATCATGGAAATTCATAATAAATAACTAGTCCGCCATCTTGAATGACGTCACTTAGCTAACCATGCATTGTCATCGGTCATTGATAAGTGTGTGAAGTTTCAATTCAATCCGACGTTTTGAAGCGAGTGAAAATCACGTGCAAAGTATCCGTTACATAGATACATACCAAGCTAATAAAAGAGTTGAATAAGGTGTTATATGTCTCCCCCAGTCCACGTCAGTGCTCGGTCACCGGCGGCGCGCGGGAGGCGGCGGAGCTCGCCTGGCGCTGTCGGAGGCGGACCGAGCTGGGCTGCAGCAGCAGCACGACACCACCGCCGCCGCGCACCACTACCGGCTGCACGACGAACTGCATCAACACTTTGATCAGGTGACACTTCAAAAAAAAAATACATCATTTTACCGTTGTTTTCAGGAATGTTTCGCCACCATCTTGGATGTTAACCTTATTTTTAACCGACTTGAAAAAGAAGGAGGTTATCAATTCGGATGTTTGTATTTTTTTTTTATGTTTGTTCGGGCACAACTCCGTCATATATTGACGGATTTGCAAAATTCTTCTTTTGTTCGAATGGGGTTTATTCCGAAATGGTCCCATTTTAATTTCATATAGATCTGATTATTGGTTTCGGAGACAGACAACGGAACTCTTCAAAAATTGGCAGCAAATCAACCGCGATTGCTGCGATCATATATCTATGAATTGTTAAAACAGTTTAATGGGGAACGACAACTAAAAAGTAAAAAACTTTTTTACAATGAAATAGAATTAAATTATTTGTAAAAAAGTTTTTTTTATAGCTAATTTAAAATAGATTTTTTTTTCCATTTCTGACATTTTTAGTACTCCAAACTATGTTGGTTCTTTTAAGGATTTGATCAGAATTAGAAACTAAATCGATTGGCATCAATAAAATGTTTGTATACAATGGCCATTTTCTTGAGAACTGTACATTTTTTTAAAATTCTGCTAATGGGGATCAAAATTTCACGAAAAATTATGTATAGGCTCCTAAGATCCTTTTCGTGTAGCTACAACGGTTAAGGTAGTACCCCTTACTGCTCCGCTGAAATATTCCACGCTGTATAGTGGTCCTGCGTTGCATCAATCAGTAATAAACACCGTGTGTATGGTTGCAGGAGTCCTGGCTGGTCAGCGTGTCGGTGGGCTGGGAGGGCGGCGTGCACGTGCAGTCGTGCGGCCACCACCTGCACCTGCGCTGCCTGCACGCCTACCTCCGCGCGCTGCAGGCGCCGCAGCGGCCGCACAACCTGCACGTGGACCGCGGCGAGTTCCTGTGCCCCGTGTGCCGCCAGCTGGCCAACTGCGTGCTGCCGCTGGCGCCGCACCCCGCCGTGCCGCGCACGCCGCTCCGCACGCACGCCGAGAGTGCGCAGCTGCTGCACGACATGCTGGAGCGGGAGCATCCGCAGCCCGTGAGTACAGACTCTTACAGACATGCTGGAGCGGGAGCATCCGCAGCCCGTGAGTATAGGAGGCATACGAACTCTTCTACGACTATCAGAGACCACGGAACCTCACAACACAACATTATTTGACACTACTAAAGCCCACCATATTTCGAATTACCTACTTATCAAAGTAAAATAATCATGACCAGTCTAAATTAATCGTAGTCTATCGACAACATGACAACGATAATCCGACTAACTAGATTCGCTAAAAAATTCAATGAACAAGGACTACCGAGTACTAAAACAATAATTGGAAATCTATATTCGCTACAAAATTTAGTATTGTTTATTTAGTTATTTGCTTATTTTGTTACACATACACACTTAAAATCTCTCTCTCTCTCACACACAATCACACACATGCAAATAAATGATTCTTTTTCTATTTTAAATATAACTATTTGGACGTTTAAAATGTAAGGGAGAACATGCATCACACATGCAAGCATGGGACATGCATTGTAAACCAAATAATATGATATGAAATAAACTTATTTGTATTTTTATTTCACAAAAAGTGTCCCATGGCTTGGCAAAAGTCTCATTTTTCACCAGAGTCCCAGACCTCTTTATCGTTTGCAAATGTTGCTCTGCTATAATAAAAAGAAATAAAGCTAAACTATGTATATATATGTATCTTTCAGGCACCAAGTCGACTCTCCGAAGCGATGGGTAAAGCTATGGAAGACATGACAGCGACAGCGGGCGGCAAGCTCAAACAACGCTATGGCTCGTCTCCGGCCGCCATCTTCACGTTCGTGGCGTCGCTGGTGCGGAGCAACCTGGAGTGCGAGCTGGTGCAGCGCGGCGGCTCGCTGCAGACGTGTGTGGCACCCCGGTACAAGCTGAGGAACGAGTGTATAGGTGAGTCGGCATCCTGGTACTACTTGCTTCATTATTGGAGATTAGCTTGCCCGCAACCCATTTTTTTTTGGAGGTGTTAAAAATCATCCAATGACTTCTCCCGCTCTGGGTGGAGCAGGAGAGCGTGTCAGACTCTTACTGACTAAAACCTACCTCTGTTTCTTCAGTTGCTTGTGCCAGGGTCGCGGTAACTCTTTTGATTTATCCGCGACCTAGATAGGCATCGGTCCTGGCAGCCTCGTCAGTTGTTGCTGACATCTTTGAGGCGCGCGTGGAACACTGTTTAAAGATCATAAATCTTCAGGCTATTATATATATTTTTTAAATCATAATGAACGCTTGATAGTGAACACACTTCAACAGCAATGTTTCTCCCCCAGTCCCGCTACTAGTAGTGGCAGGCGCGCACTCGCGGGTGCTCAGCAGCGCGGGCGCCGGCTTCGGAGCGGCCGAGGCGTGGCGTGCTCTGGTGCCGGCGCCGGTGCCCGAGGCGCTGGGCGCGGCGGCGCACTCGGCGCCCGTGCCGTCCACCGCAGTGGCCACCCGGCCCGTGCCGCTGCTGCTGAGGGACCCGCTGGCGCTGTTGATGCAGTTCCTGCTATTAGCGCCACCCACGCCGCCCTACTTGGATATGCGTGAGTATGATGAAACTGTATGGTTTCATGTCTATTGAACTTGCAATGTCATCATCCATAAATAATATACTTAACTGACCCCACGCCACAGTAGCTTACATTTAATAATTGCACTAAAAGCGCCTTGCTGACGAAGGCAACGACACACACGCTATATAATTATGCAAAAGCTAACATCGTTTCAACACGATTTTGGTGTAAATAATTTTGACGTTCTTGCGACATGGTCAGCTCACTCCCACTTCAGCCTTTATGTTTTTCCGAATCCTTTACTGGACTCATGAACCGTAGGATAGTGTTTCTAACGCAGCGAAAATGATATGACGGTTTGACCACGTTTGTGGGGCCAAAATCGCGCGAGACAGACAAGTTTAGTTAGAGAAAGGGAAAGCGGTTACTGGGCAAAGGCCTCATCTGTCTCCCACAGCTGGGACAGTGGGACATAAATTAGGCTAGTTAATAACCCACTGCTCTCAAAACGGTGAAGGAAAACATCGTGAGGAAACCGGCGTGTCCTAGAACTAAAAATTCGAAGACATCCACCAACCCGCGTTGTGGATTAGGGCCCACACCCTCTCGCAGAGAGGAGGCCTGTGCTCCAGTAGTGGGGACATTAAAAGGCTGATGATGATGAACAAAGTCTTTAAGGGCATTATTACAGCTATCGATCGATCGTTTACAACACTCAGCATAGCATAAATTTGACTCAATTTTTTTATTATTTGTATCAAAAAGGTACTTTATCCAAGATCGAAAATCGAAAGAATTTTTCAAATCCGTTCATAATTAAATAAGATAGAAACCTTTCAAACCTTGTAGACAAGGAAACTATCAAGGAACAGAAAAAGGATGCACACACATAAGTATGATGTCACCGACATTAGGTTACGCGCGTACAAAAGAGCTACCGAGGTGTCCCAACCACGCTCCCACTCTTCCTTATGGCCAATATTAGAAAATATGCTAATTGCTGCTTCATTTAGTAACTAATTTTGATGCTGTTTTTAGAAAAAGATTTCATTTTAGTGTTATTTGTTGTTTCATATAAAATATTGTAAAATAATAAACACAGGAGAATATCCTATTAACGCATGCAAGAAAATCAATCTGCCTAGCTTTTTCCCAACTATTTTGAGGTCGGCTTCCAGTCTAACCGGATGCAGCTGAATATCAGTATATCACATGGAGCGACTGCCTGTCTGACCTCCACAACCCAGTTACTGGGTAATACGATACCCCTTGGTAAGACTGGTTATCAGACTTTCGGGCTTCTGACGACCCGTAACGACTTTCAAAGATCCACGATTGACAGCTGGGACCAACGGCTTAACGTGCTTTCCGAGGCACGGAAGAGTCTCGGTATGTAAAGATGGTCACCGTCCAACCAACCCTGGTAAGCGTAGCTTAACCTGATAGATCGACCCGTGCGGCTGTTATTATATTAGCCACGAGCTCCACCCCCTATTAACCCTATTAACGCATGCACTGCACATCATAGTGCTAAATTCACTCAAAACAGAAACAAACAACACTCTTTAAGGTAAGAGTGAATAGGTAACTTCTAGGCAAGCATGCTCCATCTTCGACCACATCATCGCTTACCATCAGGTGAGATAGTGGGCAAACGCGTGCCTATCAACAATAAAAAAAGTGTGTGTGTACTTATGTACGCATGTAAGTAGTTATACTTATTTGGCGTAACAAGATAATTATTATTATTATCATCATATTTCGTTTATTTTTCTGTAAACATATAAATTATATTTTTAAATATTTCAATAGAAAAGATATAAAAAACATTTAAAAATATTATCCCACCGGTATCGGGAACAGGGTCCAACCTACCGGCGGTCAGGGCTCCAGAGAGAGGAACCGCTTAACAATGCGAACCGTGTCCAGAAGTACAGCTTTCTGAATCAAGCCCTTGATCCAGCCGCTTAACGAGAGCCTCCTGAGATGTTGGTTAAGGCTCGTGGCTATTAAGCCATTGGCTGACACGACTATCGGTACAATGGTCGCTGAGTCCACATCCCACATATCGACAACCTCGCGAGCCAAGTCAATATACTTGATTTGTTTATCTTTCTCGGCTTTCACGAGGTTCTCGTCATGTGGGACGGTAATGTCTACAATCATTGCACGCTTTTCGATTTGGTCCACCACCACTATATCAGGCTTATTGGCTACAATAGTCCTGTCAGTGAATAGTATTATCATCATTATCATAATCATAATGTTAATCATAATCATTATCATTATTATATTATTATAATAAAAAGAATATACTTAATAAGTATATTCTTTTTTTTCGCATTCACTCTCGCTTTGTCTCTTTGTATTCCCCCTCCCCAGGAGCGTTAAACGTTTAACGCAACCTTGTTGGAAGTCTCTTATAAAGTATAAGTTTAAAAACAAGTTCGGTAAATAACATATAAATATTGTGTGTCGACAGAGGAGTTCACGTGCATAGTGCGCGCCCTGTACGCGCTCAGCTACTACCAGGCGGTGAGCCAGTTCCTCGCCAGCGGCAGCGCCGACACCCGCGCGGCGCTGGCGGGCCCGGCGCGGGCGGGCGAGCCGGCGGGGCTGCGGGCGGCGGCGCGTCTGCTGCTGGCCGCGCTGGCCGGCTCCGACCTCTTCACGGAGGACGGGCCGCCCGCGCCCGGCGACCACAAGGTGCCGGACCTTGCTAACATGGAGAGAGAGGTTTGTGTGCATCATTCACACTTCATGCAACAAAACTACTTCTCTACCAGTCAACCAAGGGCTGGTGGAGAGATAATATGGCAGGTACATAAAAAAACAACAACAATGTAAAATAACACTGTATCATTTTATTGCTAGGAATAGGGAGCGTGCAGAAACTACAGGTTGTAACGGAAAAGTGTGGTCATATTTTAAGAACTGCATCTGCCCATCGATATGAACAACTTTCTTCAAGAAAATTCGAGTAAATTAATAAAAAAATGTTTTACCTCCCATACAAATTGATCAGCTGATGATGTTTTTTTTAGGAATTTGCAATTTTTTCGTGTATCGTCTTACAGTTAAAATAATGCCTTACTATTTATTTTATTTAATTCACCACATGAAAGATCATTTTAATTATGATCTAATGAATGAGCTAGATTCGAAGCTTGCATTGCGTATTACAAGTCGAGATTTGGGTTGTTTTAAAAGATTTTTTATTGCCAAATGTTTGTAATTTTGGTAAACTGAAGTTTATTTTTTGCTGTTTTAATTTATGAACGAGAGTTCTAAATAGCCAAAATCAAAAGCAATTCTTTGCCCATTTTCTCTAAAATTTCACGAAGTTAAATATTTTTTTAATCAATTTTTTTATATAAAAGTGGTAAAAAGTGATTCATACATTATACTAGCTGTGCCCGCGACTTCGTTCGCGTGGTTGTCGAGAACAAAACAACGTCGTTTAGATAAGAGTATATCACCTTTTTGATGATTTAGATAAGAGTCCTGACTTTGGTATAGTTGATTACGTTAATGCTTCTCTATATACTATGTTAGCGGTGGAATTACCCGGAGCATATACAAAAAGGTTGTTTGGGTTGCTAACACGTGATAGAGAAACATAGAGTTGGCCGTGTGAAAAACAATCAAAAGTAAGGTCTACACCCGCAACGGATAACGTCTGGCCTTGGGCTTTATTAATAGTCATAGCGTAACAGAGGCTTACAGGAAATTGCACACGTTTGAAAGTAAACGGAAAATTATTGGGGATAATGGGTATCCTGGGAATGAAAACAACATCACCGGAGCCGCAACCTGTTAAGATTTCGGCTTCGATGACATTTCGTTGGAGATTTGTTACTCTCAACCGAGTTCCATTGCATAGTTTTGGTGGGCTTAAATTTCTGAGTAGAATGATTGGTACTCCGACTTTTAAATAAATTTTGTGTGCTGGAAGACCTGGTGTATTTAGAGAGTCTAAAAACTCTACTGGATAGTGGGTGGCATCTCCTTCTTCTAAAACCGTGTTAATAGATAAATATTCCCTACTTTCTCCAGAAACATGTACCAATATTTGAGAATTTATTGCTGCTGCTTGGTCGTTGCGAGGTGCCAAAATAGCTCGTTGGCATAGCCAAGCAGCGTCATGGTTCGAGATCTCTGATGGATCTCCGTATACAGAGGAAATGAGTTCCTGCTGTGAGGCAACAGAAGAACACAGGCTTTCGACTAAAGTTACTTTACCTCCTTCTTGAGTCGGGTATGTGCCGTTACCAATTTGAAGTAGTAAATTTGAGAAAACCTGCGCGTTTGCGTCACCTCCCAAATATGCTCGCATATTAAAGCTCAAATTAGTTAATATGACACTACGCCATAAAATAGAGCTCTTTAAACAGGCACCTATTTCATCGGCCCTCGTTCCTCTGGGTATTATAGGGAGTGTCTGCCTGAAGTCTCCACAGAATAGCACCGTTAAGCCTCCCATCGGTCGGTCATTTTGTCTTATATCTCGCAACGTTCTATCTACAGCTTCCACAGCTTTACGATTTGCCATCGTACACTCGTCCCAAACGATAAGGGCGCAATCGCGTAAAACCCTTGCTTTATCACTATTGCGAGACACGTTGCAAACAGGGTTTTCTGTGCGGTCCAAGTCGATTGGTATTTTAAATGTTGTATGTGCAGTTTTTCCTCCTGGTAATAAAGTGGCAGCTATTCCTGAGGAAGCGACGGCAAGGGCAATTTTGTTTTGGCTCCTTATTTGAGCCAAGATAACTTTAGTGAGGAAAGTTTTACCTGTTCCACCAGGTGCATCTAAAAACAGCATTTCTCCTAATGAATGTTCTACACTACAGCATACTCTATCAAAGATTTGACGTTGTTCTGACGTCAAATTTGAACAGCCATTTCGCAATATTTCTGCTAACTCTTCGGGGTTGTAATTTATTTCAGATGTATACTCCCTATTAATTCGTTCCCCACCAACTGTCGGTGTCGGCAAGCCGTATTGACTGAGGGGGTTCCCTCCTATACTTGTAACTATATCTTGTATAGCCAGCAAAGCCCTATTATGGCAGCTTTCACGTACTTGGTCAGAAGTTTCACTATTTATATTTTGCTGTCTCAAAAAATCTTCGGCAAACGCGTCTTTATATTTTTGCCACAACTGCCCAGCGTCCGATAGGCCACAAAATGTCAACAAAATGGCAAATAAATGGCGCAAACGATGTGGACTATCACTGACGCATGCTTCGGCTAAAGCATCATCCCAATGCTGATCGCCATCTAATAAATGCCGTGCGCGGCAAGCAGCTTGAAATGTGGGATATTCTATATCGTCCACTTTGCGGAGCTCAGCAAAAGAAGTAGGTCCTCGCACTGTGTGAAGAAGAAGGCGTAAATAATAACACTCTGCATTATTTGGGTGCACCGTGTATACTCTTCCAATCACGTGTTCTTTAAAAATGCCGGACTCGCCTTCTACAGCAGTTCCACGTCTCCTGCGATTAAAAACACCTTGCTGCTTGTTATAAGTATAATAATGTGGCACTTCATTGTACAACAGAGACTTAGCGAAATTGTCTCTTTCGCAAAGGCGAAAGAATGCGAGCAAGGTGGTTTGTCTTGGGTTGTTCATTCTTTCTGCCACATTTTCTGGCTGAAAGTAAACTCGCTGCCCGCCTTCCAGGTGCACGTCAAGATGGATGACTGGCGGATACCTTTCATGAATAGGGAAACTCAAAATGCGCCAAACTGCCTCCGAAGAGCTTATGTATCGGCCAGATTGATACCTTGTCACTTCATCAAATTGGTTGTTATTTCTTAGTGCTATCATGGCTTGATCACTACCTTTATTAACATATTTACATATATATTTTATAGATTCGACGCTATTACAAATTTCAACATTAATGTGTGCTTGAAAAGCGTTTGACAAAACTGGAGAATACGGTACCACCCAACTATTATTTAGAATTATTTCTTGTCCACGGAATCTGACAGTAGCTGTGAAACCACCTTGTGACGGTGATCTTCGCCGGTATTGCGGATACCCATTTTCCCCAGCCATAGTTAGTTCTTTCAGTGCTCTGGGGTATTTTTTTGAGCATTGACCATCTTTCATGCACGGTGATTCCCTGTTTAAGAGGCCACATGGCCCGTGAACCATATGTGTTTTTACTATGTCATGCAAAATCGGATCTGCATTATAGTCCGGAAATTCTGCACTTATGACACTGTCTATAGCATCGGGACGAATTTTTTCTTCCAGCCACAGAAGAATGTGCGCGTGGGGTAAACCACGCTTTTGCCACTCGACGCTATACATAAAACAAAGAGTTGAACCGAAAACTTTCTCCTTTGTAAGTAGATTAATCAAGACTTTGAGTTTTAAATGAAAAATCCTAGCAATAATGTCATGTCTGTCGTATGACGCCTGTCCTGTGAGAAGTGCCTGGCAAATCTCCGTCCACTTTGGATTTGTTGTAAATGTTATAAAAAGGTCCGGCCGGCCGTATTTACGGACGTAACAAAAAGCATCTTGCGTTCGTTCGTGCATATACCGCGGACCGCCTGTGAAACTGGATGGCAAAATAACCAATCGACCCAAGTTTTCGACGTTATTATCTGATTGCATGGCGTCCCGCAAGTGCACGTATTCTTCAGCGCGTAACCGTCGCTGGTTAGTGCGAATATACACTAAACGTTCAGTTTCTATTTTTGCGTACATGTCCACAATAAATTGGCTGAACAAACCACGAAATCGTTGCAAATATACGAAACTGTTTTGCCTTATTTGTAAAAGGTAGGAATAGTATTGTTGAGCAGATATTTTTTTTTGATAATTAGTGACTCTCGTAGTAGGGTTCACTTGGTACAGCCCAAAATTGTACCCATCTTCACCATGACAATAAATTAGTGGATATTGCAGGGCGTCGTAAGCTCGGTGGGTTTCCAAAATGCGTTGAAGGCGATCGTCGCGTGTACGCAACACGATATCACGTCTCTCACACTCCTGGTCGACTAAAACAACTGCAACTTCATCTGCGACGGGTGCATTGTGTCTTCCACGGTGTTCACCCACAGGACGTCTATCGGCACTTATAACAATTTTGAAATCATTGCTGCCTTGTGGAATTGACTCCAATGCAGCTTTGAATTCACGAACGTACTGGTTAACGTGATGCAGCAATTCTTGAAGTTGACCCAAAAGCTCAGCATTGAGCTGGGGAAAATTGTGATTTCTAACATTGAGCTGTTGCGTGTAATCGGATACAAAATAAATTTGGAGAAATTTGGGTTCATTTTCTGGCAGCAAAGATCCAATAAGGTGATAAACTTGACCTTGTACTTTGAAGGTTGGCATGAACGGTCCTTCCGTTATTTGTTTTGCCCCAAAGGAAGTCATTTGGAAAGCACTGTTATATAAACGAATATTATCCAAAAAACGGTTCGACTGGGGATGATCGCCATTCAGGAGACTTTTAAGTAAGTGTGGTGGATCTTGGAAATTTGGAAGAACAATTTTTCCATTTGAGCAGCACATTCCATTTGTCTCTTTCCTCCATTTCAAAGCATGACAAAAATTACAAATTTCTCTCATGTCACCCACGAAAGTAAAGCCAGCATAATTAATTCTAGACGAATATGTGAACCCTGATTTTTCCCTATTGTCCCAAGGTAATAAAATATTTGCATCGTCATTTTCCATGGACTCATCAGCTCCGCTATTTGTTTCTCTATTCATATGGTATCGAGCTCGTTCTATTTCTAGGCGAGATTGACGTTGTTCTGCTGTTTCTGCTCGTCTTAGTTCATCTATTCTTTCCCTTTCAGATGCAAGATAACTTTCATTGTTTCTTTGTACACCTACATAGTTATGTCTAGCTATTTGTAATCGTTCTTCTCTTTGGGAGAGAGATTCAGACTCGCGCGAGAGAGCGTGTCGCTCTCGGTCAGATGACAGACGTGCTTGGCGTTCCTCGATACTCTCTTGAGAACGCAAAGTCGCGGTCCGAGTTCTTTGCGAACTTAAGCGCGACTCCCTTTCTGTGAAAGTCTCTGACTCGCGTGAGAGAGACTGGCGCTCCCGATCAGCAGACAGCCGAACTTCGCGTTCCTGGATATTCTCTTGAGAACGCAAAGTCGCGGTCCGAGTTCTTTGCGAACTTAAGCGCGACTCCCTTTCTGTGAGTCTCTGACTCGCGTGAGAGAGACTGGCGCTCCCGATCAGCAGACAGCCGAACTTCGCGTTCCTGGATATTCTCTTGAGAACGCAAAGTCGCGGTCCGAGTTCTTTGCGAACTTAAGCGCGACTCCCTTTCTGTGAATGTCTCTGACTCACGTGAGAGAGAGTGGCGCTCCCGATCAGCAGACAGCCGGTCTTCGCGTTCCTGGATACTCTCTTGAGACCGCAAAGTCGCGGTCCGTGTTCTTTGTGAACTTAAACGTGACTCCCTTTCGGTGAACGTTTCCGATTCACGTGAAAGAGCGATGTGCTCTCGGTTAGCAGATAACCGTGCTTCACGATCTTCTTCCGATTCCTGAGACCTACAAAGTCTCATCCTTTTCGCATTTCGGCTACGCAGCGAAAGGTTAGTTTTTTTTCTTCGAGGCATTTTCAAGGAAAATTAAAGCAATAAACAAAACTAACAACACTTATGACTGAATAGCCTACAAACTTAAAAGAACGGTGCGTCGAACAGTCTAGTGTGACAACGTATCGTCTGTTCGTGGTCGTGACTCAACGAATTGGCAACACTAACTTACTGTATAACGATTGGCACTATTGGATTCAAACTACGAAGTAAATCAAATACAATCTTTACTTCGTACTTCAAACCAATGACCAAAGTTGACCAAACGAAACCAATAAGATAAGCAAATACTTTTTTTTCGACCAATTTAGAAAATCGATAAACCAAGCAACCAAAGAACTTTTACGACACACGCAAGAACTTTTAAGACACCTAACGAAACCCAATTTGCCTAGTAAACACGGTGGACGTCATCCTCGCGCGGAAAATCTTAACACCGCGATTCAGAAAATGACGTCATTTGCACAACGCCATCTATCGGATTTAGATTTCAACTATCAACATTAGTTCTATTTTTAGTCTTAAGATGTCGTTGCAAGTACTATACTTAATTGCGTAACGTAATATTTTACTTCTTGAACTCACTAAATTAATCATATCTTTTGATAGAGTGAACCGATTTCGATGAAACAAAAACTAAGTTAATCCTCAAGTTGCGTATAATTTTTGTATATAAACATTGTCAGCATTGAATTCGTAGATTTTACGTGATGTGCGCACAAACAAACAGACAAACAGACAAACAGACAAAAATTTCAAAAATGATGGAAATGGGTTCTGTTACTTATCTTTTCACACGCTGGCTATTTTTTGTTTCAATTTCTTCAATGTACAAAAATGACTTTTCTACAGATTTATTATATGTATAGATAGACCATTTTTGCAACAATACATTATATTTTTTTCATACCGTTTAGACGTCAATACGATTCGTAATTATGTGATATTCTAAATCCTTTACAGCAAAAATCCACAAAACCGTCGTCGGCTTGTGGTCGATTAATCATAATTTTAATAATAAAAATAAAAAAACTAGCTCATACATTTGATCATAATTGAAATGATCTTTCATGTTGTGCATTAAAACTTTTAGAAATACATTATTTTTACTGTAAAACCACGTCGACATCGACAAAATTTCGTGTACGGCCTCTTAAAGTGACAAAAGAAAAAATACGTGTCTAATTTTTTTTGGTAATTTAACTTACGAACTAATTAGATTTTTTTAGTCGTCAGGATTTAAATTATTTTTCTTAATTTTTCTTTCCACTCTTTCATTTTTTTCGTCTTTTATAATTGAAGTTTCAATATCAACATATACTCCATTCACAAAAGCATTAGATAAAAAAGGCACGTAGAAGAGAAGCACGGATGCAAAACATTTTATGTCAAAGTTATCACAATTTTAATTAATTTAAAAATAGTGACAATTAACAACTAAATCACGAAAATTCGACAATAATAATAAACAAGGCGTCGCATTCACAAGTATTTAAACTGAATTACAATCACTGACCATATTTACGTCAATTTAACAGACGACATAAACCAATAACATTGGAAAAGCCCGGCTGTCACACATTATGAAGGGATTCGGTAACATTTTAAATTTGGTAGAATTATAGTCATCAGTTTTAATGGAAAACGCTATTTATGTCGTTTTTTCTACATTTAACGTAAGTAAATTCTTATTTAACCAACTGGTCACTTGTGTTCATGCCCATTTGAGCTTTGGCAAAAACTTCATTCCAGGAGTTACCACTGAAAACTAAGGCCGTATCATCTGCAAACGCAACAATTTTCGAATCGGGAACCTCTAGCTGACATATATCATTTATATAGACTAGGAACAGTGTCGGTCCCAGAATACTGCCTTGGGGAACTCCTCAAGTCACTGGGACCTCTGCTCTGGTTATGTTACCGATTTTTACACATTGTGTTCTATCAGACAGACAATCTTTAAATATTTATAATTGAAGATCCCGTACACCAAGGCTTTCGAGTTTTGTTAGCAGGATAAGGACAGAGACTGTGTCAAAGGCCTTTGCTAAATCTAAGACATTCCAATGATTTTCCTCTTTGAATCTAGGTTGTTAACTATATAAGGTGTTAAAATATTAACCCTCGAAACTTAAAGGAGTGCTTTGGACCATCGAACTTTTACTATGGGACCAACTTTGAAATCGCGAAAAAAAATCAGCTGTTCTGTACATTTTGACGAGTTTTGCGAACATAAATGTAGGTAACAAACAGCTGATTTTTTTTCGCGAAAAAAAATATTTAATTGTGCTATTAAAAAAACAATAAATATTTTAAGGTCCATCGCAGAACTGGCCATATTTTTATATTACAGCCAACCACATTGAACTAAGTTTTCATATTTATGATCATCAGTTACAAGAACTTCTCCTGCCATTCCTGCGCATCGCAGCCCTTCTGCGCCACCACCTGTACGGCGCAGAGTTGCCCGAAGTAGCCACTCCTCGCCAGGAGTTCGTGCGCCTCGCCTACTACCTGGAGCTGGTCACGGACGGTATGGAGTGGAGCGAGTGGTCTGCGGGCAGGGCGCTGCCACCAGACTCGGCGATAGCTGCCAGAGCCTGGGCCAGGCAGCTAGGTGGTGCAGCTGCTAGGGGACAGCTAGCTGTGAGTTATCATAATTTGTTTAGCCTTTTTGAGTATTCATAGTAAAACAACAACGAACTTATAAAGTTCTTCTGTCCGTTCGCGGTTTAACTCCGATACTCTTGGTACTTATGTGCTGTAATTAGGCATATTTTAAATATTCACGCCTACAAAGTTGTGAAAGAAAATAATGAAAATCCTTTTTTTCGGTTCTTTCCATATACGTAAAGCGATTGTCAACTGAATGTATTAACTGAAGCACGGTATCTAATTAACTTTGCAATGTTATAGTTAAATCATAAAATTGATACGTAAAGTTTGCTCAGTGCCCCGTGACTATCGCCGCGCTACTTCATCAGCACTCTATACTATAATATACCATTTCCTGTTCCCCAGGTCCGTCGTCTCCTACGCTCGATGGCCGTGGAGTGGTGCCAGCCCGCGCTGCTGGCCCTGCCGCGCGACTACGACCGTCTGTTCACGTACTACCACGAGCGTGTGTGCCTGCAGTGCGGGGCCGTGCCCAAGGAGGCCAGCGTGTGCCTGCTGTGCGGCACGCTGGTGTGCCTCAAGCAGCCGTGCTGCCGGCAGCACCAGGTGGCTGAGGCGGTGCAGGTAACTACAATCTGTTCACGTACTACCACGAGCGTGTGTGCCTGCAGTGCGGGGCCGTGCCCAAGGAGGCCAGCGTGTGCCTGCTGTGCGGCACGCTGGTGTGCCTCAAGCAGCCGTGCTGCCGGCAGCACCAGGTGGCTGAGGCGGTGCAGGTAACTACAATCTGTTCACGTACTACCACGAGCGTGTGTGCCTGCAGTGCGGGGCCGTGCCCAAGGAGGCCAGCGTGTGCCTGCTGTGCGGCACGCTGGTGTGCCTCAAGCAGCCGTGCTGCCGGCAGCACCAGGTGGCTGAGGCGGTGCAGGTAACTAGAATTTTCTCAAGACATTCAAGGCGTACACAACGGAGGAAACTAGGAACAGTACCCTTCACCCGACCCGCTCACATGCTTCATCCTTCGCATTTCTACGGCCAGTGGTTTCATAGTTTATCAACGACTTTGACAAACAAGTTGACGCAAAAATACCCAGGCTCTGGGAAGTCAGCTTCAGACACAAAATGACCAACTGCCCATCATAAACTTTTTATCAGAAAGCAACCTTACGAAAACTCAGATTGTCATGTGACACTGTAGCTACAGAAACCCCACTCGTAGTGTAAAGCCTATTAGGATAGATATCTCTATAGCCAAAAACGAAGCCTCTTTGTAACCAGTCACTTCGCCATTTTCGCAGACGGCTACATGACACTACGGCTAAGCGCAAAATGTCGCAAACTGTTCATGCGGTACGATTGTGGAACTCACTTCCGCCTAATATCCGTGATTCTAAAACTGTCTACCAATTCCGCCACCACCATTCCGTGATTATATTTATTATTGATATTTATTTTATATTTAATTATGTACTTTGGTTTATTGTAAAGTTAGGTATATTTTATGTATGAATTATTTATGTATTCTAGTGTATTTTATATTTCTATATCTATTTATACACACTGTGTCTACATTTCTCAACCAACTTTCCAGTCGCAGGTCTGCTGGAAGAAATTTCTTTTGAAATAAGCAGCACCTTTGTGCTCTTCTATCTGTATTTGTTCATTTTTCTCTTGTAATTGTTTTTGTGTGTGCATAAATAAATAAATAAATGTATTTTTCTTCCATACTCCTCTATTAGTCGTCATCTCTGTAGTCACCCCCGTTTTACCCATATCCTCAGTCCAACCATCGTTTCTTTGGCCTTCCCCTACTCTTATAGCCATCCACATCCATACACAAGACTTTCCTCACGACATTTTCTTCATTCCTGCGCATCACATGCCCATACCACGACAACCGATTTCCACACAATCATCCATGTTTTTCAATATATATCAGTTTATTCATTTTTAATATTATGTTGTATGTTTTATTTATGGGCATATTAATTGCATGACAATAAAGAATTATTATTAACTAACATGGTTTATTTCAGCACGCGATGGAGTGCGGCGGCGGCACGGGCATCTTCTTGGTGGTGACGTCGACGTACATCATAGTGATCCGCGGCCGTCGCGCCTGTCTGTGGGGCTCGCTGTACCTGGACGACTACGACGAGGAGGACCGCGACCTCAAGTGAGTACATCGTCTTTAGAACAAAAATGTTAAGCGCACTAACAAAACATCGCAGCGTATTTTTCCAGCCACACCGCTGGGATGTTCTTTTAATAATTATCTCTAAAACTAGTAAAAACTAAACAACCATAAAAAAATAAACAAACTTATCGTCCGTGGTTCCGTCTGGGTCAAAGTTGTACCCTACCTCGATAGATGGCGTTGGCATCGAGTTAGATCGCGCTATGGTTTCGTTACCGCGCGAAACATATAAGGGTCGGGCTGTTACGTTCCCAGTTGAGTTGTACTCTAGCGATTGAGTACAACTTATCCCACTTCTGATATTAATGAATATTTTTGAAAAGATCGGACTTGTTGATTAGTTCGATCTTGGAATCTTTGAATGAAACGCTGTCGGTTGATGACGTTTTGCTAAGAGTAGAGATTAGAGATGGGCTTAAACGTTAAAAAAAAATAACACTGCTAAATGCTAATGCTATAAATATTTAGCAGTTATTTTTAGCAACTGTTAAATTTCACAGACAGATTTCCTTCATACTTTTCACTGGCTTAAAATTAGCAGTTATTTTTAGCAACTGTTAAATTTATTTATGCACAGACAGATTTTTAACATAATTAACTCTCATTTCCTTCATACTTTACACAGGCTTACGACTGTTAACTTTTTCTGTTGGTATATTTAAAATGAGAATCAATTTATTTACAACGATTTTTTTTTATAACTGTTTTTCTGTATTGTGTGTGTGTTGTTTACCGTTCATCTTCCTTTCTTTTGCGGCATGGAGTAGTGGGATAAAGCGAGACAAATATATATCCTTCCGTGTGTGCTGTGTGTGGTGCGGGGTAGGGTAGCACCGTGCAGGGTACCTGACACCACCGGCGGCCGCCGCCACTATCTATTATTTATTAGTGTTTGTGACTGTGAAATGTGACTGTTAAATATAACAGCTAACTCAGAATTTATTTAACAAGTGTTGACACTAAAACGCCACTATCTATTATTTTTGTGACTGTGAGTTGTGACTGTTAAATTTAACAGTTAACTCAGAAATTATTTGACAGGTGTTGACACTAAAAAAAATTAACACTGTTAATTTAGCAGCTAATTAATTTTAGACCCATCTCTAGTAGAGATGAGTAGTTTTAGGTAAGTTTTGTACTAGGTGATGCACCTAGTTAGTCCAATTCCGTACAAATTCTCGAGCTTAAACTTTGGTATTGTTATGTTAGGATAGGTTTGACTTTGAAGTGTTTGCTTAGTCTTTGCGTACCATCGCACACAGGCGAAAAATCATTAAGTCGGATTAAACATTCATTATTATTCTAGAAAATGGGCACATAAGGGTTGTGATGGGTGTGTGATGTATGTGTTGGGTATGTGATGAAATACATACCTATATATAATTTTTTGGCATTTTTATTGTACATCATCAGTAATATTTGCTTCATCCAATAGATTGAATACATATGATACCGAGACCCGCACGGCACGGTTGGCGCAGGTGTTGAGCGTTCGGCTGCTGCGCTGCGTGTCGCGGGGTCGATCCCCGCAACTAACATATATTTGTATGGCCCGAAGATAGTTGTTTCAGGTCTGGGTGTCTTGTGTATGTGAGTTTAAAGGTTTGTGAATGCACCCAAGATACAGGAATAATTCCTAGAGTTCAGGCAACGTTTAAAAAAAAATACCCACAAACGAGCCATGAACCTTAAGAAGACGGTGGGAAGGGGCTTGTTTCTGGTGTTAAAATTGTGAATATCACTAGTCTTAGTATATCAATGTATACTTTGTCTAATGTATAATATGCTTGCAAAATGAATTGAGATGCCACCGTGAGATTTCTAATCTCTTTGAAAATTTCTCTTAAGGAAACTCTTGACCCTAGCCTGTATATTGCTCGTACAGCGCGTTTTTGTACAACAAATATATTTTATATGTCCGCAGCTTTAACCCACAAAAGAATACCTTAAGACATAACGCCATAGAAATAACTAAAATAGACTAACCGTGCTGTGTCAACGTCAGTATTGTTTCGTACTAAATACTATCAATAAAAATCCTTGGAAAAAAGTCGGGGTGAGGCTGTCATACACAGCCGTGTGTGTTACACCGCTACGCGGACTGACGGACGGACGGACGAACGGACATGGCGAAACTATAAGGGTTCGTTGTTAACTACGGAACCCTAAAAACCATGATAGTAGATAAGTCATTTAAAAAAAAAGTAAATGAAAAACAGGTTGATTTAATGAAATCTTTAAAATACGCCAACAATCTACAAATGTAGATAAATCTTTACGTTGACAGTCCTAAGCCTGTGTAAAACTTAGACTATGAAAGGATAAAGTATCTATTAAGGGAAGATTACAATTCATTACTATGTTCGTATCTGCACGTATCGGTGGTACGCGAAGACTTCAAAGCCATAACCACCACCACACCACAACACTACCAAAAAGAAAAGAAAAAACTAATTATAAAAAAAGAATTAAAAAATATAAAATTCAAGAAAAATGGTAAAAAGTGCCCATCTCAATCATTGTACAAAGTTGATCAAAATTATTAAATACGCCTTTTGTGTGAATCTTTGATTTTTCACACAAGATGACAGTTTAATGTCTAATAGACGACATTTTAGAGATTCTGTGCTGCACCATCATTAGAACATTGTGCAGCCGCACTCTTAAAGTATGAAGGGTAATTTTGATCACTGTATTAGACGTCAAAAACAAAAGTATTCACATTGACTTTGTATTGTACCGTTTGCCCATATAAAACGAAATATAATCCACCGTTCCACAATATATCAGAAACGGAACGTCCCTAATACATGCCGAATATTTCTTACCCAATCCACAATTCTACATACGGTACATAATGGTGTGGATTCTGTTTGTACGAACTAAACTTAATTTAAGCTATTCCTATCTTTTTCTCTCTAATAAAACAAGAAAGAGACGGACGTAAATTAGAGCTTTCAAATTTAGTTTGAACTAATATTTCCATACAAATTAAGTGTACACGTAAAAACATGTCGATTAAAAACACGGTGATGCGCAAGGCGTAAACTAGTTTGACATCTCTAACTTAGTTCATAGCTATAGCCATCCTTTTCTCGCACTGCCTTTTAGTAAAAGACAGCGATTCTCTAATTTTAGTTTAGTTATTATTAAGAGAATCGGCACCATTATCGGTAACAGGACTAACAGGCCAGCGGATATTGAATAAATATTCGGATTAGGTATCGTTTTTACCTAATCCGACCCATGTCTATTTCAAAGTAGGAGTGAAGCATATTTATCTTAACAGGTACAAATCACAAGTATTTGTAGATACTAGATAACAGTTGTTCCTGTCATATCATATACCTGTTAAAAATATCATTTATAATTCACAATACTCAATAACAATCAATACACTCTTCAGTCTCACTATGTACTAGGTACTCAATAACGACTATTCGTGTTATCTAGTATTTCTTCTTCGCATGTCTCGCTCAAATCCGCTTGATTGAATCTTGCTGAAACGAGAAACACCTAGTATTATTATCCGAAAATTCGAATTATAGTCTTACAAGAAGATAATTATCCTTGAAAAGTGACAACTATTTCTAGTCCTATTATCTTATCTGTTCCTAACTTTCAGTTCGGAAACACTGCAAGAATAATGCTAACATTACTACGTTTAATATTTTACAATATTGTAGTAATACTTCCTCTGTTAGATATGAAATAAAAGGTCAAAATTAAATATCTATTACATGCATAAAATTATCAATTTAAAAGATCTAAATAATGGTAAAAACAACCGACTTCCAAAAAAAAAAATACACTCAAAATTAAAAAAATAAGTTTAAATTCGGAAGTCGGTGTTTGTATTTTATTTCTTCGTTATTTGACACCGTCTGGAACATGCTTAAGTAAAGTCGACGGAACCCTACGCTACGCGGGTCTCCTATTTCCGTCTGCAGGGTTAGGAACCTAACACGAAAGAGATGATGGGGCCTTCGTTCACTCATTTAGCCTTAAGAATTTTGACTCTAAGCACATTCATTTTGGACTTTACTGGTCCCCAGCCTCGTTCTCCTGTCATTAAGGCAACAAAATGCTATCTCGCTTCGGCGCATTGGTACTTTGATTCGAGCGGGCCGCGTATGCCGTGCTGAGGCCATTCTTACATCACTACTGCTAAATTTTCAATAAAAAGTAGTAACAATATTTGCAGTATCGCCATTTTTTTTATAAAGTAAAAACTAAACAACCATAAAAAAATAAACTTATCGTCCATGATTCCGTCCTAGGTCAAAGTTGTACGCTAGCTCGATAGATGGCGTTGGCATCGAGTTAGATCGCGCTATGGTTTCGTTACCGCGCGAAACATGTAAGGGACGGGCTTTTCATCTCTCTTCAACATGTCTACATGTGTATTTCAAATGATTTATTTACAATTTTTGTAAAGATCGGACTTGTTGATTAGTTCGATCTTAGAATCTTTAAAATAGACTTGGGTTATAACAGGTCAAACAAGATACCTGTTATTGTTATGCAATAATAACAGGTGTCAGGTGTCAAATAACGAAGAAATAAAATACAAACACCGACTTCCGAATTTAAAGTTATGTTATAATTTTGAGTGTATTTTTTTTTGGAAGTCTGTTGTTTGTTGTTGTAGTAAAATTACAACAGAAACTACTTGAAACGAAACTTTGAAAATTATAGCGCGTATCCACCATCTTTAGGCTAAATGAGTGAAAGAAGGCCCCATCATCCTCTTTGTGTTAGGTTCCTTTAAACCCTGCAGACAGAAATAGAAGCCCCGCGTAGCGGGGCTCCGTCAACTTTACTTAAGCATGTTCCAGACGGATGTAATCCACAGTCCCATCAGAGGTGACCTTGGAGAGAGCTTGGTTTCCATCCGCAAAAGTTCATTATATATACTACCATCACGAATTTATTTTAATTTTTCAAGCCTAAGTTTGTAGGGGCACGACGACGCTCGACTCGAACAAAAATTTCACTTAAAAGTTTAATATTTCGCAAACGAATCACTGAATCGAAAACTAGTCTGCCTAACCCCGCAATGATTAGGAAAGCCCTATCCATCGATACTCCACACAATAAGATAAGCGAGAAAAAAAAAGTCATCCACACTTTACATGTGTGGGAGCTAACATAAAAAAAATATTTATTTTTTATTATTTCGTTATTTAAAGGTATATCCATGCAAATTGCATTTTTCTAGTACTAACAGTCTCTTAGCTATGCCTCGGATAGACAGACTGAAACTATAAGGGTTTCTTGTCCTTGTTAGGAATAGGAAACTAAAAATACCTAAGTTCTTCGTACTTTCAATTAGAAAAAGATTTGGCACGATTTCCACCACTGTTCATTTCTCGTAAGTCGTATTTAACCAGAGCCTTTCCTCCACAGACGCGGCAAGCCTCTCTACCTGAGCCAAGACCGCCTGGAGCTACTCCAAGCTCAGTGGCTAGCTCACCGGTTCGACCACACGAAGCGCACGTGGGTGTGGCACCGCGACTCTCTCTGAAACGTGCTGCCCACCCCGCCGCCCTACCAGGCGTGACGCGCCGGCGACGAGCTCGTGTAGCCAGGGTCGCGGTATGGATTGTACGGATAGATTCAAACTTAATGGCGGCGAGGAACATGAAGCGTGTCGCTGCGCAGATGCAAATTACGGCACTTCACAGCCGTCATTAAGTTTAAATCAACCTATAGGATAGTAACGCGGATAGAGTGTAAAGCTAGGGTCGGTTATCTGCCTTTATACAGTGGTTCAATGCTTTTGGCGCTGATAAAACTTGGACTGTAAAACGATCTCAAAATGTGAAGCGACTCCGAATTATATCAGTCTTTGGGGTGACGGGACAACGCGTTGAGCTGCTGTGTAGAATGTAGGTATTTGTTGGAATGTATGTGTATGTAGCCTAGAAATGTTTGCCCACTGCTGGATGTTACTCCACCAAATCGCACCAATGTCGTTATTTGCAACTTTAAGACGTGGAGGCACTTTTCCACCCTGGTTACGAATTTTAAAACAAATGGAATCTAAATCATTCAAGTTGATTTTTGTTCTATGTTTTAATCGAATTTATTTTATGTGTCAAATTAAGTCGATTTCTGACCACAGAGTTCGGTTAGGTCGCAGTATTAGAGCCAATATTGAGATCTCGGTTGTGAGCAGTCTAATAACTTGATATAAACACGACTGTATGTGAACAAGATCTGTCGGTACTACTCGATCGAGTCGTAGATAACTTGCCTTGAGTCATCGCCAATAGACATTCATTAAATTGTCTGTTAGCCGGAATAGGTCAATATTAGAGTTTCTTAGATGATAACAACTAACTTATCCGATTGGTCAGCCAACGTCAAGCAATAAGAACATGTAGTTCGGTTTTAAATATTATTATAAAAATTGCAAACTGTTATAAATTGCAAAATTGTATTGTTGTGTCAATTGAGCCTTACACCAATAGCTGTCGTATTAACAGATTTAATAGTTATTTACAAATTTAATATTTATACATCTGTTTAGTATACACGTTCCAGACAAGTAATAATAATGAATTTCCGATTCAACGTTCGGACGCGTATTTTAAACGGTACATGAAATAACAAAATATAACATTTTGCCTCGTACAATCATTTAGTGTCTTACATTGTATCCAAATATTTATGAATAAATAGTGCAGTAGTTAGGAAAATATTTGCAGCCACATATATTTTCATATTAGAAGTTATTAGCTTTCTGCTAACCCGTGTTTAGGCGCTAGAGTCCTTTAAGAGTATTTAACCCGACTTGAAACGAATAGATCATGGATTAGGCTTGCATAGACTTTCACAGTGAAAAGTTTAGTCATTTCATTTAGAAGTATTTTTTGTTTAGTGTTTTTTTTTATTATTATTATTTATAACTACAAACTTAAAAGTTCTAATTATGTATTGTGTAATAGCGAATTTAGAATTTATTTTCATCTGAAATTTGGCTCATTGATTTTTTTGTGACAACGACAAACATGGTATTTACTTAGGATATTTTGTGCTTATTTTTGTATTATAATAAAAACATGAAAGATTTAATTCTCAATGAATCACCCATAAAAATTTCCATGGTTTTCAAATTAACGGGACTTACCCCGAATTGCCTAAAATATTATCCTTATCAGAACAGGCTGCATGCAGCCATTTAGTATCAATTGTATTACAAAATACTACATTCACGTTAAAGTAAGCAATAAATAGTTAGTAAAGAAAACAAGGTTCTACAGAGAGTTATATCATTTGCTACACTATCAAATTGTTGGATTTATAAAAGTATATAATTATATACCTATTTTCGATAATAGATCATTTGAGTACTCGCAAACAAAATGTATCGAAGTATGCCTTAAAAGTTATTTACATAATGTACAATAGTAACATTAATGCAGTACATATTATTACTATTATATTAAAATTATTACTTGTTTGACTATTTTAATTTGTTTTAGACGTAAATTTGTCTAGTGTTGCATCTGTACATTAATGTTTATGAGTGTGGCCAGAGAACGTTCACTGAATTATTTCATCTACTTGATTCTTCTTTTTTCTTCTTCTTCAGTTGATTGAAATGTTCGAAACACATTATGAAGTATTCAATCAGGCAATTCTATCAAATGAAATAATATCCTGAACGTCTCGAATACTTCGTTTTCAAACAACCGCATCGTTCCCTGGCCACCCTCGTAAGGTAAGAAAATTTGTTGGAATGTAAGGTCTTAAAATTAAAAATACTGTGTCTAATGTTTGATCAAACCCAACCCAGTGACATGGGATACTTGATACAAACATACCGCCTTCATTCTAATGAACTTAGCGCACAGCCGTCGCCACCGCTAAACTTGTGAATTCTAATATTTTACAGCCCAAGTGTTTGGTCAAACATTTGAAATGTGTTGCCAAGAATTTCATGATTTTTTTGTCTTGTTTACGATTCGTAACGGTCTTTAGTATAGAGAATGATGGAAATTTATGCCTATTCCATATGTTTGGTATATCTAGAGAATACAGTAAGGACGTTTTAAATAATGGTCCACGTAAACAAGACAAAATGTAGAACATTGTAAATATAACCTTCGACTTCATTAGGGATGTCCAATGGGTGTTGTTAGGGCTGTGAATACGTATATTTTAAATTTTACTCGCCCCTCTGTTGACACGGTTGACGAATCACTTTAGATTTCAGCTAAAGACGATTAAATTATTATTTTATTTTTTTTCATATTTTTATATAAGATTATACCTACTGAGTACGATATTAGTGAGTAGCCGCTTGCGGACTTTCCATACCTAATAACGATTTAAACTGTACTTCTCCAACTTTCTTCCAGAAATATGAAAACAATATTTTTTAGATAATGGATTAATGTATTATGAGGAGAACTTTCTCCTTCCTTCCTCAAACAGTTTGGAAGCTTGCACCGCAAGGCTTGCGAGGTCTGACAGTTGACGACAGCTTTCTTTGCTTCAACATTATTACGACAATAATACACGGTATACTGTATTCAATCCAAGTAGGTATCATTATTGAGGGATGGTGCTTATATCTATCGTTTCATTTCTCGTGTGCAATTTGGATGCTTTTGTTTTATTTCCTTGTATATTATTTTCTAAGTCCTCAAAAGTACATTTTTCTGTTTCATAAAATTAGTGTTTGTATCTAGTTTTAGTGTTAACTAAATTGTAGTTTTTATTATTAAGCTATTATCATTTTAAATTTTGTAATCACAACGAATTGATTCTGTAATGAAAAATTACGAAGTGGAAGTTCAAAAATGTTTGAGATGTCAATATTTACAATGATTTTTACTGTTCAGAATTTTAATATTTTTGTCACGTGAATGCGACAGCTAGCGAAACCGAAAAGTAGTTTGTCGAGAACTGTGACATCTAAATATACTTTATTATACATTTTTGTTATTCTAATCCTTTTGCTACCATATTTACATTCTCTTAATATTATTCCCTACAATAGCTGTGACGACGAAATATATTGGTATTGTTTGATTCCGCGTCCAGAGCCCGCACTGCTCCTGATAATATTGTTAAACTTGTATTTGTTCTTGTATATATTCAATCATTAAAGTTGTTGATATTTCTATTGTTGTTTCTATTTCAAACTTCCAGGTTTACCTTTAAAATTGTTTAATGCATACACACACTACAACATGAAGAGCAATTTAAAAAAAATCTCATCATAACATGCTTTTATTTTTTTTTAGGGGTAGAAAATCCTCAAATAACTGGAGGGCGTGTCTGACTTATTAGTAACTGAAACACACTCGCGACCCTGATATTATGCTCTTATTTATTTAATACTTTATGCACACAAAAGTATAGAGACGGGCAAACAACTTATTATTGAACAAGCGACTCTCCCCAGCTTCGCTCGGGTACCTTAGACTATGAAAGGCGTCTAAGTCAGGTACAAATTATGCACGTAAACTTTCCTCATGAATCAGTCTGTGTATTGGTGAACATTGCATGAAAATCAAAATCAAAATTAATTTATTCAAAATAGGCTGAGATTATGTACTAAAAAAACTTTTTTACAAAAAAATAGAACCGACTTCCAAAAAAAGTGCAAAATAACTTTAATTTCGGAAGTCGGTGTTCCTGTTTTGTGTCTTCATTTTTTGACACCGACTTCCGAAATTAAAGTTATTTTGCACTTTTTTTGGAAGTCGGTTCTATTTTTTTGTAAAAAAGTTTTTTATTTTTCACTTTTTAGTTGTGGTTCCCCATTAAACTGTTTTAACAATTCATAGACATACGATAGCAGCAATCGCGGTTGATTTGCTGTCAATTTTTGAAGAGTTCCGTTGTCTGTCTCCGAAACCCATCATCAGATCTTTTTTAAATTTAAATGGGACCATTTCGGCATAAACCCCTTTCGAACAAAAAAAGAATTTTGCAAATCCGTCAATATATGACGGAGTTATGCCCGAACATACATAAAAAAAAAAAAATACAAACATCCGAATTGATAACCTCCTCCTTTTTCGAAGTCGGTTAAAAACAAAGAAAGTTTATTAAGTATGACAGCTGCTGTATAAATAAATTATAATAAATTCGGCGTCTATCGTAACTTTAATATGTTTATTGCACTTAAATTACAAAGTGTGCATTAAAAATAATACATTTTTTTAACCTCTGTGAATGGATTTTATTTAGTTATGTTACGTCGACTGAATTACACTGGAACGTTCGAGAATGTGGTCGAAGTTTCCACTACGTTCGAGAACATTCCATTATGGTACTGTGTAGAAGTTCATAAAAAAAAACTTTTTAACAAAAAAATTAACCGACGAAAAAGAACTAAAAAGCAAAAAATAAATAAAACTTTTAAGTCTTGAGTAATGAGCATATTTACCTACATAAAATATCAAATTTTATATAAACTAATTTTGAGTCGGCGCCAAACAACAATCTGATTATTAAATATCTAAATTTTATAAGTACTTACAAATGAAGAAGGCTGTAAGTAGGTAATTAATCATTTTATTAATTGGCGCCGACTCAAAATTAGTTTATATAAAATTTGATATTTTATGTAGGTAAATATGCTCATTACTCAAGACTTAAAAGTTTTATTTATTTTTTGCTTTTTAGTTCTTTTTCTTCGGTTAATTTTTTTGTTAAAAAGTTTTTTATTTTTTGATTTTTTGTGGCTCGCATCATCTTGTAACACTCCGAGGCTAATTTCTAATTCTTCATCATTCCTCTTGCCACTGAGCTGATGAAATAACCATCCTTCCATGAAGTTCCCAGGATATTGACCAGTTGAGGTTACCTCCAATACTGTAAAGACGTCTTTTCTTCAAACCATATTAAGTGGTATTTGTCACTAAAACTAGTTTTTATATCTAACTTCTATTGTTTAGGAAAGCTATGGTTTCCATCATCAGCTCAGTTTCATGATGTGATGGTTCCTAAATGCAAATACCTGATTAAGTTATGAAAAGTAAACAGAAACAATATTCGTGCCCAATTTTCGAGGTTCTCTCTCAATTTTTTCAGGATCCCATGATCAGATCCTGATGTCCTTGACATGGTACCACCCTTGAGGTATACCCTATCCAAGAAAAGAAGAATCATCAAAATCGGTTCATAAATAACGGAGTGAGGGCCGAACATACGTACAGAAACGCTAAACGTATCCAGAATTTTCGAGGTTTTCTCTCAATTTTATCAGGATTCCATTGTCACATCCTGATTTCCTTACTATAGGACCATCCTTGAGGTATACCCTATCTAACAAAAAAAGAATAATCAAAATCGGTTCATAAATAACGAAGTGAAGGCCGAACATACATACAGAAACGCTAAACGTGCCCACAATTTTCAAGGTTTTCTCTCAATTTTATCAGGTTTCCACTGTCAGATCCTGACTTCCTTGACATGGGACCACCCTTGAGGTATACCCTATCTAATAAAAAAAGAATAATCAAAATCGGTTCATAAATGACGGAGTGAGGGCTGAACATACACAAAAAAAAAAAAAAAAAAATATATATACGGTCGAATTGAGAACCTCCTCCTTTTTTTCGTCGGTTAATAATTTTAATAATTTATTATAACGATAATAGATGTTTCTAGAATATTCCACTATGGGATAGTTCGACAATGTTCTGGAAACTTCTGACTGTATAAATAGGCCGGACAGCTGGCAAATAAGTCAGTCTGTTTTCGACTACGGATGCGAATACAAGCGATTACGAAAAGAATAGTGATTATTAGTGAATTAGTGTTTTTGTAAATAAGTTGTTGAGGTAATAAAAGATATTTGGTTAATTAATCGGTGTAAAATAATTTATCCCATATTCAGCTCGTAAGAAATTGGTGTCAGAAGTGAGGACGACACGGACGGAGTCCGTGTCGTCCGTACAAGGAGTCGACGGCAGCAAGACATGGATCTAAGGCAGTTTGGAGATTCTCCGATAAGGACCGGTCGTGTTCAGCCTACGACAGAGCCAGTCGCTGGCCCATGTAGAGTTTCTTCAGCACCAGCGGTTCCGGACTTGTCTGATAAAGAGAAGCAGGCTCATCGCCAAGAAGAGCAGATGCTCCTCATAAAAGACCTTCACTCAACACTTGGCAAGGAGTTCCAGGTGATGAAGGAGCAGGTTCACCAGTATGAGAATCGTATCTCAGAAGCTGAAGTTCAGTTTGCTGGGGAGAAGAAGGCTTTGGGTGAAATTAGGCCTGGAGAAGGGGTTGTGCCTTCAGTGGTAGCTGCACCTTCGCCACGTGGATTTAAGGTGCCACCATTCGACGGTACATCTTCATTATTATTATTATTCTTTATTGTACACATAAAACATATACAGAAAAACACAATGGGACAGTTAATTACAAAGGCGAGCTTAACCCAGCGTTTGGGTTTTCTTACAGCAAACCACAAGGTGAAAAATACATAATTGCTTAGGATTATCATAAGTGCACAACAAAACTCAAAATCTAATATTGTTGCTTAAATAAACTAAACAAATATTTGTGATACACAAACATAATATATACCTATAATATAAACAAAGAAATTCTATAAAAACATTATTATGGGTCATGTTGACAGGAAATGCTCCCTTATTCCTCTCCTGAACACCTCCAACGAAGGGCTATCCCTTAGAGTGCGTGGAAGAGAGTTCCAAAGGCGTACAGCACGAACAGTAAAGGATCCACCGTAACGACTAGAAGAGTGGGAAGGAAACCGAAGGAGAAGAGAGGACGATGAGCGGCATGGTTTTCCTCTTGGAACAAGATAGAAAGAAAGAAAGAAGAAAGAAAATACATTTATTGGCTACAGTTAGAGGCACACAACAAAAACGAAACAAACAACAAAATAAAAATAAAAAAAATAAATAAACTAAAAGTAACAACGAAAAAATAAAAAAAATAAAAAAGAAATGAAGCGTGCGCCCCACGGCTGCGCCAAATAGGTCCAGTTCAGCTTAGATGCCAGACAACTAGTGCCTGACGCTGGTTTTCAACAGAACCTGAGGTGTCACGGACGTAAAACAGTTTTAAAGTATCTTAAGATAGTGGGTTGCATACTTAAATAAAAAATTATAAAAAATAAAAATACTATATAGTGTCATAATAGTGTGTGATAATAACGAATAGGTATATAATATAGCAATAAAATAGCGTGTAAAAAACCATGAATGTGCAAAAAGGTGTCATAATAGTGTGTGAAAAAACGAATATGTGTAATTTATAAATAGCGTGTAAAAAACCATAAATGTGTGAAAACAGAACGATGGCATGGTTGGAGTCCACCAACTACAGCTTCTTTCGAGTCGAGAACATAAGCAATCTGTGCAAGCCGAGCGCATGAGCAATTCCTATCAACTGTGCAACTGCAGACATTTACTCTTATCCTACAGTCACACGTTACAGTTAGATAAGTTATCATATAATAGAGACATTTAGCGCTATCATATCCAGCTTCCGTTGTGCATCAACTAGATACTGCCGTAAGCGTCTTCTGAATGTACCTATCGTGTTGACTGCTCTAATAGGTGGTGGCAGGTTATTCCACACTTTGGAAGCTGCGTAACGAAAGCTGCCTCTGAAAGCAGCTGTACTGTGAAACTGAGTTGACAGCTGTTGTGAGCATTGTCTTCTCCCGCATTCACGTCTACCCGTAATCCAGGTAAGCTTGTCAAATAGGTAGTCGGGTTTCTGATACCTGATTACACCGAAAAGCAGGCAAGCCAGATGTAGTTTGCGTCTGGACTTCATTTTGAGAGTATAATGCTTGTTTAAAAAAGGTGTTACATGGCTTCTACGAGGTATATTGTAACAAAACCGAGCGCAAGCATTCTGTACCCTTTGGATGAGCCGATCTGTACGAGCTAATAGGCGTGGGCCGTACACCGTGTCTGCGTAGTTCAACCTAGAGAGCACCAGGGCTTCCACTAGCTGTTCCCGCAACGTTACGGACAAATAAGGCTGCATTTTGTATAAGACCTTCAGACGATAAAAACAATTTCTTACAGCGCCTGCTACGTGCTTCTCAAATCGAAGGTCTTTATCCATAACAAGACCTAGATTCCTTGCTTCAAACACTCGCTCAATTGGTTCGCCCTTAAGATTTAAATCAAATGTTAGAGGTAGTCTATCAAGTTGCTGTTTCGAACCAAATACCATATATTTCGTTTTAGATGGATTTAACGATAAACTGTTCTCCTCAGACCAAGCGGCGATTCTATGAAGATCATCGTTAAGATCCTTGATGGCATCTTCGTACTCATCAGGTCTGAAGGATACGTAAAGCTGGACATCATCAGCGTATACATGGTATTTGCATCTATTTGATGGCATCTTCGTACTCATCAGGTCTGAAGGATACGTAAAGCTGGACATCATCAGCGTATACATGGTATTTGCATCTATTGACATCCGTGACGTCACCTAGATACTCAAAGCGTTCCCGGAGATACAAGGGGGAGTTTGGATTGTGAAGAACTGAAAAGAGTAACCTACAAAATTCAGTTCGAGGCCGTTATGAAGGCGAATGGGTGAACCAAGGAACAAGCTATGACCGCCCTCACCTTAGGCCTCCGAGACCAGGCCCTAACCATACTTGAGGCTCTCGGCAAGGATGTGACCTACGAGCAACTGCTGGAAGCGTTAGAGTCCAGATACGGCGACGCGCACTTGGAACATGTATTTCGCGAAAAGTTGGTTCGGAAAGCATACCAGTCCGCCCCTGCACTCATCAATGGTAATCTGGTACAGGCGTTCGTCGACGGAATACGTGACTTGGAGGCTAGAGCCGTTGTAAGATTTGGGCATCATGAGACACTGAAGGACGCCTTGGCCCATGCCTTGGAAGTAGAGGCAGTGAGGCAAGACTATCAAACACACCGTATCAGGGAGGTTGTGGCATCACCTGTACGCGATCGTCCGCAAGGGTATAGCCCTAGGTGCTACACTTGTGGTGAAAGGGGTCATGGGCTTCGGTCAAGCTGTCCAAAGCGAAGCACATTGAGAGAAGATCAATCTCAGCAAGGAAGGGCGACTGATGTGACTGCCCAACAACAGCAGGGAAACGAGTAAACGCCAGGACTGGGGGGCGGGTGCCTACTTTGGCCGGGTCAGCGGAACTGATCCCTAAAACAAATGTGATCCCTACACCTTCTAAATTCAAACGGCTCTCCAAACATTCTTACCAGCCAGTTGAAGGCCGGTACAGACCCGCTAAGATTAGGCTGTGACTACAATCGTCACAGTACCTATCAACAACGTTTTTATTAGTTGATCATTGTTAAAATGGAACCTATCCATGCGTCAAAGTCACGTCTTGTTCTTTTTGTTGGGGCAGTTATACGAAACGATGGTTGGACTGTGTGAAAGAGAATATGCCAGAGAGGCCAGATAATAAATTCTCTGAGTTTTAGGTGTAAGTTTCTCAGATATGTATATAGATTTGCTGGGATCGTCTAGTTTCAAGTGTGCCGTACTCAGTTTGTTAAGCTTATTGGCATTATTAAACTTGCGAGCCTTTTTAATAATATAATAATATAATTTTTAGTTCAGACCAGAGATGATGTCCATTTTGTTAGTAACAATGTTCTTATAGACTAGTGTTAATAATACTTAAAATTACCCACAACCAAACACATAAAAAGACAGTAAACCCATCTATCACTACTTCGCCATTCCATGACAAATGGCGCAGCAATGACCGATGTAATCACAGTCCAGCCGACTAGCAATCATGCTAAGGATGCTGTTGGCGCTGCCACGTACTCTACGCACCAGGGATGCGCATCTTTTACGCATCGTAGCGTAAAAGCAGTCTACACGATGTTCCGCAAACATCCCTGATGCACTACAGAATCGCCGCAGCCCCATCAGCACCCTGAATGCATTATTAAATTGGACTCGAAGGGCACTGTAAGACTTTTGAGTATAGTCGGCCCACAGGCTGCACGTGTAGCGTGTGCGTGTGTGAATATGATCTAAAAAGTGTAATTTTGACTTCTGTCGAACAACGTGCAAACCTGCGAGCTATCATGTTCGCTCGCACTGCCAGCGCCCTCCGTTCCCTCTCGATGTCATCATTGTCCTTGAGGTCAGAGGTCAGCACATGTCCTAAATACTTAAATTTAGACACTCTACGCAAATCTGTACCATTAAGCGTAATATTGGGAAACACGTAACCTGGACTGTTTCCTCTGGCCTCAAAGACCATGACTTCACTTTTGAGTGGATTATATTTTAATCCGTGTTGCTCGGCATATGCTTCACAGATGGTAAGCAGCTTCTTAATGCCACATACCGATGCACTCAGTAGAACCATGTCATCAGCATAACTTATGTTGTTTATATTAATTCCGTCTATGTGACAACCTATCCGGGTGCTACTGAGTGCCACAATCAGATCGTTCATATACAGATTGAATAGGGTTGGCGAGGACAATCCCCCCTGCCTCACCCCGCACTCCAACCTGTACGATTGCGACATGGTTCCCGACCATCGCACGCCTTTGACCTGATTTCCGTACCAGTACTTGCAGATGTTGATGAGTTCTATTGGTAGATTAGTGTTTTCCAACTTTTGCCATAGAATATCATAGGTAACCAGGTCAAACGCTCTCGAAAGATCAAGAAAGCATGCATGAACTGCAGTTTGACGTCTAGTGTAGTA
The DNA here is from genome assembly GCA_951329385.1 of Polia nebulosa. Taxonomy (NCBI): domain Eukaryota; kingdom Metazoa; phylum Arthropoda; class Insecta; order Lepidoptera; family Noctuidae; genus Polia; species Polia nebulosa. The sequence goes on from OX589594.1 coordinate 31,756,411, forward strand.
TTTGACAGCAAGTTTAACACACAAAACTGCACTTTCAGTGGAAAGTCCGCCCCGGAAGCCGAACTGATTGTCGTGAAGTTTAATGTGTTTGGTCAGCTGTGAGTTCAACACGCTGTCAAACACCTTCGATACAACTGTGGCAAGAGAGAGGTCTATAGTTATTCGTATCTGATAGATCAGCTGTTTTATTTTTAACCATAGCCACTGACACGGAGACACGAAAACTTGCTGTCACTTTGTCCGTCCTCCCCCCGCTCGGCAATTCCTTCCGCGCCAGCACCCCGTGCCGCTTCCAACTTAAAGCTTAATATTTATTAAACTGCTGCAGCTACACACAAATAAAAATACGTGTGTATAGCTGAAACTATAGAGAATTGACTTATGTGAATACTAAATCACAACACTTAGTACTTCAAAAAAAAGTTAAACTTGAGATTACGGGTTGAAAAACAGCAAAATATATGTTCTTACTAAGTTTTTACTAATATCTTTGTAGTTTTTATCTCTTAAACCTATTTATAATGAAACTAGATTATATAAGCTTTCTTTTGATATCCCTATGTCTTTACTTACCCTTACCCTCGTCAATTTCATGCCACCTGCGCTAGCGAAAATGAGGTAAAATACGGCAAGATGGCCGCCCGTAGGGCTCTTACGCATAAATGCACATGATTAAATATAGATACCTAGTTTGATAGGAATTATTTATTTTGTGATTGTTATTGAAATGAGACAATGATACATGTACATAGTTATTTAATAATAATATAAATGTATTTTACATTAAAAATAAACTTTTTTTACCATGTTTTTTATTTTTATTTACATAATTACATAGAACGATCACAATAGACACACATTACAAGGCACTTATAATAATCACACTAATATTATAAAGGCGAAAGTTTGTGAGTGTGTTTGTTACTTCTTCACGCTCAAACGGCTGGACCGATTTTGATGAAATTTGGTATGTAGATAGGTTATACCCTGGATTAACAAACATTTTTTATACCGTTTTACGCGGGTGAAACCGCGGGGCGCAGCTAGTTGAAAATAAATCAGCCAGCGAAACTCCGCAGACGTGGAGATTATCGATCATAGAAATTTTCTGCCTGTGTAAGATACATAGTTAAAAAAGATACGTACGCCTGAACACCTTGACCTTGCCCACGCCCACGTGCATGCCCCGGCCACGCCCACGCCCACGTGCTGTTCCTGCCGCCTCTTCATCACTTGAAGATCTAAAATATAAATTACAACAAAATTACATCCGCTATTTCACCGGCATCGCTTACGCCGTCGATACACACAGGAGTAACCGGTTTGTTATTTAGTTTATTAGTAGCTTTCCAAAAAGATCGAAAATCGTTTTTTGAGTGATGGGAGGCCAGAATATCTATTTTTACCTGTTCTTCATGGTTCTGACACCATCTCAGTCGGTTCTTAAAGATTTTCCTGGCCCCACACATCTCGTTATAAATTGCCCCTGAATTTGGTTTGCCATACCAACACCACAAATAAAATTTCTTCTTAGCTTCCCTGTGTGCATCGCCAACATGTACGAGTAAGTTCCACCCTGTAATAAGTTTCCTTTTCTTACGTACATGTTTACCACGTTTGCTACAAAGTGCTGCCTCTCTTAATATTTTTACAATATTGTTATTCAAACCATCAATGACCTGTCTATGCTGCAAAATATTACAAGTGTAATCTGCACAATTTATAAACTCCTCAGGAAAGTCAAGAAGTCTTAAGTGTCTGTGACATTCAGTCATGTATTGATTTACTTGATCTAAACTTCTTTCTCCCCATATAGCATCATTTACAGTCAGTTTACATTCTAGTAACTTAGGTGAGACAATGCCCAGATTACACTCCAAACCCAACGGAAAGTGGACCGACCACAGTACGTCATACTTGACAAACACTCTGCGCACAGACGACACAGCTGCTTTAGAGACTATACAGTGATCAAGCCATCGTTGCGAAACGTGAGCCTCGCTTACAAATGTGAAACAATCAAACGAATTAGAAACGCCCTGCAACATTTCCACATCAATGCAAGACCACTCCTGGCCCTCACAAAATAACGATAGTTCATTATAAAATTGTTCAGTAGGGTGCGCATTAAAATCACCTAGTATGTTTACACAATCTATGTTACAACTGTCTATGATAGCGCTTACCGACCCGAGGATGTCCGTAAACTCGACTAGATTCGCCGCAGCGTCCACAGATGATACTGTCCTTTGTTATTGAGCTCACAAAGTCCACAGTAATAGTAGAAGAGTTATTTTTGTTTTTCGTACGAAAAACATCTTTTATGTCGTTGCCACTTATCGGGGAGCCAAGCACGTGCGACGCTTCAACTACAATGGCGCGGCGACTTTCCTTACTTTCTTCCTGTTTGTGTGGCACATTCCTTATTTCAATCTTAGTGGAGACTAATTGTCGCTCAATAATTTCCACTTTCTCCTCCAGATCATAGATATAACGGCGGTCGGTTTCACGTTCAGACTTCAGTTTTGCTAATTTAATTTTCAAGTCGTCGTAACCCTTAGATATAAATTCCATTAATTTGTGTATCTCCGAGTTTTGAGCAATCATTTCAGAGATAGACGACTGTAATGTCGTGAACGACCTATCAGTAGATGCTGTTAGTAATCGAATTTCATCCAAGCGATTCATGCAATCAGATTCTTCACGTTTACGCTTCCAGCGGTTCGTTATCTTACTATCTTGGTCCACGGTCGTGAGATCAGGAGAAGACCCGGTCTGGTAAAACAGTAGGGAGCCAGAAGCGGTAGAAGTAGTTGTGCCTTCAGATTCTCCAACTTAAGGTTTATTCGGTGGTGTAAGCTTAAGAGGCATAATTAAATTAGGTACCTCGACTATCGATTTACGATTGCTAAGTGTTCGGTTATTATTATTTTTTTATTGTTTTTACTTGGGCCAAACCATAAGCTCCCGCTGCCCGCTGTCGCTTATAATAATGCTGCGTTGACGTAGTCTTGACGTGCAGGCTGTGACTGGCTGTGTGACGCAGTCGCAGCGTAGCTCAGGCGTCGTTTCCGTCTCAGCCGTTCAAGATCAATCAAAATCAAAATCAAAAGTCATTTATTCAAACTAGGCTGAGAACCAGCACTTTTTGAACGTCAAAGTTCTACATAAAGACAGTCCCCCAAAAAACGCCCGCCCGTCACCACTTCCTAGTGTTTTAGCTGTGAAGAAGAAGTGGCCAACAAACTCCCCAGCAACACATCTGTCTGTTAAGTTTTAAGAACTTGAATCTATATAATTCTAAGCAACAATCTTAACATTATGTAAAACAGAAAAATAAATATATGTCGTCTAAAATATAATCATAAAATTAAATAATCCGCCACTTGCCAGCTAGCACACTCAATCATGCCATTAAAAACAAACTCAAGCATAAACACTAAACCAAATTAAAGAAGCCTCCATACATAACTGGTGTGCCTGCTTACAAGAACAAAGATTGAAACTATCAAAGGGCTGTGATTCGAAGCCACGAGTGATGAACTAGGGCCATCACACTAAATTTGGTAGACAATTATTATATGAACTCATATAATCTGTTATAACCATAAGCTAAATGTGGAGAAAGAACATCAAGTGTAACATTGTCTTGCGTTCAACACAGCGACCAACTATTATTATCTTCTAAGTAGTCGTTGATGGAATAGTATGCTTTCGAACAGAGACTAGATTTAACTTCAGTTTTAAATGCATTAAAAGGCAAGTCAAGAAAAGAACGGGGTAGCTTATTGTAAAATTCGATACCGAGACCCTCAAACGAACCATGAACCCTACGAACACGGTGGGAAGGAACATGAAGTTTATACTTATTTCTGGTGTTAAAGTTGTGGATATCACTGGTCTTTTTGTACAAATGTATATTTTGTCTAATGTATAATATGTTTGCAAAAATGAATTGAGATGCCACCGTGAGAATTCCAATCTCTTTGAAAATTTCTCGTAAAGAAGCTCTTGACCCTAACCTATAGATTGCTCGTACAGCACGTTTTTGTAAAACAAATATATTTTGTATGTCCGCAGCTTTACCCCACAAAAGAATACCATAAGACATAACACTTTGGAAATAACTAAAATAGACTAACCGTGCTGTGTCAACGTCAGTATATTGTCTAACTTTTCTGACGGCGTAGGCGGCAGAGCTGAGCCTTCCTGATAGGCCTGATATATGTGCGCCCCATTGAAGTTTGGAATCAACAGTTATACCCAAAAAAACTGCCGAGTCCACAGTTTCAAGCACTTCTTTATTTAAGATGACATTAGGTCCTAGATTTATAACATTAGGTAAGGCAAACTTTATACATTTAGTTTTCTTAGCATTAAGAACTAAGTTATTTGTCGTAAACCAATCCGTAACCATTGAGAGAGCGCTATCTACGTTATCAAAATCATTTCTATTCCTATCTACTTTAAAGATAAGAGAGGTATCATCTGCAAACAGTACTACGTCACAGATACCCTTTAAAAAATATGGTAAATCATTAATATACACCAAAAACAAGAATGGTCCCAATATCGAGCCTTGAGGCACACCTAAATGAACTGGTAGCCCGGAAGACTTAACACCATTGATATCTACAAGGAGGGCAATTCTCGTGAGCGCAAGGTTGTGGAAGTGTACGTGGTCCCTGCAGCGACCGCTACAAACTCTTGAACTTGTCTGCATTTCTAGTACTTCGCACTATTTATTTCTCTTTATTTTTTTTTCAAATTAACTTTCATTCAAAAACAACTATTCGTTGATCGGATTTGAACTCGGGTCACTTCACACGGCAGTTATTTAGTTAGTTACAGATGAAGCTAATAAAAGCACGTAACATACTTTTATTAGCCTTTTATGCCACATGTTTCAAATGTCTCCAAAATAATAATAATAGATAATTCCATTCTTTCATCACTACTGCTAAATTTTCAATAAAAATAGTAACAATATTTGCAGTATCGCAATAATTTTTTAGAGTAAAAACTAAACAACCATAAAAAAATAAACAAACTTATCGTCCGTGATTCCGTCCTAGGTCAGAGTTGTACCCTAGCTCGATAGATGGCGTTGGCATCGAGTTAGATCGCGCTATGGTTTCGTTACCGCGCGAAACATATAAGGGTCGGGCTGTTACGTTTTTAGTAGAATTAGAAAAAAATTCTATTTGATTATTTTCAATTTTTGAAAAGATCGGACTTGTTGATTAGTTCGATCTTAGAATCTTTGAAATTGAATATTGTTGGTTGATGACGTTTTGTTTGCCAAGTAGAGATGAAGATGAGTCGTATTAGATCAATTTTGTACTAGGTGCACCTAGTCCAATACCAATTCCGTTACTTACTACAACTACACTGCTACTTCTAGGCAAGCGTGCTCCATCTTCGACCACATCATCGCTTACCATCAGGCACCCATCAGGTGAGATAGTGGTGAAACGCGAGCCTAACAAACATAAAAAAAAAAAAAAAAAAGTACAATACAAATACTCGAGCATAAAGTTAGAATAGGTTAGACTTTGAAGTGTTTGTGTTTGCGTAGTATTGCGCAAAGAGAATATAATTTGTATTGCGTACCACCGATACGTGGCAGGTACGTACGTACTACGTAGCAGTCCCAGGGGGTGTCAACTTTGTATGGGCCGATGTAGAAGAGGTACCCGGGGCAGAAATATCACATTGCCAACCTTAAAAATATTATGAAGGACCCAAAAAATTAGGTCTTTCATAATACTATGTACTTATTTTCAAGTTGTAACACAGGCTCATTGTATATTGTGTGACTGTTTAAAATTTTTCTTTCTGAATGGTAGTTTTTGCTAGAATCACAGAGCACTAATATAATACTGCTTGAATTTTCCAACGATATATAAATATTTAATAATTAAATTTTTTGTGTTTGATTGAAGTTACGCGGATTTTTTAATTTATATATAATAGCTAAGTGTTGTCTAAAACTCAGTTTTATTGAAGTTCAGTTAGAATTGATGCCAAATGTAACAATTTCATGAAATCATGACATTTGGCATTAATTCTAACTGAAAGAGTTGTATTGATGATTTTAGTGATTATGATTCTATAAATAAACACTTGCTACGTTCGCGAATCAAATTTTTACCAAGATACAACCTGACACTGACCTGCAAATTGCAAAAAACGGAAGAAAATTTGAATTTCGCGGGCTCAGGTGGAGCTTTAACCTTGAGGACGTAAAACTAGGCAATATGGTCAAAAGACTATAGCCTTCCCTTCGGGGTAAATAAAAAAAAAAACAAAAAATTGTTTTCTTTTCAAGTTTCGCGTGAAAATATGACTTACTGCAGAATAATTCGTTTTTTTTCTGTATTTCTGCCCTCGTACCTACGGCCTATAACGAAACTGTGAAATAGATGAAAATAAAAGGAAATCTTATAAGTGTGGTTGTTCATCAACCGAACATAACGTAAAATAGTTCCGCTGTAACCTAAACCCGGAGTTTGAAACATTATTCGGTAAGTAATACACGTAAATGCAACGTAAATTATAAACAGTAGATTAGTTCTCATAAATAACTTAACAGCAGTGATTGCCTAGTGGCAGTGATACTGTAACGTTGCACTCTAAAACTGTAATTAGCTTCTTACGTGATACCGGTGTCTCGATAACAAAACAATAGATTTTCTATTCTGTCTGTTTCTCTGGTTGAAATAGAGTTACCGCGGTCCTTGGCACACAAGCAACTGAATGAACAAGGGTCGGTTTTAGTCTGACATAAAGACCAGGAAAAGTCATTTTCCACCCTCCAAAAAAAGGGATACACATGGCTGTGTATCCCTTTTTTTTCATCATGGCACAAGCCGTCACTACTTACAATGTTGCTATTGTAATTCCAAGTCACTATTTTGAGCAAAATGAAACCCAATCATTTTAAAAGGCAATTGTGGTTTTACCGTGCAATTTTACATTACGCTAGGTACTTTCTTCATCTACGGTTAATTTTGATTGAGTGCTCAAGTGTTATGACAATAGGCCATCCTTTTTCATTAGTTTTGTATGTATGTACCTACTCATCTTGATATTATTGCATATAATTATTTCAGCAGTTTGCCAGAACTATTGATGAACATGTTATTATTTTCACTTTCAGTTGCATGCTGTGGCCAAAGTACATTTTTCCAGAAGGGCAGTATTCTTTGCAAAATTAGACAAAATTATACAATGATCACAGAATGCTGTGTGAAAAGCATAAAGGCAGACATCACAAAGGCAAACTTACTTCGAATTGCTATTCCATGTGATGTAAGTGAATATTTTAATAACTGATACAATTGGCACTAAAATTGTGTTGATATAAAAAATCAGATGTCCCCTACGTAATTATAATTATGTTCTTGTAACTCGTCAAAGTGTTGGGAATAGCTGAATCTTTTTCGCGATTTCAGGTTTGGTCCCATAGTAAAAGTTGTTCTTATACCAAAATTTAGTTAATGGTCTAATCTAATTGTATGCATTAACTTAATCATATTATTAAAATACTTTATCATTTTTATTTCAGGTGTTAAATCAGTGCTTCATTGCTGAAATAAATATAGCTGCCATTATCTGCAACATGGATGGAGTGAATCGTAGAACTCTAACAACCTTAGGAGCTAGTAGTCAGCATACGTTCATCACGGTTCATAATAATGAAGTACTGTCTATCTTGAATACACCTCATTTGTTACAATGTTTTAGAAACAATTTTATGAAATATGACATTGAGTATCCAACAAATATTTCATCTGATGGCAAGACAGAGGTAAGCTTAAGTTTCATAATTGTATTATTAAAAAAATCTGTGGTGTTTTACTTAAGTTAAAAAAACTTACTTACGTTAAAAAAATGGTTTACTTAAGTTAAAAGGTTTACTTAAGTTAAAAGGTTTACTTAAGTTACTAACATTTTTAATGTGTGTGGTTACAGGTTTTGCTAATTGGTCCTACATAAAGGAGTTTTATGAGATGGACAATGGAAACCCAAATTTTGTGTATGCTACTTCTCTGAAAAAAGAACATTTAAAACCCAACTCAAAACAAAAAATGAGAGTAAAACTGCTGCACAAGTTTTAAGCCACTCTGTTGCAAGAGGAATGTACACCAAAATATCAGCAGGTGAATGGAATGATGCTTATACACAATTATTATTTAATTCTCAGAAATAAATTTAGGCCAAATATTATTGAGTAGAACATTTCCATAAAAAAAGAACTGGGTCTTTATGAAATAGGCAGTGTATATAATATGTTAAACACAGTAAAATTTATTTATTTTCAGGAGAGCTTTCTGCAGATGCCATTGTGACTGCAGACATAATTAACACAATGGATAAATTATTCGACAGTGTCAACAGTCATTGTTCATGTTGTATTTACGAATAGAAAAGCTGCTACAAATTTACAGTCAACCAGCCCTCAGTTTACAAGGAACAACTTTACAAGGAAATGATATATTTTTTAAGAGTTATGATTATGTCTGAAGTGCATGTACGCCACCATTAACAGAAGGGTGGGTATGGACAATTAATGGGATAGTTCAGTTGTGGAGAAAATTGTCAACATACAATATAAAAAGGCTCTCTACACAAAAGCTGCAGCAAGAACCTTCAGAAAATCTTTTTGGGTGCATTAGTGGTAACTGCTTCAAATATTAAACCAATATGTGGGTAATTTGTGGCAGGTATTAAAACTGCAATTATATCAAAGTTAGGCCATAATAAGGGCTAAATTTGATTATCTTTTCAATATTATTGGAACAGGGGGGAATTGTGAAGAAGATCAAAATTAAATTATTATTAATAGCTTCAATACATTTTTGTCTTTGTCACAACCCATATGCATAGGCACAGAGCCTGGCAATGAAACTGTATCGGAAACCATTCAATTACCACATAAAATTGAAGAGTTTGTAAATGAAGACAGTGCAGAGATACAGGCATGTGCGTATGTGTGTGGGTTTTTACTGAACCGATTTAAAAATATCTTTCAAAAATGTTTGTGTCAGATAATACTCTGAAGTATAAAAAAATCATTGAACTATGTCACTAAAGAAATGGTTACATGCATTGAATTGTGCGCTTCTGTAATCAATCAACGCTTGAACGAAAAAAGTCATGTCACTGATCTCAAGAGAGATATTTTAGAAAATGTTAAAAACATTGTTAATTTTAATTTTCTTCACAATTTTGTTATTCACAAAGAACAAAACATTAATATAATAGAAAATGTTTTTATTATAAAAGATTGTGTTTTAAAAAATAGATTGTTCGCTGACGAAGCGTCAGCTGCAGTACTGAAACGCAAAATTAATACCACATAAATAAAAAGATGTGGTACTGCCTATCAAACCAAAAAACAACAATTGTCTAAAATTAAATTAGTAAAACTAATACTGTATTTAAATTTAGTCATGTTTGTTTAACATAAGTCTTTGTAACTATAAGTATTTGCACGTCAATTAATAACAGTTGTATGCCATTATACCTGGAGGAACTTTGGCTCCTAAAACACAGGCTTCTGGCGATAGAAAAAATTAAGAAAGTTGCGCGGAAAGTTAGAAAATTTCAGATAACATTACGACAATTTAGGGCCAGCTAGTATACAATACTTCCCAATCTTTGTGTACTTATGTATGTTTTTCTATGCGTACCAATAAACATTTTATTATTTTGAATCTACATGAACATAGAAACTGTTGGAATAAATATGAAACTATTTACATTATTTATTGTTTTATTTCGCCATATTCACTGTAGGTTTTTTGGTAGGTACATAACCAAAAAACATTTTTTTTAAAATTTTCTGGGGATGCTATACTTTTGAATTTACCGCCATACGAAAGTATTTTGGGGCTAAGTATAGATGGCGCTTGCGGCAACCGTTCTACAAAATATTGTATGGAGTTGGCATTCTTCTCCGTTAGGAGTATATGTATTCTGTGAGCAGTCCTGTTACACTGCGAACAAAATTGTTTTGTATGGAATTAGATACTTTTTTAGCCAACATTCAGAAAACGTCAGCATGACCAACATTATACTACGAATTTTCTAAGGTTTTGTAATTTTAATCTGGGGCACATCTGGTCTGGGGTTACAAAAATGGCTGCCTTCTCTTTGCGCATAGTTATGTTCGTTTTGTGATTTTTGTTTGTTTTTTCCTTTTTCTATATGATTTCGGAATATAGCTTATCAGAATAATTTCTGTGATTGTATTTAGATACGTTGAGTCGTGCATCTGCTTCTCTGTTTCATCCTCACATAGTTTTAATCGAGATATTGATTCTTTTATTCTAAGTGACTTGCGAGATATTGTTGCTAATACTATTTAAAAACGATACAAGACAGTGACTCTAAGTTTGTGAACCATCATGAGCAAGGGTCACAGATGTGAAGTTTGCAGTATCAAGGAGGCCTGGCGTACTGGAAACAAGTTGCTTTTTTCCAAGTTTCCACTGGATCCAAACCGGTGAGTAAAGATCAGATTATATAGGCTCTAGTACAAACCGCACAGCACCGGTTATTGTAGCAACACTTGGGGTAGGCCTATGTCCAGCAGTGGACGTCTTTCGGCTGAAATGATGATGATGATATCCTAATAATTAAATTGTCTAATTTGAATTGTAATCTAATTTAGTCTAAGTAGATTGATGGTTTAATACATGGTTCAGAGTGTCTATGAACGTGATCATTATATTATCGACTTAGGAGATCATTATGTAAATATGAAATAAATTCACAGTCAAAAATAGTCAGTAAGTAACCTTTTCTTTTGTATCTTTCAGCTGTCGAGTGGCTAAAACAAGTGCATCTACCAATAGAAAAACTGCATTAGCAGTGAAATTTATGTGCTAACCACTGGAAAAAAGGATTTCAACAAAAAAGGCAATCGTCTGAAAAGACATGCAATACCAACTTTGAATTTGATGGCCTTACTTCTCACTGACGCACAATTCAAAAGTCAAAAGGTAACTTTAATAAATACCATAATTTATCTCTATTATAATAATATAATTCAGTAAAGTCCTTTTAGCAAGACACCAACTGTTTTATTTTTGTTCTAGAATCTTGTCCACCAGCTACTGAACAGAATGATAATATCCAGGAAGTGCAAACAGGTATGTGGAATAAATACATATCTTTGATTGCCATCAACCAAACACAAATCCAGATGCCAGGCTTGTGTTTGTTTTAGAAACAACAAACACATTATTTTATGTTAGAACACTTACTTAGCTGACTGTTCTAGAAATTCCAATTCATTCAGTTCCAATTCACGTTCCAAAAACACAAGGGACTCTGCATTTAAAGGGAATAATAATTATACATTTATACAGTCATAATTATTATAAAACACAAATATAGGGTGAACTGTTGAGATGATCTGAGGAGGGAAAATTAAACTGGGAATGAAATGTGGGATAATTTCCATTCTCCACACGGGTGAAGTCTGTCATTTAAAATGTTTATCTTTTATTTTAATTAATAAAACATTAAGAGACTGAAACAATTAATGAACCTTGAATATTTGGTGGTTACAAACTAATTTCAAATCATAATGTATCTTTCAGATCATTTGCCTGAAGCAGTGCCGTCCACAAGCCAACATTCGAGACATATCCTTAAGGAGCTGTCTCAAAATGGTAATTATGTTACTATATCCTACTAATATTATGACGGCACGGTTGGCGCAATGGTTGAGCGTTCGGCTGCTGCGCTGCGTGTCGCGGGTTCGATCCCCGCTTGGAACAAATATTTGTATGACCTGCAGATAGTTGTTCTGGGTCTGGGTTGTCTTGTCTATGTAAATTTACACATTTGTGAGCGCACCACAAACATGTAAATTCACATACACAACCACAGGAATAATTCCTAGTGTGGGGCAACGATTAAATAATAAATAAATTATAAATAATTGGAAAAGAAAGTCTGTAGGTATGTTGGTCAGTATGTGATTTTGGATGTTTGTTAATCACCTTGGCTGAACTGATATTTGGCACATTTAGACCATGCAAGACATAATTATGTTAGGACAAATGATTTTTTTTATCTGGGTAGTACATATCCGTAGGATTATTTTCGAACTAAACGCATGTGAAGACTGTTTTTTTAAATAATATTATCAAATTTTATTCTTAATAATCAAGAAATAAGCTGGATGAGAGTTGCCGGAAGCAAGCAATCTAATCTAAAACTAGTTTCAAATCATAACATAATATCATTTCAGATCTTTTGTCTGAAGCAGTGCCATCCGCGAGCCAGCAATCGAGACATATCCTCATGGAGCTGTCTCAAAATGGTTAGTATCTTTTTAAATAAAAATCAATTGCCAAAAATGTTTTATCCGTGCATCACTTCAAAGTGGCTGCACCTATAATTCCTTTTTTGTTGTATTCGTAATAGTCAGGACAAGGTTTTTAAAATATTTTTTGGGAACATCCACCTGTAGAGTAGGTAGGTATATGTAGATATGTAGGTAGGTAAGTAGGGTAGGTATACCTTAGATAAGTACTTAGTGCTACCCGTGAGAAGCTGGGCCGGGTAAAGCTAGTTTTAAATATGATTACCAAATTCTTTGAATAACATATTGTCAGTATCAATCTAAAAATTCTATGGGTTTATAACAGAGAAATATTGAGAATGAGAGTATTTGTCACTAAGGCACAGGTTCAATTTTTATACTGCCACTGTTGTAGTAATTCATGACACAGGAAAAATTAGCTATTCTTTTACTAATTTCTCTTTGCATTTACTTTTCAGAAGGAATGCATACCCAAAGTGAGAGAAATTTAAAGAAATAAAGCAACATTTAGAAAACTATCTGAGGAAAAACTAAGTAAGTACTTTATCATTATGATTATACTATACATAGTTAGACGCCCACTCCCTCCTACGTGAAGATTTTACCATACTTACAACTAAGGTTCGGTTCCTATAAACAAAAACGAATAGTTTTGCTTACCAGGGGTAGCTTTGTTTGCCAAACGGCATAAATAGATTCGTAAGCATACCTGTGATATAAGGATACAAGTCTTAATTTTTACCAATAACGGTCCGTACATTATAGGAATCGGTCATTAGTATTAATAATTATCTTCCAGTCATCATTCCACTTCCAAAAAATTGGAATTCACATAAATGAATGCAACTGATATGCTACAGAGCTAAATCTAATTTTTAAGTTGGTATAATACCTACACAAATTCGTGTTCATTATAAACCATAAAGCTTTTCTCACGTGATGATGTTAAAAACAAATATACAGCCAGATTGAAAGATATTCTCAAAATTGTTTGAGTTAATTTGTGCTCTACTGCTCATTTCAAATAGAAAATATCCCTGCGTTTTATATGCAGGGAAATGTTTACAAGTCTCATAGAATATTTTGCTTATATTTAATTATCTTTACAGATTTAACACCAAGGAAAAAGCATTTAATGGAGCAATTAGAAAAACTAAATGCATCGTGCATCACTTAGATGCAGCGCCAGTCTCTTGGAAAAATTGGTGTCAGGCGTTCTGAAAGAAATTGTGACAACAAAAACAAAAAAGAAAGCTCGGCGGTCGACGTTGGTTGGACAACGAAAAATAAAATATCAGCCTTGACTATATTTGAGAGGCCACCAAAAGCCTATTAGATACTTGCAGCATCTCATGCCATTGCCAAGCGTAAAAACAGTGTACAATGTTTTAAAAAAAAAACCAGTGACCACTGGTGTTAACAAGGCGGTGATTGAACATTTAAAAAAAAATGTTGCCAAATGTCATGATTTCATGAAATACTACATTTAGCACTAATACTGAGAGAGTTATATTGATGATTTAAAAAAAAAAAAAAAAAAAATTAAAATAACTAAAAAAATAAAAAAAAATAAAAAAAAAAAAAATAATAATAATAAATAAAAAATAAAAAACAAACCAGCTAAATTATTTTTTTTATTATGATGATTTTTTGATTTTTTTTTTTTATTATACGATGGTTATTACGATTATTATTATTTTTTTTTTTTTGATTATTTTTTTTTTAATTTTTTTTTTTTTTTTATTTTTTTTTTTTTGTTTTTTTTTTATTTTTTTTATTTTTTTTTTATTTTAATGATTATAATTGTAGAAATACGTACTTGCTACGGCTGCTAATCAAATTTTGACCAAGATACAATCTGACACTGACCTGCAAATTGCAAAAAACTTAAGAAAATTTTAATTTCGCGGGCTAGGGTGGAGCTTTCACCTTAAGGCCCTACTAACGGCTAAGTGGCGCCCTCATTGAATAAAAAGTCGTAGCATAGCACAGAAAATAAATATTAAAGAATCCAACGTCACGTTTATTACAAAGAGGATAAAGTATTTTTATGTTGTTAAAACAGGTCTCGGAATGATTAGTATCCAAAGTAGTAGGCACAAGTGTCAGAAACGGCCGTTTGTACCGGCGCCACTTAGCCGGTAGTAGACCCTTAAAACGACGTCTTTTCTTAGATATTAATACCGATAAAGTTAAGGGATATGAAGACTTTGGCTTAGAAGCAGGACGTAGCTCTCAACTGAACGACCATGCATTGTTATTTATGTTGCAAGGTGTTAGAGCAAAGTTTAAGCAACCAGCTTTTTAATTTGTCAAGGGAACACTTTCCTCCCCAAAACTTGCATCCATAATTAAAGAAATCATAAGTATTGTTAAAGATACCGGTTTTAATATTAGAACCACAATTTGTGATCGGGGCCCTACAAACACGGGAGCCCTGAAATGATTAAAATCATTGTCCTCTCTACAATACGAGTGAAAATTATTTTACAAACTGTTATGACAAAAAAAGTTTATATTATCTATGATGTACCCCACATATTCAAGTCAATAAGAAATAATTTCCACAACTATATATTATTTAGAATAGATATTATTATGGATCATAAAAGTGAATGCGTAGTAGTAGCCCGCAATTTTTTTTTTGCAATTTTATGTCAGGTTGTATCTTGATCAAAATAATAATATGATTCGCGACAATAACAAATAATTTCAATTCTTATAATTAAAAGTATATAAACTCATAATAATATTTGTTACTGTCGCAAATCATATTTTGTTTAAGATACAACCTGCAAATTGCAAAAAAACGCAAGAAGAAATGAATTTTGCAAGTTACCTCTACGCACGTTTAATGTAAAAGTTGAGCTTTTTTTTTCCAAGATTTATTTATAATCTTTAGTGTTTATGCTTGAGTTCGTTTTTAATGGCATAATTGAGTGTGCTAGCTAACAAGTGGCGGATTATTTAATTTTATGATTATATTTTAGACATCTATTTATTTTTCTGTTTTACATATGTTAAGATTGTTGCATATAATTATATAGATTCAAGTTCTTCAAACTTAACAGACAGATGTGTTGCTGGGGAGTTTGTTGGCCACTTCTTCTTCACAGCTAAAACACTAGGAAGTGGTGACGGGCGGGCGTTTTTGGGGGACTGTCTTTATGTAGAACTTGGACGTTCAAAAAGTGCTGGTTCTCAGCCTAGTTTGAATAAATGACTTTTGATTTTGATTGATATTTGATTTCTATTTTTTTCATCTAAACCGCTCTGAACAAGTATTTTTTACCCTTTTTTTTCAAAATAAATTGGGAATTTAGTAACCCCGTACTGCATAGAATGCATTTTATCGATATCGATGAATTCCAAATATCGATAAGTTTTTGATTTCTATACGTTGGGCATCCCTAGCTATGACAGTTGTATCCTTTCAAGGTCATGATTGTCATTGTTAGTGCTATTTAGAATTTTTATGTTGGTACTCATGTTTTTTTTTCATGTGGTTGGATAAAAACCGTTAACAATTCTCGAAAACCGAATGTTCTAAGTTCCGCCTCTGAAATTATATTCTCTTTGCTACGTAGTAATGAATTGTACCTAATCTTGCCTTCATAGATACTTTACACAGGCTTAGGACTGTCAACGTAAAGATTTATCTACATTAATTTGTAGATTGTTTAATTATTCAGAATCTTCGATCCATAATAGTATTATTATTGATTGATTACTTAGTTCTATTATTGATTGATTACTTAGTTCTATTATTGATTGATTACTTAGTTCTATTATTGATTGATTACTTAGTTCTATTATTGATCGAAGTTCAGAATAATCAGATATTTCCTTTTTTACAAGCTTTTTGTCATTGAATTTTTTTTAAATCACCTATTTACTAGTATCATGGTTTTTAGGGTTCCGTAGTCAACAAGGAGCCTTTATAGTTTCGCCATGCCCATCCGTCCGTCCGTCCGTCCGCAGCTTAGCTCAGAGACTCTTAGTACTAGAAAGCTATAATTTGCTCCAGGGTAGCTCGCAAAAATCAAATTTTCTTAAGCTTTTTGCAATTTGCAGGTCAGTGTTAGGTTGTATCTTGGTCAAAATTTGATTCGCGGTCGTAGCAAGTATGTATTTCATTCTCCTGCCCTTATCCCAATTTATTTGGGGTCGGCGCAACATGTCTTTTTCTTCCATACTCCTCTATTAGTCGTCATCTCTGTAGTCACCCCCTTTTTACCCATATCCTCTTTCACACAGTCCAACCATCGTTTCTTTGGCCTTCTCCTACTCTTATAGCCATCCACATCCATACACAAGACTTTCCTCACGACATTTTCTTCATTCCTCCGCATCACATGCCCATACCACGACAACCGATTTCCACACAATTTTTCAGTCAGCGGTGCCACTTTCAGACTTCCTCTTATATACTCATTCCTAATTCTATCCATGCGCGTAACACCACACATCGCTCTTAGCATTCTCATCTCAGCTACATGCAATTGCTTTTCATTCATCCCTTTTGTGGCCCAACATTCTGAACCATACAAGACAGCAGGTCTGACCATTGTTTTATAAATCTTCTCCTTAAGTTTTAGGGGAATGCGGGAGTCACAGATAGTCCCGGTGACCTGCCGCCATTTCATCCATCCAGTGTTAATTCTGTGCTTAACAGTCCGATCTATTTCGCCATCGCTTTGCACGAGTGAACCAAGATACCGAAAATCGGAGCAGACTGGGAGAAGCGCGCCATCTAGCACTACAGCTTCAGAACTGGAGAGACCGCCGAAATCGCAGAACATGTATTCAGTTTTGGTTCTGCTGATTTTCAGGCCAACTTTCTCCAGCTTCTGTTGCCACTTCTCCAATCTGCTCTGGATTTCCGGTCCATCTTCACCGACCAGAACAATGTCGTCGGCAAACAGCATGCACCAGGGTGCCTCTTCCTGTATTTCCGACGTAAGAGCGTCCATAATCAACAGGAAGAGGTAAGGACTTAAAGCCGACCCTTGATGCAAGCCTACAGCCACACTGAACTCATCGGTGTTGCCAGCAGCCGACCGGACGTAGGTTTACTAGATTGTCTGTACATAGCACGAATCAACTCAACATACTTCCCAGGCAAACCTTTCTCTTTCAAGGCCCACCACAACACATCCCGAGGTACCCTATCATACGCTTTCTCAAGATCAATGAACACCATGTGCAAGTTCTTGTGCACACGTCTGTACTTCTCGCACAATTGACGGAGAGCGAAGGTGGCGTCCATTGTCCCTCGACCTGGCATAAACCCAAACTGGTTCGGGGTAATCTCACTCTCCTCTCGCAATCTTTTGTCTATCACTTTCTCCCATACTTTCATAGTATGTGCGTAGCAAGTATGTATTTATAGAATTATAATCATTACAATCATCAATACAACTCTTTCAGTTAGAATTGATGTCAAATGGAAGTATTTCATGAAATCATGACATTTGGCATCAATTCTAACTGAGAGAGTTCTATGTATTGATGATTTAAATGATTACAGTTCTGTTAATTTAATACGTACAAGTTGCTACGGCCTCGAATCATATTTTGACCAACATAAAACCTGCAAATTGCAAAAAACGTAAGAAAATTTAAATTTTGCGGGCAACCCAAATAAAATCATGAAAAATAAACAATTTTTTAGGGTACCTCCTATTCATGTAAAGTGGGGATGCGTCTATTATTATGCGTTTATTATATATCTAGGCCATTCAAAAATATTACTGGTCTTTTATGATCATATTTTGATTCAGGGATAAATTGCTAATTTTCCTGCCACCTAAATGGTTGCTTTTGGATATGTTAAAAAATTCACGGCAGTAGTATATACAGGCTGTAACGGAAAGGTGTGGTCATATTTTAAGAACCGGTTCTGCCCATAGAAATGAACGACTTTCTCTAAGAAAAAATAGAATTTTCCCAAAAAAAAAATGGCTTTCATATAAAGTTATCACCAGATATCAATATTTGTATGGGAGATAAAAATATTTTTTGACAATTTCCTCAGATTTTCTTGAAGAAAGAAATAAGAGAGCAGCTGCTTTAGATATACTTATAATAAATTCGGCGTCTATCGTAACTGTAGCACTTTTGTTAAATTTTCAATAAATAGAGTAACAATATTTGCAGTATTGCAATCATTTTTATGGTATAACTAAACAACCTTAAAAAATAAACGATCAAACTTATCGTCCGTGGTTCCGTCTCCATCCTAGGTCAAAGTTGTGCATCGAGTTAGATCGCGCTATGGTTTCGGTACCGCGCGAAACATGTAAGGGACGGGCTTTTGCGTGAACCGCAAACAAACCACAGTAAAAGAAAACTTATTTTTGAAAAGATCGGACTTTTTGATTAGTTCGATCTTGAATATTTTAGTCAAAGATGGTTGATAGTGTTGATACCGATAATTATCAGTATTAGCTATTATGAATATATTAGTTTATTAAATAAACTAATATAATATTCTATATTATAATATCTTAACAAATATTTGAGATCAGTGATATGTAGGTGTAGCTAAGACCTTTTTTTTTTTTTTTGTGGGTTGGGAAATCATCCAATGACTTCTCCCGCTCTGGGTGGAGCGGGAGGGCGTGTCAGACTCTTACTGACTAAAACCCACCCCTGTTCCTTCCTGCCCTTAGTGCCCGGGGGCGAGGTAACTCTGTATCGAATTTATCCTCAAGCCCCGGGCAGAGCTAAGACCTAATAATACGTCACTCAAAGTCAAAGTCAAAGCCAAAGCATTTACTTCAAATAAACCATTTACAGGCACTTTTGAATTGTCACGTCGCGGTTGGTCAGTCAAAAAGATGAAGCTAATTGCACATTCCAAAGCGTAGATCTCTATAGAGAAAGAACGTGCAAGAAGTTTTTTGTTAGGTTAGGTTAAAAAGAGTGTCCGTGGACACTCTTTTTAACCGACTTCAAAAAAAGGAGGAGGTTCTCAATTCGACTGTATTTTTTTTTTTTTTTTTTTTTTTTTTTTTTTTTTTTTTTTTTTTTTTTTATGTGTGTTACCTCATAACTCTTTACTACGTGAACCGATTTTGAAGATTTTTTTTTTATTTGAAAGCTGTTGCTTCACATGTGGTCCCATTTTAGTTTGGTGAAGATCTGATAAAGAACTTCGGAGATACACCATGGAACTCTTCAATAAATGATAGCAAACCTTCCAGAATTGCTGCAATCGCATGTCTGTGTATTGTTTTCACCACTTCACAACATCACATCACGCTGATACGCTCTGAAGGGGTATACAGATTTCTACAGTTCACCCTGATACACCCTAATTTCACCAACTATGTTCAAATTCCCTATTTTTGGGGTTATACATTCGGGTATAACTTTACTATTAATTTAGTTGTAGAATGGGGTACAACAACTAAAAAGTGAAAAATAAAAAACTTTTTTACAAAAAAAAAACAACCGACTTCCAAAAAAAAATACACTAAAAATGAAAAAATAACTTTAATTTCGGAAGTCGGTGTCAAATAACGAAGAAGTAAAATACAAACACCGACTTCCGAAATTAAAGTTATTTTTTCATTTTTAGTGTATTTTTTTTTGGAAGTCGGTTGTTTTTTTTTTTGTAAAAAAGTTTTTTTTAACCTTGTTATGTGTTACAAAAATGGTTACTTACATTATTCTTGTTGCTTCTATTATGCGAGAACAATGTAAAACAAAAAATAAAAACATTTCAAGAAAAAGAAAAAAAGGAGCAAGCCTGTGGCAGCTAAGAGATTACCAGTCTCGCGCTATCAGTTACAGCACCCGTTCACGAACATGACGCGTGGAACAGCATCAATCAGCTCAACCATTTTGAAGGGAACTGAATGACAATGAATCAGCGAGACATTTGAGTGAGCATGACAAATTCTCAACTGCCATGCTCGTTCGTGTCAAAAGAAGCAGTTACATTAAATGCCCCATGGTACTCAC
The DNA here is from genome assembly GCA_951329385.1 of Polia nebulosa. Taxonomy (NCBI): domain Eukaryota; kingdom Metazoa; phylum Arthropoda; class Insecta; order Lepidoptera; family Noctuidae; genus Polia; species Polia nebulosa. Next base: position 31,776,728 of record OX589594.1, read on the forward strand.
ATTTACAAAATTAGATAATAATAATAATAAAAAATAAATTACCGGAGATTTATTGTGAAGTGAGTCAATCCGCCACATAATCTCTGGTTGTTCTCGTCTAGCTAACGGTGAGTACTTGCATAGGCACAACCTCGTAGCCAGGATTATCCATCAGCAACTTGCTCTGAAATACTCTCTTGTGGAATCGGAAGTGCCGTACTACAGATATGCGCCCGACCCAGTTCTCGATAATGGTCATATCTCATTGTACTGGGATCGGTCCATCATCACTGACAGGACTATTATAGCCAATAAGCCTGATATAGTGGTGGTGGACCGAATCGAGAGGCGTGCAATGATTGTTGACATTACCGTTCCACATGACGAGAACCTCGTGAAAGCCGAGAAAGATAAACAAATCAAGTATATTGACTTGGCTCGCGAGGTTGTCGACATGTGGGATGTGGACTCAGCGATCATTGTACCGATAGTCGTGTCAGCCAATGGCTTAATAGCCACGAGCCTCGACCAACACCTCAGGAGGCTCTCGTTAGGCGGCTGGATCAAGGGCTTGATTCAGAAAGCAGTACTTCTGGACACGGCTCGCATTGTCAGGCGGTTCCTCTCTCTGGAGCCCTGACCGCCGGTAGCTTGGACCCTGTTCCCGATACCGGTGGGATACTATTTTTTATATTTTTAAATGTTTTTTTTTTATTTTTTCATTGAAATATTTAAAAATATAATTTATATGTATTTACAAATGAATAAACGAAATAATAATAATAATAAAAAAATCTGTGGTCCGGCTGTCAACTTGAAAGCATCAACTTTTTTCACTCAAAATTTTTTCAATAATTCAACAAAATGTATTTCAAACGTAAATCAGCAAGAAAAAAGAACCCAACAATTTAACAAAAAGAAAAAAGTACCTACATCAAGAATTAATTTTGACCGACGAAATGCATGCAAGATGCAAGTTTTATCTGACTGATGACTAAATAAAATGCTGACAAGAAGCCGGGCACGTTGCCAAAAAGCACAACCAACATCTTCGGGTTCGTCGCTCAGCTCCGCCTCGCAGCCGCCGGGACCCGCGCCTGCCGTGAGTCCAGTGATTCCGGCCGCTGCAGTTGCGTCGAGCTCGAGCGACGAATACACCACTCCGCCGACGACACCACCACCTGCGCGTCGACGGGGAGGACGCCGGCCGCCGAGCGGCTTAGGACCTCGAGGCCCACCGGCCTCTGATAGGGTCCCAGCTCCCGGCGGAAGTGTGCAGCGCATGCGATGGACGCAATCCATAAATGAAAACGATGTAGCGACATCTATGACGCTACACAAGAACTAGAACAGCTAAATTCCTACATCGCGCAAGCAGAGTTCTCCGCGCGATTTGAACATATACAACAGCCCGAAATCAACTATCGGGCAGTTGCCCGGATCAGACACAACACCCGTCTGGTCGGAGGATCCTCCCTTTTCAACGGAGGTTTGCGGGACTTTACACTCTGTTCCGCATACCTCCAAAATGGTGACCCTCGACTATGAACGTGAGCGCAGCCTTCGTCATGACGTCATCACCTCGTCAGCGCAGCCTTCGTGCAGCTACTCCAGCGTGACGTCATCATCATCACTTCCTCCAAGGTCTTCAGAAACGAGTCATACATCCAGCCAGTACAACGATAACGCCGACAACGATACGCCGACAACGATACGCCGACAACGATAACGCCGACAACGATACGCCGACAACGATAACTCCGACAACGATACGCCGACAACGATTACGCCGACAACGATACGCCGACAACGATACGCCGACAACGATAACGCCGACAACGAAACGACGCACCGCTCCGACTCACTGGAGCCCGCAGCAGTCCTCCGACTCACTGGAGCCCGCAGCATCATCCCGACTCACTGGGATATCATCACCGCAGACAGTTCCAACTCACCGTGAACTATGCGCCTCTTCCGGTTCCGACTCACTGGAACCAGCCTTCCACTGGCCCGGCAAGCATCACGTATGAACGACTCATCGAGAAGAGAACAATCGATCTCCGATCTCTGGAGGGGAGTGATGTAGCGACATCTATGACGCTACACAAGAACTAGAACAGCTAAATTCCTACATCGCGCAAGCAGAGTTCTCCGCGCGATTTGAACATATACAACAGCCCGAAATCAACTATCGGGCAGTTGCCCGGATCAGACACAACACCCGTCTGGTCGGAGGATCCTCCCTTTTCAACGGAGGTTTGCGGGACTTTACACTCTGTTCCGCATACCTCCAAAACGTCATGCGCTCATACTATGGGGCTACAGAGGGAGGAATTAACCTGACTGCGTACCGTGGTCGGATGCTCTCTCTGTTTCAGGTGCTTGAGCCAGCTGTCAACGTTTCGGCCCAGCGACTGTCGGATCAAGTGCGGGTTATCCAGCGTAACCGTATGTTGGATGACGCCGTACTTGATAGACTACGCCTTGAATCACGGAGTAGCCGTGTCTCACCTGTTTTGCCACCGGCCGCGGTGCAACTACAACCCAGTGCTCCACCGCGACCCGACCACGTTGGTGAGGATGATGATGACGCAGCTATATCCGTGAGTACTCAATGCAATGAACGATTGAGGAGCGCTTTGGAGGATGCATTCCGGGAGCACCGCTCCACACCGCCTGGGCTTAGACCTCGTCTACCTCGTTTGCCCATGCATAAGAAAAATAAAGCGCTGGTGTGTGCTCTAGATTCGCAGCTATCGAATTGTTTTGATAGCAGCAAAGACCTTGCCGATACCCACTCAATCTTATACTGCGCAGCTGCAGCGGCATGTCGTGTAGCTCACGTCAAGTTCACAAATTGTGACAGAGCTACACGACCTGCTGTACCAGCTTGGCAGTGTAGGATTGAGCGTCGTATTGGTGAGGCTAGAGCACTCATCGGCAAGCTTATCTGCTTCAGGGAGGGCAACATTCGCCCTAGGGTGATGCGTTTCGTGAGGCGGGCGTTCTCGGGGACTGATATTAGTTCCCGAGATTATCTGAACCGCGTCACAGAGCGTATTGACTTCCTGAAGCAGAAGGTCTACGCATGGGCAAATCGTATTCGTCGGTACAAGCAGCGAGTGGAGCGGTACACTCAGAATCGCACTTTCCAAAGCAACGAAAGGTGGGTTTATAGGGCTTGGGAGCGACCGGACCAAGGTGTGTCCGATAGACATCTACCGGATGATGACGCTATGAGTTCATTCTGGCGCAGCATCTGGTCGGTGCCTGTCAGGCACACCGAGGGTGATTGGACTCGAGAGGTCGAGCGCGCGTGCGACCTTATACCAGAAATGGGGGCAATTACCATCAGCCCCCAAGATGTAACTCGTGCAGTCCGTCCGTTGCCTAACTGGAAATCTCCAGGGCCGGACGGGCTGCACAATTTCTGGATCAAATGGTTTCAAAGGTCGCACGCTCGCTTGGCAGCTCAGTTCCAGTCTGCCTTAGAGTCAGGGTCGCTGCCCCAGTTTCTTACGACAGGAATAACCCACCTGCTCCATAAATCAGGTAGTACTGCGGAACCTAAGAATTATAGACCAATCACGTGTTTACCGACGGTCTATAAAGTTCTTACATCCATTCTGAGAGCTAAAATTAACACCCATTTTGTTAAAAATCGTATCATGTCAGCCTCGTAATAGAATGGAACATGCTGTCTTTTTGTCTCGAAATCCTATTCCAAATTCTGATACGGTTACTCCCTTAAAACCTGAAAAGGTGCAAACTAAATCTGTTCAATTTGTGGAGCTCCATCAAGGTTGGTTATCAGTGGAACAAAAAAGGGATGCTGAAATCCAAGACCTTGTCACAAAATACCACAATCATATTTTTCCTGAAGGAGTAGTCCAAACATATGATGTCAGAGAAGGCATCCTTTACAGGAAAATTGTTCGTAGTAAAGTGATCTCCTGGCTACCAGTAGTTCCGCGATCTCTTTTTTGGGCCCTTATAAATCATGTTCACAATGAATTACAACATTTAGGTAGAGACAAAACGTTAGACAAGCTCTATGAGAAGTATTGGTTTCCGGATATGTCTAAATGTGTTCGGAAATTCATAGATTCGTGCATAGTTTGTAAGGCGTCTAAAGGCCCGTCCGGAGCTCAGCCCGTTCAGCTTCATCCGATCCCTAAAGTGTCTGTGCCTTGGCACACGGTTCATATTGACTTTTCGGGAAAGCTTAGCGGGAAGAGTGATCGGAAGGAGTATTGCTCAGCAATCATTGACGGTTTTACGAAGTACGTTTTACTCGAACATACCACGTCTGTTGATGCAAAGAGTGCAATACATGCACTGCAGAAAGCCTATTACCATTTTGGAGCGCCAAAAAGGATCATCGCAGACCAAGGTCGTTGCTACGTCAGTTCTGATTTTAAAAGTTTTTGTGGTGAGCATAAAATAGAACTTCACTTTATCGCAACGGGTGCAAGTAGAGCCAAAGGCCAGGTCGAACGAGTGATGCGTACTTTAAAGAGCCTTTTAACTATCGTTGAAAACGATCCTAATAAGACGTGGCGCGACGAATTAGGTAACATTCAGCTTGCCCTAAATAGTACAAAATCTACCGGTTTACAACGAGGTTCGCTTGGATATTGAGTCAGTTAGGAAGGATGCATCAGCAAACATCCAGAAAACAGCTGAATGCGAAACTGTTAGATTCAATCGTGGCCGCGCAAAAATTAAACCATTTTCTAAAGGTGATTACGTGTTCATCAAAAACTGTGAACGTAATCAAACAAAATTGGATAGGAAATTTAGGGGTCCATTCGCGATAACAGAAGTTCTAAATAATGATCGCTATGAACTTAAAAGTATAGTGGATGCTTCGAACCGAATTCTTAAATATTCCCATGAGAATTTGCGTGCAGTACCCCAGGGACATGCTGGATTACTTGAAATCGCGTCTAGTCTTTTAAATGAAGTTGAGGCCGAGACGGCGTCTGATGATGTAGAAAATACTTTGTGCTCAAATAATGATAATGAGTCATTGGACCGTCTTGACACCTTGACCGTATGCTTGGACAATGCTTCGGCTGACAAACGTACCGTCACCGCAGGCTCGGACACCCTGAGCGTACACTCGGACCCTGAAACGTGGGAGGTCCTACATGAAGTTGAAGTGCACACGGAAAGGGACAATTCGCTATCATAGGTAATATTCCTATAATTATGATAAATTGTACAAATGGTTGATCCTGGGCGAAGAAGCGTCGCTCCTACAGGATGAGTAGTTAAGAGGGCACAGATCCCTCGTTATAGAAGGTAGACGAAATGTGTCGTCCGAGTCATTATCCGATTGACTTGTCACTGTGGATCATTTAGCGTCATCTGACGAAAGAAGAATGGCCAAATTTCTATAGGAGCTGGACTCGACTTTTATTTTTCATGTCCCAAAATAAACTATAGCTAGATTGGTTTGTTTTTATGTCGTAAACACTATCCCGTTTGAAAATTATTTCCTAGTTAGCGATAAGCGAGAAGGGTAATTAGCGATCTCGTTTCTATTTATTTCAATTTATCTCAGAGAATTACCCAAAAAATAGGACTTGTAGCAAAGCACACCAACTCTTTGTTTGTCCATCGATCATTCAATGAAAACTACACCTATATTGCTCTAACTTGCACAACGTATAGTGTAGACAACAAAGCTGGTATAACATCACACGTGAAGTGGTTCTTGAAAGACTTCCAAGCCTTTTTTGTGGTTTGACCACTTCAATTCTGGCTGAAGAGTTAGTCACTAGATACCTACTGCCTTTCAGTCTTCAATGCTCAAGTTGCATAGATATTGACAAATTGAGTAATGGTTGTTAACAGGAGTAAATGAAGTATAATTGGTAGAGTACTTAAATGAAAGAAATAGGCTTGACAAAAATACTTTTTATTCATCATCCTCTCTTATCACTACACCATCGAGGAATGCTGGTGGCTCTGATATTGTCGTAGTATATTGTCCATACTTGAGAAATCCAGAAATGTATTAAAAGCGTTAATAAAGGAAAGCGCATATTCCACTTGTTCAGCCGTAAATGTTTTTAAACTATTTTTTTAATTGAACAACATATCCCAATCAGTACTAAATGTATGTTCTTCACAAATACGAACATTTATAGGCAAGTAATATTTGTTTTTGCTTAGAGTTATTGCTCTTAGAGGGTCAGAAATTCTATGCAAATCTCTGTTTCGGCAACCAGAAAAACACAATGTGCTGCAGTATTAGCCGCTCGTCCATACTGCGATAAACTAATCACCCTGGGTACTTCGTCAGCTTGCTGGTAGGTGTCTCCAAACACCGACCCTTGGGGTTGAGGCTCTAGCTTCAGCTCTGGTTCTGGCTCTGGCTCCGGCTCAGGCTCTGGCTCCGACTCTGCCTGCTGCTCAATATTTTGCTACATATTATGCATTGCAACTCTCTTGAGTTGTTATAATCATATAACAACTCTAATTTTTATTTTAGATCACTGAAGAAGACTACATATTATGTAATGCCTGTAAACAATTGGCAATGCAGCATGTCAACTCCGAATTAAGTAATGAACCTGGTGCCTCATCTTCCCATGGCCACATGCATGTTTGCATACTTTGTGAAAATTCTCTGCGGAACCGTAAATGTGACCTTATTGTGAGTATGATTGTGTGATGGTTTATGTTGGTATATGTACTAAAATGAGTAGGTATAAATACGTACTATTACTGAAGAATTCCTCTCTACAAATTACTCTCGTATCAAGATCAAAAACGAGATGGCGACGAAATGTATCAATGCGTATGTTACAATTAACACATAGCAATCGCAGGCTAGTTGTGGCGTCTGCATGATTTCTCTCACAAATATCCAAGAAACAAAATCGGTGTCCAGAAATCAAAAGCACAGAATAATCGTCACAAGTGGTAGTTATCAGTCCGTAAAACAATGCCAAGATCAAAACAACAGAAGGAAATCCAAAATAGCACAAGTGCTTATATAACACAATTCACAACAAGTAAATCGAATAGGATGCGAATACGAATGATTGGCAAAGAGAATATAATTTCATTGCCGGGTGTCAATCAATAGCGCGGGTCGATGAACGATGACCACAGACAGATTAAGTAACTTGTCGATGACAAATGACGTTCCGTTGTACGCATTTGAACAGAACTACTTACTATACACCAACATAATTATTTTTTTATGACAAGAATCCAATACATAATATCAGCATATTCGTTGATTTGATGCCTTTAAAGTAATTGAATAGAATTACAGTTAAAACTTTTCAGAAAAACGTGAATAATTACAGTCTTTGATTTCAAACGCGAAATGAATCTTCAAGAGGTGCGTTCTGAAACTATTATTCTAAATAATTTAGAAAAAGTTACAAAAACAAAAAAAATGGATAACTATTTTTTGTGGCTACTTATTGAGATATTTCTTGTGTTTTCTATGACCTTAAAAAATAAGGGTATTTTTTATAAATATGGCGTATTGGGAGGCCATCGTTTCGTTGTCGGGTACGATTTGGCCAACCTTCTTTTGAACTTGAATTTAGATATGCCTTTTGATTTGGTATCGAGTTAAGGCTCAATTACACCTTCCGATTTCAAGGGACCCAATTTAGGAACAAACTAACTAGGAAGCAGGAAGCGAGCGATTACACTATCCTAAATTGAACTCCTTAATCGGGCTCCTAAGTCGCAGTGTTGCCAACTCTTACAAATTTGAGTCCCTAGACAGAATATCAAAAGTCACTCTAAAGTCTCTTAAAAACTGATTCTACCAGGAGCGGACTAAAAAATAAAAAGAGCGAATTCAGATTTTTTTTCTGGGAAAGGGACTTTGTGAAATTTAATTTAATTTTAAACACAAACAAAAATACTACTAGCCCATTTGTAGCGACAAAGTCGCTAAATTGGCAACACTTAGCTTTAAATCGAAGTGATGCGATTACACTATCCTAAATCGTACACAATTTAGGAAGTCAAATCGGGACCTTTCAATCTCACTAAATCGGACACTAACTGCTCTAACTGCTATTACACCTTCCTGTTTCCTAAATTGGGTCCCTTGAAATCGGAAGGTGTAATTGAGCCATTACGTAGGTACATTCTTACGACCTTTGTTAGTTTTGGTTGCCTTGCCGACCGCTTCGAAATCGCAGTACACACCATTAGGCAATTACAGGTGCGCGGTATAGTTACACACGAACCCGGGATGCGTATTTATCTACCGAGCGGGCGTAGGTAGGTTATTACATCAGTTGCAAATTGCTCTCGGTGCGGAGTGGTCACGTCCGTGCACGCTCTGAAACGAGTACGTAATTTCGTAACTTCGCCCGCCCTGTCCCTGTGACATTGTTCCTGCCTGCCTGCGCAGCCCTACGACTTCCGAAGCGGCCTTTTCGAGGTAGCTAAGGTTAGTTACGTACGTCCACCGAGCCGCCGAGTCGCCGAGCTTCATCTGCGTGTGATCGTCGATACTTCGTACCTACGAGGTCATCGTCGATTGTTTTCGTCGTGTCGCCGCGCCAGCAATCACCTAAAGCGGCCTGTATTAAGGTAGCGGAAGGGATTGTCGCTCGTGTCGCCGAGTCGCCCGCCGTGTGACGTCACAACCGAAGCGGCCTTTTTCAAGGTAGCGGAGGTATTTCTTATTTCTTGGCCGCCGCGCCACTTATTATCCGAAGCGGCCTTTTTAAAGGTAGCGGACGATATTATTTCTTTGCAAGTTTTTGTTCAAAACACCCTTGCCCCCTCAGGGAAAATCCACAGTTTCGTGGTACTCGGTTAGAAACCTCACGGTGCCAACGAAGCCGAGTGGGTGTTGACCCAAGACACCCGCCGAGCCCCTTCAGGGTAAGGCAGTCACTTGGATTCGGGCACCGGGGCTTGGCCTTGGGGGCTCCCCTAGCCAACCGGCCAGCCGCTACCTTTATTACAGCACACACACCTGGTGTTGGTTGGGTGTTTCTACCCCTGCGCACCAGACCCAGTAGGACCCGGCTTGCACATTAAGACTGGCAGCCGGCAAAAGTCAAGCTTAGGGTCACACAGTAGGCACTCAACCTCCCAGCTGATCCCGGCTGGGAGGGTTTACACATCCCCAGGCTTGGGGCACCTGGGGAGTTAGGTACTTAGCACTAGTTGTACGCTCACGTACTTAGATTAATTTAACATATAAATCTTTGATTTTCATAATCAAGATTTTTGATTTCTTTTTGTTAAATTCTTATTGGAGTTAACTCCCATCTTACTAAAGACCGTGACCCCTGAGTTTGTTCCGGCAAATTCTTCTCAGGGTGAGTCTTAGGAATTGCCGAACTTTTCCTAGGTTAGGTCCCATCCCACCTAACTTAAAAATGTCCGACGCTATCATTGCGTTTTTCACGGAGGTCCTCCTAAAGGACCCCGATTTTCAGGCCAAATATGGCCAACGGTTTGCAGCCCTGCAAACCGAATTATTTTCTGACGCTCTAGTCAGCCCCTCTTCCCCTCTAGACGACGACGAGTCGTCTAACAACTCGTCCGACACTGGGGTGACGCACACACCGTGCGTTAGCCTAGCGTCAAACTGTGTCCTCACTCCAGTAATGGAAGAAGTGATGGACACGTCCGCCCCCGCCCCTTCCCCCTCTACCTCCAACTCGGAATTGTCCCAAGTCACCTCCTCCTCAGAGGATGATGACTATATTCCAGTCACCGGAGGGAAGAGGAAAAAGAAAGGGAAGGCCTCCAGGCCCTCCAAAGCAACCAAGGCCAAGAAGGCCACTGCCCCCTCCCCCACCCCCTCACCAGTCCCCTCGTCTTCTAGACAGCCCGCTTCAGCTGCCCCTGTCTCACAGACCAGCAGCACCCCTCCCCCTAAGTCAGCTGCTTTCCTTGCCTCGAGGAAGCAGCGTGTCCCTCCCCCCCTGTACATACAGGAGAAAGCACACATTTTGGACACTTCGGTCCATCGGGATGGACCGAAGTGTCCAAAATGTGTGTGGATCGTAAGATCCAATACACAAAAGCCACAGCCTGCGCTAACGGCATCAGGGTGACGGTAAAGTCCTCGGACGACTACCGCTGCCTGACCCGCGCACTTAAAGAGAGGAGTGTAAGTTTCCACACTTACACCCTCCCCGAGGACACGCCCACCAGAGTGGTGATTAGGCGTGTTCCTAAGGAAATCACCCCAGAAGAGATCAAGGAAGACCTCCTTCTTCAGAAGGTCCCAGTGATCTCCGTCCACCGTCTCCACAGAGCCCGAGGTGGGGAAGTATACGACATGGTAAGTGTCGTATGCGAACCCACGGAGGGCCATCACCCCATCTTCGGGGTAAAATCCATATGTTCGCTTTCCGGCATCTCGATCGAGAAGCCGCATAAGCCAACCATAGTTGGGCAGTGTCATCGCTGCCAACTATATGGACATTCCCAGTCCAATTGTTTCGCCAAGCCTAGATGCGTCAAGTGTCTAGGCGAGCATGGCACAGCGGATTGCCCCCGTCCCAAAGACCGTACGCAATGCACTGAGCCCCCCAGCTGTGTGCTGTGCGGTCAATCAGGGCACCCGGCTAACTACCGGGGCTGCCCCAAAGCGCCAAAAATCGCCCCTAAAGTGGCCAAGCGGGCAGAGGCCCGCCAAAAGAGGGAGTGCCCATCTGGGAAAGCTCCCTCCTCCCAACTCCCCAACCGTCTCGCGCCACAGAGACCTTCCCCGTGGAATAGGCTTACTCATCTAAAAGCCTTCCCAGCCTTAGCGGCCCCCTCCACCTCAACACCCTCCACGAAAGCCGCTACCCCCGCGCTGATGGATGCTCCCACAGCAGTAGCCCCCACGCCGGCGGCTACAGTCGCCCCCCAAGCTGCAGCACCAAGACCTGCTGCCTCAGCAGCTGCTGCAAAGAGGCCCAAGGCCCCCGCAGCCAGTGCAGCTTCCCCCATTACCCCCTTCACGTACTCCCCAGAAGAGAGTGTTGCCTGCACTATTTTGAGGGCATACTCTATTTTCCTCACCCCCGAGGCGAAAGCACTTGACGCAGTGCTTAAACAAGCCTTCGCGTCAGGCAATTACAATTTGATGTCGGCCCATAAAATATGGTCCGACTTTGCTGGTATTGCCAAGTCCTTAGACAACATGAATTGCGCACCGTAATGGATAAGCACGCAAAAATATGTTGCCTCAAACCCCGATCCCTTAGGTTAGCTACATTTAATGCTAACGGCTACAAAAGCCAACGTGATGAGATCGCGAGATTTCTTCGCGACCATCAAATAGACATCCTCCTCATACAGGAAACCTTCCTGAAGCCCTACCGCAGTGACCCTAGAATTGCCAACTATCGCTTAGTTCGCAATGATAGACTGCAAAAACACAAGGGAGGCACACTAATTTACTACAGGAAGGAACTTCACTGTATTCCTCTCGCCCCTCCCGCCCCCCAATCTCTCCTTGAGTACTCTGCCTGTCGGCTAGGCATGACTGGCCATCAGCCAATCACAGTCATTTCCGCCTATATCCCACCTGACTCAGCATCCTCTCCTGATGAGATTGATGCCATCTCCAGCGACCTCACTAAACTCTTCGGCATGAGTAGTTCCGTCATCTTAGCAGGTGATCTCAATGCCAAGCACCCTATATGGGGCCACAATTACTCCAATTCCAAGGGTAGGCTCATACATAATCTGAGCTCTATCCTCAACTTCGACGTCATCGTACCGATGAGCCCCACTTATTACCCCCACACCGTTAGTTATACTCCCAGCGTCCTAGATGTGGCACTTCTAAAGAATGTAAACTTACGTTTGCATTCGGTAGAGGTGTTGCATGAACTGGACTCTGACCACCGGCCGGTGTTCCTACACCTGGGCTCCCGCTCAGGTGAGACCGACCCAAATCTCCCCCCCCCCCCACCCAAGTAATCACCGACTGGAAGAAAGTAAGCGAAAGTCTGAAATCTACCACGTCGGTTCACTTGGACTCTATCCCAGACCACATAAGCTCAGTCGCTGACACGTCAGCGGCGATCGACTCGCTTACGGATCACGTGCGAACCGTCTTGAACGACTGTTCAAGAGAGGTGCCAGTGACGGAGGACCGTCGCTGGAAACTCCCAGCGGATGTACGGAGTCTGATAACTGAGAAGAACGCTGCCATTCGTGCATACAGCAATTTTCCCTGTCACGCAAACAAGGTTCACATGCGTCACTTACAGCGTGCTGTAAAGAGACGTACTGCTGAGCATCGTTCTGCGAACTGGGAAAAGACGCTGAGTGAACTCGAGCCCAACCACCTGGCTTTCTGGAACCTCCAAAGAAAGCTACGTTCCAAGTCTGAGGCCTCAATGCCTCCTCTCATTCGTCCTGACAAGAGTGTCGCTTTTGATAATGACGAAAAGGCGGAATGCCTGGCCGACAGTTTAGAGTCCCAATGCTCTCCCAGCTCTCAACCAGTAGACCAGGCTCACCTAGACATGGTAGATGCTGAGGTCGAAAGGAGAGCTTCCCTCCCTCCGGTCGAAGATCCTGATGACCCGCTACCCCCCGTCACTCCCGAAGAGGTGGAGGACGTCATCAGGAAACTTCAACCCAGAAAAGCCCCAGGCTCTGGTGGAATATCCAACAGAGCTATAAAACTATTCCCAGCCCAACTTATTATGCTTTTGACCGCCATCTTCAATGGCGCCTTAAGTAATAATATGTTCCCTCAATCGTGGAAACAGGCCACTGTCATTGGTATTCCAAAGCCAGGCAAGCCAAAATCCGACCCCACTAGCTACCGCCCCATTAGTTTACTCAATGTCCTCGGCAAGATTTACGAGAAGCTTATTCATAAGCGACTCAAAGATTTTGCTGAGGCTAAGAGTCTCATTCCCAACGAGCAATTCGGATTCCGCTCCGAACACTCGTGCGTCCAACAAGTATACCGAATGGTCGAGCATATGAGCGCTGGGTTCCAGCGTAAATACGCGACCGGTGTCTTGTACTTCGATATAGCGAAAGCGTTCGACAAAGTCTGGCACAATGGCTTAATTTATAAGCTGTATCAACTAGGTGTGCCAGATCGTCTCGTACTCATCTTGCGAGACTACCTGTCGGATCGCACCTTTCGCTATCGCGTAGAGGGCGCTCTATCCTCCCCCCATCCTATAAAGTCTGGTGTCCCCCAGGGCTCTGTGGTATCCCCCCTAGCCTTCACGCTGTTCACTAGCGATATCCCTAAACCCAAAAAGGCCCAGTTAGCATTATTCGCTGACGACACGGCCATCTTCTACTCGGGTCGTTCACCCGCTCAGATAGGCCTCAACCTCCAAACCTACACTACCCAGCTGGGCCAGTGGTTCCGGAAATGGAGAATTGAGGTCAACCCTGAGAAAAGTCAGGCAGTCCTCTACTCTAGACCGCGACATACGGTCAGACCTCCTCGTCCGATCACCATGTACGGCAGGCCGATCCCTTGGGAGAAGCAGGCCAAGTACCTAGGCGTAATCCTAGACCAGCATCTCACCTTCGTCGAGCACATAAAGCAAGCTCGCTCGCTGGCCGCCTTTGCTCAAGGTAGACTCCACTTCCTCCTAAATGGTAAAAGCAAATTGTCACTCAAGTGCAAATTGCGTACCTACACCGCGGTCATCCGACCAATCATGACCTATGCTTGCCCAGTGTTCGCACATGCCAAGCCCCGTCACCTCCACAAGGTGTCGACACTGCAGCACCGCTTTCTCCGCAAGGTGGTGGATGCCCCCTACTTTGTGAGGAATGAGGGTGCATGTTGACCTCAAAATCCCCACCTTGCAGCAGTTCATGAAACGCTCCACCAAGCGCTTCCTTGAAACTGCTGCTAAACATCGTAACCCCCTTATCGCATCGGCTACTCGATACGTTCCCTCCCAAATTTCTAGGATTCGCCGCCCCCGGCATACCCTCCTAGTCCCTGATGACGCCACAACCCTGCTCCAAGAGAGCCGTAGGGAAACCAGCACTATCAGAAAACACTACAGACCGCCGATTTTCCGACCTCGCCGGCGAGGCCCGTCGCGAAATCTAAGTCATTGCCCTCCCCGTCTCTCGCCAGCACGTGCCGCTGAGCCAGTAAACTCCCCAATTAATGGAAACCAGATTCAGCCTTCCCTTGCTGCCCCCCAGTGACGCCCTAAGCCGAGGCCCGTACTCCGCAGGGAGTGCCCTTAGCGTGGTCACTTAGTTTGTAAGTTTTAATAAGTCCTGGCTGGAGGCTTTAATATATTAAAGCCTACACAGGCAAGCCCGGTTGAGCAGACGACAGCCTCAGAGGCTGACCTGCGAGAAGTCCCACAAAAAAAAAAAAAAAGGTAGGTTATCATCTCAAGGACTCTGCTCGCTTATTTACTTGTAGATACTGTAATATTTGTCCGGCTAATCTGGGGTAGGGTGACCATACGGCCGGACTTATCTGGACAAGTGCGGCTTTATGGCCTCAGTCCGGTTTTTGCTCGGCCTTTTTTTACATACATTAATATTTACATAATGTTTTACACAAAACATTGATAAAACTAAAATGAAGAGTTCAAAGTCGTTCAAGTTAATTTTATAACTGGAATTTTTATTTGGACTTTGGGGACCCTTTCCCTGGGGAGACAGCTCCGATATTATCTTGATAACTGGCTAATATTTTTAACCGACTTCGAAAAAGGAGGAGGTTATCAATTCGGATGTTTGTACGGGCATAACTCCGTCATATATTGACGCATTTGCAAAATTCTTTTTTTGTTCGAAAGGGGTTTATTCCGAAATGGTCCCATTTAAATTTCAAAAAGATCTGATGATGGGTTTCGGAGACAGACAACGGAACTCTTCAAAAATTGACAGCAAATCAACCGCGATTGCTGCTATCGTATGTTTATGAATTGTTAACACAGTTTAATGGGGAACCACAACCAAAAAGTGAAAAATAAAAAACTTTTTTACAAAAAAATAGAACCGACTTCCAAAAAAAGTGCAAAATAACTTTAATTTCGGAAGTCGGTGTCAAAAAACGAAGACACAAAACAAGAACACCGACTTCCGAAATTAAAGTTATTTTGCACTTTTTTTGGAAGTCGGTTCTATTTTTTTGTAAAAAAGTTTTTTTAAAACGACTGGAGCCATTCGGATACAGCTTGTGTCGACAAGAAGAACTGGTAATCGACTTCATTAAAAACTGCGTAAATAATTACATAGCTACGACAATCAATTAAAAAAAACTTTTTTACAAAAAATAGTGTTCTGGTTTGTCTTTGTTTTTTTACACCGACTTCCGAAATTAATGTTATTTTGAAGTCGGTTTTATTTATTGTAAAAAGTTTTTAATTTTTAACTTTTTAGTTGTGGTTCCCCATTAAATTGTGCATACGATCGCAGCAACCGCAGTTGATTGGCTTTATTTTCTATTCAATTAACATACCATCACGCTCGTATTGCCTATAGGGTTAGGTAGAGGTAGACCTCTATAGTACGGGGGCGAGCTTATTGCCATCAACCGGGCACGAATCCGGAATCCAGGTTGCTGCGCGCCTCAAAGAGATGTCTGCAGTACCTGACGAGGCCCGTTAGAGCCGATGCCCGCCTGGGGTCGCGGAAAAATTCGTTGGCACACGGGCAACTTAAGGAACAGGGGTGGGTTTTAAATCAGTAAAAGTCTGACACGCCCTCCCGCTCCACCCAGAGCTGGAGAAGTTATTGGATGATTTCCCAACCTGCAACAAAAAGCTGCTGCCAAAAAAATCCAATAACACTATCAGATATGGAAATTGAACCCCGGACGAGCTCAGCAGTGGTGCATGCGGTTTTAGAGTAGCGAAGAAGATTTTTTTGTTTAGGTGGTAGGTATTAAAAATAAAAGAAACAGATTCTGTTAAAAGTTTATAATATTGTACATCAACTATGATTTGTTTAGAGGTAGAACATCCTACTCTTAAATTAACGGCTAACGTGATTACAATAAAATAGTTAATTTTCCATGCCGCGTTAATATCATTTATAGGCGGAGTGAGTAACCAAAATAACGTAAAAGACTTCATTGTGAGTGGGTGCAGTCCCGACACTGATCATATTGTATGATTGGCATTCAATATGTTATCAAAACTACGGAGCTGCTCGCAATTTATGTCATAGAATTCGTATCTAAAGCTGCGTATATATTGGAATCAAAGATGCGCTTATTATGCTTTTTTTATCGTTGATAGGCACGAGTTTGACCACTATCTCACCTGTCTCCTTAGCCAAATAACTTTTATAATACCGCTAACGCTTCGTGCAAAATGTATGGCAAGGACATTACCTGCGGAGAGAACTGTCACGTGACTCACGCCTAGAATGTCGTTGCCATACATTTTACACGAAGCGTTAACGTTAACAGAAAAGTATTTTGTCTAACCACTCTGATGGTAAGCGATGATGTAGTCGAAGATAGAGCACGCTTGCCTAGTAGTAACCTATCCACAGTTGACTTAAAGACTCCCAGGTTGTAGCTATCAGGCAACACAGACTCCTCTTTTATTGAGAAATACAAACATGTCGCTGAAACAGTGTTGCGCTACTTCGTTTCCCAATGAATACGGGGCTCTGTACACATAAACAGTAAAACAGCCTTATTTATAACTCGTTTACCATATGCTTAGTTTAAATACTGAAGAATTAAGTACCAGCTTATCAGTGTTTAAACTAATCACCAGAGGTCGGAATTAGGTAGACTTATTTATGTACTTGCATCGAAATGTTGATATTAATATGGATCTACCCGGGATTTCTAATAGACAATCCCGTGTGGTCAACAATATTACAAATAAATAATAATAAAAACCTCTATTGTTTTCTTTTGTTCTCACAAGCTATGTTGTGTGAACTACAAATGTGGCAACATCGCGCGTGTGCGCATTGGAATTTTGTAACTTCGAACATCCGATGTCATTGATGTAAATTTGGCAACGTCAAGCGTGCAGTGGTTTAAATTGTGTAAAAGTAAATAGCTTTTTTATTTAATAAATCACGAAGATTTTTCTGCTCTTTAAAATTAATATCGGAATTTGAGGCCACTTTATTCTTTCGCTGTATGAAATCAATGTAAGTACAAAAATAACTCTACCTAAATGCCGACCTCTGCTGATCGCATACTTATTTTTTTTTTTATAAATAAGGTTCATGTTTTCAATATCAGTCGTTAACCAACAGTTTGTAAACAATAATTCTCAAACTTGCACCAGTTCTAAATTATCATAAAATTAATGTTGTTAATCAATATAAAAATTATTATTAAATAGTTGCTTCAAATGTATCGTTAAACTTACACTTACGTACATACAACATAGCAAATCAACTATCTGTATTTTAACCTTTATACATATACATAACTACTATTTGCGACGACACATTTGAAGGATCTATAGTAAATAAAAAATAATAATACAAAGTACGTCGTTTTGTCATCTTCGAAAAATAAAAGGTTTTTCTTTTTTTTATCACAGAAAACAATAAATACTATCAAACAATATAAGATGGCAACTAATGGCAAATAAATCTATGCACCTCTTTATGAACGTTACGATTATTATGTAGGTGTTACAAATTATGCATTTCAAAAAATAAAACTTACAAAACCTCTGTACAAATGTTACGGTGAAAGTGTCCTAAATATGGAACAATATATTGATCTAAAGTACTTCTGCTTGGTTTTGTAAGGCCTCTAACGAACGAGATAGTTCTCTGAAATGGAACAAACATTTACCTATTTATTTTAAAACAATATATTCTACTAATTAAACCTAAATCTTTTAACAAAATAAGAAATGGACACTTTCTTAAATAACATGTGCTCTAATACTACCCCGGACACACTACATACACTTCATTGGCGCTTGCAAGCAATTGGAGAAATGTACCATAAAAACATTACCCTCCTTCTGATGTACTCGGGTAAATATATAGGTAAGGAGTTGCCGAATAGTAAATATATAGATATGAATTGTGTCCTGGAGTGTGTCAGTCATTAGTCTCAACACTGTCAAGGGAATCTAAATATTTACTAAAAAGCAAAATGGTCTTTTGTTAAAAATAATAAAGTACTTAAAAGAGTTAAGCAAAATAAAGATTCCATTGACTGAAATACTGTCGGTCTCGCTACTCGCTTCTAAGCGTTCAAAATAAAAACTAAACTAAAACACATGTCTAAATAAATATAATGCTAGTAGCGACACCACTGAGTCACTATAATATAATATTGTTTAGCAAAAATACACAAAAAAAAAAGAAATTTCTTATACATGGTGATGGCAAAGGAATGTTGAACCAATGTTACACAACGTTTTTGTAAAGGAATATAACTGAATATTTATCATCTACACTGTAAATTCTACAGGTTTAACATTGACCACAATGACAATGAATCATACTCGGCCGGACCACATTCATAGTTTATTGCAGAAAATTATAACAACAATTGCAGTGGAAGAATCTTTTGAGGTATAAATGAATTATTTACTTTAAAAGCAAACTAAGGCCAAGCCTCACTCAGCGTCAGCACAATAACTATAAGTTACTTACTGAGGTGTACTAAACTTGTTCATTGCATCAACCACTATGACCGCGGCCCGCCACATCATTGACTCACACAGATACATAATGCTCACATATTTACCACATACCAAAGCATCAATATAAACGAACAACTCACTAAAATCCTACAAATATGTGAGCACTTACATATAAAAATTCGTGGCTTTCGCACTATCAATATAAACGGGTAAAAATGTTACAATACATAACATCCCAAGTGTTTCAGTTAATATTAAAATAATTACTACTATATACACATACTAATGTTACTCATGTATGTAGGTACAACTTCTAAAAAACTTTTTTTGAACACATTTTTCAATAAGATATGGGACAGTTTTTTATTTACTTTTTTTTTATTATACTCTATGCCATATTCAACCCACGCAGTTATGGCACAAAAATACGTATTTGCACCTTAAAAAATAAACTAGAAATTATCGTTACAATTTAGGCAAGCGGAACCTAACATTGGGTGCGTTTGGGCACTCTTTGCTATGAAGCTATTTACAACATTTCTTAACAATTCATAACGTTTTTCTTAATAATATTATTAAGTAACCACCCCTCACTAAATTTATATTAATAATAATTATTAAATTATGTACTTTAATGTCAACTTTCATAAGATAAAATATCATCATCTGGCAACCTTTTACATGAGATTACCAGCAGTGATATTGATCTCTCAAGTAGTCTCACAACAGAGAGTGCCCAGCACGCGCTTTGTAACATAAGTATTATCAATAGGCCGATATACGATTTCCTAAAAAGCGATGTTTACGTATATAAGTGTGACTTCATATTAAATACATTAATAGTTACATACTTTATATTTAAATTATAAATTCGTACAGACTAACTCATATTTATTTATATGTTATAACTAAATGTAACTAATATTACATTATGCACAGTTAAAATTATAAAATATTAGCACACTATAATAATATTATATATTTTTAATTATAATAATATATTATACTGGTCATTCTGAGATCTGTTCGTCACCACTCTGGCTCCAATACTGTCATATTTTTATTACATCATTCGTTTGTATTAAATATGCTACCTTCGGGAATATACAGAGTGTAACAGAGTTGGGTGGTTATAAAAACTGCTTTTGCGCATGTAAATGAATAACTTTCTGTAAAGAAGAAATAGAAATATCCCAAAAAAAAAATTGTCCGCAAAAAGTGATCACCAGCTGATTAAAATTTGTATGGGAAGTACATTTTTTTTTATGGGAATTTACCTCCTTAGAGAAAATTGTAAAATAAAGAGAAGATAGAAGGTTTTTAGAATATGACATCTCTCTGTTACATCCTGTAGGGTAGGTGCTATGGAACTTAGGTTATGTATGAGGGAAAAAATAAAATATTATTTAATGAATCATTTGAAATACATGGCGACCTAGCTAGTTACTAATACAGCTATAAATATTTTTATTAATTTTTAACTTTTCTAAAAAAGTGTTCAGGCAGGATATTGACAGTAAGTAGCGTAGCCTCAGGATTTTGATTGATTTTTTTCAATGTAATAAAAACTATTGGCACGGGGTCTCATCTCGAACAAAGAAAATTTTGTTCAAATAAATGTCAATAGATGGCGTAATATGCATCGATTTCTTATTGAAAAATATTAATATTTTGAAAATAAACATGATGAAAACTGTATTTTCTTAATTATTAACGCGTCAGGCTCCGCGCGTCGACATAACAATAGGTTTTTAATTGTGTCTGCTAATGAGGGACTTGACGCGTTAAACTGCCCTAAGCATAAAATTGTGGAATAATTGGCTTGTAATTCAAATTTAGACAATTATTGGAACGAATCCTTAGACATCTATATTTCTTGTACCAATAGATGGCGCTGTTTGAAGTTTTAGAGTTTATCTATTCGCCGCTTTAAAATTTTAATAGTGACACATTTTGATACAATAGAACTGCTATAAAGTTCCAAAAATAGTATAATATAATTCCTCAATGTGTGAGAAAATATTGGGAAGACTTTAAGTAAATTCATTCAGCTTGCAAGCTGTCGCTGCTAACACCATCTAGTGAGGTGTAGGACGGGCCCGAACGAAGAACAAAAGTTACTTGTGCCAGATGAAAACCCGTAGTTACGGCGGTACCGTTTCTTTGTATGGGATGAGGCATCTGTACGCTAGTATTATATTATCTGTGCTATTGGCTTGCTTTAATTTCAACTCGACATCGAAATAATATCGATTTGACACTAGAACGAATCCAATTCAATCAATAGGGAATAGTAGTTTATAGAAAGTAGCATATTCAATGTTACTGCTGTGCATCTGGCCGCCATAATGCGAGCTATGGTTCATGGAATCTGTCACATGACGCTTCACAACGCTTACAGAACAATACAACAAGTCCCTCGCCTAAGGTAACTACACTACTCTATAATATCGTAATTCGACAGATATGTTGGTGATCTGATAATATTCTCTGAAATCAGTTTGTGGTACAAAACTTTCAATATACGTACGTACATTATTTACGTGTTTATTTAGGGTTATTAAATTTTTTGACGTGGCAACGACGGAGATACCCCTGGGCATTGTTTTTTTTTTTTATTAGTGTTGCCGGTTTCGAAACTTCAGTTGATTTATTATTTGGCTGTTTCGGCGTTAACTTTATTTTGTAAAAAACTTTTCCAAAAGTGTAAAACTGTTCGGAAGATTTTTTATGACTCTCATACTAGGTACTTACTAATAAAAATTTGAGATGAGTTACCATCATTTTCAATATTCCGCCCTCTTCTCTCCTCCGTCCATTACCACATTCAAGTATATAAACTTCAAAACGTGTCAAAAATGGCAAGCTTCGTTCGAACACATGTCCTATTCCTAGCTATTTACTTTAAGCTAACTTTTCAATTCAAACAAGCAAAATGTACTGATCAAGTTTTCAGAACAACTAATTTTATATAAGGATTACGATAATTAATTAAGATATTAGTGTTAATATATCTTTTAAACTTGATCAAAACTTTTGCGTACAATCCATAACTTCTAACCATGCTTACTTAAAATATTTGCTCTTAGACTAAGTCAAGTTTCATTAAGTATAGTCGAACGCAACGTCAATACTGGACGCTTTAATATCTAGAAATAGAGTGAGGGAAACAATTGACATGTAAATAAACAGTGATATGAAGGGTTGTGTCAACCTAACGTGTGGGGGAGTGGACTGGCCTGATACCTATAGAGACATCTTAGACTTTACACATGCTAAGTGCAGTAGCGTTTCATACGGAAATTAATCTTAAGGTGAAAGCTCCAGGGTAGCCCACGAAATTCAAATTTTCTTACGTTTTTTGTAATTTGCAGGGCCAGCAGTCTCGACATTGATAGCGATCGCTACGTCCTAACGATTTCATGAAAACTGATCAACTGATTTGCTGGTCTCTACACATATTTCAAGAAAATCAATTATTTTTCCGACGTAGCGACCGATCGTTAGGACATAGCGATCGCTACGTCCTAATGATCGGTCGTTACGTGATCATTAATTGTTACAAGCGGTATAAATAATAATTAAAATTAAAAAAAAAAAACAGTTTTCATGAGAAATAGTGCTTGCAAGTTAAAATTTACGCCGTCTCTGTACATATTTCAAGAAAATCAATTATTTTTCCGACGTAGCGACCGATCGCTATCAATGTCGAGACTGCAGGCCCTGGACAGTATCAGGTTGTATGTTGGTCAAAATACGATTTTTGGCCGTAGCAGGTACGTCTTTACAGAACTGTAATTATTACAATCATCAATACAAACGTCTCAGAATTGATGCCAAATGTCACGATTTCATAAAATACTTACATTCGGCATCAATTCTAACTGAAAGAGTTGTATTGATGATTTTAATTATTATAATTCTATAAATACAGACTTGCTGCGGCCGCGAATCAAATTTTGACCTGACACTGACCTGCAAATTGAAAAAAACGTAAGAAAATTTGAATTTCGCGGGCTACCCTATGCAACTTTGATCGGGCGTTCTAATATGAACAGTAAACCGATACAAATGAGGTACATTTTCGTATTAAAAGCTACTGTAGTTAGCTCGAAGTAAAGTCAAATTCCGCTCTATAGATGTTAGCCTAAAAGACTTCTCGGGTCAGTGTATATATGTGCGGAAGCTCTGATGTTATAAAATCTCCGAGTGCCAGTAGGGCAGGGCGGCGTAGCCCGGCGTGGTGGGCGTCAGCGGCGCGGCGGGCGGGGGGGGCGGGGGCGGCTCGGGCGGACAGTCGCAGTCGTACGAGCGCACCACGAAGTTGCCGTAGTCGTCCGTCAGCGAGCTGTGGCGCAGCGCCCCGCACACGTGGCGCCGGCCGCCGTCCGACCACGCGCGCTCTGCGGACAGGGGGCGCTACGTGCCAATCAATCTGCCTAACCTTATTGAACTTATACTTCTTTTGGCGCGTTATGGAAAAATGATAAGGGTGAAATTTTAAGATGCGCACGCAACAATGTCACACAAAATTCACAGGTTGAAGTTAGCTAGAACCGACACCCTGAAGTTAGCTATGGTCTGTGGTTCATGAAGAATGATTGTTTTCCTTTTGTAAACTTTGTGACAGTTTTTTATCTTGTTACGCCAAAGAAGTATAACTTCTTACGTGCGTACATAAGTACACACACACACTTTTTTTTTAGTATTTTTTATGGTTGAGGCCAATAGTATTTAAAATGCAAATAGCTGCTACCTTAGGTATTATGATCCTTAAACATATTGTTAGATTTAATTCTTTTCTTAGCAATTTTGAATACTTTTGACCGAAATCTCAATAAAGACACAAAAGCTGAACTTGAAAACTTTTATAAATACATTAAGAACTATTTAAGTTTCTAGTATAGTTATTTAGACTTCTGCTTTGATCTTTTCCTTTATCAAAAAATTAACAAAATATTTTTTACATAGTATTTTACCCATTGTCTACTATCAATCTGCCTAGCCTTTTCCCAACTATCTTGGAGTCGGCTTCCAGTCTAACCAGATCCAGCTAACCCAGTTATTGAGTAATACAATACCCCTTGGTAAGACTGGTTGTCAAGACTTTCGGATTTCTGACGACTCGTACAGACTGTCAAAGATCCACAATTGACAGCCGGGACCAACGGCTTAACGTGCTTTCCGAGACACGGAGGAGTCTCGGTATGTAAAGATTGTCTCCCATCCATATAGTAACCCCGGCAAGCGTAGCTTAACCTGATGGATCGACCCGTGCGACTGTTATTACTTTCCAATGACGACTCCGAAATTGTAAGTAAAATCTTGTAGCTAACATTAATTTTACGACGTTTATAACAGTCTTCAAGTCCATGAAGACTTTTAGTAGTTTTCTCTAAACACAGCTCTCTTCTTAAAGTAGATTTTGCCGCTGTATCATTGAAACTTGGTTTTGACAACAATTTGTAACCCTCCCAAGTCGAATAACCTAAAACTCGCCATATATCGTGAAACAGTGACAGTTGTTTTGGCATCGACACAGTTTAATTGCTAGGCTATCCTAGCAATTAAACTTTGTCGATGCCAAATAACTGTCACTGCATTTGTGTGACTATTCACACAAATGCATACTAATATTGTATACTCACCACTGCTGATATCGACGTCCGTCATTAGTTCCTCGTTCATAAGCGCTGATAAAGCGTCGTCTGTGTGCTTGGAATCTGTAAACAAAACAATTGCTGATAAATTGGAACCAGCTCAAAAATGTACCTAATGCTCCATCTCTTATCAAGCTGTACAAAATATTTATTTTCAGTACATTCTGACCTTCGTGCCACTTTCGCAGAAAGATTTGATTTTGTCAATGGAATATTATAATCGATGTTCACCGAGCAAAGCAGACATGTACTGCAAAGTGCCTATTAAATTGATGTCAACTGAGTTAGTTACGAATACACCTTCTGGATCTAGCAAAAGCATTTGATACTGTATCTGTTCCTATCCTGCCTGTTGAATAAGCTTGAGAATATAGGTATTTGAGGAAAACTGCTTAAACTTTTTGCAGACAGACCTATGTCAATGTTTAAATAAAGTTAATTTTATAAGCTCTGAATTTAAAAATACCTCTTTCGGCAGCCCTCAAGGCCACATATTAGGACCAACTCTTTTTCTTATAATTCTTTCTGATGTGTTGCGAGTGTCAACAAGCGGTGGACCCAGCATGAGTCGACACTTGTATGCGCAAAGCAGGGCTTGATAACGTTACCAAATAACAAAATAATTACCGTTACTTAACGTTAATTTCCATTGTGATACCATAGTAACGTTATGAAAATTTACCGTTACTTGATAACATTACCAGTATTTTAACGTTAATTAACATTTAACGTAAAATACGAGAATTATCGGTTTAACGGTAAAAATATTAGTGTTACCTAGCCAACGAATTTTCTTGTTTTTTGCAATTTAAAGGTCCGTGACAGGTTATAACTTCAAAGAAAGAGATTTATATTAAAATCAAAATGTGATGTACGACAATAACAAATATGTATTTACATAGTTATAACCATATGAATCATATACTCATCATCATGAACTTAGATTTGATGTGTATATTAACTAGATTGCCGAAATCTAGCTAAACGAAAAAAGAAAATATAATTAGGGTTATAATTATGTACTTGTATACTTTTTTTCCTATCTTGAATCATATTTTGATCAAGATACAACACTGTCCTAAAAATTGCAAAAAAAAAACAAGGAAATTTGAACTACACGGGCTTCCTCTACGCATTCCATTCATTTATTTATTTATTTCCGTAGCCGTCGACTCCGTAGGTACATTTTGGTACATTTTGTGCGCTGCCTCATTCTGTACACTACACTGTTGCCGCACCGCGGCGCGCGGCGGCGCGCGCGCGCGTCTCGGTCGTGTGTAATACCTATAGTGAGACGGTTTGTTTGTTGATTTGAATACACGCTTACAAGATGGGACGTAAAAAACAAATTAAGGTTTACAGATATATTCAACTAAACGATGATAAAACATCTCATTGCTTAGTTCTAGAATGTGGAAAAATATTAATAAGGTGTTACATGAGTACCTTTATTATGATATAACTTACCATAATTAAGTAGGTATCTTATAACGAGGATAAAAATACCCAGTCTGGGTACCAATCAACAATGTTTTTTTTAGTTGAATGATGTTTTTGGTAGCTACCTTTATCCAAAAATAATTAGACCATCTACATGGTGGTTTTTTTCTAAAACAAACTTAATTAGGTAGGTTCTTACCAAATAAATACTGTCGAAATCGTTATTTCTGGTTTTGTGTCTTCGTTTTTTGAAACCGACTGCCGAAGGTAAAGTTATTTTGCACTTTTTTTGGAAGTCGGTTCTTTTTTTTTGTAAAAAGGTTTTATGTTTCACTTTTTAGTTGTGTTCCCCATTAATTTGTGTTAAGGTGCAGTTATACGACTTTAATGGTTTTTAATTGAACCTCACGTCTAAACGACTATTCTTATTTCTTTGAAAAAAAATACATGTTTCTCTAGACATTTCCGTCGTAATTTGATTTGAGAATATTTCAAATTATAAAAAAAAACTTAGTTATGTTTTAAAAACAAACATTACATTTAAATAAAATATTTGTTACCATTCTATATTATTATGACATGTTGCGCCGACCCCAAATAAATTGGGATAAGGGCAGGAGAATGATGATTCTATATTATTATGAAAAAAAAGATAATTTCTAAAACGGAACCTATCCATCATAGTTCATATCCGTCATAGTTACGTCTTGTTATTTTTGTTTAATGAACATCAAAATGTCGCTCATTTTATTTGGAAAAACTTAAATGAAACCAGAAAGTCGGAAATAACCTGGTATGTTCCTAAAAATATGACTCATCTCATACCTGCGTAAAACGTTGTATCGTCCGCGAGGCATTTTTAACAAATAATTAACCAAACAAAACATTCAATAAAAATACAACAACGAAACAATAGGGGGTGTAAGGGGGAGCACACAACAGCCGGACTCCCCAAATGTCAACCACACCTGCGCGCGGTACACCCTGCCACTGACGGACGAGGCGCTGGTGACCGACCGATGGCGGTATAACCATCCGACAAGCCAACCTAAATTCTCCAAAGCGATGACGAGCAGCAGCGTCATCGTTGCGAAAGGATTGGCTCTGCGGTCACCAATCCCCTTGTCCAGCGTGGTGACTACGTGCATTAAACCTCTCATGATTAAAGTGTCAAAACAACGGCCCCCAGTTCCCGGTGGTCCCGCTATTCCTGGTCAAGGTAGCGGGTAGCGGTCACGTTAACGGCAGGACAAGGGGTGCGAAGAATTCCCCCGGGTGACGGCTATCAACGACGACGACGACTACATCTGGCTACGTACAATGGACGTTCGATGAAGCTGGACCATCACCTTTCCTATCTGAAGTCCGAAGACAGGGGGAGGATACGATAACCCGGGATAGTCAGGTCACCTAATCTAATTCCTTCTGATCTTCTGGTCAGCGAAGGTGATCAGCTCTCCCAAGGTGGTGTTGGCTTCCTGGTCAACAAGGAACTCACTAGCAGTGTTGTAGAAATTAGTAGTGTGTCGGTACGGGTAGCGTACCTTGTGCTAAAACTCACTGTAAGGTACTACCTGAAATTAGCGGTAATGCGTAAGGTATATGTGCCGACTTCGACAAGCTCTGACGAGACAGTTGAGACAATGTACGAGGATATTGCCAAGGCAATGCACAGTACAACAAAGGCCCACTACAGCGTTAATACAGCGTTATGGGGGACCTCAATGCCAAAGTGGGAGTACAAGAACACGGCGAATCGAAAGTCGGACCGTTCGAGTTGGGGCGCAGGAATCGCAAGGAGCAAATGCTAGTCAACTTTTTAGAGTAGGAGGGGCTCTTTTTAATGAATTTTTTCTTCGAAAAGAAATACCAAAGGAAGTGGACCTGGCAGAGCCCTAATACCGTGACTAAAAACGAGATAGACTTCATCATAATGGATAAGAGGCACATATTTAGAGATGTCACCGTGATCAGGAGGTTTAACACCGGAAGCGAGCACAGGCTAGTCCGAGGCACTCTAAATATCAATTTTCGAGCTGAAAGCAGCTGCAGGCCGCTGGATTCGAAAAGTTCTAACTGGAACTTCAAAATCGATACTTAAACTTATAAGGAAAAGACGAGAGTTGCCATCCGTGCAACCTAAAAATTAGAATGCTGACGCGACGCGACCTTCGGTGCTCCAATACCCGCGACATTTAGGTCGCTATTGAGCAGAACCGAGGGTTGAAAGTGTTCGCTCAACAATTAGGGAGGTCTGACAAAACTAAGAAATGCGGATGGCAGAATCGTGACTTCAAAATCCGAGATACTCTAGGAGGTCGACGACCTACGAGCTTTCTGCGGGCCCCTATACTCAACGCGGACGGCAAAACTAGCGGAACATAATGCAGATGACCATCGAGCCGAATTAACGCGTCACTACACGGAGGACATCCCGGATGTCGACCAGTGCGAGATTAGGGCGGCTCTCGAGCAGCTAAAGAACAACAATGGTGATGACGGACTAACGACAAAGCTCCTTAAAGCGGGTGGGGCTCCAGTCCTGAGAGAGCTAGCGAGTTTCTTCAACTTCGTCATTACGTTTGAGGCGTGGAGCGGAGATGCGGTGGTTCTGTTCTTCAAAAAAGGTGAAAAAATCTTGCTAAAGAACTATAGACCATCTCACTTCTGAGCCACGTCTACAAGCTGTTCTCGAGGGTCGTCAAGAACCGTCTCGCCAGGAGACTTGATAAGTTCTAACCACCAGAACAAGCTGGTTTTCGAAAACGCTTCAGTACCGTGGACCACATCCATACTGTTCGGCAAATTATACAGAATACCGAGGAGTACAACCAGCCACTGTGTATGGCATTTGTGGACTACGAGAAAGCCTTTGACTCCATCGCAATATGGGAAGTTCTGGCCTCTCTGCAATGATGTTGAATTGACTGGACTGGACGATGACTGTCCAGATCCAAGATCCGAAAACCAGCCCCAACCAACTGCTCAGAGGGGTGAGACAGAGGATGGGATATCCCCGAAACTATTCACCAACGCGCTGGAGGACGTCTTGAAGACGCTGGACTGGACTGGACAGGGTATCAACGTGAACGACGAGTACATCTCACACCTTCGCTATGCCGATGACATCGTCATAATGGCAGAAACGGCTGAAGAGTTAAGCCGGATGCTGCACAGCCTAAATGGAGCCTCTTCGCGGGTTGGCCTCGGGATGAATTTGGACAAGACGAAAGTCATGTACAATTCACACGTCTTGCCGAGTCCAATCCACATCAAAGGTCGCTTCTCGAAGCTGTGAAGGAGTATGTCTACCTAGTGCAAGTCATCCAGCTCGGTAGACACAACTTTGAGAAAGACGCAGACAGAAGGATCCGGTTGGATTGGGCAGCGTTTGGAAAACTTAGTCAGGTCTTCTCGTCCCCTATTCCGCAATGTTTGAAGACTAAGATTTTCAACCAGTGCGTCCTGCCCGTTGTGACATACGGTGCCGAAACATGGACACTGACGGTCGGGCGGGTCTACAAATTCAAGTTCGTTTAGCGCGCTATGGAGAGGGCTATGTTAGGAGTTTCTTTGAAGGATAAAATCAGGAATGAAGTTGTCTAGAAAAGTACCGGAGTAACCGACATAGCTTGTAGAATAAGCAAACTGAAGTGGCAGTGGGCTGTTCATGTTTGTCGTAGGACAGATGGCCGATGGAGCAGACGAGTCCTGGAGTGGTGGCCGCGTATCGGCAAGCGTAGTGTGGGACGCCTCCCAGCTCTGGTGACCGACGACCTTAAGAAGGTGGCTGGGATAGACTGCGGACGGAAGGCGGAAGACAGGGTGTTGTGGCGCAGCCTGGGAGAGGCTTAAGTCCAGCAAAGGACTGCAATAGGCTGAGTTGATTGATTGATTGAACGAAACAATAAGAATCAAATAAAACTTAACAGATCAATTATAACAACAACAAAGTAATAAGAGCTCGTCTGTACGAAAACACGAATCTGCGCGCGTGTGCAGTATACAGACGTAACTTACACATCGGTGAGGCCTCGCGTGTGGTGAGTGCGGGTGATCAACAGATCGCGCGGAGGTGTACGCCGCCGCCACGTCTCTGTTCCGCCTATAAACTGCGTTTTGCGCAACGTTAATGAATAAAGTTCGAGGATACCTAAAATATTGTTTACTAGCTTCTGCTAGCGGCTTTACCCGCGTCAAATTAGTACTTCCCCCGTTATAAACTTTCAACCCCCATTTCACCCTCTCAGGGGTGCAATTTCGAAAAACCCTTTCTAATGGATACCTACTCTTCACAAAAAACACACCCTCCAAATTCCATGTCTCTAGGACTAGCGGTTTAGGTGTGCGTTGATATATCAGTCAGTCAGTACTTTGAATTTTATATAATCAAAATCAAATTATATTTACTTAACTTTAATTCTTAACAACATTACTAATTATTACATCTTTTCTCATTAATGTGGCGGCACTTAGCCTCTTAAAAAAACGTTATTAGTTTGATGTATACGTTAGGCAGTATGCATGGTTCCGAATCGTTTAATTGCGACTCGACAATTTTAGCGAAATGGTAATTTTTGCTCTTGGTGTCACTTTTATTTAAAGCACAAGCTTCACAAATATTGCTTGTCCCCGTCATCATCGCCGGTGTCTGACTGGGTTTTTCCGCCACAGCACTTCCACCGGCTCTTTTTTTTATTGACGGCTTTGCTAAAATGGATTGGGACATAGCGTCCCAATCATCTTCGTCGTGATCAGATAGAAGACTCGGGGAGTCAGTGCGTAACCGTTTACCATCTGGTAAGAAGAAATACAATATTTATTATAGTATGTTTTATTTAACTTTACTTACTAATGTTCCAATTACACATAAAACAAAATAATCTAAAAATTTCGACTTCAGCGCCATCTAGCGGGAAAATGCTCGGGAGCAGACCGTATGTTTCACCTTAACTAAGTACATAATATAGAAAAAAAAACAAAGAATTGAAACTTTATTAATGAGATTTAACACTTTGTTTAATTAAACAAAGGAAAAAAATTAATACTTACCATTTCCTGCCATTTTATTGCTTCACGATTTCAAATAAGTTTTATTGGTTTATTATAGGCCTATTTAGTTAAATATCGGCAAGGCACGGCATCGCACCGGCGCGAAAGCGCGGGCGGGCGGCCCGGCTCCACCACCTCACAAGGATTACCGTTAAAAAATAACGATAAAATTAACGTTAAACTGCAAGTAACGTTAATAAAGAATAACGTTAAAATGAAGCATAAATAACGTTAAACTTGTTACCGTTATTTTAATAATAACGTTAACTCCTGTCAAGGATGGGTAACGTTAAAAATTTTTAACGGTATTGAAAGCCCTGGCGCAAAGTACAGACTCACGTCATTACGTGAGTCAGAAGAAGCCTTGAACAGGGACGCTAAGTCCTGCAAGAAGGTGATGCGGAGGACTCGGTTTGACCACATTAACCGAGTTGGGAAAAAACTTACTTCATACCCAGCAGGGCAGTAAAGCTTTTTGGTCCTTGACTAAGTCGGTTGAATAGAACTTCTGCCGTTCTTCACTACCACCACTGCCGAAACCAGACGGGTCGCTGGCCCACTCCGCTGAGAAAGGAGAAGGCAAACTTGTTCCTCTCTTTTTGCGCAATCTTCGCGTTTAGATCCTGGTGACGCGCGGCCCTCTGATTCTGCTGATGGATGCGAGGAGAGTATGTCGGTCTTTCGCATCCATCAGAAGGAAGTCTGAAGGGTACTGCGTAACATGTAACATAGACGGGGATAAAGCTAGGAGCTAATGGGATATCAGCAATTGTTCTTAGAACTTGTGCACCTGAATTGTCTCCGATCTTGACACGACTAATTCACCTTTCGTTTGAGACTGGAAAAGTACCGATTGCTTGGAAGCAAGCCAATGTGCAACCCGTGCCCAAGAAGGGCAGTCGGGCTGACCCGGTAAACTGCAGACACATCTCTGTAACTTCCGACCTCTTTAAGAGTATGGAACGGATGCTCAACAGTAAGCTCCTGGCATAACTACATACTTAGTGACCGTCAATACGACTTCCGCCAAAATCGGTCAACTGACGATCTTTTACTGTATGCCATTCTCATCACACTTGCCGTCTCCCTCGACATCTCGAAGGCTTTTGACAGGGTCTGGCACGAAAGCCTTAATAAAGGTAAGTTTCCTTCCTTCGGTTTTTAGAGACACATTAATTGTGCGTTGAATCTGCGTTTCCTGATAGCTACAACCTGGGAGTCTAAAGTGAATAGGTTACTTCTAGGCAAATGTGCTCCATCTTCGACCACATCTTCGCTAACCATCAGGTGAGATAGTAGTCAAACGTGAGCCTATATATATATAATGATAAAAAGTGTTAGTTACCTGGCTCCTCCTTGATGATGATCTCCTCTTTAATAGCGCCCGGCACGGTAGGCGAGGTGGGCGTGGTGGGCGTGGCGGGCGGGGTGGGCGCCGCGTCGCCGCCCGGGGCCGCCGCGCCCGCCTCGCCGCTGCTGTTCGAACTGCACTCCGGACTGTACGGGGCCATCTGACGGACAACATTTTTTTTTGTAGTTTGCTTATGAATTTGAGATATTATTTGAGTTTCTTGCAGTTTTATCTGCAAGAGTTTGCTGATAATTGTGTTTCATTAAACCCTTTTTCTGAACTTTTTGTATCAGTACAGTTTCAAGAAATATGGCGAAATATTTACACAGTTCTCCCATAACCCATATTATCTATAAATTAACTATTCTTCTAAAAGCTAGTAAACAGCAAGAGACTCATCGGCAGCAGCGCTCCTATTAATATACTTATGTAAAATCAAACGACGGCTGTGAAGTGCGCGTTTCGCTATGCAGTACCCTACCCCTCACCCCCGCTGTCACATGCTCATGCATGCAAGCTTCGTATTCCGAGCCGCCATTAAGCTTGAATCTACCTGTAATTCAAATTTCTTGGGGATTCTTATTTTAACTGTTGCACTTTCGGTCTGCCGATTACTGCAGCTGTATACTTGTTTTTCAATAGAAAAACGAAGGCATAACGAACTTGTATCTCGATTGGACGCCCCGTTATCAGTGTTCTATCGTGGGTCACGCTTGGTCATGTCGTGTTGCTCATATCACAAACCAATTCCGAGCATGACTCCGCTAACCGCGGTTTAGACCAACAGATCTAGTGTATACTACTATCAATAAATGACTAGAACAACACATACGCTCAGATACCTGCATCTTGTAGCTGGTGTCCATCGCCCAATACGAGCCCTCGCCGGCTCGTCTTTATGTTCTACATCATCATAACATAACAACACTTACCCTCAGACTCCTGCGTCTTCTGGGCGCCACCTCCGCCATCTTGTAGCTGGTGTCCATAGCCCAGTACGAGCCCTTGCCCGGGTCATCTTTACTGCGAGCCACCTTCATAAAGCACTTGTTTAGCGATAAATTATGTCTTATTGAGTTCTGAAAGTAAAAGGGGAATCATTAAAATAACTCATCGTCAAACTTTTCAGCCAAAGACGTCCACAGCTGGACCTAGGGAAAGCCCAAGCGTCGCCATTCAGCAGATTCCTACGATCTCGACCAGGACATCGATCTACCTTGTGGGTACCTTCCGGTACGTGTCATCGTCACTCCAGTACCTTTTAGGCCCTTCGACCATCGACAATAAGTGGTTTGCAAAAACCATTTTTACCAGGTTTTTTTAGGAAATGACTTCCTATAGAGAACGTGCACGGCGTAGTCTGCGCCATCTAGTGGAGTAAATTCGAAACTTTTAGCCTTTAAAAACTTGTCATTGACATTTCCGTGCCTCATATCATATGTATACACACACGCATCATGCATACATGCAGCACGCATGACGTAAACTGCCATCTAGTGAGTGAAATCTGCAACTTTTACTGTATATATACTTGACATTGACATTTATGTGCCGCCATCTATAGTACCTGCACGCTCCCTATCTGACTTCCACAACTCAGTTACTGGGTTAATCAGATACCATACTCCTAGGCTGTCGTAAGTCTGACAACCAGGAAGTGTCTAAAATTGTTTGAGCCCCGATAGGCGACTAAGTAACAGCTTTCTTGGAAATATGCGTTTTGCACTTTTTCAGCCGCCTCACAATAGCACAAATTTCTCGAGAGTTTTCCTTGAAAAACGGTGTCTTAAGCAGGTTTTTTAGGATTCCGAAAATCCGAATGAAAAAACGGAACCCTTTTATGATCACTCGTTTGTCTGTTCTTCTGTCACAAGAAATTTGCTCTGAATCTGCTGGGCCGATAGAGTTGAAATTTGATACACACATGAATATCTGTGACTCAAACACGAACGTGTACCCTAAATAAATTATTGTGGAATATGGGGTCACTTTTGGGGTGAAAATCGAAAAATTAAAAAACGGAGTTTTTCAAACTGCACCGAGCGACATATCAAATGAAAGCCCTTTCATTTATTATTAATTATGAAAAAATACGTTCGAGACCCTGGGCACCAATGTGAGGGTCTCGAACGTATTTTTTTGCTATTACACCTTCCTGTTTCCTAAATTAGGTCCTTTGAAATCGGAAGGTGTGATTGAGCCTTAAAATACAATATCTCATGTCCAACTCACCATCCATCCCTTTCCAGCCTCTTTATAATAAGGGAAAGCATTGCATATGTACGTGTATATTTCGTTGAGCGTCATCTTGCCGTTCGGTGAACTGCTGATCGCTAGTCTGATCATGCTGGCATAACTGGAAGAGAAGAAACGAGGTTATTAATTTTAGTCGGTTTGCTTGGGGTAAGGGTGCACCGGTGTAGTGATTTTAGTAGAGGGAGCGACGTTTGGTGGAAGAAGTGGCGCGGCACATCATAAACATTTCGTTTGATATCAATTGTGAGTAAAATAAAGTGAGATAGCAATTTTTATTAATTACAGTTAAGGCCACATCATCAGTGGTAAAAAATTGATAGATAATTGATAGCGCCTTAACATTCTAGCAGTGAGGGCGATTTTCGTATTGCACGCCTCGTAACGCGAAGCGTTTGAGCTAGTGCTCTACTCTTAAAGCTCAATTACACCTTCCGATTTCAAGGGACCCATTTAAGGAAACAGGAAGGTGTAATAGCAGTTAGTGTCCGATTTAGTGAGATTGAAAAGTCCCAATTTGACTTCCTAAATTGTGTACGATTTAGGAAGTCAATCGATAAATTGTGTGACACCAAGACCAATTGAAATTACCCCAAATAAAATTAAAGCTATATAAAAGAAACACTTACTGCAAGGCAATTATTATATACAACCATTTGCCAAATAATGCTCAAAATTTGTTCAGACTGTTATTAGAAAAAAATTATTACAGTGTTCGGGAATATTTGGAGGATAAGTTGTTAGTAATATAGGTAATAAAATAAAAATAACCTTTATCTTACCACATGCTACATAATTCATTATTATTACTACAATACAATTTCTATTAATTCAATATTTATTAATAAACTATTATAAAATCATACTATGTTATTTTCATAATTAGGTTAGCAATATAAAGCTCTGTTTTTTATAGAAATATTTGTACGCCATATTATGACTGGATATGCTGGAACCAATATTGTAACATCTATTGTACCATATTCTAACAAATAAACATTTTTGATTTGTAGATTTTGTAATCGCATCACTACTATTTAGAGCTAAGTGTTGCGAATTTAGCGACTTTGTCGCTACAAATGGGCTATTAGTATTTTTATCAATGTTTAAATTATAATTTAATTTCCTAAGGTCCCTTTCCCAGAAAAAAAAATCTGAGTCCGCTCTTTTTCTTTTTGGCCCACTTCTGGTAGAATCAGGAGACTTTCTAGCAACTTTTGATATTCTGTCTAGGGGCTTGAATTTGTAAGAGTTGGCAACACTGCCGATTTAGGATTCCGATTTAAGAGTCCAATTTAGGATAGTGTAATCGCTAGCTTCCTACTTCCTAGTTAGATTGTTCCTAAATCGGAAGGTATAGAGTCTTTAATACGTCAAGGCCAAGCTATTTTCTGACCTTAAAATTACTAATATTACCGTTCATATTCATTTTTTTTTTTGTTTTTTTTTTTTGTGCGGTGGGAAATCATCCAATGACTTGACTTGAATGACTTACTGACTAAAACCCACCCCTGTTCCTCCCTGCCCTGAATGCCCAGGGGCGAGGTAACTCCTTCGAATTTATCCTCAACCCCCCGGGCAGGCATCGGCCATGACGGGCCCCGCCCTGTTTGCTGACAACTCTTTGAGGCGCGCATGGAACACTACACGCCGTCGACTCTCGGGTACTTGGACGTCTGGATGTCTGTACTTATTAACTCGTTTTGTATGTAGTCCGAATAACTGCCAAAAGAATTATCGTATCGAGAGCGGTTTTTTATTTATTTTGTTATATTTCTGAAGATGAACCCTTTCGATATTAACTATCGTAGTTTCTATCGTTTTTTTAATATTTAATTATAAGTTATGATTGATAGCATTTTTTTTACCTATATCGGGTGTAAAAAGACAGTTTCCGAAGCCGAAAGCTAGCTAGCTTTCTACATGGGTAGAATATGAACTAGTGGAAAAAAAATATCCAAATAATGGTATTTGGATCACTTTTTTTCACTAGATCATACCTGGGAATCCACTGGTTCTGGAGATATTGAAGGTTAAAGTCGCAATATATTTTTTACTCTACATAGGTATAACTCAGCAATACAATTTATTTTCAGTACAAAAAGAAATGAACGTTAGGAGGCGTGCACTTTTGGATTTTCCAAACTTTTTGCTAGTTTAACGAACTACTTATGTTCAATTAACGGTACAGTCGACAATACAGGAAAAGTAATACACACAACATTGAGAATTTTGAGGAAACTCTTTTAGGTCTTTGGGTGTGTAAAAATTGCCAATGAGAATTCAGGAAAAAAAAACGAGAGAGAAGTGAAGGAGAAATTGTGTTTCAATATGGTAAAAGAAAGAAAGAAAGAAAAATGCGTTTATTGGCATTACAGCAAAAAATTGTAATAATTACACCTTAAAACAATTTAAAAAAAAAAACAGAAGGATTAATAATGCCCAAAGGGCCTCAGCTCAGCATAATGTCAGATGACAACACAGGATGACAACTGACGCTGATTTTCAGCTGCAACCCACGAGTGCCATACGCTAGATATCAAACAGAGAAGTTTGTGTCAGTAAATTAACGCGTCAGGTACCAATGGATAAAACAATAGATTTTCTCTTGTGTCTGTTTCGCCGGTAACTGACGCATTAAACTTTTCTGGTTCAGGGTAATAAGCTGTCTATACTATTTGTAATAAGTAGTACTTTCCTTTAGTGATTAGTATGCTTCAGCATTAAAAATGTACAAGTAGCGGCACGTAAGTCTAGCGCTGAACGATAATTGCTGCGCATGGGTGGGTGGCGCGGGTGGCGCGCGGGGAACAGAATGCGACTGGAGAGCCAATCGGCGCTACGCACGCTCGCTCTTCATCCCGCTAGCCCCCCTCAGGTACCTTAATTTTTACTTCTGCGCAATAACGGTCAGCGCTAAAGTTTCGTGCCGCTACTTGTATCTGATGGGTAGTAAATTTATTTATTTGCCAGAACAATCCTAACCCATTTATAGCACAATAAACCCATCCTATCAGATAGATTGTCTTTTAATCTTTTGGATAACACACATACGTCATCGATGTATAATCTAACACATGATATAAATACTTATCTGTCCGTAAGCTTTGCGAATGTTGACAAAAAATTATGTCAAGAGAATACACTGGAGACTTTCATTTTATTATTCTACATATTTTATACTGGCCAATGCCCTGTTCTAATGGCAAGGTTATTTTCAAGGCATGAATGAATTTGTATATATAAAATTTAAATTCCTGACTGACTGATATATCAACATGCAGCCTAAACCGCTGGTCCTAGAGACATGCAATTTGGAGGGTGTGTTCTTTGTGAAGACTAAGAGTAGATATCCACTTATAAAGGGTTCAAATTCCATCCCTGAAAGAATGAAATGGGGGTTGAGTTTATAACAGGGGAAGTACTACTTCCACGCGGGCCAAGCCGCTGGCAGTACCTAGTGAAATATATTTTAATAGCTTCTGCCCGCAGATTCACTTGCATGAACAGTGTTTTATTATCGCAAGAGAACTTACAACAGGGAAGGTTCTACACTACCGAAGATTTTTATTACGTCTACAGTTGCTGTCCATTTTATTTATTTTTTAAAATTTCTTTTTTGAAATTATACACACACTTGCTTATCCAATTTACTTTCGAAATTGGCAGAATAGTCGACATCGGCTCTACTTGCCATCAACAAAAAATAGAAATAGAAGTTGTTAAAATCTGTCTAAAGCACATATTTCAACAACTACAGAGTGTTAGTGTTCAAGAATGAATACTTGTAGGCAAGTGTGCTCCATCTTCGACCTCATCATTGCTTACCATCAGGTATATATTTTTAGGCACGCGTTTGACCGCTATCTCATAGCAGTCAAACACGTGCTTAAACATAGTAAAAAACTACACTATGACAGACATACACACTTTAATATTATATTATTAGTATGGATAGACGTTCCTGCCAATAGCAGGTTGATTCAGGAAAACATTTGTGAACATAAAGGTCTTAGTAAATTGTTTTGTCTCTGTTTTACCATCCTACTAATATTAAAACTACTGAACGGATTTACTGTAATATAACTTATACATCAGAATAACCGACAGGCTATAAATCATAATGGGGGAAGTATTAACTCCACGTAGGCGAAGCCACTTGTAGAAAATAGTGCTACATAAATAAATGTGTAAGATTCATCTTTCCATTTCTGACACATGTAGTTATGGCAGTCCGACCTTTGCAGGGATATTGTTAGCCCTTTGTGAGCCCCTATATCTACCTACAGTATTTACTAAGAGGTAGAGAACTATTATTTTCCTTAGTCAAACGGTGAGCAAGAAGACTGAAATTATGAATCACAGAATGATGTTTGTTACATTCTATAAAGAATAAAATATATTCATACTAATAACACTATTAAGTATTATAAATCTAAAACGGAAAAACCAAAATAATAATTCGAACTTTTCAGAGAGCGATGGAACTGCTGCATACTAAAACTAAAACACATAGATAAACAAAGGAACGCAGACTCGAAATGTAACAACGTAACAGATGATCTAACCCACTGCAAAAAATTAAAATGGAAATGGTCAGGCCAAGTTACCATATGAATAAGGATAAACGGTCAAATAAAGTAATGCACTGGAATGGGCCTATCGGTAAAAGAAAAAGAAGTTGACCGCCTAAATTATGGTTCAAAGAATAGCAGATGAACGTGAAAACTAAGTATCAAAATCTAAAGATAGAAAGCTGTGGATTAAAACAGAGGAGGGCTTTACTAATAACATTATTAATCCATAAATTATGTATTAGTATTAGTAGAAAGGTCTAAAATTAATTAGCTGCTAAATTAACACTGTTAATTTTCTTTAGTGTCAACACCTGTTAAATAATTTCTGAGTTAACTGTTAAATTTAACAGTCAGAACTCACAGTTACAAAAATAATAGGTAGTGGCGTTTTAGTGTCAACACTTGTTAAATAAATTCTGAGTTAGCTGTTATATTTAACAGTCACATTTCACAGTCACAAACACTAATAAATAATAGATAGTGGCAGCGGCCGCCGGCGGTGTCAGGTACTCTGCGCGGTGCTACCCTACCCCGTACCACACACAGCACACACGGAAGGATATATATTTGTCTTGCTTTATCCCACTACTCCAGGCCGCAAAAGAAATGAAGATGAACAGTAAACAACACACACACAATACAGAAAAACAGTTATAAAAAAGAAATCGTTGTAAATAAATTGATTCTCATATTAAATGCACCAACAGAAAAAGTTGACAGTCGTAAGCCTGTGTAAAGTATGAAGGAAATGAGAGTTAATTATGTTAAAAATCTGTCTGTGCATAAATTTAACAGTTGCTAAAAATAACTGCTAAATTTCAGCCTGTGAAAAGTATGAAGGAAATCTGTCTGTGAAATTTAACAGTTGCTAAAAATAACTGCTAAATTTAAGCCCGTGAAAAGTATGAAGGAAATCTGTCTGTGAAATTTAACAGTTGCTAAAAATAACTGCTAAATTTAACTGTTAATTATTTTTAGCATTTGCATTTAGCAGTGTTATTTTTTTTTACGTTTAAGCCCATCTCTATTATGTATGTTTTTTTATTACTTTGTGACACCTCAATTGAATTAAATTTAATGTCAATCGAAAACTAATCTGGAGAAAAACAGAGAGTCTATGAGAGCTCTATGTTTTTCTCCTAAGTTTAATAAATAAAATGAAATTGCAACTTCAAAGCCCATTGACCTCTTACTTCTAGTAAATTATTAATGTAATTTTTCCTTATACCAGACATAAAAATTAACAGAATAAATGCTTAGTAATCATCATATTATTACAAGTAGGTAGGTAGTAGATGGTTTAAAACATATGTCATGTGTCCACTTATCCATTTATGAAAGAGATAAGCTAAATGTATAAGAGGATTAATTTAGAAAATTCAATGGTATCTTTATTATGCTTATCTAACCAAACATTGTTCCTAGTTAGAAGTACAACAAATAACTTGACTATTTTATAATAAATTAATAATTGTATGTTTGTTTAACCTCTTGCGTGTCTCGCCGACAGTGCATGGGCGGTAAACAATTAAAAATCTAGTGTGTCTGCTCTAACTAGATGCACGAAGGATTAACCTTGAGCCAGCTCCTAACTTCAATCTCCCCAGATGATAAATATGATAAATGATGTTTATTCAGTAAATAGGTTACAAGGAACACTTTTACACGTCAATGTTTTTTGTCATTTTAAGCTAGATGAGGCCGGTGTTTCCTAGCTGACTACCCTGAGAAGAAACACCGAAACAAACTCAGAGGTCAAAGTCTCTTTTAGTGTTCAAATCCATACAATGTGTACTGGTTAGATCATATGAGAACCATGTACGTTTATGTCTGGGATGAGCTTTATGAAGAAAGCAACACACGAATTCGAGTGGACCTGTCCAGACAGTGCAAGCATTTGTCAGTCATCGCGAAGCTCAACTCAGAACTCTGAGGTGCTCAACGAACCGACGAACAATACCAAAGTAAGGACATTTGAGTAGGCCGCAAAAAATACTCAAACTGCCAGACAATCATAAAATCTACATGAATATAACGACATACATAGTTCTCGCATTCACATTATTCTATATGAGGACCATGCAGCTTAGTGTCTGTAGTGGTCTTTTGAAGAAAGAACCAAACATATTTGAGTGGACCTGTCCAGTCAGTGCAAGCATTTGTCAATAGTCGAATAGCTCAACTTAAAAACCACTAAGGAGCTCAATGACATGACGAACAATACCAAAGAAAAGACATTTGGGTAGGCCGCAAAAGTACTCAAACTGTCAGACAACGTTGAAAATTACTGTAAAAAGGAGGATGGAAAGCAATATACGGATCCGGTCTTATACGATACGGTCTTTGATGGAATGATTAATCTCAGATGATGCTTGCTCCCTTTTGCTTTGATGGCTGATGGGTTGTGTGGTTACAGTTTTTTTTTATCCGTCCATTTTCTGGGCCAAAAATATTTAAAAAGTTAGGAAAGTATTGATTCTAAAGAAGATGATCATAATTCTCATGGTATTTGTTGTGGTTCTGTCTGTGGTTATGTTTTTATCTTGGTCAACCGACCAAGATAAAAACAAACAAATTGTATTTTAAGCATAAGAGATTAAACAGAATATGAATTTCATAAACCAGGGAATAAAGTAATGAATAAAAAAAGGTAAATCTAAAACTTTTGAGTTGTGCCTATAGAATAGATAACTTTGTTATTCACCAAAATACAGAGCTCTTTGCACTATTGTTATTGTGTATGATTTGTTCGTTGTAGTAGATAGTGAATTAGTGAAATTTTATCAGATAACTATGCAAGTCAGAAACAATTTTCAAAGTTCTAAATAATAGGTGATTTGGTAAAGTTTAATTATAAACTGTCTAAGGGTGGTATTACACTTATCCAATATCTTTGTCCAATCTACGTTTGATGAAAGAAGTAGGATGACTTCATCAAATGTGACAGCAACACCGATATTTGATCAAAGATTAATGACATTTAAATAAAAATGGCTGCAACTAATATTTTGTCTTTCTATTAATATACGGTGATACTTTCATAACAATGTGATTAAATGTTGAGTCATTTATATGTAAAAAAACACTTATGTGAAGGTTTTCCTCGACTTGTATTTATTTAATTACTTTGAATGGTTTTTTCTCTTTGCCTTTCGATCCATGGCTTCAGCCAAAGCTTATTTATCATTTTTAATAATAATCTAATGACAATAGCAGTACATAAAGTCGTAACACGTTCCTCCATTTTCTTAGACTACACAAAATCTTGGACAAAGTTGTTGGACAATTGGAATGGGCATCCATCAAAAAAACTTGATCAAATACAGGACATAGATATTGGATAAGTGCAATACCAGCCTAACCAACATGCTGCAGCAAGGATTTCGTTGATAGGCTATAACAACACTTGTCCCAGATGAAAAATGTCTCCAATTTTATTCAACACAAAACCAGCAAGTAATGAAAATTGTACCTACACTTTTGATTGATAAAAATAATTTGTCTACTTTAAAATGTATTTAATTAGATTATAAGTAATACTTTGATATCAAATCTAACACTAAGTAACCAAGTTGATAAGGTTCTTCTAGGAATTTCATGATTACTCAAACATTTGCGTTTCTATAACTACAAGACCTGATTTTGTAACCCTTGTGTCAGCATTTCCAATAATATTGCCTACCTCATGAAATCCTCCATTTGCATACATTTTATTACTCATCAATGTAAGGGTCACTTGCAAATGACTCATTCACACGTATTAGGAAGTCTTTGAGCTTTTAACATTGGAAAAAATCCTTTACCTGTACGCGGGCTTCGCGTGTTTGATTTTATTCGTGTTTTCTTTCTGGTCGGCCTCTTTGTTATTGTTCTCCTGCTGCAGGCCCAGCGGCTGCACATCTTCGTACAGAAACCTCGGGATGGGTCCTAGCGGGCTGTGGCGTGGCGGACCAGGGCTGAACGCAGGGAGCCACTCCACGCCTGGGGAATCGCTCATTGTCCCATCAATATACGTGCACTTTCACCACTCTTCGCGTTCTCATCACCAAATGAACACAAAAACATAGGTTTTATCTTCACACTGTGGGCGTTACGCTCTTGCTACCTTTTATGAAGACGATCCTCATTGTAGGACATTGAGAATCCTTGAAATGACGACTAACTTGAACTACTGTCACGAGACTAATGAACACGAACGAACCCAGTATGAAAACTTATAATTACATTGATACGTTGCAAAACACTTAAATTAAACTATCGAATAACTTAAAAAATGAAAGAAAATTCTATTTTACATGAAAATTGAAATTATTATGACATTTGAGGCACCTACAACAAGGAAAATGGCGGCGTTTAGGGTGTGCTCAGTTCAGAAACGCATTATTTTGGAATAAACATGCACGAATAATGTTGTCTAAAATATGATATTTATTTTATTTTAAATTTCTAACAAATAAAGTTTTACTGCAATAACTCAGATAAACGCACAAATAATAAACTTACGAAATTCTGGAGTATTTTTTATATAGCAAAATGTAA
Organism: Polia nebulosa; assembly: GCA_951329385.1. Lineage (NCBI taxonomy): Eukaryota > Metazoa > Arthropoda > Insecta > Lepidoptera > Noctuidae > Polia > Polia nebulosa. Next base: position 31,820,133 of record OX589594.1, read on the forward strand.
TTTTTTTTGGCAACATCGCGCCAGGGTGACAGCATGAATAAATTTAAAAATACTGACAGTTTGAACAAAGTGGTCGAGAGGAGGACTTGTGTTTTATGTTGTTTTACTTTAACGGTTTGTTGACAATAATTTATGAACGTATAAATTACTTCAGTTATTTTGTGTGTGAACTTTTACTCTATTATTGTGGTGGATTGCTAAGTGAAATTGTCAACGATGGCGATGCAGCAAGAAGTCGGTGTGCCCGACTTCGTCCTACTGGACAATTTGACCACCGATACCTTTATAGAAAATTTGCATTTGAGGTGAGTTACTCCTAATGATATCGTCGTCAGACTTCTACTATTTACTGTTTGTTTACTATTACCTTGAAAACTTGAGTGAAACTCCAGCATTTTTTTATGTTTCGACCAATTTTGTATGTAAATAAAAATGTGTATGAAAAATAGGATGTTGCTAAATTCTATATTCCTGTGTTATGTGTAGTACCTACCATATGATTGAATACTACAGACAGTACAGACTATAAATATACTCATGAATGTTTTATTTAGGACTTTGTGGGAGGGAAATAGTGGAACTATACATTATTTTGAACAAACAATAACTCATGAGGTATGCAATATTAGCATACCGGTTGACCTTGCATTTTTACACCTGTTTCAATAGTTAAATGTTCCGATAGTGTCTTCATAAAACAAAACAGCTATTTTAAGTTACTGAAAATACTTATCCGAACATAATTTAACTTTTATAATTCCATGTGTAAAGTTTTGGATTTTTATCAGAATGTGTATGGTATTAATGTTTTCCCCTTATTAACATTTGCCTAATTTTAATGTAATGCAAAATATTTGATTTTGAATAAATACCTACATAAATTAATATTTTAAATATTTCACACTCTAAGTAATAACAATTAATTAACTAAATATAATGCTATTGACTCTTAAGATAACTGATATGACATCATTTGTGACTCACTGTTGAGTAATAAAACATCATTAGCATAGGCAATATTTATTTATGCCTACGCCTCATGTTTCTTTTATTTGGCAAGTTATGGATATGCTCCAAAAATAATATTTGTGCTTGGATAAGTCAGAATTTGCCAAATTCTTGTATGGTCATACCCATCCTCATTAATCTTACTATCCTATTTATAAGTTATGTTTGGATGGATGTTTGTTACTCAAGCATGCTAGAACGGCTGAATGAATCTGGATGAAATTTGGCACAGAGATAGATTATAGTCTGGAAAGCACACAATCTATAATTTATAGTGGTGGAAGTACTAATTCCATACTGGTTTTGTTTTATTACTACCTTTAATGTGGTGTCTTGTCTTGTCTATGTGAGTTTACATGTTTGTGAACGTACCCACGATACAGGAATGGGGCAACATCTTTTTTATTTAAACAAAAAAAAAAAAAAAAACAATTTTTTCACAGTTCGGCTAAGGCATCCAAACTCTCCTGCCACTTCTCTCTTCCTAGGGCCCAGGGCCTTGAGACCAGTACTGAATAAGTATACATCAAAACTAGTCTGGTGATTCAGCACCAAATATTCTGCATTTTTTGAGAAAGTAGTGTTACTATGATACACATACACTCAGAGAACGTAGACAATTTGTCTACTGTAACTAACTTTAAAAAAAGTATATCACATAAAGAAATTCTTCAATTACCTACATGATCTTACATTAAGAGCACAACTTAGACCAAAAGATATCTCAGAAGCACCAACATCAAGCCAATATGCCTGTCAGTCTAATTACCTACTCAGCAGATGGTTGAGTACGCAAGTAATTATCGTAACGCGTCAAGCCCCTCATTAGCAGACACAATTAAAAACCTATTGTTGCGTTACCTTATGGTAACGAGAGGGGTCTGACGCGTTAAGCAGTCAATGGTAAAGAATTTTTTGTTTTGTGTTGTTGTTCGTTAGTTCACATAGAATATTTTAAAATTTGTTTAATGCAAATGTTATATCATCGTTATTTTTATTTCTGACTGCACTGTGTTTTTTTATTTCCATAAATCTGCGGTATGTAGGTACTAATTTTAAGTGTTATTGGTTTGAGTCCAGTGTAAAATTTATAGTTGTCATATCATATTACATAGATCAATTGGTCCAGTCTGACTACGGTTGTTTTTCATCCTAACGGACCAATTAGTTTTTAGTGTTCCGTACCAGAAGGGTCCAAACGGGGGCTCCGTTTGTCAGTGTCAAAAAAACGAAGACAAAACCAGAAACACCGTCTTCCGAAATTAAAGTTATTTTGCACTTTTTTTGAAAGTCTGTTCAATTTTTTTGTAAAAAAGTTTATATTTAATGAAGGATGAACGAACTTTCAGGCTGGTCCTCCATACCACCAAAGCCAATCCCGAATTCCATTGCTATAAATTTGAAACATAATGATTAGCAAATTAATTATATCTTTGCTCAAAAAAAAAAAAAAAACAAATCACCGAAAAAACGTGTAAACAAACAAATGATCACCTCGGTCCACATGGTCTAATCCCTACAAAGATAAATGCATCATGTAATACCTATTTATAATAAACAGTGTTTGTTTAGTAACACTAGTCATCTTCCTCGAAAAAGAGGTGCGATTCGGATGCACGCAGCGAAAATAAACAATGAAATAATAAGTAATCTGTGTCACAGCTATTTCTGTTACAACTTCATGAAATGTTAAAAATAAGTCTGAAAATCTCCTTGGGGTGCTTATTTTTGGCGCACAGATTTAATCTAAGTCCGTTGACTTCAACTTGCAGCTGCGGTCGGCGGTCGTTAAGTAGCTGACTAACTTTCTAGGCTTCCTTACTCAAAAGGTCCAAACGGAGCCCTATAAATTGCTGTCACTCACGTGTCCGTCTTTTTTTTTTCTTTTTTTTTTCCGTCTGTCCGTCGCCGTCGTCTGTCACAAAATTTTGTTTGGAAGAATTTTTTAACTTCCCATTGATTTATGAACTTGAAATTTTGTAATAATGTTTATTATTATACCTACTATACTTTACTAACAAATATCAAAGTGCGCGCCGTTGATTCGGGCCAGGATCGGGCTACGAGCCACCATGTTCGTCGTCCGCAAGCCCGCGAGGTAGCTAACTAAATTACCATTGATTTTTGCTGCGTCTTGGTAGGGCAATTATTGTCAATTTCCTGAAGATTTGGCGATGGACGATCCAGCGTTGCGAAGTCGCGACATGTCAGCAAGGAAATTACACTTTGAATCCATGACTTTGATTCGATTCGAAATTTCGATTCGTCTGGTTGCCGTCTCGACCGGAGGTTGTAATTACGCTGATGTCCATAAAAGAATAAGGGCCGATCACCATTCGCTCTATAAACATGTTTTACTGAACTAAGCTTAGCGTAAAAAATAAAAACCATTAAAAAGATTATAGTGAGTTAACCATAAAAGATAGACATATGCCGCCGCGGATTTTTTTTTACCTTTAAAAGGAGAACAATTCTCTTAAACATATTTTTTGCGTAACTTTAACAGTTCACGCAGCGCACGCAACTGAAGCTCTCAAAAGGTTTTTTTTTCCCGTTTTTGCCACATTTTTCATTGATGCTCTGCTCCTGTTGGTCGCAGCTTGATGTTATGTAGCCTTATAGCCTTCCTCGATAAATGGACTATTCAGCTCAAAAATAATATTTCAATTCGATCCAGTACTTCTTGAGATTAGCAAACATACAAACAAACTCTTCAGCTTTATGACAGCGGCTAAACGCGTTAACTGGGCGTTTAGAATTGGTGAAATCGGCCCTAAGATGGCTTCATCTCTACATAGTATAAATCAAAGTCGATTTCCGCGTCTGCCTGTTCCTCCTAAACTACACAACAGATTTTAATGCGGTTTTTACCAATAGAAAAAGCGATAAACGAGGAAGTTTTGTGTATAATATGTACCCGTGCGGAGCCGGGGAGAGTCGCTTTTGGTTAATAAATTCAGCTAGAACTTTCCTAGCAGTGTCTGTTTGTTTCCAAGACCAGACTTGGCAAAATGCCTTGCTGGTTACGGGATAGAACTGCCCGATCATTCTAATTAACTTGGAGATTGTCTTCGCTTGACGAAATCAATTCAAGCTAACCTAAGAGACTTGGAACACTAGGCTCTTGTGTGTCAACATTTTGGCCAGACCTGCAATTTGGGCATCGCCTTCTTTTCGGCCGGTCACAAAAATATTCTAATCACGTTGCATCCAAGCGCCTAAAGGCGCAGTTATACGGCTTTTAATGGTTTTTAATTGGACATCACGTCTAAACGACTAGTCTTATTTCTTTGAAAAAAAAAAATGTCACTCTAGACAAATGCCGTCGTAATTTGATCTGAGAATATTTGAAATTATATTTTTATAACGTAGTGTAATTAATTTGTAAAGTTATGTCTAACGCGGATAAAAAATTGAGAATCACGCAAAAACTATAAAGCGTATTTTTATGAAACCTTCACCATTTTAAAGATCATTTAATTATTTATAATTTAGTTTCAGTGTTTTATTTTAATACCTGTTGTTTTATGTGTAATAAATTAATAATGCGTCTAATTTCGGACAGCGCTCCTTGATGGGCGAGTCCTATTACTGGGTGGACGTACGACGCGTTTCGTGAGCTCAGCACAGAACACGCAAGCTAACCACTCAAGGTCATTGGCAGTTAATAGCGCCTTAACACCTTTATTTATACTCATTACTATAGCAGCCTATGTCCTAAGATGACACACAACTGATGTCATCGCTCAAGGTTCTGTGATACCGTCTGAGTGGCCTTTCATCATGTTTTCCTTGTATTATTGTTTGTTTAATGTATTATGTTATAAAGATCTCAGTATACGTCTTGTTCTATTGAAAAAATATCATAAGGTAGTATAATGACGTCTGTATTATGGATTGATAAAGCTATTATCGGTGCCACCTTCGTCGTTTATTCTTAATAATAGGTCTGTGTACCCAAGTGCCCTTCAATATTTCTTGCAAACTCAATATATTCAGAATCTGCACAATTCTAAATGTATGCCAATAACTTGAAATATAACAAAAGGCACCGCAGATACACATTCAGTCATTCTCGCAAAAGCACAAAGTAAATCGACAGTGCATTCTATTCACAATACAGAGTCACTCACCACACTTACTTTAACTAAGTTAAATCAGTAGGTAGATATTCTAGTTCAGCCTACTGACATCTCAATCAGACTCGAGGTAGACCACAAAATACCTTTGCCTTGGCCATAAGTAAGCGTTCGAAACTCAAATTTCGAACTGCATTTTGACATTTTCATAGTCTCCATACTCTCCATTTCTCCAAGTTGAATTTTATGACTGCCTTTGAAATGCTGCCGACGACACATAAATAAAGAGAGAAGTAAATGAAATGCAGTGACAGACTGTAATGGGTTTGCCACCAAGATGATTTTAAAATAAGTAGGTACTGCCAAGGTAAACTGGTTAGGTTCCGTATATTTGAATCTGTCAAAGTTTTCAACACCAGCTTTTTCTATGTTTATGTTCTTGTAAGTACTGTTATTTGGTTTTACGATGCAGTAATCTCTGCTTCAACAGCGGAATGACTTTCCAGCATGAAAAGATAGTTTTTAGAATTCCGTACCCAAAGGGTAACCAACGGGACCCTATCACTAAGCCTCCGGTGTCCGTCCGTCCGTCTGTCTGTCTGTCTGTCACCGGGCTGTATCTTATGATCCGTAATAGGTAGATAGTTGAAATTTTCACAGAATCTGTATTCCTGTTGCCGCTATCAACAAATAATAAAAAATAATTTAAAATTAAAGGGGATACTAGAAACTTTTTTTTTTTTGCTTGATCTTATGGTGCAGTTATACGGCTTCTAATGATTTTTAATTGAACATCACGTCTACACGACTAGTCTTATTTCTTTGAAAAAAATATATGTTATCCTAGACTATTTTCTTCGTAATTTGGGTAAAAAGGGGGTGACTACAGAGATGACGACTAATAGAGGTGTATGGAAGAAAAAGACATGTTGCGCCGACCCCAAATAAATTGGGATAAGGGCAGGAGAATTATGTTAGGCTCCGAAATTCACCGGTGAGTTTGACAAAAAAAAAAAAATATGTTAAAAAAAAAAGAAATCGGCTGGCAACCTGGGTTGTCGTCGGGCTTCTATTCGACAAACTTTGTCTGCGGAGCCTAAGAGGTTTGTAAAGTTATGTCTAACGCGGATAAAAAATTGAGAATCACGCAAAAACTATAAAGCAGTTTTTTATGAAACCTTCACGATTTTAAAGATCATTTAATTATTTATATTTTAGTATAATACCTGTTTTATATATAATAAATTAATAATGCGTCTAATTTCGGACAGTGCTCCTTGATGGCCGAGTCCTATTACTGGGTGGATATACGACGCGTTACGTGAGCTCAGCGCAGAACACGCAAGCTAACCACTCAAGGTCGTTGGTAGTTAATAGCGCCTTAATAATGACAACAAGTAGACGCGTATAATCTTTTACAGTGCTACGGAACCCCTCATGCGCGAGTCCGACTCGCACTTGGCCGCTTTTTATTACTTATCCATAAAATCATTACCTATATTGGTGATGATTTATTACTATAATTATGGCTTAGGTCCTTAGGTTAAATGGGTGTACTTACACACTTTTCGGTTACAACATTCCACCAGCTGGGTTAGGAACACACTAAGGGTCGGTTTCTGAATTGAGTATTTCTGTCAAACCCTACTTTAATGCCTTTTATCAGGTTTTCAGGCTAGTGTTTGAAAATACTCAACTTCAAATATAAAATAAAAAAATCAGCGGTAAGTAAGATACTGGTCCCAATTCTGGTTTGCACAAACTAAACTTAATTTAGGCTATTGCCATCTTTTTCTCTATAATAATACAAGAAAGAGACGGACGTAAATTAGAGCGGTCAAATTTAGTTGAACTAATATTTCCATACACACGTAATAACACGTCGATTAAAAACACGGTAAATCGCAAGGCGTAAACTAGAGCACCAGGCCCGAGAGTCGACGGCGCGTAGTGTTCCACGCGCGCCTCAAAGAGTTGTCAGCATTCATGACGGGGCCCGTCATGGCCGATGTCTGCCCAGGGGTTGAGGATAAATTCCAAATAGAGTTACCTCGCCCCTGTGTACTCAGGGCAGGGAAGGAACAGGGGTGGGTTTTAGTCAGTAAGAGTCTGCCACGCCCTTCCGCTCCACCCTAGAGCGGGAGATGTCATTGGATGATTTCCCACCCACAAAAAAAAGGCGTAAACTAGTTTGACATCTCTAACTTAGTTCATAGCTATAGCCGTCCATTTCTCGCACTGCCTTTTAGTAAAAGATAGCGATTCTCTGATTTTAGTTTAGTTATTGAACAAGAGAATCAGCACCACTTTCCGCACTTGAACAAGTGCAAAATAAACATGCTTTCCTAATATAAAAAAGTGTTCCAAAATAACATTAAGTATAAGGAAATGTAAATGCTGGTCAAACCTACCACAACTGGGCTGTGCTGTGCTGGATGTTCCCGTGACAGCTAGGTCTCATTCAAAGTCCAGTCAGAGCGAAAAATCATTTATTTCAAACTAGCTTCTGCCAACGGCTTCACCTGTGTGGAATTAGTACTTACCAAATTATAAATTCTAGCCTATGTGCTATTTCAGGCTATAATCTATCTCTGTGCCAAATTTCATCCAGATCCGTTCAGGCGTTCTGGCGTGAATGAGTAACAAACATACATCCATGTCGCAGTCGTGAGGCACACACTTTGTTTGTTTTAATGTAATTTTTCTTCACTGTTATTTCTGTGTACCTTGCGTGTTTCGTGAACTGTTGCTGAATAAATTTTATTCTATTCCATCCAGTTAAATAATAACGACCGTTTCCTACCACAAATGATTTATTTATAACCGCCATTCTAATTATATGTATAGTGGTCAGCTTAATTTATATAAAGATCGATGACTCTAAATGGATCTAAGTGTTTACTAATCAATATGCAGACTATGAAACCGGTTGAACATGATGTTGCGTTCCGAAATGTTCCGGTTTAAGTCCCATTGAGAATAGACTCGTTTGCAAAAAAAAAACGATTTACTTTTCTGGGAAATTTAAATAAAAATATTTTCTTGACTGTCTGGTAAACAATGTTCTCTGTGCCTGATTATTTTTTTGACAATTCACTTTTCTGACTATTAAAAGAAACAGTTCATTTTTCGAGGAAAAGAGCCAAATTACAACGCATTATACTACATATTTCCTGTATGTTTTTAGGGTTCTGTACCCGAAGGGTCCAAACGGAGCCCTATTGCTGTCACTCACGTGTCCGTCTGTCTGTCTGTCCGTCCATCGTCTGTCACAAAATTTTGTTTTTAACTTCCCATTGACCTATGAACTTGAAATTTGGTGATAATGTTTATTATAACATAGAGTTAACTAACACCACAACCAAAAAACACACAACTGATAATTTTGTGTACCGGTAGCTGCATCCGGTAAGACTGGAAGCCGATCCCAAGATAGTTGGGAAAAGGCTAGGCAGATTGATTGATACTTTACTAACAAATACCAATATTTGGTACGGAACTTTTAATGTGCGAAATCCAATACGCACTTGGCCATTATTTTTTATCATTGATAGGCTCGCACTTAAACACTATCTAACCTTTTTTTTTTTGGATGGTAAGTGATGATGTGGTCTATGATGGAGCACGCTTGTTCACTCTTGACTTAAATCCCCGAGGTTGTAGTTATCAGGAAACACTAACACCGGCAGCGAATTCCACTCCTTATAGTATTCATCAATTCATCATCATGGTTCAGAATGTTGGGCCACAAAAGGGATGAATGAAAAGCTTTTGCATGCAGCTGAGATGAGAATGCTAAGAGCGATGTGTAGTGTTACGCGCATGGATAGAATTAGGAATGAGTATTTAAGAGGACGTTTGAAAGTGGCACCACTGGCTGAAAAGTTGTGTGGAAATCGGTTGTCGTGGTATGGGCATGTCATGCGGAGGAATGAAGAAAATGTCGTGAGGAAAGTCTTTTGTATGAATGTGGATGACTATAAGAGTAGAGGAAGGCCAAAGAAACGATGGTTAGACTGTGTGAAAGAGGATATGGGTAAAAAGGGGGTGACTACAGAGATGATGACTAATAGAGGAGTATGGAAGAAAAAGACATGTCGCGCCGACCCCAAATAAATTGGGATAAGGGCAGGAGAATGATGATAGTATTTATCAATCTAATGGCGTGTGCGAAGTTAGCTGCGAGTGCAACTGCGCGCAGGTACAGTCAAGTCGACAATAATTTAGGCCATTAAATATTAACCTTGTAGCAGAGGAAATTGACATTTTTGATTGTGCACGGAGTGAATTCACAAGGATAACATTGTATGTAATAAGTTTTAGAAAATAAGTTGTTTTAGTATTAAGTTGGCTTCACTATTGCATTGGGTTTCACCTGTAATAATAGTTGTAAGTGATTATATAAATATAAATATGTTTTATAACTGTGTGGAAGCTGTGTGAATATTTTTTAGGGGTGTATGGTACGTAGGTACTTATTTGTCAGTTTGGAAGTTGGTGGTATCCCCACACGCCATTACGTTGCAGAACACTACCTGTATTGTAGTACTGTACGCACAAAAAATGCGCATCGCCTTACGTCTAGTGATCCGATGATGAAACGGACTTGGCGAAATCGAGACTGCAATTCCGACGCACACTCCCAAAAATTCAAGTGGTTTAATGCTTCTGGTTGGATTATCTCTCTGTGTTTTATTTAAACATCATGGTGTTTTCCGTTTCCCTGGTTTAACTTCTTCCCATTGATGTTGCCTGCCCGTGGGAGCTTCAAAATTTCCCAGACTATTTATCTAGTCGTACAAAAACAGCACCTTCGCAGCGTATGTCTGGCTAGATTTCATAGTTCTTGAATGTGGTTTGAGACTGATTTGTAACTGTTATTGCAATCTCAGCTACGATTGTTTGCTAATCGAGTTTTGTTTTTATTTAAGTTTGTGAATTGCAGTGCCCCTGAATTACTAAAAAGGCTAGACGGAAAAACTGAAATCTTTCTCACAGTGGGTGCGCGTACTTGGCCAGATTACTACAAAATCTCAGTTTTGGGAGACGTTTTACTCCAGTAAAAAATCTGCCTAGCCTTTTCCCAACTATCTTGGGGTCGGCTTCCATTCTAACCGGATGTAGCTGAATATCAGTATTTTACATGGAGCGACGGCCTATCTGACCTCCACAACCCAGTTACTGGGTAACACGATACCCCTTGGTAAGACTGGTTGTCAGACTTTTCGGCTGCTGACCACCCGTAACAACTGTCAAAGATCCACGATTGACAGTCGGGACCAACGGCTTAACGTGCTTTCCGAGGCACGGAGGACACTCGGTATGTAAAGATGGTCACCCATCCATGGACCAACCCCGGCAAGCGTAGCTTAACCTGATGGATCGACCCGTGCGGCTGTTATTACTTTAGCCATAAGCTCCTCCCAGTAGTAGGTCGCGAAAAACTGTTAAAACAAACCATCAACTAGAGTGAGTGTCATCTACCCTCCGTTCAACACATTTCAAATTAGGAACACATTAAATACATTTCAAACCCATTGTGAATCTAGGCCAGCATCACAACTCATAAGAAGTCACATTAACAAAACAGTACTTGTCAAATAACCAAGTACTTTCACGGCGTGCGCATACGCACATTAACGAAATAGGTCGCATCAGTTTAATGGTTTATTAATAACGTAACGTAAGTATTTGTGTATGAGAGAATGCAGGCAGCATGGCGGAGTGAGTGGACCGTTCGTTTATTGACATATCGTAAACCCTGCGGTTATTAAAGAGGCTGTTCAGCATTCCTTTCTGAACGGTGGGCTAATGATAGCGAAGTACTATTGGCATACCTATAACTTCGTCTCTGTAGTCATAATAGTAAATGGTAGAAATTGCATTCGTAAATTTAACCATTGGCAATGAAAATTTTATATGAAAGGGGATTACTTAATTTAATATTTTAGTGCGGTGAAGAAATATCTTTATTGGAGAATGATGGCGCTGTTTCATCTTACTGTAGAGACTATTCTAAGGATAATCTCGTAAACCACCTGCACTTTGAATGGTTTAAGGCGCAACTAAATGCCAACGGCCTTGAGTGGTTAGCTTGCGTGTTCTGTGCTGAGCTCACGAAACGCATCGTACGTCCACCCAGTAATAGGACTCGCCCATCAAGGAGCTCTGTCCCAAATTAGACGCATTTTTAATTTATTAAACAAAAATAATGCATATTTTAAAAACTAACAGAACCAAATCATTTTCCATTGTATTGCAAAGCAGTAGATATTTTTTTTATACTCTTTTGATAAAGAATTAAGGAGTTAAATAGTTTCATCTTAACGATTTGGAGCTGATTTGGTGTTTTTTTTTTCTTATTATTTTATACCGATAGAAAAATTATGGCTGAACCAAATTACGTATCATATCATGTAGATTACTAACTATTTTTTAATGTAATTTCTCTGTAAGTACCGACGAAAAGCTGCTTCATCTGCTCGCTTTTATCAAGCATTTTTCAAGAGACAACAAGAATTCCAGTATTTTAACTGACTTCAAAAATGTTCTGTATTCGACTGGTATGTATGTATGCTTGTTTGTCCGCGATTTTCTCAATAACTACTGATACGATTTGGATGGGATTTTCGTTATTGAAATGCATATTTTTCCTGAAAGGTTTTATTATGTAATACATTAGGATCTGATGAAGGTCTTCGGAGATGGACAGAGGAACTCTTCAATAACTAACAGCAAATGACTCGCAATTATTGCGATCGAAGTGAAATATTTTCAAAAAACCCGACTGTAAAAAGTAACTAAAAAGTTCCAAACAAGTCACTTTTCAAGCAGTCAGATGCAGTTGGTGGCTGTTATTTTAATTCAATTATTGATATCATGCTACCAACTGCATCAGACTGCTTGAAAAGTGACTTGTTTGTATCTTTTTAGTTATTTTATACAGTCGGTTTTTTTTTAATATTTTTTTTTTATATTCTACATTTTAGTGAGTTATATTTTTGGAATCGCCTCCTCGAACACATTTTGATACCCCACATAATATAGTTCGTCGACTTTAATTTTTTTCTTTTTCACAATATGGCGTCTGGTTGTCGCTATATTGTATTTTGATTACTGTCATGTTTTAAGCACTCGCAAGGTTAAGACGAATCAATTGACGTAAGAATTATCAAAATCAGCCCACGCGTTAGGTCTCTTCTCTATAGTGCCACAAAGAAACAAACATGCATATAAGTACATACATAGGCTGATAAACACATTACCCTCCCTTGCGTCGTGCAGTCGGGTCAAATAAAACTTTGTTACAAGAAATAGAACCGACTTCCAAAAAAAAAATTATAAAAAAAATTCTAAATAACTAATTTCGGAAGTCGGTGTCAAAAAACGAAGAAACAAAACCAGAAACACCGACTTCCGAAATTAAAGTTATTTTGTACTTTTTTTTTGAAGTCTGTTCTATTTTTTGTAAAAAAAAGTTTTTTATTTTAACTTGAGACAGCAGAAAAATGACAATACTTTAGTGTAATGTTAACCGCCACATCAGTAACAATATCCTCAAAGCGTGCACATCTCATACGCTAACGGACGCTAATTGACAGACTTCTAATTAAGGACAATGGGTCCAGTTATCCGACTGCCATGTGCTGCATATTTGCATTTAACTGCACATATAATATCCGCTTTACGATCTTGGGTTGTTTAGGCATGTGGGTAGTCTAATATTACATTACGGCGCATGCGCTGCTCGAAGAGAGGTTACTTTGTAACTCACTGGATAGCAACTGGAGTTATGTGGACCAAATATCTTGTAGTTATCAGATTAGAGTTTATTATCAGCTTGTACTGAATTTGGGTCTATCGATAGACTCACTATAAATGAAAAGGAAGGAAGAATTGCTTTGTTTTCAAAATCCTGATTAAAGAACACGGGTAGATCTTGATTTCTGCCCGGTGATGAAAATTACCTCGTCACAGTAGTGTTATTCATGACCATGAGCATGTAGTCATGCCAACCTAAAATCCATATAAAAATCCATACAAACCTGGAATGAATGGCAGATCTTTAAACCGAAATCGGAACTCTTCAAAACAGCAGTGAAGAGGCAACTTCTGGGCTTGCTTTTTTCTATGATAGATTTTAACCACTTTTTACCAGGCGATATCGAAGGCCAAGAGCTGAATCCTCGTTGTCACGAATGAAAAAACTGGCCAAGTGTGTGTCGAACTTCGCACATCTAAGGTTCCGTACCAAATGATCAATGCTAAAGAAAAAATCTGATTTATCAATATGTTGGTATTTGTTAGTCATCAACTCATCATCATCTTCCTGCCCTTATCCCATGTTACTTGGGGTCGGCGCAACACGTTTTTTTCTTCCATTCTGTCCTGTCAGTCGTAACGCTTTCACTAACTCCGTTTTCTTTCATATCACTCCTCACACAATCCATCCGTTGGTTTTTGTTAGTATTACAGAATAATAAACATTATCACCAAATACCAAGTTCATAGGTCAATGGGAAGTTTAAAAAATTTTCGGAACAAAATTTTTTGACAGACGACGGACAGATGGACACGTGAGTGACAGCGATAGGGCTTCATTTGGACACTTCGGGTACGGAACCCCAAAAATAAAACATTTTCGACCACATTAGAAACATTAATTATTACAATTTTTCTTGTTACCCTAACACACGGTGTCTACTTCTCTTTTTTAACCGACTTCTCAAAAGGAGGAGGTTTTATGTTCTACTGTTTTTTTTATGTATTTCCACCGATTTCTCTGTCAGTTGTGGACCGATTTTTTAAATTATTTTTTATCCGAAAGAATATACTCCCGAGGTGGTCCCATATAAATTTTATCGAAATTGCTTCAGCGCTTTTTGAAAAACTGAACAAAAACGAAATATACGTAAACATAGATGACGTTTTGGTTTTCTCCAATTACTTGTTTAAATTCCACGTTCCATTTTATTGGGGTTTTTAGTTCAACTAAAAAGTGAAAAATAAAAAACTTTTTACAAAAAAAGCAACCGACTTCCAAAAAAGAAAATACACTAACTATATGTGCAGAATAAATTATTTTTCTTTCTTTTCTTTCTTTTTCTAAAAATTAAAAAAGTAACTTTAATTTCAAAGGTCTTTTTTATTGTTGATAGGCACGCGTTTGACCACTATCTCACCTGATGGTAAGCGATGATATGGTCGTAGATGGAGCACGCTTGCCTAGAAGTAACCTATTCACTCTTGACTTAAAGACTCCCAGGTTGTAGCTATCAGGAAACACAGACTCCGGTAGGGAATTCCACACCCTAGCTGTACGCACAATGAATGTTTTCTCAAAACGCTTTGTGCGTAAGGATGGGATGTCCACCATGAACCGGTGGCAATTCGCCGTACGTCTTGTGGTCCGTTGATGAAACGGAATCAAATTATGCAATTCCGTAGCACACTCCCCAAAATGTAACCGATAGAAAACCGACAGGCTAGCAACTTGGCGTCTATGCTCGAGACTTTGTAGTTTCGACTCAACGAGCCTATCATTGCCGATGATCCTCTTGGCTCGTTTCTCAATTGTCTCAAGGGCATCAAGGTGGTATCTGGCAGATCCGTCCCAAAGATGAGAACAGTACTCTCAGAATGCATCTTAGTTATAAATACCGATATCTGATGTCAATTAATTTTGTTTTTTATTTTTTATTTTGCGTGTCTGCAAAAATGCACTCCTTTGGTTTTTTGTGTTATGGCTTATTTTTCATTTGTTATTTATTCATATTTGTTATTGTTTTAGTAATTTTGTACCGTGTCCCGTGAGTATGTCTGTGGCATCACAACGGGCCCTAACAGAATACCAGCGCTGCGTTATTTATTGCTTTATTGCATAAATATCGCAGCATAACGCTAAGTTAGGAGCCTTTTTGGCCTCGCACAGTTTTTTATTTTTTTGTTTGTATTTAGAGTTACCATGTTCTTGTTGTGAGGTACAAATAAATATGGTCTTTCTTCTTTCTTTACGCCTTACACGATCGAACTAGTCAGTGCCAAAAAACGAAGAAATAAAATACAAACACCGACTTCCGAAATTACCTGTTTATTTTTTAATTTTTAGTGTATTTTCTTTTTTGGAAGTCGGTTGCTTTTTTTGCAAAAAGGTTTTTCTAACTCTCCTTTCGCAATATGCTGGAACAGATCTCATTACAAAGAAGCACCACCTTTGTACTTATTTTTGTGTTTCCGTCTTCTTGTCTGTCTGTCATATTTATGTGTATAAGTAAATGAATTGTTAAATAAAGAAATGATCAGATACCCATTGGCAACCGAACACACCTGTAGAAAACATTAGAAACATATCTCAAGTACGTTTGACGTTTCTTCAACGCCTTCATCACAGTCACGACTAGGCGACTGCACCTACACTCGTAGAACTAAAAGTATTTAGATAAAACAGAACAGTCACGTTTCTGACACCACTAAGCTAGCCAACTAATTATCTCTATACAATGGAGTTAGCACGTGTCTTAGCTTATGATGTCATCAAAATATTCCTTACTATAGCTCGCGAGTTAAGGCGTATACAGCGTGTAACGGAAAGGTGTGGTCATATTTTAAAAACTGCTCCTGCCCATCGATATGAACAACTTTCTTCAAGAAAATCCGAGGAAATTCAAAACAATTTTTTTACCTCCCATACAAATATTGATAGCTGATGATAACTTTGTATGGAAAGTACAATTTTTTTTTTGGTATTTTCTTTTTTTTCTTAGAGAAGTTGTTCATTTCCAAGGGCAGAACCGACTCTTAAAATATGACCACACCTTTCCGTTACAACCTGTATAGCCGCCAAGTGGCGCCCTCATTGAATAAAAAATCGAAGCAAAGCGTAGAATATAAAGATTAACAATCCTATGTTGCGTTTGTTACAAAGAGGATAAGGTATTTTTACGTTGTTAAAACAGGACTCAAAATGTTTCGTATCCAAAGTAGTAAGCAAAAGTACCAAAAACGAACGTTTTTGACGCTATACGCGATAGTAACAAACGCAACTTAGGATTCTTTAATCTTATGCCTAGGGGTGGCGGATAAATTCGTAACAGATTTACCGTTCCCATGGGCACAAAAAAAGGATTCTGCTAAGATCATCATCATCATCATCATTTCAGCCGAAAGAAGTCCACTGCTGGACATAGGCCTCCCCTAAGTGTCGCCATAACGATCGGTCCTGTGCGTCTGGCATCCATCGGCTACCCGCGACCCTCACCAGGTCATCGGTCAATCTTGTTGGAGGCCTTCCAACGCTGCGTCTTCCGGTACGCGGTCGCCATACCAGAACTTTTCGGCCCCATCGACCGTCTGTTTTGCGAGCAATGTGCCCTGCCCACTGCCACTAACTGCTAAGATACGATTTTTTATTCAATGAGGGCGCCACTTATGCGGAGGTAGGCCCTTAAGAGTTAGAGCATTAGAGTTGAATACATAGATTCAGTAGTTTATGGTAAGTAGTACATAAAAAGATTATCTGTGGAGAAAAGACTTACATTATACTCATAAAAAGACACACACAATATACTACTATGTAGAGATAGAGATATTGGTGCCGATTCTCTTGTTTAATAATTTAACTAAAATTAGAGAATCGCTATCTTTTACTAAAAGGCAGTGCGAGAAAAGGACGGCTATAGCTATGATTTAATATTATAGAGATGTCAAACTAGCCTTGCGCTTCACCGTGTTTTTAATCGACATGTTTTTACGTGTACCCTTAATATGTATGGAAATATTAGTTCAACAAAATTTGACAGCTCTAATTTACGTCCGTCTCTTTCTGTTATATTAGAGAGAAAAAGATAGGAATAGCCTATTAAGTTTAGTTTGTGCAGAACAGAATCCGCACCATTGTGTGTAACAGACAGACGCGGAAAGACTGACTCAAAGCCAGTCTGAAGTCAGTCTTCGTCTGTCTGTTACTCCGCTAACACCTCCTAAAGCACGCAACGGATTTTGATGCGGTTTTTTAAAACAATAAAAGCAATAATACATGAAGACTTAAAGAGCAATAAACGAGGAAGGTTTTGCAGCCGTGCGTAGTCACGGCGATGGCTATTGGCTGAAATGTTTAATTACTAAGGTTCAGCTTATCAAGCAATACCTTTAAAAAAAAACATAATAAACACAATCTATAATATAAAGACGTAAAGTTTGTATGTAGGGGGGTCATCTCCGAAACACATTGTGCGTACACTCTAAAGAGTGGAATTCTGTGTTACCTGATAGCTACAACCTGGGGGTTTTTAAGGGCCTTCTCGCGGTCCAGTGGCGCCCTCATTGAATAAAAAATCGTAGCTTATCACAGAAAATAAATATTAAAAAATCCAGACCTGTTTTAACAACGTAAAAATTCTTTATCCTCTTTGTAACAAACATGAAGTTGGATTTTTTAATATTTATTTTCTGTGCTATGCTACGATTTTTTATTCAATGAGGGCGCCACTGGACCGCGAGAGGGGCCTTAAGTCAAGAGTGAATAGGTTACTTCTAGGCAAGCGTGCTTCATCTTCGACCACATCATCGCTTACCATCAGGTGAGATAGTGGTCAAACGCGAGCCATACAATGTTAAAAAACCCGGCCAAGTGCGTGTCGGAGTTCGCACATTTAGGGTTCCGTACCAAATGTATTTCTGTGAAAATTTGAAGACTGTAGCTCCAATCGTTTGGCTGTAAAACCTGTGTGACAGACGACAGACAACGGACACGCGAGTGACAGCGACAGCAATAGAGCTTCGTTTGGTCCCTTCGGGTACGGAACCCTAAAAAAAACCGCTAAAATGTAAGAGACACTAACACCTTTCCTCAATCTTGATTAATCTCGCATTGTCCGCTTCAGAGATCCAAGGTTATTGTTCGTGATTCTTGTAAAATGTAATTGAGAGATGTCTAGATCTTTTTGCTGGCATACTTTTTCTGGATTCGTGACTAACCCCAACAACCAATACATTGATTCACGTTTATTGACGAGACATTTATTTATCTCTTTAGACATCACGACAACTTTCTGTCACCAGAAAAAGAAGTTTTGTTTATTCAAACTAAGCTGAGAGCCAACATTTTTTGAATGTCAAAGCTACAGCTACATATAGACAATCCCCCAAAAACGCCCGGCCGTTACCACTTCCTAGTGTTATAGCTGGGAAGAAGTGGCGCAACAGACTCCTCAGCAAAGAGATCTCAGCAAAGAGATCTCATTCATACTAATTATTATTAATGCGAAAGTAACTATGTCTGTCTGTCTTTAACGTCTAATGGGATTTCATCACACTTGGTACACGGGTAGACCTTATCCTGGAATAGGACAATGAAATCAATCTGCCTAGCCTTTTCCCGACTATTTTCGGGTCGGCTTCCAGCCTAACCGGATGCAGCTGAATACCAGTATTTTACATGGAGTGACTGCCTATCTGACCTCCACAAACCAGTTACTGTGTAATACGACACTCCTTGGTAAGACTGGTTGTCAGACTTCCGGGCTTCTGACGACCCGTAACGACTGTCAAAGATCCACGATTCACAGCCGGGACCAACGGCTTAACGTGCTTTCCGAGGCACAGAGGAGTCTCGGTATGTAAAGATGGTCACCCATCTATGGACCAACCCCGGCAAGGGTAGTTTAACCTGATGGATCAACCCGTGCGGCTGTTATTACTGTAGCCACGAGCCTAGAATAGGACATTAGGATATTTATTTCAGTACTAGCTTCTGCCAGCGGCATCGCCCGCGTGGAATTAGTACTTCCCCCCATTATAATTTATAGCCTATAATTATGTTATTCTGATGAATACATCACACATTACATTACTGTAAAGTTGCATCAAAATCCGATCAGTAGTTTTTGCGTGAAAGTGCAACAAACATCCATCCTCACAAACTTTCTCATTTGTAATATTACTAGCTGCGCCTCGCGGTTTCAGCCGCGTAGACCGGGATAAAAAGTAGCCTATGTGTTAATCCAGGGTAGAAGCTATCTACATACCAAATTTCATCTAAATTGCTCGAGCCGTTTGAGCGTGTAGAAGTAACAAACATAAAAACACACACTCACAAATTATCGCCATTATAATATTAGTGTGATAGTGTGATTAGGAAGTAGAATATCCCAGGAGTATGAGAGCAGTGGTAGCCCAGTGGTAACAGCCGCGACTTACAAGTTGTAGGTCGCGAGTTCAAACCCAGGCAGGCACTTTACTCTGTGTAAGTTATTTCATCACCACTGCTCTCAAAGCGGTGAAGGAAAACATCGTGAGGAAACCGGCATGGCCTAGAACCAAAAATTCGAAGACGTGTGACATTCACCAATCCGCATTGGGCCCGCGTGATGGATTATGGCCCACAACCTCTCACAGAGAGGCGGCCTGTGCCCCCAGCAGTGGGGACATTAAAAGGCTGATGATGATGTTCCGTTGGGATGATTAACGACATTCATGCGCGAGAATTCGCCTGTCAGAAGCTCAGAAGTAACGTATAATGTTTACATACTAGCGCCTTCTTCTATTCTATAATATATAATGTTGAATATGACACGTTACGGTATTTATAAAACTTTTTCTTCTTGCCCTTTACCACTTGAGCTTCTAACAGTACAATGAACTATACCCGTGAGCCCCGTGACATTCACACCACACTATAGCACAGTGCAGCCGCTAACACAAGTGCTCACTGATCTTTTTCGTTCACAACAGTGTTTTTATGCTCTGATTCACTGCGAAAGGTCGCCGTGGCCCTCGGCGTGGGCGACGATCGTTATTCGTGACGAACTTTTTCACAAGTAATCATCTAAGTACACACGTCATTATTCTTCATATACGCACGTTTTTAGGGTTCCGAAAGTCAAAATGTAAAAACGGAACCCTTTAGGATCACTCGTGTGTCTGTCTGTTTATCTGACCGTCTGTCACAACCAATTCTCCGATTCAGTTGAAATTTGGTACACACATAAATATTTGGGACCTAAACACGGACGTGTAACGTAAATGAATTAATTTGGAATGTGGGGGTCACTTTTGGAGTTCAAATCGGCAAATTAAAAAATAAAGTTTCCTATCTGTACCATGCGACATATCAAATGAAATGGCACGTTGTGAGAGTCTCATGTATTTTTTTTTTTCATAATTTTAAAATAAATGGTTTTTAATGTTATTTAAGAAAAAAGATGAAAAATATCACCCCCCATCTCCGAAATTCGTGAGCCTAAATATTTTAAATAAATACAGAATACAGTTCTTTAGTTTTAAGGGTTATAGGAAAATCTATAAGCAGTCTATGGTTTAAAAAAACGTTATAAAATATGAATTGTTCGGAACCCTTTGCGCGAGTCCAACTCGCAGTTGGCCAGTTTTTATTTTAGTCTAGATGAAAATAGTAAGTTGTTGTGAAAAATTCATCACTTATTTCGTTTCTCACATCTCTTTTCGATCGTCTTAGGTCTGATTTACTGACTGTTAATTTTGGCCCTCTTCTTTCTTCATGCTATTATTAAAAAACATTTCAAACAAAAGTTGTGCATCTTTCTAGCTGCAATATTTTTACATGCTTCTTCAGATTTTGATATCGTGATAAGCCAACTCTTGACCCCGATCTCGCCTGATGGAACTTTGTTTTTTTCCGATGGATAGTGTCATATATCCAGGTCGATGTCACTAGCAAGTGATAGTTAAGACTATCACTTGTCACCAGTATACTGATCAGCCCCCTTAGCCAAATAACTTTTATAATAGCGCTAACGCTAACGCTTCGTGCAAAATGTATGGCAATGGCATTACCTACGGAGAGAACTGTCACGTGACTTACGTCCAGTAATATCGTTGCCATACATTTTGCACGAAGCGCTAGCGTTAACGTTAACAGAAAAGTATTTTGTCTAAATGCTCTGCTCCCTAGCCATATTACTTTTCTATTATCGTTTACGCTAACGCTTAGTACAAAATGTATGGCGATGACAGAGGTGTCATGTGACTTATCGCAGGTAATGTCATTGCCATACATTTTGTACATTTTGCATTTGTTAGTACAATGTTAGTTTGATTTGATGATGCTATGGGCTAATGTTGACTGAGGAAAATGCCTATTCTGTGTGACTTGAAATAGATGGATTATCGCGACACATGTTGCCATTTTAGTACATTGTCATTATACTGCTTGTTCCTGCTTATAGTGCTAATCCCGTATAGCTATTATATTCATTGTGCGTACAGCTAAGGAGTGAAATTCCCTACCAGAGGCTGTGCTTCCTGAGCTACTACAACCTGGGAGTCAAGTCAAGAGTGAATAGGTTACTTCTAAGCAAGCTTAATCCAACGTCCATCAGTTGAGATGGTGGTCAAGCCCGAACCTATTAATTGTAAAAAAAGCTGTAAATAAATTGAAGACTCAACAAAAACATTCTTAATCTCCAGCAATCAATATCGTCGTCATCGACAGCGATTGTCTGCCTGTCTGTGGCATCGTAGCTCCAATACGGCTGGACTGTTTTCAATACTGTTTTTTACCGTTTCAATACGGACGTCGAGTCATCCTTACAAAACACGCTTTTCGTATTCTTCGGAGCAAATCCGTTCACTTGATACTTAGTTTATCCATATCATGGGAATGCTTAAAAAAATACTTGTGCACCATCTTTGGGTGTCAGCTATATTGGATTTAGAATGACGTCACTTAGCTAACCATGTATTGTCATCTAAACTAAACATGTATGCACAATTTCAGCTCAATCGGAAACCGGGAAGTGGGTCAAATTTAATTTCTAAGATTTTTTTACATAATTAATTAGTTAGTAGTCACCTGTAGTGTAGGTGAAGCTAATAAAAGTGTGTTAAAAATGGACGAACATATGACTTCGTTACAAAAAACTTTTTACAAAAAAAGAACAACCGACTTCCAAAAAAGAAAATACAGTAAAAATAAAAAAATAACTTTAATTTCAGAAGTCGGTGTTTGCATTTTATTTCTTCGTTTTTTGACACCGACTTCCGAAATTAAAGTTATTTTTGATTTTAGTGTATTTTCTTTTTTGGAAGTCAGTTGGTTTTTTTTTGAAAAAAAGTTTTGTATTTCTCACTTTTTAGTTTGTTATAAAAAGGACTAAGAGAAAAGACCAAGCAATCCAGGACAGCACACCCAAGGAGAGGAGTAAGCGGTGGCAAGAGCAGTGCCCACCACCACGTGACTTTCTTGGGCCCAAGGAGCACCTGCCTCCCGGTCGTGATTTGCAGTGGCCCATTTGGAAAGCGCTGAATCGATTGCGTACCCAAGTAGGCCGTTGCAAGTACAATTTGTCGAAATGGGGGATAATTGATCCCTCAAATACTGAGTGCGAGTGCGGTGCTCCTACTCAGACTATGACACATTTACTGGTGTGCCCAAAATGTCCATTCACCTGTACCCTGGAAGACCTGAGTAAAGCTTCCACTGAAGCAATAAACGTGGCCACCTTCTGGGCACAAACAGTATGATTGTATAAGCACAAACAATGTATCATCGACACGAAAAGAAGAAGAAGTTTGTTATACCCCAGAACTAAAATCCCCAATAAAATGGAACGTGGAATTTAAACATACTCGTAATTGGAGAAAACAAAAACGTCATCGAGGTATACGTATTTTTCATTTTTGTTCAGTTTTTCAAAATTCGCTGAAGCAATTTCGATAAAATTTATATGGGACCACCTCGGGAGTATATTATTTCGGATATTTTTTTTTTTTTTAAACGGTACGCAACTGACGGAGAAATCGGTGGACATACAAAAAAGAAAAAAAAAAATACGTACAGCCGAACATAGAACCTCCTCCTTTTTCGAAGTCGGTTAAAAATGGACGAACATACGACTTCGTTACAAAAACGTGGAAACGGTGGCATATTGTTTCTACTACTCATAATATTATGTGCTTACTGGCAAACCCATGCCATTCAAAGTTACCTGCTCGTGTTCGTGAAGAAAAATACCTTTAAGGAAAAATAAGTGCCTTCCTTATAGGGTTGCCAACCGTACTCTAAAATAAATCCGTAATACTAATAGAGTTAGCCAAAATACTCTTTTTTTCACTATGTTTACTATACTAATACCAGTCATGTATACCCCATTGTCATAAACCAAAAATGTAACGTTTACTGTTATAATTATGTCCATTGATATTAATAAAAAATAAGCTAAAAAAATAGATTAATAATGTTTAGAGTCATACAATTCTTTTAAAAATGATGAAAAATTGTTATGTGCCGCATAAAAAAAAAAAGTGTACTCTTTTTCTTGTCTTTAGTTACTCTTTATTTACTCTGTCTGCAATCAGAAATACTCTATTTCTTTTAAGGTAACCCTACTTCCTTACAATAATATTATGTATACTTACTTCATTGACCGCCATTAACGTCATTATTTAATAAAAACTGTGTCTCTATTAAAAATGTATTGTTTTCCTATTACCTATTTCATTCATAGCAATGACTATGATTTGTATTTGTCACTTCCCCGGTGACTAATTAGACAATTATATTTATTTGAACTAGGGTGAATAATAGGTACTGGCACGGATTCTCTTGTTCAATATCTAAACTAAAATTAGAGAATTGCTATCTTTTACTAAAAGGCAGTGCGAGAAAAGGACGGCTCTAACAATGCACTAAGTTAGAGATGTCAAACTAGTTTACGCCTTGCGCTTCGCCGTGTTTTTAGACGACATGTTTTTACGTGTACCCTTAATTTGTATGGAAATATTAGTTCAAACTAAATTTGACAGCTCTAATTTACGTCCGTCTCTTTCTTGTTTTATTAGAGAGAAAAAGATAGCAATAGCCTAAATTAAGTTTAGTTTGTGCATAACAGAATCAACACCACTTACTGTGCAAATTGTAATGCACCTGTATTGACAAATAGTTTAGTTGCAATCCTTGGAATCTGAATGTTCTAAGAGGACTCGTTTGCATGGTGCAGGTAGAATTAAAGCATAGGGCGGATCGGAACAATCCGCGGGTCGCTGCGTAGTAGGAAATTCATGTGACAGCGGGTTTGAGGAGTACCTACTGCGCAACGAAACAAGAACTTCACACACGTCATTAACTTTGAATCGAACTATATTATATTTATCTGCTTAGATACTCTCGTTATTAAACACAGGTGTTTACTATGGGTCGCGGATAACTTCGTAACAGTTACCGCGCCCCTGGGCACTCATGCAAGGTAGGAACAGGGATGGGTTTTAGTCAGTAAGAGTCTGACACGCCCTCTCGCTTTACCCAGAGCGGGAGAAGTCATAGGATGATTTCCCACCCCAAAAAAAAGGCTGTTTATTATCCTACAACGCTCCTGCAGCCACCGGATAGGCCAGACTACCAGCACGCGTAGCATGACCAATTCTATCTCTACTCTACCAAGAGTAGACAAAGTTATTTCTATGCCACTCTACATCTCTACTGCCCGAGCACGGCGCGACCTGTAGACTCGCGTTTCTACGAAGACAAAGACATATTCATTCTTTCCATAGTAACGGGTAGGTAGTTAGTGATGTAGACAAGATAAGAATTCTACGATAATATATTACGTTTCGTTATCGAAATAAATGTGTCTAACGCCAAGTTCTAAAATCTTTTGAACGTAACTCAAAGCAACAACGAAACGTATTAATGTTATTCCTTTTATTCTGTCATTTCTGTCATCTGTGTTGACTGTTTTTTTATTTTATTATCCCCGAAGGGAAGGCGAGTCTTTTGACCATATTGCCTAGTCTTACGTAGTTATTTATACTCTTTTTTTTTTCTATTAGAATGCAGATGTAACACATTCTAATGTTTTTTTGCAGTATTTGGCAACAAATGTGTCGAGTCAGCCTTCTCGGCAAACTTCGCTGAGGTAGTCAATACTACAATAAAATTCTAAGCTCCATTTGCCCGAGATCGCGCCTGTTTCAATGATTCCACATATTGTCCATTTGCGTTGACACTTGAGACACAAAACTACACCAATTTTACATCACAATATCCACTAGGAATCAATAAACGAATAATTAAAACAGCCACTGAACTTTACTCGACGAAATCCCGCCAATTTGTTTGTTGTTTGTACAACAATATTTGTGTTTGTGGAGACTGATCGTGTTGGATTTGTGTAAATAACAACAAACAAAGTAAATAAATAATGAAACAGGAAAAATGTAGTTTGTTAGTTTTCGCATTTTTTTGCACAATTTGGAAAATAACAAAACTTTAAAATACATTTTTCAAATGTTTGGTTTTTTGAAAAGTTATTTATTTTATTTTTTTCGGGAAGATCAAGAGCCTCCGTTAATGCTCGTACGGCGTTTCTTTCTGCCTTCCTTTCATTCTTCTCTGTATAAAGCTGAGACGATGGCGACGGTAGCCCCCAGACATGTTTTCAAAATCAAACTTCAAACACACACACTCACTTCATTTCTTTTATTGGCTTTTGTGGAAGATTCACCACAATTTTGAAATGAAACAGCCGCCTAATTGAGTTTTTAAAATCAATAAAGATCTTGTCTAGGTCTAATGAGATGTAGACTATTTGACACTTCTTGAGTAGAAATGTTTCTACCCTCATGTGTCAAAAGTAGAGAAAAATTGGTTGTCATGCTTTACATTGTAGACTTTTGTAGACTGAAGAATAGAAACATTTCTTCTCCTCAGTTTTAACATCGCCATGCTTGACACGGTAGAAATCTTTCTAAAATCTGTCATTTTGTCTATTCTTCCGTCGACAAAACCCGTTTCTAGGGTGGTCATGCTACGTGTGCTGACAACACTAATTCCAGATAAGATTCTTAGTAAGACGCATGATGTACTTTACCTGCTTGCTGAAATATCGGAAACTTTCGCCACACCTCCTGTCGCCCGATTTCGCTTGCTAATTACTGTTAAAGACTAACAGCACGGGTCTATCCATCAGGTTAAGCTACGCTTGCCGGGATTGGTCCATGGATGGTTGACAATCTTTACATACCGAGACTCCTCCGTGCCTCGGAAAGCACGTTAAGCCGTTGGTCCCGGCTGTCAATCGTGGATCTTTGACTGTCGTAACGGGTCGTCAGAAGCCCGAAAGTCTGACAACCAGTCTTACCAAGGGGTATCGTATTACCCAGTAACTGGGTTGTGGAGGTCAGATAGGCAGTCACTCCATGTAAAATACCGGTTAGACTGGAAGCCCATCCCAAGATAGTTGGGAAAAGGCGCGGGCAGATTGATGAGACTAAAAGGGAAATTCAAGTGGCAGTGTCCAGGGCACATTGCTCGCAGAACAGATGGTCAATGGGGCCGAAAAGTTTTCGAATGGCGACCGCGTACCGGAAGACGCAGCGTTGGAAGGCCTCCCACGAGTTGGACCGATGACCTGGTGAGAGTCGCGGGTCGATGGATGCGAGCCGCACGGGATCAGTCGTTGTGGCGACACTTAGGGGAGGTCTATATCCAGCAGTGGTCGTCTTTCGGGGGACATGATGATGATGATGATGAAGGTACAGGCCTACGGGAAATTCCCCTCATTATTACAGAAAGACAGATAGGTATTATCAAACAGTTTTATTATGTGTTTCAATGTCAGTCTGCTTATTGCTTCAGTGATATCGTTATCACTAGGTACCGATCGATTAGGTCTCGATAGGTTTCGAAACATACAGTGCTATCACTGGTATCAGATACCGTGAATGCCACTTCAAACAGGAAAATTTTGTAGGTGGTTTTTTGTGACAAATATTGTGAATCGCCTTGATGATTATGAATAACTAGCTGCGCCCCGCGGTTTCACCTGCGTTGGCCGGGATTAAAAGTAGCCTATGTGTTAATCCAGGGTATAAGCTATCTACATACCAAATGTCATCCAAATCGGTTCAGCCGTTTGAGCGTGAAGGAGGAACAAATAAACACATACACTCACAAAAATTCGCCTTTAAAATATTAGTGTGATTATCTGTGTCTGTCATTACGAGACTAAGGTTGTTGCCTTGGTAACACACTAGCGTCCTCTTCCCGGTTTTGTACGGCTCCAAATTATGTACACAGACGCCTCGTTTATCGCTCTTTCTATTAGTAAAAACCGTTTCTCAACCCGTTGCGTGGTTTAGGAGAAGTAAGCGGAAAAACAGACGGACGCAGACAACGACTTAGGGCCGATTTCACCTTTCGCTATAAAAACTACTCGTAAGTTTTACTGAACTAAGCTTAGCGTAATCTTATTTTACCATACAATTACCATAAAAAAGAGTATAGTGAGTTTACCTTAAAAGATAGACATATGCTGTTGCGGACTTTTTTTAGAACTGTAAAAGGAGAACAGTTCCGTCATACATAATTTTTGCGTAACTTTAACCGTTTACGCAGCGCGCGCAACTGAAGCTCTCAAAAGGTTTTTTTTCCCCGTTTTTGCCACATTTTTCATTGATGGTCCACTCCTGTTGGTCGCAGCGTGATGTTATAGCCTATAGCCTTCCTCGATAAATGGACTATTCAAAACAAAAATATTTTTTCAATTCGATCCAGTAGTTCCTGAGACTAGCGCGGTCAACCAACCAAACAAACAAACTCTTCAGCTTTATGACAGCGGCTAAACGCGTTTAAGCGAGCTTAAACGTCGAAAACTGGGCGTTTAGAATTGGTGACATCGGCCCTTAGTTTTATACTATTTATTTATTTATCTATTAAAACTTCATGCAACACAAATGTACAAAGGCGGACTTAATGCCTTAGGCATTCTCAACCAAGGGTGGTGGAGAGATAACATGGCAGGTGCATATACTGAAAAAAATGTTACTAAGAAGAGAATGGTTACGAAAGTATATAATATAGATAAAGAGACTAGAGATGTTGAAGACCTTCAACGATGCACCTGTGCAGTTAAATGCTCCTATTAGTCAGGTGAACGGAAATGGTAAATAAAACATTGAGAAAAATCTTTTATTGCTTTGTCGGAATCATTTGTATATTTAACCCCTCCCGTGTCTGGCCGGCTTGGCCATCTAAGCCTATCGTGTCGATCTAGTTCAAAGATTTTATTTTGTGTTCAATGGTTTTTTTTTTGTGGGTTGTGTTGACGACGTAGCTTACACCCACATGGTGTCCGCTGACATTTCGAGGACTAAGTTAAATGTATGATGTTAATAGGACTAAACATACAATCCTCAATGTAATTCAAAGGGTCTCTTTGTCTATTTCCTGTCACCTTTGAAACAACTAACAACCGACCTCCTTATCTTAAACCTCCGCCGTCAAACAATAAGGACATCCGCAGACGATCGTGGTCACAAATCTGTTGCTTGTCGCGAATTGTCTACCGTCTCTGCTCCGCTCACGTTGGTCGCGTAATGAACAATAAGTGCTTCAGACATTAGCGAGGTTGCTGACCGGGTCATAAGGTGAGGTGGGAGTGATGACGTAGCGGGAAGAAGAGCGAGTGAGCGGGTATTTGAAGATGGAATGACGTTCGTTCACCAGCTCTAACCGTAAGAGACGCAAGTCATAGATGAAAATCTTCTTAAGAAATATGATCATCTGTGCGTTCGACGAGTGAGTGAGATGAGTCATAGCCCATGTGGTTGCATGAAGTGCTAGTTTAGAGACTCAGACTAGACAGGAAGTAAAAATAATAGACGTAAACAAGAAAATGATACGATGATGTTCAGTAATTATCATTTTAATGGGGATTTAGCTTGTTAGATCGTTAATTAATGATACTGCTTCCCTTCCTTATAATTATGCCAGTTGTACCTTAACATATTCCGGCTACACCGTGTGAATAGCTCGACTTGACATGTCTAGGAACCAAAGACAGATGAAGTTTCAAATCCCTTCAGCCGTTTTTGCGTGATTGAAACACAAACATTCAAGCTTACAAACATACATTCAAATATACAAGCAGTACACAGAACCTTGGTGTTAATGTGGCACATTTAAATTAACCTGTGAGGCACCGGGCGCAAAAAACGTCAATTCGTCAGTTCCGTCACGCACCGCGGGCGGTTCCCGCATTTGACATTTTTACTTAATAAATTTAAAAAAAAATACTTTCTATGTATATTTTTGGTAGAAAATCTATGGTAACTACAAACTATATCATGTCCCGAGTGATTGAATCTTGCCACAGGATAAAAGACCTTGCGTTTTAGTAATAGTAGAGGTTTAAAACGCGTGAGTCGACTTGTACAAATTTGTACATGTGGTGCCTGAAGGTAGTGGAGTCGAAATGTATAATTTTGTACATGTCGGTGCCTAACAGGGAAAGAGACTGTTATAAAGGAGACAGAGACGACGCTCGATAAGTTCGAACTTTTTCTTAACCACAAAGTCCATATAAGCAGTTTGGTACGTTATACGCTCAGCTTATGGTAGGACCTCGCCTATAAACAGTAGCACTATGATTGCGCGAATGCTCACACCGATTACGTTCACAGTATTATGCAGGGTTGTCGCAGACCTCAAGAACGGACTTTTTATTAAACACGGAAGCTTTGAGAGAACTTACTTACGTTCTTATGTCAGGCTAGGTTATTTCATTTCTTATTGATATATCAACGAAGCTTGAAGTTACGTTTTTACATGCTTTTATTTTTAACTTGCAATGTTCGTATGTAAGTTGTTCGCTTCAAAATTTTCAAACTACTTTTCGACCACTAGTTCGTTTCCGATATAGCTGAAATTTGCCATACTTATGTAAGTCCGATGAAAATGCAAATTTGTGATTCTATCTGAGCTGATCTGATGATGGCGCCGGGATGTAGGGACTGGAACTCCCTGATAGCAAATGGTAGGGCAGTTGAATTTGGGCTAGTATGTTTTGTTATCACCAGAGGTCGGAATTAGGTAGAGTTATTTATGTACTGATTTCATACAGCGAAAGAATAAAGTGTATACCTCAAATCCCGAGATTAATTTTAAAGATCAGAATAATCCCGTGATTTATTAAATAAAAAAGCTATTTACTTTTACACAATTTAAACCACTGCACGCGCGACGTTGCCACATTTGTAGTTCACACAACATAGCTTGTGAGAACAAAATAAAACAATAGAGGTTTTTATTATTATTTATTTGTAATATTGTTGGCCACACGGGATTGGCCATTAGAAATCCCGGGAAGATCCATATTAATATCAACATTTCGATGCAAGTACATAAATAACTCTAACTAATTTCGACCTCTGGTTATCCGGAGTACTTTCCATTACGCATGATGACGAGGGTCTAAACTTTTTTTTTTACTTTTGGTGCTTAGTCAGGGTTAAGTTTACAACTTCGGCGATAAGTATACCTACTAATAACTTATTTAGTTAATATTTTTATACATATAATCATTTAGATAGTACATGTGCTTTATTATGGTTACGTTCGAAAAGAACGTATTAAACGTTCTTTTCGAACGTAACCGAAACAAATCGTTTCTTAGGTAAAAAAGACGAAACCGTTTCAAAAAATATACCGGTAACCGAGCCCTGATTTAATTTACTTTTATATTATCATCGCGTGGATTGATAACGACTGTTATTATTTGCATAAGAATTTAAATAGATAAATTCAAATCGGCAGCACTAAACCAATTATGTGCCTACCTAATCTACTTTTTTATTATCTATCGAAGTACGAGTATGTCATCGGAGTTAATAATTTATCTACAGATAATAAAGCACATGTACTATCTAAATGATTATATGTATAAAAATATTACCTAAATAAGTTATTAGTAGGTATACTTATCGCCGAAGTTGTAAACTTACCCTGACCAAGCACCAAAAACGATTTTGAAGAAGAACAAAATTTAAATCGTTTTCGATTAATTAAAACGGTTAAAACAGTTCTTTGTACAACATTTTCAACATTTTATTCGGAACGAAAACGGAATGAGAACGCTTTCAAAAACCGTTTATTCCGCAGGGCGCAGCCGCGCTCAGCGTGCGGCGAAAACTGAATGAAAATCGTGAATGTATCGCACCATTCAAAAAACGAAAAAAAAAAACTTTATTTTGAATAACGGTTCTGAGACCTGCATTAAATAACGTGGATTTTAACTCAGCCTTTAAACTCTTACCTAATCCTAGCCTATGCAGGCCCAAAACCTCCCCCTCCATTTTCCACACAATTCTATATCCTTCTATATTTCGAAAAAAAAAAAAACAAAATAAAAACAATGAATTAATTAATTATTATTGATGAAATAAATGATGAATTATGAAAAATCAATCAGGTAAAATAAAACAGTCAAGTGCGAGTCGGACTAGCGCATGAAGGGTTCAGTACTATCGTACAAGATTATACTCGTCTACCTGTTGCCATTATTAAGATCGAGCAAAAAAAACAAAAAAAGAACACGTTTCTAGTAGGGTGAGCTCTCTTTAATTTTTAATTTATTTTTATTATTTGTTGTTATAGCGGCAACAGAAATATACACTGTGAAAATTCCAACTGTCTACCTATTACGGATCATGAGATACAACCCAATGACAGACAGACGGACGGACGGACATCGGAGGCTTAGTAATAGGGTCCCGTAGGTGGTTACCCTTCGGGTACTGAACCCTAAAAATTGCATATTTTCAAAAAACCCAACCGCAGAATACGATAAAGTTCCAAAAAAGTCACTTGAAGCAGTCAGCCCCCTTAGCCAAAATACATTTCTGTAAACGTTAACGCTGACGCTTCGTGCAAAATGTATGGCAACGACGTTTTGCACGAAGCGTTAGACAGAGAACTGTCACGTGACTCACGCCCAGTAATGTCTTTGCCATACATTTTGCACGAAGCGTTAGCGTTAACGTTTACAGAAAAGTATTTTGTCTAAAGGCTCTGCCCCCTTAGCCAAAATACTTTTCTGTTATCGTTCACGCTAACGCTTCGTGCAAAATGTATGGCAACGACGTTTTGCACGAAGCGTTAGACAGAGAACTGTCACGTGACTCACGCCCAGTAATGTCTTCGCCATACATTTTGCACGAAGCGTTAGCGTTAACGTTAACAGAAAAGTATTTTGTCTAAAGGCTCTGATCACCTTACGCCCATGTGGCGGTAGCAACTGTAAAACGCCACATATTTTGACTAAGGCGTAGAATATGTGAAGTGAGGGCTTGTACAGTTGGCGTGTAGAGTTAAAGGCTTGGCTCTACATGAGATTTGATAACTTTTTGACAGTGCGAGCCATTATGGTCTCGTCTTGGCAACATTTTACATGAAAATGTTTTTGGTGGGATATTCTACATGATATTGTTAAGATTATTCCATCCAGAGCTACTGTGCACCTATTTTCATCATAATTTGGTACTCGAACGCACAATTACAACTTACAAGGAAAAAGACAGAGTATTACAATCTACAGTGGCCATTTTGCATATTATGAACGATAAAAAATACGATAAAGAATCACTAATTGATTGGAATTACCATTTATTAACAATGCCCATGCCCAAAGAGAGTGTATGTGGCCAAAAACTATGGATAGCCTCGCGTTTCACCAATGTCTCACCTGATGGTAAGCAATGATGTGGTCGACGATGGAGCACGATTACCTAGAAGCAATGTATTGACTCTTGACTTAAAGACCTCCAGGTTGTAGCTAACAGGAAACACAAACCCCGGCAGGAAATTCTACTCCTTAGCTGTATGTGCAATGAGATGTCCATCATGTACCGGTGGCGCATTGCCGTACGTTTAGTGGTCCGATGATGAAACGGGTTTGGCGGAATCAGCAAAATCAGCCTACAATGATCCCACTGCTGGAACACAGGGCTCCTCTCTGTGAGAGGGTTTGAGTCGTAATCCACCACACAGGCCCAATGCGTGTTGGCGGAATTAAACTATACAATTC
The DNA here is from genome assembly GCA_951329385.1 of Polia nebulosa. Classification (NCBI taxonomy): domain Eukaryota; kingdom Metazoa; phylum Arthropoda; class Insecta; order Lepidoptera; family Noctuidae; genus Polia; species Polia nebulosa. The sequence goes on from OX589594.1 coordinate 31,853,056, forward strand.
CGACGCACACTCTCCGAAATTTATATAACCGATAGAAAATCGACAGGCTGGTAACTCGCGTCGATGTTCAAGACTTGGGAGCTTCGAATCGACGAGTGCATCAATTATAGAAAGAAAGAGAATAAGAATAGTAATTTCTCAATAGACTCAAGCGCATGCAGCTGGTGTCCGGCAGAGCCATCCCAAAGATGATACCAGTACTCCTTAGCTGAAGAAAACTGGTAAAATCATGAACTAGTTTAATATACCGATTAGAAATGGTAAACATGAACATCACAAGAAAAAAAATCTTCTAATCTTCTTTTCTTTTTCTTTTAATCTTGTCGATGATAGCAAATAAATTACAGGAATTGAATTAAACAGATAAGTAATGTCTTTACAAATCGTTGTGAGGTAATAAACACAAGTTGTACTTGTTTTCTGCAGGTCTGTGGCAAGCAATAGAGGTCACAGTCTGACCGCAAGATGACGAAGCTCCAGGAGGGCTACGGAATGTTACGAGTATGTCAATGTGCGCCTTTATGTTTGTTTCGATATACTATAGCAAGTAGGTGCGAGGTACTTGAGGTACGTAAGAATTCCGTTATTCAATGTCATGGTGAACTCTTCACTGTACATAATGTTAGTGCCATCAATATGCCATGACTTAGCTATTTTTGGCTTCGTATATTGACTCTCCGTGCTTGCCGTTTACTATTGTACTGTTCTCTCGGGTACAGATCCTTTAAACTCATTAGTAAGCGATAAAATTAGCATGAAGAACAGAACCTGTACCAAATGATTAGTCGTAATATATGTACCTATATGCCACCGGATAATTTGCAAACACAGTGAGCTAGTAGTAAACCTTACGGGAGTGTAAAGTCTCGTATAAGTTCGTACTCTGAGATTTATTTCAAATACAATGAATCTCATCTGAATTCTATAATTTACAATTTATCGGAATCTTTTTGAAAAAAAAAGTGATAAGTAAATAAAAAACTTATTACAAAAAAATAGAACCGACTTCCAAAAAAAGTGCAAAATAATTTTAATTTCGAAAGTTGGTGTAGGTACCTGGTTTTGTGTCTTCGTTTTTTGACAATCACAACAAACCGACTTCCGAAATTAAAGTTATTTTGCACTTTTTTTGGAAGTCGGTTCTATTTTTTTTTTAATTTTTCACTTTTCTGTGGTGGTTCACCATTAAATTGTGTTGACAATACATAGATATACGATCGCAGCAATCGCGGTTGATTTGCTATAAATTTTTGAAGAGTTCCGTTGCCTGCCTCCGAAACTCATCATCAGATCTATATGAAATTTAAATGGGACCATTTCGGAATAAACCCCTTCCGAACAAAAACAGAATTTTGCAAATCCGTCAATATATGACGGAGTTATGCCCGAGCCCCGAACATAAATAAAAAAAAAAAAAAACATCCGAATTGATAACCTCCTTCTTTTTGAAGTCGGTTAATAAAAATTTAAAATTTAAAGTGATTTTTTATGAATTAACGGTGATAGTATAACAATCAACCTGCCCGCCCAACTATCTGGGGGTCGGCTTCCAGTCTAACCGGATGCAGCTGAATACCAGTATTTTACATGGAGCGACTGCCTATCTGACCTCCACAACCCAGTTACTGGGTTATACGATACCCCTTGTTGGTAAGACTGGTTGTCAGACTTCGGGCTTCTGACGACCCGTAACGACTGTCAAAGAGCCACGATTGACAGTCGGGACCAAACGGCTTAACGTGCTTTCCGAGGCACGGAGGAGTCTCGGAATGTAAAGATGATCACCCATCCATGGACCAACCCCGGCAAGTGTAGCTTAACCTGATGGTCGACCCGTGTGGCTGTTATTACTTTAGCCACGAGCTCATGAGGAGCTGATAGTATAACAATGAATCAAAATGTAATCATACATTACTACAATGCGATTAACACTCAAATATATAGTATAAACCGTGAGAGCGAGCTATAAGAGAGAAGAGGCCGAATACCTATATTAATAAACATTATGACATACACATACCGATGGGTTCCATAAGCAAAATGCCTGGAGCAGTAGTGGGATGAGACGACATTACAGAAATAGACACAAGGCTTTTGACATAACGTTGGAGTATCGAATTGGATTCTTGGTGAAGATATTAGAAATGTTTACAGTAAACATTACTGTTGGAGAAACTTGTGGATGGAGAGTCAGTATTCCCTAAAACATCACTGAGACCTACCCGATGTGATTTTAAATTTATATAATGAATGAATGACTACACAAAAATGAGAATATCGCCATTGTAGTAAGTATATTAATATAGTATTATACATCATCTGTTACCATCAGTTGATATATTGGTCAAACGCAAGCCTATCATTGGTAAAAAAATACAACCGACTTCCAAATGTGAAAATATACTAAAAATTTAAAAATAACTTTAATTTTGGAAGTCGGTGTTTTTTTTCTTCGTTATTATACACCGACTTCCGAAATTAAAGTTATTTTTCAATTTTTAGTGTATTTTCATTTTTGGAAGTTGGTTGTATTTTTTGTAAAAAAGTTTTTTAGTTTTTCACCACCCCAGAACTAAATCGCCCGAATTGAAAACCCCAAAAATGGAATTTTAACATACCTACTCATAATTGGAGGAGACCAAAACGTCATCTATGATCTATGTATACCTACACATTTTTTATTTGTTGATTTTTCAAAAAGCGCTGAAATAATTTCGATAAAATTTATATGGGTAAAAAAAACATAATACAGTCGAACATAAAATCTCCTCCTTCTTTCGATGTCTGTTAAAAATAGAGAAAACATCAAACGGTTCAAAAAGTTCCTGTTATAAGCATTTTAACAAGGCTGAAGGCAACTCCAATACAGCAGAGGCCCGAGGCCAAACTTCAGGATAATAAATTAACAAACACGAGGTAAACCAAAAGCAAGCCGCGTTAACTCAATCACTACCGCATAATAATAACTGACCTGAGCATTTAACTTCAAAGGATGATTAACGCATGACTCACGCTAGGAAAACAAGCTATCTACCGGTACCAAAGACGCCATGTTTGAAACGAGAATATCGCGAAGCCTACTTCCTTACATTTTCCGCGACAAGGACACTTCAAGCGTAGCGGAAGCGCTTCAAAGCGCTGTATTATATCCACACACTAGTGTCTGACTGAAGGTTCGGTTTCGGCCAGTTTCGGCGAAAAAACTGTACCCCGAGTGTGAGTTTTTTAACGTATATTCGCGTTAAACTAAACGTCAATTTGTAATAAAACTGTATAAGCGCCGCCTGTTGACTATAGCGGGTACGGTAACCCCTTTTTTAACCGACTTAAAAAAGAATGAGGTTATCAATTCGGATGTTTATATAATTATATATATATTTTTTTTAATGTATTTTCGGGCATAACTTCGTCATAAATTGACGGATTTGCAAAATTCTTTTTTTCTTCGAAAGGATATAAATCTGATGGTGGGGTTCGAAGACAGACTACAGAACTCTTCAAAAATTGTTAGCAAATCAACTGCGATTGCTGCGATCGTATGTCTTTGAATTGTTAACACAGTTTAATAGGGAACCACAAATAAAAAGTGAAAAATAAAAAATAAATAAAATACCTACTTAAAAATAGAACCGACTTCCAAAAAAAGTGCAAAATAACTTTAATTTTTGGAAGCCGGTGTCAAAAAACGAAGACACAGAACCAAAAACACCGACTTCCGAAAATGTAAAAAATAAAAGAATATTTTCAAAAAACCCGACTGTACAAAACAACTAAAAAGTTCCAAACCAGTTACTTTTCAAGCAGTCTGATGCAGTTGGTGGCATGAAATCAATAATTGAATTAAAATAACAGCCAACAACTTCATCAGACTGCTTGAAAAGTGTCTTATTTGGAACTTTTTATTTGTTTTTTTTTTTTTATGTAAATGCTCAACTGTCAGATAAATGATAGATTGATAACTTATTCAAGTCAAAGTTTTTAATTTTTGTCAATTTTTCTTTTACCGCGTGAGTTTCGGTTTTGGCCGAAACTGGAAGGGAAGCCGAATAATCGGTTTCGGTCGAACACTACTGTATAAATCCAGACATACTACAAAATACGACGCATTTATTACTGACTCAAGGAAAGTGATGTCTTAATTGCATTAGTGTGAGTCTCTGTGGACGTGATTTGCATCTGTGCCGGTGACCTGATGAATTTGATTCGTCCTAATTCTGTTCACGTTACTGTCATAATGTTCTGTTTTGTTTTTATGCTTCCATTGCTAGTTTTCAATGTCATGTCGGATGGCTGTACAAGGAATGCTAGCCATGTGTGTTACCTTATTAACCGACTTCAATAAAGGAGGTTCTGTATTCGACCTGTAAGTATGTATGCTTGTTTGTCCGCGATTTTCTCGAAAACTACTGATTCGATTGGGGATGGGGTTTTCGTTATTCAAATGCATATTTTTTTTAGGAAGATTTTAGTATATAATACATAATCTCTGATCTGATGAAGATCATCGGAGATAGACAATGGAACTCTTCAATAACTAACAGCAAATGACTCACGATTACTGCAATCGTTTGTCTATGTTAACACAATTTAATGGGGAACCACAACTAAAAAGTGAAAAATACAAAGATTTTTTTATGCTTTCATTGCCAGTTGTCAATGACATGTCGGATAGTTGTACAAGGAACGCTAGCAATGCATGTTGCCTTATTATTTGAATGAGTTCACTGTGGCTTGTGGTTTGGATGAATAGTTTCCTAATTAAATTGTGGAGCGGAAAATTTTATTCAGGGTTTTTGATTATTGTATTGCTAAATTTTGCAATAACAGGAAGTATTGCTTTCCTGTAACGTGACCTAATATTGTCCATATTATACGAAAACCTGTACATTTTTTAAACACATTCCTATTCATCGATTCACCATTTCCCATTATAATAGATGACAAAAAATCTATTTGCACCGTCATATCAGTTAGATTACTAGTACTACCTAAAACTATTGGGTACGTATATTTTTTTTGTCACGTATACAAAAAATGAAGACGATATAGGGTGTTGAAATTTTGCGTGATGTCACACTTACATAAAAAAATATACTACATTTTACCTACAAGTGACGTAACTAACCCCCACCCCTGAAACTGGATGGGTGTTAAGTTCATTTTCAACCGACTTCAAAAGGAGGAGGTTCTCTTCTCGTACGTAGGTGTTACGTCACGCAATAATTCAACGCACTATGCGTTGAAATTTTGCGTAAGTACGTAAAAAATATACTACATTTTACCTACAAGTGACCTAACAAACTCCTATGCCTGAAAGATGGGTGTTAACTTAAACTTTTAACCGACTTCAAAGAGGAGGAGGTTCTCAATTCGTCGGTATGTTTTTTTTTTGGTGTATGTTTGTTAAGCGATTACTCCGCCACTTGTGAATCGATTTTGATACTTAACTATTTATTTGTTTGGTAGGTCATTCTTCAGAAGTGGTCCCACATTATTATTATTATTTTTTTTTAATTCAGTGCTTTTTGAAAAAATCACCAAAAACAAAAAATATGCATACACAGATGACGTTTTGGTTATCTCCAATTATGTTCAAATTCCATGTATAGAATACACTTTTACTCTTTCATAATTTGCATCTGCTTTTATAGTTTTTGCCAAACAACCCCAATCTAAAGTTCAGAAGCCTGTACTGTAACATTTATCAAGTTCGTCTGCCACTTGATGTATATGATCGTGTCTCAATCTATGTTCTTATCGATCGGTGTCTGCCGTTTAGTTAGATTGATGAGCCAATTTTGCAGGAGCGTCGTCGATGTAATATTTATGTTATGAAGTTTTAGCATTTGCTTTAGCTTCGTGATTTCCTTTTTTGTCTGGTGTTTTAGTTACAATAGGAACTACTTTAGGATTGTTTTTGGTTATTCTGTCAATCTTTATTTCTTTATAACTCTGATCACCAATAAAGATTACAATGGTTACTCTGTAAAGACTTCTTTTCTATTTACTTCATCAATACTCACTACTTATTTTATAAATGCGTAAGTTTGAATGTATGGACGGATATTTGTTACTCAATCACGCCAGAAAGGGTGAACGGATCTGGATGAAATTTGGCACTGAGATAGGTTATGTCTGGAATAGGACATAGGCTATAATTTATAATGGAGGAAGTACTAATTCCACGAGGACAGAAGTTAATAAAGAATACAAAAGTTACAGATTATTCAAAAATATATAGTCAGTGAACAGTATTTCCATTCACTGCCAAAAAGTCATATGTTTCAACAGCTCAATCGTCTAATCAAACAAGACATATAGTCGTAATAAGTAAAATTAACAACACACAAACGTAATTATTGTAATATGCAAATGCCATAGTGAGTCATATTCAAGATAGTGACGTCATTCTGCATAATATAATATGATAACACTCTTCCTAGATGACCAACTATTTATCATATTTATGAGCTTCCGAATTTGCTATTATAATTTCTGCTGTATGACTAATATGTCCTACTAACGCACATGTATTTATTTATAAACATTATGATAATATCGTGATTTTTCCTCCATGTGGATAAAAATATAAGAGGTAAATCAACATTTATACTACAACCGAAGCTATTTTCATCTTTGGGACACTCACCTGTAGAAGGATGTGTCATATTGAAAACAACTAAATTAATTTTATAAGCGGTTTCGTTGACCTTCTACTACTTCATGCTCAGCAAAACAAAGCAGACAGTCAGGCTGAAGCGCACTGAAAGGACACAAAGAACAATAAACAACCAACTGCCCTATACCTCGACCAATCAATTGATGACCGTTCTCAATCATCTAAATAGCCCTGCTAAATTACTTGCACATACTCCTAACCCATTCCTTTTTGGTGACATCCTGCCATTCACTTTCATTATTTTCCTTTCTGACCTTACCTTGAACCTTACCTACCCATATTCCATCAGTGAGTAACATGAGACCCTGTGTGGTCCTGACCAAGCATGCTGACACGCTTTCTCCCTTCGGCATGAAGTGCACATTTGTATGCGTGTCCAGTACAGCGTTGCTCAACCATCGTCTAGCAAGACTGGTCGTCGCCGCACTCTATTTGCTGTGGTTACGAGTTGCTGATGATATGGTGATAGGTGAGCGAAGAGTTAAAGAAATGGACCGAAAACAACTAATTCTTTTGCCCTTAAGCAAACGAGGTTTAAGTTCCGTTTGACTTATATGTTACTGTTGTGCTGCCACGCAAAAACTGGGATCGTGTTTGGAATTGGCAGTTCTAATTCTTTCTGGGTTTTTTGTTTGCTGGGACGTGTTAACTTAGGGCTCTGTCGTTAAGAACTTGCCATTTGAGTGAGTCTCGTGTTAAACTTCAACATGAAGATAAGTTAACTCGATATCCAGAAAATCATCTCTTCTGATTACGACCGTGTCTCCTTCACAGCACGTCGCAACGCATAGATCTACGATGGATGTTATAACGTGTAAACTTAGGGCTCTGTCGTTAAGAACTTGCCATTTGAGTGGGTCTCGTGTTAAACTTCAACATGAAGATAAGTTAACTCGATATCCAGAAAATTATCTCTTCTGATCACGTTCGTATTTCCTTCTCAGCACTCCGAAACGCATCGGAGTTATTAATGTCTGAGAGGCAGATCTACGATGGATGTTATTTCTACAGGCGGAAGCAATAGCGCATCGTCCCAATCTAAACGATATCACGCTAAGTTCCGTCTTACAAGTTACGACATCCATAGGATGTGGGGTGGACTATTCTCGGATCAAATCTCACACAAAGACAATAATACGTTTTGGTTTATCCTAAGAATAATCTCTCTTGATCGTTGAGCGTTTTAACGTGAAGTGTGTTGGATTGTAAGCTGGCTTTATTATGCAAACTACGTGCCAATGCCGTCCTTATCTACATAATTATTATATCACCATTTAAATTAATTTGGTTATCGATATCAGTCTACAATTTCGATATCGCGTTTATCAATTCGACACCTTATGCCTAAATGTTGCACCAATTCTGCGATGCCAGCTCGATAGTTTACGTGCCTTTCAGTTCTGCAGGTTAGGCATAAAACATAATGATACTTAACAAATATGCTTGGTATTACCGGCTTCGTCTGAAGCGTTTTATTTATCGTCTGATAGTGATAACTCAACAGTTGATAAACAGCGATAATTCGCGATAGCATATACGATGGTTAACGAGACCTGAGTCACTGTAGGCAATATTGCACAGCCGAATATGTATTACGTAAGCATTTGAGTAAATATGGATTTTTGTAGACCTTGGCATTGTAGGTGTGTGGACACACGGAATTGGACAGCTGATCCCAATAGAATTGTTCCTGTCATAAAAATGAAAATTAGCAAGTTCCATTACAAGCTTGAGCAAGTTTGGGGAGCCTTTTTAAAAGGTCTTGAGGAAATGGGACAGCTGAAATGTGATGTTACTAGGTCATATTACCTGTGTCGGTTTTTAAACCTTCGGGATTAATTAAAAACATTTTCGTGTCACTATGTGCCGTTCATAATTAGTTAACTGTCCATATTCCTACTGAAAAAAAAAAACAGTTACAAGAGACGTGCACCTGTCTAAGAATTAATTAATTTTCATTTGAAACTATAATACTTACAAGTCGAAACTCCTAAATTTTACCAAAAGAATATACTTTCCTCGTTGACTCATTAGTGATTCGACCTAACAAATACTATAAAATTGTATTCCATGAACATCTTAAGATTAAAAACTCTGAACATCCCAGTCAAGTATTGACTAATTCCCAATTGGAAGCTCAACATCTGGCCTTCCAAAGAAGTACTAACAAGTCCAAGAACTGAAGGTTGAGTGCCACTTCACTGCAATGGCGCACTGATTAAGAAAGTCCTTGATATTGTTATCTAGTCGTCAATAGAAGTAATTATCAAGCCTTTAAGGTATAAGCAGTAGTAGGAGCGGAAGGGAAATATTCCAGATGACCTAACGGATTAAACATTTTTCACTGATGTCCTTGGAGCTTCCTTCAAGCTTGTGCCTCGCTTTTATGACAATGTTCTACATCTGATTGTGAATAGGAACAATCCGCACATCATATCCTATGGGAGTGTACTCTTTGGCAAACTGAACGCAATATTATGTTGGATAGTATTCAGCCTACGTCTGGAGTTGTCTATTACACGGACCTTGTGGAAACTAGAACGAATTTCCGTGCGTTCAAGTGTTTTTGCCATACCTATTATTGGAATCGTGATATATCGCGAAGTGTAACAGCTCACAATTTTAGGACCCATTAATATTAGTGTTTTTAACCAGTGGTGCTTGGCATGTGTATAATGGCCTAACGTGGTTCTGTCTCCCGCTTGATCAGGAGAGTGGAAATTATGTTTTTCTTACTCCTCCGCTGTCTTTTCTGATTAATTTCGTTGCGGGACCCAAGACAGTTTTATCGTTTCTCTGGGACGTGTCGAGCTTCATTGCCTGGGCGTTTTCTGGTGGTCCACTGTTGATTCTGGCTTGCAGAAGTTACAGTGGTTTGGAAATAGTGTGGCTGGCTTGATGTCCTTGGAGATAGTTTGCAAATATATTTGAAATACACGTCTGTAAATCTTCCTAATATGGAAATTCCAATCTGGAGCTAAGATCACAGACGGTCCAAAATAACTATTTGAGATGGTTTCTAAGCCCTTCTCAGCTTGAATACACATCAAATTAGAATAAATGAACATAAAGGGCTCGCTATCCAGCGTATGTATGAGATATGAGTCATCGGGGGGAAATCCTGCCCTTATACTTAGAAAGACAAGTAACCCCACATTACTATTATGGATGAAGTCATTTAACCTCAACTACTGAATCAGTTTTAACTATTTTGTACGTTCTAAGTATTTATTGTGTCATAAGGTTTGTTGGTTACGAATAAAATATGAACGTCACTAGGATTCCCGAATGCCTGGCAATCGAATCAAGGGTACCAGATTGAGGAAGTTCCTTCTTCTCTTCTGGATAATCTTAAATTGCCTCTTAAAACCCAAAAAAAAGTGTTGTTGGTTTGGAGATTCAACATATCCTCCAAGTACTGCTTCACGTCTTTGGTAATTAAATGAAATAGCTCGACAAATTCACGTCTTTGAAAGTTACGTCAGATTTGTTTTATATCAAGCCGTTCTGCGTGCACAGAATGCAAATAACTACTAATCATGGGAACCATTTTGAATACCTTAAGATTACAATTAAGAATACCGTGCTGACATAATTACGGCGCTATTACAGTGTTTACACACAAGCTCATGGTACTTAGTCATAGAATTATATCGCCCAGTGATGCATGTAAGGCTAGTCGCAGTGGTGAGTCAACTAGTCAGTAAAAATCTTCATAGCCTCTAATACCTTGTAATTTATTTGCTTTGACACGTATAGAAGATCTTTGTCAAGACTCGCAAGTCCTTTTGGTCTACGTTCCCAGTAGCATTAGCATACAATGCAGGGTCTAAACGCGGTGAGTGTGTACGGTCGGCCTTTTGGGGAAGTTCAAGGTGTGTGCAGGTGTCATGTCCAGCCAAATTGCATGTAATTAACTTATAATGGTGTAACGAATTGGAGCCAAGGTTCCAGACAGCTTCTTTAATGGTTTTGTAATGGTGTCTAACTAAAGTAACATGACTATTTTTAGCCTCCGTCTCGCCTTTTTGGTTTAGTCTGGAAAAGCCTTTCTTATCAAAATCCCAGCCTTAATATGCACTTAAGCTTTATCCAGAAAACTTTCGGTGTCTTAAAGAGGTGCCAGGAACTGTCAACGCCTTGGAAGAAAATGGCAATCTCAAGTGTTCCCACAGTGTAGCGTCATTATTTCCATGGGAGGAGTTCCTTGGCGTCTCGAGCTTTATTCAAGACCTGGTAAACTTGACTGTGTGATGCGATCTCTAGCTTGCATCAAATAAACAAGTACTACCAAGTAGGGCAAAATTACTTCGAAGGCACACCTTAAAATAACTTACACCGTTTAATACGGGGTTTAATTGTATCATCGGTTTGCACGATAATGGGGAATGTAGTATATGTGCTAAGATCATGGCACAGCTGACCTCGGTCTCTGCTCTTGAACTAAAAACCGGCCCGCGAGGCACTCGGGCGGTGCGCGCGCTTCGTGACGTCACCTGCGCGCGCGCCGCTTTTGTGCACGCTTGCCGCTTCGATTTGTTTTGGTCGTGTCGTCTGTGCTGTGCTTTCGTAAGTAAGCGGATTTCTGCATGATTCGCATGTAGCAGTTGGGGAGGATAAATTTTTGAGCTTGGAAATTGGATGAGGGGTGTTTTATTAATTAGGAATTTTGAATGTAGTCCTTTTCGTTAAATCCGTATTAGAAAGTTGGTGATCCTTAAAATTAAATTTTAGACATCTTAAAATTCAAAAGGGCCCCCTACCGGTTAAAATCTAAATCTTGGAGCGCAATTAATTGTTGACCACGAGTCCACAGCCACTTGTGTGTGTTGAATCAGTTAGTCATATGAATCTTAACTCCTCATGACCATTTAAGACAAGTGACCAAACACGATCTTCACTGACAAATCCTAATATACTCGTAATATTATAAATGCGAAAGTTTAAATGGATTGATGTTTGTTACTCAATCACGCCAGAACGACTGAAAGAGATAGATTATAGTCTGGAATAGCATATAGGCTATACTAATCACTGCATATTAGGTCCCCACCTATGAAATCAGCGTTTCGTATGGAGAATTTTAAAGAAGTTGCATTTTTCATTATAACATTTTCTTAACAACTATGAACACTAATGATTTAAAACTTTTATGCAATAATGTTGAAAAACTAAGATAACGTATGCCACTTAGATTAAGCAACAAAAATAAGTTTTGGCTAAGTTAAAACAAAAAGTGGTTTCGTTTCTGCTAGCAAAAAGAGGAGTCATTTTTAAAGTTTTTTTTTTTTGTATAAAACTGTAATAAGGTTTTTTTTTACTATTGGCAGTTGTCTATGACGGTCATTATTCGATAGAATATCAAGCAATTGATGAATATTTTAATTCATAGAAGTGACGAGGTTCTCTATTTGTGAGAAAAAAAACGCCAAACCCAATATTTTAAAACAAAGTCCCCCGCCGCGTCTGTTCGCGATAAACTCAAAAACTACTGAACGGCTTTTCATGCGGTTTTCACCAATAGACAGAGTGATTCATGAGGAAGGTTTAGGTGTATAATTTGTACCCAAGCGAAGCTGGGGCGGGTCGCTAGTATATTATAAAGGCTACTTAATTGCGAGAAATACTAATTCCATGCAAGCGGATCCGCTAGCAGAAGCTAGCCTTTAATAAGTTGAGGAAGTTTCATCGAATAAAAAATATTCGCAGGTTTGAAGGCTAAACCCATATTTCTTGTAAATGGATGTGTAAATGATGTTGCTCGTGAATTTATAAGCCCACTTAGGCATTTGTCCCACCGCCAGCGATGAGCGAGTAGCGAGTAGATCTTCAAACTTAAGGGCCTTCTCGCGGTCCAGTGGCGCCCTCATTGAATAAAAAATCATAGCATAGCACAGAAAATAAATATTAAAAAATCCGTATATTATACGTTGTTAAAGCAGGTCTCAAAATGTTTCGTATCCAAAGTAGTAGGCAAAAGTGTCAGAAACGGCCGTTTTTGGCACTTTTGCCTACTACTTTGGATACGAAACATTTTGAGACCTGCTTTAACAACGTAAAAATTCTTTATCCTCTTTGTAACAAACGTGAAGTTGGATTTTTTAATATTTATTTTCTGTGATAAGCTACGATTTTTTATTCAATGAGGGCGCCACTGGACCGCGAGAGGGGCCTTAAAACGAGTTGGCGAGCAGCGAGTAGCGAGTGTGTAGTTCCGATAGTTATGTCGCTGGGCTTTAAGGCTAGGCCAAGGCAAGGCTCCAGGGTAGCCCGCGAAATTCAAATTTTCTTACGTTTTCTGCAATTTGCAGGTTAGTGTCAGGTTGTATCTTGGTCAAAATTTGATTCGCGACCGTAACAAGTATGTATTTATAGAATTATAATCATTAAAATCATCAATACAACTCTCTCAGTTAGAATTGATGCCAAATGTAAGTATTTCATGAAATTATGAGCATTCACCTTAAGGCTCTAACAACGTAAAAATACTTTATCCTCTTTGTAACAAACGTGACGTTGGATTCTTTAATATTTATTTTCAATGCTTTTTTATTCAACGAGGACGCATTTTCACTAGGGGACATGTCGATGTCGCGGAGACATGTCGCGCAACATTCACGTGGTATGTCTCTGCGACTTTGTGGGACAATGTCGCTCGACACTTGCCTTGTTTACACTACTCAGTGGTGTATAGTATGTCGCCCGAGGAGGCAGTGCTTCTCGCAAGCGACGTAGGGCGACATTGCGTGGCATACGTAAATTTCGTGTTGAGCAACAGCGTCACGGGACACAATGTCCCCTAGTGAAAATGGGGCTTTAAGCGAGTGTGCAACGGGCGATTACTCGCACCACGCGCTCGGGGCGGCTGATCCTCTTGACGAAGAACTTATTCTGACCGCCAAGCGAGCATCGCTGAGCGAGTATTATCTTCGATAGCTGTGCAGTGTGAACAGTCAGCGATCAACTATTAATATATTTATCTCTTTTGTTTACACGGAATGTATATCTATTGTACGTTTCTTGAGCGTCAAAATAGCCGATAGTAAATCGCTTCCTCGCCGACGGTGGGACAACAGCTTTATATTCATGTAATTCATGTATTGTATAGATCGATATCTTGTTCTGTCTGACTCATCAATGATCTTATTTTAACCAGTTTTTGTAACCATGTGTTTGTTTATTTATTTATTTTTATAGTATCTTTGTTATTACTTGGAATTATAAATAGTCATTACTAGATTAGTAGTGGTTGGTGAGATCAGTGTGATTGATTAGGTTAAACACTGATTATCAAGTTCTTATTTCAATATGCATGGTTAGCTAAGTGACGTCATTCTAAATCCAATATGGCGGCATCCCAAAGATGGCGGACTAGTTATTTTTTATGCATTCCCATTATATGGGTATTAAAATGAAAGTGCTTGCTGAGAATGTACGAAAACGTGTGTTTTTTTTATAAAAAAGAGTAGGCTGTGGTAATTAGTAGAGATGCCGCATATATTTGTTATAGCGAATAGGCGAATACCGGTTAATCGCCATTTCCTAAGGCGAATAGTCGACTAACTCGCCATTATTATTCGACAAAAAAAAGGAATTAAAAAAAAAATGTTATCAAATAATAATATCACGCGTGTCTTGAACTTACCAATCATTTATTTGTTAAGTACTGTACTTAATCAATTTTTTTTTCTAAGGCATACTTCAAAAAAACATGACTGATTTTTGGCTAACTTTTTATAAATGATAATACAAATAAAATGAATACTTTACTAAGTGTGTTTTGTTTTTAAGAAAAATAAATAATTATAAATAAGTTTGATTATTTTTTAACTCTGTAGTTTTTTTGTTGAATAGAAGTTTATTTTAGACAAATATTCGCCGAATGTCGAATAATACTAGATATTAGTGCCGATTCTCTTGTTCAATAACCAAACTAAAATGAGAGAATCGCTATCTTTTACTAAAAGGCAGTGCGAGAAAAGGACGGCTATAGCTATGATCTAAGTTAGAGATGTCAAACTAGTTTACGCCTTGCGCTTCACAGTGTTTTTAGTCGATATGTTTTTATGTGTACCCTTAATTTTTATGGTTCAACTAAATTTGACAGCTCTAATTTACGCCCATCTCTTTCTTGTTTTATTAGAGAGAAAAAGATAGCAATAGGTCTTAGAATATGAAAGGTTATAGACGCAACGTCATTGGACATTAAATGAAGCAGGATCGTTAAAATGTGTGAGTGACCTCGACGAACGTAACGATGACGTTTCGACTTCTCATTTTGTCTGTGTGAGCTTATTTCGCGTGTACAGATACAAGCCGGCTTCTCATACTGGTACTTCAGGTTGCTAACTTTTGACACTCTGTCTATTATAACCTTTTATAGTCTAAGCAATAGGTTAAATTAAGTTTAGTTTGTGCATAACAGAATCGGCACCATTATTCAGTATTCGAAGAATAACAACAAAAATGTCGAGTAATACCGAATAATAGCGAGTATTCGCGGCATCTCTAGTAATCAGCAATAATTTAGCTTTCTATCAGTGTGAGATTTTTTTTAATCATATCAGTACTTCCAGTGGTTACTTCATAGACAAACAATTTTAACTCTTAATATGCTTTTCGTGGTAGCGTGCAAGCATTTTGTGTTATTAATTGATTGGGCCTTCCAGTTTTGGGAACGGGCCAGCTTCGAATATTTTCGTTAACTGCAGTGCAGTAGAGGTTCACTATTATCCCAAATCTGTTCTCAATAACTCATATTCCGCAGACAAGTTAGAACCGAAGAATACCTTCATATAAAATGAAGTTTAAAAAATCTCGATAGAATTTGAATCTTCCATTTGGATCATCCAGAAAGATTGAGTTGGATAGGTACATCAATAACTACAAAAACTTTTTTACAAAAAAAAAAACAACAGACTTTCAAAAAAAATACACTAAAAATTAAAAAATGACTTTAATTTCGTAAGTCGGTGTTTATATTTTATTTCTTCGTTATTTGACACCGACTTCCGAAAATAAAGTTATTTTTAAATTTTTAGTGTATTTTATTTTTGGAAGTCGGTTGTTTTTTTTTGTAAAAAAGTTTTTTATTTTTCATTTTTAGTTGTTATACCCCAGAACTAAAATCCCCAATAACATGGAACGTAGAATTTAAACATAGTCGTAATTGGAGAACACCAACATGTCATCTAGGTATACCTACGTATTTTTCGTTTTTGTTCAGTTTTTCAAAAAGCGCTGAAGCAATTTCGATAAAATATAGGACCACCTCGGGAGTATATTCTATCGGATTAAAAAATCGGTCCTCAATTGACAGAGTATTCGGTGGACATACATAAAAAAAAAAACATAGTATAAGTACAGCCGAACATAAAACCTCCTTCTTTTTCGAAGTCGGTTAAAAATAGGGTAACAGACTTTTAAAAAAAAAATATTTGCTTCAACAGTTATTATCAAAATCTATTCGACACGTGCTTTTCCTTGATCACGTAACAATAAAAATGAGGACGATACAGTACGTTAAAATTTCGCGTGACCTCACATCTATGTATAAAATGTACCACTTTTTACCTAGAAGTGACGTAACAAGCCCCGCTCCTGAACTTTGATGTCTTTTATCTTTGTCATTTTTTATTGGTTTGGTAAAGCATAAAATACTTGTCCAATATTTTTTGATCACGTGAAGGAGTAAATAGAATTATTATACCGGCCTCATCTAGCTTAAACTGACAAAAAACATTGACGTGTAAAAGTGTTCCTTGTAACCTATTTACTGAATAAACATCATTTATCATTATTATTTTTGTAGCCGAGAATCATCCGTACTAAGGGCCGATTTCACCATTTTTTTTTTTTTTTTTTTTTTTTTTTTTTTTTTAAAACGTTGCCCCACACTAGGAATTACTCCTGTATCGTGGGTGCGTTCACAAACATTTAAACTCACATACACAAGACACCCAGACCCGGAACAACTATCTGTAGGCCATACAAATATTTGTTCCGTGCGGGGATCGAACCCGCGACACGCAGCGCAGCAGTCGAACGCTTAACCACTACGCCAACCGTGCCGTCGGAACATTCGCTCTGTAAACTAAGTTTTACTGAACTAAGCTTAGCGTTAAAAAATGAAATCCATAAAAAGATTATAGTGAGTTAACCTTAAGGCGTACATAGCCGCCAAGTGGCGCCCTCATTGAATAAAAAATCGTAGCAAAGCGTAGAGAAAATAAAGATTAAAAAATCCTATGTTGCGTTTGTTACAAAGAGCTTAAGGTGTTTTTACGTTGTTGAAACAGGACTCAAAGTGTTTTGTATCTGCTCGGGGGTGGAGGATAAATTCGAAAGAGTTACCTCGCCCCTGGGCACTCAAGGCAGGGAGGAACAGGGGTGGGTTTTAGTCAGTAAGAGTCTGACACGCCCTTCCGCTCCACACTAGAGCGGAAGAAGTCATAGGATGATTTCCCACACCCCAAAAAAAAAAAGTGTTTTGTATCCAAAGTGTTGTGTGTTGTGTGTGTGTTGTGTCAAAAACGGCCGTTTTTGGTACTTTTGCTTACTAAAAATACCTTATCCTATTTGTAACAAACGCAACATAGGATTCTTTAATCTTTATTTTCTATGCTAAGCTACGATTTTTTATTCAATGAGCGTGCCGCTTACGGGGAGGTAGGGCCTTAAAAGATAGACATAAATGTTGTCGCGGACTTTCTTTTAGAACTTTAAAAAGAGAACAATTCTGTCATACATAATTTTTGCGTAACTTTAACCGTTTACGAAGCGCACGCAATTGAATCTCGTTTTTGCCACATTTTTCATTGATGGTCCGCTCCTGTTGGTCGCAGCGGGATGTTATATAGCCTATAACCTTTCTCGATAAATGGACTATTCAACACAATAATTATTCTTCAATTCGATCCAATAGTTCCTGAGATTAGCGCGTTCAATCAATCAAACAAACAAACTTTTCAGCTTTGACAGCGGCTAACCGCGTGGCGTTTAGAATTGGTGAAATCGGCCCTATGTTGTTCTATGGCTCTATAATCTCAGTTAATACCGTACCCGCTCTGTAATCTCAGATCTATTCTCCAGATGTAACACAGTTATATCACCCGTTTATTACCACACTCCTACTAAACTTAAACATTTAGCAAAGCAGTCGACGGTATTATGGTTCGCATCTGGCCAGTCCTCCATTGTCGCGTGCATCAGGTCGATGGCCTAATAACCCCGGAGGTTATGAATTTCGGCACGGCAACCTTTTTGTATATTCAAATTGCTGAAGCTATATTGTCGATGGTTTTTGTGTTGGTATCATTTTTTCATTAGCTAAATTACTTGTTCGTAAAGTTAGTTTATTGGTAAATGGTGTGTAGGTACTTGACATACATACATATTTTTTTTGTAACCTAAATTAGACGTTTATTTAAAAAAGAAAAAAAAAAAGAATGCCCATGCGACGCGGCGACGGTAGAATATGGAGGAATTTAATGTCAAAACCGGCCAAGTGCGAGTCGGACTCTTGCACGAAGGATTCCGTATCATCACACTAATATTATAAAGGCGAAAGTTTGTGAGTGTGTATGTTTGTTACTTATTCACGCTCAAA
Organism: Polia nebulosa; assembly: GCA_951329385.1. Classification (NCBI taxonomy): domain Eukaryota; kingdom Metazoa; phylum Arthropoda; class Insecta; order Lepidoptera; family Noctuidae; genus Polia; species Polia nebulosa. Next base: position 31,871,343 of record OX589594.1, read on the forward strand.
TGGCTGGACTGATTCGGATGATTTTTGTATGTAGATAGCTTATACCCTGGATTAACACATAGGCTACTTTTTGTCCTCGTATACGCGGGTGAAACTGCGGGGCGCAGGTAGTCCTACTAATATTATAAATGTGAAAGTTTGTGAGTGTGTATGTTTGTTACTTATTCACGCTCAAACGGCTGGACCGATTTGGTTTGAAATTTGGTATGTAGATAGCTTATAGCCTGAATTAACATATAGGCTATCTTTTATTCCGGTCTAGGCGGGTAAAATCGCGGGGCGCAGCTAGTTATCTATAAAAACGACAAAAAAAATCATGTCTGTTGTATGGGAGCCCCTTAAATATTTATTTTATTCTGTTTTTTAGTATTTGTTGTTATAGCGGCTACAGAAATACATCATCTGTAAAAATTTCAACTGTGTAACTATCACGGTTCATGAGATACAGCCTGGTGACAGACGGACAGACAGACAGACCAAACGGACGGACAGCGGAGTCTTAGTAATAGGGTCCCGTTTTACCCTTTGGGTACGGAACCCTAAAAAGAACATCTATGTACCAATTACCCATGTTTGCATATAAATAAATTATTTAATTTGATAGTAGTTCGAGATCCAGTGCATTGAAACCCACTAATATTATAAATGCGTAAGTTTGGATGGATGCATGTTTGTTCCTCAATCACGCCAGAACGGCTGCAAGGATCTGCATGAAATTTGGCACAGAGATAGATTATAGTCTGGAATAGCACATAGGCTATATTAATATACTATGAAGGCTAATTTACTCACGCGGGTGAAGCCGCTGACAGAAGCTAGTAAACTATACGTATATGTATATTTTTGGGTTTTGAAACCTTTTTTTGTTTTGTTTCTGTATTCGTTACATTTGCATCTACTAAAGCATTTCATAACAAACATAATATGACCAATAAAAGCTTACTGATTTATAAAGTGAATGAGTAGCTCCAGTCATCTGTAGATTGATCTCGTGTTGCGAAAACTGGTTTTGGCTCCCGGATTGAACCATAAAAACATTGGTCGGTCTGTGTCTGGCAAATACTACCAAACCAAAGGATACATGCATTCTTGTATGGCAGCGTGTTTATACAGGGTGTAACGGAAAGGTGTGGTCATATTTTAAGAACTGCATCTGCCCATCGATATGAACATCTTTTTTCAAGAATATCCGAGGAAATACTAAAAAATTTTTTTTACCTTCCATAAAAATATTGGATCAGCTGATGATAACTTTGTATGGAAAGTCCGATTCTTTTTTGGGAATTTTTAATTTATTTCTCGAGAAAGTTGTTCATTTCCATGGGCAGAACCGGCTCTTAAAATATGATCACAATTTTCCGTGACACCTTGTTTGTATTGAACTTGCAACTGGAAGCGCCAGTCTCTTGATCCGTAGTTAAAATTTTATTTCAAATATAATTCACATAATTTTAAATAAAGAAATTTAACAATATTAGTTACTATTTTTATCCGACTGGCCTTCGATATGTATGTTTGTATGTCTATTTCGGCAAATGCGTTGTTCAATCAATTTTTCACTTGAGTAATGGTCAAATAAATAACTAGATAATAAGAAGGAGTTTAGACATTTCAGTGTAATTTAACAATAACATGGTTGCTTTTTTTTTAAATTGGTTGACTTTACGGATAAAAACACTCGCCTTAAGTGTTTCTTACCTAAACTTTCTGCATTTAGCTACTCTAGTTCTTCTACATTAGAATGTAGAAGAACTTTTTTACAAAAAATAGAATCGACTTCCAAAAAAAAAGTTCAAAATAACTTTAATTTTGGAAGTCGGTGTTTTTGGTTCTGTTTCTTCGTTTTTCGACACTGACTGATAAAAAAGTTCTTTTTATTTTTTACTTTTTACTTGTGGTTCCCCATTAAATTGTGTTAACAATACATAAACAAACGGTCGATGTAATCGCGAGTCATTTGCTGTTAGTTATTGAATAGTTCCACTGTCTATCTCCGAAGATCTTCATCAGTAATGTATTTTATACTAAAACCTGCCTTGTAAAATATGCATTTGAATAACGAAAACCCAATCTAAATCGGATCAGTAGTTTTCGAGAAAATCGCGGACAAACGAACACGGGTCGAATACAGAATCTCCTTTTTTGAAGTCTATTAAAAATGTAAAAGCACCTTTCAGAATCCTACTTCCTTGCAAAAAAACCTAGGAATATTCCACTTCATCCATCACACTCATCTCTCACTCAGAAGTCAGAACAGAAATGGTAAAAGAAATAGATTACCAGCGCAGAACAATTTGTTCAACGAGCCATGTTAAAATCTTAATGGAGTCAATGAGGCGAGACTAACGGGCTATTTAGAGATTTTACACTTCATCACTCGTTACTATTAATTGATTTATAAGTGCTTTTCTTGTTATCTACTATTTGTGGGGTTTTTTTGGGCATCATCTCATTGTTTTGGTATAAGATGGGATTTGTCATCAGTGTTAACTTGGGTCAGCTGAGGAGCTCGGCTAAAGTAATAATAACAGCCGCATGGGTCGATCCATCATGTTAAGTTACGCTTGCCGGGGTTGGTCCATGGATGGGTGACCATCTTTACATACCGAGACACCTCCGTGCCTCGGAAAGCACGTTAAGCCGTTGGTCTCGGCTGTCAATCATGGATCTCTGACAGTCGTTACGGTTCGTCAGAAGCCCGAAAGTCTGACAACCAGTCTTACCAATGGGTATCATATTACCCAGTAACTGGGTTGTGGGGGTCAGATAGGCAGTCGCTCCATGTAAAATTTTGGTATTCAGCTGCATCCGGTTAGACTGAAAGCCGACTTCAAGATGGTTGGGAAAAGGCTAGGAAGATTGAGGCAGATTGATTTATATCTGTAATATACTATACTATTATTGACATAACCTAATACGATAGAAAATAAACCCGCGCGTTGCATTTGTAAATACCCCCTTTGTGCCTAATGGCCTAGCTTTGTTCTGTCTCCCGCTTGATTAGGAGGGAAGTGAAAATTATGTTTTTCTTACTCCTCCGCTGTCTTTTCTGATTAATTTCGTTGCGGGCCCCAAGACAGTTTAATCGTTACTCTGGGACTCGTCGAGCTTCATTGCCTCGGCGTTTTTTTATGCTGGTCGCCACTGTTGATTCTGGCTTACAGAAATTACAGTGGTTTGGGAATAGTGTGGCGGACTTGTCCCATAATACGCGAATTATAAATATAGTTCACTGGCTATTCATTAAAACAATAGAACTCATTATTTCTAAAATAAAACATTCCATGAGTATTATGTCATTGTTTGGTTTTAAGGTAATTCATCATCATCAACCTTTGTTGGGCCGGTTTCAAAACTTACTTACATTAAACTTGCAACGAATATTCGGTTGTTATTCGGTATTCGGCCTATTCGGCTACTTTTATTATATTCGGCCGAATCTTTATATATAGGTTCGATTTGGCTTAATACCGAATACCTAAGTATAGTTTGTTGTAGCGGGATAATTGGTAATATTAAAGAAAATATTTTTTATTTTACAATTATATATTTTTCTTACAACCAATCATGGGGAACGTATTAGGCGCCACACACCAATATTCGGCTATACGGCCAGGAAGCTTTAGAATATTCGGTATTCGGCGTTCGGCCGAATATATTATTCGTTGTAAGTCTACTTTAAATCTATAACATGTTCATTCGTTTCTATTTATTCCAACGTGTAGGACTTCGCACATTTAGGGTTCCGTACCAAATGTATTTTTGACTATTTACTGTGAAAATTTGAAGACTAGCTCCAACCGTTTGGCTGTAAAACCTGTGTGACAGACGACGGACAGAAGGACAGACGGACACCTCAGTGACAGCAATAAGGCTCCATTTGGACCCTTCGGGTACGGAACCCTAAAAATAACTATGTGATTAGTTTGATCACTGATTAGCTGGTCCTTAATTCAACATTTTCTACGCGGAAGAAGGGTAGATGTGACTAATCAATTGAAGGAGGTTTTGTATGAATTTGATGGATGAGAGTTAGTGAGTTTTATAAATAAGGCTTAAATAAGATACCAATTAAAAGCGAAAATTAAAAAAAAAACACAAAAGAGCTGATGACCTTGAAACGGCTGAACAGCTTTCAAATAAAAAAATACCGCTTTCAAATCGGTTCACCCGTTTAAGAGATACGGTGCCACAGACAGACACACACAACGTTTAAACTATCGCCTCTCTTTTTGCGGCGTCGGGTGTTAAAAAACTATAACACCCATCTTTTTGCGTCGGGGGTTAAAAATATACCAATGTCAATGGGACTTCTTACATAATGCATGATAAACTAAGTTGAAGTAATAAAATTCCGGTTTGTTATAACTTGAAGTATTGACAGGTGACCACGCCCGTTCATGTCTTAAATTATTTATTTATGTATCTATTAAAGTATAATCGCCCCATAAATGAGTTTGTTAATGACTGCTAGCTTCCCACGCCAGCTGATCATTCAAATAACATAAATCAGGTGTTGCAAGTGACTATAATAAACACTATTACTTTCATGGTGATGACATAGCTACTTCATGGATTGTCTAATGTTGGAAGTCAGGTGGTCCCTGAACTTCAGAAGAGCCTCTTATAATCAACGATAGGCTACATCCTATAAAAATATAGATGTTCTATTTCACGAAGGCGGATTTTTTATTTTATTTTTTTATTGTTGATAGGTTGATAGGCACGCGTTTGACCACTATCTCACCTGATGGTAAGCGATGATGTGGTCGAAGATGGAACACGTTTGCCTAGAAGTAACCTATTCACTCTTGACTTAAAGACTCCCAGGTTGTAGCTATCAGGAAACAGACTCCGGTAGGGAATTCCACTCCCTAGCTGTGTGTGTGTAGCTGTGTGTGCTAGATTCACGGGCACATTGTTACTGTGTGCGTAAGCTATTTTCTACGACATCGAGCGCACCACACACACACCTGCACATCACACATCCAAGATAAATCCGCCTTCGGGAAATAGAATATCTATACCTACCTATATCCTTTCCTAACCTGTGAAGTAACTAGTCTCGAAGGTGAGAAACAGAAGCTCTTACCGTGTATTCTTGATCGAAGCTCTTACCTATGCTAAAAACTGTGTAAGCTGACTCAGATGTATGAAATCAAAATAACCAAAAATAAATTTTCGTTACTTATCACAACACATTGACTGACAACCTTTGACTTCTTCAATTTTGATAACCAAACTAACTCCGTAGCATAATCTTCTTGGTTTTTACCTTCCACTGCAGGGATGCAAGCCTCCTCTCGTGAGAGGAAGAACGCTGTAGCCGTAACCCATTTTTTTTTTGCCACGGACTCAATGCGGGCCAACTGTTGAACCATTCAAACTCAAAATGAAAACATTTATTTCAAATAAACCATTTACAGGCACTTTTGAATTGTCGGTCCGTCAGAAAGATGAAGCTTGCACATTCAGCGTAGATCTCTATGGAGAAGAACGTGCAAGAAACTCCATGGCCACGCATTTAAACCATGTTATGTATTACAAAAAATCTGGTTACATTTTTGCTTCTATTATGTGAGAAAAAAATTATTCTTTATTCTAAACTTGTTCTCTCTTGTCCCCAGGTTTCAACATAACAAAATTTACACATACATCGGCGAGGTGCTAGTCTCAGTCAACCCTTACAAGAACCTGGACATCTACAGCATGCAGCACATGGCGCAATACAGAGGCAGAGAGATGTTTGAAGTCAGTCCACACGTTTATGCTGTAGCAGACGCCTGTCAGAGAGTGCTTAGGCAACAGGTTAGGATACCAAGGAATATTTAGTTATGCTGCTCTCAAAACAGATTAGGATGCCATTTGCCCATTGCCACTTCTCAGATGGCATCCTGTGTTGTCATCTGACATTATGCTGAGCTGAGGCCCTTTTGGCATTATTAATCGTTCTGTTTTTTATTATTTTAAGGTGTAATTATTACCATTTTTTGCTGTAATGCCAATAAACGCATTTTTAACCAACTTCAAAAAAAGGAGGTTATCAATTCGGATGTTTGTATTTTTTTTTAATGTATTTTCGGGCATAACTCCGTCATATATAGACAGATTTGCAAAATTATATTTTTTGTGCGAAAGGGGTTTATTCTGAAATGGTCCCATTTAAATTTCATACAGATCTGATGATGAGTTTCGCAGACAGACAACGGAACTCTTCAAAAATTGACAGCAAATCAATCGCGATTACTGCGATCTAATGTCTATGTATTGTTAACACAATTTAATGTGGAACCACAACTAAAAGGTGAAAAATAAAAAACTTTTTTACAAAAAAAAATAGAACCGACTTCCAAAAAAAGTGCAAAATAACTGTAATTTCGGAAGTCGGTGTCAAAAAACGAAGACATAAAACCAGAAACTAGACTTGAAAATGACCAGAACTTCTCAATTTAGTCATAAAAAAAACGTTCAAATGTGAGTTTGACTCCTATTCGAATGGTTCCGTACGATTTTTATTATTTGTTGTTATATCTGCAATAAAATACACACACTGTGAAAATTTCAACTATATAACGGTTCATGAGAGATAGCCCGCTGAGAGACGGACGGACGTATAGACAGCTGAGCCTCTATAATAGGGTTCTGTTGGTTAACCTTCGGTGACGGAACCTTAACAGCAGTAAACTGGCAAATGACATTCCGTACAATTTGCAGTTTACTAATATACCATAAACTAGCAAAATGGTGCCTTAACACCTGCGGAATGTGGCTATTACATCCCCATAGGTACTTAGCTTTGATGGAGTAACCATAAGAGGCAGTCTTGGATCTTTCTTAGAGATCGTAAAAATGTTTTACTGCACTTTGCAAGACCACCCAGGGCAAGCAAGTTATTTTGCTACGCTTTTTGACATAAGTGTTAACCACTTGCGTGTCTGGCGGACAGCGCATGGGCCGTAAACAATTTAAAATCTATTGTGTCTGCTAACTAGACGCGCGATAGGTTAATAGCAGAAGCACTAATTGAGACCGTTTACGTAATTATATTACGAGACAGCAGCTCGTGGCTAAAGTAATAATAGCCACACGGGTCGATCCATCAGGTTAAGCTACGCTTGCCGGGGTTGGTCCATGAATGGGTGACCATCTTTACATACCGAGACTCCTCCTTGCCTCGGAAAGCACGCTAAACCGTTGGACCCGGCTGTCAATCGTGGATCTTTGACAGTCGTTACAGGTCGTTAGAAGTCCGAAAGTCTGACAACCAGTCTTACCAAGGGGTAATCGTATTACCCAGTAACTGGGTTTTGGAGGTCAGATAGGCCGTCGCTCCATGTAAAATACTGGTATTCAGCTGCATCCGGTTAGACTGGAAGCCGATCCCAAGATAGTTGCGAAAAGGCTAGGCAGATTGATTTTGACGTAATTATATTACGCCAGGACAGTAGTTTTGTTTTAGATTTTATTCAGGAATGTCAAAACAAAACTTAGTTTTTCTCACGGTCTCTTATACTTTTTCTACGTGATATAATGATCAGCTATTAATTAGTGTGCGTGCGTGCGTGCGTGTGTGTGTGTGTGTGTGTGTGTGTGTGTGTGTGTGTGTGTTGTGTGTGTGTGTGTGTGTTGTGTGTGTGTTAATGTGCGTTTTGTAATCTGTGCAAAATAAATAATTTTTATTTCTTTTTCTTTCTTTCTATTGTACTCACTCCGTGGGTCTTTAGGTATCTACGACATCGAAGGAAAATTGATGTATTTGCCTGATAGTCTTGTCTTTTTGCTGCATTTGCAATACTAGAGCCAAAATTACGTCATAAAATTAAAAACCTGCCAAGTACGTGTCGGAATTCGCACATTTAGGGTTCTGTACCAATTTTAGACTATTTGTATGGCTTTGGGTCAACAAGATGCTTATACTGTGATAATTTGAAGACTGTAGCTCCAACCGTTTGCCTGTAAAACCTGCGTGACAGACGACGGACAGACAGACGGATAGATGGACACGTGAGTGACAGCAATAGGGCTCCGTTTGGACCCTTCGGGTACGGAACCCTAAAACAAGGCCATGTATGTAATAGAGATGATGTAGACCATTCTCATAACATAATGCCTTTGTTGCGTTGTACTAACCCGGGTAGTAAGCATGTACTATACTTTGCTGTGTTGTACTAACTCGGGCAGTAAGCATGGTACTATACTTTGTTGCGTTGTACTAACCCGGGTAGTAAGCATGTACTATACTTTGCTGTGTTGTACTAACTCGGGTAGTAAGCATGGTACTATACTTTGTTGCGTTGTACTAACCCGGGTAGTAAGCATGTACTATACTTTGTTGCGTTGTACTGTCCCGGGTAGTAAGCATGTACTATAGTTTGCCGACATGCATACGATTGAATCATTCATGACAACAGTATCATCCTCAGACTTTTTAACAGACTTCGAAAAAAGGAGGAAGTTCTATGTTCGACTGTATGTATATTTTTTTTTATCTGAAAGAGAGGTGGAGGCTCCAGAGGTGGTCCCCTATAAATTTTATCGATATTGCTTCAGCGCTTTTTTAAAAAAATCAACAAAAACTAAATATGTATACATAGATGACGTTTTGGTTTCCTCCAATTACGAGTATGTTTAAATTCCATGTTCCATGTTATTGGGGTTATCGATTCGGGCGTGATGTTAATATTAATTTTAGTTCTGGTGTAAAACAACTAAAAAGTGAAAAATAAAAAACCTTTTTACAAAATTACAATCGACTTCCAAAAAAGAAATTACACCACCAACAAATTGAAAAATAACAATTTCGGAAGTCATTGTTGCGGATTCTGTTGTGCACAAGCTAAACTTAATTTGGGCTATTCCTATCTTTTTCTCTCTATTAAAACAAGAAAGAGACGGAAGTAAATTAGAGCTGTCAAATTTAGTTGAACCAATATTACCATACATATTTAATATAATAATAATATAATAGCCCTAACCACCGGTAGCTTGGACCCTGCTCCCGATACCGGTGGACTACTATTTTTATATTTTTAAATGTTTTTTTATATGTTTTCTTTTAAAAATATTTAAAAATGTAAATAATATGTGTAAAAATAAATATACGAAATAATAATAATAAAAGCTTTTTATTGATTCCTTACAATTATATACAATCATTTCATACATTATTAATAAAAAATAAAAAATATAAAGTGCAATTTGATTCAATTTCAACAAAATCATTAACAATTATTGTTTACCTAATATTAAAATTATCACAGTTAAAAAATAGTTTCATCTAAACAGGTTAATTTTCTACATTCTATAAATTATTGTTTATCTAAAACTAATTATCACAGTTAAAAATAATTACAATAAATAAATTAATTTTAAACTTCATTCCAATCAAAATTTGAATAAATATTAGTTTTTGTGAGAAGAAAAAATGTCAGAAATAAATAACTGTAAAATGAAATAAATTATACATTGCAATTATTGAAATTATTATCAATCATTATTGTTAGTTTATAAATTCATAATAGTTAGTTTTTTTTTTTTTTTTTTTGAGAATTTTATTTGCTTTACTTATCTAGGATTATTGTAAGGACCGCCTAGTGCGGTAAAAGCCTCCTCCATCTGTCTCCATCTTTTTCTATCTCTAGCTAGTCTGCTCCATGTTTTTCCTATCAAGCCTGATATGTCGTCACTCCATCTCTTGTTGGGTCTACCACGACTTCTCTTTTTGTTGATAGGATACCAGTTTGTTATGGTTTTGGTCCATCTGTCATCGCTTACTCTTTGTAAGTGTCCAGCCCATTTCCATTTCAGTGTAAGTGTTTGCTTGATTACGTCGATAGCCTTGGTTTCTTGTCGTATTGAGCTGTTTCTGACTCTATCTCTTAGTTTGTGGCCCATATAGCTTCTCTCTATTGCTCTCTGGCAAACTCTTAATTTTTCTAGAGATCTTCTTGTTAGAGGCCATGTTTGACAGGCATATGTCAAACACGGCATCAAGCAGCTCTCCATAGTATTGTCTTTAAGTTGGTAGGAAGTGTACTCTTGAAGATTTCTTTCATAGCCCAGTACTTACTCATGTGTTCTTTACTCTTCTATCTATTTCCAACTTTGTGCAGTCTTTGGTTGAAATTAGTTATACAAATTTAGGGTACACGTAAAAACATGTCGACTAAAAACACGGTAAAGTACAAGGTGTAAACTAATTTGACATCTCTAACTTAGTTCATAGCTATAGCCGTCCTTTTCTCGCACTGCCGTTTAGTAAAAGATAGCGATTCTCTAATTTTAGTTTAGATATTTAACAAGAGAATCGGCACCAGTGTCAATTAACGAAGAAATAAAATACAAACACCGACTGCCGAAATTAAAGTTATTTTTCAATTTGTAGTGTATTTTTCGGAAGTCGGTTGTAATTTTGTAAAAAGGTTTTTTATAATGTCCCCACTGCTAGAGCACAGGCCTCCTCTCTGTGAGAGGATGTGGACCGTAATCCACCACGCGGGCCCAATGTGGATTGGTGGATGTCATGTCTTTTGGTTCTAAGATATGCCGATTTCCTCACGATGTTTTTTCTTTTTTTTTTTTCATTGCCCCACACTAGGAATTACTCCTGTATCGTGGGTGCGTTCACAAACATGTATACTCACATACACAAGACACCCAGACCCGGAACAACTATTTGCAGATCATACAAATATTTGTTCCGTACGGGAATCGAACCCGCGACACGCATCGCAGCAGCCGAACGCTCAACCACTGCGCCAACCGTGTCGTCAAAGCAGTCGACGTGTCGTCGTCGTTTTTGAAAGCAGTGGTGATGAAATGATTTACACAAAGCAAAGTGACTGCACGGTTGGCGCAGTGGTTGAGCGTTCGTCTGCTGCGCTGCGTGTCGCGGGTTCGATCCCCGCACAGAACAAATATTTGTATGGCCTACAGATAGTTCTTCCGGGTCTGTGTGTCTTGTGTATGTGAGTTTACATGTTTGTGAATACACCCACAATACAGGAATAATTCCTAGTGTGGGGCAACGTGTGCCTGCCTGGGTTTGAACTCACGACCTACAACTTGTAAGCCGCGGCCGTTACCACTGGGCCACCAGTGCTCAACAGTGTAGGATGGACAAATAGATGTAGGTATTGACGATAATTGCGATCTGAAAACTTAGGCAGAAGGGTCAAGAGTAGGGTTGCCAACCTAGTAGGGTTTTCTTTAAAAGAAATAGAGTATTTCTGATTTCTGAGAGGGTAAATAAAGAGTACCAACTTATAAAAAAGAGTGCTCTACATTAAATTTAATTTTTTCATCAGTTTTAAAAGAATTTTATGAAATTTGTCCACTTCAATAAAGCCTTTGCAAGCCTCCGCTGTCCGTCCGTCCGTTTGTCTGTCAGCGAGTTGTATCTCATGATCCGTAATAGGTAGACAGTTGAAATTTTCACAGAATGTGTATTTCTGTTGCCGCTATAACAACAAATAATAAAAATCGAACGGAACCCTTCGTGTGCGAGTTAAACTTACACTTAACCGGTTTTTCTGCATTATTTTAAATAATTTTCCTGGAGTTCTTTTTAAAATTGGTACTCCAGAATATAAAGTCACGGGGTCTCATCTCGAACAAAGAAAATTTAGTTCAAATAAATCTAGATAGATGGCGTAATCTGCATCGTTTTCCTATTGAAGTTTAAGTAATATTAATATTTTACAAATAAATATGGTAGAAACTGTATTTTCTTATTTAATAAACTGCCCTAAGCATAAAATTGTGGAATAATGGGCTTGTAATTTAAATTTAGACGATTATTGTAACGAATCCTTAGACATCTATAGTTATTGTACCAATAGATGGTGCTGTTTGAAGTTTTAGAGTTTATCCTTTCGCCTCTTTAAAATTTTAATAGTGACACATTTTGATACAGTAAATCTGCTATAAAGTGCCAAAAATACTATAAAATAATTCCTCAATGTGTGAGAAAATATTGGTAAGACTTTATGTAAATTCATTCAACTTGCAAGTCGTCGCTGCTAACACCATCTAGCGAGGTGTAGAGGACGGGCCCGAACGAAGAACAAAAGTTACTTGTGCCAGAAAAAAACCCGTAGTTACGGCGCGGCGGTACCGTTTCTTTGTATGGGATGAGACATCTGTACGCTAGTATTATATTATCTGTGATAAAGTCCATTTGTGTACCTTTAATTATTTTTTGTGGATTAAGCTTTCAGTCTATTTTCTTAAATGATTAAATTATGACTGGCATGACTGGTATTATTACCTATAGTAAACATTGCGTAAAAAGAGTATTTTAGCGTACTTTATTAGTATTACAGATATAGATTACGCCTACGTGACTACAAAACTCTATATTAGAGTACGGTTGGCAACCCTAGTCAAGAGGCTTCTTCAATAAACCCTGCTTTGGCCTAATACGGGATGAAGATAATAATGATAGCATACGTTTGGTTTCAGGGCAAAGACACGTGTGTACTAATATCTGGAGAGTCGGGTTCAGGCAAGACCGAGGCGTCCAAGTTCATAATGAAGTACATAGCAGCGAACACAACACAAGTCCACAGGGATTATATTGATAGGTAAGTCAACTACGTTACGTATTTTGGAGGGTGGGAAATCATCCTATGACTCTCCCGCTCTGGGTGGAGCGGGAGGGTGTGTCAGACTTTTGCTGACTAAAACCCACCCTTGTTGAGACCTGGATTTACGGACCCGTTTTATAAGGAAGTACTTGGGTGCTGGCTCTTGCAAAAGTTATCACAGCCGCACGGGTGTATCCATCGGGATATACAATCGTCAGAAGCCCGAAAGTCTGACAACCAGTCTTACCAAGGGGTATCGTATTACTCAGCAACTGGGTTTTGGAGGTCAGATAGGCAGTCGCTCCATGTAAAATACTGGTATTCAGCTGCATCCTTTTAGACTGGAAGCCGACCCCAAGATAGTTGGGAAAAGGTTAGGCAGATTGATTGTTTTGGGTTGTGTGAAAGATGATGGGGTTGGAAAGAGGGTGACTACTGAAATGACCATCCATACAGGAGTTCGGAGGGAGTAGAAATGTTGCGCCGACCCTAAAAAATCCTACTAATACTTATTATAAATGCGAAAGTTTGTATGTTTGTGTTTCAATCACGCATAAACGGCTTAAGGGATTTCAATGAAATTTTGCACATAGATAGATTATAACCTGGATTACAACGTAGGCTACTTTGTACCATGCGGGCGAAGCCGCTGGCAGAAGCTAATTTAGAATAAGGGCAAGTGTATGATGATACAAATTGAGGTGGACTTAAAAGATGGTGATTGAATTGTGTGATAAGCTTCGAAGGGTTTAATATTGAGATGAATGGAAGAACACGAGAAGCAGGAGGATGAAGATGGTTTAGTGACAATAATCCAAGGGCATCATCGGCCCTCGAGCCAAGGGGATCATTGGCAATGATAGGCTCGTCGAATCGAAGCTCCAAAGTCTTGAACATAGACGTCGAGCTGCTAGCCTGTAGGTTTTCTATCGGTTACATTTTGTGGAGTGTGCGACGGAATTGCATAATTTGATTCCGCCAAGCACGTTCCATCATCGGACCATAAGATGTACGGCGATGTGCCACCGGTACGTGGTGAACATCCCATCCACACGCACAAAACGTTTTGAGAACACATTATTGTGCGTACAGCTAGGGAGTGGAATTTCTTGCAGGAGTCTGTGTTTGTTGATAGCTACAACCTGGGAATCTTTAAATCAAGAGTGAATAGGTTACTTCTAGGCAATCGTGCTCCATCTTCGACCACATCACCGCTTATCATCAGGTGAAATAGTGGTCAGACGCGTGCCTATAAACAAAAAAAAAATAATTCGAACCATTTCTTCCAGGGTAAAAAACGTGCTAATCCAGTCAAATTCTATACTAGAAACCTTCGGCAACGCTAAGACGAATCGGAACGGCAACTCGTCCCGTTTCGGAAAGTACATGGACATACATTTTGACTACAAAGGCGATCCCGTCGGGGGTCACATCAGCAACTATCTCCTGGAGAAGAGCAGAGTGGTCTCCTTGCAACCGGGGGAGAGGAACTTCCACGCGTTTTATCAGGTAAAACTGACTGATGCCTATTTCTAGCTTTAGTTTTCTTAAGTTTTCCGGAAGAAGCAGCGTCGTAAGGTTTCTCACAAGGTAGACCGATGAGGTTATCACCAGAGGACCAGGCGTTTGGCCACCTTACATTCGTAAGAAGAACAGGGCCGGTCAATCGACGCTTGAGGGAAGGCATATGTCCAGCTGTGGTCGACCTTCGGTTGAAATGATGATATGATGATTTTGTTTTCTTAAGATCAAACCTGCATTTTCAGTATCTCTAGTTCTTTCTATGACTTACTCTTTTGCTTGCGACTCTTGCTTGACTCCAATAAATTAAATTCCAATTCTGAGTGTCAGAAATGGATAGTTATAGGAAAGTAAGTGCGTGAGTGCTTAGGAAGTGACCGTGTATATTTTCCGTTTTTTTTTTCGGGGAGAACATGGTGGACATCCCACCCACACACACAAAACGTTTCGGGAACACATTCATTGTGCGTACAGCTAAGGAGTGGAATTCCCTGCCGAAGTCTGTGTTTCCTGATTCCTACAACTTTGGGGTCTTTAAGACAAGAGTGAATAGGTTACTTCTAGACTATCTATCAGGTGAGATAGTGGTCAAGCTCGAGCCTAACGAAGTTAAAAAAAAAACAGTAACGAACACCATGTGGGCGTAAGGTTGCGTCATCGTCACAGCAGCCATTGGACAAAAATAAAAAACAATCTTTGAACTAGATCGACACGATAGGCCTCGATGGCTCGTCGCGGATAAGTTCGTAACAGAGTTACCGCGCCCCTGGGCACTTAGGGGCGCGGTAACTCTGTTACGAATTTCCACACAGGGGTGGGTTTTAGTCAGTAAAAGTCTAAAAGTCTGACACGCCCTCCCGCTCCACCCAGAGCGGCAGAAGTCCTAGGATGATTTCCCAACCTCAAAGAAAAAAAATGGCCTCGACGGCTCAGCCGGCCAGACACGAGAGGGGTTGAATGATGGAGGCGTTGTATCGACACGTTAGGTATCGAGGCCGCTGCCTTCCCGACGCCTTCCGCTGCCATCCCGCTCAGCGGTCTCCTGGACCATCATTACTTACAGTAGGAGGCAGCTTCCCACCAGTTGTCTGTATCCGCCAGCATAGCCCTCACTACTTTCCTATAGGAAGAAAGAATGAAAAAAGTATTTATTTGCCACAAATTAACGACATACAACAATATGATTTTGCTTAAACTTAACCCTTATCGATAGTGTTAGTAGTTCTTATATTATGTTAGTGTATGTATACAATTTTGACAAAAAAAAAATGTGAGTATAAATAAATAAATATAGGAATATCTTTCTAGTCCACACAATATAGGTACACAGGTATTAGTCTACACCACAGATAATATAATACTAGCGTACAGATGCCTCATCCCATACAAAGAAAGTACCGCCGTAACTACGGGTTTTCGTCAAGCACAAGTTTCTTTTGATCTTCGTTTGGGCCCGTCCTCTACACCTCGCTAGATGGTGTTAGCAGCGACGGCTTGCAAGCTGGATGAATTTACTTAAAAGTCTTACCTATATTTTCTCAGACATTGAGGAATTATTTTATAGTAATTTTGGCACTTCATATCAGTTTTACTGTATCAAAATGTGACACTTTTAAATTTTAAAGAGGCGAATGGATAAACTCTAAAACTTCAAACAGCGCCATCTATTGGTGCAAGAAAATAGATTTCTAAGGATTCGTTGCAATAATCGTCTAAATTTGAATTACAAGCCAATTATTTCACAATTTTATACTTAGGGCAGTTTATTAAATAAAAAAGTACAGTTTTTACCATATTTATTTTCAAAATATTAATATTACTTAAACTTCAATAAGAAATCGATGCATATTACGCCATCTATTGAGATTTATTTGAAGTAAATTTTCTTTGTTAGAGATGAGACCCCGTGTCTACAACTAATATTATAAAGAGGACAGATTTGTATTTTTGTATGTAACGAATAAACTTAAAAAACTACTGGACCGATTTCCAGTTTTTTCACCAATACAAAGCTAGATTATCAGCGAGTAACATAGGCTACTTTTTATCCCGGGAAAAGTTACAGTTCCCACGGGATAGGTCACGGGAGCGAAGCCGCGAACAATAATAAATAAAAACTATTATATCATCAGTTTGCCGATGACTCTTCGATGAAGTCACACATTTAGACTCTTGTCTAGCGATAATTGTGTTTCCTATGAATTTAACAATAGTTTCCTATGAAATACTAAAATAATGATTTCAATCATATTTTTGTTTATTGGTCGTGTATTGAATCATAGGCGAAATATTGAATTTACGACAGTGAGCTTACTGAAAACGAACTCTCTATTATTGTGTCAACTAACTTCTGTCAGCGGTTTCGCCCGCGTATTATAATGGATTTTCATTACCCTAAGTTACTCCTTATATAGTCATCTACCTGCCAGTAAAATCTTATCAGAATAGGTCCAGCCGTTACGAAGATTACCCGGAACAAACAGACAGACAGACAAAAAATAAAATAATCTGATTTTTAGGCATAGGTATTGTGCAAATAACTGTATGAGCTTAAAAAAAACTATTATTTTGACATATCAAACAGACACTTTATTTTATTTATTGGTATTGATAACATCATTGTAACTGCTCAAAACACATTAATTGTGCGTATAACAACTAAGGAATGGAATCTCCTGCCAGAGTCTGTGTTTCCTGATAGCTACAATCAGCACGCGTAGCATGACCACCATAGAAACAGGTTTTGTCGACGGAAGAATAGACAAAATGACAGATTGTAGAAAGATTTCTACCGTTCTAAGCATGCGATGTTAAAACTGAAGAGAAGAAATGTTTCTATTCTTCAGTCGACAAAAGTCTACAATGTAAAGCATGATGCTCGGGCAGAAAAGATGTCAAGTTAGATAAAAAGAACTTTGTCTATTCTTAGTAGAATAGAGATAGAATTTGTCATGCTACACCTGCTGGGAGTGTTTAAGTCAAGAGTGAATAGGTAACTTCTAGGGAAGCGTGCTCCATCGTCGATCACATCATCGCTTGTTTACCATCTGATGAGATAGTGATCAAACCTGATCTTACCAATGATAAAAAACCGGCCAAGTGCGAGTCGGACTCACTCACAAAGGGTGCCGTACCATTATCTATAAAAACTGCAAAAAAATCACGTTTTTGTATGGGTTAAATATTTATTTTATTCTGTTTTTTAACCGACTTCCAAAAAGAGGAGGTTCTCAATTCGTCTGTATGTTTTTTTTTTTTTTTTTGTATGTATGTTACCCGATTTCTCCGTCAGTTCTGAACCAATTTTCAAAATTCTTTTCATCTGAAAGAATATACTCCCGAGGTGGTCCCATATAAATTTTATCGAAATTGCTTCCGCGCTTTTTGAGAAACTGAACAAAAACGGAAAATACGTGTACCTCGATGACGTTTTGGTGTTCTCCAAATGTTTAAATTCCACGTTCCATTATATTGGGGTTTTTAGTTCTGGGGTATAACAACTAAAAAGTGAAAAATAAAAAACTTTTTTACAAAAAAAACAACCACTTCCAAAAAAAAATACACTAAAAATTTATAAATAACTTTAATTTCGGAAGTCGGTTTCAAATAACGAAGAAGTAAAGATACAAACACCGACTTCCGAAATTAAAGTTATTTATAAATTTTTAGTGTATTTTTTTTTTGGGAGTTGGTTGTTCTTTTTTTAATATTTGTTGTTATAGCGGCAACAGAAATACATCATCTGTGAAAATTTCAAATATATAACTATCACGGTTCATGAGATACAGCCTGGTGACAGACGGACAGACAGATGGACAGCGGAGTCTTATTAATAGGGTCACGTTTTACCCTTTAGGTACGGAACACTAAAAAAGTTAAAAACGAGTGTAAAAAAGACAGACCAAAGTCGAAAGCCACAAATTCTCCCTATTATTTGGATCATTTTTTTCTACTAGACCATACCTGGGAATCCACTGGTTCTGGAGATATTGAAGGTCAATGTCGCAATTTTTTTTAAAACTTTTTTACGAAAATGCATTCCAATTGTTATTACTAAACTTTTTTCCTAACAAACATTACCTGAATTTTCAATTTTTTTTTTCGAAATTACGCATTTGCAGTTACAAAAACGTAATGAATATCAAACGTATCTAACAAGTACGAGGTGCATTCAATAAGTACCTAGCCTCATCGCCAGAGGGCGCTGTAGTTTCAAAAGAGTTTTACCACAGTGTAGCACATTCTTTTTTAATTCTTTTTTCAAATTTTCATTCCAATCCCTTCATTTGTTTTAATTTGACAACTTATGGAAGCGAACGTGTCGATCGGTTTTACAAAAATGGAAAAAGAGCAATATCGTTCGGTGATTCGATTCCTATTTTTGGAAGGGAATACGCGCATCGAAATCAAAGAGCGCTTGGATGCTGTGTACGGTGACTCTTCTCCATCGATGGCCACCGTCAAGAATTGGTTCAACGAGTTTGCACGTGGCCGTACGTCGGTTTTTGATGAACCACGTCCAGGTGCACCGAAAACAGCTGCTACGGAGGAAAACATTAAAAAAATCCATGATCTCGTATTGGCAGATCGCCGATTGAAGGTTCGGGAGCTAGCTGAGACTGTAGGCATTTCAGAAGGAACAGTGCATCATATTCTTCACGAGGAACTCGGCATGAGAAAGCTGTCGGCGCGATGGGTGCCGCGTTTACTCACACCAGAAAACAAGCGCAACCGTGAGACCACATCGGAGACGTGTTTGGCGCTGTTTAAGCGGAATCCAGCGGAGTTTTTGCGTCGTTTTGTGACCGTCGATGAAACCTGGATCCACTGGTACACACCAGAGACCAAGGAGCAATCAAAACAATGGATCCAGACCGGGGAACGTGCTCCAAAGAAGGCGAAAACTGTAAAATCGGCCGGAAAAGTTATGGCCACCGTTTTCTGGGATTCACAAGGTGTGATCTACATCGATTACCTCGAGAAGGGTAAAACAATTACAGGGCTTTACTATGCCGATTTATTGGGCCGATTCGACGCCGAATTAAAGAAAAAACGACCCCATCTGGCGAAGAAAAAAGTGCTGTTTCACCACGACAACGCACCGGTTCACACGTCTGCCGTTGCCATGGCCAAATTGGTCGAATTACGCTACGAATTGCTATCTGCCATCCACCGTATTCTCCAGATTTGGCCCCTTGTGACTTCTTTCTGTTTCCTAATCTGAAAAAATCACTCGCCGGGAATAGATATGGATCGAATGAGGAGGTTATCGCCGCCACGGAGGCCTATTTTGCAGAGATTGACAAAAACTATTTTTCGGACGGGTTAAAAAAGTTGGAGCATCGCTGGGCTAAGTGTATCGAACTAAAAGGAGACTATGTTGAAAAATAAATTGCCACTTTTCCAAAATTTTCGTTTACTTTTTGTAGGCTAAGTATTTATTGAATGACCCTCGTACCTACGTGGCTTAGAGTGATGGGGCAGGGCTTAACTCCACTTGCCTGGGTTTACGTTACATTGCGCGCAATAAAAAATAGTATGTTTTTTTCATACCTAAAAATAAAAGTCATTTCACAGCAATAATTTTTGCGCAAAACTACTTTGTTAGACGTACAGTATGCGTAGTTAACGGCTCTGTGATGTGTCTTTTTACACACTGTATGTAGTACTCATTTGGAAAGTGCGTAATACAACAAATTTTGTTTTAGAAGACCTAACAGAAGTGACATAATAGTCCATAACATTGGTCGTATTGTTATTTAGCAAACAAGATGTTAGTACACGCATCTATTGTCAAACAGTCGATGTTATAACTGTTGTCATGGATGATCGTAGCTTGTTTACTTTACGTTCATCTATCTGACATAATGCGTATGCTTTGTCCTAAATACTCCTATTGAAAATGATAACTGTTGCAGATTTCATATGCATAGTTTTCGGAATCAATCAATCTGCCTAGCTTTTTCCCAACTATCTTGGGGTCGGCTTCCAGTATAGCCGGATGCAGCTGAATACCAGTGTTTTACATGGAGTGACTGCCGATCTGACCTCCACAACCTTGTTACTGGGTAATACGATACCCTATGGTAAGACTGGTTGTCAGACTTTCGGGCTTCTGACGACCCGTAACGACTGTCAAAGATCCACGATTGACAGCCGGGACCAACGGCTTAACGTGCGTTCCGAGGCACGGAGGAGTCTCGGTATGTAAAGATGGTCACCCATCCATGGACCAACCCCGTCAAGCGTAGCTTAACCTGATGGATCGACCCGGGCGGCTGTTATTACTTTAGCGACGAGCGTGTTTTCGGAATGATTGTGCTAAATATTATATACACACTCATTTTAGCAGGTATGCTTAGGCTCGATGTCATAGTGGGACAGACTTGTTCCCGGGTTAAAATTCTTACTACAGAAAGAAAAGAAAAAGAAAGAAAAATTATGTATTACAGGTTATTTTAATAACTTAGTTAGGGGGACAGTGCATCACCCACCTGATTGGAGACAATAGTACGAAACCACCATCACTGTAATTGATTGTACTAAAATCCCTGTTAAAAAAAAAAAAAACTTAAATAAAATAAAAAAATCTGAATGTGCTGCTACTGAAACTGCTACTAAAAAAGTCTGATGCAAAAAGCACTGCTCGATCTGGGAATTAAAATCAGGACCCTTGATCTGATAGATCTAAGATCGACAAGATAGGTTTCTGAAGAACGACCTTAGTCAAAAAATCAAAATCAAAGCATTTATTACAAATCTAAACTAATATTATAAATAGGTAAAGTTTGTGAGGTTGTAGGGGGTAATCTCGGGATTTACTGAACCGATTTAGAAAATTCTTTTACCAATAGAAAACCACGTTATTTGTGAGTGTCATAGGCTATAAACTTTCGGACGAAGTCGCGGGCGAAGTGCTAGTTTCAAATAAACCCTTTACAGGCACTTTTGAATTGTCAATAAGTCGGTCAGTCAGAAAGATGAAGCTAATTGCATAAGCTAGTATCATCATTATCATAATTTCAGCAGAAAGACGTCCACTGGTGGACACAGACCTTGCCCAAGCGTCACCACATTGACCGGTCTTGTGTTTCTAGCATCAAACATAATCATCGTCATCATCCACAGTTCGCGCCACTATTAAGCATAAACCTCTTATTTGCTTGTGCCAGTCCCCACGCTCCTTTTCTTTTTTGTTTTTGTTGCCGGGGTGGAAAATCCTCACGGATATCCTTCGCCAGGGGCAGGCGAAGGGGTCTGTCAGACTCTTACTGACTAAAAACCACCCCGGTGTTCCTTCCCACACTTAGAACGGGCATCGTGAGAGCTAATACGACTTCCATGATCCCCGGCTAGTGCCGAACCGCTCATGCGGGCCACCTCAGGGCCGCGGGGAGAGTGAGGTGTCCTCCCCCCGCGACGTCCAATAGGGGCGCGCGTGGAACACTACGCGGCGCCACCTCGGGTCATGCTGGATGGGGGGTGGCGGACTACCCCGAGTCCGCCGTCCCTCCGGACCTGTTTAGGGGGGCTGGAAGAGGGCGTTGTCCGGCCTCCGCCGACGCCTGATGCTGATCGGGAGAGTGGTCACGGCCTCCCTCTCCCTCTCTGCAGCCTCCTTCTGCGAAATTACGGCTTCACTGAAGGAGAATCCCCGAGCTCTTGGGCCAGCCCCATCCAGGTTCATTCCGCGTCCAGCAACAAGCTAATGTTCTTCTTAAAATTGCAGGTGCTAAGTACAAACAACTCAACCACAAAGAAGTTCGGCCTCGCCTCGAGCGCGGTGTACAAGATACTGGGCAGTGAGCGCGCCACCGCGTCCGACTCCAAGCTGTTCTCTCAGACTAACGGCGCGTTTGACGCGCTGGGCTTCTCCAAGCAGGTGGTCGAGGATATCTGGAGTGTTGTCGCTGGAGTCATTTTGTTGGTGAGTGATAGAGTTTTAAAATTAATTATAGTGACCAAACAGTTGATGGCAGTATTGAAGAAATAAAACGGGTGTGTGCCTATTTATGACCACATGATAGAAGTGAAATATTCTAATTTTCGAATTCTCTTAGAGCCGATTTTCACCTGAAGAATAAATATGGCCGTTTGGCACATTTTCCATAAAAAAGCTGTCAAATCGCCATATTTATTCCTTAAATAAAAGTTATCTGACTATTCAAAAACCGGCCATTAAAATACTACACTGTTTAACAGCAGAACAGGGCTCATGACGACTGACTGATATACGATTCAGTGTGTCAGCGACCCGAGTACGCTTTATCTCGAGTTGAGTCGAGTAGACTCCATTCAGCGTCACCGACCCGAGCGTGACGGTTCACTTATCAACTTCTCAGCAAAAGGCGTCTAAAGAAGTTTTCACTACAATAATCAGTTTGTGTCAAATCAAATGCAATTGGCATGGCACAAGGGCAGAAAGAGGAAGTTGTAACTGAACAGTGAAGTTAGTCTAATCGGTCCTGACAGGGCTGCGAGAGTGTTTGAAAGGTCCACCGTGGCCCTGGTAAAAAAAAGTCTGACACTCCCGTTCTGGGGAGTGGGAGTAATTTGACGATTGCCCACCCAAAAAAAAAAAGGTGTAGGTAATCGGTCCTTATCAATCAATGAGTGATGATTCCAAGTCAACTCTCTTGCAAACATAGAACTAAGTTCATGAGAACCTCACAAAAGTTTAAGACGCATTTAGGAAATTCGACGGTCAGTAAAAATAACGGCACATATCGATACTGAAAGAATAGAAAGAATAAAACGTATTCAGCAACAGTACACGAAATACGCACGCTACACAGAAATAACAATGAAGAAAAAGACATACTTAAAACAAATAAAGTGTGTGCCTCACGACTGCACTAAAAAGGTCCATTTCAGCGATAATGTCAGTCGGGCTGGAGGTACCTGACGCTGGTTTTCAAATGAACTTTTCAAAGGATACTTTCCGATGACGACTCAGGACATCGTGATACCGTCTATCGAAGCCTCCATGAGTGACGGTACCGAACTCACCGCAGAAATTCACGAACCCAACTTTCTATGTACTCGTATTTGTAGGCTCCGGTTAAAAAATTTGTCTCCACACCTTTTCGGCTTTTCAAGTCAATATTAAGCTCTAATCGGGCCTTCTCAGGGACATACAGTCCACTCACAAAACCAGTCTTGTGTGTAATCTCGATAAAATCTAAGGGTACTGTCGGGTTAAAGCAGAAATGCTTTCTGAATTAGCTCGCAAGACGAATTGTGTCATCTTATGTGTACAAGAGACCGATTTTCGATGTTTATGCGGCGACTCTCTGGAGACCTAGATCTAGTCTCTGGTTGACCATGCCTGTCGCCTGTACATGTGAGGACCTTATGGCTGCCTCAGCGGCTGTTGTTGCCGTGGCTGAATACTGGGGCAAACTTATATTTCAAAACTAAATTTGCCATCGACATGCTGAATAGATTTTTTTTATGGGAGTGGGAAACCATCCTATGACTTCTCCCGCTCTGGGAGCGGAAGGGCGTGTCAGACTCTTACTGACTAAAACCCACCCCTGTTCTTTTCCTGCCCTGTGTGCCCAGGGGCGCGGTAACTCTGTTACGAATTTATCCACGACCCTTGGGCAGGCATCGGCCAAGACGGACCCCGTCATGTATTGCTGACAACTCTTTGAGGCGCGCGTGGAACACTACGCGCCGTCGACTCTCGGGCCTGGTGCTGATCGGACAGTGGGCGAGCTACCCACTACTCGCCGTCCGCAGGCCCGGGCCGTCGACACCCTAAGATGTCAATATTTCATCAAGATTTCCTTTTCCAGGGCGAGTTAACCTTCACAGAGTCCCAAGACGGCCAGCTGTCCATCGGAGGGCCCCTCAAGCAGTGCACGTCGGCTCTGGGAGTGTCGGAGCAGGCGCTGCGCGGGGCCATGGCGGGGCGCGTGCTGTCGGCGGGGGGGGACCTCGTCAACAAGGAGCACTCGCTCAGCGACGCCAACTACACCCGCCTGGCGTTGGCTAAGGCGGCCTATGATAGGCTGTTTACTTGGATAGTGCAACAGGTAACATTCATTTACTTGAATTTGTAATTCGGCATGATTTGTAAGTTTCGAATTTAGGGTTGTGTATCTTTATTTAGCGTTGTGTATTTATATTGGGTGTAAAAAGACAGTTTCCGAAGCCGAAAGCCACATATTCTACCCATTATTTGTATCATTTTTTTCCACTAGAGCATACCTGGGAATCCACTGGTTCAGGAGATATTGTAGGTCAAGGTCGGAATTTTTTTAAATACTTTTTTACGAAAATGAATTCAGAGTGTTATTACTAAACTTTTTTCCAAACAAACATTACTTGAATTTTCATTTTTTTTTTCAAAATTTCGAAATTATGCATTTGCAGTTACAAAAACGCAATGAATTTCAAACGTAGGCGGGGTTTTATTCCACTTGCCTGGGTTCACGTTACATTGCGCGCAATAATTTTTTTATATTTTTTTTCATACCTAAAAATAGAAGTTGTTTCCCAGCAATAATTTTTGCGCAAAGCTACTTTGTTAGATGTACAGTATGCGTAGTTAACGACTTTTTTATGTGTCTTTTTACACCCTGTGTATTAAATGAAATTAAATAATGCATTTTGGTTATGTTATTTATATCTAAATCTTGTGTACATATCGATGTGAAACTTTGTGAAGAGTGAAATAAAATATATTATTATTTCGTTTATTTATCTTTTTAACATATTAAATACATTTTTAAATATTTCTTAAAAAAGAATATATAAAAAACATTTAAAAATATAAAAAAAAATATTATTATTATTATTATTTATTTCAGGAAATTATTCCCATATTAATTACAACATTACAAATTACATACAAATATACATAGGGATTCATTATACATTAAAACATTAATGACGATAACATTTAACCAAAGACACTCCTTTGTCCCTGCAACGATGTATTTACCTATTAGTTAATTACTATTTTACGTAATTATTTCTATTAGATTAGAAGAATGCATCCACGAGAATACTGCCGACAAACGTTACTGCAGTTTGGCAGAAGTTTATTGTTATATGTTTAAGTCCTTGAAAAAACAATTAAATAAAACAGCGATAATATAGCTTTATGCACGTGAAATAATTACCGTAATTGACACAAACGTCCTGAGATTATCTTTTACAAACATAAATAAATAAAATCATTTTAACGGTTAGATATTAAGTCCAGAATACACATGCTACGTAGTAGCACATAAGCATGCTACTTTCGAGCAAATGCTACGAAGTAGCATACAATAAGCACGTGTATACAAAAAAAGGGCATGCTTATTAATGAGCACGCTAGTTAATCGCAAACCGGTCTATTTTTTCGGGTTTACTAGCACACGGTGTGAGGTGCGGGTGAGAGGGGGGTGGCTCCAAAGCAAGTCTGAACGCGTTCTATGCGAGCATGCTATTTGAATTGTTTGCGTAGTCACGATGGCTCGATGGGGCGATGACAAAACTTTAAATTTTATATTTCTATAGAAATTATTATTTTTTATGGAATGTATGAAAGTAATAATATTACTGAATTTAATTAATTCCGCAAAGAAACGTCCATTTTAAATGCTAAATAATAAGCATGTGTATCTCAGACGTGCTACAAAAGAGTATGCTCTTAATAAGTATGCTACTGAGCTCTGTGCTTTCATAAGCAAATGTAGACACTCTGCGAGTATGCTACTAAAGAGCATACTACCTAGAAGCCAACAAGCGTGCTCTTTTAGTAGCATGTGTATTCCGGACTTTAAGTGCTATGTATAGGAGCAAGCCTAGTATCATAAAACAGGAATCGAGAATCCCAGCGAGTTTCTGATGCAAAAACTCAATAACACTGCCGAACCTGGCCTATAAAGACTACTAATTAACGCATTGAGCGACAATGTTGATGACTATTATTTTAATAGTCATCAACATTGTTGCTCTGTCATCAAAGTTCCGTTTAGGTCATAAACATTAAAGCAATACAAAATCGAACTACACATTATTGGTAAACAACCAATTCTGAACCCTATCTTACTCAAAATATGCTTCAATTTTCAGATCGCTAGATCAAATACATATAGACACTCAAAATGCGACCGTATCCTTCAGGGAATAAAGTTTAATTTATCCTTACAGATCAACAAAGCGATTGACGTGCCCAGTGGAACGTACAAAAACACTCTAATAGGAGTGCTAGACATCTACGGGTTCGAGATCTTCGAGACGAACAGCTTCGAGCAGTTCTGTATTAACTACTGTAATGAAAAACTGCAGCAACTGTTTATTGGTAAGCTATTTTAACACACTTTTATTAGGTGCCTGTAACTGTAACTATCACTCCATCGTCGACTCTGTCTCTGTCACCTCTTACCTACACTACAGACAAGAGCAAACCAATCGCAAAAAAAAAAAAAACTTAGAAGTAAAATTTGACCTGCAGTTGAAATTTTGCATACCTACACGTCTAGTTTGGATGACAATTCATGGTTAGCTAAGTGACGTCATTCTAAATCCAATATGGCGGGCTTCCAAAGATGGTGGACTAGTTATTCTTTATGCATTCCTATGATATGGGTATTTAATGAAAGGGTTAGCTGAGAAAAATCTGAAAAATAACATGACGTCGTTCTAAGCGTGTTTTTTTAGTTTTTTTAAACTATAATCTTATGCAGATTTTTATAAGGGAACTTTTCTGAGGTTGGTTTTTTTACTCTCTTTACGATTCTGACTGCCTCGTTGGTCTCGAGGTCGCAATGGCGACTGCTGAACGTGGGGTTCCTGGGTTCGATTCAACCACTCGGATAAAAACTGTTATTATTGGGTTTTTCCATTTGGGATTAGTTGTCCCCAGAAAGCCGCAAATCATATCTTCTTCTTGCTTACACTTTCCCACTTAATATAGGGTCGGCTCTCCTAATTTTGTGGCGCAAGGACAAATTCTCCATTATTAGGTTAAAAAGAAACGGGCTAAGGGCAGAGCCTTGATGAACTCCTACTCCCGCCTCGAATTCCTCTGATAGCCCTGCAGATATCTGAAAGATGTTGAGCTCTCAGTGCTTGCCACACCAGTCTGCGTGGCACCCTATCGATAGCCTTCTCTAGGTCGATAAAGATGAGACGAAAGCCGCAAGTCATATAGCGCCAGTTAATCACAACTGGCAAAAGTTACCCACAGTGAAATAGGCTTTAAAAATAGCAGAATAGAATTAATTTTGCAAGTGACCTAGACCATAATCTCTTCCAGAACTGGTGCTAAAACAGGAACAAGAAGAATACGCGCGCGAGGGTATTCAATGGACGCCCATCAAGTACTTCAACAACCGCGTCATCTGCGAGCTGGTGGACGCGCCGCACCAGGGCCTCATCGCTATCATGGACGAGGCTTGTCTCAATCCTACTAAGGTAAGCAACCCCTTCATCATTTTCCTGCCCTTATCCCATGTTACTTGGGGTCGGCGCAACACGTTTCTTTCTTCGATTCTGTCCTGTCAGCCGTCACGCTATCACTAACTCCCTTTCCTTTCATATCACCCCTCACACAATCCATCCATATTTTCTTTGGCCTCCCTCTCCCACTCCATCCATCCACATTTATATTCGTAACTCTTTTAGTTACATGTGTTCCATCTCTCCTCTTCACATGACCATATCGAGATAAGCGGTTCCCTTTCAACTTTTCTGTAAAATATCTCTAATGTACTCAATTCTCACTTTATCCATTCTCGTTACTCCACACATCCATCTCAACATTCTCATCTCACCGCCACATGCAATTTTTTTTCATCCGTCTTTTTCACAGTCCAACATTCTGAGATACAGTACGACAGGTCTAATCACGGACTTATAGATTTTCCCCTTTAACTTGAGGGGCATTCCCTTAGTAACCAAAATTCTGCTATCTCAATGCCTCATAACATATTATCACTACATATATGTTCTACAAAAAAAGTCCCGCGCCGCGTCTATCTGTTCGCGATAAACTCAAAAACTATTGAACGAATTTTGAAGCGGTTTTCACCAATACACTGAGTTATTCATAAGGAAGGTTTAGGTGTGTAATTTTTATTCGTGTGAAGCTGTGGCTGGTCATAGTGTTATCTCAATTTGAACCGAATGTGAAGGTAACTAAAGTTGAGTTTTGATTGTTATTGAAATAGTCGCTTCCCAACTACATCTCGGACCAAATGTTTATCATAGACAAGCCTAACGTAACAACGAGCAATGGCGACCGAGAAATACAAGCATATGAGTTTTGGTTGACATTTCAAGCGCTTTTTAACACGCTTTTTAATAGCTTCATTTGTAACTATGTAAAATAATTCCTAGAAATGAAATTTGACCCACTTCCCGGTCTCCGATTGAGCTGACATTTTGCATAATTACATGTTTAGTTTGGATGACAATGGTACGGATTCTCTTGTTCAATATCTAAACTAAAATTAGAGAATTGCTATCTTTTACTAAAAGGCAGTGCGAGAAAAGGACGGCTATAGCTATGCACTAAGTTAGAGATGTCAAACTAGTTTACGCCTTGCACTTCGCCGTGTTTTTAGACGACATGTTTTTACGTGTACCCTTAATTTGTATGGAAATATTAGTTCAAACTAAATTTGACAGCTCTAATTTACGTCCGTCTCTTTCTTGTTTTATTGGAGAGAAAAAGATAGCAATAGCCTAAATTAAGTTTTGTTTGTGCATAACAGAATCAACACCAATGCATGGTAAGCTAAGTGACGTCATTCTAAATCCAATATGGCGGACTTCCAAAGATGGCGGACTAGTTACTTTTTATACATTCTCATGATAAGGGTAATTGGGTAACAAATGAGTTTGCTGAGAAGAATACAAAAAGTGTGTGTGTAAGTGTGTGTGTGTGTGTGTGTGTGTGTGTGTGTAAGTGTGTGTGTGTGTAAGTGTGTGTGTGTGTGTAAGTGTGTGTGTGTGTGTTTTCTTCTAGTTTTTATAATCTAAAATGTTATTTCTTAAGAACATATGCTTTGCGGTATCGTGCAACACAAAAGGATAGGCGTGGTTAATTATGTGATAGTTTATTGCCCTTGCAGATATCAGATAAACAACTGCTAGAGGCGATGGACAGGAGGCTCAAAGGACACAGACACTACACGTCGAGACAGCTGGCTCCAACGGACAAGAAGCTAAAACATGGCGTCGACTTCCGAATCACGTGAGTACTTTGTTATTAAAGTGAAAGCTCCAGGGTAGCTCGCAAAAATCAAATTTTCTTACGTTTTTTGCAATTTGCAGGTCAGTATCAGGTTGTATGTTGGTCAAAATACGATTCGCAGCCGTAGCAAGTACGTATATTTACAGAACTGTAATCCTTAAAATCATCAATCCAACTGTCTCACTTAGAATTGATGCCAAATGTCATGATTTCATAAAATACTTACATTTGGCATCAATTCTAACTGAGAGAGTTGTATTGATAATTTTAATTACTATAATTCTATAAATACATACTTGCTACGGCCGCAAATCAAATTTAGACCAAGATACAATCTGACACTGACCTGCAAATTGCAAAAAACTTAAGAAAATTTGGATTTCGCGGGCTACCCTGGCGCATCCGCCTTATCTTGGTTTTTAATTCTTTATAAGTACATTAGCTATGTTAGAGCACATGTTCGCAGCCTATAGTCATACAGAAATTAATTCTTTATAAGTACATTAGCTATGTTAGAGCACATGTTCGCAGCCTATAGTCATACAGAAATTAGTCACCATAGCCGGAATCGGCATGAGATATTATATTTCAATTAATCTAATATATAAAAACCTCATGTCACGGTGTTTGTGGTTGCACTCCTCTGAAACGGCTCGACCGCTTTTAAATAAATGAAGGAAAGAAGTCGTGCGACCTGACTATAAAATATCGCGGACATGAATAGTGTATGGATTAATTCGTTCCTTTAAGCACAATCATTAATCCTAAATTGAAAATATATTTTTTAAAAGCCGAGGATCTTAAATCTTAACATAAATTATTCCGTAACTTTTGAGGTTATGATGTAATACCGAAGTCTACAGCCATGACTTTATCCTTAGTTCCACTTCCAATCCACAAAATGAATACCTAAGAAATTTCACAGTACACAACAACGCAAGAGCAACGAACGAAGGACTGCGCCAAAGAGTAATAGAATATAGAGGGGACTGCGCGGTAGCCGGTAAACGCTTTGACAGCTCTCATGTCATAATATGTTCCGTATTATGCATTCTATATTACTGTAAACCTATCATTTGCAACTCATTTCGGACTACTTAATCCATGTCCCCATCCAAAAATGATGTTATTGATATACACTATAAAAATAAATAAAAATTCTTCAGTAAAATCTAGTATTTGGTGTGGGTTTCATATTTCGGTCAGGTCGTATTTGGCCGATGTTCTTTGGTAGGTATGAGAGGTCGTAAAGTATTTTTCACCCTCCTACCCCCAACCCCCATTTTTAATCGCAGAACAACATTTGCTAGGTCAGCTAGTTATAAATAAAAAATATAATGATTTGTGGTTAGACTAAAAAAAAATCAGTCATTATAATAATCTCGCTATCATCATCTTCCTACCCTTGTCCCATGTTATTTGGGGTCAGCGCAACACGTTTTACCCACTACCAGGGTATATAGGGAGCGTGCAGGAACTATAGATGGCGGCACATAAATGTCAATGTCAAGTATTTATACAGTAAAAGTTGCGGATTTTACTCACTAGATGGCAGTCTACGTTATGCGTGCTGCATGTGTGCATGATGCGTGTGTCATGGCACGGAAATGTCAATGATAAGTTTTTAAAGTGTAAAAGATTTAATTTTATTATTTTATTTTTAATAATAATATAATTTTATTTCCTCAAAAGTACAAACATTAACAAATAAGTACATGGTAACAACAGTTCAGTCCAGATGATTTTACAGCTGCATTATATTACATGAATTGACACACTGACTCCCAAACTGAGACATGCTCGTATTTTGAGAGTCTCTCCATATTAAATTTCATATTATTAACAATCTAAGTATATGGACGCTGTCTAGCTTAAGGTGAAAGCTCCAGGGAGGCCGGCGAAATTCAAATTTTAATAAGTTTTTTGCAATTTGCAGGTCAGTGTCAGGTGGTATCTTGGTCAAAATTTGATTCCAAATCATCAATTGATGATTTTAATGATTATAATTCTATAAATACATACTTACTACGCCCGCGAATCAAATACAACTTTCTCAGTTAGAATTGATGCCAAATGTAAGAATTTCATGAAATTTGGAATCAATTCTAACTGAAAGAGTTGTATTAATGATTTTAATGATTACAGTTCTCTAAATACGTACTTGCTACGGCCGCGAATCATATGTTGACCAAGATACAACCTGACACTGACCTGCAAATCGCAAAAAACGTAAAAAAAATTAAATTTCGCGGGCTACCCTGGCGCATCCACCTAAAACCATTTTATTTTGTCAAGCATACCATGTTTAGGAAACAAAGAATGTAGAATTTTAATTTACTCCACTAGATGGCATATACTACGCCGTGCACGTTCCCTATAGTTCGATTCAAAGTTAATGACGCGTGTGAAGTTAGCGTTTCACTGCGCAGCGACCCGCGGAGTGTTCCGTTCTGCCATGAGCTTTAATTCTACATATAGGGAGCGTGCAGGAACTATAGATGGCGGCACATAAATGTCAATGTCAAGTATTTATACAGTAAAAGTTGCGGATTTTACTCACTAGATGGCAGTCTACGTTATGCGTACCATGTTTAGGAAACAAAGAATGTAGAATTTTAATTTACTCCACTAGATGGCATATACTACGCCGTGCACGTTCCCTATAGTTCGATTGAAAGTTAATGACGCGTGTGAAGTTAGCGTTTCACTGCGCAGCGACCCGCGGAGTGTTCCGTTCTGCCATGAGCTTTAGTTCAACATATAGGGAGCGTGCAGGAACTATAGATAGCGCGACATAAATGTCAATGTCAAGTATTTATGTACCGTACAAGTTGTGGATTTCACTCAATAGATGGCAGTCTACGTTACGCGTGCTGCATGTGTGCATGATGCGTGTGTATATACATATATGACACGGAAATGACAAGTTTTTATAGGGTAAAAGTTTCGAATTTACTCCACTAGATGGCACAGACTACGCCGTGCACGTTCCCTATATCAACCCGCATTGGGCCCGCTTGGTGGATTACGGCCCACACTCTCTCACAAAGAGGAGGCCTGTATCCCAGCAGTAGGAACATTATAAGCTGACTAGCTTCAGCCAGCGGCTTCGCCCGCATGGTAAAGAGTCTAAGTTTTAATCCAGGTTATAATCTATCTGCGTGCATAATTTCATTCCAATCCCTTCAGCCGTTTTTGCATGATTGAAACAAACATACAAACTTTCACATTTATAATATTACAAGCGTAGCCCCGGCTTTGCACGGGTGGAATTTTGTAAGTTTGATTTCCCCAAAAATTTTCTTTCATACAAACCTTGTCCTGACAAACACGAACACAACAAAAAAAGAATAATCCAATTTGGTGCAGTCGTTCGGAAGTTATACGCGCACATACATTTCGGCGATTTATTTTTATTTATATAGTTAGATAGAAAAGCTGATTATAACCATCACGCTATCACTGACACACTTTTTTTTTGTGACATCTCCCGCTCTGGGTGGAGTAGGAGGGCGTGTCAGACTCTTATTGACTAAAACTCACCCCTGTTCCTTCCTTGCCCTGAGTGCCCAGGGGCGAGGTAACTCTGTTTCTGGGCAGGCATCACTGACACCCTTTTCTTTCATATCCTCGCACAATCGTCCACCTTTCTACTTCTATATATATGACTAAAATATTCTTCTTTTCACAGTCACTACGCTGGTGACGTGACATACGCAGTAACTGGCTTCATGGATAAGAACAAGGACTCTCTGTGGCAGGACCTGAAGAGGTTGCTGTATTCCTCCACAAACCAGTCGCTATCAGAGATGTGGCCTGAGGGTGGGGATAATATACAGAAGGTAAACTACTACATAAGTCTTCTAAACCTGCTGATATTTATTATAACGGGTGTAAAAAGACAGTTTCCGAAGCCGAAAGCCACATATTCTACCCATTATTTGGATTTTTTTTTTTCCACTAGAGCATACCTGGGAATCCACTGGTTCTGGAGAAAATGAATTCCAAGTGTTACTATTTTTTTTTCCAAATAAACATTACCTGAATTACGCATTTGCAGTTACAAAAACGCAATGAATATCAAACGTATCCGACAAGTACCTACGTGGCTTAGAACGAAGAGGCGGAGTTTAACTCCACTTGCCTGGATTTGCGATACATTTCGCGCAATAAAAAATAGTTTCTTTTTTCATACCTAAAAATAAAAGTCGATTCCCAGCAATAATTTTTGCGCAAAACTACTTTGTTAGACGTACAGTATGCGTAGTTAACGGCTCTGTGATGTGTCTTTTTACACGCTGTATTATTTATTGTACTTATGTATACTTCATATTAACACAGGAAAAATGTTAAAAAAAAACTGGCAAAGTGCGTGTCAGACATTTTGTGTCACGTGTGAAAATTTTAGTCTTATACGAAATACGCACTCAGGTAGGGAAGGAACAGGGGTGGGTTTTAGTCAGTAAGAGTGACACGCCCTACCGCTCCAACCAGAGCGGGAGATATCAAAGGATGACTTCCCATCCCACAAAAAAAAACGAAGTACGTAATAATAATAATAATAGAACTTGACGCCCTAGATAGGCGTGTCCGTACACTGCTGACTGCATTTCGAATGCATCACCCACGTTCGTCGGTGATGAGACTGTATATCCCGCGGAAGTGTGGAGGCCGAGGCTTTTTAAATGCTAAGACCCTCCACAACCGCGAGGTATGCAGTCTAAGGGAATATTTCCTAGCTACTGACGTGGGTATGCATCGAGATGTAGTGGCAGTGGACAAGGGCCTTACTCCACTCTCCTTGGCTAACGAGAACTGGCGCAAACCTCTAGTGCTTGACACTAACGATCGCAGAGAAGTATGGCAGAGTAAGGAACTTCACGGACGCTTTTTCCGGGCCCTACATGGGCCCGATGTAGACCAGTTAGCGTCCGTAGCCTGGCTGCGTGTCGGTGACCTCTTTGGGGAAACCGAAGGTTTTGTCTGTGCAATTATGGACGAAGTTATCATGACGAAAAATTACCGGAGATTTATTGTGAAGGACGGCACGGTTGACATATGTCGGGCATGTCATTGTCCGGGAGAATCAATCCGCCACATAATCTCTGGTTGTTCTCGTCTAGCTAACGGTGAGTACTTGCATAGGCACAACCTTGTAGCCAGGATTATCCATCAGCAACTTGCTCTGAAGTACTCTCTTGTGGAATCGGAAGTGCCGTACTACAGATATGCGCCCGACCCAGTTCTCGATAATGGTCATATCTCATTGTACTGGGATCGGTCCATCATCACTGACAGGACTATTGTTGCCAATAAGCCTGATATAGTGGTGGTGGACCGAATCGAGAGGCGTGCAATGATTGTTGACATTACCGTCCCACATGACGAGAACCTCGTGAAAGCCGAGAAAGATAAACAAATCAAGTATATTGACTTGGCTCGCGAGGTTGTCGACATGTGGAATGTGGACTCAGCGATCATTGTACCGATAGTCGTGTCAGCCAATGGCTTAATAGCCACGAGCCTCGACCAACACCTCAGGAGGCTCTCGTTAGGCGGCTGGATCAAGGGCTTGATTCAGAAAGCAGTACTTCTGGACACGGCTCGCATTGTCAGGAGGTTCCTCTCTCTGGAGCCCTGACCGCCGGTAGCTTGGACCTTGTTCCCGATACCGGTGGGATACTATTTTTTATATTTTTAAATGTTTTTTTTTTTCCATTGAAATATTTAAAAATATAATTTATATGTATTTACAAATGAATAAACGAATAATAATAATAAATGGAATCCGTGGGAACTCAACTCTCGGATTCCATACACCTTAGATCCCTCTGCTCAACCGAAACCTACAAGTATTTGGGTATGTCGGAAGCGTTAGGCATCAGCACTGCTGACGTGAAACAGTCGTTGAGGGAGCGCTTCTTTGGCCGCCTGAATAAAGTACTAAATAGTCTTTTATCAGGCGGGAACAAGGTGCGCGCCTTCAACGGTTGGGTCATGCCGGTATTGATGTACTCTTTCGGCATACTCAAATGGACTCAGACCGAACTTGACGCCCTGGATAGGAGGGTCCGCACACTGCTGACCGCTAATCGCATGCATCACCCACGATCATCGGTGATGAGGCTGTATATCCCGCGGAAGTGTGGGGGTCGTGGCTTCTTAAACGCTAAGACCCTACACAACCGCGAGGTATGCAGCCTTAGGGAATACTTCCTCAAAGCTGACGTGGGTATGCATCGAGATGTGGTCGCTGTGGACAAGGGCCTCACCCCGCTCTCCTTGGCAAACGAGAACTGGCGCAAACCTATAGTACTGGATACTAATGACCGCACGGAAGTATGGCAGAGCAAGGAGCTTCACGGACGCTTTTACCGGGTCCTACATGGGCCCGATGTAGATCTCTTAGCGTCCGTATCCTGGCTGCGTTTTGGTGACCTCTTCGGGGAAACCGAAGGTTTTGTCTGTGCGATTATGGACGAAGTTATGATGACGAATAACTACCGGAAATACATTGTGAAGGACGGTACGGTTGACATCTGTCGGGCATGCCACCGGCCCGGGGAATCAATCCGACACATTATTTCTGGTTGTTCTCGTCTAGCTAACGGAGACTATTTGCATAGACACAACCTTGTAGCCAGGATTATCCACCAGCAACTTGCTCTTAAATACAATCTTGTGGAATCTGAAGTACCGTACTATAGGTATGAGCCCGACCCAGTTCTCGAAAATGGCAATATCACGTTATATTGGGATCGATCTATCATCACTGACAGGACTGTTGTTGCCAATAAGCCTGACATAGTGGTGATAGATCGACTAGAGCGTCGCACAATGATTGTTGATATAGCTGTCCCTCATGACGAGAACCTCGTGAAAGCTGAGAAAGATAAACAAACAAAATATCTTGATCTGGCTCGCGAGGTTGTCGACATGTGGGAGGTGGATACAGCTGTCATTGTGCCGATAGTCGTGACGGCCAATGGCTTAATAGCCAAGAGCCTCGACGAACACCTAAGGAGGCTCTCGTTAGGCGGCTGGATCAAGGGCTTGATACAGAAAGCGGTACTCCTGGACACGGCGCGTATTGTTAGGAGATTCCTTTCTCAGGAGCCCTGACCACCGGTAGCTTGGACCCTATCCCGATACCGGTGGGCTACTATTTTTTATATTTTTAAATGTTTTTATATTTTGATATTTTAATATTTAAAAATGTAAATTGTATGTATATATTATAAAATAAATGGAATAATAATAATAATAGCTTTATTTATTCCACACATAATAATAACAATAGAAATTTGTAGTAAAATTATTTAAACAATTACAATAATAATTTTTGCTTACACTATTCACATTAATTAGAATAAAAATAAATTACACTGTTTACATTGATTTAATAATTCAGATAATTGATTAAAAATAGAAATTAAAAAATTGTTTAAATAATAAAAAATAAAGATGATTAACATTAAAAATTAATATCATCGCAGAAAATTAATTAAAATTAATAAAATAACGACGAAGTACGTACACTTGAAAAATATTTCGAAATTATTTTAATCTATCGCCACCAATTCAAGTATCGATTTTAATTTTGTGTAATTTAAATTGATTTTTAGGGTTTGTGAAGTTGATTGATTTTTAGGGTTTGTGTGGGTTCCGGAAGTCCGAATGAAAAAACGGAACCGTTATAGGATGACTCGTGTGTCTGTCAGTCTGTCTGTCTGTCCGTCTGTCACAGCCGAATCCGGAAGTCCGAATCTGCTGGACCGATAGAGTTGAAATTTGGTACACACATGAATATCTGTGACCCAAACACGAATATGTACCCTAAATAAATAAATTTGGAATATGGGGGACACTTTTGGGATGAAAATTTAAAAATTTATAAACAAAGTTTTTCAAACTGTGCCGTGTGACATATGAAATGAAAGGGCACATTGTGAGGGTCTCGAATGTATTTTTTTCATAATTTCAAAATATATACGGCATTTAACAAAAAACCCTGTCCGATTCAATAAAGGCGTATTCCTGGTTTATCATACGTACTAGAAAAAATAGTAAAAAAATGTAACTCATAAAAAGCAAAAGTTATACATTTTTTATTTTTTATAAAATATGCGAAATGTAACACTAAATATGGCAAATTTTCATAAGTTGACAACACTTCACCGGCCGACGAAATATTTTCATTTTTACATATTTTTATTTCAAACGATACTGCACTAGCCGCGCTGTAGGCACTCTTAACAAAGGATCAAAACGACTGTCTCGCTGAGGCGGCTTCTTTGACACAAAACTGTAGGTGAACTTTGTCGAGCGCTCAGTGTTGCCATTGATAAGTTTAAAAAAATTAAATATTTACTTTTATTTGACCCTAGTTTGGTCTAATCTTCCTTGTTTTGTTCACAGACATCAAAGCGACCTCCATCAGCTGCGACTTTGTTCCGCAACTCTATGGCAGCCCTAGTGACTGGTCTGCAGAGCAAGGAGCCGTTCTACGTGCGCTGCGTCAAGCCCAACCCCTACCAGGCTCCTACCAACTGGGACGACCAGCTGGTAAGCAAGTCTTCGATAACTAAGTATCCATGTAACTAGATAATTTTTTCAATAAACACTCATATTAAAATGGTGTGTTCCAGAGATTCATCTGTATCTCTCAAAACCTTTTTTATAATCCAAGTTTTATTCAGACAAAGATTTGTGGGGGGTCAACTTTGTTTACCCAAAGTTTTATGAGTAAGGCCCGGGACTCACTACTCGTTAATTTGTCTTAGGCTTAGCTTAAAAATAGGGGATCAATTTGGCTAATCCAAAGATTTGGGTTAAAAGAGGAGGAGTTCGGGGGAGGCAAGTTGTCTTCTCGACTCATCTAATTAGATTCCCCCCCCAGGTCCGGCACCAGGTGGCGTACCTGGGGCTGGTGGAGAACGTTCGCGTGCGACGCGCCGGCTTCGCGTCCCGCCAGCGCTACGACCGCTTCCTCAAGCGCTACAAGATGCTGTCGCAGTACACGTGGCCCAACTTCCGCGGCAACGCCGACAAGGACGCCGTCATGGTGCTGCTGCGCGACCTGCACATCACCGACGTGCAGTTCGGACACACCAAGCTGTTCATCAGGTATGTGGACACTGTACTTCTTTGTTTATGCACTTGCCATGTTTATGTTATCTCTACACTCTTTGTAACTTTGTGCTGCATGAAGATTTAAGAAATTAATAAATCCGACAAACACACACATTTATGTATAGCAAAGATACTGAAATGTATCGCTATAAGATAGTCGTCAATCATGTGATCATAATATAAAACTAAAAACTGTAACAGTAAAACTGTTATGAAATGCCAAAAATACTAAAAGTAATTGCTCAATGTGTGAGAAAATATTGGTAAGACTTTATGTAAATTCATTCGACTTGCAAGCCGTCGCTGCTAACACCATCTAGCGAGGTGTAGAGGACGGGCTCAAATAAGAACAAAAGTTGCTTGTGCAAGTCAAAAACCCGTAGTTACGGCGGTACCGTTTCTTTGTATGGGATGAGGCATCTGTACGCTAGTATTTTATTATCTGTGATAATGTTAATACTACGACAATGCATATAGAAAATTAAATAATTGTGAATCCTTAAAAGTAACATTATGCATAAATGTAAAAAAAACTACCAATCAAGACATTTTTTTTTAAACAACTTATAGTTTTATTTCTAACATTTTTTTTATTGCCTTTCCTCAGGAGTGCCAAAACTCTGCACGGTCTAGAAGCGGCCCGCGCTGAGCTGATACCTTCCATCGTGATCCTGCTGCAGAAGCTGTGGAGAGGTACACTCGCGCGCATGCGCTATAAGAAGCTGAAGGCTGCCATGACCATCTATAATGCTTGGAAGTAAGTGTTTGTCTGTTATAATAAGGTTGAAAAGGACATTTTTAGTTTTAGCAAAACGATATGTAAAAACCAATATGGCTTTCGTCAGAATTCCACTCATTCCGCATTTTGATTTTATTACATACTTAACTAAAACTGAAACAAAATACTAACACTTAAAAGAACAAATCATAGATTTTTATTTTAAAAAGGCATTCGACACCGTAACTCACATGTTTTAATTCAAAAACTGGGAAATATCATTATTCTTGGCTTAGCATTAAACATATTTAATTCTTATCTTAAAATGTGTACCAAGTGTACGTTATTGGTGAACATTGAAAACAACCCCAACCAGTTACCAGTGGAGTTCCACAAGGTTCCACACTAAGTCTTTTATTGTTTCTATTTTACGTCACCAATTATAATGAAGTTGACGACTACGACTAGTAGCTAGTAATAAAGATGAAATTATAAAAAGCAGAAATAGACTAGATCTAGCTTCCTGAACTACCAAAAATCAACCAATTCAGCCCAATTGCATTCGTTCCAATGCAATCCGCCCACTATATATAAATGCTAGTTTTTTTCTCTTGACGATAAATTACAATGAATTGAAAACGGCCGTATTCGACCACTTTTCAATATTGTAAACCTATAACTGTTCCCAGACGTTACCGCCTCCGCCGCTACATCGTGGAGCTCCAAACAGAACTGCAGCGTAACCGCGGCGTCATCCGCACGTGGCCGCCCTCCCCGCGCAGGCTGCCGGTCCCGCTGCTGCAGGCCGCCTACCGCCGCTGGAGAGCCTACCTCACCCTCAAACCCATCCCGCGCGACCAGTGGCCGCAGCTGAAGATGAAGATCTGCGCCGCCAGCTCGCTGCGGGCCCGGCGCAAGGAGTGGGGACAGGGCCGCCAGTGGCTGGGAGACTATCTGGCTCTCAACCAGTATAATGCTAAGGCTGGTGAGTGTTTCCACCTTCTTACACGTCGGCTAATAGCGCTGGGAAGTATAATTTATTAAATAGAGCTGCTTTTGACCTCAATCTCGTCGGACGGGCGACTATGTATCCGGTCTACGATGGAATGAGCGTGCCTTAAAGATGCCTGTTGATTCTTTAATAGCTTTTGTGTTATAAATAGTAGGGAACATACGCTAGACTCAACATTTTGAATCCTATTAAAAAAAAGAAAAGTTTACTGAATTGTAACTATAGGCACAGATAATGTAATACTAGCCTACAGATGCCTCATCCCATACAAAGAAACGGTACCGCCGTAACTACGGGTTTTCGACTTGCACAAGCAACTTTTGTTCTTCGTTCGGGCCCGTCTCACTACACCTTGCTAGATGGTGTTAGCAGCGACGGCTTGCAAATTGAATGAATGGACATAAAGTCTTACCAATATTTTCTCACTCATTGAGGATTGTAGTATTTTTGGCATTTCATAAAAGTTTTGCTGTTTCAAAATGTGTCACTATACCAATTTTAAAGAGGCGAATGGATAAACTCTAAAACTTCAAACAGCGCCATCTATTGTTACAAGAAATATAAATGCCTAAGGATTTGTTCCAATAAACATCTAAATTTGACTTAGGAGCCAATTATTCCACAATTTTATGCTTAGGGTAGTCTATTAAATAAGAAAATACAGTTTTTACCATATTTTTATTCAAATTAGTAGTGTTACTTAGACTTCATAAAGAAATCGATGCATGTTACGCCATCTATTGATATTTATTTGAACTAAATTTTCTTTGTTCGAGTCAAAACCCCGTGGTATAGGTAGAGTTTGTAGCTGATTATGATGTAGAGCATATATCACGCTCAAGCCTTCTGCTGTCTCTGGGAGAAGCAGGTTCAGAATTAATCGTGAGTTTCCACGTTTCATATTCCCACAATAACACATTTAAAGAGTAACTGACCAATCAGTAGGTAACACCAATGCAAAACAAAAATCACTAAATGATTGACCTCTTTTTAAATTAAAACTGTTCTTTACTTCGAAACTGCAATCCAAAAGCCAACCGCTCCGCTCCGGTCCGCTCCGCTCAGTTCCACTTCAGTTAAAACACACCCTGTTGTACTGAAAACATGATTTCCTTCCAGCTGTGTACCAGTCCCAGGTGGCCTCGCTGCAGAAGACGCAGCAGATCGGCCGGCCGCTGCTGTCGTGCCGCATCCACAAGTTCAACCGCTACAACAAGCTGGCGGAGCGCTGCCTGCTCATCACCGACTCCGCCATCTACAAGCTCGATGCCAACACCTTCAAGCCGCTCAAGAAACCCACCGCTCTTACTGAGGTGAGGAATAGGGGATAATTTTATGTGTCTAATTTAAAAGTTAACGATCTTCTCATTATACTCATTGAGCGACACTGGGTGTAAGTCGCCTCCTTGTTAATCATCCAATCAAGTGTAATAATCAACATTATAGTTTAAAAAAAAAACTGGCACTCCGGGAGTACCGACAGAAGTGAAAACTACAACAAGTGCTACGACACTACCCGTCGTAGCACTCCTAGGGGATCGCAAAGCGGTGTCGGTTTTCCTAAAATGAAAACGATCCGCTACCAGTGCTACGACGGTCGGTGACGGTGACGCCGTCACCGACCGTCGTAGCACTCGTAGCGGAGTTCAATAGTTTTTTCCAATCTTAAAAATCCTTAACGCGCCTAAAGAAGTTTTCACTTCAATTGATACCTACATCATGGGAATGCATAAAAAAATAACTAGTCTGCCATATTGGATTTAGAATGACGTCACTTAGCTAACAAATATTGTCATCCAAACTAAACAGGTATGCTAAATTTCAGCTTAATCAGAAACTGGGCAGTGGGTCAAATTTAACTTCTAAGATTTGTTTACAAAGCTATTAAAAGCATGGGCCTATCTCCCCGTAAGTGGCGCCCTCATTGAATTAAAATTCGTATCTTAGAATAGAAAATAAAGATGAAAGAATCCTATGTTGCGTTTGTTACAAAGAGCTTAATTTATTTTTACGTTGTTGAAACAGGACTCAAATTGTTTCGTATCCAAAGTAGTCCTGTTTTTTAATCTTTATTTTCTACCCTTTGCAACGACTATTTATTCAATGAGGGCGCCACTTTGTGTATACGCCTTCAAAAGGGAACACATGCACACACAAAGAAAATAAATGTATTTGACCCAGGTTAAGGCACACAATATTCACCCAAAAACACTAACTAGAAATAACCCAAAATGGTAATAATATGTGCTCCACGGCTGCGCCAAATAGACCCAGTTCAGCATAAATGCCGGGCAACTAGTGCCTGACGCTGGTTTTCAACTGGACCCTATGCTACGAGGACGTCTGACGGACGTAAATCAGTTTTATAGTTTAAGTAAATATTTAAATAAATAAAAAATACATAATATATATATGTAAGGCATGTTAAAATATGAAAATATATATTTGTTTTAAAGTAAAAGTGGTGTTAAAGGAAAGAAACACAATGGTATGGTTGCACATGAAAAATAGGACTGACGTTAATAAATAATACAAAACTACACAATAAACAATAAAATAAAAATTATATCAATGAAACATTCAAATTGTTTAAGTTTCCATTATGTCACGGGGTCTCATCTCGTACAAAGAAAATTTAGTTCAAATAAATCTCAATAGATGGCGTAATATGCATCGATTTCTTATTGATGTTTATGTAATATTAACATTTTGAAAATAAATGTGGCAAACTCTGTATTTTCTTATTTAATAAACTGCCCTCTAAACATAAAATTGTGGAACAATGGGCTTGTAATTCTAATTTAGATGATTATTGGAACGAATCCTTAGACATCTATATTTCTTGTACCAATAGATGGTGCTGTTTGAAGTTTTAGAGTTTATCCATTCGCCATTTTAAAAACTTGAATAGTGAAACATACATACAGTAAAACTGCTATGAAGTGACAAAAATACTATAAAATAATTCTTCAATGTGTGAGAAACTATTGGTAAGACTTTAAGTAAATTCATTCAGCTTGCAAGCCGTCGCTGCTAACACCATCTAGCGAGGTGTAGGTGATGGGCCTGAACGAGGAACAAAAGTTACTTATGCCAGACGAAAACCCGTAGTTACGGCGGTACCGATTCTTTGTATGGGATGAGGCATCTGTACGCTAGTAATATATTATGTTTATGTTAATCAATCATTGATGTCTGATTGAGCAAGATCACGATAATTTACATTTAATCAAATGACTCGTTATGTAGCCATTTATCGATATTAGTTTCTGGCCGCATATTAATTGGGAGTCTTTAAGTCAAGAGTGAATAGGTTACTTCTAGGCAAGCGTGCTTCATGTTCGACCACATCATCGCTTACCATCAGGTGAGATGTTGGTCAAACGCGTGCCTATCATTAATAATAAATAAAAAATAAAAATGAAACGTGAGATCAAAAGGTATCAAAAATAACTTCGAAATAAACAACACTAATAACAAGATTCAAATAAGTAAGTTTATTAATATTCTTTGAAGCTTAACTGTAAAACACACTACTAATCTTTTTTCCCAGGTCGGTGCCATCCGCATAATGAGCACAGACGTCCAACTGGTGGTCATCAGCATCCCGTCAGCCAAGAACGACCTCGTCATAGGCCTGGTGGCGCCTGTGGTCAACCAGACCGGGACGCCCGGCGACCTGGTCGGGGAATTAGTAGGAGTTCTGGCTAATAGATATCACATGTGAGTAAAGCGTGTTTATAAGCAGTCAATTTGCGTTCAGAAACATCATCATCAGCCTTTTAATAGTCCCACTGCTGGGGCACAGGCCTCCTTTCTGTGAGAGGGTGTGGGCCGTAATCCACCACGCGGGCCCAATGGGGATTGGTGGATGTCACATATCTTCGAATTTTTGGTTCTGGGACATGCCGGTTTCCTTACGATGTATTCCTTCACCGTTTTGAGAGCAGTGTTGATGAAATAATTTACACAAAGTAAAGCGCTTGCCTGGGTTTGAACTCACGACCAACAACTTGTAAGTCGCGGCCACCACTGCTTTATGTATGTGTATAATGTTTATAAATAAATGAAATATAAGTATTTACAATTACAAAAGAGGTATAAACTGCGGGTGGTACTTTTTTTATTTTGGGGGGGTTGGAAATCATCCAATGACTTCTCCCGCTCTAGGGTGGAGCGGAAGGGTGTGTCAGACTCTTACTGACTAAAACCCACCCCTATTCCTCCCTGCTCTGAATGCTCAGGGGCGAGGTAACTCTTTCGAATTTATCCTCAACCCCCGGGCAGGTATCGGCTGACGGGCCCGTCATGTTTGCTGAAAACTCTTGTTCGGCGCGCGTGGAACACTACGCGCCGACGACTCTCGGGCCTGGTGCTGATCGAACGGCGAGTTACCCACTACTCGTCGTCCGCAAGCCCGGGTGTGGTGTATTTACCGTGTAAGTCAATGCTTACCAAAAATTTTGTGCCACAGGCTGACCGGGCAGGAGCTGAGCGTGGAGGTGGAGAGCGGCGCCACGACACGCTGCACGCTCGGCGGCAAGACGCGCGCACTACAGCTGCCGGCGCCGGCCGCGCCCTCCTCGCCCGCTCACACCGCCGCGCCTCCCTTCACGCATGCGCACAACGTCATCACCTACCACCCCGCCTCCGCACAGGCGTAGGCGGAGGTA
Source organism: Polia nebulosa (assembly GCA_951329385.1). Classification (NCBI taxonomy): domain Eukaryota; kingdom Metazoa; phylum Arthropoda; class Insecta; order Lepidoptera; family Noctuidae; genus Polia; species Polia nebulosa. Next base: position 31,916,185 of record OX589594.1, read on the forward strand.
GGGGACCAATAAACACGAGGTACACTTTCTAAGGCCTCTTTTGGTAAAGCACTCTCATTGTATTTCTGATGTTGTCGCAAACTGCTGATGTCGAAAACTGCCAAAAGTGAAGTTTCTACGTCATAAAAGTCATATTTTAATTGGTGTTTTTAGCTTGTGTTTAATCACTATATCACCTTGTGTAAAGCAATTAGGCAATCTACGTTTGTAAACACATGAAGAAGTGACATAGTTATTGAAGATTTCAGGCGTCGATTTTTGTAAATCTCAAATGGTCCTGAACAAAAAACATTTATAAGACAAAAACTGACAATTTTATCAGTATTCTAAAATGAGTGTAATTTAATAATACGACCCTAAGTGCCGCCATAGACGGACTGCTTGGAGGAGTCATTGTCGACAGCTACAAGCGGTAGCTGTTGGGCGATCTGAAGTTGAAATACAAAATTGATATTCGCCATACACGGACCGCTCAACCAGTTCATTTGTTTTCGTAGCTAAAAATGTACTCACTGCTCCAAACAGTACCTCAATGGAGGCATCGACGGCCTTAGAACTCCTACTTCGATATCACTATAACTAGCTTTATTTCAACATTATATTGCAGTCTTTGCTAGTGATGTCAACTTCTATTCTATTGCTCTATCGTGGACGAAGTTTTTAGGCGAAAACGCCTTAAAGTCAGAGAAAAAATTTAATAAAAGAGTTGTTAAAAATTTAAAATAATATTTATAAAAGTGCTTGACAAAATTAATTTCTTAAATATTGTTGTTTTGTGTAGGAAATGAGATAATGAACAGCATTTTGGCTTAATGTGTAAAAAAATACACCCTTTTAGTAATTTTATTAGTGTAAAGAAATGTTGTGGAAAATGGTAGTGACTTATTAGAGTGAGAAAGGCATATTTTTAGTTATTATTCTATTTAATAGTCAAGTAGTAAACAAATAATATTTGCAGTATCTGTGTTATACATTATAATTAAAAAATACATAGTTAAATTACATGTAAAACAGTTTGAAAAGAGAACATGAACGAATAGAGTATAGGCTATCCATTTCAAAGAAGTAATGAAATACTTGTTTGAAAATTTTTTAAAAGGGGTTTAACACTCTCCCTGCCGACAATATATAAAGCTTTTGAAGTTCAGGAGGCCATGGAGGTCGCCGGCGGGTCCCAAATTTGTTGATTGTGAACGCCGTGAGTCAAAAGTTAAAATTATTACAAGAGGCCGTGGGAGCCGCCGGCGGGTCAAAAAAAAAATCTTTTAAGACGCCGTGGGATCCGCCCTGACCTCCCAAATTCAAATAATTTTTACAACTATTGGCGTGCTGTTATGGAAAATGTGAAACTTCTCGTGCGTGTACACGGCATGGCCTGCTGGACAAAATTTTTTGGGGGTCGCCGGCGGTTCCCATGGCAGGGAGAGTGTTAAACCCTCGGCTTTTGAGATTGCCTTAACTTTTGGATACGAGGCCTTTCAAAATACGAAATTCTAATATTTGTTAATATACGAAATTCAATTTCTGTAATACTTGATGCTTTTCAAATATACAGAACATTTAAAAACCATACATTTGACTGATATGTGGCATTTGAGTAGCAAACTAGCGGCCTTGTGTATTTTAGTAGTAAGTTTAAGTACCTTATTAACTTATTCGAGAAATGTTAACGATTAGTTTTTATTTAGATCAGTAGAATAGTCTGTTATATTTTTTTTTCTTTGTTTTGGATGATAATGGCAACACTATTAGCTATTTAAATAAAAAATGTGTGTGTACTTATGTACGCACGTAAGAAGTTATACTTCTTTGGCGTAACAAGATAAAAACCAAACTGTCACAAAGTTTACAAAAGGAAAACAATCATTCTTCATGAACCACAGAGTATAGCTAACTTCAGGGTGTCGGTTTTTTGTGACGGTATGCGCGCGCATCGTAAAAATTTACTCTCATCATTTTTCCCTAACGCGCCAAAAGAAGTATTTACTTAAAAAATATACAATTGGGAGGTAGTAATTAATTTATTTACTATTTAAATGTTCTATGAAATTTAATGAAATTACCTCTTCTTTCCCAAATGGTTAGTTTGGGTGTGATCTTATCGTATGTGATTCCTAACACCTATCATATTAATTTATGTAATGAAGAAGAATATTCCTAAATTCAATTTTTAAATTATTATGTAATATTGTCAGTTTACGGACAGGTTGAAGACAAGAATTTAGTTGTATAGCAAAATAAAAAAGGTAGGCTGCGTCCCTATTTTGAGTGTAAATAATAAATATGTTACATACGAGTAGCTCGTATTGTTGTCGTTATTAAATAAAGTATATAATACGTGCCTTAAATATTATGTTAATAATTATTTCTTGATGATTTTTTTTTATTAGTGTAGAGACATCACATTACGGTATACAACTTGTAAATAGATTTTTAATAATTATAATAATTCAACGCACTTTTACATAATTATGAAATAATAAGAGATGTACAGTAAATAAAATGTTGAACAATTAAAATGTGGTACTAAAATAATAAAATTTTATTGTTACTTGTAGTTCACTGCTAGAGTTTTGCCCACCCTGTATAAAAACGAGGTGATGTTAAAGATTTTTTAAAAAGTAAGTAACTTATTTTAAAGCGCACAAACAAATAATAAAATTATTAATAATTTCAATGATTTTTGTAATGTTTTACATTCTTGACGAGAGATATAATAGATAAGCGATTTATTGGCATGAGTGTCAAGTTAGTCAGTTTATTGAGTGGTAAGCACTTAGCACTAAGACCTAAGTGTAGGTGTATTTATCATTGTCTATGTAAAGTTACGAGTCAGTTTTGTGAACTGATTGCGTTATTGGTCTAGTAACGCAACCAATACAGACGTGAACTGATTGCGTTATTGGTCTAGTAGCGCAACCAATACAGGCGTGATCTGATTGCGTTATTGGTCTAGTAGAGCAACCAATACAGGCGTGAACTGATTGAGTTATTGGTCTGGTAGCACAACCAATACAGGCGTGAACTGATTGCGTTATTGGTCTAGTAGAGCAACCAATACAGGCGTGAAATGATTGAGCTATTAGTCTGGTAGCGCAACCAATACAGGCGTGAACTGATTGAGCTATTGGTCTGGTAGCGCATCCAATACAGCCGTGAACTGGGTGAGCTTTAGTCTGGTAGCGCAACCAATACAGGCGTGAACTGATTGAGTTATTGGTCTAGTAGATCAACCAATACAGGCGTGAACTGATTGAGCTATTAGTCTGGTAGCGCAACCAATACAGGCGTGAATTGATTGAGTTATTAGTCTGGTAGCGCAACCAATACAGGCGTGAACTGATTGAGCTATTAGTCTAGTAGCGCAACCAATACAGGCGTGAACTGATTGAGCTATTGGTCTGGTAGCGCATCCAATACAGCCGTGAACTGATTGAGCTTTAGTCTGGTAGCGCAACCAATACAGGCGTAAACAGATTGAGTTATTGGTCTGAAATGTGTGGTAATATATATTTAAAAACTGCTTCTGCCAATGAAAATTAACAACTTTTTATCAAGAAGATAAAAAAGAATTCCGAAAAAAAATTGTACGTTAGTTAATGATAGCTTTGTATGGAAAGTGTTTTTTTTTTTTTTGGAATCTACTTTGATATTCTTGAAGAAAGTTATTCGTTTTCAGGGACAAAGCAGTATTAAAATATTTCCATTTTCGTAAAAAAAGCTGCTCCGCTAATAAATCCTGAGCCAACTTAGCGCCAAGATGGCCGCAGCCACGGTCATAAAACGTGCGAGTGGGAAAGTGCTACAGAGTGTAACGGAAAGGTGTGGTTAAATTTTAATAACTTGTTCTGTTCATGGTAATGAACAACATTCTCTAAGTAAGAAAAATGGAAAATTCAAAAAGAAAATCTTTCCGTACGAAGTTATCAAGCTGATCACAATTAGGATGGCAGAGGGAGGTACAATTTTTTTTGCAAAGTATGACTACTCACACCTATTTGTTAGGCCCTGTGTATTGGTTCTCGTGTGGTCTCACATTCACATTTCATGACCACGCCACAAACGCATGAAAACACGACATACGACTTTCAGATCACGTGTATCGTTGCCAGGTCGGTATATCTCAGTAAGTTCTTGGCTGTTTAGATTTTGCTAGTCGATCTCTTTCTTACTACGCGCTTAGATAACGTGTAATTACAGAGTCCAATTCGCACTTGAGTTCAATTAATTGTGTCTTGTTTTAGACGACTATGGCAATACTAGAAATATTACTTGTCTATACAGTATCAAGATTATAATTTGAACGGCCGAATTTTCCGAAATTGAGAAAAAGATGATGCAGAAAATCCCTTTTTCGCAAGTGACTCTGAAGTGAATTGTCATAGTCGTCTCCAGCTAGATATTATTACAATGTGATGAAAATAACGCACAGTGATGTATTTAATTTATTAATTTAGTTCAGTATTACATTTAGCATAGAAATTAATGAGGTCCATAGGTTATTTGTGACAGAATTTTAATGATTATTTTGAAAGAACTTAATTTTTTTATATATAATATAATTGATAGGCTCCTGTTGGACCACTATCTCACCAACCCCCCTAGCCATATTACTTTTCTATTATCGTTTACGGTAACGCTTAGTACAAAATGTATGACGATGACATTACCTGCGTAGAGAAGTGTCACGTGACCTATCGCAGGTAATGTCATTGCCATACATTTTGTATTAAGCGTTAGTAAAGCGTAAACGATAATAGAAAAGTAATATGGCTAGGGGGGCTGATGGTAAGCGATAATGTGGTCGACGATAGAGCACGCTTGCCTAGAAGTAACCTATTCTCACACAGACACCGGCAGGGAACTTTTTAAATAAAATAATTAAAAATACCACTATGTGGCCTACAACGTGCTCTTGAAGAAAAAAATGTAGAAAGCTCCACCCAAGGGTATTAAAAGCTCCGGGCCTGCGGACGGCGAGTAGTGGGTAACTCGCCGTCCGATCAGCACCAGGCCCGAGAGTTGACGGCGCGTAGTGTTCCACGCGCGCCTCAAAGTGTTGTCAGCAATACATGACGAGGTCCGTCATGGCCGATGCCTACCCAGGGGTCGAGGATAAATTCGAAAGAGTTACCTCGCCCCTGGGCATTCAGGGCAGGGAAGGAAACCCACCCCGGTTTTAGTCAGTAAGAGTCTGACACGATCTCCCGCTCCACCCTAGAGCGGGCTATGTCATTGGATGATTTCCCACCCCACAAAAAAGGGGTATTAAAAGCTAGCCATAGAATATTAAAAGAAGTTTGGTAAAAAAATATTTTTTTTTAATAAGCTACACACATACTTTTTTAATAAGTTACACAAGATTTCGTGTCTGTGCTGGTGACCGTTGAAGAGTTCCTCTATCAGGAGCTGATCTTGGATGTCGATTCAGATCATGCTTACTATAAAAATGCATTGTCATCAGAACTGAACCAACATGTGAAAATTTAACTCCGTAGGGTAAGAGGACGTGGTTCTAATTATTCAGTTTGCAAGTTAATTAAAAGCTTATAAAAGGTTATAGTTCTGTCAAAAATAACCTTAACAAAGGCCTCACAATGTTAACAGCGAGTTATTCTAGTTATATGTATATAGATGTTATTATTCGTAACGAGTGATCGTATGTGCCTTGACGTGGTGCCATGAGATTCGCAATGTGTTGATTAAAATAATTTTACACTTTAATATTGACTTTTTATTTTGTTTCCCACTACTATATTATTATGCAGTGCCCCGGCACTATATGTAATGATCCGTCTGGGCAGTCTCGACATTGATAGTGAAACTTACTTTAGCTACCGTTCGCTAAATTACTAGCCGTTAAAAAACTCCCTCATTTGCGAGGAAATTTTTTTTAGATCATAACCTGAAAAAATAATTAATTTTCTTGAAATATTAAAAGACGGCGTAAATTTTAACTTGCAGGCACTATTTTTCATGACAACTTATAATTTATTTATAATGAATAATTTTTACCGCTTGTAACAATTAACCTGTCAAAATATTAAAGGACAAAAGTTTTCCTCCTTGCAACATTCATTTCTTAGCGAACGAATTCGGTCGTTACACTCGTTACGCGATCGTTAACTATGTCGAGACTGATTTTATTCTAAATATTAAAATAATTAGTAACCCTAGATGTGGTTCATTTCGTAAAAAAATCAGAACGGAAACATTTGATTTACCGAGAAATCAACGATGATTACTTTCGCGCGCTCGTTCAGCAGGACCACGACTTTCAATGTTGATTCCAAGTTTGTGGAGCTTGTCGCTTTCCTCAAACCTACATAGAAACCTGTAAGATAAAATTAGTACCCAAAATTCACACACATTTATGGATGTCAGAATAGTAATATAGATATTGGAACTGTTTGTTACTATTCCGACATCCATAAATTTATGTGCATGAGTGTACATCTACTTAACAGTTCAATACCATTGACAACTTAATTTGGTCGGGTTATACTCGGAGATTTAGTGTGGAAAAGTAATGAAAGCTAAAAATCTGAATTCGGTCACTATAACTTCTTTATGAGTACTAATTTTTTGTATACATTTGGGAAGACATCACGAGAGGAGCTCGTGGCTTAGTAATAACAGCCGCATGGGTCGATCCATCAGGTTAAGCTACGCTTGCCGAGGTTGGTCTGTGGATGGGTGACCATCTTTACATACCGAGACTCCTCCGTGCCTCGGCAAGCACGTTAAGCCGTTGGTCCCGGCTGTCAATCGTGGATCTTTGACAGTCGTTACGGGTCGTCAGAAGCCCGAAAGTCTGACAACCAGTCTTACCAAGGGGTATCGTATTACCCAGTAACTGGGTTGTGGAGGTCAGATAGGCAGTCGCTCCATGTAAAATACTGGTATTCAGCTGCATCCGGTTAGACTGGAAGCCGACCCCAAGATAGTTGGGAAAAGGCGCGGGCAGATGATGATTTGGGAAGACATCACGGAGTTTTTAATAGGGAAATCTTGAAATGAAAATTTAACACCGTGACTACCGCCACCCCAACCAATAGCATGATATATCTTGTAAACTACTGGAGTACTAATTTTGAATTTTGGGTAGTAATTTTATCTTGCAGGGTACTAATTTTCTATGTAGGTTTGAGGAAAGACTTGGTATCAACATTGAAATTCGTGGTCCTGCTGAACGAGTGCGCAAAAGTAATCATCGTTGATTTCTCGGTAAATACAAATATTTCAGTTCTGATTTTTTTACGAAATGAATCACATAAAAGGGTCCTAATTATTTGAATACTTAGAATAACCGTAGCATGCCCCCTTTTTCGGCGCTCATGGTAATCCTGCTGAACGGAGCGTGACTACCGCCGGACCACCTTCAAAGTCGATTTTCTCGAAAACTACTTAGGTACCAATTCAGTTGTTCGAGTACTAATTAGTACCAATTGTGGAAGCGATTGGCGTTGGTGGTCCGGCGGTAGTGACGGACATCGAGACTGCAGGCCCTGGTACCGGAGGTGAGTGCTTTTATTAATTTCGGTCTTTATATATGTAAATGTCAAGATGTATCAGGTTTTTTTTTAAATTATTAATTGTACCATTATATTACACGATATTGTGGGCATTAATTAGTATCATAAGTAGAATACGAGGTGAAAATATTGTCAATCAAAAACGACGGTCCTTCGCTATCCAGGATGTCGACAAATCCAGAGGAATAGCGAACCGATAAGGATCGAGCGGGGTATATTCCAGGGTGACAGTTTGAGTCCGCTTTGGTTTTGCCTAGCTTTGAATCCTCTAAGCACACTGCTGGAGAATTCAGGGCTAGGCTATCGGTTGAAGAGAGGTGGTCAGGTTATATCTCACCTCCTTTACATGGATGACTTGAAACTTTTTGCCCCCAACAATCTGCAACTGATGGAGCTACTGAAGGTAACTGAAACCTTCAGTAGTGCCATCAGGATGGAGTTTGGTGTGGATAAATGTGCGGTCATGCATGTAAAGCGAGGGGAGATTGTGGAATCCGTGGGAACACAACTCTCGGATTCCATAAACCTGAGATCCCTCTCTCCAACCGAAACCTATAAGTATTTGGGTATGTCGGAAGCGTTAGATATCAATGTTGCTGACATGAAGCAATCGTTGAAGGAGCGCTTCTTTGGCCGCCTGAAGAAGGTATTTAATAGCTTTCTTTCGGGCGGAAACAAGGTGCGCGCCTTCAACGGTTGGGTCATGCCGGTATTGATGTACTCTTTCGGCGTACTCAAATGGACTCAAACGGAACTTGACGCCCTGGATAGGCGAGTCCGTACGCTGCTGACTGCATTTCGAATGCATCACCCACGTTCGTCGGTGATGAGACTGTATATCCCGCGGAAGTGTGGAGGCCGAGGCTTTCTAAATGCTAAGACCCTACACAACCGCGAGGTATGCAGTCTAAGGGAATATTTCCTAGCTGCTGACGTGGGTATGCATCGAGATGTAGTGGCAGTGGACAAGGGCCTTACTCCACTCTCCTTGGCTAACGAGAACTGGCGCAAACCTCTAGTGCTTGACACTAACGATCGCAGAGAAGTATGGCAGAGTAAGGAACTTCACGGACGCTTTTTCCGGGCCCTACATGGGCCCGATGTAGACCAACTAGCGTCCGTAGCCTGGCTGCGTGTCGGTGACCTCTTTGGGGAAACCGAAGGTTTTGTCTGTGCAATTATGGACGAAGTTATCATGACGAAAAATTACCGGAGATTTATTGTGAAGGACGGCACGGTTGACATATGTCGGGCATGTCATCGTCCGGGAGAAACAATCCGCCACATAATCTCTGGTTGTTCTCGTCTAGCTAACGGTGAGTACTTGCATAGGCACAACCTCGTAGCCAGGATTATCCATCAGCAACTTGCTCTGAAATACTCTCTTGTGGAATCGGAAGTGCCGTACTACAGATATGCGCCCGACCCAGTTCTCGATAATGGTCATATCTCATTGTACTGGGATCGGTCCATCATCACTGACAGGACTATTATAGCCAATAAGCCTGATATAGTGGTGGTGGACCGAATCGAGAGGCGTGCAATGATTGTTGACATTACCGTCCCATATGACGAGAACCTCGTGAAAGCCGAGAAAGATAAACAAATCAAGTATATTGACTTGGCTCGCGAGGTTGTCGACATGTGGGATGTGGACTCAGCGATCATTGTACCGATAGTCGTGTCAGCCAATGGCTTAATAGCCACGAGCCTCGACCAACACCTCAGGAGGCTCTCGTTAGGCGGCTGGATCAAGGGCTTGATTCAGAAAGCAGTACTTCTGGACACGGCTCGCATTGTCAGGCGGTTCCTCTCTCTGGAGCCCTGACCGCCGGTAGCTTGGACCCTGTTCCCGATACCGGTGGGATACTATTTTTTATATTTTTAAATGTTTTTTTTTTATTTTTTCATTGAAATATTTAAAAATATAATTTATATGTATTTACAAATGAATAAACGAAATAATAATAATAATATAGCTTTATTCATTCTATACAACATGCTACAAAATAATTTAAAAAATAATAATAACATTAACTAATATTAAAATACAAATAATTAGTATTGAATAACGTGCAATATCTATATTTTCATTGTTGTATAGACCCCCTTCGGGTAAAAGCCTCCTCCAAAGTGTCCCACTTTTTTCTGTCTCTCGCTATATTGTGCCACTGTTCCCCTGCAACAGCTACTATGTCGTGTTGCCAACGGGTATTTGGTCTGCCTCTTGCTCGAGTGCCTTGTGGCCCTTTCCATTTTGTTGTTCTAATGGTCCATCTGTCGTCAGAGTATCTAGCAAGGTGGCCAGCCCACTTCCATTTCATAGTCATGGCAAAGTGTAGAGCATCAGTTATCTTTGTTTTGTTTCGTATTTCTGTATTACTCTTTTTGTCTCTCAGTTTGATGCCTAGACAAAGTGGTGGCTGACACTTATTTCTTTGAGGCGCGCGTGGAACACTACGCACCGTCAACTCACGGGCCTGGTGCTGATCGGACGGCGAGCTACCCACTGCTCGCCGTCCGCAGGCCCGGGTCTACGGTGCCCGGAGATCGTCTCGCGACGTCCTACACCCAGTACGCCCAGTACCTCTCCTGCGGTGGTAGCGGCCGGGGCCGTGAGGGGCACTCCGTTGAGCTTCCCTCACGCGTCCCGCCTCCGCCTTCGCGAGCATTACTGCTTCGCAGAAGGCGGAGACTGCTTCCCATTCCCTCTCGCTCCGTACCATGGCCTGAACCAGGGCCGGGCGCGAGAGGTTGCCGCCACCTATCGCATCCACGAGGACACGGCGATGCTCCGCCCAAGCGGGGCTGACCTCCACCGTATGCTCCACCGTGTCCTCTGGGCGATCCGCACAGTGGTAACACTCGGGCGTTTCTTCCCGCCTGATTTGATGCAGAAACCTCCCGAAACAACCGTGTCCGGTGAGGACCTGCGTCAGGCGGAAGATGAGGACGCCGTGACGCCTCTCCAGCCACTCCTATAAAAGCGATCATGTATAAGCTCCAGTATTTCTCGACCACACATTTTTTCGAATGAACGGTGATCTATAAATGTGAGTATAGAACGCAGCGAATATCTTATTTTAGTGATATCGAATTTCATAATTATATCGATGACACAAACAATTATTTCGTCACCAATGCCACAAGTTAAATTGCCAAAATCGAACAGGCATGTACTATTAACCATTTTTAGAAATTCTTCAAAATTGCTGTCGTTTATACATTTTTCAAAAATCGACACAAATAAATAAATTAAATTAGGAAGTTGTATCCAAAATTGAAAGATTGACGACCATTTCATTCTACCTATTTTGCCGTGTTCCATTAACAAATTAAATAAACCTTCTTTATTATTTTCGATAACACTCATCAGCGTCTTGTCAATTTTAATTTTCCAATCAAATATGGTTTGAATATGGGTAAATTCATAGTGAGAAAACATCACATTAATTATAAATTTAAACCTATGAATTACATTTTCGCTGTCATTTTTTAATAAATCACAAATATATTCAACAGCAAAATATTCAGTGAATGACATGTGTATAAAAATCGGGATATCGTTTGCTACATAAAATATCGGACCAGTTTTCTCTCCTCCCTTTTCTATACATCTCCGTCGTCGTCTCCTTGATTTCTTGCAAGTCTTTCTTGGTTAACAATTTGTCAATGTATTTATTGAAAATAGCATAAGCTGCCAATTTTTTATGCTTCATTATGCAATCTGCAAGTTCTTTTTCGTAAGCAATCCTTACATCAGGATAATATGTATCCATTTTGTTTTTATCTTCAAACCATACTTTTTTCAGGGTCGTTTCCAAGTATTGTTGATAAAAAGTAAAGATATTAACGTCTTGATCCCATTTGTTACTGTTTTTGCTAACGCTTTTTTATATTATTTATGAAATAATGTGTCCTTAAAAATACATGTAATGGAGTTTGATTATTTTTGTATTCGTTTTCAGTTACATTCAACTGAATTTTCTCTGAAATTGTCCTGTCCTCAATCTCATTTTCCAAATAAAACCTCGCGCTCATGTAAATTTCATAAAAAGGCCAGTTAAATGGTGTTTTGCTGTCTTTTAAAATGGACATAAACTCTAAGAAGCTATGCACATTTTCCAGTTGTGTTTTATCAAGTTCTTTTAGTATCAAATTGGACTCCCAAATTTCCTTTAAGTATTGATACTTTTGTTTCAAAGTCATGTGTTTTATTTTAAAAGAAAAACCGAACGTTCGTTGTAAAATGGTTTTGATTTCAGCATACGGCCTGCTTGTTACCCATATTTTATGGTTGTTACGATGGTCATTGACAACTTCTATACATTTTATAGCCTCATTTATATAATGCGGACAGATTTCGTCAAAACCATCAAATAGAAAAATCACCTTACCAACATTAAAAAAATGTAGAAACAATTTCAGCTCGAACTCGATGCACTGATCGCGTGTACAATCTTTGAGATACACAACACCGTTTTGTTCTTCTAACGCAATTGCCACGTTATTTTCTTTGCCGAGTTTCTCACGCAGTATAACTTGACACATAAACTTTAAAGTCTCTAATAAGTCGACAGTTGTTTTACCTTCCTTCCACTTGCTGAGTTCTCTCGAGTATTCCAATAAATTGATTCTTACAATCCAAGATTCTGGGTGGTCTCTTTTGGTACTAAGCGATAAATGAGTGAGCAGAGTCGACTTACCCATTCCTGGTTCTGCAGTTATAAGTACGATATCATCTTCTATATCATAAAAAGTTGTTAATAAGAAAGGCGATTTTTCAGTAGGTTTTTGATTGTAGGTCCCGTCTTCTGAAGCTCTCTGTCAAAGTACAAGTGCTTTATTTCATCATAATCTCTTGTGATATTTAGTTTACCAAGTCGAATTTTGTCGTTATCGATTATTTTGTTTAGAATATCTCCTTTAACATATGCTTTTGATGTATCATTGACAATCAAATCTAATCTTACTTCTACGCCTTGAAACATCACTCTGGTAGTCTCCAAGATGCATTTCTGTGACTGTACACTCATGTCAATCAGACTATTTACATCATGTACAGGACCATCTGCTCTTGGGAAATGTTTTTGTAATGTTTCAACTGACATAGAATTGGTCACAATAATTGTTTTCTTGGATAGTAAAACTTTCGCGATGTTTTCTAAAGTTTTGATTTCGTCTCTGGTATTTTGTACTTTATCGCATACGAAAATTATAACTTTTAGGTCATTTATATTCTTCAACTCTGTGCGCAATACGTTACGATCGTTCGTTGGTAGGTTACAAATGTATTCCAAATTTATCACAACATGGTCTTTATTATTCAAATGCTGCAACAGTTTAACAACAGTCAGTATGCTGTTCTCTGTAGTGATGATAGTACTCAAGTGTTCCAGCAAGTTCCAGTAGCTCACAGCGTCTTTAGTAAATGTGTAGTCAATTACCTGGTTTATTTTGTTCATACATATAATGTTTATTAAGCTCAACAAAGGGTCTTTAATAATATTGATTGCGTTCTCAAATATATTGCTGTCTTTTGTAAGATATGATGCCTGTTTTGGCTGCATCCACCATTTTTGTATCTTGTCATGATATTTAAGAAACATCGCATCAGTTTTAGCTTGGAAGTAGTTCGGGTGATCAAGCAGGTACTCTTCTATTTTGTCTTTTAATATCTGTTCCACGTCATTTTCATCAGCTTGTTTACTGTAGAACAGTAGTTTGTTTTAAGAAATCTCGTGCAAGAGTCTCTTCATACTCACTGCAGTCGAATGAAAGCTTTGGAAACTTGTTTACGTTGAAACGAAATTTAAAATCTTGCAAATTTTGAGTTTACTCATTTAAATTTTTATACAGCATTTGAGCAAGATCTCCTAGTAATTCCCAGTTATCCGTAATCTTCATCAGTTTGGTGTTATCGTCAAGCACAAATATATTTCCGATGGCTCCAGCTATACCTCCATTAAGCTACAGGAATCCACTGTCTAAAGAGTTATCGATAGTAATTACATTACTTGATTTATACTTAGATAACAAATCCATGAATTTTGACGTTAAATGTTTTATTCTTCGCGCTTTTTTTGCATCGCTGCCACTTAGCATTAAATCTTTGTTACCAAACGCAGCCGGGACTTTCAGACCTTTTGATAACATTTCTCTAGCAGCCAGATCAATTGTTTTATTAACAGTCGATCGAGAAATATCCACTTGATTCAATTGTTGGTGGAAGTCTTTTGTAGATGTCTTTACAAATTCAAGCCTGCCATTTTCATATGTTATAACGGTCCCTATCAGTTTGCTTAATTTTGTTACGTCAGTAGGCTCGGCTAAGTATTCAGACAGTATTTTTTTTATATCAGAGGGTTCTATCTTTCGTCTTTCAAGAATCTCTTTGAAAAGAGTATTTTTGAATACATTGAGATATTCTTCTTTGCTATCGAAGAAATCATGTCGAAAAGTGGCGATTCGGTGTCCACCAGGTTCAATGTCTGAAATTTCTACAACTCTTAGTGCCAGAACGACATGATAGGTAAGCATTAGTTTATCAGTTAGCATCATTTCAAAATTTCTTTCACCACTCACAAAAGTGGCAAACTGTTTGGCTAGCGAGATTATTTGGTCTTTCATAAATATTTCGCATAGGAACTTTACATCCGTAGCATGTTTATAGGGTTGCTTGGCTGTGCCGCCGGTGTCAATCAGATAATTCAGTTTTGATGCAAATCCACTTTCCACCGATTCATTACCAAATGTATCTTTTGCGGAGGTATATATAATGAAGAAACTTTCTGTTTCTTGAAATTTGCCATGAAATATGTCATTCTTATTGCACGATTCAAATCTCTCTCTAATTTTCAGATAACTGCTAAAGTATTTCATCATATCGATATCGAGCGTCTGTTCGCTTTATGTTTGGCCTGTATGGGCACGACTAAAGGTTTCGCAAATCTCTTCACTTTGACTTTGAAACAAATGTCGTCGAATGCCCCTATATCAGCGATATTGGAAGCGAGTTGAAACTCTTCGATACTGTCGTCATGTTTCGCTCTGTAGAATATTAAGCTGAGTAGTTTGCTCTCGTACAGCTGGCCGCGAATCCCCGACGTACCTTCACCTTTTTCGTACTTTGCACCACTCATATTTCTGACTATAAACTATTTTACTTAAAACTGTCCTCAAGGTTGGATATCAGCACGACCAATTGGTCCAAAGGCGGTACTCACAGTCACGCAGCATGAAACTTTAATATTTGTTTGTACCTGCAAAAAAACAGACACCTTTATATTATCTAGTGATAAGTAAATTTTGTGATGAGAGTTGCCGAGAACCGAGTCGAATGGCGTGCAATTGGTGAGGCCTATGTCCAGCAGTGGACTGCTATAGGCTTATGATGATGATGATGAAGTAAATTTTAATATTATAACCATAGTTTAAGCATTGCCACACATAATATAATATATGTAGGGCGTATTGCGTATCTTCGTACACATGATGGGTCTGCTATACAAAAAGCTCTTCGACCACATCATCGCTTACCATCAGGTGAGATAGTGGTCAAACGCATGCCTATCAACAATAAAAAAATAAAGTAAAACAAAGCTCGTGTACTGCGAGTCCAGTATAATAACGCCTGCAAAACAAGGTTAAGTACGTAATGTTGGGGCTTGGGGCTAACGCGCTTTTGCAGTGCATCGGGGATGTTCGCGGAGTTAGGCGTTCCTAATAATTGTTATTATCTATGCGTTTATGCTGACACGGCTCCAACAACGTGGTGTCTATTGTGGCCGACAGGATGGACAGCCCTATGATGTGGCACTCAATCATGTCATTTATTCAAATTATGTAAGCTGACAGCCTGCACTTTTTGAATACATACAAACAGTCACCCAAAAACGCTCGGCCTTCACCACTTCCTAGTGTTTTAGCTATGAAGAAGAAGTGGCGCAACGAACTCCCCAGCAACGCATCTGTCTGCTAAGTTTTGACGACACGGTTGGCGCAGTGGTTGAACGTTCGACTGCTGCGCTGCGTGTCGCGGGTTCGATCACCGCACGGAACAAATATTTGTATGACCTGCAGATAGTTGTTCCGGGTCTGGGTGTCTTGTGTATGTGAATTTACATGTTTGTGAACACACCCACGATACATGAATAATGCCTAGTGCAGGGCAAAGTTTTATATAAAAAAAAAAGTTTAAAGAACTTGAATATAAGTAACACAACACAAAAGTAAACAAAATGTATCGTTCAGAAGTTAATCATAAAATTAAATTAAATCATCCGCCACTTGTTAGCTAGCACACTCCATTATGCAGTCAAAAACCACTGGATGACGACTCATCGTGCGTCATTCTTAGGATATGTCCAATAATATAAAGTTTTTGTATGTTTAAACTTGTGCGTGTTATATATTTCAATCAGCATCATCATCATCAGCCTTTTAATGTCCCTACTGCTGGGGCACAGGCCTCCTCTCTGCGAGAGGATGTGGGCCGTAATCTACCATGCGGGACCAATGCGGGTTGGTGAATATCACATGTCTTCGAATTTTTCGTTTTAGAACCGTTTCCTCACGATGTTTTCCTTCACCTTTTTGAGAGCAGTGGTGATGAAATAATTTACACCAAAGTAAAGCATCTGCCTGGGTTTGAACTCACGACCCATAACTTGTAAGTCGCGCCCGTTACTACTGGGCCACCACTGCTCCATTTATTTATTTTATTTATTTATTTGCGTATGTACAATTAAATAATGTTTTGATTTTATGGCAGAGTTCATAGTCTAAAAATATATTTATTGTTATTATTTTTCGTTTTCATATTCTTAACATTTATACCATGTAATGTAATGTATTTAAAATGTATAAATATTAAGAATATGAAAACGAAGGCCTGAGGCGTAGAGCGGAGGTGCGGTGGTTCTGTTCTTCAAAAAAGGTGACAAAACCTTGCTGAAGAACTATAGACCCATCTCACTCCTGAGCCAAGTCTACAAGCTGTCCTCGAGGGTCGTCACGAACCGTCTCGCTAGGAAACTTGACGAGTTCCAGCCAACAGAACAAGCTGGTTCTCGAAAAGGCTTCAGTACCGTGGACCACATCCATACTGTTCGGCAAATTGTACAGAAGACCGAGGAGTACAACCAGCTGCTGTGTGGCATTTGTGGACTACGAGAAAGCCTTCGACTCCATCGAAATATGGGCAGTTCTGGCGTCTCTGCAACGATGTCGAATTGACTGGCATTACATCGAAGTGTTTAGATGTCTGTATGACGCTGCCACGATGACTATTCAGATCCAAGATCAGAAAAACAGCCCCATCCAACTGCTCAGAAGGGTGAGACAGGGGGGTGTGATATCCCCAAACTGTTCACCAACGCGCTGGAGGACGTCTTCAAGACGCTGGACTGGAGTGGACAGGGTATCAACGTGAACGGCAAGTACATCTCACACCTTCGCTTTACCGACGACATCGTTTTTGGGGGCCGAGTCATCACACGCATCTGTAGGAGTATACTGTAGGACCCCAAGGCTCCAGTACGGCCTGCAGGGATCCTGGAACGTTCTAGTAGTTTCAGGGTAGAGGTCGCACTCGCTGGCAACGCGAGAGTGCGGTGTATATATACTCGTATATGCGGGTAACTGGCTACAGGTGGATAAGAAAAGAGATGAGGGCGTGATAGACTCTATATTGATTTTTATAAAATTACTTGTGTGCCCACTTGCAAGGGCAAAACTCCAGTCTAACATAAAACCTATGCTTTTAATATATACTCGAACGACTCCTCAATATTCTTAACTGCCAGCTAACAGCCGGTGCAGACCCGCTGAGTTTAGGCTGTGTCTACAATCGCCACAATACCCACTGAGTCCTGCACGTGGTCCCTGGGTGGTGCTAATCAGGTGACACTAACTGGTAGTAAGTTTCGACGGATGGCTTGCGACCACCCACTGGGCAAAGACGTGCCGCCAAGCGGCCTAGCCGTGTTCCGGTACGATGCTCAGTATAGCCAACTCAGAGGAGTTAGGTCGAAATAGTTGTTTCAATGCAGGCAGACCAACCAGGCTCGCGCTGATATGGGCGTATCGGGAGACTAGACGCGGAGGGTAGCGGGATCCGAGGCACGGTGCGCCGCTGGCCGAACGCAGGTACTTGGGGGCCCAAGTAGTGTGCTAGCCACACATGAAAGGCTGCACACATGAAAACTCCCGGAATGCATCATCGTGCTGGCTGCCGACCAGATGAGAGGGCCAGATGGACATTCCCGGGGGGGTTCGGGCGTCCCCGCAGTCTCCAGACTAGTCCCCCAATGATACCGTCCTGTCAGTGCGTGCCTGAAGGTAGCCAGCATGGAACCTCATTTCACTTCCTTCTCCTCTCCCTCCTTCACTCTAAATCATGAAAAAAGGAACAAAATAAGAAAAGCTGTACAACGGCAGTACTTCCTCTCGCATAAAGTGCGCCTTTCGAACATACGAGGTCTGCACTCAAATCTCTCCGCAGCCCACTACCACCTGGAGACTGAGAAACAGTGCTCGTGTTCCTTTCGGAGACGGAGATCGGATGTCCGTCAGACGTGTCGTACCTCACTTACCCCTGGGATTACCCTGGAGCACAATTTTAAACCACACGTGGATGTACGCCCGGGACGACATCTGCTATCGGCGTCGCCGCAACCTTGAGGACTCTAAATTCTCAACACTTTGGGTTCTAGTGGACACAGGTCTGGATAAAATTGTTAACGCCTATGCCTACCAGTCGCACAACGGCGGTCCGGAGACAACTGGGCTCACACAACAGCTCAGTGAGGCGGTGGATGTGGCCCAATTGGTGTTACTGAGGGACTACAACGCCCACCAGCAGGAGTGTCTCTTCCCATACCAGTACACAGACCGTGCTGGACGAGAGACGCATAAGCTAGCGCTAGCGTTAAACCTCACCCAGCTGGTCCAGAGGGTAACGAGGGTGCCGGATATTGATTCGCACACAGCTGGGGCATGGATACCAGAATACCGTTATACCGGTAATTTTTCGGTATTTTGATACCGGTATTTGAGGACTAAATACCGGTATTTCGAAACAAGTGATCTATTTTTGCAAGGGTGTTTAAAGAGCACGCACGCGCGCGCGTCTCTATACAGAAAGCTCGTTTTCTATGGTTCATAGTGTTGTTCATACTGCTAATGAGTTTTCATATGACAGGAATCACGAATAATCTCGACTATAGAAAAATAAACTCAAAATTAACTACGCAAGACCAGTGTCTTGCGTAGTTAATTTTTAGTTAATTACCACCTAAATACTAGCTATATGCCTGTCAGTCTGCAAGCATATAGCTAGTATTAAGGTGGTAATGCTGTGTCTAACTGTCCATAGAACGCCTCGATCTCTCTCAGAAGCTCCGGTTTGGTAGATATGGTTCTAGCACGTCAATGACTAAACCCGCTGCGAATCTAGCTAAGGATCCAAGAGCTAGATTGGCTCGACACTATACCGAAGTGACCCCGGACGTCAGCCTGTATGCGATTAGGATGGCTCTAAGACAGCTTAAAAACAACAAGGCGTCGGGTGAGGACGGAATCACGGCCGAACTCCTGAAGGCGGGTGGAAGACCGGTCCTTCAGGCCCTTCAGAGGTTGTTTGATTCCGTCATACTCGAGGGAAAAACGCCACAGGCATGGAGCAGAGGTGTAGTGGTACTCTGCTTTAAAAAGAGCGACAATGCCTTGCTTAAGAATTACAGGCCCATTTCACTTTTTTTGTTTTTGGGACAAGCCCGCCACACTATTCCCAAACCACTGTAACTTCTGTAAGCCAGAATCAACAGTGGCGACCACCAGACAAAAACGCCGAGGCACTGAAGCTCGACGAGTCCCAGAGAAACGATTAAATTGTTTTGGGTCCCTAGCCCAAGCCCAGTTGTAAATAACCCCCTTTGTGCCTAATGGCCTTGCTTTGTTCTGTCTCCCGCTTGATTAGGAGGGAAGTGGAAATTATGTTTTTCTTACTCCTCCGCTGTCTTTTCTGATTAATTTCGTAAAGGGACCCAAAACAATTTAATCGTTTCTCTGGGACTCGTCGAGCTTCATTGCCTCGGCGTTTTTGTCTGGTGGTCGCCACTGTTGATTCTGGCTTACAGAAGTTACAGTGGTTTGGGAATAGTGTGGCGGGCTTGTCCCAAAAACAAAAAAGTGAAATGGGCCTGTAATTCTTAAGCAAGGCATTGTCGCTCTTTTTAAAGCAGAGTACCACTACACCTCTGCTCCATGCCTGTGGCGTTTTTCCCTCGAGTATGACGGAATCAAACAGGCCTCTGAAGGGCCTGAAGGACCGGTCTTCCACCCGCCTTCAGGAGTTCGGCCGTGGTTCCGTCCTTACCCGACGCCTTGTTGTTTTTAAGCTGTCTTAGAGCCATCCTAATCGCATACAGGCTGACGTCCGGGATCACTTCGGTATAGTGTCGAGCCAATCTAGCTCTTGGATCCTTAGCTAGATTCGCAGCGGGTTTAGTCATTGACGTTTAGGGATTTAGGGCCGAAACAACAATAGCGAAAAAAGAAAAAAGGTGTTGTCGAATGCATGGTAATTTGGAGCAATCTTTCCGAAACATCATTAAAATTTTATATTTTTTCCTCCACAAAACCGGGAAAAGAATCCTCAAAGATCGGGGACCCAAGCACAGCAAGAGTGCTTTTTTCAATAATTTTGATTTTATTGCGTCGAATTTTGGGCGTGTCAGTTGTCGGTCAGTAGGTACTGTCAGATAGGAATAGTTCGCATTTAGAAAAGTTAAGATCAAGTCCTATGGCATGGAGCTCATTTTTTTAAAAATGCAGGTCATTAAAACGGTATCTACATCGCCTCATAGAGTTCCATCATCGTGGTACCAAACGTTAAATTTAGAATTTAGCTGTCGAATAATTGGGTGAATAGCTAAACTAAAGATCACTGGTCCGAGGGGGTCACCTTGTTGACAGCCAATAGCGGATTCCAAAAGGTTGTCCCGAAATAATTACTTTCAGACTAAATATAATAATTATTTTCATATACGCAGGAAACATCCCTCTTGGTAATAATAATTCTACACCTACACATTTCCGTTTGAGACAAGGCGTTCTGACGAAAAGATAAAAATAAAACGTAACCTTCATATTAAAATGGGTGATAAAATAAAATAAATGATAGATTTCATGATCTAAGACCAAATGTATATTGGATTTTTTTTTATCCTAAACAATAATCCTATCGATTAGTACAGTAAAATAGATGTGTGTTTATTTTTTAACCGACTTTCGAAAAAGGAGGAGGTTCTATGTTCGACTGTATGTTTTTTTTTTATAGTTTATCCGCCGATTTCTCCGTCAGTTGTGAACCGATTTTCAAAATTATTTTTTTATCCGAAAGGCTACACTCCCGAGGTGGTCCCATACAAATTATTAAAATTGTTTCAGCGCTTTTTGAGAAACTGAACAAAAGCGAAAATACGTGTACCTCGATGACGTTTTGGTGTTCTCCAAATGTTTAAATTCCACGTTCCATGTCATTGGGGTTTTTAGTTCTGGGTATAACAACTAAAAAGTGAAAAATAAAAAACTTTTTTACAAAAAAAACCACCGACTTCAAAAAAAGAAAATACACTAAAAATTAAAAAATAACTTTCATTTCAGAAGTCGGTGTCAAATAACGAAGAAGTAAAATACAAACACCGACTTCCGAAATTAAAGTTATTTTTCGATTCCCGGTTTAGGTAAGCTTTTCGAGAAATCCGTGAATGCAGTTTTTTTTTGTTTTTAAAAATAAAGGAATGTTTCCTTTAAGTAAAACTGTTGTACCTCCCAAGTAATCCCTAAATTCCTTCGTGCTTCCCACTTATGGAAGCACACTCACCTTCTGGATTTTTTTTTTGTTGATCTACTTAATTAGATTTTAGCAAGCTTGTACTTCAAAGAATGTCTTTGGACGTTAGACATAAGAAAATGATAACGTGTCTTTAACTTTTTTTTTTTTTTTTATAAGTTTGATAGGCTCGCGTTTGACCACTATCTCACCTGATGGTAAGCGATGATGTGGTCGAAGATGGAGCACGCTTGCCTAGAAGTAACCTATTCACTCTTGACTTAAAGACTCCCAGGTTGTATCTTACAGGAAACACAGACTCCGGCAGAGAATTCCACTCTCTAGCTGTACGCGCAATGAATGTTTTCTCAAAACGCTTTGTGCGTATGGATGGGATGTCCACCATGAACCGGTGGCACTTCGCCGTACGTCTTGTGGAAATGGAACAGTTCTAGTCTAGGTAATGAAAGAGTTTATCTTTGTGTACTACACATTAGATTTCATGTATTTCTTGTACGATATACCTACGAGTGTAAAACCTAATGTTTCTTGGAGAAATTGTATCTTTAACATTGACTGTGTCGAGTAGTAAAATAAAATAGCGAGTGTTTATTTTTTTGAATTTTTAGCTGGTTCGATTCCCGGTTTAGGTAAGCTTTTCGAGAAATCCGTGAATTTTGTTTTTAAAAATATAGGAATGTTTCCTTTAGATAGAATCTATCTTAAGGATTTAAAGTAGTTTCCCTCCAGGGCCCATTGATATTTTCCACACTGTATATTTTTTTACGTATGTTCGGACACAACGCCGTCATATAGACGAATTTGTAAAATTATTTTTTTTTTTGTTTCAAACGTGTTTATTCCGAAATAGTCCCATTTAAATTTCATATAGATTTGATTTCGGTGACAGACAACGGAACTCTTAAAAAAAAACTTTTTACGAAAAAAACAACCGACTTCCAAAAATCAAAATACACTAAAAATCAAAAAATAACTTTAGTTTCGGAAGTCGGTGTCAAATAACGAAGAAATAAAATACAAACACCGACTTCCGAAACTAAAGATATTTTTTAATTTTTAGTGTATTTTGATTTTTGGAAGTTGGTTGTTTAGTTTGTAAAAAAGTTTTTTATTTTTCACTTTTTAGTTGTCATACCCCAGAACTAAAACCCCAAAAACATGGAAGGTAGAATTTAAACATACTCGTAGTTGGAGAAAACCGAAAACCTACGTATTTTTCGTTTTTGTTCAGTTTTTCAAAAAACGCTGAAGCAATTTCAATAAAATTTATATCCTATACCTCGGGAGTATATTATTTCGGATAAAAACAGAATTTTGAAAATCGGTGGACATACATAAAAATAAAACGCATTCAGTCGAACATAGAACCTCCTCCTTTTTCGAAGTCGGTTAAAAAAGTACAACAAATCAACCGCAATTGCTGCGATCGTATGTCTATGTACTGTTAACACAATTTAATGGGGAACCAAAACTAAAAAGTGATGAATAAAAAGCTTTTTTACAAAAAAAAACAGAACCGACTTCCAAAAAAATTGCAAAATAACTTTAATTTCGGAAGTCGGTGTCAAAAAACGAAGACACAACCAGAAACACCGACACCCGAAATTAAAGTTATTTTGCACTTTTTTTCGGAAGTCGTGGAAGTCGGTTCTATTATTTTGTAAAAAACGTTTGTATTATATTTGATTGACACCCATATCTTGAAAATACATAAAAATAACTAGTCCGGCCGTCTTTGGGAGTCAGCCATATTTAATTTAATTTGACGTCACTTAGCTAACCATGCATTGTCTTGTCATCGGTCCTTGATAAGTGTGCGAAGTTTCAATTCAATCTGACGTTTTGAAGTGGGAGAAAATCACGTTCAAAGATTCCGTTACATAGATACATACCAAGATAATAAAAGAGTGTTCAAAATAGTGCAATGTATGGGAAACCGAAGCTATAAGCCGAAAGTGTTAATTATGAAATGTTTATATTTTTAAATGTTTTGTAAATATTTTTTTAAGAAATATTTGAAAATGTATTTAATAAGTAAGAAAAATGAATAAACGAAAATAATAATAAATAGCAAACCAAACATCGCAAGCTTGTCGACATGTTGGAGGTTGATACAGCAGTCATTGTCCCGATAGTCTCAGGCTCTTGGCTAAACCCTCTGACTTCTCTACTTCTTCTTCTCTTCTTCTTGGTTCTGATGGTTTGAGCCTCGAACAACATTTGAGGAGGCTCTCGTTGGGCATTTTTTTTTGGGACAACCCTACCATCCTATTCCCAAACCACTGCAACTTCTATATGCCAGAATCAACAGTGGCGACCACCAGAAAAAACGCCGAGGCAATCAAACTCGACGAGTCTCAGAGAAATGATTAAACTGTCTTGGGTCCAGCAACGAAATTAATCAGAAAAGAACACTTGAGGAGTCAGAAAAACATAATTTCCACTTTCCTCCTAATCAAGCGGGAGACAGAACAAACTTAAGCCATTAGGCACAAACGGGGTATTTACAACTGAGGTAAGACCAGTTGCGAAGCACCACGTATAACACTAATATTAATGGGTCCTAAATTGTGAGCTGTTACAATTGATTCCAATAATAGGTATGGCAAAATCGCTTGAACGAACGGAAATCCGTTCTAGTTTCCACAAGGTCCGTGTAATAGACAACTCCAGATGTAGGCGTTGGTGTTCATTTTGCCAAAGAGTACACTCCCATAGGATATGATATGTGGATTGTTCAGGTGTAGAACATTAACATAAAGGCGAGGCTAAAAGCTTGAAGAAAAATAGTTTACCCTGAAACTTGCCATGACCTGTGAGAAATTGGGCCTCTCGTTAGGCAGTTAGATCAAGGGCTTGATCCAGAAAGTAGCCCTCCTGGACACGGCGCGTATTGTTAGTAATAGATTTCTTTCTCAGGAGCCCTGACCACCGGTAGCTTGGACCCTGTTCTCGATACCGGAAGGCTACTATTTTCTAGGGTTCCGTACCCGAAGGGTAACCAACGGGACCCTATTACTAAGCCTCCGCTGTCGGTCCGACCGTCTGTCCGTCAGTCTGTCAGCGGGCTGTATCTCATGATCAGTAACAGGCAGACAGTTGAAATTTACACAGAATGTGTATTTCTATTGCCGCTATAACAACAAATAATAAAAATAAATTAAAAATCAAAGGGCTCCCCTACTAGAAACGTGGCTTTTTTGCTCGATCTTAATAATGAAAACAAGTAGACGCGTACGATCTTGTACGATGGTACGGAACCCTTCATGAGCGAGTCCGACTCACACTTGGCCGATTTGTATATTTTTAATTTTTTTTGTATTTTTTAAGTACGGAACATGAAATAAATGGAATAACAATAACATTGCTGTTTTGGACCAAAGTTTATATATTTTCTCCGCTCTTCCCCTTTATGGAAGCATTCATATCTCCTGGACAAAATTGATGAAATTATTCGATGCACTCTTACAACCATTTTAAATGTGGCCTTGGATGACCGAGCGTGGCGGCAAACCACACTACCTATTCGTTTTGGTGGGCTCGGCATCCGCAAAATTTCTAGTATAAGCCTACTTCCTGTCCTCAGTCCACAGCACTGAAAAGTTAACCAAAAGAATTTTGACTTCATCACTGGTTAACTGTGAAGTGCCGTGCTTGACCGACGCAATGAACGCTTGGAAAATAGCTTGCCCGGACACGGCGTTGCCCGAGAACCCGTTCTCCCAGAGGCAGTGGGACGAGCCGCTCTGTAGTTTGGTACGGAATAATCTCTTAAATACGTCAACCAATACTGCTGAGCGTGCCCGCCTGCTGGCTGTGGGTGAATGGGAGTCGGGCCTCTGGCTACAGGCACTACCGTCATCCAATATAGGTACTATGCTGAGTGACACCACCTTCCGGATCGCTACATGTCTGCGTCTGGGTGCTCCTTGCGGAGCTCCACATCGCTGCCAATGTGGTGAAGCAGTCGACCATCTCGGACACCATGACCTATCCTGCAGTAGGAGCGCGGGTCGTATGGCACGGCACGCCAGCATTAACGACATCATCCGTCGAGCTCTTGTCACCGCCGGTGTGTCAGCCGTTTTAGAACCTCATGGCCTGGCACGTGACGATGGAAAGAGGCCCGACGGGATGACTATAATGCCTTGGAAGATGGGTAGGCCTTTGGTGTGGGATGCAACATGTGTCGACACTTGCGCCATCTCATCTTCTTAGCACGGCGGGCTGTGCTGGGGCGGCTGCTACAGGTGCAGAAAACCTCAAACGGCGCAAATATAACAACCTTATTGGGAGTTATATGTTTGAGCCGTTTGGGGTTGAAACACTAGGGCCGAGTGCTCATCGAGTTTTCCGTGACATCGGCAAACATTTAGTCGACTCTTCACGTGACCAGAGGGCTGGCCTTTTTTTCGGCCAACGAATCAGCATTGCCATTCAACGTGGCAATGCTGCCAGCGTTCTGGGCACTTTTCCCATTGACAGCGAGGTGGACGATTTTTTTATGCCTCTTGTACATATTTTATTTATTAGTTTAGTATAATATGTATTGTAGTTATAGTCTATTAAAACAAATAAATGGAATAATAATCAGTACTAATTAAAGTAAGTAATAATATGGTTTGCAAGTTTTATTAATCAGGCTGTAAGTATGAAAACGCAATGCATGCAGCAATTTTATAAAGTCCAGTAAACAGCTACGCCGTAGTCTCGTAGCTTCGTAGCTCGTAGCTGCGTAGGGCCGGATAAAAACTGGAGCGGCCGGGCGCCCGCGTCATTCGCCGGGACAGCGCGCGCTCGACGTCACTCCGGTACCTGTGTGCTCACCCCAACAGTAACAGGTATGAAGATATCTTTGTTACATTTGATTTCAGAGGTGTTGATTGCATTTGGGCTTGATTAATTGTGTTTTTACTATGGTTTTAAAGTTAATTAAAGCATTTGTGCGTCTCAATATGTTGAATACTTTGTTAGGTACGTTAAAAAATCGACAGTGATATTTTTGTCGTCATAATATGTTTATTTGTTTTTAAGTGGTTAAGAAAACCATTTGGTACTTAGCCAATGAAGAACTGAAGTTATCGTGGGCTCGTGGCTTGACTAGTTCAACCGCAAATCGTTAAAAATTTTAAAGTTTTCAACTCAATAATCACATTGATGCAAACCGTTACTGCTATTAGAATGTAGGTAGCGTTTAGCGAATTTTGTAAATAGAGTTCACAATACAGGGTGTAACGAAAATGGGTGGTCATATTTAACCGACTTCAAAAAAATGAGGAGGTTCGGCATTCGACTGTTTTTTTTTGTGTGTTTCCTCAGAACTTTTTTCTGGGTGAACCGATTTTGATGTTTCTTTAAATATTTATATTTGAAAGCTGGTGCTTCCCGTGTGGTCCCATTGAAATTTGGTGTAGATTTGATGAAGAACTCT
The DNA here is from genome assembly GCA_951329385.1 of Polia nebulosa. Taxonomy (NCBI): domain Eukaryota; kingdom Metazoa; phylum Arthropoda; class Insecta; order Lepidoptera; family Noctuidae; genus Polia; species Polia nebulosa. The sequence goes on from OX589594.1 coordinate 31,943,009, forward strand.
GGAGATACACAATGGAAATCTTTAATAAATGATAGCAAACCTTCCAGAACTGCTTCATAACATAACATCACGCTGATACGCTCTGGGGTAGACAGATTTGTACAGTTCACCCTGATAATTAAACATAAATAATTTCAATAATTATGTTAAAATTCCATATTTTTGAGGGTCTCAATTCGGGCATAACTTTACTATTTAGTTTTAGCTATGGGTACAACAACTAAAAAGTGAAAAATAAAAACTTTGCAAAATAACATAATTTCGGAAGTCGGTGTTTCTAGTTTCGTTTTTTCGTTATTTGACACCGACTTCCGAAGTTAAACTTGTTTTGCATTTTTTAGTGGTTTTTTTGGAAGTCGGTTGTATTTTTTTGTATAAAAGTTTTTATTTAGATACTGTGTCTGCTCATGAAAATGATAAACTTTCTTCCAAGGATCATAGCCAATTATCAAAAAAAGCCTTTCCTTACAAAGTATCAGTTGATCAAAATTAGTGTGGGAGGTCCAATTTTTTTTTTCAGAATTGTTAATCTTTCAAATTCAAAATCATTTATTTGCTAATTTCTTGTTTTCTATAGGCAGAAGCAGTTTTTGAAATATGACCATCCATTCCCGTTAGGTACACCCTGTATATTGTTCTTGAATTGTCATGCAATGCGAAGGTAAAAATTTAAATTTTTGTAAAGCTTATGTTTACGGGTGGTCATTCTAGAAAAAACCTGACTGTAAAAAACGACCTAAAAGTTCCAAACAAGTCACTTTTCAAACAGTCTGATGCAGTGCCACCAACAGCATGAGACTGCTTGAAAAGTGATTTGTTTGGAACTCTTCAGTTGTAGTTTAGAGTCGGGTTTTTTGAAAATACTATTTTTTTTCTACATTTTACTGAGTTATATTTTTGGAATCGCCTCCTCGAACCCTTTATTTTGAAACCCCACTTAATATAGTTCGTCGTCCTTCATTTTATTTTTCACAATATGGCGTCTGGTTGTCGCCTTATTGTATTTTGATTACTAAAATAAGTAAGAATTATCAAAATCAGCCAACGCGTTACGTCTCTAAAGTGCCACAAAGGAACTAACATACATAGGCTGATAAACACATAACCCTCCCTTGCGTCGCGTAGTTGGGTAAAAATAGGGTAACTATCATGCCATGGATACTCCACAAACAAAGACCTAACTAATAAATTCCATCTAAGATACCACTCCTCCTCCTCGCGATGTATTCCTCATTACTAAGGAATGTGCTTCCTCCGACGTGAAGTCACTTTCTTTACGATGCTTCTGTGACGAGTGGTCATCCTAACCGGCGCAACATGTATTTATCTTCCATACTCCTCTATTAGCCGTCATCTCTGTAGTCACCCCCTTTTTACCCATATCCTTCAAAGTTAATTTTATTTTTAATTTAACACGTCACCGCTCAACGCCTCACCAGTGAGGCAGTGCAAAGAAATTATTATTAATATTTATTATTAAAAACCTATTGTCGCGTTATCGATGGGTAACACCGCAGTACCTGACAGGTTTGTTAGTTTTAAGTTTTTGTGTGAGGCGCAAATAAATATTTGTTCGTTCTTTCATTCTTTAGCTACTTATTACAAAGGGCTCAAGCAGACAGGCTGGCACAATAAATGACCTAAATCGGTAACAGTTTTATAAACTTTAGAGAAGCTACCTAATTATTTCTTAGAAATAACTAGAAAGCATTGCGATTTGGCCTGTTTTTACAGTGTCAAAGCGATTTTCTATGTTTAAATGACTGTAGCTTAAGGCGCAGTTATACGACTTCTAATGGTTTTTAATTGAAAATCACGTCTAAACGACTAGTCTTATTTCATTGAAAAAAAAATGTGTATATTTGAAATTATATTTTTATAACATAGTGTAAATAATTTGTAAAGTTATGTCTAATGCGGATAAAAAATTAAGAATCAAGCAAAAACTATAAAAAGTATTTATATGAAACCTTCACGATTTTATAGATCATGTAATTATTTATATTTTAATATACGTGTTTTAGTGTAATACTTGTTGTTTTATGTATAATAAATTTAAAATGCGTTTAATTTCGGACAGCGCTCCTTGATGGGCGAGTCCTATTACTGGGTGGACGTGCGACGCGTTACGTGAGCTCAGTACAGAACACACAAGCTAACCACTCAAGGTGATTGGCAGTTATATAATAGCGCCTTAATAGTGAGAACCTGCAACCTATTTGCTAATCGTTCGAAACCTTTCTCCAGTTCAGCTCTGAACGTTGGCTATCTGAAAAATAGTGATGTAATATGCATCTCAAACTCAAGTGTATATTACGTAGTTAGTATTAAAAGTCCACTGCTGGACTTAGGACTCTCCAAGTTACGTCTGGGACAATTCAATTAACTCTTTTCACGTCGACTGCACACCAGATGTGCAGATAAAAATTAAAATCAGTTGTGGCTGCCAATTGGGCTTGCGATGGGTTAATAACATTAATAATACAAAAAATCAATTAATATAATACAGTACATATGATTATAATATATCATAGAGGTCCTACATTGATACTGCCCCCAGACGGATTCGGCGCACAATGCCGCACTCGCAAAATGACACATTGGCATTTCGCAAAATGTCGTATTCTGAAAACGCCACATCGCAAAACGCCACATTAGAAAATGCTATTTTCGAAAAATGTCTTTTCGCAAAATGCTATTTTCCCATGATGTCAAATTCTCGAAATGTTACTTTGGGTACAAAGCTATGGGATAACCGTTTGTCATTAGCAGAATTTCTGGGTAAAGGTTATTAATACAAATAGCCATTTTCTAGAGTAAATCATAGTAATTGTATTACAATTAAAATTACAATCAAACAGCTGGCCCCTGTGCAAACTAAATCGTTTCTGAATCTTTAAAATTTTGAATGTACCATGCAATTGCATTACAATGTATGTGTATTATGTATAGACACAAACAATGAGTTACAATATTTTGTTATTAAGTGTTAACGATTCTCAGCGGCATTCATTATATCAGTTAAAAAAAATAAATAAATAATATATAAAATAATAATATATTAATAATTTTTTATTAATAAATAATGTGATTAAATACTGAAATAATTAAATTAGTTTTATTTTTATTCATAAATCATCGGCCTACTGCAAGAAGACACTAAAGTGACTTTAACAACCTTTCATTGTCATTAAAGTAAATCGTAAATTTTCTGTGACTTTTTGAGAATATGTCATTTTAATAGTGTGGTATTTTGCTTGTGTGGCATTTTGAGAAAAGACATTTTGCGAATGTGTCATTTTGCTAGTGTGGCATTTTGCTAGTTGGTATTTTGAGAAAAGACAATTTGTGAATGTAGCACTTTGCTAGTTAGTATATTGAGAAAAGACAATTTGAGAATGTGTCATTTTGCTAGTGTGGCATTTTGCTAGTTGGTATTTTGAGAAAAGACAATTTGTGGATGTAGCACTTTGCTAGTTAGTATATTGAGAAAAGACAATTTGAGAATGTGTCATTTTGCTAGTGTGGCATTTTGCTAGTTGGTATTTTGAGAAAAGACAATTTGTGAATGTAGCATTTTGCTAGTTAGTATATTGAGAAAAGACAATTTGAGAATGTGTCATTTTGCTAGTGTGGCATTTTGCTAGTTGGTATTTTGAGAGAAGACAATTTAAGAATGTGTCATTTTGCTAGTTCGTATTTTGAGAAAAGACATTTTGCGAAGGTGACATTGTGCGCCGAATCCCCAAGACGAGTAGAGGATTATCTGGAGAATTAAGCTCTTGCTTTTGTCTTTTTTCAACATCCATCATTAGCTGCAATACGTCCTAAGTTCTTTGTCAGCACTTTTTTCTCTCGACTTCTTGCGAGTTGCGACTCAACATAATTTGGACGCCGATTGCGAGTCAATCGATTGTACTTATACAATTACGACCTCAAATAAACTAAATTCAATATAGGATTCATAAGAAAAAATCCTAGCTTTTAAGGGTTTAGGTATTTAGGCATTATGGCCTTGTAATTACTTACATTTATCTGAAGGTTTTGTTTGGCCTTTTGACAAAAAATGCTACCGCTCAGGCAATCTTATAACCAAAAAAGCCAAACTTCTTATCTTTCACACAATCCATTTACCAGTTCTTTAAGCATACTTCATTCCTGTAACCATCCACATTCACACTTAAAACTATCCCACCCTAAATGAATCAAGCTCAAACAACACACAAACTGCCTACATAAATCAACATAGAACTATAAATCCGTGTTCGAACACAGCACACCAGGCTTTTAATAATGAACTTGAGGCTTAAATCAATACATTGCATATATACCAATACATAGTATGATTTACATGGAGGCTGTAGGCACTGTGTACCCAACACAGATCTATGCATTTCCTGTGAAACTGGGTGAGGCCACACGTGCCGGTGGGTCGCTGTTAAGGGGAGGCTAGCGTTTTGTAGCGCGTGTATTTCTACTTAGTACCTACATAATACAGTCACTTTCCGCGTCTGTCTTTCTGTTTATTCCCTAAGTCTCCTAAACCACGCAACAGAATTTAATGAGATTTTTGCCAATAGAAAGAGCGATAAACGAGGAAGTTGCGACAGGGCAAGGGCACCCGAGCAACGTCAGTACGAGTCGCTAGTACCTACTATAATAATTAAGATTCATAAAATAATTTTTAAGTCTTTTCTCTTATATCAAAATGTGTAGTTAATTAAGTTATATATTTAAGTTACATATTAATTTTTGTTTACTTTTACATAAACATTATTTATAGATAAGTACTTGGAACAAGAGTAGATAAACGCAAAAAATCTTGAGAATTCAGAATTTTTGTCGATTAAAGAAATATTCTATATCGTTCTTTATTTGACGTTGGCGTTAAATCTCATAGGTGTTTTATTTAATTGAAATCAGAAGTATACTTCTACACACATATACATATCTCTCTCGTAATTGCACTTTCATGATTATTTAGTCGGTAGATAGCTGTGCCTTCTCAATACCACTGTGATAAGTAGGTATTGAGAAGGCGAGAAGTTAGAGATTCAATTTTGCTTTATATACCTAGTTAGGATGCAAGCCGAGATCAACTTGGAAATCCTGATTACATATTTTAAAAGCTCATATTAGGTAAATATCTGTGTCAAGGACGCATTTATTATGCCATATTGCATGCTAGCGGATTATATTCCAGCTAGGCAAGGTTGCTCTCCCTACTAATAATATTATAAATGTGAAAGTAACTCTGTCTGTCTGTTACCTCTACACGTCTTAACGGCAGAATGGATTGGAAGGATACTTTATATGGGTAGACCATGTCCTGGACATAGGATACTTTTTATCCCGTGAAAATGTTCCCTTGGAACACTTGTTTCAAACGGGCGAAGCTGCTGGCCGACGCTAAACTCAGTCAGTCCTTATTAAAATGCCTCCGATAAATTATATATAAAATATAAATAATAAAGGTACTAGAAAATCCTTTAGAATAATTTCCCTGAAAACCTCCCCTTAACAGGCTTCTGTGTATTTGCGTTATAAATACGAACACGTGGAAGCGTGGGATGAATTCTGTGAAATGAAAATATGCAATGTTTTTTTTTATTTTTACAAGCTCTTATTCAATGTACGAGTATGTATGTAACTAACTATGTTTGTTCGGGTGGAATCATGCAACTCAAATTAGACCCACTTACCGATGTCCGATTGGACTCCAATTTGATGTACTTATATATCTTCGGTCTTCTTCTTCTTCTTTCGAATCGATGGTTCCCTAACTTTCAAATTCTTTGGGCCCAGTAACTGGCCACATCAATTGCAGCGTCTGTAGCGTTCATCAGGTCCTCCATAGTGCAAGAGTATAGGCACTTGGGGCATTGCAGTGTGTGTTCTGGACCGCACCGCACTCACACTGGGTATCAGACGAGTGTATAAAACCTCATTTTGCCAAGTTCTATTTGCAGCGGCCTACCTGGGTACGCAGCCGATTTAGTGCTTTCCATATAGGCCACTGCAGTTTCCGTCCGGGTGGCAGGTGTTCCTGGGGTTTCAAGAAGTCAAGAGGTGGATGGTGAAGTTCTTCCCAAAGTTTGGTTCTCATTGTAGGTGGCTGGTCTTGGATGGCAAATGTGCAGCGAAGGAAGCTCTTCCGGCTCTTAAGTCTACCCGGGGTTATTGCGTGTTCATAGAGGGAATGTCGAGAATCGGATTCTTGTTTTCTCTCTTCTTTTTCGGTGACAAAACAATGATATGGTACTGTATGACCCCAAGGCACCCGTACGGCCTGCAGGGATCCAAGGGACGTTCTTCGAAGCCCCGGGGGATGTCACGTAGCTTGGGGACTCGCTGGGCTTAGCGCAAGAGGACTATTCGAAGGGATACTGGCTACGGTTGGATAAGGAAACGAGCTGAGGGCGTTCTATACTCTATATTGATTATTGAATAGAAATACATGTGTGCCCACTTCCAAGGGCTAAACTTCTATCTGTCTGACAAATAAAAAAATAACTTTAATTTCGGAAGTTGGTGTTTGTAAAATACAAATTTCTTCGTTATTCGACACAGACTTCCGAAATTAAAGTTGTTTTTTTCATTGTTAGTGTATTTTTTGGAAGTCGGTTGTTTTTTTTTTGTAAAAAAGTTTTTTATTTTTCACTTTTTAGTTGTGATTCCCCATTAAATTGTGTTAACAATGCATATTTATGAAATAGCAGCAAGCATGATTTAAACGATATTTTTATTTTAAGGTTAAAAATGCTATTATATAGAAATGGCAATATGCCTGATAAAATTATTACAAATGAAATTCTGCCATCTTCATTGTATGCCAAGTGAAATTTTACCAATTATAATCGTTGCTCTAAGTAAACGATAAGCTAAACGAAATATGCGGAATTTTAACTTTGCCAAAGGTAATTAATTATGCCAAATAAAATTCTGCCATCGTAAATTCTGACATATAAACATTCGGCCAAACAATTAATGTATTGAATATTTTATATGCCTTAAAAATATTCAAATATTACAAAAAAAGTGCAAAATAACTTTAATTTCGGAAGTCGGTGTCAAAAAAACGAAGAAACAAAACCAGAAATACCGACTACCGAAATTAAAGTTATTTTGCGTTTTTTTTTTTATTTGGAAACAAGTTTTTGTTACAAGTGTGCTACTCGATTAGCTAGTTCTAGTGATCCGTATGCTTGTGATTGCAAGCATACTTTTAGGAGTATTTTTGTAAGATTAACTTTTTAGAACATTATAAGATTGTTTTTTGCAAACCCCATTTTCCGGTTTTTTTTTTAAGTAAGAGCCGGCCGCAATTTCGGGTCACGCGGCGCTGGGTGCGGAGAAACATTGTATTATTTTTTTTGTGATCTTATAGAAACCGATTTTGACGGCAAAATGATCAAGAAGATTGGATTCTGTATGCTCCTGCTCGCCCGCGCAGCGGCGTTTGAGATGTACGACGAGCACCGCGCCTACCCGATAGACTACCAAATGATGACCAATGGAGATGAGGACTACGTAAGATATTAAGCTACCTATTTAGAAGTACATAGTTTTATTATGTAAATAGATCTCTAGTTCTTCTTTTCGAGTCGATAGTGAACTCCTAAGGGCCGATTTCACCAATGAAACTAATCGCGATTAGTTTAAACTAAACTTAGTTCATGCGTTTAATCGAGATTAGAGTTTCATTTTGCGTTTCACCGAAAACTGTGCGTTTAGAATTTAAACTAACTTAAGCTTAAACTGGTTTAGTTTGTAGTGGTGTAACGCAAAATGAAGCTCTAATTTCGATTAAACGCATAAACTGAGTTTAGTTTAACTAATCGCGATTAGTTTCATTGCTGAAATCGGCCCATAGTTATTTTGGGCCTCCTGCCAAGGTCGCGGGAGAGATCGAAAGAGTCACCGTGCCCTGCCACAGGCAACCTCCTTACAATTTTAAACAGATGACGTCGAACAACGTCTAACAAACAGTTAAAAACTAATCTCTCCACATGTTCGAACCACCAGGAACAAAACTACGACTACCAAGACCTCGGCCCGTACCGCTCGGAGATCCGCGACGATCTGTACCAGAGCCTGCTGCTGTACCGGCTCTTCAACTCGCTGCAGAACAGAGATGATGCCACGCTCCTTACGCAATACAGGTTTGATTTGCGATACAGATTGTTCAATGAGTTTTCAAAGAAAATCACGCCATCAGTTGGCGCCACTTAGGCTAGAGGTCTTTTACTTTAAAACGCAACTTTTGACGTTGACGTCAATTTAACTAGGTAATGTTTGGCCATTGGCAGCAAATGTGTCGAGTCAGCCTTCTCGGCTGCAGTATTTGGCAGATGTTGCATCTGCGTTCTAATGGGAAAAAGTGACAATATTCTGTATTTAAAACTTTATACTTTCATATCTTGCTTGACACTAGTTAGCTAAATGTACAAACCGTGCGAAGCCAAAAAAAAACGTACCTCTGAACTAATTTTGAATCGGCGCCAAATAATAACATGATTAATTATAATTAGGTACCTACGTAAGGGCGTAGTTAGGATTTTGTTAAGGGAAGGGCAGGCGTAGACAAACCAAGAATATATCTAAGGTAAATGCTGCATGAGCAATGGGACAGGTTACGTTAAAAATGAAAAACAAAGAAGTCGACGAGTTTCGTCACAAAACCGTTTTAACACCTCAGATTCAATTTTATCCTTCGTTTTTTGTACCATGGTTCGGTGTACACTGAGCGTACATAGCCCGTTCAAACGGGTTTCAGTCAACGTTGATCTCAGTCATGTTTTGACACGACGCGGTGTAGAAAAGACCTCTATAAGCATAAGCTTTCTTTGCTGCCTGTATTGTTACCTTTCATACTACAATCTTATAAAATTCGCCTGTCAATAGAATCAACTTTGCTTCGTTTATTGATAGGCTACCTACGTAATATTACTTTACGGTTTGTGAGCATACCTGCATCTTCTAGGGGGGTACGGACGGAGGTACGGGCAGGGGGGAGGGCAGTCGCAACGTTGAATTAACCTGACCAAGATAATTAGACAACTGGATCTTCAATCCCTAAAATTCACACAGATTCTTCTTAGGGCACACCCTGTACTTAATATTTATAACAGGCGAAAAGAGTCAGACCCACAACTCTGCCTAACTCTTCGGGAAAAAAAAACCTGATGAACCTAAAACATTAAAATAAGATAACTATGATTTCAGGCCCAAATTCAGCATGATAGAGAACTCACTAGCTGGTTACGGTCAGGTGCCATACTCCGAACCGATGGATCTGAAGGGTGCTGTGGTAAAGAGGCACGCGGCGTTCACTGCTAAACCCCGTAAGGTGAAGCCGGAAGAGCCGAAGGACGATGTTAAGAAAGTCCGTACAGGTGAGCACCTCACTACGTAACTAAACTTCTTGCTAGTCAAAAAATTAGAAAGCATCAACATCAAAGGTCCGGCACTGGAGATAATCAGATCATATCTAGAAAACAGATATCAAGTAGTCAAATTAGGAAATGCTCAAAGTCAACTATTACCAATCCAATGTACCCGGGCCTGCGGACGACGAGTAGTGGGTAACTCGCCGCCCGATCAGCACCAGGCCCGAGAGTCGACGGCGCGTAGTGTTCCACGCGCGCCTCAAAGAGTTGTCAGCAATAGGGACGGGGCCTGCCACGGCCGATGCCTGCCCGGGGGTGGAGGATAAATTCGAAAGAGTTACCTCGCCCCTGGGCACTCAAGGCAGGGAGGAACAGGGGTGGGTTTTAGTCAGTAAGAGTCTGACACGCCCTTCCGCTCCACCCTAGAGCGGAAGAAGTCATAGGATGATTTCCCACCCCCCCAAAAAAAAAAAAAAAACCAATCCAATGTGGGGTTCCGCAGGGGTCATTATTGGTCCCCTTACTTTTCGCAATTTACATTAATAATATTCACGAATTAGGTCTGCATGGTCATGTAGCTCTTTACGCGGATGATACGAGTACATGTCTTTTTTACTTCGGCTCCTCTATACAAGACTTAATAACAAAAGCCCAGGAAGACCTCAACAAGCTATTCTCTTGGTTCCAATATAATCTCCTAACAATCAATATCGCTTAAAACCTGCTACGTCATTTTTGAAGCAAAAACTTACAACGTTTTTTTGAGACTTCATAGTACGAAAACAAAACAATTAACGGTTTTTCACGTTGCATTATTTCTTGCCCAACTAAGTATACTTAATTATGATATTATTTCGTGAAAATATTATGTAATATTATGTAATAACTACATGTGAATGAATATTTACCCACATATCGTTGATTACACACAAAAATAGTCAAATAACAACACTTTAACAAAAACTGTTACACTCACATGTCCTTGACCGAAAAAGTATTATTATGATGTTATTAATATTTATCTAGAACGATGTAATAACTACATAAAAATGAATATCTAAACACTTCCCACTAATAAACCAACACAAAACTCTTAGGGCGCAGACACGAAGTCAGCGGGCGGCGGAGCAGTGGCAGCGGCGGTGAGGGGAGCAGCGCGTTTCAAACCATAGAGTGATAGAGCGCTCGTACGCCGCTCTCCGCGCCTTCTAAGCCAGTACCATAATTATAAATCTGTGCACTGAAACGCGCCGCTCCCCACGCCGCCGCACAGTGTGGGAGTCTCGTAATCTAGGGGGATTTAAATCAAAATATAAATTTTAATAATCTATACTAATATTATAAAGCTGAACAGTTTGTTTGTTTGTTTGAACGCGCTAATCTCAGGAACTACCGGGTTGAATTGAAAAATTATTTTTGTGTTAAATAGTCCATTAATCGAGAAAGGCTATATAACATCACGCTGTGATCAATAGGAGCGGAGCATCAATGAAAAATGTGGTAAAAGCGGGGGAAAAAATATTCCTTTTGAGAGCTTCCGTTGCGTGCGCTACGTAAACGGTTAAAGTTACATAATGATAAATGATAAATGATGTTTATTCAGTAAATAGGTTACAAGGAACACTTTTACACGTCAATGTTTTTTTGTCAGTTTAAGCTAGATGAGGCCGGTGTTTCCTAGCTGACTACCCTGAGAAGAAACACCGAAACAAACTCAGAGGTCAAAGTCTCTTTTAGTGTTCAAATCCATACAATGTGGACTGGTTAGATCCTATGAGAACCATGTACGTTTATGTCTGGGATGAGCTTTATGAAGAAAGCAACACACGAATTCGAGTGGACCTGTCCAGACAGTGCAAGCATTTGTCAGTCATCGCGAAGCTCAACTCAGAACTCTGAGGTGCTCAACGAACCGACGAACAATACCAAAGTAAGGACATTTGAGTAGGCCGCAAAAAATACTCAAACTGCCAGACAATCATAGAATCTACATGAATATAACGACATACATAGTTCTCGCATTCACATTATTCTATATGAGGACCATGCAGCTTAGTGTCTGTAGTGGTCTTTTGAAGAAAGAACCAAACATATTTGAGTGGACCTGTCCAGTCAGTGCAAGCATTTGTCAATAGTCGAATAGCTCAACTTAAAAACCACTAAGGAGCTCAATGACATGACGAACAATACCAAAGAAAAGACATTTGGGTAGGCCGCAAAAGTACTCAAACTGTCAGACAACGTTGAAAATTACTGTAAAAAGGAGGAGAAAATAATAATAATAACCCACATAGTCCTCACATTTACAATAATTAAGTAATAAAAAAAAATAAAAAAAATATAATACTTTACAAAGTAAATATTTGTGTCAAACAAAATAGTAATCATAATATGTCAATCAAAAAATAAAAATAAATATAATACTTAACAAAGTATTCAAGTCAAAAAAAAAAAAAAATAATAAATATAAAATGTCAATAAAAAATATAATACAATACTATACAAGTATTCATGTCAAAAACGAATATTAAAAAAAATATATATATATAAAAAATTTTTCATCAGTAAGTAGTACATATGAAAACAATGGCTCATGTATATCATTGAAGCAGCTCAATCCCACGCCTTTTTGTCCTCAAGAAAGTCATTAATTGTGTAAAAAGCTTTCTGGCATAGCTTACGTTTAATAAATGATTTAAATTTATTTATGCTTAGTTCTTGAATTTGGCTAGGAAGTTTATTATAGAAACGTATACATTGACATCTAAACGAACCACCTATTTTTTTCTTGAGCCTGGTTTTTGGTACAATAAATTTGTGTTTGTTCCTAGTATTTATGCTATGGATATCACTGTATCTTTTAAACAGATTAATATTTTTATGTGCATACATGAGATTCTCATAAATATATTGAGAGGGAACAGTCATAATATTAATCTCTTTAAATTTGTCTCTGAGGGAGTGTCTGGGACTTAATTTATAAATTGCACGAATAGCCCTTTTCTGTAAAACAAAAATTGTCTGAATATCGGCGGCATTTCCCCACAACAGAATGCCGTACGACATCACACTATGAAAATAACTAAAGTATACTAAACGAGCTGTCTCTAAATCAGTTAAACCACGAATTTTCCTTACGGCGTATGCTGCGGAGCTAAGTTTTTTGGACAGTTTATCTATATGGGGGCTCCACTGAAGCTGCGCATCCAAAGTTAAACCTAAGAACACTGTGGAATCCTCGGGTTTCAACTCTTCACCCTTTATTGACACACTAGTGTTCACTTGTATTACATTGGGTAATGTGAACTTTATGCATTTTGTTTTTTTCTCGTTAAGGAGAAGATTATTGACATTAAACCAGTTAACTACAGTTGAAAGAGCATTATTTACATTATCAACAACCACCTGCTGACGTTTGAGTTTAAATAAAAGTGAAGTGTCATCTGCAAACAGCACTATATCATGTTTATCCTTTATGAGGTAAGGCAAGTCGTTGATATAGATTAGAAACAAAAAAGGACCCAGAATTGAGCCTTGAGGAACCCCCATTCTGACTACAGACCCGGAAGACCTTTTGCCGTTCACATCAACTCTCTGAATCCTATTACTCAAGTATGAAGTAAGAAGATCCAGGGAGGCGCCCCGGACTCCGTAGTAGTGCAGCTTCCTGATCAATGTATCATGGAGAACGCAATCGAAAGCCTTAGACAAATCGCAAAAAATGCCCAACGCATCGCATTTATCTTCCCATGCATTATAAATGTGTCCCAAAAGTTCAACACCAGCATCAGTTGTTGAACGACCCTTTGTGAAACCAAACTGTTTGTTGTGTAATAATTTGTGTTTATTAAAATATCTTTGAATTTGATCTAAAATAATTTTCTCAAAAATTTTACTAAAAGTAGGTAGCACTGATATAGGTCTATAATTAGTAGGGTCTGATGTACTACCCGATTTAAACAATGGTATAATTTTACTATATTTCATTAGATCAGGAAACTCACCACAATCTATACAATTATTAAAGATTACTGCTAAAGTAGGTGCTACAATGTCTATAATAGACCTAGCAACGTCAACAGAATTACCCCATAGATCTGCAGTCTTTTTAACATTTAAAGTATTAAAAGTTTTGATTACATCATTACAAGTGACATATTGGAAATAAAATTGGGATTCACAAACTGGAACGTTTTCTTTAAGTAAAATTTCTGCAGCAGTTGGTGATGAATTTAGAGATTTTGTAGTCGATACGGGAATCTCTGCAAAGAAATTTTCAAATGCCGCGGCGACTTGCGAATCTGATTTAATGATACTGTCGTCAATAGCAAGGCTGTAATCACTACTTCGGTTGCAAGACCTTCCCGTTTCGCTATTAATAATATCCCAAGTCATTTTAATTACATTACTACTATTTTTAATTTTTGAACTTAAGTAGCGAGATTTCGCCAAATAACATACTTTTTTAAATAATTTAGAATAATTCTTAACATATAAATTAAATTCTACAGTGTTAATATAAGTCCGTTCTTCATACAGCTCATACAGCCGTTTTCTACTTTTATTAATACCAATGGTGGCCCAGTCACTGAAGGAAGTATTGCTATTTACCGAAATCGTCTTAGGAATAAAAGTAGTATCAAATTGCGTGCAATACATTTTGAAAAAATCATTATAATGTTGATTAGGGTCATCATTAGTTGACAAAAGTGGGATTTTATTTGAGAGTTTAGTTTTAAATGTTTCCAAGCGACCTTTAGATTTTGGGTTAACAGTGATATCTTTTTTTCGTTTATATTTGTTTATATTTGGTATAGTGATCAATAGTCCACTATGATCAGAGTCTAATAAATTAATAATTTTTTTGTGGGTAGGTAAAATATCTGCATAAATATTATCTAGGCAAGATGCAGTAGTGGGGGTTATTCTAGTAGGCTCCATAAATAGATTTACAAGATTGTATGACTGAAACAAACTTATAATTTTAGTGCTTAGGCTAGAAGTTTCTAACAAATTAACGTTGAAGTCGCCACAAACGATGACAGACTTACTAGAGTTACAAATTTTTTGCAACACTTCATCCATTACTTTTTCAAAACAATCATACAATCCTTTAGGTGGTCTGTACACACTTAATATAACAAACTGCTCCAATTCAATACAGGCAATTTCAACTGTCTGTTCAACAGAGAGGCTCACAATATCCTTGCGGTCTTTAAACTTAAGTATATTATTTATGAAAATTAATGAGCCACCATGTATAGCGTTTACTCTGCTGAACGAACTACCAACCTGGTGATTACTATAATTAAACATAATCTGATGGCTTCTAAGCCAATGTTCAGTTATACAAAGAATATCTACATTGTTAAATTTAAGGAATAATTCTATTTCTAAATCCTTGCCCATACAACCATAAATATTTTGGTGCACCAGGTTGATACTATTTGTTGATTTTAAAACATTGTTTTCACCATTCTTTAAATAATTGCTAGAGATTGTCTCTGTTGTCTTAATTTCTAATTTAAATTATTACTAATGTCAAAATTTGATGCCAAGACATTGGCAGAATTATGAAAAATGTCATTGCATTGCTCAATAGAAGCAATTTGTTTAGCCAAATTCTTGGCTGTTATACAAAATAAATATGATAGCGACACAGCTATCTGTCTCCTACAATAATTTGAAAGATAGTATCTATCTATATGATTCCTATCTTTTGTCAAATAAAAACGATTACCAATATAATTGTTAAGGTCAATTAGATGGAATAAGTTATTATTAAATAACAAATTGTGCAATTTTATATTCAAATGATATCTAATTTGATTTTCTTCCTGTGGCAAACTTTGGCTATAAGGGAAAGTGAACATCACAATTTTTCTTAAATCAAGGTCAGACAAGGTTCTATAATATTGGAGCAATTCTCCTTTGTTCACGGTACCCCTATCACCAACTAAAATTATGAGTATAGTATCCTGGTTAAAATTACATTTTATAATCTCTTTCATTATTTCCAACAAAGTACAACCAGGCATGCAGTTATTCATTATAGAGTGTCCCGGATATTCATTTATCAAAAAGTGGCCTAAATCCTTTCCAATCTCATCACAATAGATAACTATTTCTTTATTTACACTTTGTTGTGATAAACAATTAGTCATTTCTACTGGCAAACTGGCACAAGACTGCGGTAAGGTGGTATTATATATTGGCAATGAATGGTCCGGAGTAGATGCCATTGATGGTGATTGGCAATGTTCACAGTTTGATTTTTGTAAGCTAACCAGCTCATTCATTGCCAACACATATTCCTTCATTTGTTTCTCTGAGGCTCTATATTTAGTGGTCATTGAGCTTAGTTGCTGTTGTAACCGGTCAAGTTCACACTGCAAGTCTTCCGTGTCAGTTTGGTATTTCCTAGTACTTTTCTCTAAGTTCAAAGCATACATATCTAATTGTTTTAATAAATTTAACCTTTCCCTATTAAGTTTTACATTTTTAATGAAGAACTTTTGTTTTTTAACCATTTTTTTAGTTTTAACAATGTATTTGTTTATTTTAATATATTTTTTAAGTTTATTTTTACTAGAGATTATCTTGACTTTTTTACTTGACTTAGAATCATCATCACTTGTCAAATCTATAATGCAAGAGTGTCCTACTAGATCAACCATTGATGGGGCAATAGGAACCAACTCATTGAATAAACTTTGATTCAGAGAGGCTGTGATGTTCAGGTTAGTTGTCTCAAGATGTGAAATTTGACTTTGAGCCTCTTGTAGCTGTTGTTGCAATAAAAATTTGTGATTAAGAGCTTGTTCATACTCTGTGCTACACTGGCTGAATCCGTCCACAACAAGTTGGAGCCTATCCCGGGCTTCTATGGCCTCAGTGTATTGAATGTATAACTGAGCCATTTCATTCTTTAACTTCCTATTCTTATCATGGGCTTCAAGGAGCACCCTTTCACTATCATCCATTTCCTTAATCAGTTGATCACAGCACTTCTTAGACGCCTTTAATTCGCTCAAAGCCAGATTGAGTTTAGACTCTTCTTGGCGAGCATAGGCGCTTCGAGTGATAGGCATGATTATAAGGAATAAAAGTGAATATTAGAATAGACTAGGTAGATTGTAACAGAAGTGGAAAAGATAATTAGTTAAAAGAAAATGAACTAAGGAAAGGTAAGAAGTTCTGTCACCAACTAACCAAGGTTATGTTTACGTTTCAAAGTTCATTGGCATCAATATTTAGCGCTATAGAAAATGATCACTGTATTAATCAGTAAAATAATAGAACGTAAACAATATAATATCAAGTAAGATAAGTATTGTACCTGATATCAAGATGACAATGCAAAGATCACTCAAGCCGGTAACCTCCTAACTGTCACCAAGTTTCGTTGAACTTTTTACACTTATTTACACTGTTTTGCATGAATTTAACACTAGAAACAAATTAAATGTCCCATTAACTTGATGAATAGTAGGAAATAGGCCTTAAAAACAAAGAAATTTAATATTTAAAAGTAAAATTACAAGGGACTAATTTAAATCAGCTGTTAGCTGTAGTGTTGCCACAGGCTACGCAAAAATTATGTACGACGTAATTGTTCCCCTTTAAAAGTTCTAAAAAAAAGTCCGCGACAGCATATGTCCATCTTTTAAGGTTAACTCACTATAATCTTTTTTATGGTAATCAAATTCGTTCTAAAATAATGCATTATTTGCGAAGGTGTTTTTATAAACATGACATTAATCCTTATCCAAATAAATACGTTTTTCATCATAAGTATTTAATTTTGAACAAAATTTCCCTTGACATTAATTGATTTCAACGAATATCTTAGGAGATATCATAGTGTTAATCAAGTATCACGCGCACATTCATGATGTGCAAGGCGGGCGATTATGAGTGATGTGGAGAGCGAGGTACTATTTTGCACTGTATAGCCTATTTATTGAGGAAGGTTATAGACTTTATATATAACGCTACGACACAGTAACCATAACCGCGGGTGAAACCGCGGGCACAGCTAGTTGATAATATAGTTAAAACCTATTTATACCTAAGAACCAATTAACCACAGCTACATATTAGAAATTCTTGTAGATAGGTTAAAAAAATAAATAAAAAATGTTGAAGTGAGTAGATAATAATCGTTGTACCCGAACAACATTATTAAAGTGTCACCTTCACTTGAGATTATTGATCAAATTAACGTATAGTCTCGTTTATTGGTTTATAATTATAGGTATTGTGTATATCTTTCAAGGTAAGTGAGAGTGTATTTTATTTAAGTAATAGTTAAACATATGATCTAATAACATCATTTGAAAGCACAGTTAAATTAAGCATTTTTAGACATCATTTGCAAAACAAAAGGAGTATAAAAAATTACCTGAATAGCCCGCTGTTTTGATTGTATTAATGTATAGTTTAGAGTCTTAACTTTTGAGAACAATTGATAAAACTTGCGATTTTGTGCGACCGTCATATATTTTCTTTCGGTTTTAATGACCACCGAAATTACAAAAAAAAAACTAATTTTTGATTCTTGGACCTCAAATGCTAAAAAGGAGCGAATTGATGCTATTTTTGCTTTTAGAATAGGTAATTACCCTCAAGTTCAATTTTCGGAAGGTGCTTTAAATGAAAAACCGGCCAAAGGGACTCGCGCCCAAAGGTTGCCGAACAAAACATACTTTTTTCAGGTTTTTTTCAAACTGCCTCCATCTTATAGGTTTGCCTGTAATCTATAAGGAAATAACTACATTCAGTTTTTTTTAAAAAAAAAATTATCATTTTTCATCTATTTTCTTAAATAACATCAAATTATATATTTTAAAATTATAAAAAAAAATATTCGAGACCCTGTGCCCTTTAATTTGATATGTCGCACGACACAGTTTGAAAAACTTTGATTTTTAATTTTCCAATTTTCACCCCAAAAGTGGCCCCCATATTCCAAATTAGTTTATTTAGGGTACACGTTCGTGTTTGGGTCTCTATCTATAACTCTATCGGTCCAGCAGATTCGGAGCAAATTGGCTGTGACGGACGGACAGACAGACACACGAGTGATCCTACATGGGTTCCGTTTTTTCATTCGGACTTTCGGAACCCTAATTAAGATCTTTTTAAGGAGGTTATGTAACAAATTTAACGAAAAATGGATAGCAAGCGGTAGACATTGTGAACGCTTTTAAAGGGTTTACTACCCGCCAAGTGGCTCCCTCATTGAATGAATAATCGTAGCATAGCATAGAAATACGAAACATTTTGAGACCTGTTTTAACAACGTAAAAATACTTTATCCTCTTTGTAACAAACGTGACGTTGGATTATTTTCTATGCTATGCTACGATTTTTTATTCAATGAGGGTGCCACTTGACCGGTAGTAGGGCCTTAAAACAGAATATAACTTGGTTCAATGAATGCAATAAATTACCAGATAATGTTCTAAATGAAATACCATCTACATCTGGCCATTCACCAGGAAGACCATACAAAAGTTTTGTAAAATGTTGTATCTAAGGAATACTCATGGTACAACATGAGCCAACAGGCCAGTTACTGTGCACAAAGTTTTATTTAATGGCCGCGATGTCATAGCTTCGTGTATTTTTCCGATTGGCCAGATATCGGCAGAGGCACAAGAGGCTAGAAACTAAGATAACCGAAGATTTATGGAGTTCTTCACTAGAAAAACGTCACGAATAGACACCGATACCGACCTACTTAATAGGCTTCTTATATCATCAGACGCCTTCATATCCAGCTTATGGCTTACAATGAAGAGAAAACGGAGTCCTCTATATCCCGATGTCCTAAAATTGCTTTCTGTACCCTGTATGACGGCGAAAGTGGAATTTGTTAATAAAATAACAAAAATTCATATCGCATTTTTTAATAGGTACAACTTTATTTTCTATCATTATTTAAGTATTTTTATTTATTTGAATACCAAACAATATTATTTTATAACTTGTATCTTTTATTTAATTCAATTTGGAATTAAATCCCCCTAGATTACGAGATTCCCACACTGTGCGTCGCTGCCGCCGCCGCCGCCCCGCCACCCGCTAACTTCGTTTTCGCGGCCTTAAAACACATAAATGTAAATGTAAATATAATGTAAACCAACTTTCGACTACCATTGACAAGCGCAAAAAATCAACTAAAAACTTTGTTTATTCTATTTTTCGAAATCGCATTTCTCTACAATTAAAAAATAGAACAGTCCATGTCATACTATGCTATGCACCAACAGAGAGCGCAACTTCAGAAGACCTAGACATATTCTATAAACATCTACAGTTTGCATTAGAAGATACCGGAAACGAAACAATAGTTATGGGAAATTTTAACTCCAAAATTGGTAAATCTACAGCTGGAGATAGGAAAGTTATGGGTCCATGGGGTTTCGGAGAAAGAAACGAACGAGGTTTGCTTTGAAAACCAGCTCTACATAGCAAACTCACACTTTAAGAAAAATCCTAAGCAAAAATGGACTTGGATATCATCAAATGGAAAGGTGCGAAATGAAATAGACTTTATACTAGTCAAAAATATTAAAAATATCTCAAATATACAGATTGTAAACACCACCTTTCCTACAGATCACAGATTAATTAGAGTGATCATGTTACAAAACTGCAATAAAACTAAGTCACGGAGAGACTACAGATGCAGAGTTTCAAGACTTAAACCCCCTAGAGTTAGAGTCATTGAAAAATATATTTGCGGACCATATAGGCAACTTCCAATTCGATGATATGGAATTAGCATATGGAGAACTAATAAGAATAATAAAAGAATCTGTAAAAGAACTACCTAAAATAAAAAAAAAAACAAAGACAGCTCCACTATCAGCGTGTGTAGAGAAACTTATTAATGAAAGAAACAGACTGAAGAATAAAGAAAACAAAACACGCCCTTAGAAGAAACAACTCAGCGCACTCTATAAACTTATAAATAAACAAATACAACGAGATTACAAGGCACATCGATATAATATAATAGAAGAAGAGTTGCAAAAGAGAGCATCAGTCAAAAGAGCACAAGTAAAATTGAACACATCTAAACCGTGGATTGTGTATCTGAAAAACAAAGAAAACAAAACAATATCTAATAGGGATTGCCTCATCGGGACTACTACACAGTTCTACAGGGAGCTCTATGGAAACGAGGAGAGTCATCAGCGTACTAGACCAGAGCCATTCGCAGCACTGAGTGTCATGCCATCTATAATAGAGAGTGAAGTCCGTTGTGCAATCCAACACCTGAAGTCAGCTAAAAGCCCAGGCGATGGTGGAATAACTAATGATATTTTGAAAGCGATTATTGACCCGCTAGTACCAATACTGACATCCCTTTTCAATGACATACTGACGCTCAACAGAGTACCAAAGGAATGGGGAATATCGATTATAACTCTGTTATACAAAAAAGGCGATCCGATAGACTTAGGAAATAATAGGCCAATAAGTTTACAACAAACAGTATACAAAGTGATTGCGACAGTACTATTAAATCGAATCTCAAGGATATTAGACAGCAACCAACCCCGAGAACAAGCCGGCTTCAGAAGAACATACTCAACCATAGACCACATCTTCACCTTGACACAACTTATCGAGAAACACTCTGAATATGGCAAGAAACTCTACGTAGCGTTTATAGACTACTGCAAAGCGTTTGATTCTATTAAATACGAACCTTTGTGGTTAGCACTGATGGCACAGGGGGTCGAAAACCGATACATAGAGATACTGAAAGAGATCTATAAAAACAGCAAGGCGGCGTTTAAGCTGGAAAGCAAAGGAGAACCATTTGATATCAGAAGAGGCGTGAAACAGGGTGATCCGATCTCACCTAATTTATTTACTGCTCTTTTGAAATATATGTTCAGACAATTTGACTGGGAAGATAAAGACATCAACTTAAACGGCGAATATCTAAGTAACTTACGCTTTGCCAATGACATTGTACTAATATATGAAAATCACAAGGACTTAGAACATAATGTTAAATACCCAAGACATAGAAAGTAGAAAGTGTGGACAGCAAATGAACACACACAAAAACATTTGCCATGACAAATAGTGAAAGAACACCAATAAAAACTGAATCTCATTCTATAAGCTATGTAGATGAGTATATATACTTGGGACAAAGCATATCATTCCTGAATCAAACATCTTGTGAAGTAGAACGCCGTATAAAGAAAGCCTGGAATAAATACTGGTCGCTGAAGGAAGTTTCCAAAAGTAAACTACCAATGCATCAAAAAAGGAAAGCGATAGACTTCGTTGTTATGCCGACACCATTGTACAGATTTCAAACTTGGTCATTTACAAAAGCCATCGTACAAAAGATCAACGTGTTACAAAGAGCCGCAGAACGAAGTATGTTGGGTATAAAGCTGAACGATAGGAAGAAAAACACATACATTAGATCCATAACAAAGGTAACGGACGCCGTCGAGCTAGCAAGCAGACTGAAATGGCGATGGGCTGGGCATAGAGCTAGAATTACTGATAATAGATAGAGCGAAAGGATATTACATTGGTATCCCTACGAAGCCAAACGCCCACGCGGCCGACCTAGGCGACGCTGGAGTGACGATATCTACCAAGTAGCTGGATCTACATGGACTCGCCAAGCACAAGACAGACAGCACTGGAAAAAGTTGGAGGAAGCCTACACCCAGAAATGGGTACCCCAATAATATACTTGTTTTTTAATAAGGTGACAAAGTATTCCGAAAAAGTAATTAAAATAATACCTGAATACCTAGAAATGTCAATGTTTACAAATATGTTATTGAAAAATGATTCAAGAATGTAAATTAATCAAGTATATTATAATAATAAATGAAAGCATGAATTTAAAAATAAAATCTAAATAATTATATAAAAATAAATAATACAAAAGTAATTAATTTAAAAATAATAATATATAAATTAATATAATCGAATATACTTGTAGAATGGAATTATGATTTATTATGAATTGGTAATGAAATGTGCATGAAAAATGTTATGGAATTTTGTACACTGTTAATTTGGGAAATTAAGGCTTTATTGTTATTATTATGTCATTTCTTTATCATTTTTCTTATTTGATACAAAATTTATAAAATAGTTGCCCACCGGCATGGGAAACAGAGTCCAAGCTACCGGTGGTCAGGGCTCCTGAGAAAGGAATCTCCTAACAATACGCGCTGTGTCCAGGAGTACCGCTTTCTGTATCAAGCGCTTGATCCAACTACCCAACGAGAGCCTCCTTAGGTGTTATTATTATTATTATATTTCTCTACGGAATTTTCTGTCGGACTCGACAATATCACACCCCGAGTGTGTGAACCTTGCCACAGGATATAAGACCTTGCGTTACGGTAATAATAGAGGTTTAAACCACGAGTCGGCCGTATACAGGTGGATACGGCGGTACCTAACGTCAGTAAAAAAATCCGTATCCAATTGGATACGCCCGCACCTGAGGGCTTAAACACGCTCGTCTCTGGAACTACCAGTTCGAATTGATATATTTTTTTGTAAATTATAGTCAGATTCATAAGGAATAGGCTATCTAGCATTCAGTTATACGCTGGTCAAACCGCGGGCACAGGGACAAATTCAAACCAATACCAACCACTCAACTATAGACTTTAGCGTTGTATAAGTTTTTTAGTAGTGCATTTTTTTTTTTTTTTTTTTTTTGTGGGGCGTCTTGCAGGTCAGCCTCTGAGGCTGTCGTCTGCTTAACCGGGCTTGCCTGTGTAGGCTTTAATATATTAAAGCCTCCAGCCAGGACTTATTAAACTTACAAAACTAAGTGACCACGCTAAGGGCACTCCCTGCAGAGTACGGGCCTCGGCTTAGGGCGTCACTGAGGGGCAGCAAGGGAAGGCTGGATCTGGTTACCATTAATTGGGGAGTTTACTGGCTCAGCGGCACGTGCTGGCGAGAGACGGGGAGGGCAATGACTTAGATTTCGCGACGGGCCTCGCCGGCGAGGTCGGAAAATCGGCGGTCTGTAGTGTTTTTTGATAGTGCTGGTTTCCCTACGGCTCTCTTGGCGCAGGGTTGTGGCGTCATCAGGGACTTGGAGGGTATGCCGGGGGCGGCGAATCCTAGAAATTTGAGAGGGAACGTATCGAGTAGCCGATGCGATAAGGGGGTTACGATGTTTAGCAGCAGTTTCTAGGAAGCGCTTGGTGGAGCGCTTCATGAACTGCTGCAGGGTGGGGATTTTGAGGTCAACATGCAGCTCCTCGTTCCTCACAAAGTAGGGGGCATCCACCACCTTGCGGAGAAAGCGGTGCTGCAGTGTCGACATCTTGTGGAGGTGACGGGGCTTGGCATGTGCGAACACTGGGCAAGCATAGGTCATGATTGGTTTAGTAGTGCATAGTTTAATAAACAAGTAAGTAGTTGATTTCTTAAACCCCTACAGTGTCAAAGAACACATGAACTCGATTACTACTTTACAAGCCATACTATCAATTTTATTAACTGATTAAATAATCAAGAAAATACTAATTTTATACAATTATGCTATTGTAGAGCGAGCTCAAATATTTTAGCAACTCGGCTAGCTTATGTGACTTCTGCAGAAAATGTGAAGGCAAGAGCGAGCGAAGCGAGCTCGCAAATTTAACACCCCACTTCGAGTAGTTTTGATTTTATTTTTACCATTCATACAGTTATACTCGTAGAAGTTCCGTTGTCGACATAAGCATATAAGATCGTGATCTAAGGATGCAAGAGTAATCGTAGCGAGTTCGAAACTTATATCATTTAAAACGAAAAAGAGGCTATTTATTTATTTTTTTTTAATTTTTAACTGTGCCCGCGACGTCGTACGCGTGGGCTTAGATCTATGTCAGCCTATTATCTTACTACGCGGAGGTTTAATAATAGGTTCCCGTGAGCACCTTTGGAACGGTACCCTATTAATCGCCTTGATTCGCAAATCGAACTGTTTGATACTTCGCACGAATAAGAATCGATTGTGGAGAGGCTTAGTAGTAGGGTCCCGTTAGCATCTTTAGTACGGAACCCTACAGACTTAATACGCAAGTCGAACCGTCCGATACTTTGCAAGAACCAGAAATGTTCAAGACGATTTACGATTAACGCACAAATAATCGAACCTGAATAAACCAAAGAATTTGAGATTTTTGCGAAATTGGACTCGAAACCCTACAGACTTGTTTGACCTTTCAAGCCACAGTCCCACGGGCCGTGAATCGAGGGGCCACGCCGCGCTTGGCGTTGTGTGGCCCGTACCGAGTGTTCCCACGGCGAGAGTCGGCCTGGTGCGGCCTACAGGCCGCCACTCATCCATCATAGCATTCATTCATCCTTCGCGCCGCGCCTTTGAGTACCAGTAATCTTTTGGCATACCTTCAGAGTCAAACGTTTCCTTCGCAAGAAAAAAAGTGCTGGCTGGGTGAAATTCTGCACCTCTTTGTCTCCATCTACTCCAGTCTCAGTAGTCTGAAAAAACATCAAAAGGTTTAGAAGTGGATGTTCTCCTTCTACTTCTTCACCAATAACTAGGGAAACAGCTGAACTTTTCTTTGACAAAATAGCACCACCGTATGTTCCCCTCTTATCTGAATGTGTGAATGTATGTAATGTCCCTAACTCAGCAGAGGATCCCTTCGTTGCACCATTTACTTTGGAAGAACTGCATGTGGTACTTCAATATGTCCGGGACTCAGCCCATGATATTGACGGTGTACCATATTCTATTATTTCTCATGCTGGCGAAGGGCTAAAACCTACTTTTTAAATATAATTAACTTTTGTTCTATTCATGGTTGGGTACGAGACCAATGGAAGCTTCAGATTATAATTCCCATATTGAAACCTGGCAAACATGCAGATTATCCATGGCCTCGACCATTATGGAATATGCATGAAAAATATATGTGTTATAACAATCCGGTTTATCGATGAATATACTAAAATATAGTACGAACAGTGAAAGCAGAGCAAAATTGATTGAAAATTAAACGAGATATAACAATTTTAAGAAAATATCTGTCTCTCTCAAAAACGCTGTTTTCTATGGCAGTTGTATGGGCGTCATGTCCTTTGACGTCAAAGAACACGTCGGACTTCTCTTTCTAATTATCAACTTTAAAGCTTTATAACTTCATCGCTGATGATGATATTTTGGAAATTCCTTCATATTTGTTCACAGTAAACAAGTCTTCAATTGAGAATAATAATTCTATACACATTTCCTTCTGAGACGAGTCGTTCTGACGAAAACTTTCAAAATAAAACGTTACGTTTACGTGTCCTTCATATTAAAATGGGTGATAAAATAAAAATAATGTTAGATTTCATGAGTTAGGACCAAATGTTTATTAGAAAGATTTTATCCTGTACAATAATCCTATCGATTAGTGCAGTGAAATGGCCAGTGTTTATTTTTTAAGTTTTAGCTGGTTCGATTCCCGGTTAATATAAGCTTTTCGACAAATCTGTAAATGCAGTTATGTTTCTTTTTTAAAATAAAAGAATGTTTCCTTTAAGTAAAATATCTTAAGGATTTAAAGTAGTTTCCCTTCAGGGCCTATTGATATTTTCCACCCTATATATTTAGCTTATCCTTTAAGAAGCTCGTGGCTAAAGTAATCACAGCCGCACGGGTCGATCTATCAGGTTAAGCTACGCTTGCTGGGGTTGGTGCATGGATGGGTGACAATCTTTACATACTGAGACTCCTCCGTGCCTCGAAAAGTACGTTAAGCCGTTGGTCCCGGCTGTCAATCGTAGATCTTTGACAGTCGTTATGAGTCGCCAGAAGCCCGAACGTCTGACAGCCAGTCTTACCAAAGGGTTTCGTATTACCCATTTACTGGGTTGTGGAGGTCAGATAGGCAGTCATTCCATGTAAAATCATGGTATTCAGCTGCATCCGGTTTGACTGGAAGCCGACCCCAAGATAGTTGGGAGAAGGCTCGGCAGATTGATATTTACCTTATCCTTTATAAAAAGGGGGACATAATTAAGTGTCTATTTGATGAATTCTTACATCTATGTTAATAATTTGTGGCGCTCACAAAGTACCGAGTGTCGTTTCATTCGCGCGCCAGATGGCGATTGCGATTAACTTTCGTCTGTCATACTCTTGACAGCTCGATTTCATCACCGAATTATGCGTGTGCGTTGTTCCCGCTATGAAAATTTCTTTGTCTGATGAAAAACTTGAACATTATCGTGAAATAAATAGACCTACGTCTGTGAGACATTGCAAACTTTAGTGCAGTGTTAATTTGTGTAAATTCAAGCATTAAATCGGTGGATTAATCAAGATTTGTCTTGCCGGCCGGCGATGGGAATAACTGCTGCAAGAAGTCAACTCTTCAAATCTGCTTGGGGATGAGATATGTTCTCAGGAAGACACAAGGTATGGGGGCTTTTCTTTATTGATGTAGATGTTCAGGGGATTCATCGATAGACATTTTAATTTTCTTATTTTGTTGTACTTACCACCATATTTGCCTAGTTCCTAAAAACGGTCCCAGTTCAGGTGTGGGCTATTAACACGCGCCATTCCAACTACAATAAAATTCTCAGCTTCACTTTACCGAGATCGCGCCTGTTTCAATGATTCCACATATTGTCCAGTTGCGTAGACACTTGAGACACGAAACTACCCCAATTTTACATTACAATATCCACCAGGAATCAATTTGCGAATAATAAAAACAGCCTTAAACTTCACTCGAAAAAATACCGCCAGAAAAAAACCCCTTTAGTTCCTTGTGGAACAGGATAAGGTCAGACACCATGTACGTAGTTATCAGTTAGTTCGTATGTTTTTTCTCTATTAGAATGCAAACAACACTTTCTAATGTTTTTGCAGTATTTGGCAGCAAATGTATCGAGTCAGCCATCTCGGCAAGTTTTACTGAGGTAGTCAACACTACAATAAAATTCTCAGCTTCACTTTACCGAGATTGCGCCTATTTCAATGATTCCACATATTGTTCAGTTGCGTAGACACTTGAGACACAAAACTACACCAATTTTACATCACAATATCCACCGGGAATCAATTTGCGAATATTGTAAACAGCCACTGAACTTCATTTGAAGAAATCTCGCCGAAAACCTCCGATGACATTGCTTTGTACGTGACAGATTCTTCGATTGTCGACAATGTCGACGCTGTAGTGCTATTCAGCCGGTCGATTCTGATAACTACTGCTCACCGTGAAACTTAGGTGGAGTGAGTGTGAAGTGAATTGTCATTCCACCTTGATTGTATGGAGTGACAGCCCAATTCACGTTCACTTCACCTAAGTTTTCACGGTGAGATTTTACAGAATAGAATATATAATATATATGTATATATATTATACAGAATATTTTTATTCTAAGTCGAATTAAGTAATATTAGTATTAGTTTCTATCCATTTCAGGCATTTTTTGTATGGCAGATGTGCCCCCCTATGCATGAAACTAGGGTTTGACATGTTCTTATACTCCAAATACTCAATTCAGAAATGGCACATGTATAAATTACAGATATATAGGTAATTGAGCAGTGGTGGCCCCAGTGACGTATGCGCCGGTCGTGGGTTCGGAACCAGGTTGTCACTTTGAGTAAAATGTACATTTACTGCTCTCAAAACGACACACACACACAAATAATTACACACACACAATTACACACAATTATTAGTTCTGGGACATATCCTAGAACCAATTATTTAAAGACATGTGACATTCACCACCAATAATGGGCCATCTTGGTGTTGCACAGCCCATAATTCTTTCTCATAGAGAGGAGCACTATGTCCCAGGAATGGAAACATTTTAGGTTGATTGTGCTTAGGTATATAGGTATGTTTGTGCTGTAATTTTTTCCATTAATAAGTTTTGATGTTTTACAGATTTTTTTTTTTTCTGTTAACTCAAGTTGTGTGAAGCCGCCCCATTGCAGACTCCAACATAAGACAGTATCAAGAGAGGGCGAAATTTCTAATAAGATCAATAACTGTTTTTAAGGTATTATGATGATGGATAATTATTTCAAGAGATGCTATATTCTGGAATGCTTTTTCATATTCTGTATTCATTTCTAGTAGTATCTTAAAATGTATAACTTCAATGTACTTACCTAGGGTTTTAAATAAAATTGTTCTTATAAAGCAGTAATTTAAATAATTTTTCATGTTGAGTGAATATTTATGTAGAATTTGGAAGATAGGATACCTACTTTGATTAAGAAAATAAAGATCTCTAAATAGATAAAATGTGTAAATTCAATATTTATACTGTGTTTGATAATTAAATGCATTTTCACTTTATACAGCGTTTAATTTATGAATATTCTTGTTTATTTTCAGATAATAAATCAATTAGGATCGAAGCCAATTACCTTATTGAGTTTTCTCTGAGCGCACCCATAGATGATGCAACATTGAAGTTTTTAACATCGATTCTATTTTGTAGTGATCTCCAGTGGTTTTCCAATATCGATTCGATTTGAAGAAAAACAGTAAATGAAAATCAATGAATGTTGAAACTGTTAGAACTTGTTAAAGTAGATTGTACTTGTTACAATGAATATTATCTATACCTACAACGCTCTTCTCTCTGTCTCTTCAGTGAACAAAGATGTAAAGTTATGTTTGAATAAATAAAAGTAAAATACATGGAGTCCACTGCGATTTTAATATTCGTCGACTAAATAATACTAATAGAATCACATAGAATCCTTTCCAACTTTCATTGAGCAGGTCTCAGAAAGACTTTTTAAAATTAACATGTATTCGGCTTTTACGCTCATTCGTTACTGTTGTTTTGGACCAAAATTTACTTATAGTCTACGCTCCTTCCACCTTTGGAAACATCCCCAACTTTTGGGAAATGTTGATCATCATTAGGAACACACTATTTTCGATTCTAATTAATGTGGCCTTGGACGACCGAGCATGGCAGCAAGCCACCCTTCCCATCCGTCTGGGTGAACACGGCGTGCGCAAAATTTCAAGTGTAAGTTTATCGGCTTTTCCCTCCTCAGTCCACAGTACTGATACATAAACTTGGAACATTTTATCTGCCTCACTGGTTAATGTTGAGGTATCGTTTTTGACCGATGCGTTGAACGCTTGGAAAACAGCTTGTCCCAATACGGATTTGGCCGACAACCTGATTCAAAAATATGCGTCATCAGTACAACGCCATCTATCGACCACGTAGTAAACTGTCAAAATATTTGGCACGGGAAGACGATAAATAAGAAGAACAATAATAAACGATAACATATTACATAAAATAATCACTTTTATTTTGCTATGTATTAAGTTTCACAAATAACTCAACAATATGTTTTAGAGGTATTATGGTGCGTTCGTGAGTCTTTTTGATCAATAGATGGCGCTGTGAGTTGAGAGCAATTCAATTATGTCTGCCTCTCAGAATGGATGTAGGAACGGGTCTCGCGGTACTAAGGAGCTACTCCTCATAGACATGACCATAAGCCAGCAGGTTTGTCGATCCCACAAGGATTTTTCGACATGCTGGATTGATTAAAAGAAGGCCTACGACTCTGTTCCACATACATGACTCATGAGGGTGTCCGAGTTGTACAAAATAGATGTAACTCTGCGAACCTTCCTTGGGTCATGTATTGTATGGGGCAATGGAATACGGTCCTTCGCTATCCAGGATGTCGACTAATCCAGGGGAATAATGAGCCTATGAATGAATCAATTAAACAGGGAATATTTCAGGGCGACAGTTTGAGTCCAATTTGGTTCTGCTTAGCCCTGAATCCTCTAAGCACATTGCTGGAGGATTCAGGCCTGGGCTATCGGTTGAAAAGAGGTGCTCAGGCCATATCTCACCTTGTTTACATGGATGACCTGAAACTCTTTGCCCCCAACAATTGGCGACTGATGGAGTTACTGAAGGTAACTGAAACTTTCAGTAGCGCCATCAGAATGGAATTTGGTGTGGGCAAATGTAAAGCGAGGGGGAATTATGGAATCCGAGGGTATTCAATTCTCGGATTCCATACACCTTAGATCACTCTCCTCGACTGAAACATACAAATATTTGGGTATGTCGGAAGCGTTAGGCATTAACGTTACTGACATGAAGCAATCGCTGAAGGAGCGCTTCTTTGGCCGCCTGAAAAAGGTATTGAATAGCCTTCTGTCAGGCGGAAATAAGATGCACGCCTTCAACGGTTGGGTCATGCCGGTTTTGAAATCTTTCGGCATACTCAAATGGAATCAGACTGAGCTCGACGCCCGGGATAGGAGGGTCTGTACCCGTACGCTGCTGACCGCTAACCGGATGCATCACCCACGATCAACGGAGATGAGACTGTACATCCCGCAAATGTGGAGGTCGAGGCTTTTTAAACGCTAAGACTCTCCAAGCAGCCTCAGAGAATATTTTCTGGAAACCGATGTGGGTATGCACCAAGATGTGGTCACTGTGGACAAGGGACTCACCCCGTTGTCCATAGCTAAAGAGAACTGCCGCAATCCTGTAGTACTCACTACTGACGACCGCAAGGAGGTATGGAAAGGCAAGGAGCTTCACGGGTGCTTTTATCGTGCTCTCCATGGGCCTGTTGTAGATTTCCTGGTATCCGTGGCCTGGCTACGTTTCAGCGACCTCTTCGGAGAAACTGAAGGTTTTGTCTGTGCGATTATGGATGAAGTTATCTTGACGAACAACTACCGGAGGCATATTATGAGGGACGGGACGGTTGACGTGTGTCGGGTATGCCACCGTCCGGGTGAGTCCATCAGATATATTATCACTAACGGAGAATATTTGCATAGGCACCTTGTAGCCAGGATTATCCATCAGCAACTTTCTCTGAAATACTCTCTTGTAGAATCGGAATTGACGTAATACAGGTAAGTGCCCGTTTCAGTTCTCGATAATGATCATATCACATTGTACTGAGATCGGTCCATCATCACTGACAGGATTATTATGGCTAATAAGCCTGGTATAGTGATGGTGGACTGAATCGAGAGGCGTGCAGTGATTGTTGACATTACCGTCCCGCATGACGAGAACCTTGTGAAAGCTGAGAAAGAGAAGCAAATCAAGTATCTTGACTTGGCTCGCGAGGTTGTCGACATGGAGGATGTGGACTCAGCGATCATTGTGCCAATAGCCGTGTCAGCCTCGACCAACACCTCAGGAGGCTCTCGTTAGATGGCTGGATCAAGGGCTTGATTCAGAAAGCTGTACTTCTGGACACGGCTCGCATTTTCATGCGGTTACTTTCTCAGAAGCCCTGACCTCCGGTAGTTTGGACCCTGTTCCCGATACCGGTGGGATAACACTATTTATATTTTTAAATGTTTTTAATTTTTTTTAATTGAAATATTTAAAAATATAATTTATATGATACACACAATTCAATAAACGAGCTGATAATAATAACAAGAATACTTCCTCGAAGTCCACGTGGGTATGTATCGAGATGTGGTCGCTGCGGACAAGGGCCTCACCCCGCTCTCCTTGGCAAACGAGTACTGGCGCAAGCCTATGGTACTGCATACTAATGACCGCAAGGAAATATGGCAGATCAAGGAGCTTCATGGACACTTTTACCGGGTCCTACATGGACCCGATGTAGATCTCTTAGCGTCCGTATCCTGACTGCGCTTTTTGTGCGCTTATGGACGAAGTTATGATGACGAATAACTAGGGAAATACATTGTGAAGGACGACTGGACGACATCTGTCGGGTATGCTACCGGCGCAAGGAATCAATCCGACACATTATTTCTGGCTGTTCTCCTCTAGCTAACGGAGACTATTTGTACAGACAGACCTTGTAACCAGGATTATCCACCAGCAACTTGCTCTTAAATACAATCTTGTGCAATCGGAAGTTTTGCCTCTCGGTTTGCGGAATCTTCGCGTCTAGATCCTGGTGGCGCGAGGCCCCCTGGTACTCTTGGTGGATGCGAGTCGATTATGTCAGACATTCGCATTCATCAGAAGGATGTCCGAATGGTACTGCGTAACCTGGACGTGAACTAGGCTAGTGGCCCCGACGGGATACCGGCAATTGTACTGAGGACTTATGCGCCTGAGTTGTTTCCGATCTTGACACGCCTATTTCGCCTTTCGTTTGAGACTGGAAAAGTGCCAATGGCTTGGAAGCAAACTAACGTGCAACCCGTGCCCAAGAAGGGTATTCGAGCTGACCCAGCAAATTATAGGCCCATCTCGGTAACTTCCGTACTCTGTAAGACTATGGAACGTATACTGAATGCAAAGCTCCTGGCATACCTAGAAGCTAACGATATCCTAAGTGACCGACAATACGGCTTCCGCCGAAATCGGTCTACTGGAGCTCTTCTAGCGTATGCCATTCACATCTGGAGTGAGGCCATCGAGAAACAAGGGGAAGCCCTTGCGGTCTCCCTTGACATCTCGTAGGCCTTCGACCGGGTCTGGCACGACAGCCTAATTGGCAAGCTTCCTTCCTTCGGTCTGCCCGCTGGTTTCTGTGATTGGATTGCAGATTTCCTGAAGGATCAGTCTGTCCGAGTAGTCATAGATGGCTGCTCGTCCGGACTGCTGGCTATTAATGCCGGTGTTCCTCAGGGGTCGGTGCTCTCGGCAACATTGTTTTTGCTGCATTTTTTTTTATTTTTTTTTTGTGAGGTGTGAAATCATCCAATGACTTCTCCCGCTCTGGGTGGAGCGGGAGGGCGTGTCAGACTCTTACTGACTAAAACCCACCCCTGTTCCTTCCTGCCCTGAGCGCCCAGGGGCGAGGTAACTCTGTTTCGAATTTATCCTCAACCCCCGGGCAGAAAATCTGGTACCTTTGGGTATGCAGACGACAGCACTGTTGTCGGGAGATACGTGCCTGATGCATGAGTTAGTGGGTCTCAGGTCCGGTCTCTACGAGAGGCTATGGTTGGGCGCTTGAACTTGTCCTTACAGGCTGTCTCAGAATGGGGCGATGCCAATCTGGTCAGGTTCGGCGTCTCCTGCGGCGGCTGCTGCTGAGGGCGTTAGGGCGAGGCTGTCGTTGCAGCCTCTCCCTAACCCGTTCCGCCTCCTCCTTCGCAAGCATTACTGCTTCGCAGAAGGAGGAGACTTCTTCCCATTCCCTCTCGCTCCGTACCATGGCCTGGACAAGGGCCGGGCGCGAGAGGTCGCTGCCGCCAATCGCCTGCACGAGGACACGGCGGGGCTCCGCCCAAGCGGGGCAGATCTCCACCGTGTGCTCCACCATGTCCTCTGGGCGATCCTCACAGTGGGGACATCCGAGCGTTTCCCTCCGCCTTATCCTACACAGGAACCTCCCGAAACTTCCGTGTCCGGTGAGGACCAGCGTCAGGCGGAAGGTGAGGACGCCGTGGCGCCTTTCCAGCCACTCCTCAAAGAGGTGCCCCTCTACCGCCGCAATGGTGGCGTGCCCAGCGCTGCATGGGTTGCGACAGTCGCTCTCTCTATGTCGCCATGAGATCCTGCCGGAGCTCTGTCCGCCGAGCCGCGATTTGTTGCAGCAGTGAAGTTTCGCCCCGGCGTTTCGTCTCCTCGCGCCACTCATACAGGTGCGCGAGGATTTTTGCCTCCAGATTCCATGGTGACAGTCCGGCAAGGAGGCTCGCAGCCTCACGGGAGACCGTGAGGTATCCTCTGATCATGCGGATCGCCATGACCCTTTGGGACGCGTTCATCTGGCAAGCTGATCGCTGCCTCAATGAACGCGCCCACACCGGTGCCTCGTAAAGGGCCATGGATCGCACGATCCCCGCGTAGAGCCTCCGCCAGGAGGCGTTTGGCCCCCCCAGATTGGGCAGGAGCCGCCTCAAAGCGGTCCCGGCCTTGCCCAGTCTGTTTTTTTGTGAGAATAAAGATTCTTTAAACCGAACCAAACGTCGGAAATGCTCGACAAAGTTCCACCGGCTGTTGAGGACGAGTTCCAGGTACTTCATCGTCCCCTCGACGCCGATGTGAACCCCTCCTACCGTTATCTGGGAACCCGCCGGTGGCGCATTCCGAGAACCATGAAAACACATGGTCTGCGCGTCTCGTTGGGCAGCTGGATCAAGAGCTTGATCCAGAAGGCAAAACTCATGGACATGGCGCGTATTGCTAGGAGATTCCTCTCTCAAGAGCCTTGACCACCGGTTGCTTGGACCTTATCCCGATACTGGTGGGCTACTATTTTAAAATATTTTTATACGTTAATATTTAAAAATGTAAATAATATGTAAAAACAATGAAATAAATGGAATAATAATAAATCTGAACGAAAATTAATAAACACATAGAACATCACTGTAGAGGAAGCACAATCACTCATGCCCATAGTTTTATTTTTATTTATTTAACAATTTATGTACACACAAAAAATAAACTGACAAGAAGAACAAAACAGAAAAAAAATATGTACAAAGGTAATGCTTATTTCTAATAAAATCTCTTCCAGCATACCTGCGAAAGGAAAGTTGAAAAAAAACTTTTTTACAAAAAAAAACAACCGACTTCCAAAAAAAAATTACTCTAAAAATGAAAAAATAACTTTCATTTCGGAAGTCGGTGTTTGTATTTTATTTCTTCGTTATTTGACACCGACTTCCGAAATTACCTGAGCATGGATCGTTTTAAGAAAAAAAAAATGGTGGTACACAGAAATTAAAAATTAAACGTCTATTGATGAATCCCCTGAACATCTACATTAATAGAGAAAAGCCCACGTACGTTGTGTCTTCCTGAGACCACAACTCAGTCTCAGGCAGATTTGAAGAGTTAACTTCTTGCAGCAGTTGTTCTCGTAGTCGGCCGGCAAGACAAATCTTAATTGATCCTCCGATTTAATGCTTGAACTTACATAAATCAACACTGCTCTATAAGTT
Source organism: Polia nebulosa (assembly GCA_951329385.1). Lineage (NCBI taxonomy): Eukaryota > Metazoa > Arthropoda > Insecta > Lepidoptera > Noctuidae > Polia > Polia nebulosa. The sequence goes on from OX589594.1 coordinate 31,978,302, forward strand.
CACAATGTCTCACAGACGCAAGTCTATTTATTTCCCAAGAATGTCTAGGTATTCATCAGACAAGTTATTTTCAAAGCAGGATGCGCACACACATATCTCGGTGGCAAACGGTGCGGTTGGTATAAGACAGGCGGTAGTGAATCGCAAACGCCATCTGGCGCGCGAATCAATGACACTCGGTAACTTGTGAGCGCCACAGATTATTAACGTTGGTGTAAGAATTCATCTAATAGACACTCAATTATGTCCCCTTTTTTTATAAAAGATAAGCTAAATATATAGTAGTACGGAAAAATCCTACTTGATTTTAGTTCCTAATTTATTCGTAATGAATATTAAAAAGGCAATTGACGCTTCACCAGTGTTATTGAACTGAACTGTGATTATGTAATACATGTGTGACATCAATCTGTCAAGATTTGTGGTATAATTTCAACCCCGCCCGCTCACTCGTACCTGTTTAGTGCCGAAAGACAAGATACCAACAGGGTACGGTGGCCGGGTCAAAACGGAACACACCCTTCAACCCTCGCGTGGTACTCCCTTTCTTCTCCTAAAATTGTTTGTCCGAAAATCGTTATCTATAACACGTTTGCTATAAACTTCAGTAACCATAATGTTCAAAAATTCGAAATTTTCTATAATAATTGAATCTCCTAATTTTGCATGAAATAATGTCTTATGTCCTAAGTATTGTATTATATATATAATGTGTATTATTCCGAATGTTCATTTATAATAAAATTGTTAGTCCTAAAACATTTGCTAAAAAAATTAGGTTTTAGTGACAGAAACGAATCGCTGTAACTCTGACTCCACACAGTCTTGTCTGCCTTACCCCGAGTGTAATTTAAAATTGCGAAGGCGCGGAGGGGCGAGGCGGCCCACGAGCTTATCGTGGGACCGCCGGAGCCTCGCAGCGCCGGAGCCGTGACAGGAACCATGCCTGCTGCATGTTGCATGCTCGCTTGCATGCTTCATGCTTCCTTGCATGCTACATGTTGCATGCTTGCTTGCTTTCTGGATGCTTACTTGCATGCTACATGTTGCATGGTTGCTTGCATGCTAGCTTGCATGCTGCAATCTAGCTTGCTTGCATACTCGCTTGTATGCTTGCTGCATGCATGGTGTATGCTTGTTTGCATACTTCTTACAGGGAAATAAAAACCACATGTTCACAATCAACTCTTTTATCGAGTCATATATAGGTATGTCGGATTTGTAATTAAGAAAAAGTTCAAAAATAACATAATTAACTTTAGAGGTATCTTTCAGTGATACCTCTAAAGTTAATTATGTTATTTTAGAGTAGCACTTTTACAATTTAAGTTAGAATGTTTTTCTATTTCAATAAATCAAGCATATGCAGGGAGATCACCCGAGGCCGAAATTGATCAGTTTTACAAAGACATTTATTTATTTATTAAAACTTCATGCAACACTAATGTACAAAGGCGGACTTAATGCCTTAGGCATTCTCTACCAGTCAACCAAGGGTGGTGGAGAGATAACATGGCAGGTGCATAAACTGAAAAAAAAACAAAAAAATCTAAGACGAAAATAATTAGAAAAGTATATATATATAGTTAAAATAAACATACATATATATTTAATATAATATACCTACATATGTATAATAATAATATATAAGATAATAATAATATATGAGATCATGAGAGGTAACATCTTGAATAAGTACTTTCGGGGCTGGAATCCTGAGCGGTATACATTCCCAGGCGTATAGACTACCAGGAAACAGAATCATGAAGAAAAGAAATTTCAGACCTGCACGCGGATGAAACCACAGGTAAACTACCAGGGTGCCAAAATCGTGAAAAAGTTAATTTAATATAAATGTCTACGCGGACGGAGCCACGGGCAAGAAGCTAAGCACTAATTTAGGATATGTTCGGGACCCAATAAATGAAACAGTTTGGATATGGTAAACTATTATATTGAACACGGTAAGAGTAACAAGATAGGTACCCCAACACACTGAGCGAGTGTGTGTGTGCTACAGTCTTTATGTAGAACTTTGACGTTCAAAAAAATCTGGCTTTCAGCCTAATTTAAATAACTTTTGATTTTGATTTCTACAGGATTTATGTAACTTGCTACTCTCTGGAAATACGAGTACCACTCAGACTTATTATAATTACTTTATTTACGCGGGCGAAGCCGCGGGCGGTAGCTAGTAATATATAAAGTTAGAGATAAGGATTTTGGGACGACTCCTTTACTTGTTAAGAAGGTAATACCGCAACTTTCGCTTAAATGCATACTGACTGGTGGACATTGAAACTGCACATGCACTAACTGAGGAAAAAGTTATAGTGATGGGAGACTTCAACGCGAAAATAGGAAGTCCTAAAGTAAATCATTATCCAGTCTTAGGTCAATATGGTTTTGGCATTAATAACAACATCGGAGACCGTCTTATAAATTATGTTTTCCAATACAAATTGTCGATAATGAACACGTTTTTAAGAAAATCGCAGATGGACGTGGTTATCGCCTGATCAAAAAAAAACCGAAATTGAATTTATAATGACAAACAACCCCAAACAAATAACAAATATTGAAGTACTATGCACGCAGTTTCCTTCTGATCACAGGTTATTAAGAGCAAAAGTACTATCATCCAATAAAGAGCAGAAAAAGCTTTGGACATCAATCAACATTCCGAAAACTGACATTGAAATTAAAAACTATGATGTAGTTTCAAATCTACAAATAAGCATAAACAACAAAGAAGAAATAACTAATATCCAAACTTATACAACTTTCTGGAAGAAAGCATAACACACAGCCAGAAATCATGTAAAGAAATTAAATTAGAACAACTTAAAATATTCAGCGAAGAAACAAACCGATTAATTAAAAGACGCACCGCATATAAAGAATAAAGACAAAGACATGAAAATGGAACTTAGTTGAATTTTTAAAGAAGCTAATCAAGCGATCAGGAAGGACTACAGTAAACATAGACAAGAAGTCATCACAAGAAACATTAACAACTTTAGAAGTACTAAAAAAGCCTATAAAGAAATAACTACACACAAAACATGGCTACAAAAACTTGAGCAAACCTCAGAAGAAACAAAATCAAGAAAAGACGTTGTAAACCATGCAACAAACTTCTACAAGCAACTATACCGGAAAAGAAATATCAACGATATCGAAATTGTATACAAACACCCAGCTAATAGCATTAAACCAATTGAAAACCTTGAAGTATATGAACAAATAAAACGGTTAAAAGCTGAATAGAGTCCTGGCCCAGATGGGCTATGTAATGAAGTTCTTAAAATAGGAGCACCTATCTTAACTCAACATCTATCACTGCTATTTAACATGGTATTGGATACAGAAACCGTTCCAATCCAATGGTGCAATTCGGACATAATTATACTTTTCAAAAAAGGCAATCTGCTGGAAATAGGTAACTACAGACCCAAGCCTTCTAGCAAGTCCATATAAACTGTTTTCATCAATACTTTTAATAAGAATAACGCAAGATATTGATAAACTTCAGCCAAAAGAGCAAGCAGGCTTTCGATAAGGATTCAGCACAATGGACCACATACAGACTTTGGAGCGGATCATACAAAAACATCGTGAGTATAATAAACCTCTTTATGTGGCTTTTATACACTACAGCAAAGCCTTCGATAGCATCAGCCACTGTTCGATCTGGAACGCACTGCAGCATTCAAAAGTGGATCAAAAATGTATTAACATCCTGAAATATATTTATACAAACAGTACGAGCAAGATTAAGCTAGAAGTCAGAGGAAGTGAAATAAAAAAAAACGAGGATTATACCAACAAAGTCAAGCAAAAAATGAAATGTACCGAAACAGCTATGGAAAGAAGCATGTTGAAGCTCAGGAAAATAGACAAAGTAAGGAACAAAAATATTAGACAAAAAACAAAAATGATGCTCTCACACATGCACTTAGACTAAAGTGGAGGTGGGCCGGACATATCACACGTTATACAAACAAAAGATGGACCATAGAAGCTACACGATGGAAAGATCCACAGGGAAAGAGGAATGCTGGTAGACCTGATGACATTATCCAGGTGTCAGGAAGCAACTGGACAAATACAGGCAAGGACAGAGATTTATGGAAAAAGCTGGAGGCCTTTGCCCAAAAAGGGGTCCATATTTCAACGAAAGAAAACTAACCATACTAACAACACACAATATGTAAATTTACTAATACCCTACTAACAACATTTGAAATGGAACGAAGAAATATAGATTACATGGCTTTTTTATTTTATTTATTTTTTATTTATATATGTCGGATCGCCAGGATGTATCGAGCTACAATCATCAGGTGGGTCTGTGTAGGTATATCGTGCAATAAATCAATTATTCACTTTAATTAATTTGAAACTTATAAACTTGGTACTATAAAATATTAGTAGCAACAAAACGTAGAACAGTTCCGATGCGTCTTCACTTCGTGACTACCAGGCAAAGAGTACTCCCAGGCTAAGACTGCCCGATTAGGCGAGTCTTCCCCAATCTCGAAGTCTAACGGAAACGCGTTGACTCTGTCAAAGCCCGCCAACTGTAGTGTTTATAGTTGCCGCCAGGAGGCATGCTTTGTTTTGTTGGTAATTTGACTACCAGATCCAACACGGCCATCCTGCGAGGGCACACGTCCTCGTGTGTTAATCTAAAACAACATAACCATAGCACAGTATACGTTCGGCCATGCCAGACGTCGATTCAAACTATGCGTTACTATTTGCTTGCTTTTAATTAAATTTTGGACTCTTAAAGATTGTTTACTTAGGTACGACTACGACTACTATACTCTGGTAAAGTCTCCGACCCAACGAATCGAGAACCCGTGCATCTCATGCAAGCCATTCAATTAGACTACCTCCTCTATTTCATCTCCAACAACCTCAATTGATACTTGGCCCTCAGGCATTTTTCTAACGCGATCATGGGCATACTTGTAGGTAAAATTATCATTCGGACAAATGATGATTAGGACAAAAAAAATTAGGGAACTATAGATTATGGATAAAAAGTTAGGTAGCTCAATAGAGAACCCTTTTTATTATCTTTGGTGTAGATTCTGGTGGTTCTTCTATTTCCATCAAAGGGTACCTACTTCAGAATCTATCTGCGATGTTTAAGATTTCTGCAGTTTCGCTAGTGGGTGGCAAATTCTTCAGTAAAATACTTTGCACTTTCTTTTGTCCTTGTAACTTATTCAAATATTGTATATTTTATATATTTCTTCGCTCTTCCCTTTTATGGAAGCAGCCACATCTCTTGGACAAAATCGATCAAATTATTCGTTCCACTCTTACGTCCATCTTAAATGTGGCCCTGGATGACCGAGCATGGCTGCAAGTCACGCTACCCATTCGCTTTGGTGGGCTCGGCATCCGCAAAATTTCTAGTGTAAGCCTACGCGTTCCTGTCTTCGGTCCACAGCACGGAGTGCTGGTCAGATAGCACGGCACGCCAGCATTAATGACATCATCCGTCGGGCTCTTGTCACCGCCGGGGTGCCAGCTGTTTTAGAACCCAATGGCTTGGCACGTGACGATGGGAAGAGGCCAGACGGAATGCCCATAATGCCTTGGAAGTTGGGTAGGCCTTTGGTGTGGGATGCAACATGTGTCGACACCCTTGCGCCATCCCATCTTTTTAGCACGGCAGGCTGTGCTGGGGCGGCTGCTGCAGGTGCAGAAAACCTCAAACGGCGCAAATATAACAACCTTATTGGGAGTTACATGTTTGAGCCGTTTGGGGTTGAAACACTAGGGCCATGGGGTCCGAGTGCTCATCGAGTTTTCCGGCATATCAGCAAGCTGTTAGTCGACTCTTCACGTGACCAGAGGGCTGGGCTTTTCTTTGGCCAACGAACTAGCATTGCTATTCAACGTGGCAATGCTGCTAGCGTTCTGGGCACTTTTTCCATTGACAGCGATGTGGATGAATTTTTTGATGCCCAGTGAGTTGTTTTTTCATACGCATTTGTACATGTTAGGTATTATTGTTAGTTTGTATATATATCTTTTAAGTTATTTCTATAGTAAACGGTTCAATATTGTATTGAGTTTTTTCGTCATCTTCTACAATGTCCCCTTTTTTGTCTGTCGGTCATTTCTGTTATGCCTAAGATTTTTTTTCTTATTTTTCTCAAAAATTTTTTTTTTACTCTTTTTCAATTCTGTATTTTTCAGGATATAATTTGATTGATTTTGAGATTTCTGCATATTTTTCTTTTTTTACGCAGTCTTTCGCTAACTTTTCGTGTGTTGTGTGGATGTTTCTTTTTTCTTTTGCTTAGCCATAGTCATACCCTCTCAGTATCTAGTAAAAAAAATATTTGAAGCGCTAAAATAGTTGGATAGGTATGTCGTTCAGTTTAGCAAGAAGGTTTGTGGGCAATTATTACAAAATAAGTTCATTTGAGGAAATAGCAAATCGATTTGCTAAATCCTCAACACAATTTATTTAACCACTCGAACTTAAAAGTAATCATTAATTCATCAGTCATCATGAGGGCCTAGACTAAGTAACATTCGATTAGCGATGATGCTAGTAGAAAATAAAAAAAGCCAAAAAGTGTATGGTTTTGACTTTTTTTTTTTTTTTGGGGGGGTGGGAAATCATCCAATGAATTCTCCCGCTCTGGGTGGAGCGAGAGGGCGTGTCAGACTCTTACTGACTAAAACCCACCCCTGTTCTTTCCATGCCTGAGTGCCCAGGGGTGCGGTAACTCATTTTCAGAATTTATCCGCTACCCCTAGGCATATGGGGTTGACTTAAGCTATCAAAATGTTAAGAAATCATGTGACGTTTTTTTAAAAAAGAAGAAGAATAAGAATGTCACTTTGAGTCACGGAATAGAAAACACAAGTGGAACGCACCTTTGTTGGCCATGCAGCTATCCGGCGCGTGTCATAATTAGGCGGAAAAATGTTAAATAATAACACCCTTCGTTAGTTGTAAGAAGTCTTAATTTTGTATGAACAACAAATAAGCCTTTCCTCAAAATTGGATTTGTTATTTAATTTCGCATAATATTTCTTTACCTTTCATAACGCTTCATTCCCTACCGTATAGAAGTTAGAGGAAACGGAATGTAATGAAATGGAAGGTAATGAAATTTGAATAGATTTTCTTAATTTATTTAGAATAAAATAGGAAATTAACTGTACTAAAATATAATGTGACATAACCTAACTATACACTATAATTTTATATCAAAACCATATTTTTTATCATACACTTACTAATCTAATTAATGGAATGTAATGAGTACTTACCTGTGACAAACGTGGTTTATAAAACGGCGCACGGGTATGCCCGTGATAAACTTTTTCGGTAGACTGGGGTGCGGGAGACGTAGGCAGTGGGCTATAATGCATCGATAGGGCTGTACTTCAAAATAATTTCGATTGCAATTTTTATGGAATGGAATGAAGTTTTACGTTTGACAATTTTTTAACGCTGATTCTTTATAAAATGCTATGCACTGTTTAAAAAAAACTTTGTCATAAATTAATAATCGATATGAAATAACTTAGAAAATAGGCACAAATAACTTGTACTTTTACTTAGGAAAGCGCACTAATGTATCTATTTTAGAAACATTCGGGGTGACCATGTGGAGAGGGAGTGGAATGAAATCTAGGCATAAAATATGCCTTCTGAGATATTTTTTATTATGGTTACTAGACATAAAAACTATGCACCTTTGAGCTCTAACTAAATGTTAACTTATTTAATTATCAAATGTTGATTAATTTAAATATTCATGATGACTTTTCTTCTGGAAAGACGATTTGGACGAAACGGCGGCATCACTCATATAGGTATGTTTATGCTATAATTTTCTCCATTAATTAGTTTTGATGTTTTACAGAGTATGTTCATATTCGCGATCTCAAGTTGTGCACAGCCCGCCTCCAACCGCAAGGTCCGCAGCAGCTACAAGCCAGGGTAGGGCGCCGTTGAGCGACCGCCCAGGGCGCCGCATATGAATATTTTAGCTTCTTAGTTATTGGTTGTTTGGTAAGTATGACATTTAAAAAAAAAAAAATGTCGTTAGTAAACGCACTTTTTCAGAAGAATAATTATAGAAAAACAGGCTTTAAAATTGCCATTTCAAATGTGAAGGAATAGGCTAAGGAACTAGAAATTGAACCTGTGTTACCAGCCACAACAAGAATTCCATTTCTTAAGCGTCAAGCTGGTGAAACTGCCCGCTATGAGCCTATAATTTCGCCAAAAAAAAAATGAGGTTGAATTTTTCAACAGTCTTTTGGACACTACATTAATTTTAGTCATTGAAAGATTTCAACAGTTAAATGAGTAGGTACACGGAATCCTGGTCTTTTTTGTACAATATAAAATAGATTCCGGAAATTCCGACCTTGTCACACTCTGTGGTGATCTCCAATTAAAATTAACTATAGGTAGACTATAAGTCGAGAGTGAATAGGTTACTTCTAAGCAAACGTACTCCATCTTCGACCACATCATCGCTTACCATACCAGAGCCTTTAGACAAAATACTTTTCTGTTAACGTTAACGCTGACGCTTCGTGCAAAATGTATGGCAACGACATTACTGGGTGTGAGTCACGTGACAGTTCTCTCCGCAGGTAATGTCCTTGCCATACATTTTGCACGAAGCGTTAGCGTTAGCGCTATTATAAAAGTTATATGGCTAAGGGGGCAGAGCCTTTAGACAAAATACTCTTCTGTTAACGCTAACGCTTCGTGCAAAATGTATGGCAACGACATTACTGGGCGTGAGTCACGTGACAGTTCTCTCCGCAGGTAATGTCCTTGCCATACATTTTGCACGAAACGTTAGCGTTAGCGCTATTATAAAAGTTATTTGAATAAGGAGGCTGATGAGATAGTGATGGTTAAATGTGAGCCTACCAATAAAAAAAATAAAAAAAACTGGGGTGTGGCTGTGTCATCATGACACAGCCCCGTGTGTGTTTTATATGAATACGTCTACGTAACGGGTAATAATAATAATAATAATGATGAATTGACAAAGAAGAGAAAAATGTTGACGAGATCCGCAACACGGAGAGCACGCCCACCACCTCTGGCCTCATCGCTCAGCTCCGCCTCGCCGCTGCCGGAACCCAGCCCCAACGTGAGTGCTGTGACACCGGCCGTGGCAGTTGCGTTGAGCTCCAGCGATGAGTTCTTCTCGCCGCCGACGACACCACCACCTGCGCGTCGACGGGGAGGACGCCGACCGCCGAGCGGCTTAGGACCTGGAGGCCCACCGGCCTCTGATAGGGTCTCAGCTCCCGGTAGAAGTATGCAGCGCATGCGATGGACGCAATCCATCAATGAAAACGTCATGCGCTCATACTATGGGGCTACAGAGGGAGGTAACAACCTGACCGCGTACCGTGTTCGGATGCTCTCTTTGTTTCAGGTGCTTGAGCCAGCCGTCAACGTTTCGGCCCAACGACTGTCGGATCAGGTGCGGGTCATCCAGCGTAATCATATGTTGGATGATACTGTACTTGATCGCCTCCGAACTGAAATGGGTAGCCATGTCATTGCCCCTCCTTCGCAGACGAGTGTAATGACATGGTTACAAACGTAAGTACCCAGTGCAATGACGAATTGAGGAGTGCTTTGGAGTGTGCTGTTCTGGAATATTGCAACATGCCACCCGAACTATACGCATAATAGGAATAAGCCGCTGGTGGCTGCTCTGGATTCGTATTTGTCAAATTATTTTGATAACTGCGAAGACCTCACCGACACACACTCGATAATGTACTGCGCGGCTGTAGCGGCATGTCGTGTAACTCACGTCAAATTCCCTAATGACAGAGCTACACGACCGAAACCAGCCGTGCCGGCTTGGCAGTGCAGGATCGAGTGTCGTATTGGTGGGGCCAGAGCACTCATCGGCAAACTAATCTGCTTCAGGGAGGGCAACACCAGCCCAAGAGTGATGCGCTTTGTCAGACGGGCCTTTTCGGGGACTGAAGTCAGCTCCCGAGACTATATGTCCCGAGTCACAGAGCGCATCGACTTCCTGAAGCAGAAGGTGTATGCATGGGTAAACCGCATCCGTAGGTATAAGCGGCGGGTGGAGCGATACACCCAGAATCGCACATTCCGGAGTAATGAAAGGTGGGTATATAAGGACTGGGAGCGATCGGACCAAGGTGTGACTAATACGCACCTGCCGGATGATGACGCCATATACTCGTTCTGGTGCAGCATCTGGTCGGTGCCTAACTGTCATACCGAGAGCGATTGGATTCGGGATGTTGAGCGCGCGTGCGATCCAATACCAGGAAATGGGGGCAATTATCATCAGCCCCCAAATGTAGCTCGTGCAGTCCTTCCGTTAGCTAACTGGAAATCTCCAGGGCCATACGGGCTACACAACTTCTGGATAAAATGGTTTACAAGGTCGCATGCTCGCTTAGCATCTTAGATCCAGTCTGCCTTTGAGTCAGGGTACCCCAATTTCTAACTACAGGAATAACCCACCTGCTCCATAAATCAGGTAGTACTGCGGAACCTAAAAATTATAGACCAATCACGTGCTTACCGACGGTCTATAAGGTTCTTACATCCATTTTGAGAGCTAAGATTAACACACATAAAGATAGTAACTGTATCATGTCTGCCTCTAAAAATGGATGTAGGAATGGGTCCCGCGGTACTAAGGAGATTCTCCTCATAGATATGACCATTAGCCAACAGGTTCGGCGTTTCCGAAAGGATCTGTCGATATGTTAGATAGACTATAAGAAGGCCTATGACTCAGTTCCTCATACATGGCTCATGAGGCTGCTAGAATTATATAAAGTTGATGCAACACTACGCACCTTCCTTATGTCATGTATGGGGCAATGGAGGACGATCCTTCGCTATCCAGGATATCGACAAATCCAGAGGAATAGCGAACCGATAAGGATCGAGCGGGATATATTCCAGGGTGACAGTTTGAGTCCGCTTTGGTTTTGCCTAGTTTTGAATCCTCTAAGCACACTGCTGGAGAATTCAGGGCTAAGCTATCGGTTGAAGAAAGGTGGTCAGGTTATATCTCACCTTCTTTACATGGATGACTTGAAACTTTTTGCCCCCAACAATCTGCAAGTGATGGAGCTACTGAAGGTAACTAAAACCTTCAGTAGTGCCATCAGGATGGAGTTTGGTGTGGAAAACTGGGCAGTCATGCATGTAAAGCAAGGGGAGATTGTGGAATCCGTGGGAACTCAACTCTTGGATTCTGTAAACCTTTGATCCCTCTCTCCAACCGAAACCTATAAGTATTTGGGTATGTCGGAAGCGTTAGGTATCAATGCGACTGACATGAAGCAATCGTTGCGGGAGCGCTTCTTTGGCCGCCTGAAGAAGGTATTCAATAGCCTTCTTTCAGGTGGAAACTTCAACGGTTGGGTCATGCCGGTATTGTTGTACTCTTTTGGCATACTCAAATGGACTCAGACGGAACTTGACGCCCTGGATAGGAGGATCCGCACACTGCTGACCGCAAATCGGATGCATCACCCACGATCATCGGTGATGAGGCTGTATATCCCGCGGAAATGTGGGGGTCGTGGTTTCTTAAATGCTAAGACCCTACACAACCGCGAGGTATGCAGCCTTAGGGAATATTTCCTAGAAACCGACGTGGGTATGCATCGAGATGCTGTGGACAAGGGCCTCACCCTGCTCTCCTTGGCAAACGAGAACTGGCACAAACTTAAAGTACTGGATACTAATGACCGCAGGGAAGTATGGCAGAGCAAGGAGCTTCACGGACGCTTTTACCGGGTCCTACATGGACCCGATGTAGATCTCTTAGCGTCCGTATCCTGGCTGCGCTTTGGTGACCTATTCGGGGACGCGAAGGTTTTGTCAGTGCGATTATGGACGAAGTTATGATGACGAATAACTACCGGAAATATATTGTGAAGGACGGTATGGTTGACATCTGTCGGGCATGCCACCGGCCCGTGGAATCAATCCGACACATTATTTCTGGTTGTTCTCGTCTAGCTAACGGAGACTATTTGCGTAGACACAACCTTGTAGCCAGGATTATCCACCAGCAACTTGCTCTTAAATACAATCTTGTGATAAATGATAAATGATAAATGATGTTTATTCAGTAAATAGGTTACAAGGAACACTTTTACACGTCAATGTTTTTTTGTCAGTTTAAGCTAGATGAGGCCGGTGTTTCCTAGCTGACTACCCTGAGAAGAAACACCGAAACAAACTCAGAGGTCAAAGTCTCTTTTAGTGTTCAAATCCATACAATGTGGACTGGTTAGATCCTATGAGAACCATGTACGTTTATGTCTGGGATGAGCTTTATGAAGAAAGCAACACACGAATTCGAGTGGACCTGTCCAGACAGTGCAAGCATTTGTCAGTCATCGCGAAGCTCAACTCAGAACTCTGAGGTGCTCAACGAACCGACGAACAATACCAAAGTAAGGACATTTGAGTAGGCCGCAAAAAATACTCAAACTGCCAGACAATCATAAAATCTACATGAATATAACGACATACATAGTTCTCGCATTCACATTATTCTATATGAGGACCATGCAGCTTAGTGTCTGTAGTGGTCTTTTGAAGAAAGAACCAAACATATTTGAGTGGACCTGTCCAGTCAGTGCAAGCATTTGTCAATAGTCGAATAGCTCAACTTAAAAACCACTAAGGAGCTCAATGACATGACGAACAATACCAAAGAAAAGACATTTGGGTAGGCCGCAAAAGTACTCAAACTGTCAGACAACGTTGAAAATTACTGTAAAAAGGAGGAGAAAATAATAATAATAACCCACATAGTCCTCACATTTACAATAATTAAGTAATCAAAAAAAATAAAAATATAATACTTTACAAAGTAAATATTTGTGTCAAACAAAATAGTAATCATAATATGTCAATCAAAAAATAAAAATAAATATAATACTTAACAAAGTATTCAAGTCAAAAAATAATAATAATAATAAAAAAATGTCAATAAAAAAATAAAATAAAAAATATAATGCAATACTATACAAGTATTCATGTCAAAAACGAATATTAAAAAAATATATATATATAAAAAATTTTTCATCAGTAAGTAGTACATATGAAAACAATGGCTCATGTATATCATTGAAGCAGCTCAATCCCACGCCTTTTTGTCCTCAAGAAAGTCATTAATTGTGTAAAAAGCTTTCTGGCATAGCTTACGTTTAATAAATGATTTAAATTTATTTATGCTTAGTTCTTGAATTTGGCTAGGAAGTTTATTATAGAAACGTATACATTGACATCTAAACGAACCACCTATTTTTTTCTTGAGCCTGGTTTTTGGTACAATAAATTTGTGTTTGTTCCTAGTATTTATGCTATGGATATCACTGTATCTTTTAAACAGATTAATATTTTTATGTGCATACATGAGATTCTCATAAATATATTGAGAGGGAACAGTCATAATATTAATCTCTTTAAATTTGTCTCTGAGGGAGTGTCTGGGACTTAATTTATAAATTGCACGAATAGCCCTTTTCTGTAAAACAAAAATTGTCTGAATATCGGCGGCATTTCCCCACAACAGAATGCCGTACGACATCACACTATGAAAATAACCAAAGTATACTAAACGAGCTGTCTCCAAATCAGTTAAACCACGAATTTTCCTAACGGCGTATGCTGCAGAGCTAAGTTTTTTGGACAGTTTATCTATATGGGGGCTCCACTGAAGCTGCGCATCCAAAGTTAAACCTAAGAACACTGTGGAATCCTCGGGTTTCAACTCTTCACCCTTTATTGACACACTAGTGTTCACTTGTATTACATTGGGTAATGTGAACTTTATGCATTTTGTTTTTTTCTCGTTAAGGAGAAGATTATTGACATTAAACCAGTTAACTACAGTTGAAAGAGCATTATTTACATTATCAACAACCACCTGCTGACGTTTGAGTTTAAATAAAAGTGAAGTGTCATCTGCAAACAGCACTATATCATGTTTATCCTTTATGAGGTAAGGCAAGTCGTTGATATAGATTAGAAACAAAAAAGGACCCAGAATTGAGCCTTGAGGAACCCCCATTCTGACTACAGACCCGGAAGACCTTTTGCCGTTCACATCAACTCTCTGAATCCTATTACCCAAGTATGAAGTAAGAAGATCCAGAGAGGCGCCCCGGACTCCGTAGTAGTGCAGCTTCCTGATCAATGTATCATGGAGAACGCAATCGAAAGCCTTAGACAAATCGCAAAAAATGCCCAACGCATCGCATTTATCTTCCCATGCATTATAAATGTGTCCCAAAAGTTCAACACCAGCATCAGTTGTTGAACGACCCTTGTGGAATCTGAAGTACCGTACTATAGGTATGAGCCCGACCCAGTTCTCGAAAATGGCAATATCACGTAGTATTGGGATCGATCTATCATCACTGATAGGACTATTGTTGCCAATAAGCCTGACATAGTGGTGATAGATCGACAAGAGCGTCGCACAATGATTGTTGATATAGCTCTCCCTTATGACGAGAACCTCGTGAAGGCTGAGAAAGATAAAAAAACAAAGTATCTTGATCTGGCTCGCGCGGTTGTTGATATGTGGGAGGTAGATACAGCAGTCATTGTGCCGATAGTCGTGACGGCCAATGGCTTAATAGCCAAGAGCCTCGACCAAAATCTCAGGAGGCTCTCGTTGGGCAGTTGGATCAAGGGCTTGATCCAGAAAGCAGTACTCCTGGACACGGCGCGTATTGTTAGGAGATTCCTTTCTCAGGAGTCCTGACCACCAGTAGCTTGGACCCAATTCCCGATACCGGTGGGCAACTACTTTTTATATTTTTAAGTGTCTTGGTATTTATTTATGTTTTTCTAAGTACCTAAATTTAAAAAAACATTAAAATTGTATGTATATAAAATTAAATAAATGGAATAACAATATTTTTTTTATTGTTCATAAAAAGAGTAAACATCCATCATTTGCATGACACTGAAACCCCACACTAGGATACCCTGTGTCGTGGGGTTTAGTCTCTTTCGTCTAAGAAACAGTATACAGTATTGTCTCAGTATAAATATGGACAGTACGGAAACTACGTACAAACGTTCGAAACGGCACACTCACACAGACGCGCGCATCTACGCTAGCCCTAAGCGATAGTCGCGGTGCGCGCAGTTGCGGCTGCCGTGTCGAGACGAGTGGTCGTGTTATCTCCTGAGCCACGGACCGTTTTAAAATGCCACGAGCGTTTTGCGCAGTATACTGTTGTATGAACTCCGCTTCTTTAAATCCGGGGCTTTCGTTTTTTAAACTCCCTGCTGATCTTGAAAAGTACTTAATAATGATTTAATTATTAAAATTAAAGACGTTTTTTTTAAATGTTAATGGTTTTTCATTTACGTTACACGCATTTTCAGGTTGAAATGCGGTACGGTGCGCTGCCGCAGAGTTAACTAGCTATCTGCCGAGCGCCGCGCATTTTGACTTCACTTTAACACCCTCGAAAACCATGAAAATTTTTGCGTCACGTGAAAAAAAAAAGAGGGTACGGGCCTTTGTGAGATATCTTAATGTTTCTCAAATTGCGCAGCAACTTTGAAGCATCTTCCATAGAATTTTTTCCAAACATTAACAGTCACAACCCTAGCTCTCTAATGGAGCGTACCTGCGCTCCATTAGAGAGCTAGGGTTGTAGTATGGAAACCACGCCTATTTGTTGAGATAATTACCTAATTATCTCAACAAATAGGCGTAGTTTCCATACTGTCCATTTTATACTGTGGTATTGTGTTTATACAGGTTCTGGATTCCGGAAATTTTATAGCGAAAAGTAAAATGAAAAAAAAACTTTATAACAAAAAAAAACAACCGAGTTCCAAAAAAGAAAATACCTACACCAAAAATTAAAAAATAACTTTAATTTCGGAAGTCGGTGTTTGTATTTTTGTCTTCGTTATTTGACACCGACTTCCGAAATTATTATATAACTACTATTTATACTATAGCGACCCGCCCCAGCTTCGCTCGGGTACAAATTATAGATATAAACCTTCCTCTGCAAACATTCTATCTATTAAAAAAACCGCATCAAAATCCGTTGCGTTGTTCTAAAGATTAAAGCATACATAGGGATATAGGGACAGAGAAAGCGACTTTGTTTTATACTATGTAGTGGTTAAAGTTATTTTTTAATTTTTAGTGTATGTATTTTCTTTTTATTATTATTATTCTTTATTGTACACATATAACATATAAATAAAACACAAATTAACAGTTAGTTACAAAGGCGAGCTTAACCCAGCATTTGGGTTTTCTTACAGCAAACCTCAGGGTGAAAAATACATTTGCATAAGTAGGTAGGTACATCTTAAGTGCACAACAAAAACTTAAAATACAGTCTGTTACTTAAATAAACTAAACAAATATGTGATACATAAACATACTAAATACTATGGGTATGGCTAACAAAGAAATCCTTTTACAAATCATATTACGGGTCATTCCGACAGGAAGTGTTCCCCAATTCCTCTCCTAAACACCGCCAACGAAGGGCTAGCCCTAATAGTGTGCGGAAGAGAGTTCCAAAGGCGTACAGCACGAACAGTAAAGGATCCACTGTAACAACTAGAGGAGTGGGGAGGGAACCAAAGGAGAAGGGAAGATGATGAGCGGCAAGGTTTTCCTCTTGAAAAAAGATACTCAAAGCGTTCCCGAAGATACAAGGGGGAGTTGGGATTGTGAAGAACTGAAAAGAGTAAAGAAAGAATGTGAGTATCCCGACGCAGCCAAATAGGCAGCCACCTCAATCGCTTCCGAAATTCCGACACATGGTCGTACTTCCGGAGGCCAAAGATATGTTTATTTGTACAAAAAAGGAAACAAGTAGGTACATTACACATGCAGACAATAGGTTGTACAAGTTGAAGCGTATGCACAAATTCTGCAGACGTTCGAGCTTATCAAGAAGTTCCTCCGTCGCATCAAGGAAGCAGACATCAGCATAGTCCAGAAGAGGTAGAAGGAGAGACTGAGCAAGAGTAATTTTGGTCGGAAAAGGCAGGAACTTCTGGAGACGTTTCACCGACTGAATCGAACAAAACACCCTCCTGCTTACTTCGGCCATGTGAACATTCCAAGATAGGTTGCAGTCCAGGAAAACGCCTAAGCTTTTGACCTTTTGGGAATAGGCTATAGCGCCGGCATCGTACAAAACAGGAGTCAGAGTCTAGCCACTCAACAGATTTACGAAGTGTCTGCCACCAATAATGAGAGCTTGTGATTTTGTTGGATTAACTAAAGTCCGAAACTTTTAGCCCACTGACTGATGTTTTTAAAAGATCATTATTGATGGCATCGATAGCTCCAGTATATAAGCTCTTCAGGTTTAAAGTGGCGATATAGCTGCAAGTCGTCTGCATAGAGATGGTAATGTGAAGATAGGACCTTAGTGATAGCGTTAATAAATATAGAGAAAAGAAGAGGAGAAAGGACGCCACCCTGAGGAACACCCGCACCGAGATTGCACCAGTCAGAGGAAGCCTCCTCCGAGCGAACCGACTGCGAGCGACCCCGAAGATAAGAATTAAACCACCCAATCACAGGAGGAGATATGTTAAGAGAGGATAGGATACCTAAGAGGATGTCAAAATCAACTGAATTAAAAGCACTGCTAAAGTCCAGTAAAATCAACACTGTAAGAAGCCTGTTTTCCATGGCCAGTCGGATGTCGTCAGTTATTTTAACTAGTGCCGATACTGTGCTATGGCCAGGGCGGAAACCAGATTGATAAGGACTTAGCAGGCTATTAGAAGAAAGGAAATGAGACAATTGATTATTAACAACACTCTTTTGGAAGCTTATGGAAACGTGTAAATAAGAGGCACGACGGAGATTAGACGAAAGTTTAATAAGGCAAAGATTGACAGCAGTACAGCGATAGATGAAAGTTATAGCCAGAGCAGAAATGATTTTACGAAGTACAAGTTGCAATAGAGAGAGTGATAGGATAGCGATATAAACAAATGTAATTACGCGAGCTAAACAAATATGCGGTAGCGAGCCCAAGCGACGTGGATTCGTATCGGGGGCTTTGGGCTGACTGGTCGGCCGGCGGTCGGCGCCGTCTGCGTGTCGAGCGGGCTGCGGAGGCGGTGCGGCGCGCGGCGTCAGAGGTGAGGCAGGCCAACCGGTTTCCGTGGCGGGCGGCGCGCGCGCACCTTCACGCCAACAAGATGTAAAGTGTAGGTAAGCAGTTAGTACTGTAACAATAATTTTATATTAGTGTGGGTCTATAATGAGACGCCACAGGACCCCCTTACGAATAAAAGGGCCGCTTTATTTGTACCGTTCAGGGAAGTTTACTGTTCGTCCTGAACGAGTAGTACGCACTGTACGTGCTTCTTGCGTTTTATGGCTATGTGTCTCTTCGTCATCACGCCATGTATATGCGGGTTTTAGTCTGTCGATTGACACCTTGACAGTTTTGTTATTGAGCACTATGTCGAATGTCTTTGGACTTCTTGAAACGACCTTATGAGGGCCACTGTAACGTGGTTCTAGCGATCCACGAAGCAGATCTTGGCGCAAGAACACGTGCGTAGTGGTATGTAAGTCTTTGTGCTCAAAAACTCTATGCTGAGAATGGTCTGATGCTGGGCACGGGCGTTGGTCGGACATTCTTTGTCGTAAAGTACTGACAAAATCTGGGTAATCTACCTTGTCATTTGTTGCGGTGAAAAACTCACCGGGGACTCGTAACTGCTCTCCAAACACCAATTCTGCTGGTGAACATTGCAAATCCTCTTTGCACGCTGTCCGTAATCCTAGAAGTACTATGGGAAGAGAACTAACCCAATCCTTCGTACTGCTGTGTGACATCAAAGCAGCTTTGAGCGTGCGATGTAAACGCTCAATCATGCCATTGCAGGCTAGATGGTACGCTGTCGTCCTCGCCAACTTGATTTCATACGTCTTTGCTAAATTTTGGAATAAGTGTGACTGAAATTGTCTACCTTGATCCGTTAGTACCTTCTTCGGGCAACCATACCGAGCAATCAACTCCTGCACAAATGCCTTCGTCACAGTCTCTGCTGTCATATCAGGAAGTGGAATCACCTCAGGCCATCTGGTATACCTGTCAATAATAGTAAGACAGTATTTAAAATTTGATGATATTGGTAGTGGTCCAATTAGGTCCATATTAACCTCTGCAAAACGAACATCTGGTACGTCAAATTTATCAAGTGGAGATGTGGTATGTCTTGTTACCTTAGACTTTTGACACGCAAGGCACTCTTTAACCCAAGTGTGAACATCTTTCCTAAGGGAAGGCCATACAAAACGTTCACTGACCATTTTGATAGATGCCTTCGCACCGGGGTGGCTTAGGCTGTGCAACGTCTCGAACACTCGGCGTCTGTGGGTTGTTGTCACGAAAGGTCTGTGTTTTGCCAAAGAAACATCACAATAAATATGTACATCAGAATTTGGTACTTGCGCTAACTCCAGTATCAACGAATGGTTACCCTTCAGTAGCTGTTGTAGCTCTGGATCATCACGCTGCGCAAGGGCAAGCTCCATGAAGTCCACTGGCGCAGTGATTGCCTCAATCCGAGACAGTGCATCGGCCACCTGGTTGTCCTGCCCGGAAACGTGCTGGATGTCAGTTGTGAACTGAGAAATAAAATATAATTGGTTAATCTGTCTTGGTGAACCTTGTTGGTCTTTCTCTTTAAATGGACTTATAAGCGGCTTATGATCGGTGAAAACGGTGAATTGACGTGCTTCTACCATATGCCGAAAATGTTTGATGGCCTCGTATATTGCGAGGAGTTCGCGATCATAAGCGCTGTATTTCTGCTGCGTGGGGCTCATCTTCTTCGAGTAGAAAGCTAAGGGTTGCCAGATGTTATCTACCTTCTGCTGTAATACAGCTCCTAAGGAAACATTAGATGCATCCACTACCAATGCCAGCTGCGCATCAGAAACTGGGTGAACCAACAGTGCCGCATCTGAAAGGCTACGCCTACAACGTTCAAATATTTCTAATAAATGGGGAGTCCACTTCACTGGTTTTGATCCTTTCATGCCTGGGCCTGCCAATAAATTATTAAGTGGTGCTTGTAACTCTGCCGCATTTTTCAAGAAACGCCTATAAAAATTTAGCATCCCTAAAAATCTTCTCAAGCATTTTACACTCTGAGGCGGAGGGTAGTTCTGTATAACTTTCACCTTCTCCTCTAACGGGCGCAATCCTTTTGCTGAAACAGTATAACCAAGGAATGTTACCTGTGGCTGACCAAAACTGCACTTAGCTACGTTGATGACCACTCCATATTCTTCGAGGCGTGCGAACAGCTTCCGTAGATGTTCGTCATGCTCCTCAGTACTTCTAGAAGCTATTAAAAGGTCATCAATGTACGGATAACAGAAATCTAAATCACGTACCAAACCATCTATGAAACGTTGGAACGTCTGTGCGGCGTTTCTCAAACCAAACGACATAAAAGGGAATTCAAATAACCCGAACGGTGTCGTAATGGCTGTCTTCTCAATGTCTGCTGGATTTACTGGGATCTGTTGATATGCTTTGACTAGATCTACTACTGAGAAAATAGTGCTTCCTTGTAAATGCTGTGAAAAATCCTCAATGTGACGTACCGGGTACCTGTCTGGCACCGTCCTTGCATTCAGTGCACGGTAATCACCGCAGGGTCTCCAAGTATCGTCGTGCTTGGGCACTAGGTGTAGCGCAGACGCCCAAGGTCCACTGGAGCAGCGAGCTGTCCCCTCCTTAACCATAGCTTGGAACTCTGCCTTGGCTATCTTCAAACGATCTGGTGCTAAACGGCGTGGCCTGCAGAACACGGGTGGTCCGGGCGTTGTATTAATAAAATGTACGGTAGAATGACGTACCTCCCTTGGTGCACCAGACGGACGTGAGATGGCCGGAAATTCTCGCAATAACTCATGGTACCGAGTAGTACCCGCAACAGCCTTGACGCTGGGTATCACCGTAGCTCCGCTAACAAAAAGGTTAGTTAGTCCATCAATCAACCTATTGTTATGGCAATCTACTAATAGATTATAATGGGAAAGAAAATCATACCCAATAATTGGTTTGGTCACATCTGCGACGACAAACTTCCAGCTGAACTCCCTGCGTAATCCTAAATTCAGCTGCAAATTAATATACCCGTACGTGGATATCACTGAATTATTAGCTGCGCTCAGGTCGTAATTTACACGTACCCGTTTCTCATTTAAATAACTGCGAGGGTAGACGCACAGATCGGAACCCGTATCGACAAGAAAAGGTTTTCTAGACTGAAGATCTATGACGAATAGACGGCTGGAAATACTACTGCAATCGCTCGCCGTCATTAGCGACTGGCTTTGGCGTTTTCCGAAGAATATTCACATGGCTGTATGCAGTGATGAGCTTTGTCTCCAAATTTATGATGGTACCAACATAAACGATGATTGTCCACCATTTTGAATGGACGGCCTCTTGAACGACTTCTCGATCGGGAGAAACGCCGGTTACGACTCCTATCTGACCTACCGCTGGTACGAGCTTACCGATCCACTGTAGTGGATAACTCATCTAGCTTCCGCGTGAGACTGGCTATTTCTGTACGCATTACCTCAAGTAAGCTCCCTGCAGAGGATGAAGTACTCGCAACCTGGGCCACCGGGTTCACCGGAACAATCTCCAATACCCGGTCCGCCAGCTCCGCAACAGCTTCCAGGGGCGTACTAGCTTGCGACGCCACTACCGCCTGCAGGCTGGTTGGCAAACGGCTGGTCCAGATGGTGCGCAGGAATTCGTCAGGTACACCTCGGCCAGCCAGGCTCTGAAGGTGGCGAAGAAATGCCGATGGCTTGCGATCTCCAAGTTCCTCATGAATGAGGAGTTGACGAACTTTCTGTTCCTGCGAAACTGACAAACGCTTAATTAGCTCGGTTTTAAGCTTTTCGTACTTGTTACTAGCGGGTGGATTCTCTAAAATATCTTCTAGTTGAGCCACAATGGAAGGTTCTAAATTACCGACCACGGTAAAATATTTCGTCGCATCGGAAGTTATGTTCGACAATGCAAATTGGGCTTCAACTTGCGCAAACCATACCGCTGGTTTATCAGGCCAAAAAGGAGGAACTCGTACTCTAACCTTAGCGATCTCTGCTGATTCCAACGCTGCAACCAACGCCTCCGTTAACTTTTCATCTGCCATCTCTATAATGACTTGCAGAAAAAATTTCGCTCGACGTCTTTGTGTCCTTCGCGAACGTTCCGGAAACTACTCTGACGTAACGCAGTCGCGACTCAATATCTTCGCGCCGCCGTGTCTAACGATCGGGGTCACCACTTTTGGAAGCCTAGGGAAGCGTGTAAATAAGAGGCACGACGGAGATTAGACGAAAGTTTAATAAGGCAAAGATTGACAGCAGTACAGCGATAGATGAAAGTTATAGCCAGAGCAGAAATGATTTTACGAAGTACAAGTTGCAATAGAGAGAGTGATAGGATAGCGATATAACAAATGTAATTACGCGAGCTAAACAAATATGCGGTAGCGAGCCCAAGCGACGTGGATTCGTATCGGGGGCTTTGGGCTGACTGGGTCGGCCGGCGGTCGGCGCCGTCTGCGTGTCGAGCGGGCTGCGGAGGCGGTGCGGCGCGCGGCGTCAGAGGTGAGGCAGGCCAACCGGTTTCCGTGGCGGGCGGCGCGCGCGCACCTTCACGCCAACAAGATGTAAAGTGTAGGTAAGCAGTTAGTACTGTAACAATAATTTTATATTAGTGTGGGTCTATAATGAGACGCCACACTCTAAAGAACTTTGGATAGGATTGGAAGTATGGAAATGGGACGATACTGGGAAACTGACGCAGAACATGAGCTTTCTTCCACGCAGAAGGAAAGCAGCCAGTAAAGAGAGAGTAGTTGATAGTGTGGAGGATGACAGGAGCGAGTTCATTCAGGATAGGAAGAAGCATCTGGAGTTGAAGACCATCATCGCCCACCGCTTTCGTGGATATAGATGTGATGGCCCGCTTAATATCCCCTTCTGTAACTGGTTGAAAAGATAATGAAGTACATATTGACAGTGGAAGTTTAGAGTGATAGTTAAGAGTGGAAGCTTTAACGTTATCGTCCAGAACGACAGATGGTTTGGAAAAATGTAAATTATTTGCGTTAAGGTCAATATCCGGCGTGCTCTCATCCACAGCTTTGCCGACACCAAGAGATTTGAGAAATTGCCATACTTGTGCTGTTTTGAAGTTTTGAACAGATTTGCGGATATGGCGCCTTTTAACATCCCTACATACAGGGTGTAACGAAAAGGTGTGGTCATACTTTAAGAACCGGTTCTGCACATGGAAATGAAAAACTTTCTCTAAGAAAAAATAGCAAATTTCCAAAAAGAAATTGGACTTTCTGTACAAAGTTATCATCAGCTAATCAATATTTGTATGGAACATATTTTATTTTTTTTAGAATTTCCTGTGTTTTTCTTGAAAAAAGTTGTTCATAATGATGGGCAGATGCAGTTCTTAAAATATGACCACACCTTTCCGTTACACCCTGTATACGACCGCAGCGATTGCGCAGTTTTTTGTATAAAGACCAGTTCTCATCAGTTGGGTCCCGTTTGTACCGCCTTTTAGCCTTATCCCTCTTCGACATTGCGCTTCTAACGCTGTCCCTCAACCAGGGAGCCGGAAGATGCTTCACTCTGACCTTTTTGAGTGGAGCATGCACATCAAAAAGTTTCAGCATTATCAAGTTGAATTGCTATCATGAACAGGACACCAGTTAATATTGTTCGCATCCTCCCTCAAACGATCCAGATCAATGTTCTTGAAGCTGCGAAGGAAGAGAAATTTAGATTTACGTTTAGGAGGACCAATTTTATAAGAAAGAAATATAAGGTCATGGTAAGAGAAAGAGGCAGAAAGCTGTCCATGCGTGGCCACTTTGCTTCCATCGGAAACCAGAATAAGGTCTAATAGTGAAGGGTTACAGTGGGGAGCATGATGGGTAGCGTTAAGCTGAAGAATATGCACTTCTTTTTTGGAAGTCGGTTGTTTTTTTTGTAAAATAGTTTTTTATTTTTCACTTTTTAGTTGTTATACCCCAGAACTAAAAACCCCAATAACATGGAACGTGGAATTTAAACATACTAGTAATTCAAGCAAACAAAAACGTCATCTAGGTATAAGTATTCTTCGTTTTTGTTCAGTTTCTCAAAAAGCGCTGAAGCAATTTCGATAAAATTTATATGGGACCACCTCGGGAGTATATTCTTTCCGAATTTGAAAATCGGAATTTCGAAAATTTTGAAAATCGGTCCACAACTGACGTAGAAACAAAAAAAAAAACAATCCAACATAGAACCTCATCCTTTTTCGAAAGTCGGTTAAAAAGTAAAAAACTATAATAATAATATTAAAAAAATGTTACAGCTGCTGACAGCGCTTATGGCATCCTGAGAGTGTATGTGTGTATGTGTGTGTTTGAGTTTTGATTTGATGTGAAGTTGGTGCAAGTGATGGTTAGAAGTAGTGTGTGTGTGTGTGCATAGGTTATGAGTTTCTGAGGGTATATGTGTGAATAGGTGGTTTGAGTTAGCTAATAAATTGATATCACATGTTCAATTTCATCATAGTTTAAACCTTGAATCCATTCCGTTACAAGTTTTTTGCATGAGAACTTGGTCAAGGAAATTAAGTTCAGAAATTTATTTTCTTTTGTGTATAAGTGTGGCTCCATGTAAGAGAACGCTTTATGTCTAAACACCCTACGGTAAAACGTTTAACGCGTCAGGCCCCTGCGTCGCCACCAACAATAGGTTTTAAATTGTGTCTGTTAATGAGGAACTTGACCCGTATTTAATATTTTTCGATGGCAGCATTTTATATTCGTCGGGTCCACAATTCAAATGCCGTCGTCGATCGGCTCCGACGCCTTCATCTTTTTGCATCTGGCGACCGTTTCATTCTTTTAAGGGGTGTTATGGCTTCCCAGGCCTGCGGACGGCGAGTAGTGGGTAACTCGCCGTCCGATCAGCACCAGGATCGAGAGTCGACGGCGCGTAGTGTTCCACGCGCGCCTCAAAGAGTTTTCAGCAAAACATGACGGGGTCACGGGGCCCGTCAAGGCCGATGCCTGCCCAGTGGTTGTGGATAAATTCGAAAGTGAGTTACGCGCCCCTGGGCATTCAGGGCAAGGAAGGAACAGGGGGTGGGTTTTAGTCAGTAAGAGTCTGACATGCACTTCTGCTCCACCCTAGAGCGGGAGATGTCATTGGATGATTTCCCACCCCACAAAAAGGGCAGACATTACAAAATGTGTTCAAACTTTTTTTTTTTTTTCAGGTGAGATAGCGGTTAAAGGCGTACTTACCTACAAATGATAAAAAAACACTAAATATACCTATTTACAATAGCTATTTAAAATTATTTTTTCATTCTTATAATCCAAAGAGTACATATATAATTTCATACAATCGATTAATTTTGATGAGAGCTGTCGACTGAAACTAAAGCGAACGTCAGAACAACTGCTCCGAGTCAAAAGTTATATTATACCTAAGGAAATATCGAAACGCAAATGACTAAAATGGCGTCGCTGCGTCTTTCCATTATATACAAGGCCAGAACGCAAGATTGTGAAACTAATCGTGTATGGATTGGAAATTACTTTTTTACTAAGGTCTTCCAATCTTTAGACAAGAATAGTACCTACGCAAATACTCACGTGTGCCAGTACGCATACGGACTAATTGTGATCGGAATAAGCACGCCGAACTCTAGATCCCAATCTATGTATACGCGAGCAGTTGCATGCTCGCCATTATGATTTGTTGACCTCTCTTTCTATTCCATGCAGTTCATATCTGCGTGTCTATTCTAAACGTTGCATCATCTTTCGGCACGTGCCATTAGCCATATGCTTTTTTTGTTCCATAATTAATCATAAAAAGTGGTAAATAAATCTAAGGAACCGAACTAGTTACATTAGGTTAATTATTAAAAAAAAAACGCACGTGCCGAGCGAGCGAAGCGTGAGTTCCCGCGGTAGCATCCGGCGAGTGCCACAGCCCTGGAAACGACTAGATTAAGATTACATAGAAAAAAATTGTTTGGTATTGTTTGTTTGGTTTGTTTGCTATATATAGCACATAAACACCTGTGTCACCTCGTGCGGCTTTTTAAAATGATGTACTAGTATGCCGCAAGCAGACGGCACTATAAACGATAGTGATACAATGCCGCTTGCGACATTCTATACCTACACTGCCTTTATTTAATCCTACACTAATATACAATCTTAAAAAAACATTCCATTCATCAATGATTTAGTAGTAGGTAATCACAGATTTTAAATAAAATAACAATACATAGTATACGCGGACCCGCAGCCAAACTGGCAGCGTTCCATCTGGCCTTTTAAAGAATGGAAATACGCGGTCGCTTACCCCTCCAACACGCGCGATGCATCACAGTCCTCACTCAGCGTAGATAACGAATCCTTTAATCCTCTAGCTATCCGTTGGTGTAACTAAATTCTGGATGGAGACCATTGTTAAGTTGTGCTGCAAGACCAAATTGTATCCCCCGATTTGGTTATCATTCGTTTTTTGCATTGTCTCCCACTGGAAGCAATTTTTAAGTCAGAAATCTTTTTTGCATGATCCGAATGTGATCGGTTTTGTTTTATATATATTATATCAAAGATCGCAACTTTCGTATGGGTTTAAATTGCAGTTAGGGTCGCCGTAGAAATCTCGCCCAGGGTGCTGGTAGTGCTAAAACCGGCACTGCCTCCAGAATAAGACGAAAGCATCCAGAGAGGGCGATCACTAACTGTTGTAATAAAACGACGGATAATTATTTCAAGAGATGCTTTCTCGCATGCTTTTTCATATTCTGAATAGCTTAATTCATTCCTACCATTTCATCTCAAAATGTATAACTTCAATTTAAAATAAAATTGTTCTTTCTTATCAGTAATATAATATTTTTTCATGTTGGGTTTATGAATATTTATGTTCCTAGTATGTAGGTAGTACAAAGCAGTCACTTTTTGCATTAGGTAAGGTATCTACAGATTTTATCTAAGTAGCTAAAAAGCAAAAAAAAATTAATACTTCATTTTATAATGTCTGGTCTTTATTTATGGTGTAGAGGAAGGCATATAATGTAGGTAGTAACTTAGTAGAAACAGAGATGTTATTTAGTTATTACTTTGAAATTATGAAATTATAGATAAATGTGTAAATGCTGTTATTATCGCTGTTTGTTTGATTAAATAAATGCATTTTCACTTTATACATCGTTTAATTGAATATTCTTGTGAACAATCATTTAAAATAAATCGATAGAGTTTTCTCTGAACGCACTGGAACGCACCCATAGATGATGCAATATTGAAGTTTCTGACATCGACATCGGTTCCATTTTGTAGTGATGTCCTTGCAAATAACGATTTGATTTGAAGAATAAAAACAAAATGAAAATCAATTAAATGTTTTTTTTTAGGATGACCAAATAAAATAAAATCTGTACTTTTTGATCTCATTGAAGTATTCTTACAAAGTGGCAATTTAAAATGAAACATTGAATAAAGTTGGCATTTTTTTATTTGTTGGTGGTCACTACAAAATAAAACAAGTCGTCTTATAATTCTTTTTCAGGGTTCCGTACCCGAAGGGTAAAAACGGAGCCCTATTGCTGTCTCAGGTGTCCATCTGTCCATCTGTCAGTCTGTTCGTCGTCTGTCGCAAAATTTTGTTCCGAAGAATTTTTTAACTTACCAATGACTGAACTTGAAGTTTGGCGATAATGTTTATTTTATCGTATATTATTAATAACAAATACCAATTTAATGATAAATCAGATTTTTTCTTTGATAATTCCCTCATTTGGTACGGAACCCTAAATGTGCGAAATCCGACATGCACTTTGCCGGTTTTTTTACTTATTAACTGGCCTTTGATGGAACTTTTATAATTTATAATTTATATAATTCTTTATTGTACACCAAAAATTTCACATAGTACTTAGTAGTTACACAATGCATGTACAAAGGCGAGCTTAACTCAATGTTGAGTTTTCTCCCAGCAAACCTGTGAGTGATAGAGAGAGATCACATTTGAGGGTAGGATCCAGTGCACAAAACATATATATATAAACTTACATAAATAATTCCAAATTTATATTATAACTACATACTAATAAATACAATATATACTAATATTATGTCAATTTGAAAGGAAGTGCTCTTTGATTTTCTTCTTGAAGACATCTAGAGAAGGACTGTCGCGTAGTGAGTGTGGGAGAGAGTTCCAGAGACGCACTGCAGTAACAGAAAAGGAGCCATTATAGCGGCTGGAAGTGTGACGCGGAGTACGAAGGAGAAGAGAGTTGACAGTGCGACAGGGTTTACCCCTCGGGATGAAGTACTCAAACCGTTCACGAAGGTATTGAGGAGAAAAAGGATTGTGGAGGATAGTATAGAGAAGAGATAGGGTATGGGTATCTCGCCGACGCCGAATCGTCAGCTACCTCAATTTGGTCCGAAACTCCGACACATGGTCGTATTTGCGGAGGCCAAAAATGAACTTTCCCACCTAGGTACATTGCCATTCGGATAAAAGGTCCTCCCAGACGTCAGTTTGAGGTTTAAGTAATCTGGAGATCTTGGCACGATCACGCTGAGGTAAAAAGTCGGTCGTAGTCTTTCATGCGGAATAGTACATTGCAACACATCGCTGCACCTCAAGATCAACTGGAAGTACACCTGTAAGTACCGGTAAGGCTTCAGTGCTAACTGTCCTATACGCTTAACATAGGGAAATCAAAGCTAAACGTTGGCTTTGAAGCAATTTACGTTGTACCACCCCTGTGGTGGCCCAATCAGCCTAAACAGGTGCTCCGTAGCACATACAGCCCACGTAAGTAGCCCCATAGATATTTTTTAATGTTGGAAATGATAGGCCCCAAGTAGCCTTGGAAAATTATCCTCGTTATGGCAAAGAAGTTCTTTTGAGCTTTTTCACCTACTGTTTTTACGGCCTCATTCATATATATAGCCTTTCTCACTTCCGCAATTAACTCAATCTAATTATACCTCATTTCCTACCTACGTCTTGAGGACCTGCAGGATTCCTACCTACCCCCACACCAGCGTACCTACAAGAGCTGCGCCTTCGCTCAAGCTCCGGTGGAGCGATTCAGTGGATACTTATTCTGCTGCAGCCGCGCCGAGAGAGTGGCTGGACACTACCCGGTACTTGCACACAACCCGGAACTGGAACCACCTACTTCTGGACCCCGCTACCTACGTCTTGAGTACCTGCAGGATAGTGGTGTTCTTTAGGCAGTCTAAACCTTTCGCGTGCTCGATATTTTACCCACAGCCGGCTCAACCGGCTTTGTTTTTCCTAAAACTGTATTATATTAATCTTTTGTGACGTGAACTTAATTATTTTTATTTTTCTAACTACCCATCATTAAACCCACTTTAAGTGGCATATCGATTCTGTTAAAAATCTTTTAAATGGAAGCCCTCAATATTGGTACCCAAGATACAGGCTTGCCTAGTTTGGGGCCAATGTAAAAAAATGTATGTAATACTGCTAGTTTAAATTATTAATTAATTACATACATACCTCTCAAAAACATTACCCTCCTTCTGGGGCAGTCGGGTAAAAAAAGGAACCACTGTACTTTAGCGTCGGTCGCGTTTTTATAGTAGGTATTTTTTTTTGGGTAGAGGATACCCTTTTTAGTGTAAATTTGAAAACCCCAAAGTGCGGAAAACCATAGGGGCCGAGAAAAAAATTGCCAAATTTTTTTTGAAATCGGTGAAAAATGAAGGGTAAACAAGATCACGTGACGGGTCTAAAGTCTATTTCTAAGCAATAATACAGTCAATGACATGTTCAACGTCAAGATTAAAACCCCAAGGTCAAGGTCAGGTCAGGTCAGGTCAGGTTAATCGCATTTTTTATTTTATTATAATGAACCTTCTAACCTAACCTGTCCGAGTCGGGGTGCCCTAAGTCCCGATGTATGTATGCATGTCGATGGAGTCCCGTGTCGACGGAGCCCCGCTTCGCGGGGCTCCTACTTCTGAGTGGTTTATAAAAAAATAACCACGAAGGGGATGGCGGGGTCTGTTCGCTCGCTTCGCTCGCTCTCTTGACCCCGCCATCCCCTTCTAACCTAACCTGTCCGAGTCAGGGTGCCCTAAGTCCCGAGCTCGCTTCGCTCGCTCTTGCACCCTAAATTGTCATTGCCACTAGCTCAATAGACTCCAACACTTGCACGACACTTAGCACTTCATCGGGGACCCAGTGGTCTCAATCAATCTTAGTTAGAAACAGGAGTACGATAGACGCTCTCGACTGTGAAAACATACGACAAGTAAGAGTAACAACTGTCAAACGTTTTTTTCGCGGTAATTATAATTACATTCGATTACGTTTCGTTACTCACGATCTCTATAGTAAATAAAAAATAGTATAACTTTTTAAAATTTAATTTTATTATATTTGCTTCATAATTGAGTTCATGATGGTAGCAGATATTTAAAAATGAATAAAAGGTAAAAACTCGCAATATTTACACTAAAAACCATTAAAATCCATTGTCGATTTGTCTAAACGTAAAACGAAACGACCTAGGAATGAAATTCGTACATTATCTGTGGCAAAATGTCAATTTTATTGTAATTTTATTGGAATTTTCTGAAACTTTCGGCATTTTTTTCTCAAAAATTAGACGTCTCCGCAGTGTAATATTTTACGAAAGTGTTTTACTTAAATAGATGTGCAAGCAGTAAAATTGTGAAGCCCCGCACGAACCGACGCTAAAGTACAGTGGAGCCTAAAAAAAGGAATCAATTTGCAAAAAATACTAATAGTCACTGACCATCATTTAAAAAAAATCCGCTTTTTTTTTAGTATAGAATTTCTATCGGCACCGTTCAGTGATAACATCCCTATTATTTCTAGAAGTCATTCGCAGCCGCCGCTGTCAGTCTGTCACTGTCAACGTCAGTTTCACGTTTCAGTTTTCACCTGTGCTGTGCCGCTATGGCAATAGCTTTTGAAAGTTAATTTAAATTATTTACCCCTATTTATGAAAGTAGTTCAGTGGATATTGTTTTCTGCAATTAAATAGCATAGTTCGATGAAAAGTTTTGCACATTTTTATGCCGTGAGAGCAAGTTATGCACGAATAGGTTAAGTTTTTACTTATTGGTCTCCTGAAATGTCTTTTCCTGGTGATAATCTAATGGAAAACTATGAACAATTGCGTGGTCGTGATGACCAGAGCTTCACAGTGCGCCAGGCATATGATGAAGGTAAGTTTTTATATATTTTAATAAAACGTTTTATTCAAAATAAAATTAGACTTTTGTTCTTTCATTCATGAGTGCAGCAGATTGAGTTGCCATGGGTTTGTGACGTGGCTTCAGAAATATAGTGTATTGTATTGCGTTGGCCTAATACATATATAAATTAATTAAAAAAAAACTGCTTGTATTAGTAGTACTTACAATTTACCAGTTTTATATTATATTGTAGGAAATTCATTAACCACAAGTTGGTTTGCATGTTTTTGCATACCTAAATGCGAACGTTATTATATCATAAATTGTTATCGGAAATACCTATAATTTTCCTTACATCCACCTTTGAGCAAAATTAAATGAGTTTAATTTTTACATTTATCCTTCATGGCTACTATCTTGGGTTTTTGTGTTTTTTTTGACCTTACATACAATATTAAATAATACTGAAACATGCATCCCATACAAGTAACACCATTGACCTGCGCAATTCGAGTTATTAACAATCTTCATGTCAAGATCGATGTATTTACATGCCATTTGAGTGAATTTTCAAAGTTATTGTTGTTTATTTTATGTTATAGTGTAGATTAGAGTAGGCTTAATGTTGTTGTTTTTTTTATATTTTAAATATTGTGATTTTATATTTAGGAACTTAGTATAGAAGTTATTATTATTAGAGGTTATTATAAGTACTAGCAGTTTTTTTACGTTTTTCATAGTTTTATATTGTAAATAAGTTAATTTTAAGACCGCTCTATCGCATTAGGTATAAACCTGTAATGATAGTTGTAAGGGAGATTTTAATAAATAAATAAAGAGGTGCCATCATCATGATTATAATACTAACATAATGGTGCGGATTCTGTTTTGTACGAACTAAACTTAATTTAAGCTATTCCTATCTTTTTCTCTCTAATAAAACAAGAAAGAGACGGACGTAAATTAGAACTGTCAAATTTAGTTGAACTAATATTTCCATACAAATTAAGTGTACACGTAAAAACATGTAGATTAAAACCACGGTGATGCGCAAGGCGTAAACTAGTTTGACATCTCTAACTTAGTTCATAGCTATAGCTGTCCTTTTCTCGCACTGCCTTTTAGTAAAGGACAGCGATTCTCTAATTTTAGTTTAGTTATTATTAAGAGAATCGGCACCAATATGTAGTTATATGACTAAAAGATACAACTAAGTCGAGATTAGAAAGCAAACTGTTTTATTATTCATTCACCCTCATTACAGAAATGTTACACTTGACAACTAAAACAAACAATCAACCAGGTTCAAACATAACATACCTTTCTCTCCTAATAACTGGTAAAGACAATAATAAATTAAACAGTAAATAACAAAATCTATTTAACAAAGTTTCTACTTCTATCAGCAATCACTCATTAGTCATTCATTAGGAATTCCTATAATATCTGACCATAATTCAGGTGGCGGAATTACAATTGGTGGATCCTGTGATAATTCAGATTCTGTATCATTGGCTGACTGTCAATGACAGGTGACCCATTAGAAAATGTGTCGGGCTGTCTGGCCAGTATTTGGTCTGTGTGTCGCCGATGCAGGTCTCCATCTTCCGTCCTCACCACATAATTGGCCGGCCCCTCCACTGTCTCCACAATGGCCCGACGCCACCTGTTCCCGGGCCCGTACATGCGTATGAGCACGGGTTGTAACAGCGTAAAAGTCAGCCCGGGCGGGCGCTGCGCCAGCGCCTCCAGTTGCTGCTCGTCGCAGCTCTGCGTCGAGTCGGGGTGTAAACTCGACACTGCGGTCCTGTATCTTCGCCCATTCAGTAACTCAGCAGGTGTCTTGTTAGTAAAGCTATTGGGCACAGTCCGCAAATAGTATAGAACTTTGCAAATTTTCTCTTGCCATTGCATGTCCAGGTTCTCTAGTTTCTTTATTTTATCCTGATCCATGTCGACCCACCACACGTAGCCTCTTGCATACGCTTTTGTCTGGATAATGCCCGCATGAGGGGCATGTAACAACATTAACACTTTGTCCTGTAAGGACGAAGGTATTATGACTTTGTTGCTCCATAATAAACAACCTTTATTATGTGAAAGAGCCTCTCTCCGCGTCCAATAAGCTTGTAGGCTCGGGTCTATGTTCCTTCGTGGCCATCTGTGCAAAACATGAAACGTTACTTTTGCGATACCACACCTTTGTTGGTCTCCGCGGCTATCTTAGCGGCGTCTAAGCTCCCAGCCACTCGGCTGCTCCTCCAGCAGCAGCACGTCGCGCAGCACGTCCTCCTGCACACTCGACGTGTCCGGAGCGGTCCACCTGCTCAACGCGTCCGCGTTGCCGATTAATTTACCAGGCCTGTACTGTATACTGTAATTATAACTGGAAAGTTTCAATGACCAGCGCAACATCCTCGGTGATATCTGGTCTGGAATTGGTTTTGCGGGATTGAATAAACCAACCAACGGCTTATGGTCTGTCACAATACAAAATTTACGACCAGCCAAGAATTCGTAAAACTTTGTCAATTCAAATATGATAGTCAGGGCCTCCTTATCAATCTGCCCATATCGTCTCTGGTGCGCCTGAAGTGTCCGTGAGGCCATCCTGACCGGCCGCTCTGACTCGTCCTCCATGACGTGAGCAATAATCGCTCCGAGACCGTATTCCGATGAATCACAAATGAGAAGTAGTTCTTTATGCAAGTCATAGCCCACCAACGTTCGATCTGATGACAGTAATCGCTTCGCCCCCACAAACGCTTCCTGTTCCTTCTCACCCCAGCTCCAAGGTCTTTTTGATTCTAAAAGTCGATACAGTGGTTTCAATATAGTGCTCTTGTCAGGCAAGAATTTTTCATCGAAATTATATAAACCTAGGAATAGACGCAGGGTCTCTCTGTGGGTCGAGGGCGACTTTTCCTGAATCTCTTTAACTTTCGCAGGTGCTGGGTGAAGTCCCTCTGCATTAATCATGTGCCCTAAGAATGTGATGCTGTTCGCAGCGAACACGCATTTCTTTATGTTGAGGTGAAGTCCCATGTGTTGGAGTTTGCTCATTACTTCTCTAAGTCTCCGGTTGTGTTCTTCAATCGTGACTCCAGTGACAGCAATATCGTCTAACAGACATGCCACTCCATCCATACCCGCTAACACCGTCGACGTAAGACGTTGAAATATCGCTGGCGCCGCACTGACACCGAATGGCAGGCGATTCACTCTCATTAGACCGATAGGAGTGTTCAGCGTGAGCAGCATAGCTGTCGCGTCGTCTACCTTCAGTTGTGTGTACGCGTTTTTCAAGTCCAGCTTACTAAATATTCTGCCGCCACTTAGTCTCACAAACGCTTCCGCAGACGTCGGCAGCGGATAGATGTCCGTATTTATAGCGGCGTTCACCGTGACACGATAATAACCACACATTCGTACTGTTCCGTCTTCTTTCATCACCGGCGTCACTGGTGTCCCCCACTCAGAATAACGAACAGGTGTCAGTACTCCCGCCTCCACATGTGGCCCAGTCATGATTGCTGACAACTCTTTGAGGCGCGCGTGGAACACTACACGCCGTTGACTCTCGGGCCTGGTGCTGAAACGACGGCGAGCTACCCACTACTCGCCGTCGGCAGGCGCGCGCCTACGACACGGCGGTGCTCCGCCCAAGCGGGGCAGAACTCCACCTCTGGGCGATCCGCACAGTGGTGACACCCGGGCGTTTCCTGCCGCCTTATCCGACACAGGAACCTCCCGAAACAGCCGTGTCCGGTGATGACCTGCGTCAGGCGGAAGGCGAGGACGCCATGGCTCCTCTCCAGCCTTACCGCCGCAATTATGGCGTGCCCAGCGCTGGGTTGCGCCAGTTGCTCTCTCCATGTCGCCAAGACATCCTGCCGGAGCTCCGTCCGCCGAGCCGCGAGGTGTCGTGGCAGCCGAGAACTATGTATGTCGTTATATTCATGTAGATTTTATGATTGTCTGGCAGTTTGAGTATTTTTTGCGGCCTACTCAAATGTCCTTACTTTGGTATTGTTCGTCGGTTCGTTGAGCACCTCAGAGTTCTGAGTTGAGCTTCGCGATGACTGACAAATGCTTGCACTGTCTGGACAGGTCCACTCGAATTCGTGTGTTGCTTTCTTCATAAAGCTCATCCCAGACATAAACGTACATGGTTCTCATATGATCTAACCAGTCCACATTGTATGGATTTGAACACTAAAAGAGACTTTGACCTCTGAGTTTGTTTCGGTGTTTCTTCTCAGGGTAGTCAGCTAGGAAACACCGGCCTCATCTAGCTTAAACTGACAAAAAACATTGACGTGTAAAAGTGTTCCTTGTAACCTATTTACTGAATAAACATCATTTATCATTTATCATTTACACCACCTCGAGCCACTCCCAGAGATGCGGGAGGACCTTTACCTCCTGATCCCACGGCGACAGTCCGGCAAGGAGGCTCGCCGCCTCACCGGAGACCGTGCGGTATCCTCGGATCATCTAGATAGGCCACAGTTTACCTGTGTTCCAAATTCCATTCAGCTGTTGAATCATGATTTTTTTTAAACATTTATAGGCTTCCACTTGACCACTATCTCACCGGATGGTAAGCAATGATGTGGCCGACTGTGAAGCATGTTTGGCTAAAGACATTCACACTAGCAATAATAGTAGAATTTAATTCACAAGTTAAAGCATGTTTAAAATTCATGACCATAAAAGATAGTAAAAGAATTTATTGATATCCAATATCACAAAATTCACTTTTATCTGTCTGTGTGCATTCATGCTTGTATAGGTAATCACAATATTATCTCATGTGTCAGTCCCAAAGTATTAATTTTATTACTTAGCTGCTGATTTGGACGTCAAAGAAGTCTGTTTTCTCAAGGTACAGGTCTGGCCTTGTGTGAGTAAAGATAATTTGTGGCTGTAAATTTAATTAATTGGATCTGTATCTGATTTATATAGTGCCTGGCACAGGCAAGGAGAAGAAGGAACACAAGTGGGTTTTAGTCAATAAGAGTGAGCCGCTGTTGCGCTCAACCCAGAGTGGGAGAAGTCACCTTATGATTTGTTACCCTGAAAAAAATTATGTAAAAGCTTGAATGAGATTAGTTTATTACAAAGCATTGCTGACAGTTAAAAAAATATTATTAATAAAATTTATTTGGGAGCTACAAAATTCATTATTTGTATAAAATTATTGTAGTGTATATTGGACCAACAATTGTCCGTCATCCAAGCGCATATTCTGCATGCATATGCAGAAAAGAAAATAAAATTATTTTAAAAGACTTAAATTCCTTCTTCTTTTTTAACCGACTTCGAAAAAGGAGGAGGTTCTATGTTCGACTGTGTGTATTTTTTTTTTTTTTTATGTATGTCCACCGAT
This sequence comes from Polia nebulosa, assembly GCA_951329385.1. Lineage (NCBI taxonomy): Eukaryota > Metazoa > Arthropoda > Insecta > Lepidoptera > Noctuidae > Polia > Polia nebulosa. Next base: position 32,015,072 of record OX589594.1, read on the forward strand.
TTCTCCGTCAGTTGTGGACCGATTTTCAAAATTCTTTTTTTATCCGAAAGAATATACTCCCTAGGTGGTCCCATATAAATTTTATCGAAATTGCTTCAGCGCTTTTTGAAAAATGAACAAAAAATAAAAATACGTATACCTCGATGACGTTTTGGTTTTCTCCAATTACAAGTATGTTTAAATTCCACGTTCCATGTTATTGGGGTTTTTAATTCGGGTATAACAACTAAAAAGTGAAAAATAAAAAACTTTTTTACAAACCGGCTTCCAAAAAAGAAAATACCTACACTAAAAAATAAAAAATAACTTTAATTTCGGCAGTTGGTGTCAAAAATCGAAGAAATAAAATGCAAACACCGACTTCCGAAATTAAAGTTTTTTAAATTTTTTTTATTGTATTTTCTTTTTTGGAAATTGGTTGTTTTTTTGTAAAAAAATTTTTTTTCATATCAATCATTCCAAAATGCATTTGCCTTGTAAATTCAAAGAGTAAGTAATACTCAATATAGCTTTTCATTGGACATCTAAGTGGTCTAACTTTCTCTATGTCGAATCTGTCAAGTATGAAAATGTAAATAATTTAGAAAAAATGCACTTTCACTTAGTTTTTGTGGACACTAGAATGTTTTCACTTTTTGAGTAACAGAACAACATTTTTTAGCTGGACCAACAATTTTAGTACCATTTTATATTTTGCTTATTTGCAAAGTTCGTACATGCAGAGTTATCAAATTCAAATAAGCATTGCTGCATATAAACTTTATGTTGGCTTATAAACATTAGGCCATGCCATAAACTGAATTACGTCACAGGGTACTTTATGTTGGCTTATAAACATTAGGCCATGCCATAAACTGAATTACGTCACAGGGTACTTTATGTTGGCTTATAAACATTAGGCCATGCCATAAACTGAATTAGGTCATTGGGTACTTTATGTTGGCTTATAAACATTAGGCCATGCCATAAACTGAATTAGGTCATTGGGTACTTTATGTTGGCTTATAAACCTTAGACTATGCCAAAAACTGAATTAGGTCACTGGGTAATATAGGTTGGCTTATCAACTAGGCCATGCCAACAACTGAATTAGGTCACTGGGTACTTTATGTTGGCTTGTAAACCTTAGGCCAAGCTAAAACTGAATTAAGTCACTGGGTATTTTCACCCTCGCTCTGAAGGGATTTCTATCACATTCCTAAACAGGCCATAGATTGGAATCCTCAAGGGAAAAGGAAGCGTCGCTGACTTCTTGTCAAACCTCGAAGCGTCGAGCATCGGAATGTCGTGGAGCGAGTTAAAATGTGTAGCTCAAGACCACTCGCGATGAAAGAATAACTGTGCACGCCCTCTGCCCCAGCTAGAGGACATAGGATCTTAAGTCAGTACTTTCATCCCCGTAATGAAAGTATCCTGTGTTCTAATTCAGTTTATAGCCAGTTGCCTATAAACTGAATTCCCTTGGTACTTATAATAAAACAAGAACCTTGTCTCACATTAGGAATTACTTCTGTATCGTGGATGCGTTCATAAACATGTAAACTCACATACACAAGACGCCCAGACCCAGAACAACTATCTGCAGGCCATACACAAATATTTGTTCCGTGCGGGAATCGATCTCGCGACACCCAGCGCAGCAGCCAATAGAGTATTTTACTAAAAATAACTAATTAGTCCGACAGTGAAATAACCAAAAAATATTGAACACGTATGTTTTCTTCAGGCGTAAACAAAAAATGAGGGCGATACAGTGCGTTTATATGTCGCCTGACGTCACACGGCGCGACACTTTACCACCAAAGTGACGTAACGAGGCCACTCTCCAGAACTTTGATGCGTTTTATCTTTGTATTTTTTATTGGTTTGGTAAAGCAAAAAATACGTGTCCAATATTTTTTGGTTATTTAAGAGGGAACAGGGCCTGCGAGGAATTTGAAAAATAGGTATTTGAAGAAACTATTGCCGTCGTGCTGCCTCAAGTCTGCCCCCGCAAAGTGCTATAGAGACAGCTGCAGGTCAGACCAATTTTATCACAAAAATTTTTGACGAGATCGACGTTTCGTATTCCCCTTTTTTCTCCTCGAATACAGCCGATTAAATTATTTTTGGCACAAACATTTTAAGAAAGAGTATGTCTAGGTTCCAATTAAATGTTTTATGTTAAAAACTCTTCGAATTTGTCTGGTCTTATCACGGCGGTTAAAATGGGCCATTTTTTATAATTTTTTGAGGTTCATATTTTCTTTACTTATTAGTTTCTGAAAAAAAGGAAATGACAGGGACGTGTCTACAGCAGACCTTGACTTTATATTAAATAATAATAATAATTGCTCTAGAGTATTAGATTTTAATGCACAAATTGGTGTTAGGCAAAATAACAGTGAGTACATAATTGGCATATTTGGATATGGTAAAAGAAGTCGCAACGGACAGAAACTAATTGAATTCCTAATGGAGCATAACCTGACAGTGCTAAACTCATGTTTTAAAAAACACAAAAACAATAAATGGACATGGATTTCCCCAGACGGTGCATACAAAAACGAAATTGATTATATAATAAGCAACTACCCTAAAGCTTTCACTGACACTACCGTAATAAGTAATCTAAACTTTAATACAAATCATCGTATGGTGCGCTGCTCTCTTAAAAAATCCCAAACAAAATTATCTCGTAACTACATTAAAAACAACATAAGCATACAGCCAATACAATTCAACCTCAAAAAGTGCAACCCTTTCAAAGAAACAAACAAACGAATTACAAATGATAAAACAGAAAGAATACAGAAATATGACACTTTGGAAAAGGAACTACAAAGAATCTGTAGTTCAAACAGCAAGACTCAAAAAGCAAACAAGTACCAACTAAGTCGACATACCCTGCAACTAATTCAAGAAAGAAAAGATCTTATAACCGGTCAAGCAAAACAAGAAAACAGAACCCAAATTGCAGATTTAAGCAAAAAAATAAGAGAAAGCATACGAAAAGATCGCAAACTCAAAAGGTTAAAAACATTCGAGCACCACATTCAGAAAACAGGAGGTGTGAAAAAAGCCCTGAAAGAGTTACGAGAAACAGGGAAAGAATGGATACCCAAACTTAAAAATAAATCAAAGACTATCACGGTACGACAAAACATCAAAGACCTCGCCACAAGTTTCTACTGTCAACTGTATGCCAGCCAAGACCTAAAGACAACAAGTCATCACAACAAAATGCTTGACAAGCAAACGAAGGAAGCACACTCAGAACCTATAGCAAATATCTTATCATGTGAAGTAGAAAAGGCAATTAAAAGCCAAAAAATGGAGAAGTCCCCGGGACCAGACAAAATCACAAACGAATTAATGAGTGGAAATATAGAAGAACTGACTCCAATTCTAACCAAAATATTTAACGAAATCTTAATTAATGGCCAGATCCCAAAACAATGGGCAACATCGCACATCATCCTACTACACAAAAAAGGCGATAAGGAAAACATTGAAAACTATAGACCGATAAGCCTGATGTCAAATATATACAAAGTCTTTGCAAAGGTTATACTAAACAGAATAAGCACATTGTTAGATGAACAACAACCAGTCGAACAAGCGGGCTTTAGAAAAGGATATTCAACTATTGACCATATTCACACCATCAAACAGGTTCTCGAAAAATATAATGAATATAATAAGAAAATCTATGTGGCTTTTATTGACTATGCCAAAGCCTTCGATAGTCTGAACCACAACTATATATGGGAAAGCTTAGAGCAACAAGGAATACCAGGCATCTATACCAGAATTATTAAAAAAATCTACTCAAACAGTAAAGCCAGAATCCAATTAGAATCGTTAGGAAATGAATTTCGTATTCAAAAGGGTGTGAGACAGGGAGACCCGTTATCCCCAAAATTGTTCTCTGCAGTGCTGGAAAATATTTTTCGTAAACTTTACTGGGATGAATATGGCATCAACATAAATGGATCAAAACTGCATCATCTAAGATTCGCCGACGACCTTGTACTACTAGAGGAATGTCCCGAAAACCTCGAATTTATGATTAACAATCTAAATGAAGAGAGCACGAAAGTTGGACTAAAAATGAATACCAGTAAGACCAAAATAATGACGAACACTACAAAATTTAACATCAAAACTAAAGATGAGTCTATAGAATATGTGGATGAGTACATGTACTTGGGGCAAGTCATCTCCATAGAAGATCAAATGACGAAAGAAATTAACCTCAGGATTGCAATAGGTTGGAAGAAATACTGGTCATTAAAGGAGATAGTAAAATCCAAAGACTTAAACATGTCTTTAAAAAGAAAAACATTTAATACATGCATACTACCTTGCCTAACCTATGGATGCGAAACCTGGACCCTCACAAAAGCATTAAGAGAAAAGCTTGCCATAGCACAGAGAGCAATGGAGAGGAGTATGACCGGGTATAAACGTCAGGATAAGATAAGAAACACCGATCTAAGGTCAATAACAAAACTTCCTGACATACTCATGCGAATCGACCAACAGAAGTGGAGGTGGGCAGGCCATTTGATGCGCGATGAAGCGAGGAAGTGGAGCAAGAGAGTCACAGAATGGTACCCAAGGGATGGCAAACGAAGACAAGGTAGACAACACACAAGGTGGGAAGACGAAATTAAACTGACAGCGGGACCAAACTGGAGAAGGGTAGCTCACGACAGGCAACAATGGAAGTCATTGGAGGAGGCCTTTGCCAATAGGCACACCGAATTAAGAGACTTTTTATAGTTGTAGTTGTTTATCTTAGTGTTTAAGGCGAAATGTTAATTCGGAATAAAGGGCTTTATTATTATTATTATTATTATTATTATATTAGATTATTCAGGAAGAAAAAAGGGGAATACATTTGTATGGAGAAATGCAGACGTAGTGACTGACTGAAGTTAGTTGTAAATTTTTTATTACTGCAATAAAACAAACCAAAAAAAGCCAAATATAAGTGGATCACAGTAATGAATACTCCCTATACATCAGTTTGACTCGAGGTCAACTGTCCAGCATTCATTATGGCTCAAATTCTGTAGCAATTGATTTGGTGTGTGTATTGATGGTATCTTAATGTCTGAGCGATCAATTGATTGGTATTGGGTGGTCAGTGGCCGGGCCTGTTTGAATACAGCAGTCTTGTTCAACTGTGGCTGGGTTGTAGTTGTCAAATATGTGGGTCTTACTGATGCTACTATGTAAGTTTGGTTTAATTTCTGTTTTATTATTACCTGTTTGTAGTCTTCTTAGTTTCATTTCTAGTCTTTTAGAAGTGAAAACTTCTTAAGGTGGCAGCTCCCAGAACGCAGCCCGCGAATTTCAAATTTTCTTACGTTTTTTGCAAGTTGCTGGTCAGTGTCAGGTTGTATCTTGGTCAAAATTTGATTCGCGGTCGTAGCAAGTGTGTATTTATAGAATAATAATCATTAAAATCATCGTATCCAAAGTAGTAGGCAAAAGTGTCAGAAACAGCCGTTTTTGGTACTTTAGCCTACTACTTTGGATACCAAACATTTTGAGTTCGGTTTTAACAACGTAAAAATACCTTATCCTCTTTGTAATAAACGCAACATAGGATTCTTTAATATTTACTTTCTACGCTTTGCTACGATTTTTAATTCAATGAAGGCGCCACTTGGCGGATATACATAATATATGCCTTAAGGTGCGTTGGGCATTTTTGAGATGGGAAAAAACAATAATTGAACTCGCCACCGACACAGACACGGCTATTTGGATTGAAGTGAAAACTTCTTTAGGCACGTTGGGCATTTTTGTTCAAGTTTTCACTTCTGTCGGCACTCCCGGAGTGCCACTCTTTTTTATCATTGATAGGCTCGCGTGTGAACGATGTGGTCGAAATTGAAGCACACTTGCCTAAAAGTGACCTGTTCCCCCCGAATTAAAGACTCCCAGGTTGTAGCTATCAGGAAACACAGACTCCAGCAGGGAATTCCACTTCTTAGCTGTACGTAAAATTAATGTGTTCTCAAAACGTTTTGTGCGTGTGGATGGGATGTCCACCATGTACTGGTGGCGCTTTGCCGTACGTCTTGTGGTCCGATGATGGAACGGGTTTGGCGGAATTAGACTATGCAATTCCGTAGCACACTCCCCAAAATGCAACAGATAGAAAACCGTCAGGCTAGCAACTCGGGGTCGATGCTCAAGACTTTGGAACTTTGAGTTTGGACAAGTATAGGTTTTTTTTTTTTTTTTTTGGGGGTGTGAAATCATCTTATGACTTCTTCCGCTCTAGGGTGGAGCGGAAGGGCGTGTCAGACTCTTACTGACTAAAACCCACCCCTGTTCCTACGTGTCCCAGCCCTACGTGCCCAGGGGCGAGGTAACTCTTTCGAATTTATCCTCAACCCCCGGGCAGGCATTGGCCGTGGCAGGCCCCGTCCTTTGCTGACAACTCTTTGAGGCGCGCGTGGAACACTACGCGCCGTCGACTCTCGGGCCTGGTGCTGATCGGGCGGCGAGTTACCCACTACTCGCCGTCCGCAGGCCTGGGTGACAAGTATAGGGTTACTTTTAATTCGTGGCAATCTTGTAGGGAGTAAACATACTGTAAAGATAAAAAAAAAACAACTAGCATCTGCCAGCGGCTTCGCCCACGTGTAATTAGTATTTCCCCCATTAGAAATTATAGCCTATGTGCTATTCCAGACTATAATCTATCTCTGTGCCAAATTTCATCCAGATCCGTTCAGCCATTCTGGTGTGATTTAGTATTAATAATACAATTTGACACTTACTGACTAAAACACGTATTAACCCATCATCTCACATTCCTGACTGACGGTCTGTGTGCCGCCATCCAGTGAGATACGAGTATGATTGGGCTATCCACCCTGCCGGCTACAGTTGCCACGAGGCTGTTGGGGCTGCCGCGCACCAGACGCATCAGTGATGCGATTCGCAGACGCTGCGAGCCAAAATCCGAAACGCGCGTGATTGTATGTGATAATATATCGGGTGTAAAAAAACAGTTTCCGAAGCCGAAAGCCACATATTCTACCCATTTTTTGGATAATTTTGTCCACTAGACCATAACTGGGAATCCACTGGTTCTGGATATATTGAAGGTCAAAGTAGCAATTTTTTTTTTACTTTTTACGAAAATGATTTCAAAGTTTTATTACTAAACTTTTTTCCAAACATACATTAAGAAGAAATGAATTAATTTTCGTTTTTTTTTCGAATTTACGCATTTGAAGTTCAAAAACGCAATGAATATCAAACGTATCCGACAAGTCACAGAATAAATACTAGTAGGTACTACGTACCTACGTGGCTTAGAGCGAAGGGGCGGGGTTTAAGTCCACTTGCCTGTTAAGAAAATAGTTTTTTTTTATACCTAAAAATAAAATTCGTTTCCCAGCAATAATTTTTGCGCAAAGCTACTATCTTAGATGTACAGTATGCTTAGTTGGCGGCTATGTGATGTGTCTTTGTACACCCTGTATAATATGAACAACGTAGATAATATTCATGAAAATCTTCTTTCATGGAAAATTGCCTTTGAACTTAAAGTCATAAATGGTAATCTTGTAGAATTTTTTTTTAAGAGAGTAGTTTAGAGACACCAACAAATGCCATATCTATAAAATAATATGAAGTCTCTTTAATTAAATAGGTGACTGACTGACCTAGAATAGTTCCGTGATTCGTGTCTAATAAATAATAGACACGCGAAATTAAAAATGCATAACTGACGTTTTCTGAAAAGTGCAATTGACGATGTATTTGATACAGTCGGTCACAAAACGTAATGAACGAACTTGTACTTGAAATGTTGTGTCTTTCTGGATAAACGGAAAATAATTCACTCTGAGTCGTATATTATTTTTATCTTTTTTTTCACACTTTCCTAGCTTCACTTGTCACTATGTAAACAAATCTTAGAAGTTATATTTGATCCACTTCCAGTTTTTGTTTAAACTGAAGTTTTGCGTACGTTTAGATTGGATGACAATGCATGCTTAGCTAAGTGACGTCATTCTTAATCCAATATGGCATTCTAAATCCAGAGACACACTACCTTTTTTTTTCAACTAGCAATAATCGCACCTCGGATTAACCTCATTGGTTACGATATTGCCTCTGCTACCTAAGCCTCTTATTTGCTTCGGCCAGCGGCTTCGCCGACGTGATTGTACCAAGGGAACGTACATCTGGAATAACAAGTATCCTATGTCCGTCTCGAAGGTCCAATCTATAGTCATATCTATACCAAGATTCATCAATATTGGTTCATCGGTTTAGGCGTGCAAAACGTAACAAACAGAGACACAGAGTTACATTCGCATTATAATACGTTTTAACGTATTATAAATTCGGCCATCTTTCTATTACTTTTAATATCTAACTAAACCATCGCACAACCGCCACACCAATAGTACTAAAGACGTTCCTTGCTTGACTTCTGAGGAGCAATAATTTAACTTTTTTTTTACGAGGAGCGGATTTTTATTACCTAGTTTTCTATTTTTTTTTTAACTAGCATATTCTTTCCCACTGCTGGGAATAGGCCTCCCCCAACTCCATCCAGAAACTTCTCCCGTGTTTTCCTCAAACCAGCTCTCGCGGTACGCGTCGAGGTTGTCTCGCCACCTCTTTCGTGGCCGACCTCGGTGGCGCCGTCCATATTCAGGCACCCATTGCATGGAGACTTTTGCCCAGTTGTCGTTGTGCATGCGACCAACGTGACCCGCCCAATCCCACTTGAGCCTGTTTTTAACCGGCGCGGCGGCGTCAAAAAAGAAGGCTCTGTATTCGACCCGTATGTATGTATGCTTGTTTGTCCGCGATTTTCTCGAAAACTGCTAATCCGATTTGGATGGGGTTTTCGTTATTCAAATGAATATTTTTCAAGGAAGGTTTCTGATGAAGATCTTCGGAGATACACAGTGGAACTTCAATAACTAATAGCGAATGATTCGCGATTACTGCGATCGTTTGTCTATGTATTGTTAACAAAATTTAATGGGGAACCACAGTTAACCTTGAAGCGGTCGCGCGGCGTCGAATCGACCGCACTCGATACATTTTCGTTCATAATTTCGAGATTTCTTATCACATGTACTTGTCATTTCTAGTAGCCTGTCATGACTTCACTACACACAAAAACAAGTGCATTGCCTCTTTCTCCGTGCCTCCCGATTGGCACAAAACGCATTAGTTTAAGACACGGCGGAGGCGTTGAAAAGACTACGCGCGCCTGCCTGTTAATTTTACCTTGACGAGATGACTGATTCTGAAGAAAACTAAACTTAAGTTGATAATAAACAATTTGATGCCCTTTATTCGACCTTATAAGTACAGCTTATTCAAAAAAAAGTCTAAAGACCCAGAAAAGAACAAAAATCTTGTTTCGTCGAGCCAAATTGTTTCATCATTCATGATCCAATTAAAGTTGTTTAATTTTATAATTAATTATCTTTTCAGTTTAAACATTGTTTTTTAAATGAAAGATAGCTAATGCCTGAATAAACCCAATGAATTATTATAAATTAATTCATGTTCTAAATGCCAGAAATCTCCGATAGGTCTTTTGGGTTACGCGCGACCGCTGTCGTTAAAAATGACTACGCGCCCGCTTGAAGGTTAAAAAGTAAAAATATTTTTTACAAAAAGTTTTCTATTTAATATAGCTTTCAATTTCCGCAAAACCGCATTGTACGCGATTGTATTCAGCATAGACAATAGCTAGGATAGACCCATCATGTACTTTGTTCAGTGCTTCCACCAGACTCAGCAGTTTTGCTGACCGTACTCTGTCGTCAATTCGTTCTAATGCAATACAAGTGCGCAGACTAGATCAACAAATAGACGATTTGCTCTACATACCAGATTTGTTTAATTTAAGTGTTGAATAAATCATTTTCGTCCATGTTTTGGGTCAACTTTAAAAGATGTACCTACTACCGAAATTAATATTTAAAGTACAAAATGGACTTTCTTGAATTTTAATAACGTAGGGATTGACTACAGAAAGTTTGTTTTAAATATTTAACAAGGGTTCCCAAAATACCAGTAGAAAAAAATAACGCCGAACCAAATAGGCTCTCCAGTGATCCTAAAATTTAATAAATGTTTTCTGCAAAATTCGCTTCACTTCTCTAATTTTTGTAAAATAAAAAAAAAATCAAGTGTCTACTACTTATTGAATTTAATTGAGTCGGCTAAAAACTGTTTGAAGTCTATGTGTGTCCTAAGCGTTCAGCACAATTGGTAGTGGTTTTTATCACTGTCATCCAGTCTCACTGGAGCAGAGCTAAATGAATGACCTCTCCAATGGCTAGTATCATTCTATTGACCATCGGTACGTATCGTGTTCATATTCTTTAATTTATTTTATAGTTGTTTAATGTATTTCAAGAATAAACTAGATTCACTTGCAGATTCCATGATGATCTAACAGTTATCGAGGACCTTATTTTCATTTGTTTTTGTGTATTATTCTTGGTTTAAAACTTGTAGAACGACGACTTAAGGTGGAAGCGCCGGGGTAACCCGCAAATTTAAATTTTTCTTACGTTTTTTTGTAATTTGCAGGTCAGTGTCAGGTTACATCTTGGTCATAATAATTATTAATTATAATCATTAAAATCATCAATACAACTCTTTCAGTTAGAATTGATGTCAAATGTAGTATTTCATGAAATCGTGACATTTGGCATTAATTCTAACTGAGAGAGTTGTATTGATGATTTTAATGATTAAAGTTCTGTAAATACGTACTTGCTACGGTCGCGAATCATAATTATTATGACCAAGATATAAACTGACACTGACCTGCAAATTACAAAAAAAAACGTAAGAAATATTTAATTTCGCGGCCTACCCTGCAGCTTTCACCTTAAACCAATATTTGTACTAAGCTAGATATTTGAAGAAACTTCGAGATAATGAAATGAAATAAACATAATTAATTACTAGTTTCCTTGTGGGAAGGCTTTCCAACGCTGCGTGTTCCGGTACGCGGTCGTCATTCCAAAACTTTTCGGCCCCATCGACAAAGTTCCACTTCAGTTTGGCGATTCTTAGGGCTATGTCGGTAACCTGGTGGACCGATGACCTGGTGAGGGTCGCGGGTAGCCTATGGATGCGAGACGCATAGGACCGGTCGTTGTGGTGACACTTGGGGGAGGCCTATGTCCAGCATTCAGCGTCTTTCAGCTGAAATAAATGATGATGATGATGACTAGGTCCTGCGAAATAATAACGACTTGCATCTTTCATCACTATCAGCAAACCAGTGCTGGACATAGGCCACTCATCAATATCATCATCTTCCTGCCCTTATCCCATGTTACTTGGGGTCGGCGCAACACGTTTTTTTCTTCCATTCAGTCTTGTCAGCCGTCACGCTATCACTAACTCCCTTTTCTTTCATATCACTTCTCATACAATCCATCCATATTTGTTTGGCCTCCCTCTCCCTCTCCATCCATCCTTTTTTAGTTACATGTTACTCTTTTTTTCAGGGGGACATAGGCCACTGCGTTTTACATTTTTACGTCACTAAATAACTATTTTATTGGCAACAGCACAAACTCGTGGCGGTTTACCTACAAAATTTTTGTCTGGTTGTAACTACGGAGTAAAGTAGCTTGGCAGCACCAATCCTGAATGGCTATATCCTTTAAAATTTAATAAAATATACCAAGTAAACTAAACAAAGTTAACAATGGGAATCAAAGTACCTAGCCATAAAATAATGTCCAATTAATCTATTGTCTATCCACAGGTGGCCTCAAAGCCGGTGCAACTCGCGTAGCCCGGCTCGCATATGGTGTCCTTTCCCGGCGAAAAGTCGCAGAGGAAGGCGCCGCTCGCCTAGCCCGAGTGCTTTCAGCCCTAGACCTCACGGCGCTAGGCGTAGGCAGCACCCTAGGCGTAGGGGTCTACGTACTAGCTGGTGATGTGGCGAAGAACTATGCAGGCCCTGCTGTGATTTTATCGTTTCTGTTGGCTGCTGTTGCTAGTGTATTCGCTGGTGAGTTTTTGCTTAACAGTTTTTTGTTCCTATTAAGTACTTTTCTTGCTTGCTAGAGAGAAATGGAGACATGTGACTTAAAAGCAATGAATATAAAATGTTGATGGATGGAGTGGGAGAGGTAGGCTAATGAAAACATGGATGGATTGCGTGATATGAAAGAAAAGTGAGTGACTTTTAGTGTGATGGTTGACAGAATCTTACTCTTAAAGTCATGAAGTAGAGACGTGAGATGATTCATAAGTCTTCAGACGATGCGTGCTAATACCGGCAGCTCAATAGACGGATCTCCAAGTCCTTGAAAAGCGACCTCGGCAGCTTTAATACTGAACGTGAGCGGAATAAAGGCGCCAAGTTCTTTGCCAGAGATCTGTCTATTCGGCAGAGCCAACTATAGAAACTGAAGACCGACGATGGCAAAACCATATCTGCCGAATTGGAGCTTCTGAGAGAGATCGAGGCTTTCTATGGAAAATTGTACACGGCAATTACTAAACCCGCTGTGAATCTAGTATACACTATACCGAAGACATCCTGCGCCAGCCCGTGTCAAGTTAGGATGGCTCTAAACACAACAAGGCGTCGGGTGATGACGGATTTATGGCCAAACTCCTGAAGGTGGGTGGAAAACCGATCCTAAAGGCCTTTCAGAACCTGATTGATTGCGTCTAACTCGAGGGAAAACCCCACAGGCATGGGGAGAGATGTGGTGGTGCTCTTGTTTAAGACAGGGCGACAGTGACATGATTAAGAACTAATCCCATCTTCCTCACTTCTTGGCCATGTCCACGAGCTTTTTCTAGAGTCATCACGAACCTTTTCGGGCGTAGTTTTGACTACTTCTAGCCTCCCAAACAAGCCGGATTCCGAAAAGACTTAAGCACCGTAGACTACATACATACGCTGCGGCAGGTTAAACCGAAGACGGAAGAGTAAAATCTGCCCCCCTGCTTAGCGTTTGTGGACTACGAGAAAGCCTTCGATTCGATCGAGACTTGGGCTGCACTGCAATCTCTCCAATCTGACCAGCAGGTGTATTCGCTAACTCAGTTGACTTCAATTTGATAGGCACTATGCAGTACATTGCTCGGTGGACATCAATTATAATAGGCACTACGTTTTTCCTATATGTCAAAGCAGCAATGTACGGCAAAGTGCCTATCAAATTGAGATGGATGCGAGATGCACAGGACCAGTCAATGTAGCGATGCCTAGGACAGTCTCATGTCCAACAGTGGACATCTTTCGGGTGAAATGATGATGTTGATGAATCTTGTCTGATACGAGCGGTCTCTTAATCTACCATGAGCTTGACAAATTGTAGTGATTATAGAACATGTTCCACATGTTGACTGTGCACATAGTCGTGAAATGAGAGAGAACTGACTTAATTAATATTGTTAATTAAAACTACGTAACAATCGGCACTGTTATCGCTAGAATGCAAGGAAACCAACAAGTGCATCAGACTTCAAAATCTGAAGTGTTTTTCAGTTGATATAGAATACTATGACAGTTGGTTGTGGTCATCTGAGAATAATTTATATTCGGTGAAATTTTGATCGGTTCCATTGCGTTGTGATGATCCGATATAAGTAAAGTACTTGTAAATTAAAGTATAAATGTGTTGGAAAGTAACAAAGTTAGTTTTGGACAAAATGTGATGTGCTGCTCCGAAAAATGTGGGCTAGTTAGGCTTACGCACACCGGGACGGAATGGCAGAAGATTTAAATTTTTATCAAAGGACTTTCAAACTTATGTAGTAGGAATACGACAAAAATGTCAATGTTTTAAATTGATTCCGTGGCGTCGAAAGGGATTTCTTGACAAGGCATTGGAGAGCGTGTTAAGGGATGCCGAAGGACGCCGTGACTTGCCGCGGGGTGAGGCAGTGCAAGCGGGATTACATGCACACCAGATTTGCGCCTGCGCCGCTACCCACTTCACACGTATTTATTTTGGCACGTTGCCGTCGCGGGATCTCTTGGTAGGCCCCCGGAATGCTACAGTATCTAAGCGGCTAGTGTGCGCTGACCGGTGGAAAAATCTTTGGGTTTGAAAGAAACCATGAATAAAAGACATTAAGGTGGAAGCGCCAGGGTAGCCCGCGAAATTAAAATTTTCTTACGTTTTTTGCAATTTGCAGGTCAGTGTCAGGTTGTATCAAAATTTGATTCGCGGCCGTAGCAACTATGTATTTATAGAATTACTAGCGACCCGCCCCAGCTTCGCTCGGGTACAAATTATACTTATAAACCTTCCTCTTCAATCACTCTATCTATTAAAAAAAACCGCATCAAAATCCGTTGCGTAGTTTTAAAGATTTAAGCATACATAGGGATATAGGGACAGAGAAAGCGACTTTGTTTTATACTATGTAATGATAATGATAATAATAATCAACACACCCAATTCAGTTAGAATTAATGTCAAATGTAAGTATTCATGAAATCATGGCATTTGGCATCAATTCTAACTGAAAGAGTTGTATTGATGATTTTAATGATTATAATTCTATAAATACATACTTGCTGCGACCGCGAATCATATTTTGACTAAGATACAACCTGACACTGACCTGCAAATTGAAAAAAAACGTAAAAAAATGGAAATTTCGCGGGCTACCCTGGCACTTCCACCTTAATAACTACGATAACACGACCAATTTTATGTTCAACCTCAATCTACGCCTACCGCTGTAATACGGAAACGATAAGGGTTTTTCACTAAGTATTTCTATACCATGTTATTTAAAGATTGTAGGTACAGCTAAAATCCCACGGACTAAGATGATTATAAAACTAAAAAGGGGTGGCACCTTCATCGCTGGTCTTCGCTTGGGTTCTCGGGCCTTTTTTTCAGCTCTGTACCTAACTTGGGTCGGGGTGGGCAACTGCCTAGGTATTGGAGTGTATCTGTTGCCAGCTGATGTGTCTAAGAACTACGCAGGGCCTGCGGTCGTGGTGTCCTTCTTGTTGGCTGCCATTGCTAGTATTTTTCCTGGTAAGCCTTTGTTATGTTTTATCTTCTTTCTAATATGTAAAAATCTCGTGTCACGGTGGCTGTGGTTGGACTCCTCCGAAATAGCTGGACAGATTTTAATGTTTTTAAAGTGAAAACTTCTTTAGGCGCGTTTGGAATTTTTGAGATGGGCAAAAACAATTGAACTCGCCACAGACACCGACACGCTACGCGTCGTAGCACTTGTAGCGGATCGCGTAACGGATTGAAGTGAAAACTTCTTTGGGCGTGTTTGGAATTTTTGTTCAAGTTTTCACTTCTGTCGGCACTCCCGGAGTGCCACTGTTTTTTTTTTGTAAACTTTGTAGGTTTGAGAATAGGTCGTAACAAAGTATTTTTGACCCTCCTACCTAAAAAATGGGGCGTCGATTTTTATATGGCAGAACAACGTTTTCCAGGTCAACTAGTTATTTTATGAGTTTATCTTGCTTGGCCTTAAGTTGTCTAAAATAATATTAAAATTAAAAAAAAAAACAAAAAAAAAAAGGTTTTTGTAATCTTGTGAGCAAACCCTTTCATTATTTTAATACCCATATCATGGGAATGCATAAAAAATAACTAGTCCGCCATCTTGGATTTAGAATGACGTCACTAAGCTAACCATGCATTGTCATCCAAACTAAACATGTACGCAATATATCAGCTCAATCGGAAACCGTGAAGTGTTTCTACATAGATATAGGAGAAGTTATTATCATCTGCCTAGCCTTTTCCCAACTATCTTGGGGTCGGCTGCCAGTCTAACCGGATGCAGCTGAATACCAGTATTATACATTCAGCGACTGCCTATCTGACCTCCACAACCCAGTCACTGGGTAATACGATACCCCTTGGTAAGACTGGTTGTCAGACTTTCGGGCTTCTGACGACACGTAACGACTGTCAAAGATCCACGATTGACAGCCGGGACCAACGGCTTAACGTGCTTTCCGAGGTACGGAGGAGTCTCGGTATGTATTGATGGCCACCCATCCATGGACTAACCATGGACCAATCCAGGCATGCGTAGCTTAACCTGATGGATCGACCCGTGCGGCTGTTAGCCACGAGCTCCACTATAGGAGAAGCTAATAATAGCGTGCTAAAAGGAATTGGAGTAGTCACCTGGTGAGTGACACCAGTAGCTGTATTGACTGTCAGTAGAGGTGTATGTGTGTGGGCAGGTGTTTCAGTCTGTATAATTATTTCTTCCGCAGAGATATGTTAGGGTTCAATCTACGCGAGTTATTGCTAGGTAACACATGGTATTGTGCATAACAAATATTATTGTTCAGACTTAAGGCGCTATTAGCTGCCAACGACCTTGAGTGGTTAGCTTGCGTGTTCTGCGCTGAGCTCACGTTACGCGTCGTATGTCCACCCAGTAATAGGACTCGCCCATTAAGGAGCGCTGTCCGAAATTAGACGCATTATTAATTTATTACACATACAACAACAAGTATTAAACTAAAACACTGAGACTAAATTATAAATAATTAAATGATATTTAAAATGGTGAAGGTTTCATAAAAATACGCTTTATAGTTTTTGCGTGATTCTCAATTTTTTATCCGCGTTAGACATAACTTTACAAATTAATTACACAATGCTAAAAAAATATAATTTCAAATATTCTCAGATCAAATTACGACGAAAATTGTCTAGAGTAACATATATTTTTTTCAAAGAAATAGGACAAGTTTAGACCTGATGTTCAATTAAAAACCATTAAAAGTCGTATAATTGCGCCTTAACAAATATACTCTGCTACATCGTTCCGAGGACAGTGGTGTAGACAAGCGCGTTCATACCGCTTACTATCTACTAATGTCAGGCACATCTGTTATTCCAAAATCGAGAACATTGATATTTTTAACCGACTTCAAAAAGAAAGAGGTTATCAATTCGGATGTTTTTTTTTATGTATGTTCGGGCATAACTTTGTCACATATTGATGGATTTGCAAAATTCTTATTTTTGTTCGAAAGGGGTTTGTACCGAAATGGTCACATTTAAAATTCATATTGATCTGATGATGGGTTTCGGAGACAGGCAACAGAACTTCAAAAATTGACAGCAAATCAACCGCGATTGCTGCGGTCGTATTTCTATGAATTGTTAACACGGTTTAATGGGGAACCGCAACTAAAAAGTGAAAAATAAAAAACATTTTTACAAAAAAATCAAATCAATGTCAAAAAACGAAGACACAATACCAGAAACACCGACTTCCGAGATTAAAGTTATTTTGCACTTTTTTTTTGGAAGTTGGTTCTATTTTTAACCGACTTTCGAAAAAGGAGGAGGTTCTATGTTCGGCTGTATGTATGCTTTTTTTTTTTATGTATGTCCGCCGATTTCTCCGTCAGTTGTGGAGCGATTTTCAAAATTCTTTTTTTATCCGAAAGAATATACTCCCGAGGTGGTCCCATATAAATTTTATCGAAATTGCTTTAGCGTTTTTTGAGAAATTGAACCAAAACAAAAAATACGTTTACCTCGATGACGTTTTGGTGTTCTCCAAATGTTTAAATTCCACGTTTCATGTTATTGGGGTTTTTATTTCTATGGTATAACAACTAAAAAGTGTCAAATAACGAAGAAGTAAATAAAATACAAACACCGACTTCCGAAATTAAAGTTATGTTTTCATTTTTAGTGTATTTTTTTTTTGGAAGTCGGTTGTTTTTTTTTTTGTATACTTCTCTATTAGCCGTCATCTCTGTAGTCACCCGTTTTTTACCCATATCCTCTTTCACACAGTCCATCCATCGTTTCTTTGGCTTTCTCCTACTCTTATAGCCATCTACATCCATACACAAGACTTTACTCACGACTTTTTCTTCATTCCTCCTTTCACATGCCCAGCCCACCGATACCAAGACAACCGATTTCCACACAACTTTTAAGTCAGCGGTGCAACTTTCAGACTTCTTCTTATATACTCATTCCTAATTCTATCCATGCGCGTAACACCACACTTCGCTCTTAGCATTCTCATCTCAGCTGCATGCAATTGCTTTTCATTCATCCCTTTTGTGGCCCAACAGTCTGAACCATACAGGACAGCAGGTCTGACCATTGTTTTATAAATTTTCCCCTTAAGGGTCTATTACCGGCCAAGTGGCGCCCTCATTGAATAAAAAATCATAGCATAGCCTAGAAAATAAATATTAAAGAATCCAACGTCACGTGTTACAAATAGGATAAAGTATTTTTACGTTGTTAAAACAGGTCTCAGAATGTTTCATATCCAAAGTAGTAGGCAAAAGTGTCGTTTTTGGTACTTTTGCCTACTACTTTGTAACAAACGTGACGTTGGATTCTTTAATATTTATTTTCTTTGCCATGCTACGATTTTTTATTCAATGAGGGCGCCACTTGGTCGGTAGTACGGCCTTAAGTTCAAGAGGAATGCGGGAGTCGCAGATAGTCCCGGTGACCTGCTACCATTTCATCCATCCAGTGTTAATGCGGTTCATAGTTTGTATAACATTTAGTTGTACTTCTGTTTTTTTATCCTAAAATAAAATAAAAATGATTTATGTAAGATATAACACCTGTCGATTACAATCAGCATGCGATGCCCCAAGTTCCAGTCAATTGACATGCGAATGCGTATCAAAGATGATTTTATTTTAGAAAAGATTTTTTTTTTAAACTTGCGGGGTTGAATCGATCCATCATCATAACGACAGCACTCACGTGTCCGCCTGTCCGTCGTCTGTTACAAAATTTTGTTCCGAATAATTTTTTAACTTCACATTGACTTCTTGAAAGGTATATAATATAATAATATTTTATTACGTATATTTTATTAACAAAGTACCAATATACGGTACGGAACCCTAATGGAGGAGCTCGTGACTAAAGTAATAACAGCCGCACGGGGTCGACCTATCAGGTTAAGCTACGCTTGCCGGGGTTGGTCCATGGATGGGTGAACATCTTTACATACCGAGACTCCTCCGTGCCGTTGGTCCCGGCTGTGAATCGTGGATCATTAACAGTCGTTACGGGTCTTCAGAAGCCCGATAGTCTGACAACCTGTCTTACTAAGGGGTATCGTATTACCCAGTAACTAGGTTGTGGAGGTCAGATAGGCAGTTGCTACATGTAAAATACTGGTATTCAGCTGCATCCGGTTCGACTGGAAGCCGACCCCAATATAGTTGGGAAAAGGCGCGGGCAGATTGATATGGTATGAAACCCTAAAATAAACAAAAAGTGCGTGTCGAACTTCGCACAGACTGACACGCAAATGGCCGGTTTTTTAACTTCATTTCAATGCTATTATGAATGCAGTGTAGTTAGTTAGTTTCAGATGAAACTAATAAAACTGTGTTACAGTACAACATTATTCAATTCTCGCTACTTATTTACCCTTCTAAGCCAACCATCTAACAAGTACGACATACCCGGGCCTGCGGACGGCGAATAATGGGTAGCTCGCCGTCCGATCAACACCAGGTCCGAGAGTCGACGGCGCGTAGTGTTCCACGCGCGCCTCAAAGAGTTGTCAGCAAACAGGACGGGGCCAGTCATGGCCAATGCCTGCCCGGGGGTTGAGGATAAATTCGAAAGAGTTACCTTGCCCCTGGGCAATCAGGGCAGGGAGGAACAGGGGTGGGTTTTAGTCAGTAAGAGTCTGACACGCCCTTTCGCTCCGCCCACAGCGGGAGAAGTCATTGGAAGATTTCCCACCCCACAAAAAAAAAAACAGGTACGACATGTTTCAAATGTCTCTAAAATAATAATTCCTAATAGATTATTCCATTCTTACATCACTACTGCTGATTTTTCAATGATAATAGTAACAATATTTGCAGTTTTGCAAAATAACTTTAATTTTCTTCGTTTTTTGACACCGACTTCCGATTTTTTTTTTTTTTTTTTTTTGTGTGACGTCTTGCAGGTCAGCCTAGGAGGCTGTCGTCTGCTTAACCGAGCTTGCCTGTGAAGGCTCTAAATTATTAAAGCCTCCAGCCAGGACTTATTATTTCTTATAAACTAAGTGACTACGCTAAGGGCACTCCCTGCGGAGTACGGGCCTCGGCTTAGGGCGTCACTGGGGGGGGACAGCAAGGGAAGGCTGGATCAAGTTTCCATTAATTGGGGAATCAGTTGGCTCAGCGGCGCGTGCTGGCAAGAGACTGGGAGGGCATTGACTGGGTCTTCGCGACGGACCTCGACGGCGAGGGCGGAACGACGGCGGTCTGCGTTTGCGTAGTGTGCTGGTTTCCCTACGGCTCTCCTGGAGCAGAGTGGTGGGGTCATCAGGTATGAGTAGGGTATGTCTGGGCCGGCGCACCTTGGAGATGCGGGAGGGTACGTATCGGGCGGCCGATACAATTAGGGGGTTTCGATGTTTCTCAGCAGTATCCATGAAACGCTTGGTGAGTCGTTTCAGGAACTGCTGGATAGTAGGGAGTCGGAAGTCAACATGCAGCTCTTCATTACGGACAAAGTAAGGAGCTCCCGCCGCGTTGCGGAGGAAGCGGTTTTGAAGAGTCTGCATTTTGTGTAAGAGGTAGGGCTTGGCGTGTGCGAAGACAGGGCCAGCGTACGTCATGATTGGTCGAATGACCGTGGTGAACGTACGCATTTTGCACTTGAATGACATAGTGCTATTTTTGTTTAAGATGCTATGAAGCCTACCTTGCGCAAAAGCGGCCCGCGAGCGGGCCTCTCTTATGTGCTGCGCGAAAGTTAGGTGTTGGTCGAGTACGACACCCAAGTACTTAGCCTTTTTCTCCCAAGGAATAGGTTTATCGTACATGGTGATCGGGGGGGGTGGGGGTATTTTGTGTCGGGGTCTCGAGTAGAGGACAGCCTGACTTTTATCGGGATTTACCTCGATTCGCCATCTCCGAAACCACTCGCCCAGTGTAGTTGCGGAGGACTGGAGAATGCGAGCTATTCGATTGGGTGCACGGCCAGTATAGTAGATGGCCGTGTCATCAGCAAATAATGCCAGATGTGACATTTTACTTTTTGGGATATCGCTGGTGAACAGCGTGAAAGCTATGGGGGATATTACGGAGCCTTGAGGGACTCCTGCTCTTATGGGGTGAGGGGAGGAGAGTGCTCCCTCAATACGATAGCGGAAAGTACGATTCGACAGAAAGTCTCGTAAGATGAGTACGAGACGGTCTGGCACTCCTAGTTGATACAGCTTGTAAATTAAGCCATTGTGCCAGACTTTGTCGAACGCTTTCGCTATGTCGAAGTACAAGACACCGGTCGTCATACCGCGCTGGAACCCAGCGCTCATATGTTCTACGATCCGATGTACTTGTTGGACGCACGAGTGTTCGGTACGGAAGCCGAACTGCTCGTTTGGAATGAGATTATTAGCCTCGGCATAATCCCTGAGCCGCTTATTAATAAGCCTTTCATAGATCTTGCCGAAGCCACTAAGGAGACTAATGGGTCGGTAGCTGGAAGGGTTGGATCTGGGCTTGCCAGGTTTGGGAATACCTATGACAGTGGCCTGCTTCCATGCTTGGGGGAAAATATTATTGCTTAAAGCGCCATTGAAGATGGCGGTCATAAGCAAAATTAATTGGGCGGGGAAGAGTTGGATAACTCTGTTCCGACTTCCGAAATAAATAGTACCTATATATAGAGCCCACGACCAAAACGTGTGTTTCCTAATAACTACAACCTGGGAGTCTTTAAGTCAAGAGTGAATAAGTTACTTCTAGGCAAGCGGGCTCCATCTTCGACCACATCATCGCTTACCATCAGGTGAGATAGTGGTCAAACGTATGCCTAGCAAAGGTAAAAGAAAAAACCATTGTACCATCATGTTACGGCCAAAACCATTACAGAAAAATGGATTAAATAATATAAACATACAAGAATGCTAAAAGCCTCGTATTCAATCAATGTAAGTCTTCTGTTCATTGCCTAATGTCAGGGTCCGCCAACAACGAAAGACAATACACATTGCGTAATACTATGTAATCTGTACTGCGACACTGGCAAATGACAACAAACAGACCATCAAAACGAAACAAAAAAAAAAAAATAAGCAGACGGTTTTATTTTATCACAATAAACCTGATAAAATGTACATAGGGTTTTGTAATTTTAGTAGGAAAAATTTGGATTCGCATTTTCAAAAATGTCAAAAAATTTAACCGAACTGTCTCATAGCAGCCTGGTTTAATTTATTACTAAAAATCGTTTTCAGATATTTTAAATGTCATCTAGACCTCCAAAAACCGTCCGTGGTTCCGTCCTAGGCCAAAGTTGTACCCTAGCTCGATAGATGGCGTTGGCATCGAGTTAGATCGCGCTATGGTTTCGTTACCGCGCGAAACATATAAGGGTCGGGCTGTTACGTTTTAAGTCAACCAACATCAACAACACAAACAATAACACGAAATAACGAGTCTTTCTATAGCTCGATTTTCGGATATTTTTGTAAAGATCGGGACTTTTAATTAGTTCGATCTTGGAATCTTTAAAACATTGTCGGCTGTTGTTTTTAACCGACTTCAATAAGGAGGGGGTTATCAACTTATCAATTCGGATGTTTGTATTTTTTTTTAAATGTATTTTCGGGCTTATCTCCGTCCTATATATTAGGGAACGTGCACTTTCGTGCACTGTGCGTGAACTAAGTAATAGAATTAATAGAATTTTACACCATTTGACTTATTTTTATTTTTCTTTGAAGTGTTCAAGCATCCCGAAATGCAACAATACATTTTTACTTAGTTAAATGTTATTTTTCACTTCTAAATTGTGATTATTTTCTAATTGTTTCCATAATAAATGATTCGGATTTGCGCCACCAGGTGGCAGTTTTCGTCGTGCACGTTGTCCATAGGCGGATTTGCTAAATTCTTTTTTTAATTCGAAAGGACTTTATACCGAAATGGTTTCATTTAAATTTCTTATAGATCTGATGATGAGTTTCGGAGACAGACAACGGAATTCTTTAAAAAATGACAGCAAATAACCTGCGATTGCTGCGATCGTATGTCTATGTAGTGTTAACACAATTTAATGGGGAACCACAACTAAAAAGTGAAATTTAAAAATTTTTTGACAAAAAAAATACTTCCATTTCTTTGTATGTTTTTGTAATTTTTTTTTTATGAGTCGGTTGTATTTTTGTAAAAAAGCTTTTTATTTTTACAAGCTTTTATTTAACTTGCAATGTATCTATGTAACTATGTTTGTTCGGATGAAATCTTGCAACTCAAATTAGACCCACTTCCCGATGTCCGATTGGATTCAAAGGTGTACTTATGTATCTTCGACAATACAATGATATGGTACCATGGAGTTGTTCTGATAGTGGAGACGGAAGACGGCCATAGGAACTACTGAACTATACAAGATGAACCCATCGAGTCTGGGCTCGATTGATTCGTCTTGAGGAGCACTTTACATCAAATCGTAATATCCGTAGAATATTTTAAAACATCACGCCTAGGTACTCTAAAATACCTACCTACTAAAAAATTTAAAATAAATTAATATCTAGTAAAACAATGCTTTCAAAAACAAGCTTTTATCAGGGACACTGAACTAAAACGTTGAAAATTAATTCTAATATGTATTTGGCGTGTAGGAACTTACCTACATTCTTAAAAGGTTGAGGTAGTGCCTCCCCGTTACAGGTTACAGGTTAGGTACTTACTATACTTCTGTGCCTCAAAACATTTTTTTCACTTTTTAGTTGTTGTACATCATCATAACTAATAGTAATAAAATTTTATTCATGTTAGACAGTAAATACATTTTTGCTTAAATCTATGTCAAGTTTACTAGTGTTATGTGCCTGAACTAGGTCATCCTGTGTTTCAGGCGAAATGGGGTAAAAATGTTATGAAATAATCTCGGTAATTATATAAAATAAAGTAAAATAGTCATCTTATAGGTAGGTAAAAAGAGTGTAAATAGTAGTAAAAAAAATCCTACTTCCTAAACCTCTTAGTGTACTAACTTAGCTAACTAATTTAAAATATGAATAAAACACTGCAACCTTTATTTCAACACAGCTAACAACTTCTCTGTATCTTCATAAGACAAACTTTGAAGAGCTACCTTGAGAGTTTTCTTACAATTTCTATAATTTAGAGAATAGATGTTTGCTTTTGCATTTAGTCTGTTATAGAGTAGTGGTCCAAGGAAAACATAAAATTTGCCTGTGTAAGCATGTTTTGTACTTTTTGTGGGGCAAACTATGTCTTTTCGTCTCTTGTTAGTAAATTCAGTGCTGTAGCGAAGAGCTGCGTGTTGTTTTAGTACAATGCTCATTATGATTAATTGTTGCTGTTGTTCGTCCTATGTAAAGCGTATAGGACGGTTAGCACTGAAGCCTTACCGGTACATGCAGGTGTATTTCCAGTCGATCTTGAGGTGCAGCGACGTGCTGCAGTGTACTATTCTGCACGAAAGACTACGGACCCAGACTTTTTACCTCAACGCGATCGTGCCAAGATTTCTAGATTACTTAAACCTCAAACTGACGTTTGGGTGGACCTTTAATCCGAATGGCAATGTAGGTGGGAAAGTTCCATCAAAGGCAGACACCTCCAACAGTTCTTCCCATCGGTTCGCGAACGGCTGGATACTCTCTTACTTACTGAATGCAAAATTATGTTGGATATTGGATAGTATTCAGCCTACGTCTGGAGTTGTTTATTACACGGACCTTGTGGAAACTAGAATGAATTTCCGTGCGTTCAAGCGTTTTTGCCATACCCTATTATTGGAATCAAGTGTAACAGCTCACAATTATAGGACCCATTAATATTAGTGTTTGTAACCAGTGGTGCTTGGCAACTGGGCTTACCTTTTGTGCCTAATGACCTAGCTTTGTTCTGTTTCCCGCTTGATTAGGAGGGAAGTGGAAATTATGTTTTTCTTACTGCTCCGCTGTCATTTCTGATTAATTTCGTTGCGGGATCAAAGACAGTTTAATCGTTTCTCTGGGACTCATCGAGCTTCATTGCCTCGGCGTTTTTTCTGGTGGTCGCCACTGTTGATTCTGGCTTACAGAAATTACAGTGGTTTGGGAATAGTGTGGCGGGCTTGTTCCATAAAAAAAATGCCCACTAGGTAATGCAGTACGTCAAGATTGACTGACATAGAGCAAGGTAAACTTGCCTCATTATTATTGGGTCTGCAATATATCGTAGCTTTTTGGAATACGAATATCAGCTTAGGAATTCTGTTATTTAATGCTTCTTTATGTTGTTTGAAGGTTACAGTTTCATCAATTAAAACACCCAAATATTTTATTTTATTGGTCTTATTAATATTGGGACACACAAGGAGGCAATCTGCAGGGACTGTACAACAATGAGCATACAACGTTGAAGGCATTTATAAAGCTTCTTTGCGCATCGAAAACTTTATTTAATTTGTCTTATCTGCATTTAGAGTTAGCGAGTTAGGCTAAAGCCATTTATTTACATAATTTAATACTGAAGCCGTCTTGCGCGAGCTTGTAGACTTCATGTTCCGATTCAGCCGAAAAAAGAAGAACAGTGTCATCAGCGACTAACACTAAACTAAATAGTAAAGTTATGCCCGATTTGATAGCCCATAGAATAAGGAATTTGAACATAATTGGTGAAATTAGGGTGTATCAGGGTTAACTGTACAAATCTGTGTACCCCTTCAGAGCGTATCAGCGTGGTGTTATGTTATGAAGTGGCGTAAACAATTACAGACATGCGTTGCAGCAATTCCGGCAGATTATTGAGGGGCGAGTTTACACGTAAGGAAACGTTAATAGACTAGAGACGCCTAAATACTCGTGGAGCTGGTTTTTGGAACAACTATTTAGGCGTACGCGTACTTCTTAGACTCAGTACGCATTTTACCTAGTACGTCGCATCTCTACTTAGGTTAAGTACGGTCTACGGAACCGTACCTTGCGCGTGGCCCGACACGCACTTGTATTATGTAACCGACTTCCATAAAAAAACTCTCAATTTCGGAAGTCGGTGTGAAATAACAAAGAAACTAAACTAGAAACACCGACTTCCGAAATTAAAGTTATTTTGCAGTTTATTTTAAAGTTATAATATGTGATAGCTCTAAGAATGGCAAGCATGAGCTGTGGTCACACGCTGTCGGTAGTTGTTTCGAGCTAAACATATAAAATATCAACTCGATATGGAATGTAAACAGTGTTGATAACTACAATGTAGTTTGTTTGTTAGCAAGCAAGGACAATTTTGATGGACATGATAAAGTACCCAATAGAGGATTATAACAATGATATGTAATCACATAATAAAAGGGCTCAATAGCCCTTCCTAAAATTATGTGATAAAAATAAGGTCATACAGATGATACCCATGCCGTTATAATGGTAAAACTTTCTAGGAAGGAAATAATAATTAATAATAATTTAAGGCCAAGACATTCCCTAAAGCGCGGTCACTCTCGGACTGCATATAAAAGACAGATGCGCTACGACAAATGCTCGCAATTTATTGCAAAATATGAAGTATTTTATCGATTTACTTAGGATTTTCGAATAAATTTATAAAAAATAATCCATCACTGGATGCAGTTTAGCATTTGAAATTTTATGATAGGTATATTTTTTATTATGATTATAATTGTTAATGAAGGGATAAACTGCTTTTATAGATAATTAAGAGGTATGTTAGAAGATTTTTTTGATGCATTAAAGTATGTTTTGAGTTCCATCTGTACGCAAATAGAACTTGAAAATATCATATTTTTTTTATTTGTCAAAAATATTTACGGTTTAAGAGATACACTGCTTTTAAAAAAACATCTTTTTGACCGTTTTTGGGAATCTTCGCCTTAATAGTCGAATTGTTGTATTTTGTAAGAGCAGGAGTGGTGTCCCAATGGTAGCGGGCCTGACTAACAAGTTGTAGGTCATGGTTCTAACACAGGCAGGCGCTTTACTTTGTAAGAGTTATTCCATCACCACTGCTCTCTCGAAACGGTGAAGGAAAACATCGTGAGGAAATCAGCATATCCTAGAGTCATAAATTCAAAGATATGTGACATCCACCAACCCGCAGTGGGCCCGCGTGGTGGTTTGCGGCCCATTCTCTCTCCTAGAGAGGAGAGGGAGACTGAGTCCCAGCACTGGGAACATTATAAGGCTAATTATGTTTTGTAGTTATACTTTGTTTTGAGGGTTCATAGATAGCTCAAAAAATAAATGAATTTATGGATTTTTGTGTTTAATTGTATGGATTTGTGTTGGAGGAAATGTATAAAACTTTATTTTGTTACTAGATTTGTTCAGAGATATTTTCTGTGAGTAGTTTTCTGCCATCCACAAGCCGTTATCTGACTAAACACGTTCTGACTTACGCACAAAAAGTAGCGTTGAGTTACAATAGAAGTCAAGGGAACTTAACGACGATTTTATTTATTTATCTCGGGATCTATACATAGTAGGAAAATACTGCTTAGACAGATTGATAGAGCAGCAGCTGATCGGACGGCGAGTTACCCACTACTCGCCGTCCGCAGGCCCGGTTAAATAGATGTTTCACATCTGCCGGGCGTCCCGTGACGGCCAACTGGTTTTTAACACGCTTTTATTAATTTCACCTGTAAGTAGGCCGTTGCAAATACAACTTGGCAATGTGGGGTTTTATAAATCATACTCAAAGCGAGTGCGCTGCCCCCGTCATGTCCTCCATAGTACAGGTCATGATGAAAGCTACTGGAGCTGCAATTAATGTGGCCAGCTTCTGGGCTCAACGTATTTAATGAGATCTAAACCATCATTCGAAAGAAAAAAAAGAAGACCTGTAAGTTCTATGTAAAAAAATCTTAGAAGTTAAATTTGACTCACTTCCCGGTTTCCGATTGAGCTGAAATTTTGTATAGGTACATGTATAGTTTGGATGGCAATGCATGGTTAGCTAAGTGACTAGTAATTTTTAAGTATTGCCATGATTTGGGTATCATATCAAAGGAAATGGTTTGCTGAGGAGGATAAGAAAGATAAAAATTAAGCTTTTTTTTAAGTATAATATTTACGATTTATATAAGGAGCTCGTGGCTAAAGTAATAACAGCCGCATGGGTCGATCCATAATATTTATGATTTATATAAGGAGCTCGTGGCTAAAGTAATAACAGCCGCATGGGTCGATCCATAATATTTATGATTTATATAAGGAGCTCGTGGCTAAAGTAATAACAGCCGCATGGGTCGATCCATAATATTTATGATTTATATAAGGAGCTCGTGGCTAAAGTAATAATAGCCGCATGGGTCGATCCATAATATTTATGATTTATATAAGGAGCTCGTGGCTAAAGTAATAACAGCCACATGGGTCGATCCATAATATTTATGATTTATATAAGGAGCTCGTGGCTAAAGTAATAACAGCCGCATGGGTCGATCCATCAGGTTAAGCTACGCTTGCCGGGGTTGGTCCGTGGATGGGTGACCATCTTTACATACCGAGATTCGTCCGTGTCTCGGAAAGCACGTTAAGCCGTTGGTCCCGGGTGTCCAACGCGGATCTTTGACATTCGTTAAGGGTCGTCAGAAGCCCGAAAGTCTGACAACCAGTCTTACCAAGGGGTATCGTATTACCCAGTAACTGGGTTGTGGGGGTCAGATAGGCAGTCGCTCCATGTAAAATATTGGTATTCAGCTGTATCTGGTTAGACTGGAAGCCGACCCCAAGATGGTTGGGAAAAGGCTAGGCAAATGATGATGATTTATGATTTATATAAGGCCGGTTTCTGAATTCAGTTTTTGGAGTTAAGAACGTTTGTAGTTGCGAACCCTATTGTAATCCTGGCTACAGTAGTAGTCAATTTCAAATTCTCAATTCATTAAGTAAGCGACTGACTTATCATTACATACTTTATTTAATAAAAATATATCTACTGATACTTGTATCGATATTCGCTGAGCTTCGTATTCTCTTGTTACAGGCTTGTGTTACGCGGAGTTTGGCGCACGCGTGCCGAAGGCGGGCTCGGCGTATGTCTACAGTTACGTCTGTGTCGGCGAGTTTATCGCCTTCATCATCGGCTGGAATCTTATTCTTGAGTACATCATAGGTAAGTTTTATCGTGTGGCGTCCGAGGACCTGGCACAGGCAATGGAACACGAGTGGGTTTTAGTCAGTAAGAGTATGACACGCTCTCCCACTCCACCCAGAGCGGCAGAAGTTATTTGATGATTTCCTACCCTAGGAAAAAAGGGCTGCGGAAGACAAAGTGGTGGTCGGTAAGATGGGCAGACGATAATGTTGCTGTCGCGTGTAAAACCTGGATGAGGCTGGCACAGGAACGTGGGTGGAGCCACAAGAAAAGAGAGGCGTATGATCAGCAGTGGACGAAGTCGGGTTGCGAATGATGATGATGAAGTTGTGGCGCGTCCAATTAGCAGACTTAATAGATTTTAATTGTGTCTCGCCTACCATGTGTTCGCTAGACGTGCAAAGATTTAATTTTGGACCTATCAATAACAAGGGGTTTTCGTTCATAGTTCTATATATACACATCACTTTGCCTCCTAATACCAGCATAGCCTAACATCTTTGGGGTCCATATATCGCAATAGGCCTGCACCAACTGGGGGTTGGCTTGGGGCACTTTTTTTTATAAACTTTGTCGTTTGCTAGTAATTTATCGTGTATCGTGGTTGCGTTTACATACATTAAACTCACATAGACAAACAACAAGACCCGGAACAACCATCTGTAGGCCATACAAATATTTAAACCGAACCCGCGACACGCAGCGCTGCAACAGATCGCTCAGCCACGGCGACAACAGTGTCGTTAAAACCTATATGCTCCAGATATTTGTCAAAGACATTTAAAATATATAATATTAAAAAGTGGGTTAGTACGGTGCTATGTTATCAGTGTTATTTTTTTCAAGGTAGCCGTCCTTGAAATCGTTTTGATGTGTAACTTTTATCTTGGCGAATTATTTGTTTAGAGAATTTTGAAGTACTTTAAGTTGGATAACACGATAAGATTAGATAAGACAAATCTTGCGACTGTCTGGTTTCCTTGGCTGAGTCAGATAACAAACTTTGAATGAAAATAATCTTTCTTTTTGTAATAAGGACCTTTTCAACGGACCACAAGACGTACGGCGAAGTGCCACCGGTTCATGGTGGACATTCCATCCATACGCACAAAGCGTTTTGAGAACACATTCATTGCGCGTACAGCTAGGGAGTGGAATTCCCTACCGGAGTCTGTGTTTCCTGATAGCTACAACCTGGGAGTCTTTAAGTCAAGAGTGAATAGGTTACTTCTAGGCTAGCGTGCTCCATCGTCGACCACATCGCTTACCATCAGGTGAGATTGTGGTAAAACGCGTGCCTATTAATAATAAAAAAAAATAACATATCAACGCGCCTTTATTCCTGAAGGGGTAGACAGGGGTGCACGGTTGGCACAAAAGTTTTGCTAATTATTAGAATAAACACGGTGTGTGAGATATTACATTTTCGTAGGTTCTCTATGTTTTGCCATTAGGCGTACACATGATATTATCCATTACAATTAATTAACCTTCACAAGTTCACCTTCCAGTTTGACTATTTTTTAACCGACTTCGAAAAAGGAGGAGGTTCTATGTTCGACTGTATGTATTTTTTATGTATGTCCACCGATTTCTTTTTGGATCCGAAAGTATATACTCCCGAGGTGGTTCCATATAAATTTTATCGAAATTGCTTCTGATGACGTTTTGGTTTTCTCCAATTACGAGTATGTTTAAATTCCACGTTCTATTTTATTGGAGATTTTAGTTCTGGGGTATAACAACTAAAAAGTGAAAAATAAAAAACTTAAAAAAAAAAAACGACCTACTTCCAAAAAAAGAAAATACACTAAAAATTAAAAAATAACTTCAATTTCGGAAGTCGTTGTTCATATTTTATTTCTTCGTTATTTGACACCGACTTCCGAAATTGAAGTTATTTTTTAATTTTTAGTGTATTTTCTTTTTTGGAAACGGTTGTTTTTTTTGTAAAAAAAAAATCTTAATCTCCTGTGGGTAGTCAGAAAATCCATGCCTGCATTAATCTCTGCATTTTTAGTTTGTATAACACTGTTTTGTGTATTTTATAAATCACAGATGTAGGTACTTCTCTATACTACAATAATAATAATAATAATAGCCTTTATTAACAATCTAAAGAATTACATTACATCTTGGTATTGTTCAGTTCTACAAAATTGTTTATGCAGGTGAATGTAAATCCTAATCTTCATCATCAGACACCGGTTTCTAGATTGTCTTGCTTGCCAGCATAGGCCTCCCCAAGTGTTCTCCACAACGATCTATCTCTCGCCTTCCTCGTCCAAGTAGTTCCTGCCACCTTTTTAATATCATCTTCCCATCTACGATACTGTCTACCTTTACTCCTCTTTTTATATCTAGGGCACCATTCCGTCACTTCTTTTGCCCACTTTTCTGTCTTACTTCTTATTAAATGTCCCGACCATTTCCATTTGAGTTGTTTGATTCGGTATTTTATATCAGTAATCCTGGTTTGTTTCCTTATTGTTTTTAGTCGAACTTTGTCTCTTAATTTTATGTTGAGTATACTTCTTTCCATTCTGTGTTGACAAACTTCAAGTGATTTAATATTTTTCTTTGTACAACTTCATGTCTAACATCCGTAGGTCATGCTTTAGGATAACCATAGGATGGAAGAGATACTGGGCTCTAAAAGACGTCATGAAAAATTCGCTTATATCAATCGAAGGTAAAAAGAAAATATATAACACATGTATTCTACCAAGCATACTACAATACTGTTTTTTTATTTCCTGAAATCTGTTCTCCATTTCGTCTACTCGCGAGTTTTGTTGAGCAATCATTTCCTTTAGCAGAAGTTTGAGTTCAGATGTAGCGTCCACTCGGTGAGTACCTAAGAGCGTCGACGTCGTCATAATCCTCTAACCGCTAGCCTCTAGATGTTAAATATGCCTAAGGCGTTAAAGGTGCAGTGCTTTTTACTTGTGCAATAAATGTCAAAAAAAATGACTATAATGTCAATAAATTAAATTTCAAATAAAAATATCAAAGCAAGTTTTCTTTCAGTCTTATGTAATCGCCATTAGAGAGAGATTTTATAAATGACTAGCATTTCGCCCGGCACTTCGTCCGCGTGGATAACAGGTAAAAGAATTTTCAAAATTGATTCAGTAGATCCAGAGATTACCCCCTTTTTTGTGGTTGTGGGTAATAATCCAATGAATTCTCCCGCTCTGCGTGGAGCTAGGTCGTGTCAGACTTTTACTGACTAAAACCCGCCCCTGTTGCTTCCTTTCCTGAGTGCCTAGGGGCGCGGTAACTCTGTTTTGACACACAACATGGTTTAAAAGAGTGTCCATGGAGTTTCTGGCACGTTCTTCTCCATAGAGATCTACGCCTTGGAATGTGCAATTAGCTTTATCTGTCTGACTGACCGACTATTCAAAAGTGCCTGTTAATGGTTTATTTGAAATAAATGATTTGAATTTGATTTTGAATTTATCCGCGACCCAGAGATTACTCCCCTGCAACCTCACAAACTCACTAACTGTTCCTCTTTATAATATTAGTATAGATGTAATTCCGAATTGAATGAATATTTCAGGTGCAGCGTCCGTAGTGAAGGCCCTCAGTGAGTATCTGGACTCGCTGCTCAACAAGGCCATCTCCACGCACCTGGAGGCGGCCATGCCCATCGACACGCCGCATCTCGCCTCCTACCCTGATGTCTTCGCCTTCTCCGTCATCATGGCATTTTCTGGTTAGTAGTCACTAATTAGTTAAGAGCTGTCTCTTGGTAATTAGCTTGTAGCCTGGTCTCTAAGCATTAAGGACCTTATTTATAAAAAAAACCGGCCAAGTGCGAGTCGGCCTCGCGCATGAAGGGTTCCGTACCATCGTACAAGATTATAAGCGTCTACCTGTTGCCGTTATCAATATCGAGCAAAAACGAGCAAAAAAATCGCGTGTATTGTATGGGAGCCCTTAAATATTTATTTTACTCTGTTTTTTACTATTTGTTGTGTATAGCGGTAACAGAAATATATCATCTGCGAAAATTTCAACTGTCTAACTATCGGTTCATGAGATACAGTCTGGTGACAGACGGACAGCAGAGTCTTAGTAATAGGGTCCCGTTTTACCCTTTGGGTACGTAACCCTAAAAAAATAACCAAGTGTTTACTTTAAACACTGCTTAGCATGTTCTTAATTTAACATTTTCTAGCCGGCAGAAGGGTAGATGTGGGTGATAAAGTGCTGGCTGATAATTAAAAGGAGGTTCTGTCCCATAGACAACTGAATTTAATGGATGAGGCTTCGTGAATTTAGAATTCGCTAATCATTGGGAGACGCAACGGAGATGGCTTCACGCCTCTAGCAGCTGCTGCAGAAGACGCCCTGGGCGTCGGGAGTCGCAAGCCGATTCCCGGCCACCGCAGGTTCGGGCTTGCAGACTGCGAGTAATAATAATAATAATAATTTCATTTATTTCAGGCTTTATGCCCATATAAGTAATTCAAATACATACATACATTCAAAACTTTCAATAAAAATAAATAACAGATGCCAAACAAATTCAAAGATGTCAAAAAATTAAATTAAAAATGTCACTAAACTAAGTTAAAAATGTCAAAAAATTAAATTAAAAATGTCAAAATTTGAAAATTAAATTAAATAATAATAATGACTTTAATTCGGGTGGCATAGACCCTTATACCCATAGAACCCATAGAAACCTTAACCGTAATGGGTAGCTCGCCGTCCGATAAGGAGCAGGCCTGAGTCGACAGCGCGTAGTGTTCCACGTGCGCCTCAAAGAGATGACAGCAGCAACTGACGGGGCCGCTAGGACCGATGCCTGTCTGGGTCGCGGATAAATTCGAAAGAGAGTTACTAGTATAGGAGCTAGCAACGTTGTCGAGAAAGAATTTTAGGACAGCTGATTTTGTGATATGTTGTTCTTCTTGCACTTTCGGTTAGAATCTGGGCTGCTAGCAACGTTTTCGAGAAAGAATTTTAGGTCAGCTGATTTTGTGATATGTTGTTCTTCTTGCACTTTCGGTTAGAATCTGGGCTGCTAGCAACGTTTTCGAGAAAGAATTTTAGGTCAGCTGATTTTGTGATATGTTGTTCTTCTTGCACTTTCGGTTAGAATCTGGGCTGCTAGCAACGTTTTACGAGAAAGAATTTTAGGTCAGCTGATTTTGTGATATGTTGTTCTTCTTGCACTTTCGGTTAGAATCTGGGCTATCTGGCTGGCGGTAGCGGTTGCGTTCATTAGTGCCCATCCTACCTGTCCAGGTAATAATCCTGGATTTTAAAAACATTTTATAAGGCGTAATTTTTAATTTTTTGTTTTTAAATAAGTCTACCTGACATACTTTTTTTATTGCCAGACATTTTTGACAATGTCTATGACGCCATACGCGATTTTTTTTTTTATAAAAATTTCAAAGTATTTTATAATGTCTGTAATTTTAATATTATGTTATTTAAAGATAAGAAAAACTTAAAATAAATTTGCCAGACATTAATTCGATTGTTAAGTCTTGAATTAAAATTAAAAAGTCATGAAAAGTATTGCAGTATAATGCTAGTAGTCCGAGAGAGACAGTTGCAGAATAAGTCGAGAATGATACAGAAAACCATTACGAAAGTAAATTACTTTTCACTGTGCATATAATAAAAAATAATAATAATAATCATTCTAGTCAGAGCAAGTTTGAAAAAAATTTAAGCATAAAAAGGAATATAAAATTAGATTAAAATTTAAAAAACAACACTTTTTATTTAAATTGACATATCACAAAATCAGCTGACCTAAAATTCTTACTTTTCAAACGTTGCTAGCTCCCGTACTATACCGCGGTCTTGGCACAGGCAACGGAAGGAACAGAGGTGGGTTTTAGTCAGTAAGAGTCTGACACGCCCTCCCGCTCCACCCAGAGCGGGAGAAGCCATTTGATGATAACCAACCCTTCAAAAAAAAAAAAAAGGACAAACTAAGCATAGTCTGAGTTTCAGATCAACTTGAAGAGCCACCAATTAAACTGGCCAGAATGTCATCTTCACCTTTCTTAGTTTTGACTGACTCAATATTGGATTACAGTGGCCCTCGCATTCGGCGTGAAGGAGTCGACGAAGTTTAACAACTTCTGCACGGGAGTCAACTTGTGTGTTGTGTTGTTCGTCATCATATCAGGATCCTTCAAAGGTAAAATAAATAATTTTAAAAGGTATCGATGGCATGTCATCATCTTGGGGTCGGCGCAACACGTTTTTTTCTTCCATTCTGTCCTGTCAGCTGTCACGCTATCACTAACTCTCTTTTCTTTCATATCACTCCTCACACAATCCATCCATCTTTTCTTTGGCCTCCCTCTCCCTACATCCATCCATATTTATATTCATCATCTGCATGTGCCTAGCCTTTTCCCAACTATCTTGGGGTCGGCTTCCAGTCTAACCGGATGCAGCTGAATACCAGTATTTTACATGGAGCGACTGCCTATCTGACCTCCACAATCAAGTTACTGGGTAATAACGATACCCCTTGGTAAGACTGGTTGTCAGACTTTCGGGCTTCTGACGACACGTAACGACTGTCAAAGATCCACGATTGACAGCCGGGACCAACGGCTTAACGTGCTTTCCGAGGCACAGAGGAGTCTCGGTATGTAAAGATGGTCACCCATCCATGGACCAACCCCGGCAAGCGTAGCTTAACCTGATGAATCGACCCATCCATATTTACCATTTGACCCATACATGTGTTTCAATGGCATGTGTAAAAACAATTTATTTGATTGCGACAAATATGGTATTATAAAACTAAGTCGGGCTAGTACCACCATTTATAACTCAAGAACGGCTAGACCAATTTTGAGGGAATAGTCTCCGCTCCGAATAGCAGAATAACAATAAAACATCTAATAAACAAATCAAGTATATGGAATTGGCTCGCGAGGTTGTCGACACGTGGGTTGTGGACTCAGCGATCATTGTGCCGATAGTCGTGTCAGCCAATGGCCTTATAGCCACGAGCCTCGACCAACACCTCAGGAGGCTCTCGTTAGGCGGCTGGGTCAAGGGCTTGTTTCAGAAAGCTGTACTTCTGGACACAGCTCGCATTGTCAGGCGGTTCCTCTCTCTGGAGCCCTGACCGCCGGTAGCTTGGACCCTGTTCCCGATACCGGTGGGATACTATTTTGTTTAATATTTTTTTAAATGTTTTTTTTTTTTTAATAATTATTAATCAAATATTTAAAAATAAAAATCATGAAATAATATTTATAAAGAAAATTCATTTTCTCATAGATTTTGCATCAAGAACGATTTTTTTGATGATAACTCGAGAACGGATTGACTGATTTCGACACAACATTTATTGATTCTGAGGCGGTGCAAAGTTTACTGGGTCAGCTGGTATGGTATAAAAAGTAACTGATGGTGACACATACATAGAATAGAGAATGATGGTATAAAATAAAATTACAGCGGACACTAAGAACTGGCGCATCCCGGCGGAAGAAGTCCCGAAAACTCCGCACAAAGACTTCGGCAGCGGTGGGTTCGCGCCCTACGGCCTGGCTGGCATCATCAAGGGAGCTGCTGTCTGCTTCTACGGGTTTATTGGTAAGATATTAGTTGCTGATGATGGCTTTGAGGTTATCTCACTCACACATTACATGAGAAAAAAGGATGGGAATAGTTTCCCAGCGTCGACAATTCTCTAGTATGTAAAGGTGTTTTTTAGAGGTATAGAACTTTAAATTGAAATAAAACAGGAAAATATTTTTAATAACAATGAAATTGAATTTATTTGAGAGACAGTTTCGGATAAATGACCACCGCAACTAGCGGATACAAGGCATAATCTGGAGGTCCAATTTTCACACACTCTTCGCAGTAAATCAGGCTAAATTTCGGCAGTAACGCATCGAATGTTGGCGTCCAAGTGCTCAATGGTTACTGGTTGATGTCGTAGACTTGCCACTTTACATATCCCCAAAGAAGATAATCTAATGGCGTCAAATCGCACGAACGAGGAGGCCAAAAAATGAAAAACGCACGAAAAAGTTAGAACTCATGTCTCGGACGTTCGCATTGAATTCCCGGATTATGCCATATACGCGCTAATCGCGGTGGCCATTTGCCCGAAATCATATTTAAACATAAAGGCCATGAAATTATTTCATTGATATTAAATTAAAACCAATGTAAATATGTGAATTTTAAGTTGTATATCTCTAAAAAGACACCCGTTTAAAAATGGCTGATACCATGGCAATATAACACAATTTTACCTTACCTGGTATATGAAATTTTAGTCTGGAGTTGTCTATTACACGGACCTTGTGGAACTAGTCAAACGTTTTTGCCATAACTATTATTGGAATCAAATGTAACAGCTCACAATTTTAGGACCCATTATTATTAGTGTTTTTAACCAGTGGTGCTTGGCAACTGGGCTTACCCTAGTTGTAAATACCCCCTTTGTGCCTAATGGCCTCGGTTTGTTCTGTCTCTCGCTTGATTAGGAGGGAAGTGGAAATGATGTTTTTCTTACTTCTCCGCTGTCTTTTCTGATTAATTTCGTTGCTGGACCCAAGACAGTTTAATCATTTCTCTGGGACGGAGCACGTTTGGTGGTCGCCACTGTTAAATCTGGCTTACAGAAGTTACAGTGGTTGAAAATAGGGCGGCGGGCTTGTCCCAAAAAAAAGCTATTTTAATTGCCCGGTTAAGTTTTCACGGAGTATATTAACCCTACGGTGATGCTTCTAAAATTGAATTCAAAATTCGTAATAATTATCATAACTTGTCTAACTTCTAGGTTGGCATTAACTCCCTCCGAATGTGTCCCCACGTTGTCGTCGTGGTGGGGCTTGCGTGTCTCATTGATCTTTGGGGCTCTGCCGGTAGAGTTACTCATACCGGAAAGGTCCAAAGTGAGAGACCAGACTAAGAAGGACACCAGGAGGGGTCGCTCCTGATCGATCGACGATTGTCGATTGGCAAGGATGCGACTATGCCGCAGCGGTGCAGGCGCACCAATGCGGCGGGCGTTTCTCTCCTACAGGGAAATCCCTCTAGGAGAGAACTTTCGACGGGTTCGCTGAGTCGGGTTAGCCGGACAGCGAATGGAGGCATGTCTAATGCCGCCGTCGAGGGTTTGGCTTAACCGCCTGGCCCAGAGGAAGGACATCTCTAAGATAAAAAACCACCCAATCCTAAGTTTCGAGGCGTGGCGAGGGGATGAATGGCTGGAGGGAGTCCAGTCTTTAGCGCCTCCCCTGTAGAGCACCTGCCGCACTCTACAGTAGCTACTCTACTAAGCTTGCCCAGGTATAAAGGCTCTGCCTGGGTGGACTTTTAGTTCCTATTATACTCGTGGGAGCAAAATGGAACTCAATAAAAACAAAAACTCAAAAATTGGACGTGATAAGGAGGTACCGCTTGCCGGCGACGGCAAAAAGAGCCGAGGAGGTTCGTCGTGGTCGCTCCAAATTTTGGAGAAAGCGACCATAAGACGAAGTTTTTTCGGACCGAGCGGGGTCGGTAAGTCTCTCTCGGCGGGGAGAGTGACCCCGGGGTCTCAATCGAGGAGCCGGGAGGAGCCACTGTCTCTCTCGTGGGCACGAAGGCAGATGCCAACGCCGCGAACCGTGCCCAGAGCAGAGTGGTCGCGGCCGACGTAGTCGCGGCCGACGTAGTCGCCGAAATGGCCCGTCAGGCTCGAGAGCGGCGGGCTGCTCAGGCGGCTGCAGGCTCGAGCCTTACGGCAGAGGCCTTTAACCGCCAGGTGCTGGACGGCGTGGACGTTGTCCTGAAGGTTGCGACCAAGTCCGGCAACCTCAAGGGCTCGTTCACCCGTGCCCTTAAAGAGGCGGCAGATGGGATCAGGGAGGCTGTACGGATCCTTCTTGATCGCACGACCTCGGAGGAGACGGCGAAGCTATGGGACGAAAATAGCCGTCTCCGATCCGAACTGGAGAATCTCAAGCGGGAGTTTGCCGCTCAAAGGCAACAGCAGAAAGCTCCCGTGGCCACTGGCCCCCTCCCTCCTGTCGCGCCATCGTCGACCCTCTGAACCTGATCGCCTTCTGCATCTGCACTTGCGATGTCGGATCTCGACATCGAGAGGGTCGCTCGAATCTGCATGATGCAGTGCGGTGGCATGGTGTCTGCCCGATTAGAGGCTTTGCAGTCGAGACTCCTCCCGGCTGAAACCGTCCGCCCGCCCCTTGCGACAGATAGGCGAAGGAAGGAGGAGTCCGCAAGGACGAAGTCTGAGCAGGTGCACGTGCAGGACTTTTCCTTCCCGTCAGGCTCTGGTTTTCGGGCGGCAGCCATGAGGGCCAAAATTCTCGAAGTGTAGGGTGCTGCAAGACAGGAG
This sequence comes from Polia nebulosa, assembly GCA_951329385.1. Lineage (NCBI taxonomy): Eukaryota > Metazoa > Arthropoda > Insecta > Lepidoptera > Noctuidae > Polia > Polia nebulosa. The sequence goes on from OX589594.1 coordinate 32,054,506, forward strand.
GGGGCGGACATGCTAGCCGCCAAACTGCGGGAGGTTCTCAAACCGGAGGATGTCCGGGTGTCTAGGCCCACTAAAACCGCTGAAATGCGCGTAAGTGGGCTAGACGACTCCGTGACCCTGGAGGAGGTAGTGGCGGCCATTGCCCGAAACGGCGGGTGTCCGCCCGAGAGCGTGAAGGCGGGTGAAATTAGCAGCGGCGCTGCCGGGCTAGGCACAGTTTGGGTGCGGTGCCTGGTGGCGGCCGCAAAAAAGGTCGCCGATGGCAGAAGGTTGCTGGTAGGCTGGGTGTCAGTGAGTGTAAAGCTCCTGCCACCTAGGGAAATGCAGTGCTACCGCTGCCTGGGCAGAGGGCATGTCCGGGCACAATGCACTGCAGACACAGACCGCAGCGACCTCTGCTATCGCTGTAGTCAACCCGGCCACAAGTCGGCCCAGTGCTCCGCGGCACCTAACTGCAGCCTTTGTGCAGCTGCAGGGAAGCCTGTGGAGCACAGACTAGGGGGAAAAGCCTGCAAGGCCCCCAAAAAGAGCAGGAAAAATAGGGTTGTTGGAGGACCTGCGCCCCTCCCACAGCCTGACAGCCAAGCAACTGACTCCCGACACAGGGATGAAGAAGATGCTGGAGAAATGGAATGCCAGTGATGGCACAATTCCATTTCCTCCAGGCGAACATCAACCACTTTTCTAGAGCTCAGGACCTATTGCTCCAGAGCATGGCGGAGTGGTCGATCAACGTGGCTGTGGTCGCTGAGCCGTATTTTGTCCCTCCCCGCGATAACTGGGTGGGGGACCTGAACGGTTTGGTGGCCGTCATTGGCGGGACTCTTGGCAGTCGCTCCCGAGGACGCGGCTGGGTGGCCGCTCTCGTGGGGGGCATCAACATCATTGGGGTATATTTCTCGCCCAACAAGAGTCTCGCCGACTTCGAGAGGTTCCTTGTCGAGCTGGGTGCCGTCGTAGGCCAGTTCCATGCTCGCCCGGTGCTGTTGCTCGGGGATCTCAATGCCAAGTCTGCGGCGTGGGGATCCCCGGTCACCGATCTTAGGGGCGAGGTGTTGGAGGAGTGGGCGGTTGCGACCGGCCTGACCGTCTTGAATCGGGGCTCGGAGTACACGTGCGGGGCCGATCTGTACTGGACGTCTCATTCGCTATCTCCGCTGTTGCAGGCCGTGTCCGCGACTGGCGAGTCGCCGTGGAGGTGGAGACGTTGCCAGATCATCGGTACATCCGTTTCAACGTCTCTACCCAGACCGCGGGTGGGGGCCGACCATCGACCCCGCAAACGACCGTCCATTTGCTGGTCGATTAAACACATTCGATTTCGATTCGACAGGGAGCTTCTCGAGGAAGCCGGAATCATCCAGGCATGGGTCCGGGAGTCAATGACGAACGAACCCGTCGACGGCGAAGACGAGGCGCAGTGGTTCCGCGGGGCGATGACGCGTCCATGCCCCGCGTCCGCACTCAACCCACAAGGCGCCGGTTGTACTGGTGGACCGTCGAAATCGAGCAGATGCGCAGGACCTGCGTGGAGGTCAGGCGCCAGTACACCCGATACCGGAGGAGACGTCGTTGGGTTCCGGAAGAAGAAGCCGCGCGGTATGAGGTGTACCGTGCGGCGAAGAAGGCTCTGTGGCTGGCCATTGGCGAGTCGAAGACTCGATTCAGGGAAGAGATTTTGGCGACTCTAGATGGAAATACGTGGGGGCGCCCTTATCGTACAGCCCGAGGGAAACTACGAGTATGTGGCTGGGCGCCCCCACTCACTGAGAGCCTCGAGCCTCAGTTGTTGGAGGTAGTGGTCGCAGCCCTCTTCCCTGATAGAGAAGAGCACACACTACCGCAGAGTCGAAGGATGAGGACATCCTCGAGGTGACACAACCAGAGTTGAGGACGGCCGTGATACGACTCCGAGCCAAAACCGTTACCCCGGGACTGGATAGAGTTCGTAGCCGCGGCCTTGTCCTCGCTCTGAAGGAGCTAAAGCCCCAACTGATAGGACTCTACTCAGCTTGCCTTGAGCAGGGCCACTTCCCCGCTCAGTGGAAGACAGGTCGACTAGTTCTGCTCAAGAAGGCGAGGCGCCCAGCAGACTCGCCGTCCGCATACCGGCCCATAGTGCTGCTAGACGAGGTGGGTAAGCTCTTTAAGCGGATAATGCTGCCCGCCTCGTCAGCCACTTGTACAGACAGGGACCGGCTCTGGCCAAAGTCAGTTCGGTTTTCGGCATGGGTGCTCCACTATTGACGCCATAATGCGAGTGAGAGTCCTGGCGGAGGAAGCGGTTTCCCGGGGCGGGGTGATGCTGGTGGTGTCCTTGGACATATCCAACGCCTTCAACACCCTGCCCTGGAGTTGTATGGTCGGGGTTGGGCAAATCGCTGTCGAGTCTACCATGAAGTACCTGGGATTCGTGCTCGACAGCCGGTGGGATTTTGGTCCCTACTTTCGGCGGCTGACGCCCAGCTTCTGACCTGGCGGCCGGCAGCATCGCCATACTGCGAAGACCGCAGAGGGCGATGCCGTCAGGGCTGTCAGGGGATATCGCAAGATCTCCTATGAGGCGGGTTGTGCATTGGCCGGATCTCCGCCCTGGGACTTAGGAGGCGAGGGTTGTCGCCTCACTGTACCGGTGGCGCGAGGAGCCGATGCAGCGCGAGATCAAGTTGCGTCGGTCACAGCTCTGTGAGTTCATGGTGGCGGAATAGGACAGGCTTTCGTTCCCGCCGGCCTCGCTACTGTCGACGCGACCCGACCAGTGCTCGACGAATGGCTCGGGAGGAAGCACGGCTCCCTATCGTTTCGAGCGACGGGTGCTCTTGGGGCATGGCTGCTTCGGGAAGTAACTGTGTCGTATAAACAGGGAGCCGGACGCTCGGTGCCATCACTGCACCGACTGTCGGGAGGACACGGCGCAGCACACACTGGCAGAGTGTGCCGCATGGGAGGAGTAGCGCCGTTCCCTCGTATCCGAAGTGGGCCCCGACCTGTCGCTGCCGGCCTTCGCACGTACGATGGTCGGGAGCGCCGAGTCGTGGGATACGGATTTCTTCTTCTGTGAAGTCGTAATTTCGGAGAGGGAGAGAGAAGCCATAGCCACTCTCCCGATCCGCAGCCGGCGTACCGGACGTCGGCGGAGGGTGGAGAACGCCCTCTTCCAGCTCCCCTAAACAGGTCCGGAAGGACGGCGGACTCAGTATCGTCCGCCGCCCCCCATCCAGCAGGACCCGAGGTGGCGGTGCGTAGTGTTCCACGCGCACCCCTATTAGACTTTGCGGGGAGAGGACACCTCACTCTCCCCGCGGGCCAGAGGTGGCCCGCATAGGCGGGCCGGCACTAGCCGGCGATCATGAAAGTCGTGCTAGCTCTTACGATCCCGGTCCAAGTGTGAGAAGGAACAGCGGGGTGGTTTTTAGTCAGTAAGAGTCTTACAGACCCCTTCGCCTGCCTCCGGCGAAGGACATCCATGAGGATTTTCCAACCCGGCAAAAAAAAAAAAAGGTTGTTATTAACTGTATTGCTCAGTGAAGACCTAATTGTTGCTAGATTGTACTTGCAGCTAGAATTGGGGAGGGCAGGTCAGATTCTTACTAACTAAAACCCACCTCTGTTCCTTCCTTGCCTGAGTGCCCAGGGGTGCGGTAACTAATTTTCAGAATTTATCTGCTACTCCTGGGCATGCAGGCACCGGCCACGATGGGCCCCGTTAGTGCTGGCTGACACTAATCTCTTGTTCGGCGCGCGTGGAACACTACGCGCCGTCGACTCTCGGGCCTGGTGCTGATCGGACGGCGAGCTACCCACTGCTCGCCGTCCACAGGCCCGAATCTACGCTGGTCCTACGCCCAGAGCGTTTCCTGCGGCGGTAGCGGCTGGGGGCGTGAGGGCCACTCCGTTGAGTCTCCCTCACCCATCCCGCTTCCGCCTTCGCGAGCATTACTGCTACGCAGAAGGCGGAGACTGCCTCCCATTCCCACTCGCTCCGTACCATAGCCTGAACCAGGGCCGGGCGCGAGAGGTCACCGCTATCTAACGCATCCACGAGGACACGGCGGTGCTCTGGCCGCGCGACGCAGACCTCCACCGTGTCCTCTGGGCGACCCGCGCAGTGGTAACACCCGAGCGATTCCTCCCGCCCGATCTGATGCAGGAACCTCCCAAAATCACCGTGTCCGGTGAGGACCTGCGTCAGGCGGAAGGTGAGGACGCCGTGATGCCTCTCCAGCCTCTCCTCAAAGAGGGGCACTTATTTTGTACCTAAAGAAAATAAATACGATATATTTTGTACCTCGACAGTTTTTGGACACTCTTATGTACCTTACAAATCCTAAATTTTGACTTTCTATGAGCTATACTTCAGAAGATATTCGTTATATAAACAAACGTCCAGCCAGCGGGCCTCTTTTGTAGGTTTAAATAAGTCCTGGCTGGAGGCTTTAATATATTAAAGCCTACACAGGCAAGCCCAGTTGAGCAGACGACAGCCTCAGAGGCTGACCTGCGAGAAGTCCCACCAAAAAAAAAAAGAAAAGCGGGCCTCTTTTTAAATACTACTCTGTTATATCATACAATAGCATTAGGAGCTTGATACTATTATGTACCTTACAAATCCTAAATTTCGACTTTCTATGAGCTATATTCAGAAGATATTCGTTGTATAAACAAACGTGCCCCAGCGGGCCCCTTTTTAAATACAATATAATGGTGCGGATTCTGTTGTGCACAAACTAAACTTAATTTAGGCTATTCCTATCTTTTTCTCTCTAATAAAACAAGAAAGAGACAGACGTAAATTAGAGCTGTCAAATTTAGTTGAACTAATATTCCTATACAAATTAAGGGTACACGTAAAAACATGTCGATTAAAAACACGGTGAAGCCCAAGGCATAAACTAGTTTGACATTTCTAAATTAGTTCATAGCTATAGCCGTTCTTTTCTCGCACTGCCTTTTAGTAAAAGATAACGATTCTCTAATTTTAGTTTAGTTATTGAATAAGAGAATCGACACCAATGTCTTTACGAAAAGCTATCACTTGTTGATAAATTCGTTGGCCAGATAGACTCACACCTCGAATTCTGAATTCAAATCGTCCATTATTGTGTCGTGCAGGCTTCGACTGCGTGGCCACCGCGGGCGAGGAGGCTCGTCGTCCACAGAAGAGCATCCCCTTCGCGGTGGTGGCGTCGCTGCTGGTGGTGTTCCTGGCCTACTGCGGGGTCTCGTCCGTGCTCACGTTGATGGTGCCTTATTACATGCAGGTAAATGTGCTTGTCATTAAGACTTAATATGCCACTGGTGTGCCTTTGGTTCTGCACGTTTGCCTGACCATTTGTAAACTTTTGAAAAGAATAAAAACATTAAAAAAAAAAAATTTTTTTTGACACCGACTTTGTTTTTTTTTTTGGAAGTCTGTTCTATTTTTTTTGTAAAAAGTTTTTATTTTTCATATTTTAGTTTTGATTCCCCATTAAATTGTGTTAACAATGCATATTTATGCAATAGCAGTAATCGCGGTTGATTTGTTGTCATTTTTTGAAGAGTTCCGTTTTCTGTCTCCAAAACTAATCATTACATCTATATCAAATTTAATTGGGATCATTTCGGAATAGAGCCACCATTTTCGAACAAAAAAAGAATATTGCAAATCCGTCTATATATGACGGAGTTATCATAAATAAATCCGCTCGTAAATAAAAAAATAAAAAAAATACTAACATCCGAATTGATAACCTCCTTTTTGTTTGAGTTTTGGCGAGACGAGTCATTCGTCGGTCGTCGGTTTGATTACAGAGGAAATAAAAACAGTATTTTTAGCTTTCTGAAAGTAGGTATTTCGTTTAGCTGCTAGTTACAAAAGTTTTGTCACCTGAAATCTATGGGTCAACTACACGCAGCGGGCCATCAACGCTCTCCGAATACAATATACTATAACGCGTTCAGGATGCTGGTAGGGCTCCCACGCTGCTGTAGTGCGTCTGTGATGTTTGCACACTGTGCTGCGGCGCCGCATCGCTGAGCTGATGTCCCGCGCGTGGGAGCGCCAACATCATCCTGACCGTGCTCAGTCACAAGTTGGGCAGCCCCCTTCTGGGGCACTGGGCTCAAGCACAAGTGCGTGTGCCCGGGGCCGCTCAGCCACAAGTTGGGCAGCCCCCTTCTGGGGCACTGGGCTCAAGCACAAGTGCGTGTGCCCGGGGCCGCTCAGCCACAAGTTGGGCAGCCCCCTTCTGGGGCACTGGGCTCAAGCACAAGTGCGTGTGCCCGGGGCCGCTCAGTCACAAGTTGGGCAGCCCCCTTCTGGGGCACTGGGCTCAAGCACAAGTGCGTGTGCCCGGGGCCGCTCAGCCACAAGTTGGGCAGCCCCCTTCTGGGGCACTGGGCTCAAGCACAAGTGCGTGTGCCCGGGGCCGCTCAGCCACAAGTTGGGCAGCCCCCTTCTGGGGCACTGGGCTCAAGCACAAGTGCGTGTGCCCGGGGCCGCTCAGCCACAAGTTGGGCAGCCCCCTTCTGGGGCACTGGGCTCAAGCACAAGTGCGTGTGCCCGGGGCCGCTCAGTCACAAGTTGGGCAGCCCCCTTCTGGGGCACTGGGCTCAAGCACAAGTGCGTGTGCCCGGGGCCGCTCAGCCACAAGTTGGGCAGCCCCCTTCTGGGGCACTGGGCTCAAGCACAAGTGCGTGTGCCCGGGGCCGCTCAGCCACAAGTTGGGCAGCCCCCTTCTGGGGCACTGGGCTCAAGCACAAGTGCGTGTGCCCGGGGCCGCTCAGCCACAAGTTGGGCAGCCCCCTTCTGGGGCACTGGGCTCAAGCACAAATGCGTGTGCCCGGGGCCGCTCAGCCACAAGTTGGGCAGCCCCCTTCTGGGGCACTGGGCTCAAGCACAAGTGCGTGTGCCCGGGGCCGCTCAGCCACAAGTTGGGCAGCCCCCTTCTGGGGCACTGGGCTCAAGCACAAGTGCGTGTGCCCGGGGCCGCTCAGCCACAAGTTGGGCAGCCCCCTTCTGGGGCACTGGGCTCAAGCACAAGTGCGTGTGCCCGGGGCCGCTCAGCCACAAGTTGGGCAGCCCCCTTCTGGGGCACTGGGCTCAAGCACAAGTGCTTGTGCCCGGGGCCGCTCAGTCACAAGTTGGGCAGCCCCCTTCTGGGGCACTGGGCTCAAGCACAAGTGCGTGTGCCCGGGGCCGCTCAGCCACAAGTTGGGCAGCCCCCTTCTGGGGCACTGGGCTCAAGCACAAGTGCGTGTGCCCGGGGCCGCTCAGTCACAAGTTGGGCAGCCCCCTTCTGGGGCACTGGGCTCAAGCACAAGTGCGTGTGCCCGGGGCCGCTCAGCCACAAGTTGGGCAGCCCCCTTCTGGGGCACTGGGCTCAAGCACAAGTGCGTGTGCCCGGGGCCGCTCAGCCACAAGTTGGGCAGCCCCCTTCTGGGGCACTGGGCTCAAGCACAAGTGCGTGTGCCCGGGGCCGCTCAGCCACAAGTTGGGCAGCCCCCTTCTGGGGCACTGGGCTCAAGCACAAGTGCGTGTGCCCGGGGCCGCTCAGTCACAAGTTGGGCAGCCCCCTTCTGGGGCACTGGGCTCAAGCACAAGTGCGTGTGCCCGGGGCCGCTCAGCCACAAGTTGGGCAGCCCCCTTCTGGGGCACTGGGCTCAAGCACAAGTGCGTGTGCCCGGGGCCGCTCAGCCACAAGTTGGGCAGCCCCCTTCTGGGGCACTGGGCTCAAGCACAAGTGCGTGTGCCCGGGGCCGCTCAGCCACAAGTTGGGCAGCCCCCTTCTGGGGCACTGGGCTCAAGCACAAATGCGTGTGCCCGGGGCCGCTCAGCCACAAGTTGGGCAGCCCCCTTCTGGGGCACTGGGCTCAAGCACAAGTGCGTGTGCCCGGGGCCGCTCAGCCACAAGTTGGGCAGCCCCCTTCTGGGGCACTGGGCTCAAGCACAAGTGCGTGTGCCCGGGGCCGCTCAGCCACAAGTTGGGCAGCCCCCTTCTGGGGCACTGGGCTCAAGCACAAGTGCGTGTGCCCGGGGCCGCTCAGCCACAAGTTGGGCAGCCCCCTTCTGGGGCACTGGGCTCAAGCACAAGTGCTTGTGCCCGGGGCCGCTCAGTCACAAGTTGGGCAGCCCCCTTCTGGGGCACTGGGCTCAAGCACAAGTGCGTGTGCCCGGGGCCGCTCAGCCACAAGTTGGGCAGCCCCCTTCTGGGGCACTGGGCTCAAGCACAAGTGCGTGTGCCCGGGGCCGCTCAGTCACAAGTTGGGCAGCCCCCTTCTGGGGCACTGGGCTCAAGCACAAGTGCGTGTGCCCGGGGCCGCTCAGCCACAAGTTGGGCAGCCCCCTTCTGGGGCACTGGGCTCAAGCACAAGTGCGTGTGCCCGGGGCCGCTCAGCCACAAGTTGGGCAGCCCCCTTCTGGGGCACTGGGCTCAAGCACAAGTGCGTGTGCCCGGGGCCCCAGAGGGCGGCAAATACTTTAATTACTTTTTAATTTTGATTTGATTTTGTAGTTGCATTTAATTTAGATTTTAATTTCGATTTAATTTTGAATTTGAATTTAATTTCGATTTTAATTTTGATTTTGAATTTGATTTTAATTTCGATATTGATTTTGAATTTGATTTTGAATTTGATTTTTATTTAAATTTGATTTTAATTTCGATATTGATTTTGAATTTGATTTTGAATTTGATTTTGAATTTGATTTTGAATTTGATTTTGAATTTGATTTTGATTTTAATTTAATTTTAATTTAATTTTAATTTAATTTTAATTTAATTTTAATTTAATTTTAATTTAATTTTAATTTAATTTTAATTTAATTTTAATTTTAATTTAATTTTAATTTAATTTTAATTTAATTTTAATTTAATTTTAATTTAATTTTAATTTAATTTTAATTTAATTTTAATTTAATTTTAATTTAATTTTAATTTAATTTAATTTAAATTTTAAATTTAATTTTAATTTAATTTAATTTTTAAATGTAACATAGTTTCTAGGTCTACTACTAACAATGTTATGGACCAAATGTGTCTGAAATAAAAAGTTATTTTTTATTATAAAATCTGCAAATGATTCAACGAGTCTTTCAGGAAGAAATGATTTTATATTCTCTAAATTTATAGAACTAATTGATGAATTTATTACCAGGACGAGAAGGCTCCGTTCCCGTTCGTGTACGACCAGCTGGGCTGGCCCTGGGCCAAGTATGCTGTGAGCGTCGGGGCCATCTGCGCGCTCTGCTCCAGGTAAAACAAGCAAGATGGCACTAACAATCTTATGGTTTGTCTCTTGTGAATAGCAGATTGATTTATTTTGCGAAATTACTAGCGGTGACCCTAAAATGATTATGAATTCGCAAGTTTTGTAAAAAATTAAATAAAAAAAAAATATGGACACGTATTTTTTGCTTTATCAAATCAATGAAAAATTACAAAGATACAACGCATCAAAATTCAGGCTTGTTACATCACTTTTCAGTAAAAAGTAGTACAATTCTACTGTGTGACGTCATGCGAAATTACAACGCATTGTATCGTCCTCATTTTTAGAGTTCCGTACCCGAAGGGTCCAACCGGAGCCCTATTGTTGTCACTCACGTGTCCGTCTGTCTGTCCGTCCGTCGTCTGTCACACAGGTCGTACAGCCAAACAGTTGGAGCTACAGTCTCCAAATTTTCATAGTATAAGCATCTTGTTGACCCAAAGCCGTACAAATTCTTTTTTTTTTTATATGTTATTTAGGGGAGCACCCATACAGATAAAAATGGGGCGCGAAAAAAAAAGACCTATCCTATCCAATGGGGAATCGTTGTTTAGAGCTCGTTGAGTAGAAAAATACAATATTTTTGGTTTTAAAAAACATTGGAAGACAAAGGAATTAGAAGCCACCAAAGTCAGCGTTTTTAACAAAATTTTGTTACGAAGAATTTTTTAACTTCCCATTGACCTATGAACTTGAAATTTGGTGATAATGTTTATTATTACGTATATTTTGCTAACAAATACCAATATATTGATAAATCAGTTTTTTTTTCTCTTGGAAATTCCCTCATTTAGTACGGAACCCCTAAATGTGCAAAGTCCGACTTGCACTTGGCCAGTTACTTGTTTACGTGATAAATGTAAAATACGTGTCCAGTATTTATTGATAATCTAACTGACGGACTAATTAGATTTTTTTAATCATAAACCCAATTCCGATCCGCCCCCTTAGCCAAATAACTTTTATAATACCGCTAACGCTAACGCTTCGAGCAAAATGTATGGCAAGGACATTACCTGCGGAGAGAACTGTCACGTGACTCACGCCCAGTAATGTCGTTGCCATACATTTTGCACGAAGCGTTAGCGTTAACGTTAACAGAAAAGTATTTAGTCTAACCCCCCTGATCCGTCGGTGCTTGCAAATGCATGTCGGTGCTGGTTCGCGTAAAAATTATGAGAATTGCCAGAACCGACCCAGCTGATATCTCTTTATTTTATTATTTGATAGGCTCGCATTAGACCTACTATCTCTCCTGATGGTAAGCGATGATGTGGTCGAAGATGGAGCACGCTTGCCTAGAAGTAACCTATTCACTCTTGACTTAAAGACTCCCAGGTTGTAGCTATCAGGAAACAGAGACTGTCATGGAATTTCACTTCTACTTGCGCTTCAGCTGACTGCACCGTACTACGGAGAATGCAGTTTTCGTAAAGGATCTGCTTAAGAGGAAATATAAATGTCATTTTGTTATTAACGAAATATAATACTTATTAACTTTAGTAAATAACTATGAATGATTTTTGAAGTGAAAACTTCTTTAGGCGCGTTGGGTATTTTTGAGATGGGAAAAAACAATTGAACTCGAGCGACACCGTCACCGACCGTCTGACCGCTACGAGAGTGCGTCATAGCACTCGTAGTGGACCGCAGGCGCTTTGGGTATTTTTTTTATTTATATTTTTTATTAATTTAATTCTTATGGATCTTTCTACGAGGTTTTATATATTTTATATCTCGAATCGATCGCTACGAGTACGCGTCGTAGCACTCGTAGTGGATCGCGAGGCGCGTTGTGTATTTTTTTTATTAATTTAATTCTTATGGATTCGGTTTTTACTGTTAGTATTCGTTTTTGTATCATCTGCCTAGCGTTTTCCCAACTATCTTGGTGTCAGTTTGTATTCTAACCGAATGCAGCTGAATACCAGTATTTACATGGAGCGACTGCCTATCTGACCTACACAACCCAGTTACTGGGTAATACGATAACCCTTGGTAACTGGTTGTCAGATTTTCGGGCTTTTGTCGACCCGTAACGACTGTCAAGATCCACGATTGACAGCCACGATCAATGGCTTAAGACCCTACTAACCATAGATGTAGTATATACTCCGTAGATTGGGCTTAAGAGTGAAAGAGAGCACCCGCTGCAAGAAAAAGCAACACGCTGTCAACAGGACCAAACACGTATTTGCTAAGGCCCTGTAGGGCTCTTGGTAAATGTGCATACAAGTGTTTCGACAATTATTTCAGTGAATATAGTGATAACATCTGATTAAAGAACTGTATTGCGATGGTTTCTTGTGAAGATTCACATCCTAGTACTGGGATGTGAATCTTGCAAAAATAAAAATCCTCAGGATTACTCGTTTCACAAGTAAGTTTATTGTTTGTTTACATCGTTATTTATGCAATCAGAATTCACAAAGGAGCCGGCTGTAAGGAAAATAAGGTGAAAAAATTATGTTATTTATTACTTAGATTAATTAGCATGTCTAAAACCGACTAATTTCAGAAATAACAAATAGAGAAATACGAGGGCATTATAACCTCACTTTTGAGTGATGTGATGGCTTGGTTTTTTGTTGTTATCGACATTTCAACATTGTTATCATTATGTACATTAATATTATGTGATTAATAAAGCTATTTTCTTTTTAAGTGTTTTTTATTCCACTATTTTCCTGTAGATGTTACCATTATGGCCGCTAACTTAGTGCCACGCTCAAAATACTCATTTAAATTTTAGAATCTTTCAAATAGAAATTGCGTTTCACTCAGACAGAGAAACATTGCAAACATATATTTACGGCATCAGTTTTATTCCCAGAAGTTATTTTTGTTTTTTTATAAATACTTTGCTCACATCAAACCCACTCAAATCTTCCTGCTAAATGAGGGTTAGTGGCATACCAGCAGCATTATTGCGTAGGAAACCATCGGTGCTCCATGGACCAATTGAAATTTGACCAATAGGGTAGTTTACTAAAAAAATCTAATGAGACCATCAGTTAAATAACCAAAAAATACCTATTAAATACCAACCAGGCCATGAAGAATTGTACCGCTGCTCAGCTTAATAGGTGAAGCAGCTACATTTATTATTCTAAATTTAAATACTGTATTACATAAGAAATGCACTTCTTAGCCATAACATAATATTAGAATGATGTAATTATCGATATCGTAAGAACAAGTCGTACAACACTATCTATGCACACATTCACAATTTACACACACTTAGATCAATGGTTTTTGGTCTCGTTCGATTGATGACATTGCCAATCTATAGAATTATACATCTATGCTACTAACGGTCCAGTGGCGCCCTCATTGAATAAAAAATCGTAGCATAGCACAGAAAATAAATATTAAAAAATCCAACTTCGCATTATTACGTTATTAAAACAGGTCTCAAAATGTTTCGTATCGAAAGTAGTAGGCAAAAGTGTCAGAAACGGCCGTTTTTAATATGGATTTTTTAATATTTATTTTCTGTGCTATGCTACGATTTATTATTCAATGAGGGCGCCACTGGACCGTTAGTAGGGCCTTAACTTGCTTTCCGAGGCACGAAGGAGTCTCGGTATGTAAAGATGGTCACCCATCCATGGTCTAACCCCGGCAAGCGTAGCTTAACGCGGTGGATCGACCCGTGTAGCTGTTATTCCTTTAGCCACGAGCTCCTTATTATATTATATTATACTCCGAGTATTCATGTTTGCATATTTACAATGCCCGCAGCCTACTGGGCGCCGTGTTCCCGCTGCCGCGCATCATCTACGCCATGTCGTCGGACGGGCTGCTGTTCCGCTTCCTCGGGCAGGTCAGCGAGCGCTACCAGACGCCGCTCATCGGCACCATGATCGCCGGACTCTTCACAGGTATGCTACGCCTAGAGTATTTGATCTGAGCATAAATACCACGTGTACATTCGGAAATTCATCTTTTCTTTTTTTAATTACTTCCTTTTAATAGGATATTACACCCATTTTTGAAAGGTGTCTCAATTAGATTCTATAGTGCTAATATACCAATAAAAAAAAAACAAAATTTTTATTCAATCAATAAGTGCCGTAAAAAGCATTTAGTTTTAAATTTTCAAATTTCGCGCGTAGTTTGACGAAAACGCTGAACGCAGTGGATGCCATATTGCTCTGTAATCATGACGTCAGTTGGCTATGTAAATAAAAGTACAAAGCATAGATACGCTGATCAGTTGACACTTTATAGTTTACACAGCCGTATGACGTATAACATGGCGGCTACTATTCCATGGTGTTAAAAAAAACAGATTAAAAAATCTGCAAACTTCGAATTGAATTTTAAAATTTATTTTGTTATTTTATGAACTAAAACTAACATTTTCCGACTGCTGTTTGCCTAACCTATCTCAATAATATATTTTTAGTTTTGTTCTCATATATAGTAAAATACCCCATTACTAACTTTCTCCTACTTTGTCATGTATTCTTTCATTACCCAATAGCTTCATCCAACATCGGCTATCAATGCGCTGACTCATTTTAAACGGAAGGCCCTGTCTCCTGTGATACAGTTTTTTAACTGGTACAGGATACAGGTGGTCTTTTCCACTAAAATTAAGTAGTCTACTGTATTGTTTTCGTTGATGGAAAAAATGGGTGCTAAACAGACTTTGTGGAAAGCATAATAACCAATGATCGGAGAAGGTAGAGCTATTTTTTGTACTTGCGATACGTTGGACATGGATGGACACTCCCAGAATCCCGGGGTTGGAAATAAATATTATTAAATAAGTTACAAATTACTTTGTAAAAAGCTCACTAAATAAACCCTAAAAAAAACAATATATAAGAGAGTAATTGAATTATTAATCAAAATACCATCTATCACCGGGAGAAGCCAGCGACAGTCGTGCTACTGCGTGGATTATTAGCCGAACCAATATAGGGAAAAGGCTAGGCAGCTGATACGTTAGCTTCCTTCTTACATACAATTATTGAATTTAGACACGAGACAGGTCTGTTCGAGGTGTTCTGGTCAGATGGTCAATCCGCTAGTCTAAAGACGAACATCAGGTACCTACTACAGAACTCTTCCAGTGTCGCAGGACTATTTGAAAGTCACCGCCGCCCTGGCACATGCTACTGATGGAATACGGGTGGGTTTTAGTCAGTAAGAGTCTGACACGCCCTCCTGCTCCACCCAGAGCGGGAGAAGTTATTTGATGACTATCCACCCACAAAAAAAAGGTAACACAAAACTGCCGCTCTTAAGTTAAAGTGCCGTTATCTGACATTTGGTGGGTCATTGTTTTTTGATGCCATGGTAATCAGCCAAAAATGCTCTATCGATCTGTCTAACCAGTATTTTTCTACTATGTGTATCCTGTGATCCCGAGATAATAAAATAAAATAGCCGTTAAGTTCCCTTGACTTCTATTGTAATTAAACGCTACTTTTTGTGCGTAAGTCAAAACGTGTTTAGTCAGATAACGGCTTGTGGATGGCAGAAAACTACTCACAGAAAATATCTCTGAACAAATCTAGTTACAAAATAAAGTTTTATACATTTCCTCCAACACAAATCCATACAATTTACTTTCATTTATTGTTTGAGCTATTTATAAACCCTCAAAACTCCTACAAAGTATAACATACATAACGTAATTAGCCTTATAATGTTCCCAGTGGTTTGGTGTTCCACAGCGGGTTGGTGGATGTCACATGTCTTTGAAGTTTTACCGACTTCAAAAAGGAGGAGGTTCTATGTTCGACTGTATGTACATACAGTCGAACATTGCGTTGGTGCGCAGGTGTGCCTGTTCGGTGCCGCCGAGGTGTCGCTGCGGGACCGGCTGCGCGCCGGCGACTCGGACGAGTGGGTGTGAGCGAGTGCCTGGAGTGTGTGACGTCATGTTGGTGCGCAGGTGTGCCTGTTCGGTGCCGCCGAGGTGTCGCTGCGGGACCGGCTGCGCGCCGGCGACTCGGACGAGTGGGTGTGAGCGAGTGCCTGGAGTGTGTGACGTCATGTTGGTGCGCAGGTGTGCCTGTTCGGTGCCGCCGAGGTGTCGCTGCTCGACTGTATGTACATACAGTCGAACATAGAACCTCCTTTTTCGAAAGTCGGTTAATGAAAACAAATAGACGGCAACACGTTAGTAAAAAAAAAGCTCTGAATAGTTAATTTTCTTACCGCACTGTGGCGCTCGTGTCGATTTTGTGCTGCCACTATATATAGTTTGTGCACGTTCCCTAATATATGACGGAGTTATGCCCCAAAATACATTTAAAAAAAATTAACATCCGAATTGATAAGTTTGTAACCTCCTCCTTTTCGAAGTCGGTTAAAAACAACAGCCGACAATGTTCTATAGATTCCAAGATCGAACTTATCAACAATATGAACAAGTCAGATCTTTACAAAAATATTTGTTTTACAAATTGTGAGTACCGTCAGAGTAAGAGTACCACCATAGAACCACTCAACTTGAAACGTAACAGCCCGACCCTTACATGTTTCGCGCGGTAACGAAACCATAGCGCGATCTAACTCGATGCCAACGCCATCTATCGAGTTAGCGTACAACTTTGGCCTAGGACGGAACCACGGACGGTTTTTGGAGGTCTAGGTGACATTTAAAATATCTGAAAACGTATGTCAACCGATTTCTGTATCAGTTGTGGACCGATTTAAAAAAATCTTTTTTTATACGAAAGAATATACACCCGAGGTGGGCCCATATAAATTTTATCGTAATTGCTTCAGCGCTTTTTGAATAACTGAACAAAAACGAAAAATACGTATACATAGACGTTTTGGTTTTCTCCAATTACGAGTATGTTTAAATTCCACGTTCCATGTTATTGGGCTTTTTAGTTCTGGGGTATAACAACCAAAAAGTGAAAAGAAAAAACTCTTACAAAAAAAAAACAACCGACTTACAGTCGGTGTCAAATAACGAAGAAATAAAAATTATTTTTTATTTTTTAGTGGATTTTCTTTTTTGGAAGTCGCTTGTTTTTTTTTTATTCTAGGATATGCCGATTTCCTCACGAAATTAACCGTTTAGAGAGAGAAGTGGTAATGGAATAACTCTTACACAGTAAAGCGCCTGCCTGTGTTAGAACCATGACCGACAACTTGTTAGTCAGGCCCGCTTCCATTGGGACACCACTCCTGCTCTTATAAAATACAACAATTCGACTATTTATATATTAAATTATTATTTCCTTCCTAGAAAGTTTTACCATTATAACGGCATGGGTATCATCTGTATGACCTTATTTTTATCACATAATGTTCGCGCCTGCTTAATTTTGGGAGCAAATCCTCACATCTGTGATTTACGTCTACAGCAATTATTTTGTTGATATTCACTATTTTGGAGGTAGTGCAGGTTGACTAGAAAATTTTGTACTCATCATTTCGGCTCCGCAAAAGAATAATCTAAATTAATTCAATTATACGGATTTCAAGTTTTCTATGAGTTTTTCTTAAAGAAATTCCAATCTTGTGCGTAAACAAGAAATTTGGCGACCGTGACAGGACAGCAACTTCAAAAATTCAGTACCAGTAACGTAGTACATGGGTTGCGTCATACTCGACGATACAAGAAGAACGAAAATTGGAGGTTACTACAATAGCAGCAGCCAGACTGGTCTTCCGTGCCAACGAATCAGCTAAAGATCGTACCGGAATTCCATGGAGTCATCATCGCCACGAAGTTAAGTGCCTTCCTTTGTTCCGTTTTTTCCACCAAAGTACAACCAATTTCCAAATTCCATACATAATCCATTCTAAAACACCTCAACTCCAATTATTTGCCTTTATTTGTGCTATATCCTTACGTTTATAGGTTTTATTGTGCCAAAAAAGTGTATAGGTAAAAGTACCTACATACACGTCCATTATAAAACTGTATTGCACTTGTCTTTCCAAATTCATGTCTTTTTTTTATTAAGTTGCAAAATAACGTACCTACTCATAAGTAAAATAAATCTTAGTCCTAATTATTATACTCCTACCTCGATATATTCGGTATTTTCCCTATATTCAAGCCGATTTGCCGATATTTTCAGGCGTAATCCTGAGGGCCAACTCGTTTTATGCTGCAGCCATCATTGCCCATTTGCTGAGAGAGGCACTGCAGCCAGCCGAGACCGGTTTCCCAGGGATTTCCACCAAAGGGAGGAGCGTGAGAATATCAATTTTTTTTCCTTTTTCTACTCCGTTCAGACATTGTCGCTATATTTGATTCCATTTGTTTGAAGTATAATACTAAAGTTATACGTTTGATTATTCGATTTACATTTCAAAATGACGCATGAGGGTGTCGATAAATCCTCGGCCAAGGTGTCTTTAAGAGAATTACAGGTAAAACGTAGTTCAATTAAAGGACAAATTACAAAATTTAAAAACTATTTAGATAAAATTAGTACATTACCTGATTTATCGAATATAGAACTTGCGGAATTGAGTTTAAGATTAACTAAGTTTCAAGGATTGTCGACAAGGTTTGACGACTTGCAGACAGAGATTGAAGTTTTAAATGCTCCAAATATTCAAGTAGAACTTGATGAACGAGAACGCATTGAACAAGATATAGTTCAAAATATAGCTATAGTCACAACTGAACTACAACAATATAGTAGTGATGAAGATGGTAAGCGCCGTCAATCTATCCTTGTAAATGCGGATTCGGATCATCAAAACGTGGGTTTTAGATTACCTCAAATACAAATTTCCAAGTTCGATGGATCACACTTCCGCTGGATCGAATTTCGGGATACATTTCTTAGTTTGATTCATAAAAATGAGCGCATTCAAGATATACATAAGTTTCATTATTTGGTTTCATATCTGGATGGTGACGCTGCGCGTGTCATATCAAATCTCGAGGTATCTTCGGCTAATTACCAGGAGGCTTGGAAACAGGTTTGCGAACGATACGATAGCAAAAGAATTCTCATAAATCACCACTTAGATTCTTTAATCAATATTCAATCAATCACGCGTGAATCAGATAGGTCTCTTCGGTGTTTGGTTGATAATGTCACTAAAAATCTAAGAGCCTTAAAGAGTTTAGGTCTACCTACAGACCATTGGGACATGTTGCTGATATTTATTTTGTTGCTTAAATTAGATAGTCGGACCATTCTAAAATTGGAAGAATATCGCAACACGATGGATTGCGTGAATGACGTGCCCACTTTAGAGCAATTTAATAAATTCTTAATTGATCGCGCTAATGTATTAGAATCATTTAATCAGAATAAATCTATAAACAAGAATAACAATAATTCTAAATCACAACAAAACCCAAGTGTCTCGTCTAATCAATCTCAATCAAATAAAAATAAATCTTCTTTTAATAAATCAAGCCGTAATCAAAATACCAATGTTTTTGCATCTACTTCACAAGCTCGTAATAATTCTTCAACTGTTTATCTGTGTGTAGTATGCAATGGAAATCATAGGATTTATAATTGTCCAACTTTTAAATCAAAATCCCTTCAAGAGAAAATGTCCTGCGTATCCCAATATAAGTTGTGTACAAATTGCCTACGCCAAGGTCATCCTGCGACTGAGTGTGGCATGGGTTCGTGTCGGCAGTGCAACCAAAAGCATAATACTCTTCTTCACGATCCTAGCGTATCAGCTAACTGTAACGCAACAAACGCAAATAACGATGGTAAAGTGGAGACCGTAGTGAATTTCTCTCAGCAAGGTAATGGTCATGTATTTTTGTCTACGGCTATTATAGAAGTCCACAACCCTCTAAATAACAAAACCGAAAGGGTTCGTGCGCTGTTAGATAGTGGCAGCCAATCCACTTTCATTACAAAATCCCTGCAACAAAAATTAGGTTTTAAGAAGGGCTATTTAGCCCTTTTAATATGCGATTACATATCATGTAAAGAGGAGGGATGAAACACATGTAACTAAAAGAGTTATGAATATAAATGTGAACGGATGGAGAGGCCAAAGAAAGGATGGATGGATTGTGTAAAGAGTGATATGAAAGAAAAGGGAGTTAGTGATAGCGTGACGGCTGACAGGACAGAATGGAAGAAAAAAAACGGGTTGCGCCGACCCCAAGTAACATGGGATAAGGGCAGGAAGATGATGAATATGCGATTACATATCAATGTCATAATCCTCTATTAGGTACTGTATCATGTCCATCAAAATGGTCCTTGCTTGCTAATAGACAACAAACTAACTAAATTGTACTATCAACACTGTTTACATTCCATATCGAGTTGATATTTTATATTTTTAGCTCGAAACAACTACCGAAAGGAAGACAAGACCTAGAAGCACCGACTTCCGAAATTGAAGTTAATTATCAAGTTTTTGTGTTTTTTATGGAAGTCGGTTGTAATTTTTTTAAACGCATCGTCTATAGTAGTGTGCCGTAAGACATAAAACCGGGACAAGTGCGTGTCGGGCCACACGCAAGGTACGTTCCGTAGACCGTACTTCACCTAAGTAGAGGTGAGACGTACTAGGTAAAATGCGTACTGAGTCTTAGAAGTACGCTTACGCCTAAATAGTTGTTCCAGAAACCAGCGCCACGAGTATTTAGGCATTTCTTGGAGCAGACTGGGAGAAGCGCGCCATCTAGCACTATAGCTTCAGAACTGGAGAGACCGCCGATGTCGCAGAACATGTATTCAGTTTTGGTTCTACTGATTTTCAAGCCAACTTTCTCCAGCTTCTGTTGCCATTTCTCCAATCTGCTCTGGATCTCAGGTCCATCTTCACCGAGCAGAACAGTGTTGTCGGCAAACAGCATGCACCAGGGTGCCTCCTTCTGTATTTCCGACGTGAGAGCGTCCATAATCAACAGGAAGAGGTAAGGACTTAAAGCCGACCCTTGATGCAAGCCTACAGCCACACTGAACTCATCGGTGTTGCCAGCAGCCGACCGGATGTAGGTACTGGATTGTCTGTACATAGCACGAATCAACTCTACATACTTCCCAGGCAAACCTTTCTCTTTCAAGGCCCACCACAACACATCCCGAGGTACCCTGTCATACGCTTTCTCAAGATCAATGAACACCATGTGCAAGTTCTTGTGCACACGTCTGTACTTCTCGCACAATTGACGGAGAGCGAAGGTGGCATCCATTGTCCCTCGACCTGGCATAAACCCAAACTGGTTTGGGGTAATCTCACTCTTCTTTCGCAATCTTTTCTCTATCACTTTCTCCCATACTCTCATACTATGTGACATGAGCTTTATTCCTTGACAGTTGTTGCAATCCTGCACATCCCCTTTATTCTTGAAGATGGACACTAGCGAACTATTGCACCACTCTTGTGGGATCACTTCTCCATACAACAACTTATTGAAGAATAAAGTCAGCCAAATACATCCATCCTCTTTCAAACGTATGTCATCAGGGCCCATGGTTTTTCCATTGTTCATACATTGAACTGCCTTTCTTACTTCATCCATGCTAATTTCTCTCACCAAACCCATATTTACTTGTACCTCTTTGAGCACACATTCATTCTCTTCGTTCATCAACTTTTCAAAATAAACCTTCCATCGCTCTTTTATTTTGTCATCTTTCGACAAGGCTTTACCGATTTCATCTATCATATATTTTATATGGACTATATCCCTCGTTCTCCTTTCTCTTACTTTTGTAATCCGGTAGAGCTCCTCCGGCCTCTAGGGCTGTCCAGTAAATCATATCACTTTTCCTGCGCCCTAGCCCTGGAAACTGCAACCGCCTTTTTGCCTTTATCTTCTTTCAAATTATCATTTCTGATTTCTACATTCTGCCATACTTTAAACGCAATTTTCTTTTCTTTCAGCATATTTTGCACATCTTCATTCTACCACCATGTATCCTTTTCTATTATGCCTTTCCTCTTACTGACTAAAACCCACCCCTGTTCCTTCCCTGCATGAGTGCCCAGGGGAACGGTAAGTCTGTTAAGAATTTATCCGCTACCCCTAGGGATGCAGGCACCGGCCATGATAGGCCCCGTCAATAGTGGCTGACAATTATCTCTTTGAGGCGCGCGTAGAACACTACGCGCCATCGACTCACGGGCCTGGTGCTGATCGGACGGCGAGCTACCCACTGCTTGCCGTCCGCAGGCCCGGGTCTACGGTGGCCGGAGATCGTCTCTCGACGTCCTACGCCCAATGCGTCTCCTGCGGTGGTAGCGGTCGGGGGCGTGAGGGCCGCTCCGTTGAACGGCCCTCACGCCGCACTCAGAGGCGGGACGAGTGAGTTCCCTCACCCGCCCCGCCTCCGCCTTCGCGAGCATTACGGCTTCGCAGAAGGTGGTGACTGCTTCCCATTCCCTCTCGCTCCGTACCATGGTCTGAACCAGGGCCGGGCGCGAGAGGTCACCGCCACCTAACGCATCCACGAGGACACGGCGGTGCTCTGCCCGCGCGGGGCAGACCTCCACCGTGTTCTCTGGGCGTTCCGCGCAGTGGTAACTCTCGGGCGTTTCCTTGCGCCTTATCCGAAACAGGAAACCCCCGAAACAACCGTGTCCGGTGAGAACCTGCGACAGGCGGAAGGTGAGGACGTCGTGATGCCTCTCCAGCCACTCCTCGAAGAGGGGCACTACCGCCGCAATGGTAGCGTGCCTAGCCTTGGGACCCTGATACACCCTAATTTCACTAATTATGTTCAAATTCCATATTATAATAATAATGATAATATCTGTGGCTCGACTGTCAACCGAACTGACAGCAAAATTTTTCTCTGCATATTTTATCGATTTCATAAAGAAAATAACTTATTTTAAACATCCAAAAATGCTTGCAAGACCATATAAAAACTGCAATAGTACCTACAATGTATAAATAATAAAAAACTCATCATTTTCACAATAGTGAAAATAATGAGTCAGTTAATGATGACGATGAATGGACCAGTGAGAAGAGAAAAATGTTGACGAGAGCCGTAGCGCGGAGAGCACACCCACCACCTCCGGCCTCGTCGCTCAGCTCCGCTTCGCCGCCGCCGGAACCCAGCCCCACCGTGAGCGGTGGGACACCGGCCGCGGCAGTTGCATCGGGATCCAGCGACACGACTCCACCACCTGCGCGTCGATGGGGAGGACGCCGGCCGCCGAGCGGCTTAAGACCTCGAGGCCCACCGGCCTCTGATAGGGTCCCAGCTCCCGGCGGAAGTGTGCAGCGCATGCGATGGACTCAATCCATCAGTGAGAACGTCATGCGCTCATACTATGGGGCTACAGAGGGAGGTAACAACCTGACCGCGTACCGTGTTCGGATGCTCTCTTTGTTTCAAGTGCTTGAGCCAGCCGTCAACGTTTCGGCCCAACGACTGTCGGATCAGGTGCGGGTCATCCAGCGTAATACGTAGATGATACTGTACTTGATCGCCTCCGAATTGAAATGGGTAGCCATGTCATTGCCCCTCCGTCGCACGCTGTGGTACCAGTGGTGGTACCACCATCTAACCATGCTCCCGTCCACGCTGACGACGAGTGTAAAGACATGGTTACAAACGTAAGTACCCACTGCAATGACGAATTGAGGAGTGCTTTGGAGTGTGCTATTCGGGAATATCGCAACATGCCACCCGAACTTAGGCCACGCCTGTCTCGTTTGCCCATGCATAAAAGGAATAAGATGCTAGTGGCTGCTCTGGATTCGCAGTTGTCAAACTATTTTAATGAGTGCGAAGACCTCACCGACACACACTCAATGATGTACTGCGCGGCTGTAGCGGCATGTCGTGTAACTCACGTCAAATTCCCTAATGACAGAGCTACACGACTGAAACCAGCCGTGCCGGCTTGGCAGCGCAGGATCGAGTGTCGTGTTGGTGGGGCCAGAGCACTCATCAGCAAACTAATTTGCTTCAGGGAGGCCAACACTCGCTTTGTGAGGCGAGCGTTTTCGGGGACTGATGTCAACTCTCGAAACTATATGTCCCGTGTCACACAGCGCATCGACTTCCTGAAACAGAAGGTGTATGCATGGGCAAACAACATCCGTAGGTATAAGCGGCGGGTGGAGCGATACACCCAGAATCGCACATTCCGGAGTAATGAAAGGTGGGTATATAGGACTTGGGAGCGACCGGAACAAGGTGTGACTGACACGCTTTTGCCGGATGATGACGCCATGTTTTCATTCAGGCGCAACATCTGGTCGGTGCCTGTCAGTCACACTGAAGGTGACTGGACTTGGGAGATTGAGCGAGCGTGCGATCCAACACCAGAAATGGGGGCAATCACTATCAGCCGTGGAGTCCGTCCGTTGCCTAATTGGAAATCTCCAGGGACGGACGGGCTGCACAATTTTTGGATAAAAAGGTCACACGTTCGCTTGGCATCTCAATATACCAGGCAGCCTTGTTAGAGTCTGGTTCGCTACCCTAGTTCCTTACAATAGGAGTTACACACTTGCTCCACAAATCTGGTAGTACCGCGGAACCCAAAATTTATAGACCAATCACATGTCTACCGACGGTCTATAAGGTTCTTACATCCATTTTGATAGCTAAGGTTAATAACTACGTAGAAAGTAATTCTATCATGTCTGCCTCTCAAAATAGATTTAGGAATGGGTCCCGCGGTACTAAGGAGCTGCTCCTCATTGATATGGCCATTAGCCAACAGGTTCGCCATTCCCGAAAGGATCTGTCGACATGTTTGATAGACTATAAGAAGGCCTACGACTCGGTTCCTCATACATGGCTCATGAGGGTGCTAGAATTGTATAAAATCGATACAATACTACGCACCTTCCTGGTGTCGTATATGAGGCAATAGAGGACGATCGCTATCCAGGATGTCGACAAATCCAGAGGAATAGCGAACCGGTAAGGAATGAGCGGGGTATATTCCAGGGTGTATACAGTTTGAGTCCGCTTTGGTTCTGCCTAGCCTTGAATCCTCTAAGCACACAGCTGGAGGCTTCAGGCCCAGGCTATCGGTTTAAGAGAGGTGGTCAGGTTACCTTTTTTACATGGATGACCTGAAGCTTTTTGCCCCCAATAATCTGCAACTGATGGAACTACTGAAGGTAACTGAAACCTTCAGTAGTGCCATCAGGATGGAGTTAGGTGTGGACAAATGTGCGGTCATGCATGTAAAGCGAGGGGAGATTGTTGAACCGTGGGTACTCAACTCTCGGATTCCATAAACCTGAGATTCCTCTCTCCAACCGAAACCTATAAGTATTTGGGTATGTCGGAAGCGTTAGGTATCAATGTTGCTGACATGAAGCAATCGTTGAAGATGCGCTTCTTTGGCCGCCTGAAGAAGGTATTCAATAGCCTTCTTTCAGGCGGAAACAAGATGCGCGTCTTCAATGGTTAAGTCATGCCGGTATTAATGTACTCTTTCGGCGTACTGAAATGGGCTCAAACGGAACTTGACGCCCTGGATAGGCGGGTCCGTACACTACTAACTGCATACCGAATGCATCACCTACGATCGTCAGTGATGAGACTGTATATCCCGCGGAAGTGTGGAGGCCGAGGCTTTTTAAATGCTAAGATCCTCCACAACCGCGAGGTATGCAGTCAGAGAGAATATTTCCTAGCTGCTGACGTGGGTATGCATCGAGATGTAGTGGCGGTGGACAGGGGCCTTACCCCACTCTCCCTGGCTAACGAGAACTGGCGCAAACCTCTAGAGCTTGACACTAGCGATCGTCGCGTCGAAAAAGCGTCCGTGAAATTTCACGGACGCTTTTTTTGGGTCCTACATGGGCCCGATGTAGACCAACTAGCGTCCCCAGCCTGGCTACGAGTTGGTGACCTCTTTGGGGAGACCGAAGGTTTTGTCTGTGCAATTATGGACGAAGTTATCATGACGAAAAACTACCGGAGATTTATTGTGAAGGATGGCACGGTTGACATCTGTCGGGCATTTCATCGTCCGGGAGAATCAATCCGCCACATAATCTCTGATTGTTTTCGTCTGGCTAACGGTGAGTACTTGCATGGGCACAACATTGTAGCCAGGATTATCCATCAGCAACTTGCTCTGAAATACTCTCTTGTGGAATCGGAAGGGCCGTACTACAGGTATGTGCCCGACCCAGTTCTCGAAAATGGTCATATCTCATTGTACTGGGATCGGTCCATCATCACTGACAGGATAGTGGTGATAGACCGAATATAGAGGCGTGCAATGATTGTTGACATAGCCGTTCTTCATGACTAGAACCTCGTGAAAGCTGAGAAAGATAAACAAATCAAGTATTTTGACTTGGCTCGCGCGGTTGTCGACATGTGGGATGTGGACTCAACGATCAATGTGCCGATAGTCGTGTCAGCCGATGATTTAATAGCCACGAGCCTCGACCAACACCTCAAGAGGCTCTCGTTAGGCAGCTGGATCAAGGGCTTGATTCAGAAAGCTGTACTTCTGGACACGGCTCGCATTGTTAGGCGATTCCTCTCTCTGAAGTCCTCACCGCCGGTAGCTTAGACCCTGTTCCCGACACCGGTGGGATACTATTTTTATAATTTTAAATGTTATTTTTATCTTTTTTATTTAAATATTTAAAAATGTGAAAATATGTATATAGAAATGAATAAACGAGATAGTAATAAATAATAAAGTCTTAATTTACTAATAAACTAAAACTAATTAGAATTTAATTTATAAACTAAACGAAAACACAACTATTGCGCTTCGGTATCTTCGTCTATCAGCGCGTCACTTGACGCATAGGCCTTACCCAGGCTCCTCCATTTATCACGGTCTCGTGTAGCTCTGACCCACAGGGCACCAGCTATCTTCACTATGTCGTCGTCCCAGCTTTTGCGTTGTTTTCCTCTACTTCTTTTTGACCCATCTATAATTTGCCATTCTGTTACAGCCTTAGACCATTTATCGTTTTTATCGCACATCATGTGCCCAGCTCATCTCTATTTCATTCTTTTTGTGTGGAAGGTAGCATCGTTAAGTTTGGTAAACTTTCTCAGATCTTTAGCCCTCTTTCTATCTTTCCGCTTGAAGTTCAAAATGCTGCGTTCCATGCCTCTTTGACAAGAAGTAATTTTCTGCAGAGTGTTATGGGTCAGTGCCCATATCTTTTAGCCGTAACTAAGGCATGGAAGAATGTATGTATTGAAAAGTTTTCTCTTAGACGATATAGGGAATTGGGCATTTTTCATTATTTCTTTTAAGTGGCCAGTACCTGTTCCATGTACTAGTTATGCGTCTCTCTATCTCTTGTTCCATTTGTCTGCTGAACGAAATCAATTGTCCCAGGTTTATATACGAATTCTCATATTCTATAGTTTCTCCGCCTATACTGATGGTCTCTTCAATGATTTTAGTCATTAGCTTAGTCTTTGCCCTGTTCATTGAGAGTCCCACTTGGATGCTTCCCTCAGAAAGCTCTTGCAACATCTTTTGTAGTGTGAAACGTCTATCAGATATTAGGACTAGGTCATCTGCAAATCGTAGGTGGTTTAGTAGATTTCTATTGATATTGATGCCGCAGTTTTGCCAGTCCAGGCCTTTAAACACCTCTTCCAACACTGCAGAGAAGATTTTTGGGGATAAAGGGTCGCCCTGTCTTACTTCTCTAATGATCTGAAATTCTTCTCCTAAAGTTTCAAGTTTAATCTGGGCTGTAGAATTAGTGTATATATTCTTTATAATTCGGATATACTTACATTCTATCGCTTGCTGTTTTAAGGCTTTCCATATGCTATTGTGGTCTAAGGAGTCGAAAGCCTTACTATAATCTACAAACGCTAAATATATAGACTTATTATATTTTTGTGCTTTTTTAAGGTTCCGAAAGTCCAAATGAAAAAACAGAACTTATAGGATCACTCGTGAGATTCGGAAAATTAAAATACAAAGTTTTTCAAACTGTGTCGTGCGACATCTACAGGATGTAACGGAAAGGTGTGGTCATATTTTAGGAACCGGTTCTGCCCATGGATATGAACAACTTTCTCTAGGAAAAAAACAGAAAATTCCCAAGAAAAAAATTGGACTTTCCATATAAAGTTATCATCAGCTGATCAACATTTGTATGGGAGGTAAAAAATTTTTTTGTAAATTTCCTCAGATTTTTTTGAAGAAAGTTGTTCCTATCGATGGGCAGATGCAATTCTTAAAATATGACCACACCTTTCCGTTGCATCCTGTAGATGTGCCTATTTCCTTGGTCACGGCATCACGCGTGAACGGTTGGACCGATGTCGCTAATTCTTTTTTTGTTGTGTTTGTTATTGTCAGGCGAAGGTTCTTATGAAAGAAAAAATTAAAAAAGTTGTGCGGCATATTAAAAACTTAACGACTATTAAAATTTAAACTTCGCGCGTTTGACAGTTCATAGCTAAGACAGGACAACGTCTGTCGGGTCAGCTAGTATCAAATGAAAGAGCACATTGTGAGAGTTTTGAACATATTTTTTTTCATAATTTTAAAATATGTGTTTTTAAAGTTATGAAAATATATGAAAAATGACCATTCCCCCCTCTTATCTCGGAAACCACTGGGTCTTGGTCAGTTGTTAAGAAACCAGCTCTAAAACCTGCTTGTTCTACAGATTTCTGTTCCAGTCTCAATGTTACCCTATGAAGAATAATTTTCGAAAAGACTTTGTATAGGTTCGACATTAAACTTATAGGTCTGTAGTTTCCTATTTCGTTCTTGTCACCTTTCTTGTGTATTAGGACTATAACAGACTTGGTTCCAATGAACCGAATGAACCGAACCGAAAATATTCCTGCCATTGGGCAGGAAAAAAAAAACCAAAAAAATTACTATTATTAATTATTATTATTTGTTTGGTTAAAATCTTATTAACTACCTCCCCATAAGTGGCGCCCTCATTGAATAAAAAATCATATCTTAGCATAGAAAATAAAAATTAAAGAATCCTATGTTGCGTTTGTTACAAAGAGTATAAGGTATTTTTACGTTGTTAAAACAGGACTCAAAATGTTTGGTATCCAAAGTAGTAGGCAAAAGTACCAAAAACGGCCGTTTTGGTACTCTTGCCTACTACTTTCAAGTTTCAGTTATGATGTACATGTTCAATAAGTAAAAGGTAAAATAAAAGTTTTTTGTAGAACTAAAATATATATTAAGTACATGATAATAGATATCTTTGACTATTTAAAACAACAGCAGACAAATTTTAAAGATTCCAAGATCGAACTAATCAACAAGTCTGATCTTTACAAAAATATTTGTTTACTAGCTTAGAGTACCGCCATAGAACCACTTAACTTGAACCGTAACAGCGGACCCTTACATGTCGCGCGGTAACGAAACCATAGCGCGATCTAACTCGATGCCAACGCCATCTATCGAGCTAGGGTACAACTTTGACCTACGAAACCAACGGAACCACGGACGAATAAAAGTTTGATCTTTTATATTTAAACGACTTTTTAACCGACTTCAAAAAAGGAGGTTCTGTATTGGACTCGTATGTATGCATGTTTGTTTGTCCGTGATTTTCTCGAAAATTACTAATCCAATTTGGTTAGGGTTTTCGTTATTCAAATGCATATTTTTAACCGACTTCGAAAAAGGAGGAGGTTATCAATTCGGATGTTTGTATTTTTTTTTTTTTTTTATGTATGTTCGGGCATAACTCCGTCATATATTGACGGATTTGCAAAATTCTTTTTTTGTTCGAAAGGGCTTTATTTCGAAATGGTCCCATTTAAATTTCAAAAAGATCTGATGATGGGTTTCGGAGACAGACAACGGAACTCTTCAAAAATTGACAGCAAATCAACCGCGATTGCTGCTATCGTATGTCTATGAATTGTTAACACAGTTTAATGGGGAGCCACAACTAAAAAGAAAAAAAAAAACTTTTTACAAAAAATAGAACCGACTTCCAAAAAAAGTGCAAAATAACTTTAATTTCGGAAGTCGGTGTCAAAAAACAAAGACACAAAACAGGAACACCGACTTCCGAAATTAAAGTTATTTTGCACTTTTTTTGGAAGTCGGTTCTATTTTTTTGTAAAAAGTTTTTTTTTCAAGGAAGGTTTAAGATTGGTTTATTTTATTAATGAATACCGTTTCCATATACAGGATGTAACGGGAAGGTGACCATATTTTAAGAACTGCATCTGCCCATCGATAAGAATAGCTTTCTTCAAGAAAACCTGAGAAAAATCTCAATTTTTTTTTACCTCCCATACAAATATTGATCAGCTGATGATAACTTGTATGGAAAGTCCAATATTTTTTTTGGGAATTTGAAATGACATTACCTGGACGTGACAATTCTCTCCTCAGCTAATGCCATTGCAACAAATTTTGTAGTAATCGTTAGCGTGAACGCAAACAGAAAAGTATTTTGTCTAAGGGGACTGGACAATCTTGAGTTGTCCGGGCCCAACGCTCGATCAGCATGCGGCTGACATGTCCAGCCCAGTCCCATTTAAGATGATAATGTTTATTTGCAGGCACATTGGCGATGATCTTCCGGCTGGAGCAGTTAATCCACATGATGTCCATCGGCACTTTGTTGGCCTACTCCATGGTGGCGTCCTGTGTGCTTCTGCTTAGGTAATTACTAGTGATTATAATTGTCTCTTTATACTTTATATCACACACAACTATCTTTAAGAAAGGCATATAATAGAATAGAATAGAATAAACATTTATTCGACACAGACACAACACAACAGCAACAAACAAAAGGTAAAGAAAATAACAGTAGGTACACAAAGATACAATAAAATTATGCATAAAAAAATCCGAATAAAAAAATTGTACATCCGTACTAATTTTGATCAGCTCCCCAGATCCCCTTAAACTTAAGGGGAACATTTATAAAACAATGGTCAGACCTGCTGTCTTGTATGGTTCAGAATGTTGGGCCACAAAAGGGATGAATGAAAAGCAATTGCATGCAGCTGAGATGAGAATGCTAAGAGCGATGTGTGGTGTTACGCGCATGGATAGAATTAGGAATGAGTATATAAGAGGAAGTCTGAAAGTGGCACCGCTGATTGAAAAGTTGTGTGGAAATCGGTTGGCGTGGTATGAGCATGTGATGCGGAGGAATGAAGAAATTGTCGTGAGTAAAGTCTTGTGTATGGATGTGGATGGCTATAAGAGTAGAGGAAGGCCAAAGAAACAATGGTTGGACTATGTGAAAGAGGATATGGGTAAAAACGGGGTGACTACAGAGATGACGACTAATAGAGGAGTATTGAAGAAAAAGACATTGTGCCGACCCCAAATAAATTGGGATAAGGGCAGAAGGGTGACGATACCAATTTTGATCAGCTGATGAAAACTTTGTTTAGAAATTCCATTTGTTTTTTCTACTCGTATTTTCGTCTATAAAAGTCATGACACATCTATAATATAAAAATAAATCCCTATTTCCCTTGGTCACGGCATCACGCGTGAACGGTTGGACCGATTTCGTTAATTCTTTTTTTTTGTGTTTGTTATTGTCAGGAGAAGGTTCATATAACAGAAAAAAATAATAAAATTGCGTGGAAAATTAGAAAATTTCAGAAAACTTAACGAGTATTTAAACTTCGCGCGTTTGACAGTTCATAGCTAAGAAAGGACAACGTCTGTTGGGTCAGCTAGTTGTATATAAAAATGCTTAGTTAAGAAGGTAATTGTGTTGTGGAAACAAAATTAGTAGGTACTTAGTAGTTAAAGAAAGGCTGTCTTATAAAACGTGTCTACAGTTAGTCTCCGTGACCGTATTATGGAAATCTTTAAATTTTCAAGCTCGTATGCTGTGTAAGGGTGTTATAAGATCAAATTTGCGTGTCTATATTATTATTGTATTTGTTCATCAAATCCTCGAGCATTTGTCTGATAAGCTCATATAAATTAAATAAACCTTAATGTTACACGCAGAGGGTCCAAAGTCGTTTGATTTTAGGGTGGGTCAGATAATGCTGGCAACAGTCTGTTCGTTAGGTAAAAATTTTTTTTAGAATTTCCTCAGTTTTTCTTGAAGAAAGTTGTTCATATCGATGGATAGATGCAGTTAATAAAATATGACCACACCTTTCCGTTACACTCTGTATATTATAAAATACTTTTTTACAAAAAATAGAACCGACTTCCAAAAAAAAAAAAACAAAAAGAATGCAAAATTCGGAAGTCGGTGTTTTTGGTTTTGTTTCTTCGTTTTTTGACATCGACTTCCGAAATTAAAGTTATTTTGCATTCTTTTTGTTTTTTTTTTTGGAAGTCGGTTCTATTTATTGTAAAAAAGTTTTTGATTTTTCGCCTTTTATTTGTGATTTCCCATTAAATTGTGTTAACAATGCAATTTATGCGACAGCAGCAATGGCGGTTGATTTACTGTCATTTTTTAAGAGTGCCGTTATCTGTCTCCGAAACTCATCATCAGGGGGTCTACTCCGAATTATTTTTACGAAGTATCGGGCGAATATTCGTACATATTTGTACGAAGTGATAAAGTGAATGTGCCATACCTAAAATTGTAGCTCTTTGAGAGCTTCTTCCACCAAAAACATACTTAATACCATTTCGCTACAATTTTAGGTATAGCACATTCACTTTAACACTTCACACAAATATGTCTGAACATTCGGCCGATACTTCGTAAAAACACTTCGGAGTAGACCCCCAGATCTATATGAAATTTAAATGGGACCATACATACATACACTCCTTTCGAACAAAAAAAGAATTTTGTACATCCGTCTAATATATGACGAAGTTATGCCCGAACATACATTAAAAAAAAATATATAAACATCCATCATCGAATTGATAACCTCCTCCTTTTTAAAGTCGTTTAAAAATTAAATTCCCTGGCTCCTGAGCTAGTTATAAACTGTATTACAGGAGCCAGTGCACAGGAATGCACTGGGGTTGTGAATAAATTCGAAAAAGAGTTACCGCGCCCCTGGGCACTCAGGGCAGGGAAGGAACAGTGGTGGGTTTTAGTCAGTAATAGTCTGACTCGCCCTCCCGCTCAACCCAGAGCGGGAGATGTCATTGGATGATTTCCCAACTCGAAAAAAAAGGGAACCAGTGCATTCCCCATATTATGGTTGCAATTTAGACAAAATTCAAAAAGAACAAAATAAAAATGCCTAGAGAGACAGGGTGTTACCTTGCACGGGTCGTGAGACGAATTTTATTTATTTTTTTAGTAGTTTTAGGGTGGTTATTACACCAATCGATCGATCGTCGATCGATAAGCTATTACGCCAATCGAACAACATATAATAAAATTAATAAAAAAAATAAAAAATAAAAATAAATAAACAAACGACAACAAATGATGAATGATGGATTTGTGGGAAATCATCCAATGACTTCTCCCGCTCTAGGGTGGAGCGGAAGGGCGTATAAGACTCTTACTGACTAAAACCCACCACTGTTCCTTCCCTGCCCTGAGTGCCCAGGGGCGCGGTAACTCTTTTTCGAATTTATTCACAACCCCAGTGCATTCCTGTGCACTGGCTCCTGTAATACAGTTTATAACTAGCTCAGGAGCCAGGGAATTTAATTTTTAAACGACTTCAAAAAGGAGGAGGTTATCAATTCGATGATGGATGTTTATATATTTTTTTTTAATGTATGTTCGGGCATAACTTCGTCATATATTAGACGGATGTACAAAATTCTTTTTTTGTTCGAAAGGAGTGTATGTATGTATGGTCCCATTTAAATTTCATA
This sequence comes from Polia nebulosa, assembly GCA_951329385.1. Classification (NCBI taxonomy): domain Eukaryota; kingdom Metazoa; phylum Arthropoda; class Insecta; order Lepidoptera; family Noctuidae; genus Polia; species Polia nebulosa. Next base: position 32,087,398 of record OX589594.1, read on the forward strand.
TAGATCTGGGGGTCTACTCCGAAGTATCGGCCGAATGTTCAGACATATTTGTGTGAAGTGTTAAAGTGAATGTGATATACCTAAAATTGTAGCGAAATGGTATTAAGTATGTTTTTGGTGGAAGAAGCTCTCAGAGAAGAGCTACAATTTTAGGTATGGCACATTCACTTTATCACTTCGTACAAATGTGTACGAATATTCGCCCGATACTTCATAAAAATAATTCGGAGTAGACCCCCTGATGATGAGTTTCGGAGACAGATAACGGCACTCTTAAAAAATGACAGTAAATCAACCGCCATTGCTGCTGTCGCATAAATTGCATTGTTAACACAATTTAATGGGAAATCACAAATAAAAGGCGAAAAATCAAAAACTTTTTTACAAAAAATAGAACCGACTTCCAAAAAAAAAAAAACAAAAAGAATGCAAAATAACTTTAATTTCGGAAGTCGGTGTCAAAAAACGAAGAAACAAAACCAAAAACACCGACTTCCGAATTTTGCATTCTTTTTGTTTTTTTTTTTTTATTAGTCGGTTCTATTTTTTGTAAAAAAGTATTTTATAATATACAGAGTGTAACAGAAAGGTGTGGTCATATTTTATTAACTGCATCTATCCATCGATATGAACAACTTTCTTCAAGAAAAACTGAGGAAATTCTAAAAAAAATTTTTACCTATCGTACAGACTGTTGTCAGCATTATCTGACCCACCCTAAAATCAAACGACTTTGGACGCTCTGCGTGTAACATTAAGGTTTATTTAATTTATATGAGCTTATCAGACAAATGCTCGAGGATTTGATGAACAAATACAATAATAATATAGACACGCAAATTTGATCTTTAAAACGTTAGCATTAGGTTATTTTTTATAACTTGTTATAATATGATAAGTGTAATAGCTTATTTTAATGATTGAGTTCAAGTAATTCTGGTCTCGTGGTCTGTGGATAAGACTGAGAAAAACAAGGTTCGAGATCAAATCCTGCGACAAAGATATTGTTTTGCTTTCAATATAGAATTTATATTCCAAAACTATTTCTTGTATTATTGTAAAGAACTACAGACTATACATGAACTTTTTAAAATGGTAATACTTTCACATAACTTGTAATAAGTGGGTAGTTGAAAAATAAATATTCGTATTCATTATAAAGAACTGTGAACTTAAAGTTTTTTGAATTACCCACCCGTTTACAAGATAAGTTATTAGGCGAAAATCATATTGGTCGTTCTTTAATATTGCAAGCAATATTGTAGAAATGAAAACAAATTAAAAAAAACACTGATGTATAGGTGGACTGTGTTTTCGAACCCGCAAGCTGTTCGTCGTCAATCCAGCATCAAACCGCTAAGCCACAAGAACTTGTTGGGAATACGCGAAATAAAAGATTGGGTTGTAATTATGTAGTGTGACTTAAAAGCTTTTCAACTTTAATGTTAACGAGATAATGATTAAAATAGCTTAACAAAAACATATATAATGCCGGTGGCTCCGACTATGTTGGGTGGGATTACCTTAACGTTACGTGTTAAAGATCGAATTTGAGTGTCTGTGTTATTATTGTATTTTTGTTCATCGAGTCCTCGTGCATTTGTGTGATAAGCTCATATAAATTAAATAAACCTTAATGTTACAGGCAGAGGGTCCAAAGTCGTTTGATTTTAGGGTGGGTCAGATAATGTTGACAACAGTCTGTACAAATATTGATCAGCTGCTGACAGCTTTGTATGGAAAGTCTAACTTTTTTTTTGGGAATTTTCTATTTTTTCTTAGAGAAGAGAAAGTTGTTCATTTCCATGGGCAGAACCGGTTCTTAAAATATGACGTGGACCTTTCCGTTACACCCTATATAACGAACTTACTTCAATAAATATTTTTTATTCATTAATTGTTTTAATAAACCTTTCCTCACCCTAGATACGAGTACAGCCAGCCCGCTCACCGCACCCAGGAGCCGCTGAACTTCTCGTACCGCAGCGCGTTCCGGCAGATCGTCAACGCGGACGGACACACGTTGCCGACCAAGCTCAGCTCCATGACTGTGTCTGTGCTTGTCACCTTGTATGGTAAGTAGTGAGACATCTCCGTCGTATAAACATGTCATTGTAAAGCAAATATATAAGCTTTATGTGGCACTTGATAAGGTTCAATTTTAACTGTTATTTGAATGGGATTTTTAGCTTCTGGAATCCAGTGTAGTTAATCACACAAAGGTGAAATCAACACTGATCTTTAAAAACGTATGTGCTTCGGCAATCATAGTGTTATAAAAGTATCAAAAACGTTGCGTTCTATAGTACTGAATGCAACGTGCTTCCTTACAGAGGCAAAGCGTCTGTCTTTTCTAGGGTTCCGTACCCGAAGGGTCCAAACAGAGCCCTTATTGTTGTCACTCACGTGTCCGTCTGTCTGTCGTCCGTCACAAAATTTAGTTCCGAAGAAGTTTTTAGCTTGCCATTGACGTATGAACTTGATATTTGGTGATTTTGGTGCCGATTCTCTTGTTCAATAACTAAACTAAAATAAAAAACTTTTTAACAAAAAAATTAACCGACGAAAAAGAACTAAAAAGCAAAAAAAATAAAATTTTTAAGTCTTGAGTAATGAGCATATTTACCCTACATAAAATATCAAATTTTATTGAGTCGGCGCCAAAGAACAATCTGATTATTAAATATCTAAATTTTATAAGTACTTACAAATGAAGAAGGCTGTAAGTAGGTAATTAATCATTTTATTAATTGGCGCCGACTCAAAATTAGTTTATATAAAATTTGATATTTTATGTAGGGTAAATATGCTCATTACTCAAGACTTAAAAGTTTTATTTATTTTTTGCTTTTTAGTTCTTTTTCGTCGGTTAATTTTTTTGTTAAAAAGTTTTTTATTTTGTGTTTTTTTGTGGCTCGCATCATCTTGTAACACTCTGAGGCTAATTTCTAATTCTTCATCATTTCTCTTGCCACTGAGCTGATGAAATAACCATCCTTCCATGAAGTTCCCAGGATATTGACCAGTTGAGGTTACCTCCAATACTGTAAAGACGTCTTTTCTTCAAACCATATTAAGTGGTATTTGTCACTAAAACTAGTTTTTATATCTAACTTCTATTTTTTAGGAAAGCTATGGTTTCCATCATCAGCTCAGTTTCATGATGTGATGGTTCCTAAATGCAAATAGCTGATTAAGTTATGAAAAGTAAACAGAAACAATATTCGTGCCCAATTGCCGAGGTTCTCTCTCAATTTTTTCAGGATCCCATGATCAGATCCTGATGTCCTTAACATGGGACCACCCTTGAGGTATACCCTATCCAAGAAAAGAAGAATCATCAAAATCGGTTCATAAATAACGAAGTGAGGGCCGAACATACATACAGAAACGCTAAACGTATCTACAATTTTCGAGGTTTTCTCTCAATTTTATCAAGATTCCATTGTCACATCCTGACTTCCTTATTATGAGACCATCCTTGAGGTATACCCTATCTAACAAAAAAAGAATAATCAAAATCGGTTCATAAATAACGGAGGCCGAACATACATACAGAAACGCTAGACGTGCCCACAATTTTCAAGGTTTTCTCTCAATTTTATCAGGTTTCCACTGTCAGATCCTGACTTCCTTGACATGGGACCACCCTTGAGGTGTACCCTATCTAACAAAAAAAGAATAATCAATATCGGTTCATAAATGACGGAGTGAGGGCTGAACATACACAACAACAAAAAAAAAAAAACATATATACGGTCGAATTGAGAACCTCCTCCTTTTTTTTCGTCGGTTAATTAAAGAATCGCTATTTTTTATTAAAAGGCAGTGCGAGAAAAGGACGGATATAGCTATGAACTAAGTTAAAGATGTCAAACTAGTTCACGCCTTGCGCTTTACCGTGTTTTAGTCGACATGTTTTTATGTGTACCTTTAATTTGTATAGAAATATTAGTTCAGTTGACAGCTCTTACTTACGTCCGTCTCTTTTTGTTTTATTAGAGAGAAAAAGATAGCAATACCTAAATTAACATTAGTTTGTGCACAACAGAATCGGCTTCAATGTTTATTATCGTGTACACTCACTTGCTCGGTTTTTTTTTGTGCTGTGCGCCTTAGTTGCCTGAAAATAAAGAATATTATTATTCGTATATTCATTTTTACACACATTATTTACATATTTAAATATTTTTAAAAGATAACATATAAAAAAAACATTTAAAAATATAAAAAATCCGCCGGTATCGGGAGCCCCTCAAGCTACCGGTGGTTAGGGCGCCAGAGACTCCTTACAATGCGAGCCGTATCGAGGAGTACTCACTTTCGCCTACCGTCGTCGCCCAAGAAAGATCGTTTTTGTTTTGCTCGTATATTTATTTTTTAGAAAATTGGTAAAAAGTGTCTGTTTGTGGTCTTATGTTATACCATAGGACTGCGGGTGAAGTGTACTTTCTAATAGTGAAAACTAGACATCAATACCACCACGGAGTGCAGTTACAGTAAAAAACTTCTTAAAAATCTGCTCAACGGCTCCGAACCCGGACCTTCCTCAACCCGCGGAGCGCTCGATACTCCTCGCGCACTCCGCTCCTCAGCCCCGCCGGCGCCTGCGCTGCTTGGAGTTACTGTGAATCAGCCTTTGCAATATAGCGCGTTGAGTTCGTTTGGACTCGCGACAGTCGACTATCACGCTTGCGTCGTTTGGCGCTTGGTACGCTGCAGTTGGCCTGCGCTGCGTTATGCCTCGCGTGCAGAGGTCCCCGCCGAAGCCAGCGTCGTCCTCGACCGAGAATAAGATAGTCCAAGTTACATCCGACTCCGATACTATTAAAGCAGTTCCTACATGCCAATCTGAGAATGTAAATACTTCACGTCCCAATTACAAGCGTTCGCGTGATGAGTTATCCCCTACTAACGAACTGCTGGATTTTAAACATGAGATTATGCAAATGCTTACGACGTGGAAAAAAGAACAAGAATCGCATCTTATACAATTTTTGGATGATCAAGGCCAGTCTTTCTTGAAACTGACTTCCGAAATAGCCGAATTAAAACTCCAAAACACTGCTATCCATAATTCAAATATAGAGGTAGTGAAGAGTATCGGATTTATCAACCAACAATATGAGGACATGCTGAGGCAAATTGAGATCCTACAAAAAGATAAGCAAGTTTGTAGAGATTACATTCAAACTTTGGAAGCTAAACTCCAAGATCTTCAACAATCAACACGATCCTCTACTATCGAGATACGCAATGTTGCGCCCTTGAAGGAAAAGGAGTCTGTTGCGAATTTGACTGATATGGTCACCAAAATAGGAGCGTTAGTAAACGAACCCATAAATAAAATGCATATACGTGACATTTACCGGCTCCCAGGCAAACCGGGATCTACAAATAGACCGATTGTCACGGAATTTTGCAGTGTACAGACCAAACTCCAATTCCTTTCATCAGTACGGGATTTTAACAAGAGATCCGCTAAGGAAGAGCGTCTGAGTATCCAGACGGGGTTGGTTTGGCGGGAGAACGTCGCCCAATCTATGTGGCGGAATATCTCCCACCGAGTTCTAGAAGGCTGTACTTCGCTGCAAGAGAATTTGCTAAGCTCAATGAATTCAAGTTTTGCTGGACCAATAATGGGAACATACGAGTATTTCTACGTAAAGTTGAGGGTGCTAAACAGATTCTTATTAAAACGGTTCAGTCCCTGCGCGAATTGGAAGTGAAAAAACAATGACTCTCACTTATCATAATAATGTCAATGTTACTTAGTTTTAATGGTGTTACCTGTAGCTTAAGTTTACTTTTTCACACTCACAACAACATACGTAAGTCTTTCAATTATTCATTACATGTGTGCTTTTTATTATTATTTATATATTTCATTACTGAGCCTGGATACGATGTTTATTGCATAGAAATTAAGATTATACCGTCTCAAACAATTTTGCATAATATAAAAATACCCACATTGTTTACTTTTAATAGCTTTACACCAAATTTTCATGATTACTTCTTTGTGTACCACGTTCTGGTTATTTTATATTATGCAACAAATGGCTAACCTTAACAACATAAATCAAGAATTGGACTCACTCACCGTAGCTAAATCCCACAAATGTCAACCTGAAAGTTGCTCGCGGTATATTAGAAGTCCAAATAAAGGGTTAAAAATACTACATCTTAATATTCGGAGTATATCTAAAAATTTCGATGAAATCTCAGTGCTAATGCAACTTCTGGGTTTTCAGTGCGATCTCATTGTCTTGTCCGAATGTTGGTTGAGTAAAATAAGTCACCTTCCTACCCTTGACGGCTACGCTTCTTATTTTTTATTTTTTTTATTTATTTATTTAACAATTAATGTACACACACATACAAAAAAAACAGACCAGAAGAAGGAAACAGAGAAATATGTACAAAGGTTATGCTTATTTCTATAGAAATCTCTTACAGCAAACCTGCGAAAGGAGAGATGGAAAAAAAAAGAGAAGTAGACACGGTGTGTAACAGTGCTAGGACACATACAAAAAATACATGTAATCAAAACGACGGGTGCGCTGTATATATTAGGTCTTCTATAAAGCACGACGTAATAGAACCCTATTTTGTTGATGCCAATTGTAATCTGTACAATAGATAGCGTCTCAATTATTTGTCTGTACCGTTCTCCTTCCAATAAAAACATTAACAATTTCATTGAAAGTCTGGAGAAAGTACTCTTGCTCTCCACACAGACCGTTGTATTGATTGGAGATATCAACATTGACATCAAGAATGGCAACAACGATGGACACTCAGATGAGTATTTATCCTGTGCTGCCACACATGGACTTCTCCCTGCTCACCTGTTCCCCACACGCTTGTCAAACTGTCTGGATCATATCCTCTTAAAAACGAATTTATCCGCCACAGCAATCGTCATTGAGTCGTCTATTACTGATCATGATCGTTTGCTGCTATTTTTGCAAACTAATAAAAAGTATCATATTTTACCCCGTACCAAATATAAAATAAACTACGACTCAGCTGTAGAAGCCATAAATGCCAATGATTGGTCTCCTATCCTAACGTTGATGGATCCAAATAAAGCGGCGGAGGAGTTAATAGGTAGTCTCTCTATTATCATAAAGAACAACACAAGTCAATATACTGTCCCTAGAAAGCTCAGATCGCTTAAGCCATGGATTACTCCTGGATTGCTACGCTGTATCCGAAACCGTGACCGTATGCACGTTAAATTAAAAAAATCTGGGGAAAATGAGATTCTTAAAATTACTTACACACTAACACCAACACAACACTTACACACTAACACTATCGATAAGGGTTAAGACTTAGCAAAATCATATTGTTGTGTATGTCGTTAATTTGTGGCAAATAAATACTTTTTCTTTCTTTTTCTTTACTTATACTCGCTACCGTAACTACTGTAACTCATTGTTAAGGAAACTTAAACGGGCGTATGAAAAGGAGGAGTTTGCTAAAGCAAAAAATAATATTAGAGCAACATGGGATGTGGTGAAAAAGGTAACTGACCTTCGTTCACACTCTCCTTTCCCCCTGGAACTGTTACATCTTTCTGATTCTCCAGGATCTTCACTTAATCTCGTCAATAATTACTTTGCAGGTATTGGTGAAAGCTTAGCTACTAAAATTTAAACCTGTGTCTGCTACTCCTACAATATCTTTGGCCAATGCTAGTGGTTCAATGGTTCTCCATGAGACTACAGAAATGGATGTCGAAAATATTATTCTGAGCCTTAAGTCCGACTGCGCTACTGGCTGGGATGGTATCCCCGTTAGCATCATTAAGACCACTAAAAAAGTATTGGTCCCAATCATTACGCATGTTTGCAATCTTGCTATTTCATCTGGTATCTTCCCGGTAGTCTTCAAAAAGGCCGTGGTGCACCCCGTTCATAAAGCCGGATGCAGGGACAATGTTGGCAACTATAGACCTATCTCGGTTCTGTCCGCCATGTCAAAGATATTGGAGCGTATTTTGAACAAGAGTCTCGTCAGCTTCATCGAAACCAACAATATCTTAGCCCCTAACCAATTTGGTTTCCGGAAAGGAATGAGTACCGAATATGCTATAATGGCTTTGTCTGACCATGTCGTTAAGACTATTGACAAAAAACGGAAATGCCTGGGTATCTTCTTGGATTTGTCTAAGGCTTTTGACACCGTTTCTGCGCCGGCTTTACTGAATAAGATGGAGAGCATCGGAATTCGAGGTCCAGTGTTGGAGATCTTTGGGGACTATTTGAGAAATCGCACCCAAGTGGTTAGGATTGGGCAATTTGAGAGTGAAGAGCTTTCTCTTGCTTACGGTGTGCCTCAAGGTAGTATACTAGGCCCTACGCTTTTCCTGATCTATATCAATGATCTCTGTAACCTTCCTATCGAAAATTGTAAAATTTTCACATACGCTGACGATACTTCCTTGCTTATAGATGGAGAAGATTGGGCCCAGTGCTATCACAATGCCGAGAGTGCACTGATATGTGTAATGAAATGGTTGTGTAATAACCTTCTCACCCTAAATGTTAGTAAAACGGTTTTTGTGCCATTCACTATAAGGTCTAATTTATGCCCACCATCTTCGCTTACACTTAAAGCTCATACATGTACAGCTCCCTCTATCTGTGACTGTCTTGAAATCTCTAAGTCCTCCAGCGTTAAATATCTAGGTGTACATGTCGATCAACTTCTTAATTGGCATAAACACCTTGACACCCTTTCTGGAAGAACTCGCAAACTAATATTCGTTTTTAAAAAATTACGTAAATCTGCCGATGGAGATACATTGAGGGTCGTTTACTTTGCCCTATGCCAGTCAATATTAACGTATTGCATCCCAGTTTGGGGTGGTGCTACTGAGAGTCACTTTATTAGACTGGAACGAGCACAGAGAGCTGTCCTGAAGGTTCTACTCTTTCGGCCCCTTAGATTTCCCACGGTACAACTTTACGCGGAAACTAAAGTTTTAACGGTCAGACAGCTGTATGTCCTTCAATCGATGCTTCGTAAGCACGCAACTCGTCCTTCCTCAGAACCAACAGGCAGAATTAAGCACACAGTTTTTCCTCATGAGTCGCATATTTTGCTAAGCAACACTATTATGTCACCAGCACAAACCTTTATAACCAACTTAACAAAGTACTAAAAATATTTAACAATACCAAATATCAGTGCAAAGCAAAGTTACAGGAATATCTGCTTAAGCTAACTTATCGCAATACTGAAGATCTTTTATTAGGAAATTATAGTTACATAAACATTTAGTCCATTCGCGCTTACACTCACATAACAAACACACATACTGCAGACACCAAAACACGAGAGACATATTTTCCAGGGTATGTTGTTGTTGAATTTATTTATTTTTGTTGAATTTATTTATTTTTTTGTTTAATTTAATTATAATTTAATTGCAATTTAATTTAGTTTAATTTCAATTCAATTTGATTTCAATTTAATTTTATTTGATTTAATTTCAATTTAATTTATAATCAATTTCCTTTCTACTTTTACTTTAATTTAATTAATGTTTGTTTGGTTATGTTTAAAACTATTATTCTGATTTTTAATTTTAATTTTATTATTTTATTTGTAATGGTTATCTTTATTTTATTTTATTTTTTCTTAATGTATTTTTGTTATTTCTCTTGTACTTGACATGATAGATTATTATACGTTGGTACCTACTCGTGCCCTATCTAGGTGTAGCGTAAGAGCCATATTACTGCACACAAATTTTATAATATGTTCACTGGCTTCTAAGATACAGGTACATAAACCTAGTTTAGAAGTCAGGGGTTTTAATTATTGTACATCTTTAAGCCTTTTATTGTCGTGTACAAAATCTTTTTGATGTTAAATATTGAGAAATAAATTATTATTATTATTACTGCCTTCTGTATCAGGCCCTTGATCCAACCGCGCAACGACAGCTTCGACAGGTAGTCGTCGAGGCTTTCGGCCATCAGGCAGTTAGCGGTAACGACTATCGGCACAATAATATTCGAGTCGCCATTCCACATATCGACAACCTCGTGTACTAAGTCAAGGTATTTGATTTGTTTCTCTTTCTCAGCTTTCACGAGGTTCTCGTCATCATCGATTATAATTGTGCGGCGCGCAATTATTATATTGCGCGTTTTTGGAAGTTTTCTCTTCGTCGTTTTACCTACATACTCTGGTCGCATAATTGTCGTTTGTTTTTTTGGAGCTGCGTGATTTGTTGACCCATACCACAATACTTTTATGTTTGTAGCAGCACTGTAATAGATATTATCATTTTGCGTTGGTATCGCATACTTTTTTTGCAATACATGCACAACAATTATCTATCTGATTAATCCTACTAATATTGTAATTGTGAAAGTTTGTGAGGATGTATGTTTGTTACTCTTTCACGCAAAAATTACTTAACGGATGTTGATGGAACTTTGCAGCAATATAGATTATACATCAGAATAACATATAAGTAGTTTTTTTTTATTGTACTAATGGCTCGCGGGCGAAGCTGCTGGCAGAAGGTAGTTTAATTATAATCACAAAAATAATAACTCTAGCCGGGGATCGCATTCGCTGTAAAATGTCGTTAAATACAGACGTCTTGCAGTATTGCTCACCCCCCTATAGCAAATAGCGTGATAATTCGCTCGCGACTTCGTCCGCGTTGATTTCAACAATACAGCCCATAATAAATATAAGGTGTAGCTTACAGCACACACAAATAATGTATCTTTCTACTGGCGAAAGAATTTTTAAAATCGGTTCAGTAGTTCCAGAGATTACTTCCTACAAACAAACTTTATAATATTAGTATCTAGATAATAGGTTGTGTCCCGAATTAACGATATTTTTTCTCTTCTACAGGTGTATGGTGCTTCATCATGATGTCGAGCATCAACCAGTATGGTGAGCTCATTCTGTCCGGCCACGTGGGCGCAGTGGCCATGCTGGCCGTGGGGACACTGCTCGTCGTGGTCACGCTCATAGCCATCTCTAGGCAGCCCGTGTCAGATAAGAAACTAGCCTTTTCTGTGAGTATTTTTTTTAAATTTTGGCTTTGCACGGTTTGTGCATTTAGTAATAAGTAGTAGTAAGTATTTAGTTTTTAGATACAGAATACTGTCACTTTTATCCCATTAGAATGCAGATGTAACATTTTTCATTTTATTGTTTCTATAGTATTTGGCAGCAAATGAGTCGAGTCAGCCTTCTCGGCAAGTTTCGCTGAGGTAGTCAATTCTCAGCTTTATTTTACTGAGATCGCGCCTGTTTCAATGATTCCACATATTGTCCAGTTGCGTAGACACTTGAGACACAAAACTACGCCAATTTTACATCACAATATCGACTAGGAATCAATTTGCGAATAATTAAAACAGCCACTGAATTTCACTCGACAAAATCCCGCCAAAAACTCCTGTGATCAATTATAATTATTTCTATAATTGAAACATTCGAAGACACGTGCCATCCACCAGCCCGCACTGTGCTCGCATTACGGCCCACTCCCATTCCCGTTTTGGCAGATATGCATAATGAAATAAACTTTTTTGTTTCTTTCTTTCTTCCTTTCTTTAATGCGAAGGCTCCTAAGCCTATTATATATACCTACTTCATACGAGTGCGAAACTGTTGTTGGTCGACTATGTTTGACCACAAGGAGCGACTGCCTATCGGTCCTGTCTGTTGGCAATAAATGTTTCTTTCTTTCTTCCTTCCAAAACACAGTTGTTGGGTAACACGACACCTATTGGTACGACTATCCAATATTAACGAATGAAACCCAAGGACCAAGGACAAGTTTGACGTGTAAAAGTGTTGTTAAAACCTACTTAAAAATAAAATCATTTATCATTTAACGGTTAAGGTTGAACTAGTCGCGAGCTCGAACAAACTGATGGGGTTAGCCAAAAGCACGCTGTCTCACCTGGCATCGTGTCCGGCAGAGAAAATATCAGTGATGAGCAATTAGACGCTAGTCTACACGCACAATGGTGCCGATTCTCTTGATGAACAACTAAACTAAAAATAGAGAATCGCTATTTTTTACTAAAAGGCAGTGCGAGAAAAGGACGGCTATATCTAAGATCTAAATTAGAGATGTAAAACTAGTTTACGCCTTGCGCTTTACCGTGTTTTTAGTCGACATGTTTTTACGTGTACTTAATTTGTACGAAAATATTTTCAAATAAATTTGACAGTTCTAATTTACGCCCGTCTCTTTCTTGTTTTATTAGAGAGAAAAAGATAGCAATAGCCTAAATTAAGTTTAGTTTGTGCAAACCAGAATCGGCATGTCTAGTTCGCACGCACACAAACACCGCTGCACCGTTCCGAACTGCAAAAAAATACGAAAAGTCCTTTGGAAAATTGAGTTATATGAAAAAACCACTGTATAAATTACAAATAAAGTTTATTGAACTCTTCTATAATTGAGGTTTGTCGGTGCCGACTTTGTTTTGGAGATTTTTGACTTCTTTTATTACTTATTTACGCCCAAAGTTGCGTTAAAATTAGCAAGAAATACGAATCTTTGTTGGCTTATAACTTTTTAATGGCTTTTCATTTTACTATTACGTATCCGCACAGACAAAATTAATAATGAGGCAAAACGATATCATGTGTAACTTTGGCTGTACAATGTCAAACAGTGGAGTAATACCTTAAGTGTTCTTTTCGAGGCAAGGAAGGGTCTCAGTACGAAATGGATCTCATTGGTCACCCATCAATAGACTGACCGCATTTTTCAAAAGCAAACACATTTTTCAAAAAATATTTATATGTGTGTTACGTAGCCATGACAACTTCTGTAATGAACTCTATCCTGCGTAGTAACATCATCATCATCAGCCTTTTAATGTCCCCACTGCGGGGGCACAGGCCTCCTCCCTGTGAGAGGGTGTGGGCCGTAATCTACCACGCGGGTCCAATGCGGTGGATGTCACATATCTTCGAATTTTTGGTTCTAGGACATGCCGGTTTCCTCACGATGTTTTCCTTCACCGTTTTGAGAGCAGTGACGATGAAATAATTTACACAAAGTAAAGTGCCTGCCTGGGTTTGAACTCACTACCTACAACTTGTAAGTCGCGGCCATTACCACTAGGCCACCACTGCTCTTCACAACAACTGCTCTGCGTAGTAACATACTCGTATAATCTATTTAATAAGCATTTTTTCTTGTATAACAGGTCCCCCTGGTCCCCTGGCTACCTGGTATCAGTATCCTGATCAATGTGTACCTCATGTTGAATCTCGACTACATGACCTGGTTACGATTCGCGGTCTGGATCGCTGCTGGTAAGTGATTGTGAACTTTATGCTTAGGGTGTTATATGTTCCCCTGGACCTTTGCTGCGCATTATTGTTATATCGTTGCGGGGTAGTTAATGTGAGCGTTATATCTGGGGAGATAAAGTAGAATTTAGCATAAGGTGAAAGCGCGATTCACCGTGCGATTCGCCGTGTGGGTCGCTACTGGTAAGTAAATGTCAACCTTATATATATTATATCTAGGGAAATGAAGTAGAATTCCCATGGCTGCCTGGTATCTGCATCCTGGTCACCGTGTCATCATGCAGTCATACTGAATCTCGACTATATGACGTGGCTAATATTCGCCGTGCGGATCGCAGCTGGTACCTATGTGATTGTGAACCTTATATTTAGGGGTATAAAGTAGAACTTGGACTGTATGACGTGGCTACGATTCGTTTTACGCTACGTCTGTTTAGTTCGCGGGTGGTAAGTTGTTGTGAACCTAATATATAGAATCTATAAATTAGAATTTAATTTGTTCAAAATAAAATTTGTACAAAGTAGCACTTGTTTGGGAAGTCAACTACACAAAATTAAAAAAAAATAAGCCCATTTTTCGTGCCTATTTTTCCTCAAATATGTCATACTTTGTATCGAAGCCATACCATTTTTCAGCGCTGCAATCGCAAAAAGATGCAGTCGCAGGTATAATCACTCACGTAACCACGATTCTGAATAGCGATATTGCACCGATACAGACGCGATGCAGCATCGATACAGTCATGGTATGTAGTACCTTTGTACGTTTGTTGACACTTATTCCTAACATCATTTATTCAGTCGCGCGTTAGTAGCGAAACAGCATTTATACAGTCACGCGTTAGTAGCGAAACAGCATTTATACAGTTGCGCGTTAGTAGCGAAACAGCATTTATACAGTTGCGCGTTAGTAGCGAAACAGCATTTATACAGTCTCGCGTTAGTAACGAAAAGCATTTATACAGTTGCGCGTTAGTAGCGAAACAGCATTTATACAGTTGCGCGTTAGTAGCGAAACAGCATTTATACAGTCTCGCGTTAGTAGCGAAAAGCATTTATACAGTTGCGCGTTAGTAGCGAAACAGCATTTATACAGTCGCGCGTTAGTAACGAAACAGCATTTATACAGTTGTGCGTTAGTAGCGAAACAGCATTTATACAGTTGCGCGTTAGTAGCGAAACAGCATTTATACAGTTGCGCGTTAGTAGCGTAACAGCATTTATACAGTCGCGCGTTTTTCGATACAGTTGCGCGTTGCAAATACGACAAACTGCCAAAAGTAGCGATGCAGCGCATGCAAAAAGTCGCCGTGGCCCCCGGAATTCAGAATCACCTTTTGTTTTCCATTCATATAACGACCATATTAATATTAAAATATGCCTTATTTTTTAGAGTCGATAACCTCCATTGACCCTCAATTCATAAAGTGAACGTCACAGCACCACAGCTGACGCCGACGGATTTTATCGAATATATTAATAACAGCGACCTTCATTTATTTATAATTCATTGCCAATTTATTAGTTATGGTTCGTAGCAGTGTTGTTTTTTTTCCGGATTTTTTTTTGCCCTCACGTGGCGAAAATGCGCCATAAAGATAATAATTTCCGTTAAGAATGAGTAGTTTTTGCGAAGATATACCTACTTAAGCACCTGTCAATCATATCCGGCAATAGGCCGCCATATTGTTTTATCTTTATAGTTGTCATCAAATTATCATAATTCAATTAGTTAAAATTTCCTTATTGCTGAATCTGTGATGCAGAAGTAAACTGCTTGAAATAACAGATTATACAAACATACAATACTACACTGGACAGCAAATAAACCGAGCCACCCGCTACCTAGGCACTCTAATTCGATTTTCTCAAAAACTAAAAAACCTACAATTATCAACCGTTGTACCTACAGAAAGTGCGTTTCATGGTGATTAAAATGAAAGGAAACTCATTGGGTTTAATCAATATTTCAGTGTTTATTAAGGATTTTACAAAGAAGAGTGGTTTTCCAGTCGTGACAATCGTTAGTAATGATAAAGTGAAAAAAAAAAATTAAAGCCAAAAACAAAGATAAAATCAAAAAAAAGTTTTTGATCAATATTCCGTATTCCCTCCCCTTGCTCGGATAACTGCCAGCATCCTTGTATTCATCGACCTTACGAGCCTGACGATAAAATCTTGAGGAATTGTATTCCACTCCTCTTCAATTGCGATTCGCAGCTCTGGAAGCCTTGTTGGAGCAGGTACCCGGGCTCAAACCCGACGTTTCAGCTCATCCCATAAGTGTTCTATCGGATTCAAGTCCGAGCTTCGAGCTGGCCAGTCCATCGTACGAATGCTGACGTCGCGTAGATACTGGGTCACCACATGAGCAACATGAGGCCGTGCATTATCATGCATCAATTGCATATCCTGTCCGATATATCCTGCGTAAGGTACCACATGGTCTGCGGGGATTTCAGTAATGTAGCGATGAGAAGTCAGTCCACGTGTACGGCTCGTCGGTTCGATGAAAACTAACGCTGTATGTGCTGTTAACGAGATGCCGCCCCAGACCATTCCAGATCCTCCTCCATAAGCAACAGTTTCCTCGATGCAACACTGAGAATAACGTTCTCCAGGGCGACGATATACTCTCTGACGTCGATCACTTCCATGTGGACTCACCCTGGTCTCATCAGTGAAGAGTACATTACTCCACTGCTCTAATGTCCAATCCCTATGCTCTCGAGCAAATTCAAGTCGTGCTCGACGGTGTGCTACCGTTAATGCTGGGCCTGTTGCAGCTCTTTTTGGGGTCAGGTACCGTTCAGCAAGTCTCCTTCTGACGGTATCTGAACTTATGACCACTTGGCGTTCGTCACGCAGACTTTGTTGGACTTGAACTGCGTTGAGGTGGCGATTCGCAGAACAGTAAGGTAGATATAACGATCATCTGCTGCTGATGTAGCCCTAGGTCTGCCCGTACCTGGACGGCGATCGAATGCTCCAGTCTCTAGGTATCGTCTGTAAACTCGTTGCACCGAAGATCTGCTGATTCGAAGCCTTCGAGCGACTTCACGTTGCGCAATGCCTGCTTGAAGTAATGCTACAGCTTGAGCTGCTTCCTGAGGTGTTGTATCCATTATTAATCGAAAAAAGTAGCAAAAACACAGGCGTCTGAGCAAACGATGGACAAAAACTAAAGAAATGATAAGAAATATCCGACTACCCTCATTGTAGAGAAAAAGAACGCTAATTTCAAACTCTGGTGAAAACAGAGCAAATCGTTAGCATTGTGTTAGTTGCTTGATGACAATGTGAGTTGACGGTACTTTCGAATTAATTTGTAGTCATTTTAATCACCATGAAACGCACTTTTTGTAGGTATAACTTTGATAGTTGTAAGTTTTATACTTTTTGAGAAAATCGAATCAGAGTTCCTAGGTAGCGGGTGGCTCGGTTTATTTGCTGACCAGTGTATATTCAATAAACAAATATAAGAGGAGCTCGTGGCTAAAGTAATAACAACCGCACGAGTCCATCCATCAGGTGAAGCTACGCTTGCCAGGGTTGGTCCGTGGATGGGTGATCCATCCATCTTTACATACCGAGACTCCTCCGTGCTTCGGAAAGCACGTTAAGCCGTTGGTCCCGGTTGTCAATTGTGGATCTTTGACAGTTGTTACGGGTCGTCAGAAGCCCGAAAGTCTGACAACCAGTCTTACCAAGGGGTATCGTATTATCCAGTAATTGGGTTGTGGAGGTCAGATAAGCAGTCGCTCCATGTAAGGTACTTGTATTCAGCTGCATCCGGTCCGGCAGATTGAATCAATAAACAAATATAAATACTTTTAATAAAATAAATGTGTAGTTTTACAAGATCAGATAAAAAAATACATTGGTTAGTCTTTTTTGGTTAATTTTATTCTTAAACCAAAAATAAATAAATAATAAATATTATTTATTGCAATTATGTATTACAAATAATGTAACTTTGTACTAGTAAAACAATTTTTAAAATCTGTTCAGTAGTTTCAGAGATTACTTCCTACAAACAAACTTACAAACTTTATCTCTATGTAATATTAGTATAGACTAGCTTTTTCCCTCGGCTTCGCACCCGTCGCCTATCCTGCAGGAACCGTGCATTGTTTCAAGACAAAGAGTAGGTTTCTATCAATAAAAGAATTTGGAATCATATTTTTACTTACGTGGGAAATAAAATATAATTCGCATGCAAAACATATGTCATGCTTTGCATTCGAATTATATTTTATATCCCACGAGTATTTTTTAAACCATTTATCAACTGATTCGTATTTACATACACAGATATATTATTGCATTCCTTTTACATCATTTTGCAGACGTCATAATAAAGATGACATACCAGATTAATTTATTAAAAAATAGCAAATAAACCGGTTATTCAAATTAACCTGAAAATTTGACTTAATTATTAAACATTCTTTAATTTATTATAGAAGTGAATATTATTCGTTTTCAAATTGTCAGTCAAGATAAAAAAATATTTTAATGTGACGAATTTAAATGGATTTTATGTTTTTTTTACTGGCTAAAGTTGTTTACATACATAATCAGTTTATGTTCCCACTGCTGGGACTCAGGCTTCCTCCCTAGGAGAGGGAATGTGCCGCAAACCACCACGCGGGCCTAGTGCGGGTTGGTTGAAGTCAATGTCTTCGATTTTTAACCGACTTCGAAAAAGGAGGAGGTTATCAATTCGGATGTTTGTATTTTTTTTTTTTTTTATTTTTTTTTTTTTTTATTTTTTTTTATGTATGTTCGGGCATAACTCCGTCACATATTGACGGATTTGCAAAATTCTTTTTTTGTTCGAAAGGGGTTTATTCCGAAATGGTCCCATTTAAATTTCAAAAAGATCTGATGATGGGTTTCGGAGACAGACAACGGAACTCTTCAAAAATTGACAGCAAATCAACCGCGATTGCTGCGATCGTATGTCTATGAATTGTTAACACAGTTTAATGGGGAACCACAACTAAAAAGTGAAAAATAAAAAACTTTTTTACAAAAAAATAGAACCGACTTCCAAAAAAAGCGCAAAATAACTTTAATTTCGGAAGTCGGTGTCAAAAAACGAAGACACAAAACAGGAACACCGACTTCCGAAATTAAAGTTATTTTGCGCTTTTTTTGGAAGTCGGTTCTATTTTTTTGTAAAAAAGTTTTTTTGGTTCTAGGACGTACCGGTTTCCTCACGATGTTTTCCTTCACCGTTTTGAGAGTAGTGGTGATGAAGTAAATTACACAAATTAAAGCGTCTGCCTGGGTTTGAACTCACGACCTACAACTTTTAAATCGGGGCAGTTACCACTGGGCGGGCCACTACTGTTACAAGTATTTTGATTGGTATACCAAAATAACAAAAGCCAATATTGAAACTCAAAAAATGATAGAACATAAAAACCAGTGGCATAATATTTATAAGAAAAGCAATATTAATTGTAAGAACATTTATTACAAGCTTATTTGTTATTGTTCCGTTGTCTGAGAAATTGTACATACTCGTAGCACGTTACACTAAAGGTCAAGAATAAAAACAACAATTTTAACACGGAAGCCACACAATCACACGCAAACACACGTTAATAACATTTATAAATTAATTATAAGATGTTATTTAAGATTTACACAAAGATATCGTGAGTAATATTTTTATCATCAATTGTTTAAAAAATTAATTGTTTTACTAAATACAAAAAAAATAGACGAGTTTATTATAACGAGCCGAAATAATAAGATCAGGCTGATTTAGAAAATAGATGATTTAATTTGTTTTTCTTGACTGTACAAAATATATTAAATTAAATATCACCTGCTTTTTGTGTCCAACAAGTTTTAAAAATACAAACACAAGTCTTTCCATACAATTAATTATTATCACTTCACTATTTTAGTCAAAATTATCCTCTGCTTATGAACACCACATTTTTAAACTTTTGCTGAACTTAATTCACACTTAGAATCACTTAAAGTTTGTCAAAGAAAGTACTTACTACTAATTAGAAAAGAGAACAGAGATTGCATCTATGTCTGCGCACGCGCTTGTCCACTATAATCTCAGTTGAGATTGGCCACCATGAACGAAATTCGGTCGGGAGGATTTTATTTATTTATTTAAACTTCATGTACAATACTGGTAGACAGGCGGACTTAATGCAACTAGGCAACTGGTAGAGAATACCAGTCAACCGGTTAAAGAGACTTATGTGCACCAACATCTAGATCCCATAATAATATGCGCATTATTTCACGAAATAAACTAGTTAGTGAAGGCTTCATCTTTCGTCTGTTATCATCATCATCATCATCAGCCTTTTTAATGTCCCCACTGCTGGGGCACAGGCCTTCTCTCTGTGAGAGGGTGTGGGCCGTAATCCACCACACCACCGTCATCTGTTATACTTATTCAAAATCCTGAATATATGTGGGAACAGTGTCTTATGGGTACTCTTTCCCCAGACGTAATCTACATGATTGAATTCATGATTTTTCATAACTCTGTATTCGACTACATTTGGCAAACGTTTTCTTAGTTTTTCGACATCTTTGATGGTAGATATCTTATCGTTCTTAGCGACAATCAACGCAATCTTCATTGTCACTTTGCTCAAGTCATATTCTGGAGGCGTTGGATTCTTGTATTTAGCCATATTTTGTGTAAGTCCATAATCGTAGAATGAAAATTTCCTACGCTGACTTATCTGCACTAAGTGGTTTAAATTCTTCCTTGAAGTCCCAGCTGGGAAGTGTCCTATTATGATAGGAAAGAAATCTGGTTCTATTTCGTTAGGGTTCGAACCGGTCACAAGGAACAGGCCATTTAAAAGGCATGTTTGATAGCCCGAGTATTTTTGACTACAAACTTCTTCTATTAAAGCTTTGATTGTTGAGTTTTGGCCGACAACTTCCACATTATTTATAGCTTCCAACCCAATGTTCAATATCGGTGCCATTTGTAAAACAAGGGTCATAAAAAGACCAGTGTTCTGTATGAAACATATCGGCGCCATTGATATTAAAATCTTAACTTTGTCGTTGTACTCCGGCCTTGTCGCTCCGAGGACGTACATTGCCATCGTTCCTTCCGAATATCCAATGACACTTAACCGTTCTTCACCTGTTTTCTTTAAAATAAAGTCTATGTTCGCTTTCACGTCATAGTATCCTATTTCGTGGGCGCTAAAGTTCCAGAATGCTTGATCGGAATCTGGGTTCATATTGGCGTGTCGTCGTGAATATTTGTTGCCTCGATAGTTCATTGCCCAGACGTCATAGTTGTCTCTGGCTAGAGCGACACTCAGTGACGTGTTGCCTCTTATGATGAAGCTATCCGCGGAATCTATGGCACCGTGTACGCAGAGTATCGGTCTTGTTCTGTCTCCAGGTATGTGGAAGAGTTTCAGAATGTATCCACCTTCAGAGATGACGTCATATTCTTCAGTTTTCTGACCGTATTTGTTGGCGATCTCGCTGAAGGTCATTTTGGCTTCTTCTGGCATTTTGATATGTGTGGCAAATTGGCTTAAAACTCCACTGGCAAAGATCACAATTCCCAAAAATACGTGATTCATTTTGAGGTGCGAAGTTGATGTTAATATTACCGAGCGAGTTTCTTCACGCTCGCTTAGTTCGCACAAAATAAAAGCAAGCTTGTGTGCTCCTCGTCTTATATACTTTGCGACCTATTTTCATACAAATACATCGCTAAATTCTATGTTTTTTCTTGTCGCTTTGTCATTTTTAACCGACTTCAAAAAAGAGGAGGTTCTCAATTCGTCTGTATGTTTTTTTTTTGTATGTTTGTTACGCGATATCTCCGCCATTTGTGAATAGATTTTGATGATTCTTTTTTTGTATGGTAGGTCATACTTCAGAGGTCCCATATAAATTTTACCGAATATGATTCAGCACTTTTTGAAAAAATCAACATAAATAAAAAATATGTAGGATAGGTACACAGATGACGTTTTGGTTGTCTCCAAATGTTCAAATTCCGTGTTATTGGTGTTATCTATTCGGGCATAAGTTTAATATTAAGTTTTACTTCTGGGTTACTTACAAAAACAATAAAAATAAAATAAAAATAAACTAAAAACTGAAAAATAAAAAGTCGGTGTCAAATATACGAAATTAAAGTTATTTTAAGCAAATTAAAGAAGTCGGTTGTATTTTTGAAAAAAGTTTTTTATTGGTGTCAAAGAATTTAGTTAATTGTCAATATTTTAGCAAAATCTGTCTTTTTTCATTTTCGTTAACATTAAAAATGCACTTTTGTCAGTTTTGATGAATGGGTCAGGAAAATAAATTATATTTCCTGTTTAATAAGATAAGTTGGGATAAGGGCAGGAAGATGATGATGATGATGATAAGATTATATTTTTTTAAATAATGTTGCATACAACTATTGAGTTAAAGTTAGTTAAACTAATGTTGCATACAACTATTGAGTTGCCTTTCAAAAAATTCAAAAGTGGCAATGCACGTCTACCCTTCGTCAAGTTATTAATTAACCTATCTATAGCTATTCAACCATTCTTGTCGAATTTAAATAAATCATAATAATTAAACAATATAGAGGACTAGATCATGAAACAAATGGTACGAGTTTTTACATTGATTATTCTAATAATTAAAATGTATAATAAGTTATGTAAATTATTCAAAAAAGACGATCTTAAGGCGTAGTTATACGACTTTTAATGGTTTTTAATTGAACATCACGTCTAAACGACTAGTCTTATTTCTTTGAAAAAAAAAATATGTTACTCTAAACAATTTCCGTCGTAATTTGATCTGAGAATATTTGATATTATATTTTTATAACATAGTGTAATTAATTTGTAAAGTTATGTCTAACGCGGATAAAAAATTGAGAATCACGCAAAAACTATTAAGCGTATTTTTATGAAACCTTCACCATTTTAAAGATCATTTAATTATTTATAATTTAGTCTCAGTGTTTTATTTTGATCCCTGTTGTTTTATGTGTAATAAATTAATAATGCGTCTAATTTCGGACAGCGCTCTTTGATGGGCGAGTCCTATTACTAGGTGGACGTATGACGCGTTACGTAAGCTCAGCACAGAACACGCAAGCTAACCACTCAAAGTTTATAGCGCCTTAATAAGCTTTGTCTGGTCTGTGTCTGTAAACGCACCTCGATACAGGTTTAAGGTGTTAAGTGGATAATTATTTATAACAAAATATACCTAAATATTGTTGTGTTTGAGGTCGACATTACATTGTTAATCCCTCGGCAGCCACTTCCGTACAGAAACTTGTCGGCGTCTTTGAAAACCTGAAGAGATATTCTTTCCTGGTGCCGTTCTTTATTTATTTTTGTCATGCTATTTAAGAAGGCATTTTTAAAATAATGTATTTATTAAATCATTTATACACACAGAGACACAGTAACAATAGACAACATTATTATATGAGTATAATATCATACTAATATTATAAATGTGAATGTAAGTTTGTTTGTTACGTTTTCACGCGAAATCTACTTAACCGATCATCATGAAACTTTGTACACATATTCTTGGAGGTATTAGAAGTAACATAGGACACTTTTTATAATATAAAATAAATTTAAAAAAATACGAAAGATAAATAAACGCGGGTGAAACTGCGGGCACAAATAGAAAATAATAAAGAATTTGCTTACTATATTTTGAATCTCCAATCTCCAAATTCAATTAATCTTAACGGAATTAAGCCAATTACGCAGGATCACAAGCGTGTGCGCAAACGCATATGCACTCTCTGTTCCTTTACTCCCATAGTCCGATGGGACTGCAGTTCAGGCACAGGATCAACGGCGACACGTGCTTTCCGAGGCACGCGGGTGTTAAACCACCAGCTTCCAAACTCTGGGTTGCTGCAGAGTAACCCTAATAGAAAAACCCTATAGCACTATTTACCTAACCTGGGAATCGAACCCAGGATCTCACGCTCAGCAGTCGTGCACGAGAACAACATAGTGTTATAGTGAAGACGGAGTGGAAGAAGAGAATATGCAGCGCCGACTCCAAGTTACATGGAACAAGGCCAGGAATATGCTAATGAATTTAGCCCTCTAATAAACTCTTTAAATTAAATTCATTTATTTCAGACTTTTAATGTCCATAGTCAGTAGTAATGTCCGTTTGTCCTTTGCCTCATGTAACTGTTGACATGACATTTATTATTTCCTTTATTCTTTTATATACACATACCCAAGGGCTGGTACCTCGGCCAGAGGTTAAGCATTGCCATACAACGTGGCAATGCCGCTATTCTTTTGGGCACACTTCCAGTCTACGGCCATGTGGAGGAAGTTTTTTTTTCGATTAGGAAATTACTGGCAATATATTTGTCGTAGTGCTGGAAATGAATTCTATAAATAAAAATCTAGAGGGTCTCATCAATATGCATATACTCTCATATAAATTATTTTTTAAATTATTTCTTTGAAAAACAAACATACTTACTTACTTACTTATAAAAATATAATACACGCCGTGTCCAGGAGTACTGCTTTCTGAATCAAGCCGTTCATCAAACTGCCCATCGAGAGCCTCCTCAGATAGTGGTCGAAGATCTCGGATATTAAGCCATTGGACTGCTGTATCAACCTCCAACATGTCGACAACCTCGCGAGACATGTCACTTTATTATTAAAGTACAAAATGTAGGTCTTAACTATGTTGACAGTAGTTATTATTATAAATTGTACATCATTTATCTGCAGACTCGAACCCGTTACCCAAAGGATCTTGCTGTCCTTGTCCATGTAACCTAGAGTAACCACAAATTATGCAGTTATTAATTTCCATTTTTGGGGTTCCGTACCCGAAGAGTTCAAACGAAGCCCTATTGCTGTCACTCACGTGTCACAAAATTTTGTTACGAAGAATTTTTTAACTTCCCAGTGACCAATGAACTTGAAATTTGGTGATAATGTTTGATTAACGTATATTTTACTAACAAAACCAATATATTGATAAATCAGATTTCCTTCGGTAATTCCATCAATTGGTACGGAACCCTAAATATGCGAAGTCTGTCACGCACTTGGCCGGTTTTTTTAATATTTATCAACACTTTTTGGGATTCCCTTTTCTTGAGGTCCAAGAAGAGGTCCGAGGTTTTGTAACCTCGAGGATTTGCGGAACTGTGAGGTTAAGCTGTGGTTATTTCCGTCAGCTAATAAATGGGTGACCATTTTTTTTGGCATGTTTTTCCGACTTACAAGTTGTAGGTCGTGAGTTCAAACCCAGGCAGGCGCTTTACTTTGTGTAAATTATTCCATCACCACTGCTCTCAAAACGGTGAAGGAAAACATCGTGAGGAAACCGGCATGTCCTAGAATAAAAATTCGAAGACATGTGACATCCACCAATCCGCACTGGGACCGCGTGGTGGATTACGGCCCACACCCTCTCACAGAGAGGAGGCCTGTGCCCCAGTAGTGGGGACATTAAAAAAGGCTGATGATGATGATGATGTCTTTCCGTCCGTATGTCAGTTTGATCTTCAGTCGAATTTAAAAGAGCTATGTACTGACGTCAATAGAAGTTTTTACCCGTCTACGACTAAGTCAAGAGTTAAAGGTTATGATTTTAGTCGTGAGATTTTTTGAAATCGTTCCTGGTACGTAAGGACAACTGCAGGAAAACGGGTAGGTTTTTAACCGACTTTCGAAAAAGGAGGAGGTTCTATGTTCGACTGTATGTATGTTTTTTTTTTTTTAATGTATGTCCGCGCATTTCTCCGTCAGTTGTGGACCGATTTTCAAAATTCTTTTTTATCCGAAAGAATATACTCCCGAGGTGGTCCCATATAAATTTTATCGAAATTGCTTTAGCGCTTTTTGAGAAACTGAACAAAAACGAAAAATTGGCATATCTTGATGACGTTTTTGTGTTCTCCAAATGTTTAAATTCCACGTTCCATGTTATTGGGGATTTTAGTTCTGGGGTATAACAACTAAAAAGCCAAAAATAAATAAAAAAAAACAACCGACTTCAAAAAAAAAATACACTAAAAATTTAAAAATAACTTTAATTTCGGAAGTCGGTGTCAAATATCGAAGAAATAAAATACAAACACCGACTTCCGAAATTAAAGTTATTTTTAAATTTTTAGTGTATTTTTTTTTGGAAGTCGGTTGTTTTTTTTTGTAAAAAAGTTTTAGTCAATAAGAGTCTGGACCCGCCCTCCTGCTCCACCCAGAGTTATGGTTTTATTTTGTTTTATGTTTGCTTAGCAAATTGAACCTTGATGTTTTTTTAACGTAGGTAATTAAATGTATGGGATATCCGCAAGACCGATAATTTAATGGTAATCAGTCTTCAATGATGTTTTGAATTAGAGATGCCGCGAATAGTTGTTATAGCGAATAGTCGAATACCGATTCGCCATTGCCTAAGGCGAATAGTCGAATAACTCGCCATTATTATTCGAAATAAAAAAGGAATATAATTTATTTGTTATCAAATAATAATATCACACTTTTAGTAGTCTTGAACTTACCAATAATTTATTTGTTATCGTAATGTAAAACAATTTTAAGATTATGAGAAAAGAAAGCAATGTAGTTAAAGAACACATGACTTATTTTTGGCTAACATTCTATATTAACGATAATAATTAATACTAAATGAGTTTCGTATTGAAAAATTAAAGTTTGATTATTTTTAAGTCTATAGTGTTTTGTTTCACTAAAGTTTATTTTAGGCAACTATTCGCCGAATGTTGTTGTTTTTTTTTTTTTTAAAAAAACGTTGCCCCACACTAGGAATTATTCCTGTATCGTGGGTGCGTTCACAAACATGTAAACTCACATACACAAGACACCCAGACCCGGAACAACTATCTGTAGATCATACAAATATTTGTTCCGTGCGGGAATCGAACCCGCGACACGCAGCGCAGCAGCCGAACGCTCAACCACTGCGCCAACCGTGTCGACAAACCGTGTTGTTGTTGTATTTGACGAATATAGTATTATTCAACATCATCTTTAAAAAAAATCAAGTACCTAATACCGAATAATAACGAGTATTCTTGGCATCTCTATCTTGAATACTAATTAATCGATTGGTAGTTATTTTCATTGGTTGTAATTTCCTCATGATATAAATTACTTACTTACCTTTACACTACCTTTACTTAACTTTATTACCTTTTTAGGGTACGGAACCCTAAAACCCCAATGGATACCAACCAAGTAACCGACGGGACCCTATTACAATGACTCCGCTGTCCGTATGTCTGTCAGCGCGCTGTATCTCACGATCCGTTATAGCTACACAGTTGAAATTTTTTTTGTTTGTTGTTATAGCGGCTATAGAAATACACGCTGTGTGAAAATTTCAACTGTCTAAGTAGCTATTACGGATCATGAGATACAGCCCAAAAAAAGACCCAAAATGTTGTTTTTGGGCTGGAAATGGCGTTTCTAGAAAAGTTAATTTTAAATAGAAACTTTAATTTTTATTATTTGTTATTATAGCGGTTATAGAAATACACGCTTTGTGAAAATTTCAATTGTCTGCCTATTACGGATCATGAGATATAGCCCAAAAAAAAAACACGTTTTTTTTTCGGTTTATGGTACAGAACCCTTCGTGTGCGAGTCCGACTCGCACTTGGCCGGTTTTTATCAGTTTAATGTTTCTTAACCTAAAGTTCAGTGTTTACGTCGTCTTTTAAATACCGTTTCTGCTCATAGAAATGAACAACTTTCTTCAAGAAAGTAATAGTAAATGAACAATTTTCTTCAAAAAAGTAATAGTAAATGAACAACTTTCTTTAAGAAAGTAATAGTAAATGAACAACTTCCTTCAAGAAGGTAGTAGTAAATCAACAGTTTTGTTCAAGAAAGTAATAGTAAATGAACAACTTCCTTCAAGAAGGTAGTAGTAAATCAACAGTTTTGTTCAAGAAAGTAATAGTAAATGAACAACTTTCTTCAAGAAAGTAATAGTAAATGAACAACTTTCTTCAAGAAAGTAATAGTAAATGAACAAATTTCTTCAAAAAAGTAAGGGTAAATGAAAAACTTTCTTCAAGAAAGGAATGGTAAATGATCAACTTTATTCAAGAAAGCAATGATCATCATCATCTTCCTGCCCTTATCCCATGTTACTTGGGGTCGGCGCAACACGTTTTTTTCTTCCATTCTGTCCTGTCGGCCATCACGCTATCACTAACAAGAAAGTAATGATAAATTCGGAAAAATGTTTTGACCTCCCTTATTAATTTTGATCAGCTGATGATAACTTCGTAGGGTAAGGCCAATTTATTTTTTGAGTGTTCACTATGGCTTCTTTGTTGTTAGTTTGTTGTTAATTTTTATTGGCAGACACAGTATCTATAATAGGACCACCCATTTCCGTTACACCCTATCGTACTACTTTTCTTTTTTGAGGGTGGGAAATTATATAATGACTTCTCCTGCTCTGGGTGGAGCGGCAGGGTGTGTCAGACTCTTACTGACGAAATCATACCCTTGTTCCTTCAGTTGCCTGTGCCAAGGGCCGCGGTAACTCTCTTTCGAATTTATCCGCGACCCGAGGCAGGCATGGGCCCTAGCGGACCCTGTCAGTTGCTGCTGACATCTCCTTGAAGCGCACGTGGAACACTTCGCGAATTCGGTTCGGGCCTGGTCTTTGTCGGTGTAACTTTTTACTATCCCTATACAGACTTGTAATGTTATTTGGATATGGTTTGAAAATCAAAACTCATCTGTTCAAAGTAGACTGACAATCAGCAATTTTGAGCGTACCGTACACGAACGTACGTAACGAAAATTGCAAAAGGAAGTCCCCCAAAACGCCAGGCACCCGTAACCAACTCTTAGTCAACCAACTCCCCAGCAAAAAAGTTCCACTAAAAACCCCTGTCTTAATACATGCAAGGTTAAACTATCTCTCAACTCAAGTATACATTAGATAGGTTCAATCTTCACTTGAGGTAATTTTCACATGACAGATTTCAAATTTCACTGCAACCCCTACTTTTATTAGGACTTTTTTTAATGGTTTACTAAATTAAAATCAACTTAAAATACACAACGCTAAAGTCGATACTTACATTGTTGGCGATGGATTGAAATGACCTTGAATAATTTATTCAAGTACACATTTTTTAATTCACAGGTCTCCTTATCTACGCGACATACGGCGCTTGGCACAGCACGGAGCGCAAGCGCAAGATCGACTCAGTCCAGATGGCCGACCTCCACAATGATAGTCAAACCGCCCTGCTCAACAACAGCCTGACCCATGCCCTCGGCTGACAGTTAGTTAAGGAGCCCAAACCTGACACCTGTGAGGAACGGGTCGTCAGTCCCACTAGTACTGTTGTCTCGTTTATTTCTAGTATTTAGTTGTTGAAAGGTGTTTTTATGGCCCAGTATTGTGCGGATGATGTTAGAGGCTAGAGAAAATTTACACACATTCTTCAGATAAGCACGTGAGTTTCTGCCTTGTTTTTCCGAGCAGATTTTTTTCTAACATAAGTGTATTGTAATTTATAGGTGTACCAAGTAGTTTTTCTTTAAAATTTACTCATTAATTCTCGTACTTCAATGAATTAGTTACTTCTAAGCAAGCGTGCACTATCGTGAAGCACATCGTGTACTATCATATCAGGTGATAGTGGTGAGGTGCGATTATATCAATAATAATTAAAAAGTGTATTTCATACTTAGCATTTAAGTGACTATTTCATTATATATGAGGAAGGTATTCAGCCACTTTAATATCGTCCAAGCTTCGAAACCTAATATCGTAAGGTCAAGGTCATCTAACATACATATTCAGGTCAAATTGAAACTTTGTCTTTTATGACATGTACACAGTTTTTGTTCCAAAATGTCAAAATTATCTCGATTTCTGAATTCAAATGTAATTAAATAAACACAAGGCTTATTTTAACATTAATCTTCTATCTTTAGAAAACACATCAATGGTTTCTACCTATGTCGTTATAGACTTTGAAACCACTGATCAGATTGTGATGAAACTTTGGTAGGGTCTTCAGAGAATGCCCGCGAGAGATTTATGGCCCAAAAAACCCTATAAAATAATAAAAAAAAACACTTGTTGACTTTACGTGGCATTGCAACGCATGCTGGCATCTAATCACTAAAATGTTTCGGTGGTCTGTAGTACTGTTGATCGTGTTCAAACCTGATATTAATATGATGACGTTTATATAAAAAAACGTAGTTTTTAGTTATTGTTGCATTTTAATAGAAACCTGTTTGTGTAATATTGTGACGTTTTATGTTGAAATTATTATGTTCACGTGGTTATAAGGAAATTGAATAAGGAAGTATAATGTCAAATAACGAGCATAAATCAAAACAAGAAGAAGTGACTTAATGTGGACACTAAATCGTGGTTCTTGCCATAGTCGGGCTACGACAAGAACGACGAAGATATTATATAGTATTCATAAATGCTAAAAAGTAGTAAAATTGTTATTCTGTGGCTAGATTTTTTTTTAATTGCACTAATTAATATTTTGAACTCAGGAAAAAAAGTACTTGTGCTTTTAAAATACCATGGAATATAAAATTCAGTTAAAAATGTGTCTATGTAACCCAATTTATGCCTTAAATGTATAAAATCGAATAATGAATTGATATTGTAATTGGTATAAGAATTTGATTTTAATAATATGTATTTATTGTGTGATTGAGAGTAGTGCCTAAGGTGTAGTGCATTAAGTACACTAGTAAGTATTAACTGTAGGTTTAGTAATAACTTAGTTCTAGCATATTTTTTCATCAAATTAAGGGCAGTCAAGACAAGGGATTAGTATTCGAGTTTAAACAAAAAATGCTTTTAAACCATGTTGTGTGTGGGCTGAGTCGACATGCATTTGACAGCTCAAAGTATCGTGTATATGTTTTAAAAGTTGACTGCTTACTAATTTCCTTGGTTGACTGTACTATTGAAATCGTTGGGTCAAGTTGCTGCATGGTGGTCTCAGACCTTTAGCAATTCAATACTCTTTGGTTCTTAAGATCATACCCAATATCTGGCATTTCTCTGAGAATTATAGATTTTCCTAGGTTAGTGTTGGCTTCATAATATTGTAATCAGTAAATTTTCTGGAAAATAAAATGATGCTGTATGTTGTGGCTAAGTGGTTGTATGCGTATTAAGTATGTATTTTTATGTAATAACTTAGACATACTTAGTATATTTTGTTGTGATTACTGACAGTTCTCAGTTATGAAGAGCCTGTCTTAATCACCCCTAAATATTGTTGTAGGTACCTCCTCTTGCTTGCTTTTAGTAATGCCCGATGATGCACTGGTAAGTTTTATTGTGCAAGTTTTGGACATCTCACAGCAAGTCTACTTGCAGTGAATGTTTACATTGTGCAAATGTAGTTGCGGTAAACTTGTGGTGAATGTTTTCATTGTGCGAGTCAATTGCGGATTTCAACTTGCGCATTATAATTTGCAGTCACATCGTGTATATTTTATTAATGTAGATACTTAAGCAATTTTTTTTAATAGTTAGAATCTCGATGTTAAGGTTCCTAATAACGTATTGACCCAAAGTATTTTATGTTATTTTCATGGTTAGTATTTTTTGGTACTTAGTACTGTAGCTGTATTTAAATTATGTTTGTAATATTATTGGTTTACTATCTCCCGTAGGGGCGTATATATTACTAAGATGATCAAAATAAAAACCTTATTTATTGTTTCTCTTCACACTTCGATTGCACACCAGGCAGTTAACAATTAAAATCTATTGTGTCTGCTAATTGGGCGTGCGACAGGTTAAGGCTTGCTATAAACTGCATTTCTCTAATTAGGTTACCTCATTAAATACAATATTTGTTTACAAGGTCAAGGTCATCTGGATATTACGCTGAATGAAATATAATTTGGAAAATTGTTTGGAGATAGTTTAAGGTACTTAAGGGCTTTTTGGCTGTGACCTGTGAAACAGCGAGTGGAAAATGTATCAGTAGAAATTAAAAAAATAAATTATGCATTGAAATAAATTTACTTGTTTTTTTTTTCTGTTACATCAATCCAATATGAAAATCTATATATCTGCCTTGCCTTTTCTCAACTGTCGTGAGTTTGGCTTCCAGTCTAACCGGATGCAGCTGAATACCAGTATTTTACATGGAGCGACTGCCTAGCTGACCTCCACAACCCAGTTACTGGGTAATACGATAACACTTGGTAAGACTGGTTGTCAGATTTTCGGACTTCTGACGACCCGTAACAACCGTCAAAGATCCACGATAGACAGCCGGGACCAACGGCTTAGCGTGCTTTCCGAGGTACGGAGGAGTCTCGGTATCTAAAAATGGTCACCCATCCATGGACCAACCCCGTCAAGCGTAGCTTAACCTGATTGATCGACCCGTGCGGCTGTTATTACTTTAGCCACGAGCTCCTCTGTATGAAAATCTATACTAATATAATAAAGCTGAAGTGTTTGTTTGGACGCGCTAATCTCTGGAACTACCATCGTCGTTGGCTTTTAAACATTATTTTTGTATATAATAGCCACATTAATGAGGACGGCTATAGGCTATCTAGCATTACGCTGCAACCCACGGGAGCAGAACAGTAACCAATCACGCGGGTATACCGCGGGGGACGACTAGTTAAAAATGAAACAACTACAAGACGCCTTTTTTTTTTGGGGGGGTGGGAAATCATCCAATGACTTCTCCCGCTCTAGGGTGGAGCGGAAGGGCGTGTCAGACTCTTACTGACTAAAACCTGTTCCTCTCTGTCCTAAATGCCCAGGGGCGAGGTAACTCTTTCGAATTTATCCTCAACCAATAGGCAGGCATCGGCCGTGTCGGGCCCCGTCATGAATGCTGACATCTCTTTGAGGCGCGCGAGGAACACTACGCGCCGTCGACTCTCTGGCCTGGTGCTGATCGGACGGCGAGCTACCCATTACTTGCCGTCCGCAGGCCCGGGTAATAAGAAGATGCCTGTATTCACCGAGGGATTAACACGTTGACTGCCAGACAACAGACACAATTAAAAATCTATTGTTTGGGGGTCACCATGTGTCACCCATGGCAGTCAATGACTTAAGCAGAGGTGTACCCATGGTAAGACAAGACATGTGAAATCCACCACCCCGCAATGGGCTCGTGTAGTTGATTAAGGCCCATTTCCTCACACTTGCCTTCCCACAGAGAGAAAACTTGAGTCCCAGCTGTGGGAACGGATAAAAGGCTGAATATGCTTATACTATGTACCTATGGTACACTCAGTTTCGCCTCTTACAAATTGGTGAAGCAGATATCCTGACTACTATCTACACTTCGTATATTAGAAAATAAAAGGGGCTTTATTTATAAAATAATCGGCCAAGTGCGTGTCTGATTTCGTACATGTAGGGTGCCGTACCAAATATTGGTATTTGTTAGTAAAATATAAGTTCATAGGTCAATCGGAAGTTCAAAAATTGTTTTTAACAAAATTTTGTGATAGACGACGGACGAACAGACAGACGGACAAGTGAAAGACAACAATAGGGCTTCGTTTGGACCCTTCGTGTAGGGTACCCTAAAAAATGACCTGCCTGAACTGCACTGCCTGACCTGGGAACCAAATCCCGGACCTCATGCTTAGTAGCAGCTACATACAACGAGTATACTATCATCATCATCATTTCAGCCGAAAGATGTCCACTGCTGGACATAGGCCTCCCCCAAGTGTCGCCACAACGACCGGTCCTGTGCGTCTCGCATCCATCGGCTACCAGCGACCCTCACCATGTCATCGGTCCACCTTGTGGAAGGCCTTCCAATGCTGCGTCTTCCGGTACGCGGTCGCCACTCCAGAACTGCCCACTGTCACTTCGGTTTGACTATTCTTCGGGCTATGGTAACCTTGGTTCTCTTGCGGTTCACGCAAAGAAACTCCGAGCATTGCCCTCTCCAGTAAACTATAAAATTATGTAAATCATGGTATGCTGGTATTCAGCTGCACTATTAGACTGGAGACCAGCCCCGACAGCGTTGGGAAAAGGCTGGAGAGGTTAATTGAACATATGAAAAATAGAAACCGACCAAGTGCGAGTTGGAATCACGCACGAAGGGTTCCGTACACTCGCACAAGATTATACGCGTCTGTATGTTGCCATTATTAAGATCGAGGAAAAAAACATGTTCCTAGTAGGGGAGCTCCTTTCATTTTTTTATTTGTTGTTATAGCGACAACAGAAATACACATTCTGTGAAAATTTCAACTGTCTACCTATTACGGATCATGAGATACAACCTGCTGACAGACGGACGGACGGACAAACAACGGAGGCTTAGTAATAGGGTCCCGTTGGTTACCTTTCGGGTACGGAACCCTAAAAATAAAATAAAAATAACTAGGCAAGTTGTAATCATTTAATCGTTCTCTGAAATAATAATTAAGTCGACTCATTCAATAAATCACAGTTTGTTAATGCTTAAAACTACGTATTTTATTTATAGCTAATAAGTTAATTTTATACGTTGGTCAATTATAAACATTGAAGTTGGCGCTGAGAAACATAAAAATTAAAAATAAAATTGGATTGTGAAACAGGCCACAAGCTGCTGGAAAGCTAGTTGCATTAGAATATTTTCTGAAATTCTGTAGAGAAAGTAATACTGAGAAAGGATATACTGGGTCGTATCTAAAAGCTGGCGAAACTTCAGTCATGATGGGTAGACATTGCCATGTATTTGTTTTTTTGGTGACATGGAGTTATTATAAAACAATAACAGTATGATTTTCCAAACTTATTACAATAAGTGCATTCAAGCAGTAGTTATGTAGAAAAATGAGTTTGTATTTTTTTTGTCATAATTAGAAATCAATACATACTCGTACTTCAGTGTAGTTTCACCAGAAATTTGTACAAAGAATTGCCAAACCATTGGTCAGTATAAATATTTAACAATAATGATTATAAATGACCAACTCCCTAATCTAACGCTTGTCGATCACACATCTATCACAACATAGTTCTTCTAATTATTGTCTATAGTACACAAAAATCATAAACAACAACAAAGCTTTGAACTTTTTTTACATCCATATTTATATTTTATTTCTAACAACTCTATATTTTCATTCTACAAGGCAAAAGTCTTTATAAGAAATCGCCTTTCATTCAAAGCAATGATGTTGAATGTTACAGCTAATTAAAACAATCAATATTGTAAATAGCTAAAATAAATGGAATGTCAATAAATTTATAGTCAAAATGGTTCTCTGGCCCTCTTGAATTTAATCTGGTATTTTAGTTGGTAAATGCATCACAATAACAAATATACACTAGTTATCTTAATGTAATGAAGTCAAAATGTTCGATTTTAAATATGATTTGGTCACTGAAATTCAAAAATGTGAGTACCTACCCTAAAAACGAGCGAGCCTTAAAGTAGTCGCGCAGGATGTGTAACATTTGACATCTCACCTTGGAAATAAGCAACATGAACAAGGACTGTTTTCTTTCTGAATAATGCCTCTAGAGCAATCATTATTTTTTTCATAAAGTCAAGGTCTGCTGTTGATACGTTCCCGTCATTTCCTTTTTTTCAGCAACTAATAGATAAGTAAAGAAAATATGACCCTTCAAAATGACAAAAAATGGCCCTATTTTTACCGCCGTTCTTAAAAGACTACCAGACAAACTAGAAAAGTTTTAACATAAAACATTTAATAGGGACCTAGACATACTCTTTCTTAAAAATTTGGTGCCAAAAATAATTGAATAGGCTCAGTTTTCGAGGAGAAAAAAGGGGAATAGGGAACGTCGATCTCGTCAAAAATTTTGTGATAAAATCGGTCTGAGTCGCAGCTGTCCCTATCGCACTCTACGGGGGCAGGCTTGAGGGAGCACGATGGCAATAGTTTCTTCAAATACCTATTTTGTAAATTCCTCGCAGGCCCTGTTCCCTCTTCACATTCTATCCTGAATAATAAAATTAAAACGTTTTGTTCTGATTTCAACCGCGCGCGCACGATAAGTCTGTTGCAGCTCTACCACCTGACGACCAATTCTACCAACGCGCGAGCTCATTAGTTAAATCAAATAGCGCGCGCTTCCTAAACTTCCGTCCCGTTTCACGAAATTATTCCCACAATTGAAGGAAAGCGAGTGGAAAGATGTTACACATCAAAAAACAGGCTATGAATCCAAAAACGTAACTATTTATTTAATATCTTTTTTGTAACTGGGTAAATCTTTAATATGATTAAATCTAAGGAAAAGGTTTTACTACGAAGGCTGCCTAAAAAAAGGCCTATAAAGGTCCTAACTTATTTATAAAATAAGTAACAGTTGCCTTTGAAAAGTTACTCGTACATTTTCATCAAGTCTGAATTCAATTTTTTTATCTAAGTGTGTGTAGTTTCATCCTAACATTAATGATATACCTATAATCTGTCCTCTCAAAACCCTGTAATACGCACTCATAATCCTTATCAAATTATCTCAAACCTTAACGTGTCTAACCTACTGTCTAGTCTCTTAAATGTGCTTACAGATTACCTTGGCTTCGACAGTGGAAAAATCTGTCATAAGTTGTGGAAGAACGCAAGAATCGATTGAAAAATTTAGGAATCTGCTTTCCAGGATTTTTCTAATGAATGTCTTAATTTTTTTTCATTTTCAAAACAATATTCTGTAAAGGTAATTTATGACCCTGTTACGTTTTAAACAACTATTAGAATAAACAAATGATCAAGCTACTTTCATCTTCCTGCCGATAAGGACAACAATACAATTCACATTTTTCTCTAACTCACAAACGACCGATAGAAAAACCAGAATGCCACAGAAAAAATATTATAAGATGCACTTCATAAAACTATCGATTCAAATGTCCGAATCTGACAGAAATCCATAGTAAAATATCAAAATCGTCTGAAGCAAATTGTCTGGCATTTTCCAGATCATTATAAATCAGAAAATCACACTAGCAAGTCAGAAATAGCCCCGGCTTTCCTTTCAAATGACGACACAGTCTATGTATACACTAATATGGCTAAACAATACGTATGTGACGTATGTCAGTCAGTGTTCGTATGTGACGTATGTCAGTCAGTGTTAGAACTTAGTCGTGACCACTTGTCGCTTCTCCTCGAGGACTCCATTACCGTTGGTGGTCGGTTCGCTCTTGACGCGGAGCGAGCTGTTCCAGATGCCGTAGCAGAAGTAGATCAGGTAACCTGGAATGAACAAGGATTTATTTAAAGAGTTGCTCCTTATTTATAAGCTTCAGCTGAAACTATGTAATAAAATCTTAGAAGTTAATTTGACCCATTTTCCGGAAATTTTACATAAGTACATGTTTAGCTCGGATGACAATGCATGGTTCGCTAAGTGACGTCATACTAAATCCAAAATGGCGACTTCCAAAGATGGCGGACTCGTTATTTTTTAAGCATTCCCGTGTTATGGGTATTAAATGAAGAAGAAGACGAAAAATAAAATGACGTCACTCTAGCGGGTTTTTAATCTTTTAAACTATAATATTATTATTTAGTTGTAATGGGGATCACAATACAATAAATCAAACAGCTGTTTTTTTCAATGATGTGGTTTTTGTCGATCCAGAAAACAGTACCTATCTAATTTAACGGTCTAAACAACTGTATTTGACTGTTACGCTATTCGCTACGCGTGACAATGAAAAGTCTCTATCAGGGATTCATTTGAATAACAAACTGAGTAAATGCTTACCAATGACGAGCCAGATGATGAACCTCACCCAGGTCTGGTAGTCGAGCTGCACCATGAGGTACACGTTCATGCACACGCTCAGGTACGGCACGAGGGGTACTAGAGGCACCTGCAAACAAGTGATTTAGATGTTAGATTTTTTTTTGCAACACGTGTAATTTTCCGGCGCCCAACAACCTCTAGTTACAGCAAAATTGAGTCTGCTTTTTAAATCTTGAACATCTTTGTTTTGATCGCAACATCACGGAGAATTGGTGGGCTTGGTATCTTATGTAGAGGCTACCACAATTTACGGGTCCTTTATAGTGTTCCATATCCGAAGGGCCCAAACGGAGCCCTATTGCTGTCACTCAAGTGTCCGTTTGTCTGTCTGTCCGTCGTCTGTCACACAAGTTTTACAGCCAAACGGTTGGAGCTACGTTCAGTCTCCAAAATTTAACAGTATATAAACATCTGATTGACCCAAAGCCATACAAATAATCAAAATTACATTTGGTACGGAACCCTAAATGTGTGAAGTCCGACACGCACTTGGCTGGTTTTTTCATACTCATACATATATATAATAACTAGCTTCCGACAGTGGCTTCGCCCGCATGGAATTAGTGGGTACTTCCCTCCATGATAAAATAGCCTACATGTTCTGTCTGTATCTGATGTTTAAGCTATATTACTGTAAAGTTTAATCAAAATCCGTTCAGAAGTTTTTGTGTGAAAGAGTAACAAACATACATCCTCACAAACTTTCACATTTATAATATTAGTAGGACTTAGTTTACACGCCCAACCCGGCTTCAATACGACACGAACACGTACCGTGAAGGAGAGGTTCTCCACGTTGTTCCTGGGCTGGCGGTACAGCACCACCAGCAACACCAGCAGCGCCGCGCCCAGCACGCCCAGCGCCGGCGCCGCCTGGTCCCATCGCAGCAACGAGCACGTCGCCAACGCGACTAAAACTGGAAACACAAATATATTTTTAGCTCATCAAACAGAACTGGCGAAATGCAACTTTTGCTCTGCCTGAAGGGCTGATCGTGGAACACAGCCCTGATGATAGATAAGTAGCTCATCAAAATGACGAACTACACTGGACAGCAAATAAACCGAGCCACCCGCTACCTAGGCACACTAATTCGATTTTCTCAAAAACTAAAAAACCTACAATTATCAACCGTTGTAACTACAGAAAGTGCGTTTCATGGTGATTAAAATGAAAGGAAACTCATTGGGTTTAATCAATTTTTTCAGTGTTTATTAAGGATTTCACAAAGAGGAGTCGATTTCCAGTCGTGACAATCGTTAGTACCTAATGATAAAGTGAAAAAAAAATTAAAGCCAATAACAAAGATAAAATCAAAAAAAAGATTTTGATCAATATTCCCTATTCCCTCCCCTTGCTCGGATAACTGCCAGCATCCTTGTATTCATCGACCTTACGAGCCTGACGATAAAATCTTGAGGAATTGTATTCCACTCCTCTTCAATTGCGATTCGCAGCTCTGGAAGCCTTGTTGGAGCAGGTACCCGGGCTCAAACCCGACGTTTCAGCTCATCCCATAAGTGTTCTATCGGATTCAAGTCCGAGCTTCGAGCTGGCCAGTCCATCGTACGAATGCTGACGTCGCGTAGATACTGGGTCACCACATGAGCAACATGAGGCCGTGCATTATCATGCATCAATTGCATATCCTGTCCGATATATCCTGCGTAAGGTACCACATGGTCTGCGAGGATTTCAGTAATGTAGCGATGAGAAGTCAGTCCACGTGTACGGCCCGTCGGTTCGATGAAAACTAACGCTGTATGTGCTGTTAACGAGATGCCACCCCAGACCATTACAGATCCTCCTCCATAAGCAACGGTTTCCTCGATGCAACACTGAGAATAACGTTCTCTAGGGCGACGATATACTCTCACTTCCATGTAGACTCACCCTGGTCTCATCAGTGAAGAGTACATTACTCCACTGCTCTAATGTCCAATAGGGATTGCAATAGGGATTGCGATAGGGATGCTCTCGAGCAAATTCAAGTCGTGCTCGACGGTGTGCTATCGTTAATGCTGGGCCTGTTGCAGCTCTTTTTGGGATCAGGTTCCGTTCAGCAAGTCTCCTTCTGATGGTATCTGAACTTATGACCACTTGGCGTTCGTCACGCAGACTTTGTTGGACTTGAACTGCGTTGAGGTGGCGATTTCGCAGAACAGAAAGGTGGATATAACGATCATCTGCTGCTGATGTAGCCCTAGGTCTGTCGTCCCGTACCTGGACGGCGATCGAATGCTCCAGTCTCTAGGTATCGTCTGTAAACTCGATGCACCGAAGATCTGCTGATTCGAAGCCTTCGAGTGACTTCACGTTGCGCAATGCCTGCTTGAAGTAATGCTACAGCTTGAGCTGCTTCCTGAGGTGTTGTATCCATTATTAATCGAAAAAAGTAGTAAAAACACACGCGTCTGAGCAAACGAATGGACAAAAACTAAAGAAATGATAAGAAATATCCGACTACCCTCATTGTAAAGAAAAAGAACGCTAATTTCAAACTCTGGTGAAAACAGAGCAAATCGTTAGCATTGTGTTTGTTGCTTGATTAAAATGTGAGTTGACGATACTTTCGAATTAATTTGTAGTCATTTTAATCACCATGAAACGCACTTTTTGTAGGTACTCGTATAACTTTGATAGTTGTAAGTTTTATACTTTTTGAGAAAATCGAATCAGAGTTCCTAGGTAGCGGGTGGCTCGGTTTATTTGCTGACCAGTGTATATTTTGGGTCTTTCATAAATAAACTCACACTTATGACATACAATATTATGTCAGACATTACTTTCTTAGAAAACACAAGATTTATTTATTGGCCTAATATGGTGCCCAAACCCTCGACTCATAGTTTTTCATTTCATTTATTACATAAACAATGTTTCCATTGTGTAGAAATGCTTTTGTATCCTAATGGTTGGATTATTGCAAAGGCAGCGGGTCCTGAATGGGTATAAGTTGCACATGACAGGGACAAATAGAACTTCGATCCAGCCTCTCCCCCCAGCGACAACCTAAGCCGAGGCCCGTACCCCACAGGGGTGCCCTTAGCGTGTAATCGCTTACTTTTAAAGTTTTTAATAAGCCCTGGCTATAGGCTTTAATAAATTAAAGTCCCCACAGGCAAGTCTGTTTGAGCAGACGACAACCTCATAGGTTGAACTGCAAGATGCCACACAAAAAACTTTTTACAAAAAAAAATACAACCGACTTCCATAAATAATACTAAAAAATGCAAAATAACTTTAATTTCGGAAGTCGGTGTTTCTAGTTTGGTTTCTTCGTTATTTGACACCGACTTCCGAAATTAAAGTTATTTTGCATTTTTTAGTATTATTTATGGAAGTCGGTTGTATTTTTTTTTGTAAAAAGTTTTTTATTTCTCACTTTTTAGTTGTTGCCCCATTCTAAAACTAAATTAATAGTAAAGTTATGCCCGAATTGATAGCCCCAAAAATAGGGAATTTGAACGTACCTAGTTGGTGAAATTAGGGTGTATCAGGGTGAACTGTACAAATCTATATACCCCTTCAGAGTGCATCAGCGTGATGTAATGTTGTGAAGTGGTGAAAACAATATACAGACATGCGATTGCAGCAATTCTGGAAGGTCTGCTATCATTTATTGAAGAGTACCATTGTGTATCTCCGAAGTTCTTCATCAGATCTTCACCAAATTAAAATGGGACCAAATGTGAAGCAACAGCTTTCAAATAAAAAAAAAAATCTTCAAAATCGGTTCACGTAGTAAGAAGTTATGAGGTAACACACATAAAAAAAAAAAAAAATACAGTCGAATTGAGAACCTCCTCCTTTTTTTGAAGTCGGTTAAAAAAAAAAAAAAAAACAGTGTCGCTCTGGGAGTGCCGACAAAAATACCCAACGCGCCTCGCGATTCGCTACGAGAGTGCTACGACGAATCACGTAGCGGTGTCGGTGGCGGTGGCGCGCGAGTTCAATTGTTTTTTCCCCATCCCGAAACTGCCCAATGCGCCTATAGAAGTTTTCACTTCAAAAAGGAACCTTTTGGAGGAGGCCATCACCCGTGAAGGGCTTCTTGCAAGCAACTATTAATTAATTTGAATAAATTTAACACTAGGATTTCCTAGTGTTAAATTGAAGTAGTAATAATAATTATTAACACTAGATATTACGTTTTTTTCGTTTTTATTGGTTGCAAGAAATAACTGGGCTTTTTAATTTATTTGTGGTAGGATATTAGAAAGTTATCTGCAAGTGAGGTGATGAATGTTCACTTCTCCTTTGTTGTACTATAGGTAAAATTACAGGGCCACAGAGGCTTGCGATCATCATTTAGCTAGAAGACGGCTTCGGCTGGACATAGCATCCTCCAAGTATTGCCTTATCGGCAATACTTGGTCCTGAGCGTCCCTCATCCAAGGGACTCTTGCGAGCTTCACCAGGTTGAGTGTGGTGACCATAGGAGTTAGACTGACAAATAGATACTTACAGAAGATAAAGATGGTGCACTTGGCGATGGTGTAGGACAGTTGCGTGGGGTACTTGAGTCCCAGCAGGTTGAATAGCTGCTTGAATACGCTGAAGGGAGTCTCCGGAGCCGGCTTAGTGGCGTGCAACTGGATCGTCGACTCTTCTTCATATCTAGAAAACGAGATGTAAGTATTTGTTTAGTTTCGAATTAAATCTGGAGTTTCAAATCAACTTTTGCCTTGGTGAAATGGAACAGCTATAGTTAATTTATCAATTCGATCATTTTTCTGTTCCTTTAACCAACAAAGATGATTCAGCAACCAGGCATTCCAGGCAACTCATATGACATGGCGGTAAACTGCCATAGGGTCGATATTCGACTAATTCAAAGCAGTCCATCATTTGCTCGCAGACAGCATCTATATACCATGATATTAAAGTAGATTCGTTAACCACATTTACCTGAGAATAAGCACACTGGTAGCGACGATGGTGTAAGCCAGGAGTGTTCCGATGGACATCATGTCGATTAGCTGGTTCAAGTTGAATATAGCCGCCATGATTGCTGGGGAAGAAATGAAAAAGTAATATTATTAGAGTTTAAAAAACTAAAATACCGGCCAAGTGCGAGTCGGACTCACGCATGAAGGGTTACGTATCATGGTACAAGATTATGCGCGTCTATTGCCATTATTAAGATCGAACAAAAAAGCCAAAAAAAAACATGTTTCTATTAGCCCCTTTCATTTTTAATTAATTTTTATTAATTTGTTGATATAGCGGCAACAGAAATACAGATTCTGTGAAAATTTTAACTGTCTAACTATTGGGACAAACGCACGGACGGATGGACAGTGGAGGCTTAGTAATAGGGTCCCGTTGGTTACCCTTCGAGTACGGAACCCTACAACACACGCTTGCTATTTTTGGGAGTCTGCCATACTCAATTAAGAGTGACATCATTTTATTTCACGTATTTTTCTCAGAGCAAACCCTTTCATTTTATACCCATAACATAGGAATGCATAAAAAATATACGGTCGAATTGAGAACCTCCTCCTTTTTTTTCGTCGGTTAAAAAATAACCAGTCCGCCATATTGGATTTAGAATGACGTCACTTAGCTAACCATGCATTCTCATCCAAACTAAACATGCATGCAAAATTTCAGCTCAATCGGAAACTGGGAAGTTGGTAAAATTTTAACTTCTAAGATTAAAGATAAAAGCGTAATATAAATATGATTTATTTGTCATGCTAATTTATTGCTTGTTATTCTTACGTTTACAATGTATTTTAACTGTTCTAAGTAATTGGGAGGTAAACGTAGATACCTACTTAAAGCAAACGTGTTGTTTTTTGAACCTTGAAAAATAATAGAGGTCGGTAATTTAAAAACACGTTTAGTGTAATAATAATCTGGCAGGTACGAGTAAGTTATAACGTGTTTTTATTGTATTCTCAGATAAGCATTTTAAATAAAATGATAGATTTTTACATTTGTAATGCATAAGGTATTACTAGATGCAACATGTTGAAGATGCTAAGTAGACTTGAAGTATTTAAACTAACTATTGTCTTTACTAATATCACAAAGAAATATTGTAAATACTTGATTTGTGGCGTCAAGAAGCTATATTTTTTCGTCTCTCTCAAGTAAAATAACAATTTATTGGCGCATGTATGAAAGATGCAACACGCCGCCGAACGTTCTCTACATAAGAGAACGTTCGGCGGCGTGTTGTGTTCGTAATTGTTATTTCATGGTTTAGATGAAAGCCATTTTAGCAAATTCACCGGAAATTAAATTGCATTTGTGCTGAGCCGAATTTAGATTGCAAACAATCGATGATATCGACTGTTCATATCGATCCAGTGTGAATTTTTTTGCTTAAACTATATGAAAAAAACTAAGAAACCAAGAAAGAAAACTCACCAGCTAACAGCCCACTCAGCAGAGTCGCCATCACTGGCGTCTGAGTCCTCTTATTGATG
Organism: Polia nebulosa; assembly: GCA_951329385.1. Taxonomy (NCBI): domain Eukaryota; kingdom Metazoa; phylum Arthropoda; class Insecta; order Lepidoptera; family Noctuidae; genus Polia; species Polia nebulosa. Next base: position 32,130,967 of record OX589594.1, read on the forward strand.
GCTGCCAAAGGTCTGAACAGCACGCCGTCACTACCCATGGCATACAGCACCCTGGGCAATGGGAACATGGCGCCGAGGAGGCTGGTGCAGAGAGCGAAGATGGCGCCGATGGTCACTATCCACTTGATGACTGGAAGGTTCGCTTGCGTGAACACGTGGGGGAAGGGCGCGTCTGCATCCTGGAAGAGAGAGAATTGGTTAAGTAAGGCAACAGAATTTCATTATGGTAGAATCATTATTGAACGGATTAGGCTGACTACATCCATATTTTTAGTCCTAATGTTTAATAATAATAATTGACAGAGAAAGGAAGAATAAAAAGTGTCGCACCGGACCTGAGTCAATCAATTTGCCCGCGCCTTTTCCCAACTATCTTGGGGTCAGCTTCCAGTCGAACCCGATGCAGCTGAATACCAGTATTTTACAGGGAGCGACTGCCTATCTGACCTTCACAACCCAGTTACTGGGTAATACTACACCCCTTGCAGGTTGTCAGACTTCCGGGCTTCTGACGACCCGTAACGACTGTCAAAGATCCACGATTGACAGCTGGGACCAACGGCTTAACGTGCATTCCGAGGCACGGAGGAGTCTCAGTATGTAAAGATGGTCACATCCATGAACCAACCCTAGCAAGCGTAGCTTAACCTGATGGATCAACCCGTGCGGCTGTTATTACTTTAGACACGAGCTCCTCGCACCAGACCTGAGTAACATATAATAATATCAAGAACATAATGTGGAAGTCTCCATGAGGCGAGCTTATTGTGAGTTATAGTAACTTGGCATACACCTTGGCTGACTACTGCTATGAAATTATTGAAAGTAAACTATAATTAAAACCCTCATGACAGAATTTCGATCATGGTGGCCAATCTCAACGGAAATTAGCCAAGTACGCAGGAGATATTATAGTGAACAAGCGTGTGCGCAGACACAGGGGCACTCTCTGTTCCTTCACTCTCATAGTACCTTATACACTTTGCCTATACTGAAACCCTGGTCATCAACGCCATGGTCATAGGTCTCTCTTTTGTCTTTTTTTTGGGATGAGATCATCCTATGACTTCCCCCGCGCTTTACTGACTAAAACCTACCCGTGTTCCCTCCTTGCCTGAGAGCCCAGGCAAGGAGCAGGCAGCCGGTAACTCTGTTACGAATTTATCCGCTACCCTTTGGCATGCATGCATCGGCCATGACGGGCCCCGTCAGTGGTGGCTGACATCTCTTTGAGACGCGCGGGGAACACTGCGCGCCGTCGACTCTCGGGCCTAGTGCTGATCGGACGGCGAGCTACCCATTACTTGTCGTCCGCAGGCCCACGTCTACGGTGACCGGAGATCGTCTAGTGACCCCCGACGCCCAGGGCGTCTCCTGGAGCGGCTGCGGCTGGGGGCGAGAGGGCGACTCCATTGAGTCTACCTCACCTGTTCCGCCGTCTCCTTAGCGAGCATTACTGTTTCGCAGAAGGAGGAGACTGCTTCCCATTCCCTCTCGCTACGTACCATGGCCTAGACCAGGGACAGGCGCGAGAGGTCGCTGCCGCCGATCGCTTCCACGAGGACACGGCGGTGCTCCGCCCAAGCGGGGCAGATCTCTACCGTATGCTCCACCGTATCCTCTGGGCGATCCGCACAATGTCATAGGTCATCCTGGCATTGGCACGTGTAGTCACAAGTCTAATAATAGTACTTTCTTTGAAGCTTAAAGCGACCAGAATACGGCAGGCAGCTCGTAGCCAAGACTGATTTCAATCCAAAGATATCATAAACCAACTAACTTGCAAATAATACGGCAGCATCATAGTCAGGACCGTCGCAATACTGAAGTAGGACACGAAGATGATGATTAGAGACATCACGATGGACAGAGGGATATCTCTCTTGGGGTTCTTGGCCTCCTCGCCAGTGGTGGCTACGCAGTCGAATCCCACGAAACCGAAGAAGCACTTGGCAGCGCCGGCCATAATGCCTGCGACCCCCCACGGGGCGAAACCACCAGCTCCGGCTTGGCTTTTGTATTCTTCTGGCACGTCCTCGATTGCTATTCTCCAGTTGGCTGGGTTACCTGGGGAAGAAAGATGGATAATGTTTATTAGAGAAATCAAAAGATAAGTCCCTACATTATATTGTTTCTCTGATACAATGATGGATCGTCAATATTTATTACTTTATTATTTTAGAATATGTCTTTGATTTCATTAGTACATTAATCTTGATTTTAAACGTTATCTTTTATTTGTTATTGTACACCTACCACAGAGTAGTCTCTTTAAATCAAAGGTTGACTGGTAGAGAATGATTTGTTGCATTAAGTTCGACTATGTACCACTACCTGAACATGAAGTTTAAATAAATAAATGTTATTGCTGAATTTTGGTCTATACAATAAATGAGGTACTCGAACAAATTATCCATCTCCCTCGTAAGACGTAATCTTACTGCGATTATGTGAAGAAAACTGGCCAAGTACATGTCGGACTTCACACATTTAGGGTTCCGTACCAAATAAGTGAATTTCAAAGAAAAAATCTGATTTATCAATATATTGGTATTTCTTATCAAATTATACGTAATATTAAACATTATCACCATATTTCAAGTTCTTAGTTCACTGGAAAGTTAAAAAATTCTTCGGATCAAAATTTTTTGACAGACGACGGACAGACGGACATGTGAGTGACAGCAATAAGGCTCCGTTTGGACCCTTCGGGTACGGAACCCTCAAAAATTAGGAGTAATTTTTTGAATAATGAGTGAAATTTTAACAACGAGCAGCTTGTACTAACTCAACGAGGAGCCTCGTAGGATTACTTAGTTGACAAGAATAAGTGAAAGTAAAAAAAAAAAAAAAAAAAAAAAAAAAAAAAAAAAAAAAAAAAAAAAAAAAAAAAAAACCCAACTAGCAAGTACAAGGCGACGGCCTGTTTGTGTTTGTTATATGTATACGTCACTGGATTCTTGTAAACACCAACACAAGATACGAGTAGTATACATGTAGTAAATCTTGCGAGAGTATTTAATAAACTCTTGATAAAAAAACTTTTTTACATTTGTTTATATTTTATTTCTTCGTTATTTGACACCGACTGCCGAAATTAAAGTTATTTTTTAATTTTTAATGTATTTTCTTTTTTAGAAGTCGGTTGTTTTTTTTGTAAAACTAAACTAAAAACCCCAATAAAATGGAACGTGGAATTTAAACATACTCGTAATTGGAGAACACCAAAACGTCATCTATTTAACAATACATATTTCTTGTTTTTGTTCAGTTTTTAAAAAAGCGCTGAAGCAATTTCGATAAAATTTATATGCCATTATTTATACTCCCAAGGTGGTCCCTTGGGAGTATATTCTTTCGGATAAATAAAGAATTTTGAAATTCGGTCTACAACTGACAGAGAAATCGATGGACATACGTCATAAAAACATACATACAGTCGAACATAGAACCTCCTCCTTTTCGAAATCGGTTAAAAATGAATAGATCGTTTCAAATATGATAAATCTCATCTAAATTTTGTAATTTACAATGTCTCCGAGTCTTTTTGAAAATAAAGAGTAGGTACCTATAAATTTACGTTACGTTTACGTGATCAGTGTGATCTGATCACACTATAATAATATAAAGAAGAAAGTTTATGAGTGTGTTGTTTGTTACTTCTTCACGCTCAAACATCATCATTATCACTAGCGTTTTAAATGTCCCCACTGCTGGAGCACAGGCCTCCTCTCTGCGAGAGGGTGTGGGCCGTAATCCACCACGCGGGCCCAGTGCGGGTTGGTAGATGGCACACATGTTTTCGAATATATTTGGTTTTAAAACATCCCGGATTCCTCACGATGTTTCCCTTCACCGTTTTGACAGCAGTGGTGATGAAATAATTTACATAAAGTAAAGCGCCCGCGTGGGTTTGAACTCAGGCTAAGTGTCTACTCGTGTGCCAAGTTTGAAATTCAATTAGATTGTGGACGACGTGCAGTCTATCTGGGATAAGGGATAGCGATAAACTAACCTATGATTCTTGATTGAGAGATTGTACGAGGATCCTGAAATTCGGTCGAACGGCCAGGGATCCGGATTTGTCTAGATATTTCGAACAATGTCGATGCGCTTGAGTAAATTGAGAAACGCGCCAAGAGGATCACTGGCAATGATAGGCTCGTCGAGTCGAAGCTCCAAACTCTTGAGCATCGACGCCGAGTTTTAGCCTTTCGGTTCTCTATTGGTGGCATTTTGGAGAGTGTGCGACGGTATTGCATAGTTTAATTCCACTAACAATAAAATCAATTTGCCTAGCCTTTTCCCAACTATCTTGGGGTCGGCTTCCAGTTTAACCGGATGCAGCTGAATACCAGTATTTTACATGGAGCGACTGCTTGTCTGACCTCCATAACCCAGTTACTGGGTAATACGATACCCCTTGGTAAGACTGGTTGTCAGACTTTCGAGCTTCTGACGACACGTAACGACTGTCAAAAATCCACGATTGAAAGCCGGGACTAACGACTTAACGTGCTTTCCGAGGCATGGAGTAGTCTCGGTATGTAAAGATGGTCGCCCATCCATGGACCAACCCCGGCAAGAGTAGCTTAACCTGATGGATCCACCTCTGCACGTCTTGCTACTCTATACAGGGTGTAACAGAAAGACGTGCTAATATTTTAGGTATCGCTTCTGCACGTGGAAATGAACAATATTTGTCAAGGAGCTTTTCTTAGAATGGTCATTTCTAATTACAAAAATAAGACTTATCATTTATCAAAGACCGTTTTGTCTTTCTATATGACCTGCCAGCAGGTGTATTCGATAACTAAGTTGACATCAATTTGATAGGCAGTAAGCAGTACATTGCTGCTTTGCTAGGTGGACATCAATTATAATAGGTACTAAGTAGTACATTTTTGTTTTAAAGCAGCAATGAACTGCATAGTGCCTATCAAATTGATGTCAACTGAGTTAGCGAATATACCTGCTGGTGCCTAACTACATGCCCTCCAAAACAATCTTACTATATACAATTCCAATCTATTTATAAGTGACACGGACAGTGATCCATTCTTCTCAATTGAGTTAGGTCGGTGGGAGCTGGTATAAATAGCTGGTAGTTAGCAGGGTCTGCATCTAGACAGGAATCGTCTAATAGCGACACGTGGATGTCCCGTTTAAGAAGTTCATTTTACCGTCGTACGGTCAACGAAACATTTGGACTACGAAAACCGACCTTGTTGCTGCGAAATAAAGCTGTCAATATCAAATTGTTTGCTATGGACGTGCGTTTGACAGTACGTCTGTGGCTTGCAAGGAATGTGTGTGATCACATACATTATGTAGGATAATGTAACTTAATATCTACAGAGTTAAGAATGATACAAGAAAAGTGAACTAGTCTGGCTCTTGAATTTATAAATATTCATAGGTTTAACACAATACGTCATTGACTTTAAAATGATGAAGTTAGTTTTGGGTACTGATGTGGTCGAAGATATAAAACGTTTGGCTAAAAGTAACCTATTTACTCTTGACTTAAAGACTCCTAGGTTGTAGCTATCAGGAAAGACAGATTCTGACAAGGAATTCCACTCCTTAGCTGTACGCACAATGAATGTGTTCCCAAAACGTTTAGTGCGTGTGGATGGGATGTCCACCATGTACCGTTGGCACATCGCCGTACGTCTAGTCCTATGATGAAACGAGCTTGGCGGAATCAAAATAAGATGCAATTCCGACGCACACACCCTAAAATATAACCGATAGACTAGCAACTCTGCGTCGATGCTCAGGACTTTAGAACTTTAACTCGACGGGCTTAGGATCATTGCCGAGGATCCGTTCGGCTCGTTTCTCAATTGACTCAACGATATTACAATGTAAGTACACGTAAAAAAAACTCAAACAAAACAATGCACGGAACAAAATTATAATGTAAAGGCCAAAATAATAAAAACAGAAATATTTTTTTCTAACACAATTGCTTGTAATTTTTCAGGCCAGTGAACGTACATGTTGAACTCGCATTTTGCGTACAACGATGAAATTGAACTTGACACTTGAGGATTGCAGTGGTTTATTACAATTTTTAAACCATAAACAGGCACTGCTGTTAGAGGATATGGGTAAAAAGGGGGTGACTACAGAGATGACGACTAATAGAGGGGTCTGGAAGAAAAAGACATGTTGCGCCGACCCCAAATAAATTGGGATAAGGGCAGGGGAATGATGAAACAGGCACTGCTGTTCTAAAGTTGAAGCTAACTGCATTTCGGTGAAGTAAGACCAAGAAACTTCACGTCAAAAAATCAAGTGGCCAACCCAAACTAATATACTTAGTACTAATAATAGAAATGCGAAAGTTTGAATGGATGGATGGATGCAAACATCCATCCGAAATCCATTCTGTTGTGATTGAGTAACATATTACTCAATCACGCCAGAACGGATTTGGATGAAATTTGGCACAGAGATAGATTATAGTCTGGATTAGCACACGCGATATTTATTATCCTCTGTTATCCCGGGAATTCGTTCCCTTAAGATAATTTACGACTTTCAAAAAGGGTTCTTTCACGGGTAAAGCCACTGACAAAAGCTAGTATATATATATAAACATTTATAAAGAAGAAGATGTACTTACTCTTGACGGCTCCAGCGATGACCACAATGATGACGGTCACCAGGTTCAGAGCTGTGAACACGTTGTTGAGCTTTGTCGACTCCTTCACACCAATGCACAAGAGCACTGGAATCATACAAAAATTATCATACTGTTAGAAAACTTTCAAACAATAGATAAAGGACAATATGGCTCTATGGATACACTGATACAGCAACTGTATTTTTTACTTGAGAGTCTTCATTTAGGGTAGTGTTTTACAAATGACTCTTTCAATAGCCGTTGATCTAAATAAGGTGATTATTGACTCATTCCCAAAGTAGAAGATTAAGATCAAGACCCCTGCATTAAGCAAGTTCAAATTGGAAACATACGTATGTTCATCGATTTTAGAAATTTAACATTTATAGTCTACGAGAATATTGAATTCTCGATTCTAGTATTACGAATTTACGATTACATATTCAAAAAATGCGAAAAGAGACTAAAGTGGGAATGGACTGGCCACATAGTAAGAGGAGGAATCGAAAAATGGAACAGAAACATAGTATTTTGGTTTCCAATAAATAGAAAAAGTAAACAGGGTAGACAGTTCCGAAGGTGGGAAGATGAAATAAAGATCACAGCAGGAAAAACATGGACTAGGAAAGCGCTAAACAAAACGGGATGGAAATAAATGGAGGAGGCCTTTGCCAAAATTGGGCAAACAGATCAGGTTGTCGGTGTCACGACTCGCTAGAGTCGATAAATTAGATTAAGTTTTAAAATTAATGTAACAAAATTGGGTCTGAATAAAGGCTTTTATTAATATTATTATAAGAAAAAATGCAAACTCACCAGTGATAAGCAACACCAGCCCAAACGCAAAGAAATCCGGATAGTCAGCCATGAACGAGATGTTGATAGGAGCAGCCTCCGTCATAGCTTTGGCCATGGAATTGTTGCACAAGCTGTCAATATACAAGGCCATGCCTTTGGCGACACTCGCAGTTCCGATGACGTACTCCAAGATGAGATTCCAGCCGATGGTGAAAGCGATGAACTCGCCCACACTGACGTAGCTGTAGACGTACGCTGAGCCGGCTTTGGGTACGCGGGCGGCGAATTCGGCGTAGCAGAGGCCTGGAAGATGGAAGAGAGAGGTTAGGTGGCTGTTGATGAGAATGGTTAAGAGAGGAAGATTGAAGCTAGGTCACATCACTATGTTGGGGTTAGTAGTGGTGCGTGATACGGCAATCAAACTAATCTGTTTAAGCCTACGTCATATCACAACGAGTTTTATAGCTAATCGACTTCACCAGAAGACGCCACGGCACGGCACAACACAGTTTACAGAGTAATGTGGCCCGAGCTTCAGTTAACAGTATGGCTTCATTGGTTTTGAAGATGATCCTGCATTTGCTGTATTGATATATTTATAGTTTGCTTTAGGAGGCAAGCATATTCCAGTATTTTGGCAAAATTTATAGTTTGCTTTGCTAGTTTCATATTTATCTATTTTTAAGACATCTAAAATACGCTTTAGCTGTAGACTAGGATAAACTAGTGGCATTAATTTTTTTTTTCCGAAACTTAGACAAGTTATATAATAACAGTCCAAGCTAGTGTACCTAACACAAAATACCTGTTATCTATTTATACGGCAAAGCTAAAAAGAAGAATTTAGATGTATGTTTGTGAGTACGAATTTTCCACCGTAGCGGTTAAATTACTTCGATTGTGTTGAGTGAGGTGTCAATCAATTCGTTATTATGGTCCGGATGTCATATACCATCCAAAAAAGTAGGTAACTTTTAGGGTTCCGTACCCCAAGGGTTCAAACGAGGGCTCCGTTTGGCCTATTGTTGACACTCACGTGTCCGTCTGTCTGTCTGTCCGTACGTCGTCTGCTACAAAAATTTGTTACGATACTTTTTTAACTTCCCATTGACATACGAACTTGAAATTTGGTGATAATGTTTACTATCACGTATACTTTACTAATAAATACCAATATTTGGTACGGAAGGCTTAATGTGCGAAATCCGATACGCACTTGGCCACTTTATTTATTTATTTGCAATCATATTGAGTGGGATTTCAAATGAAAGAGAAAATAATTCTGAGTTCAAATCCTACTAACATTATAAATGGGAAAGTTTGGACGGATATTTGTTACTCAATCACGATTCACGTCAGAACACACACACACACAGACACACACACATACACACACACAAAACACACACACAGCCACACAAACAGACACACACACACAGAGACACAGATACAGAACACAGGTACAGAGATAGATTATAGTCTGGAATAGCACATGCTACAATTAACAGTGGGGGAAATACTAATAGCCCGGATGTTTCCTACTAGTACAACAACTACAACAAGATCACACTACAACAACACACAACTACAACAACACTAGTAAAATAGTGCACACGTATTTCTTACTGTAACAAATCAGTAAAAAAATACTAAGATAAAAAGCTTCAAAGTTCAGGAGTGGGGGTTTGTTACGTCACTAAAAGGTACAAAGTGTATTGAGGGGTAACGTCACGCGAAATTTCAACGCACAGTATCGTCCTCATTTTTTGTTAACGTGGGCCTGTGATGCGGAGGAATGAACAACATGTCGTGAGGAAAGTCTTGTGTCTGGATGTGGATGGCTATAAGAGTAGAGGAAGGACTAAGAAACGATGGTTAGACTGTGTGAAAGAGGATATGGGTAAAAAGGTCACCCCCTAGAGAGATGACGACTAATAGAGGAGTATGGAAGAAAAAGACATGTTGCGCCGACCTCAAATAAATTGGGATAAGGGCAGGAGAATGATGATGTGACAAAAGAAAAAAATCGTGTCCTATTTGATTTGGTACTCTAAATGACGGACTAATTATTATTTTTTAGGAAACTAGACTATTCGCGGACTAGAATAGACGCGGGCGAAGCCGCTCGCACCGCGCAAAAGCTAGTATATTATGTTATAGTAGGTACACTAGGTACCTACCTACATACAATGTAAAACCAAACGACAAAAAAGCAATTTTAATATATTTTTATTGCGATTATGAATCGTGGTTTCATCCGAAGTCGGGTTTTTGTTTTATCCAGCTAGTTGACTGCATAAGTGGTCAACTAGAAATAGATATCTACGTGAATAAAAATAATGTGTTACACGCTTAAACTATCATTGTGTCTCGGCACTTGAGTTTATCATTTTCATAAAATATTATGATTTATATCTACGTCCATTGTCTATTGAGTACATTAATATGTATTTAGCACTCAATACTTCTTCAGTATTAATATCTAGGTACGAACTTGGAAATTGATGCAAATCATTGGGATTGTCTTCGAGATTACGTCTTATCAAAGGGTTTATGTGCACTGTTTTGTGCTATTTTCTTATCATACAATAAATATCTTGATCGTGATCATCAGAATATCAACTATATATTACATGATTAGGTACTGATTGACATCTGCTTAAGGCGCAGTTGTACGACTTCTAATGATTTTTAATTGAGCATCACGTCTAAACGACTACTTTTATTTCTTTGAAAAAAATATATGTTACTCTAGACATTTTTTTTCGTAATTTGCTATGTGAATATTTTAATTTATATTTTTAAAACATATTGTAATTAATTTGTAAAGTTATGTCTAACGCGGATAAAAAAATCATCACGCAATCAAATGCGAATCACGCAAAACCTATTAAGCGTATTTTTGTGAAACCTCATCATTTTAAAGATCACTTAATTATTTATAATTTAGTATACGTGTTTTTTTCGTAAAATACTTGTTGTTTTATGTGTAATAAATTAATAATGCGTCTATTTTCGGACAGCGCTCCTTGATGGGCGAGTCTATTACTGGGTGGACGTACGACGCGTTACGTGAGCTCAGCACAGAACACGCAAGTTAACCACTCAAGGTCGTTGGCAGTTAATAGCGCCTTAAATAAAATACAAAGTCCTGACTGACTGACTGATATATGAACGCACATCCTAAACCGCTGGTCCTAGAGACATGACATTCGGAGAGTGTGCTCTTTGTGAAGAGTAGGTCCACTAAGAAAAGGTTTTTCAAAAGAAAGGGGTTGAAAACTTATAACGCGGGAAGTAGTAGTTCCACGCGGGTGAAGCTGCTGACAGAAGCTGGTAAGATTTATGTAGTGTTAATTGCGATAAAGATTCAACATGGCAGATGAATTGGCGGGAAGTTAGATACAAGTGTTCGAGAGTCCTAGATAACTTGGAAAGGTGTGGATTTACAGACAATACCATTGTAAAGTATACATATGGTTCTTTTATAAAACAAGAGGCACTAAAAAAGGTCCTTCGTATACAGATAGGTTGACTGATAATGCTAAACCCGTAGCATAATCTAGGAAAATTGTCAGTCGCTCCATGTAAAATACTGGTAATCAGCTGCAACCGGTTAGACTGGAAGCCAACCCTAAGATAGTTAGGAAAAAAGGCTAGGCAGATTGATTTACGATTTATCTTTAATAATTGGTAATTAGTACTCTCTCAATGTTTGTTATTTTGTAAAAAAAATTGTTAATCTTACTTGAAAATGTAGAACTTAATTCGGCAGACTATTAATTGTGCATATACATATAGCATGTATTTTTTTTACTTTGTACGCCATTAGGTACCTACTTAAGGCAAAATATGTAGGCTATTGTTCTAAATACAACACCTTGCAGTACCAGCTCCAAATTGTAGTAGGTATACTCATGTTTTACAAACAAAATATATTATACAGAATTAATATTATTAAAACATGAGATACCAGTCCTAATACACAAAAAAAAAACCGGCGAAGTGCGAGTCGGACTTGCGCATGAGGGTTCCGTACTATCGTACAAGTATATACGCGTCTACTTGTTGCCGTTACTAAGATCGAGCAAAAATAGCCAAAAAACAAGTTTCTAGTAGGATTTGTTGCTATAGAAATACACAGTCTGTGAAAATTTCAACTGTCTGCCTATTACGGATCATGAGATACAGCCCGCTGACAGACAGACGGATGGACAGACGGACAGCAGAGGCTTAGTAATAGGGTCCCGTTGGTTACCTTTCGGGTACGGAACCCTAAAAACTGCTTTTAAACTAGGTACTAGCAAATTGAAACAAAGCGTCAGCTATGAGGAAGCGAATGATTTGCTCCAAATATACCTACGTCACATAATATTCGACCATATCCTCGTGTGGTCAGTCAACCAGATACAATGAACGACCTTGTGAAGGGACCGTTCTCAGACCGTTCACTCTTGCGTATAGCAAATTATGAGTTTATAATAATGATTTTAATGGGCGTTGAGAAATACTCATTCACGGGTCCTTTATTATATTCACAAGTACGAGTATATTTGGGCAATTTAATTTAACTAGTGGTCGCCAATAGGTCAAAATTCGACCTTAATAAAATTTTAAGTTCGAATGTTATTAAGGTTCTATTCAAAGACTAGACCCATAAACCTGACATGACACGACTGTGAACCATCAAGAAAAGAGTATATACTTTTAAAAGGCATGGTAGTGTGTTGTTTTATTGTATTAATTTATTTTATTTCTCATGGATATTTTATAAAAATATTAGCTGACCCAACAAACGTTGTTCTGCGATTAAAAAATGGTGGGGGTAGGGTAAAAAATGGTGGGGGTAGGTTAAAAATGGTGGGGGTGGGGTAAATAATGGTGGGGGTAGGGTAAAAATAAAAAAATGGTGGGACGAACGATACTCATACCTACCAAAAATACAAATAAAAAAATTAAATCGGAGCATTGCAAACACAAACACCTTGACACGAGATTCTTATACAGGGTGTAACGGAAGGGTGTGATCATATTTTAAGAAATGCATCTGGCCATCGATATGAACAACTTTCTTCAAGAAAACCTGATGAAATTCTCAATTTTTTTTTTACCTGCCATACAAATACTGATCAGCTGATGTAACCTTGTATGAAAAGTCCAATTTTTTTTTTGGCAATTTTCTATTTTTTTTACTGAAAGTATTTCAATTCCATGGGCAGAACAGGTTCTTAAAATATGACCACACCTTTCCGTTACAGCCTGTATATGTATAAACTTTAACTGCGCCTTTTATTCTCCTCCGTCCGCGTATATTTTTGTATTAATACGTAATTTGTAATTTGTATTAATAAATAGATAATACACGTTTTATAAGACTGTAACAATATGACAGTTTTGGACAATGTATAGAACGCAGCTGGGATCTACGCAGCGCTACAGTTGCAGCTTAGCTTAACGTTAAAAATATAGGTAGAGGTTCTAGTTCTAGCGGAACTGAAAGCCGCGTTTGCACCGGATGAACCTTTAGTGCCATGACCCTGTATACTACTCTAAAATTATTCAGTCACCAACTTAACTTGGTTTTAACATAGAATATAATATGTATAAAAAAGTAAATCTGACTGTTAACACGATAAATAGGTTGGCACAGTCCGCAGTTGTATTATACCTATTTTTAAGTAATTCCACAGCTGAACACTGTCTCTTAAGTTACAGGTTATCCTAGTTTGACAGGCAGGGCTCATAATATCTGTATATAGACTTCTGCAGCGTAGTTAGCATCTGTTAATCAATCTATAATAATTGTATGTTTCTTTTTTTTATTGTTGATAGGCACGCGTTTGACCACTATCTCACCTGATGGTAAGCGATGATCTTTGTGTCAATAAATTATTTTATTAATTATATTATTATAATGACAAAATTACAAATCAGTGGCTGGCCCACCTGGTTGGAAGTGGTCATAGCCACCTACGGAAATAAACTGCAAAACCGTATTCCGGGTGCCAGAGTGATTCCAAGTACACGAGATATTCAACTTTGCCTCGTATGACATGACATGGCTTTCGATGCTTCTGAACCCCTAAGTAGCTAGTAGTAGTTGTACCTTAAGTAGGGTAGGAGGCAGTAACCACTTACCAAGGCCATATAGTCCACCCGAAAAAATAGCGATATGAAAGGACGTCCATGTCAAACTCACCGGCAAAAGCTGACGCAATTGCAGCAACCAAAAAACTAATACACACAGCTGGTCCGGCAACAGTCTTAGCGACCGCCCCCGCCAGCACGTACACCCCCAGGCCCAGGGTGCTGCCCACTCCCAGCGCCGTCAGATCCACCAGGCCCAGGCACCTGTCCAGTTGGGTGGAGGTGTCGCCATCCTCCAGCTGCTTACAGCGACGCAAAGCGTTGAATATCCGACCGCAGCCCATCTGGAAAGAAGAAATGTGGTGTTAGAAAAGGTTGTTCTCATGAAGGATGTATTTTTAACTCGCTTTTAAAGGTTCCATAATCCCGGACCTGCGGACGGCGAGTACTGGGTAGCTCTCCGTCCGATTAGGACCAGGCCTGAAAGTCGACGGCGCGTAGTGTTCCACGCGCGCCTCAAAGAGTTGTCTGTAATCATGACGGGGCTCGTCATGGCCGATGCCTGCTCAGGGGTTGTGGATAAATTCGAAACAGAGTTACCACACCCCTGGGCACTCAGGGCAGGGAAAGAACAGGGGTGGGTTTTAGTCAGTAAGAGTCTGACACGCCCTCCCGCTCCACCCAGAGCGGGAGAAGTCATAGGATGATTTCCCACCCCAAAAAAAAGGGTTCCATAATAGTTTTCATTATTTATTTAGCGTCACCTGTAACTTTGTAAATAAATCTTAGAAGTTAAACTTGACCCACTTCCCGGTTTCCGATTGAGCTGAAATTTTGCAGACGTATTAAGTTTGGATGATAATGCATGGTTAGCTAAGTGGCGTCATTCTAATTCCAATATTTCATGTTATGGGTATCAAGGGAAAGGGTTTTCTGAAAAGAGATTCATGTGCGTACAGCTAAGGAGTGGAATCCCCTGCCAGAGTCTGTGTTGCCTGATAGCTACAATACAAGACTCACTCAGTCTTTAAGAATAGTGAATAGGTCACTTCTAGGCAAGCGTGCTCCATCTTCGACCACTTCATCGCTTACCATCAGGTGATCTGGTGGTGGAGGTGAGATGGTGGTCAAATGATGAAAAAAAAAGAATATGAAAATTAAAATATTTCTAAAATGTTAATAGTGGACTCCCAAATAAATAGCGGACTAGTTATAAGCGTATTTTTTAGTTTTTTTTTCAAATTACACCCCTTCGAACCTAATCTATCCGAGTCAGGGTGCCCCAAGTCCCAAGCTCGCATCACTCGCTTTTTATCTGATTTTAGGTTAGCAACTTTTTAATTAATTTCTTGAAAAATATGCATTACCTTTTAATAAAAGTGGCAGCATTACAATCGGGGCCCCTACTCCTACCACATGTAGCCCCTTTTACTCCTAAACTCCTGCCAAACGATACAAGATCCAACCCCACCTAAATTTAATCAACTGCTACCGTCTACACCTCTGCCCGGGGGTGGAGGATAAATTCGAAAGAGTTACCTCGCCCCCGGGCACTCGAGGCAGGGAGGAACAGGGGTGGGTTTTAGTCAGTAAAAGTCTGACACACCCTTCCGCTCCACCCCAGAGCGGAAGAAGTCATTGGATGATTTCCCACCCCCCAAAAAAAAAAAAAAAAAAAAAAAAAAAAAAAAAAAAAAAAAAAAAAAAAAAAAAAAAAAACCGTCTACACCTAGTTGTACATTTAATCAACTGCTACCGTCTACACCTAGTTGTAAATTTAATCAACTGCTACCGTCTACACCTAGTTGTACATTTAATCAACTGCTACCGTCTACACCTAGTTGTAAATTTAATCAACTGCTACCGTCTACACCTAGTTGTACATTTAATCAACTGCTACCGTCTACACCTAGTTGTAAATTTAATCAACTGCTACCGTCTACACCTAGTTGTAGCCGGTAAAAACTAAGTGCGTACTTCTGGTTTTAGCCATAACAGCGAAAAGATAATCAAGAACGAAGTCTCATCATGACATGCTTTCATATTTTAGAAATAAAATATATGTACTTGCATGCTTACTTACGTACCTAGTACCTACCTTTTTTTAAACTAAGTTTTATTCTGTACTTTTTAGTTCATTAAAAGCTTATTTTAAAAAGATTTTCACATATTATAATACATTTTTATTATTAAAACCATTTATGATAGGTGACAAAAAAAATGTAGGTAGGTAATTTAGCACAGTTCCATAATAACCCGACTGCGTGCACTTTCGACGTTTGGCTCCCAGACTGGACAGGGCCGGGGCCGCTTTGAAGCGGCTCCTGCCCAATATGGGGGGGCCAAACGCCTCCTACCGGAGGCTCTACGCGGGGATCGTGCGGTCCATGGCCCTTTACGAGGCACCGGTGTGGGCGCATTCTCTGAGGCAGCGATCAGCTCGCCAGCTGAACGCGTCCCAAAGGGTCATGGTGATCCGAATGATCCGAGGATACCGTACGATCTCCTGCGAGGCGGCGAGCCTCCTTGCCGGATTTTCGCTATGGGATCTGGAGGCAAAAATCCTCGCGAACCTCTATGAGAAGCGCGAGGAGGCGAAACTCCGCTGCCGCGACAACTCGCGGCTCGGCGGACAGCGATTGACGCAACCCAGCGCTGGGCACGCCATCATTGCGGCGGTAGTGCCCCTCTTTGAGGAGTGGCTGGAGAGGCCCCACGGCGCCCTCACCTTCCGCCTGACGCAGGTCCTCACCGGACACGGCTGTTTCGGGAGGTTCCTGTGTCGGATAGGGCAGGAGGAGACGCCCGGGTGTTTCCACTGCGCGGATCGTCACGAGGACACGGTGGAGCATACGATGGAGGTCTGCCCCGCTTGGGCGGAGTCCCGCCGTGTCCTCGTGGATGCGATAGGCGGCAGCGACCTCTCGCGCCCTGCCCTGGTTCAGGCCATGGTACGGAGCGAGAGGGAATGGGAAGCCGTCTCCTCCTTCTGCGAAGCAGTAATGCTCGCGAAGAGGGAGGTGGCATGGGTAAGGGAGACTCAACGACAGAGTCGCCCTCATGCCCTCAGCAGCAGCTGCCTCAGGAGACGCCTGTGACTTCCGCCGCCGCCAGACGATCTCCGGCCACCGTAGACCCGGCCTGCGGACGGCGAGTAATGGGTAGATCGCCGTCCGATCAGCACCAGGCCCGAGAGTCGACGGCGCGTAGTGTTCCACGCGCGCCTCAAAGAGTTGTCAGCAAGAGACGGGGCCCGTCATGGCCGATGCCGATGCATTCTTACGTCAATTGGTTTGTCTTAACCTTGCGAGTGCTACTAAGGACTTGACAGTAATCAAAATTCAATATGGCTATTATAAACTGCCATAAATATTAAGGATCAGTTATACGACTTTTAATGGTTTTTAATTAAACATCACGTCTAAACGACTAGTCTTATTTCTTTGAAAACAATATATATGTTACTTTAGACTATTTTGCATCGTAATTTGATCTCGGAATATTTCGAATTATATTTTTTTAACATTGTGTAATTAATTTGTAAATTTATGTCTAACGCGGATAAAAAATTGAGAATCACGCAAAAACTATAAAGCGTATTTTTATGAAACCTTCACCATTTTAAAGATCATTTAATTATTTATAATTTAGTCTCAGCGTTTTAGTTTAATACTTGTTGTTTTATGTCTAATTAATTAATAATGCATCTAATTTCGGACAGCGCTCCTTGATGGACGAGTCCTATTACGGGGTGGACATACGACGCGTTACGTGAGCTCAGCGCAGAACACGCAAACTAACCATTCAAGGTCGTTGGCAGCTAATAGCGCCTTAAGTGCGGTATCGAAATAAAGGGTTTGGGAAACGTTTTTACAAAAAAAAAAATGTTTTTTTGACACCGACTTTGTGTTTTTTTGGAAGTCTGTTCAATTTTTTGTGTAAAAAAGTTTTTATTTTTCATATTTTAGTTGTGATTCCCCATTAAATTGTGTTAACAATGCATATTTATGCGATAGCAGTAATCGCGGTTGATTTGCAGTCATTTTTAGAAGAGTTCCGTTTTCTGTCTCCAAAACTAATCATTAGATCTATATCAAATTTAAATGGGACCATTTAAATTACAACAACACACAGTTACAGTTACAGTAGTAACTACAGTACAGTACAGTACAGTACAGTAGTAGTAGTACTACGTTAGTAGTTACAGTTGATCTACAACTACTAGACAGTTTCGAACAAAAAAGAATTTTGCAAATCCGTCTATATATGACGGAGTTATCATAAATAAATCCGATCATAAATAAAAAAATACAAACATCCGAATTGATAACCTCCTTTTTGAAGTCGGTTAAAAACAACAGCCGATAATGTTTTAAAGATTCTAAGATCAAACTAATCAACAAGTTTGATCTTTACAAAAATTGAACTAATATAGTGTCGGTCGCAAGTTTTAGAGCAACCTGTGGGAGCAACTTGAAACGTCCGACCCTTACATATTTCGCGCGGTAACGAAACCATAGCGCGATCTAACTCGATGCCAACGCCATCTATCGAGCTAGCGTACAACTTTGACCTAGGACGGAACCAAAAATATACAACACGACGGAACATAAAAAAAGAACATATAAACATCCGAATTGATAACCTCCTCCTTTTTACCCGACTGCGCGACGCAAGGAAGGGTAATGTGTTTATCAGCCTATGTATGTATGTATGTTTGTTCCTTTGCGGCACTATAGAGACCAAAAGCGTAGGCCGAATTTGAAATTTACGTCAATTTATTTGTGTTAACCTTGGGAGTGCTACTAAAGATATGACAGTAATCAAAATACAATATGGCGACAACCAGACGCCATATTGTGAAAAAGAAAAAAATTAAAGTCGACGAACTATATTATGTGGGGTATCAAAATATAGGGTTTGAGGAGGCGATTCCAAAAATATAACTCACTAAAATGTAGTTTTCTACAATTTAGTGCAGCAGTCTGATACAGTTGGTAGCATGAAATCAATAATTGAACTAAAATAACTGCCACCAACTGCATCAGACTGCTTGAAAAGTGAATAAATAGTTTGGAACTTTTTAGTTATTTTTTAGAGTCGGGCTTTTTGAAAAAAAAAAATTTTTTTAAGATTACACTTATGTTTGATTAAAATTGAATTGCTCACACGGGCAGTGACTGCTACATAGGTTATTAATTAATGTCTTATTAGCAATTATGTGAAGTCTAAAGATTCTGTATTTATCGAGAAATAAGAGGAACAACTTGTGTGGAATATAACAGAGCTAATACTGCACTTTTATTTTTTGTTCATTATTTATTTATTCTACTCTATTCATCAAAAAATCTAAGTCTACTAGGTTGTAGCTATCAGGAAACACAGACTCCGGCAGGGAATTCTATTCCTTAGCTGTTCGCACAATGAATGTGTTCCAAAAACGCTTTGTGCGTGTGGGTAGAATGTCCACCATGTACCGGTGGCACATCGCATCATGCATGCGAGTTTTTCCGTATTTTTCCACTCAAATATTCTCAAATTCCAATGTTTGTGGACTAAAATTAATATATTTTTGCAATAACCAGTTTCATGTAAGCCGTAAATTGATTTGTCACGACGAGCGTTTTTGTCGCGAATCTTTTAAGCCTTGTAGAGGTTATTTATCAAAGAAATGTTTAAAAGATGAAAAATATGTCATTGTCTAGTTTGCAGTCATGGCTGAGCACTTGACAGTGTAAGACTAATCAACTATGTATGGTGTTAACTAATTTGTTTCGAGTAATTAACACTTCTTATCTGTGTTTCAAACTATACATATACTAAGCTAAGAATCGCGATATTAATGACTCTGACACGAGCGGGGAGAGATCAGGCGCAGGACCTTTACATTATGACCTTCCAAATTCCGGGCTGCAACAGAGTAATTCCTAATGGAAAAACCGGCCAAGTGAGTGTCTGCATTCGCACATTTAGGGTTCCGTACCAAATAAGGGAACTATCTAAGAAAAAATCTGATTGATCAATATATTGGTATTTGTTAGTAAAATATACGGAATAATAAACATTATCATCAAATTTCAAGTTCATTGGTCAATGGGAAGTCAAAAAATTCTTCGGAACAAAGTTTTGTAGTGACAGACAACGGTCAGACAGACAGATGGACACGTGAGTGACAGCAATAGGGCTCTGTTTGGACCCTTCGGGTACGGAACCCTAAAAACCCAATAGCACTTTTTGTCCTACCGGGGAATCGAACCCTCATGCTTCATTCCATCGGACTTTGAAGGTAAAGGAACAGAGAGTGCACCTGAGTTTGCGCACACACTAGCGTACTTGGGTAATCTCCGTTGAGATTGGGCACCAAATCGAACTTCGGTCAGGAAGATTATTATTATTATAAGCTGACCCAGCAAACATTGTTCTGCGATAAAAAATGGGGGGTGGGGGTAGGAGGGTGCAAAATCACCCAAACCTACCAAACTCACACCTACCAAATATACAAAAAAAAAAAAACATTAAAATCGGTTGAGCCGTTTCGAGAGATTTTTTTATATCTAATAGATAAATATCTATCAGAACGAATAGCAGAAAGAATCTTCACTTCCTTCGCTTCAACTCAGGAGGACATAATGAGAGGAAACCCTGTTATCGCAAGACCCGATGCCGCCGTATTCTTTTACAACGAGGACCCGTCGTGGGATTAATGGTCGCTAATACATATAGGGGAGCTCAAAATCGTAAGTAAATATTACCTACGGGTACGACGTAGATTTGATAGATGTTGATACTGTGTTATAATTGTTGATGTGTGTTGTGTATTTTTTGTGTTCTGGGCCTGCAGTCTCGACCTTGATAGCGATCGCCATGTCCTAACGATCTGTCACTACGTCGGAAAAATAATTGATTTTCTTGAAATATGTTCAGAGACCAGCAGATCAGTTGATCAGTTTTCATTAAAATTAATGCTTGCAAGTTAAAAATTGCGTCGTATCTGTACATATTTCAAGAAAATCAATTATTTTTCCGACGTAGCAACCGATTGTTAGGACTTAGTGATCGCTATCAATGTCGAGACTGCAGGCCCTGTTGTGTTTTTGTTGTGTTATTGTGTTTTTACGTAGGAATAAATCTAATAATCATTTTGATAATGGTTATAAAGGTTTCCTGACGTCCTCTGCCAAACCAAACGTGGAAGAACTGGTTTGGATTTAGGTTTTCCTTTTCTTAGATTTTTCTTTTTTCGTTTTACCTTTATGCAGTTAAATAATTTAAACCAATTTTGATTTCCAGGTGCTAAAGCGAAGCCTGCAGGCAAGCGTGCTCCATATTCGACCACATCGTCGCTATTACCATCAGGTGAGATAGTATATATATATAGATATGAGATAGTATATATAGCCTATCAACAATAAAAAAAAAAAACGAATTTGGCCTTCCGGGGCTTAGACTATGAAAGGTTATAGACGGAACGTCATTAGACATTAAATGAAGCAGGATCGTTAAAATGAGTGACCTTGACGAACGTAACGATGACGTATCGGCTTCTCATTTTGTCTATGTGAGGTTATTTCGTGTGTACAGATATAAGCCGGCTTCTCATTCTGGTACTTCAGATATCTGGATTTTGACACTCTGTCTATAACCTTTCATAGTCTAAGTTCCAGGTTGTAACGACCGATTCAACCATAATCACATGAACCGAATAACATCCATCTATCCACCTAAACCCCGTTCCAAGTCATTGCTCTAATATAATCAAGACGTATACAATGCTGCTCCTAATGCATTAGACACGAAGCACGATGGTGACGTCATCACATTGTACTACTCGCCCTTGACCGTGACGTAGCATGGTCGACGACATTTGTCACAATGGGAAACATTCGATATTATGTTGAACGAGTAAAGGAGTCTGCCAACTACGCCGTACCATACCATGATCATACTTTTATGAGGTCTGGAAGACATCATCCGCTTCAGAAGGGATTTACGTAGGTGGTTCATTGAGAATTCCTTTTCTATACTAATATTATAAAGAGGTAAAGTTTGTGAGTTTGTGAGGTTGTAGGGGGTAATCTCTGGATCTGCTAAACCGATTTTGAAAATACTTTTACCAATAGAAAGCCACGTTATGTAGGTGTCATAGGCTTTAAATTTTTGAAATCCACGCGGACGAAGTCGCGGCGAAGTGCTAGTATACTATAAAAGAATTCCTTCAATTTAAATGATCTAAATATATACCAAAAATTTTCATGTCATTATGTTATGATTAAATACTAATATGTTAAGTTACTAATAAACTACCATTGTAAGAACTTTTGTAACCATATTTAACTAGCAAATAAATCTTTGATTTTGACTTTGATCAGTGCCTTCTCCCGCTCTGGGTGGAGCGGCAGGGCGTGTGAGACTCTTACTGACTAAAACCCACTAGTGTTCATTCAGTTGTCAGTGCGTTCTAGGACCGCGGTGTCTTTTGTAAACACTCAGCGACCCTGTCAGGCATCAGCCCTGGAGGCCCCGACTTACTGATCATGTTCATACCATGCGGTTGGAATTGATACCCACATAATACCAGCCCGAAATCACTGATGTATGAACTTGGGCCTCCTAATTAATGCTAGTCAAGAGCAAATTTCCGTAATCACCTGTTCATCACGCTTGGCTGACGCTTTAGTGATCGTATTTTGTTGTTCTTTGTGAGGCCTCTTCCTCATTCTCAACCACGTGGATCAAAGAAGAGTGACATTAGGTAGTACCTACATCGGTAGTCAGCCGCACGGGTCGATCCATCAGGTTAAGCGTTGTTGTATGGATGGGTGCGACCATCTTTATATACCGAGACTCCTCCGTGCCTCGGAAAACACGTTAAGCCGTTGGTCCCGGCTGTCAATCGTGGATCTTTGATAGTCGTTACGGGTCGTCAGAAGCCCGAAAGTCTGACAACCAGTCTTACCAAGGGGTATTGTATTACCCAGTAACTGGGCTGTGGCGGTCAGATGGGCAGTCGCTCCATGTAAAATACTGGTATTCAGCAGCATCCGGTTAGACTGGAAGCCGACCCCAAGATAGTTGGAAAAAAGGCTAGGCAGATTGATTTACATAGGTAGTCTGGCGCTAAAAGTAAACCACAGTTACTAAAAACCTTATCGAGTTTATGATCACTAAATGTAAACTTCTGTTGTAAAGAGGTACATTTTTTCGTATTTATAGGAAGTAGTAATGTAATCTGTATTTTCATCTTACGAAAATTTCGTTCACTGATGAATTTTACTGCGGATCATCCTGTAAATATGCACGCTATCTGTTGGATAGGAAACGGGACCCAAACAGCTCGGAAAAGCTACAGTCTGCTATAAAATCTTATGAGTTTTTGTGATCGATTGACCAGTCTATAGAACAAGAAGAAAGTCACATTTTTCCTTTTCAGTTATCATCAGAGGTCGGAATTAGGTGGAGTTATTTATGTACTTACACTGATTTCATACAGCGAAAGAATAGAGTGGATATGGCTCAAATCCCGAGATTAATTTATTAATTTTAAAGAGCAGGTAAATCCCGTAATTTATTAAATAAAAAAGCTTTTTACTTTTACACAATTAATAAAGCACTGCACGCGCGACGCTGCCAAATTTACATCAATGACATCAGATCCAAAGTTCCAAAATTCTAATGCGCACACGCACGATGTTGCCACATTTCTAGTTCACACAAGATAGCTTGTGTGAACAAAGGAAAAAAATAGAGGTTTTTATTATTATTTATTTGTAATATTGTTGGCCACACGGGATTATCCATTAGAAATCCCGGGAAGATCCATATTAATATCAACATTTCGATGCAAGTACATAAATTACTACCTAATTCCGACCTCTGGTTATCATCATTATCATCATCAGCCTCTTTTAATGTACCCACTGCTGGAGCACGGGTCACCTCTCTGTGAAAGGGTGTGGGCCGTAATCCACCACGCCAGTGGATTGTGACACATGTCTTTAAATTTTTAGTTCTAGGACATGGCGGTTTCCTCACGATGTTTTCTTCCACCTTTTTCAGAGCAGTAGTGATTAAATAATTTAGACAAAGTAAAGTGCTTGCCTGGGTTGGAACTCACGACCTACAACTTGTAAGTCACGGCCGTTACCACTGGGCTACCACAGCTCTCAGTCAAATCCATCAAAAAGTTGTCTGTGAAAGATTGCTTTTAGCGATAAGACTGCCCATTGTTACTCACTGTTTATTCTTGAGCTCCTATTGTAATTTAGTATATTGTAGGTACAATAAAGAGAAGGTATTGATAATAATGACAGTAATGACGACAGAAACGTGAACAACATAAAGTTGCCGTCACCATCTCGTTTGCCAAACAACAATTATGTAAGTATGTCGATAAGCAACCATCCAATAAAGCTCTGTTTGATTGAAACGCAGCGAATCTGATCAATGCCACGGACCGTGACGCCGTAATGAAGCAGCCATAACTAGCTGGCCAGTAATGAACTAATCACGGTCTGTGGAGCGTGCCGACTATAAAGGTGACAGGTGTGGAGTGACGGTTTGATCTGATGATGCTCTTTTTTAAATTTTTTCTTCGCTCTGTTTGTGCATTTAGCCAGTGTCAAGTTTAGAAAGTATTTAGTTTTAGATAAAAAATACTGTCGGTTTTTTTTCCATTAGAATGCAGATGTAACACATTCTAATGTTTTTGCAATAATTGGCAGCAAATGAGTCGAGTCAGCCTTCTCGGCAAGCTTTGCTGAGGTAGTCAAATACTAGGACAAAATTCTCAGCTTAATTTTACCGAGATCGCACCTGTTTCAATGATTTCTGTTGCGTAGACGCTTGAGACACAAAACTACACCAATTTTACATCACAATATCCACTAGGAATCAATTTGCGAATAATTAAAACAGCCACTGAACTTCACTCGACAAAATCCCGCCAAAAACTATGATGCTCTTTATTGAATCATGTTGTGAGTTGTGACAGTCTTGCACGATTCTGACGTCATTTTCATAATATTATTGGTCATAATCATGTCATTATGCCAGCCCGTATGCTCATGCATTTAGAAGTAGAAATATGAGGTTTTTCAACTTTTTGTCATGATATTGTGATCAGACACAGAGACTCTCTCACAGAGAGGAGGCCTGTGTCCCAGCAGTGACGACATTAAAAGGCTGATGATTATTGTAATCAGAGAAAAACGAACTTTGTCAGCAGACGGGCTGGTTGGTCGAGTATACTTTTAAGGGTTGGGCAAATTTAGAATATTATTTATATATGAAGATAATAATTGAATTGTCTGAATGAGTCACTTTTGAGTTTTTGACGGAAATGGAGTAATTAAAACGCTAAACTATGAAGACACGGCACGACACAAAATATTATTCCCTTGTTCATTAATTAAAACTTAGCTTTTTTCTCTCTTTCTTTTCCCTCTTCCCCTTCAAATCCCCAAATTGTAGGTACCCACTAGTCTAGTTTATTTTTATTATTACTATAAGTGCATATTACTTACTATTTAAGCTTTATCATTCATATAATGGACGGATGGATGACACCTGGGGCCCAATTCTGTAAAATAACTAACTTGTCAATAGTGTGTCGGTAGTGTGTCAGTGGTGTCTCAATAGAATAGTCATTGACATTTGGTATTCTGTAAATTATTTATGGCCATTGACTTGCCACTGTAGTGCCATTGAAACACCATACTATGACTATTGTAATAATTGGTAGTCTGGTCTACTATAATATGTCAATATCATTTCAAAATTTTTGCAGAATACCAAATTTGCAACAGTGGCAAAACAATGTCTGTTGTGTGTCGATAGAGTGTCGATGGCGTGTGCTTAACTTAAAGTTACAGAATTGGGCCCGTGTAATACAGGTTTTCTTATCATGGGGATCATTGATCATTGTTTTGTACCTCGTCAATTGTTCCTTAATAAGTGGCACCTGTAATGGTGTACTTTTTGCTAATAAATATTATTATTATTAATAATAGATAACGGTTGAATGAATTATAATTTATAAAATTAAGTATATTACAAATAAGGCTTGATAACTTTACTTCAACAAATACTTGTTCTACCTGAAATTAATTTATTATGTTAAAATATTATTTATGGGCTTCTACCATTACCCTTATTACAAGTTAATTAATAACTAGCAAGGGTTGCAACACCTACCTGATTTTGTTAATTTAAAAGTAATGTGATCAAACTATTTTATTTTATGATAACATTGTAATTTTATTTATTGACTAAATAAATTATTATTATTATTATCATTTAAAAAAAAATAACAAAAATATTACTGTCCCGTGTTACTTTTCACACACACTATAGCTTAGAACTGCACAATAGAAGAACAAACCTGAGGTACTACAATATCTTCCTAATAAGGACGGAGTTTTGTGTCTGTTCTACTTCCTAGTTTAATCAAGCGCAGCACTTTCATTTCAGTTAACTCTTTCATATTTTTTTGGGTTTCTCTAAATACTCGTAATATAAAACCAAGTCGCTTTTCGCGTCTGTCTATCTGTTTATCCGCTAACTTTTCGCGTCTGTCTATCTGTTTATCCGCTAATTTTTCGCGTCTGTCTATCTGTTTATCCGCTAACTTTTCGCGCCTGTCTATCTGTTTATCCGCTAACTTTTCGCGTCTGTCTATCTGTTTATCCGCTAACTTTTCGCGTCTGTCTATCTGTTTATCCGCTAACTTTTCGCGTCTGTCTATCTGTTTATCCGCTAACTTTTCGCGTCTGTCTATCTGTTTATCCTCTAACTTTTCGCGTCTGTCTATCTGTTTATCCGCTAACTTTTCGCGTCTGTCTATCTGTTTATCCGCTAACTTTTCCTATAAACCACGCTACGGATTTTGATGCAGTTTACACTAACAGAAAAAACGATAAACGAGGAAGGTTTGTATTATAATTTATACCCGTGCGAAGCGGGGCGGGTCACTAGTCTATACTATTATTATAAAGAGGTAAAATTTGTTTGTAAGTTTGTATGTAGGGGGTCATCTCCGGAACTACTAAACCGATTTTGTTAATTCTTTCACCAGTAGAAAGCTACATTATTTGTGAGTGCTATATGCTATAAATATTTTTGAAATTGACGCGAACTAAGTCGCGGGTGGAGTGCGAGTTAATAATAAAATCTTAAGCGTGTTAGTCAATAGTTTCAAAGGTTGGATTAAGTTGTGATATCTCGTTCGTAAAACCGACACTTTAAGCAAAGTTATAGCTAGTAAGTGGAAACAGGCCGTTACTACTCATTGCAGAGTAAATATTAAAATTTTCTAGCTTCTACCAGCGTCGTTACCCCCGTTAAATTAGTACTTCCCCATTATAAATCATAGCCTAAGTGCTATTCCAGACTACAATCTATCTCTGTGTAAAATTTCATCTAGATCCGTTCAGTCGTTCTGGCGTGATTGTGTAACAAACATCCATGCATCCAAACTTTCGCAATTATAATATTTAATTTTGTAGGAATTAGAATTTGCTCTTGCCTGTTCATCCAAATCTTCATCTCTTCCCAATTAAGCTGGGCTCGACTTCCAGTCTAACTAGATGAAGCTGAATCAATGCATCAATCTGCCTAGCCTTTTTCCCAACTACCTTGGGGTCGGCTTCCAGTCTAACCGGATGCAGCTGAATATCAATATTTTACATGGAGCGACTGCTTAACTGACCTCCACAACCCAGTAACTGGGTAATACAATACCCTTTGGTAAGACTGGTTGTCAGACTTTCGGGCTTCTGCCGACCGGTAACAACTATCAAAGATCCACGATTGACAGCCGGGGCCAACGGCTTAACGCTTTCCGAGGCACGAAGGAGTCTCGGTATGTAAAGAAGCGTAGCTAGCTAGCGAGCCGTATTTAATACGTTAGCTCATCCACACAGCAACTGCAACAAAGTGTGAATCCAACAGAGGTATTTCCGTCTTAATCTTATTTATTCTCACATGTGCGTAAGTTACAGATTTTATTAGTCCATTGTTCTCACGTTTAAGGCGTTATCAGTGCCTTATCATCTTGCGGAAGTTTGACATGTGGGAAGTACGTGTCATCGCAGGCATGAGTGGTAGGTTTAATCTTTATAAGGGTATTTGAACCGTAAATTGATTCGACCATTTTCGTTTCAACTGAATTTGTCACAACAGAATGGTAATTTAGGCACTTGTTCGACCACCAGCGATGAGCGAGTAGCGAGTAGAGCTTCAAACTTAAAACGAGTTGGTGAGCAGCGAGTAGCGAGTGTGTAGTTCCGATAGTTTCTTCGCTGGGCTAGTGTTCGAGAGCGACGGCCGATCTGCGTAACACAGCACGCGTTATGTAGAAATGACCGCCCGTTGATCTGTCGGTGTGAGTTCAGGTCGCTGAGCGAGTAAGCTTTGATAGATCTTGTTGCTCAGCGACAAACTTGTGGAGCGAGTCCTCGCCAACAGTGTAGTAGCACAGTCATCTATCAACTATAAATATATTAATCTCTTTTTAACAGACTTCGAAAAAAGAGGAGGTTCTATGTCCGACTGTATGTAAGCTTTTTTTATGTATGTCCACCGGTTTGTCTGTCTGTTGTGGACCGATTTTCAAAATCCCAAATAATAATAAATAATAATAAAATCCCAAATAATATCCCATATAAATTTTATCAAAATAGCTTCAGCGCTTTTTGAAAGTTTGAACAAAAACGAAAAATACGTATACATATAGATGACGTTTTGGTTTTCTCCAATTACGAGTATTTTTAAATTCCACGTTCCATGTTAGTGGGGTTTTTTTTACAACTAAAAAGTGAAAAATAAAAAACTTTTTTAGAAAAAAAAAAACAACCGACTTCCAATAAAAAATACACTAAAAATTAAAAAAATAACTTTAGTTTCGGAAGTCGGTGTCAAATAACGAAGAAATAAAATACAAAGACCGACTTCCGAAATAAAAGTTATTTTTTATTTTTAGTGTAAGTAGGTACCTATGTATTTCTTTTTTGGAATTCGGTTGTTTTTTTTTGTAAAAAAAAGTTTTTGTTTACATTCCGTGTAAACAAAAACTTTTACTTTTTACGTTTCCTGAGCGTCTAAATAGCCGATCGTTAGTCGCTTCCTCGCCGACGGTGGGACAACTGCCTTAGGCCATGACGAATACAATGAATGCACATAATGATGACTAAAGTGATTTGCTCAAAATAACGAACTAGGATCACCAAAATTAATGATTTTCTCTGTATAAATTACCTGCATTTGAAGGTGTTGGTCATGGAGAAGTTGCAGCATCAGAGACTTTGGAAGTAGGTGTTCCGAGGGAAAACATTGTGAGGAATACTGAGCTTTTATTGAATACTTATAGGTTTAATTCTGATATAGCAAACTCGCCTTGAGCAAGCCTTCTCTATATACGAAGAAGTTTTTTCTGAGATCTGATCTTTCATGAGTCTCGCCTTTGTTTGGCGTTGGGCGGCGTCTAGGAGCATGGTGTCGAATGTGGATCTTAGAACGACAGAGATAAATTGCTCGAGAGTTTGTTGGCCACACAAACGGGTGGGCGTTTTTGGGGGACTGTCTTTTTGTAGAACTTTGACGTTCAAAAAGTGCTGGATCTCAGCCTAGTTTGAATAAATGACTTTTGTTTTTGATTTTGACAGTGATTTGGGAGACACAAGGCGATTCCAGGCCACCGTAGGCGCAGGCTTTCAGACGGCGAGTAATGGGTAGCTCGCCGTCCGATGAGGACCAGGCCCGAGTCGACGCCGCGTAGTGTTCCACGCGCGCCTCAACGAGATGTCAGCAACAACTGACGGGGACCGCCAGGACCGACACCTGATTCCCACCACTCAAAAAAAAAAAACCGTAGAGATTGTTTGGACATGATGATCATGACACTTAATGGCCTAGGAACTTCTCTGTTTCCTTTTAAGTTGGTTCTGTAGTTAAGGCCTATGTAACGAAAACAATGTGTAGAGGCAAAAAAGTTTTTCTAACGTTTACCCGTGCCCCAATTCTGCGTCCATAACTATAAACTGATACTGTCATCTAGTAGGTCTGATCTTAATCCTATTTACTTGGACCCGACCTATCAATGCTGTGACTGAATAATAAAGCCCGACAGGTATTATAATCACTATACCAAAGCGTGGACTTACTAATCGTCATAACCGGCACGTGTCTCAGCTAAATGTATGATATTAATATCCGACGCATTATTATGTAAACCGCATTATTCATCTGTTTTACAAGCTACTCTACTTTATGTTTTCATTTAGGAAATACTAGTTTAAGTGCGCAATAAGAAATTTAATAATTGCGCATAATAATCGCCAAAATGTGAATAATCTGAGCAGGGCCTGATCTAGGGGCGGGCCGAGCCAGGCTAATGCCCAGCCGCTCTACCATGACGTCTTAAAACCGTCATCTTTTCGGTGAGAAAAAGGGATAGTGCTATTCGTCCTGTATAACGACGTCTCTCTCTCTCATCGAAAAGATGATGGTTTTAAGACGTCATGGTAGGGCTGCAGAGCGGCAAAAATGAGGAGTGGTGGCTATTAGAAAAGTGATAATGAGAAAAAAATGAGTAGACAAGGAAGTTTTCTTTAATTTTTGATCGATTTTACATTTCAGAGCTAGCAGTCCCCTTTCGTTTCGTCAGAAAATGTAATTTATCCGAGGTGGGGTGCTCAAATTTCAAGCTCTCTTT
Organism: Polia nebulosa; assembly: GCA_951329385.1. Taxonomy (NCBI): domain Eukaryota; kingdom Metazoa; phylum Arthropoda; class Insecta; order Lepidoptera; family Noctuidae; genus Polia; species Polia nebulosa. Next base: position 32,161,194 of record OX589594.1, read on the forward strand.
GCTCGTTCTTTTAACCCTTTGCGTGTCCAAATTAGCAGACCCAATAGATTTTAATTGTGTCTCTATCACGAGGTGACTAGACTGCTAAACTAGACAAGCGTGAGCCAAGAGAGCTTGAAATTTGTTATTTTTTCGTTCATTTAGAAATACCTCTAAAGCATCTAAGATGATGCGAAAATTCTTAGCTATCCGATCCTGTTCACTCAAATTTTAAGCTCACTTTCACTCGAAGTATCATAGGAAAGGGCGGCAATTAAGGCGCTACTAACTGCCAACGACCTTGAGTGGTTAGCTTGCGTGTTCTGTGCTGAGCTCACGTAACGCGTCGTACGTCCACCTAGTAATAGGACTCGCCCATCAAGGAGCGCTGTCCGAAATTAGACGTATTATTAATTTATTACACATAAAATAACAGGTATTATACTAAAACACGCTTTGCGCAGCGCAAAAATACGCTTTATAGTTTTTGCGTAATTCTCAATTTTTTATCCGCGTTAGATATACCTTTACAAATTAATTACACTATGTTATTAAAATATAATATCAAATATTCACGTATCAAACTAGGAAAAAATTGTCTAGAGTAATATATATTTTTTTCAAAGAATTAAGAGTAGTCGTTTAGACATGATCTTCAATTAAAAATCATTAAAAGTCGTATAACTGCGCAGAGCGGTTACATAGCTAGATCGAGCCATGAGTCTGAGCACTGCAAAAAGAAATTGATTCCAATTTCTTCACCAATTTTTCATTTAAAAAATCGCAACGATTCAATTTCGTAATGCGCGCTTAGTCTATAAAACGCCAATGATGTTATCATTTCATTGAGTTTATGTTTATAAAACTTCGTTTTCCCAAGAAAATAATTCTTTATGACATCATCATACACACTTTTATCGTGTCGTATAAACAAAATAAAGCAGTCTCCGAGTGCGTATATCAAAGATAATCTTTACAACTGTCGTAGTTTGTGGAAGAACAACATTTTTTAAGATGACTGTTGTTTTTGATGTTTTTTTTTTTAGATTTTGGCATAGCAAATACAAACAATGGGTTGTTTTATCGGAAGAAACTTGGTGGACCTATTTACTTAGATACGATCAGTTTTTCTAGTAAATTAGCTCCAAGACCCAAAATAAATAGAAATATAATAATTAAGTTTCGATAAATGTTTTGTACATACTTTACATCATCCTTGCTGATACTCACAATATTTTAAATTTTAATAAAATTTATAAATAACATTTTTTTTTCGTATTGAAATTTATAAGTAACATTATTTGACGTGTTTTTGTATATTATTTTTCTAAGACATGTTTTTGAAAATTTGTTTTTTTTTATTTTTTAGGTTTTGAATTTTTCTGTGACGCTTCATTTTAATTTTTTTTACTTTTAATTCTTCTTTGATGTTTTCGTACATTTTAATTAGGTATCCATTTTTGATTTTTTTATATTTTGATCGTTCTATTTTTGTTTTATATTTACACCTTTGGATATGTTTTTTATTTCAATGTTGTGGTTGTCTCAGGGCTTGAATAGTTTTTAAGTAATGTTTTATTAATTTTATAGCGTATGCAACGTTGACAATCCTTTAATTTATTAAATATAAATTTGATAGAGTTAGTACAGAACCGAGAACGTTGGAAGGAACGGCCGCCTCTGCCCAGCAGTGGGACAGTACAAGCTATCCATAATATAAATATAAAATGAAAGTTTAAAATATTTTTGTTCACATAGGTTTAAACAAATCTTCACCCTTGTCAAAGTTAAACTAATGTTAAAACCTGGCTTATCATCTCGAGATAATCGACGTCAGATTAAAGCAATCATACTTGATCTTGAGATCATTTAACTATTTGTTTAAGCTAAGCAAGGCAGTTAATAATTTTCCTCGTGTCATGGAGAAGGAACCTACTTTGATTTATGTAGGTACGTAGTTTTTTGGTTTTATTACGGAATGTTGTGAAAAGAAAACTAGGAGACAGAAACTTGTAAGCACAATGCTAAGAAAATATAATATTTTAATTTAAGTCGTCATTATTCGATGAAGTTATTATCCGGTAAGGGACAAGAAAATTGCAATGCTACCCCGCCTTTCAACAACGAACAACGCCAATATGACTATGACATCAATCCAAGTGATTACTAGAAATTATGTAAGATGACAAGCAAAATGACAACATGACACCAAATTAAATAATTATTAACAATTTCTTGTTCTGACACATGTTTAAAAACAATGTAAGGAAACGGACAGGGAAAAACATATCAGTTAATAACTTTGGCACTGTCCTTGAGCAAAGAAAAACAAAAAAAAAATAAAAAATAATAAAAGCAAAAAACATTGATAAACAAAATAAACTTACCATTTTAGAAAAGATATTTATAAAAACCAGAACTAAACCGTAAATCAAAGAATAAATTAATAAAAACACAGAACAGAAAGCAGCCAGTCACTCGACACCAAATAATGACGAAGTAAAATGAGTGATTACTGCCATGTTTCCTCCGTATCTCTGTTATCATCAACTGATGGTAATCCCTATGCTAATTGAAGAAGACCTACGTCTGCTGATGCATGCTGATGATTTGTGCGTTTGTCTGTGATTTGGAATAAGACATCACTGGTGGAGAGGTCTTAGGAGCACACTGGAGGCTAAATTAGAAAAACTGGTCAAGTGCTTGTCGAATTTTGCACATTAAGGGTTCCGGACCAAATATTAGTATTTGTTAGTAAAGTATACGTAATAAAAAACATTATCACCAAATGTCAAGTTCATATGTCAATGGGAATTTAAAAAATACTTCGTAACAAAATTTTGTGACAGACGACGGACTGTCAGACAGACAGACGGACACGTGAGTAACAACAATAGGGCTCTGTTAGGACGCTTCGAGTACGGAACCCTAAAAACGGACTGAGAAGCATATATAAAAGGTGAACAAAGCTCTAAAATGGCCAGTAAAGATGACTATAGGAATATGAGACGTAGAAAAATAAATGAAAGATTTAATAACCTGGACATATAATGTGGGCTTTCGTACAGCGAAAGTTAAAGAATCTTTATGAGAGAAACTGAAGTTTATAATAAACAGAACTTTCTTTTCCATAGTTCCTATCCACAAGCAAGGATAAAAAAAATATAATAGTAATCGTATTTTTAATGTCGTAACTGAAACTGTTTCGTCACTTTAATTCTTGGCAATAAAAACGATCTCAAAATAGCTGGATCGCGTGACGATTCTTGTTAGACTTGAACTAAGTAGATCAACTACAAAAAATACAGGTTTTTTACAACAAATAACAATCATTAATTTCTCGAATAACCTTCGCCCGATCTAGTTTAAATAAATTAAAGAGATAATAAAATTCAATAATGCTTAAAGTGCATTTATACTTTTAATGGTTTTTAATTGAAATCACGTCTAAAGAAATAAGAAAAAAAATATATGATACTCTAAACAATTTCCTTCGTAATATGATATGTCAATTTTGTAACATGGTGTAATTAATTTGTAAAGTCATGTCTAACGCGGATAATAAATTGAGAATCACGAAAAAACTGTAAAGCTTACTTTTATGTAACCTTCACCATTTTAAAGATTATTTAATTATTTATATTTTAGTATACGTGTTTCAGTATAATATTTGTTGTTTTATGTATAATAAATTAATAATGCGTCTAATGTCGGACAGCGCTCCTTGATGGGCGAGTCCTTTTACCGGGTGGACGTACGACGCGTTACGTGAGCTCAGCCATTCTAGTTCTATTGACTAAAATCCACCTGTGCACCTTCATTTGCCTGTGCCAGAGCCGCGAGGACTCTTTCAATAACTCCCGCAACTTTGGCAGAAGCCTACTATAAGTAAAGAACCGATAAGCGTAAGAGGAGACAACCTCAGGCTAGGTTGAACATCGTTAACAGTGGGTGATGATATAGGAATGGCGAGATATTGGAGAGGAATAGATCCAGCAGTCGACTGCTGAAGTATGATGATGATGAAATCAAGAACCAAAAAGGGGGAAAAAAATGGAGCCTGATCATTATAAATACAATCTAATTTGTGCAACATTTGCAGAACAGTCACGGGTTGCGTAAGATGACCAAGTTGGACATAAACAACATTTGAAATGTGAATGTCTCGAGAATTCTCTAAGGGTATTGACATACAAATATTTGCTGTTCATTTCTTAAGAGCGAGCGAGAATGTAAAGGAAATCCGGTTGCAGGATCCACCTCATTCAACTATGCCAGTAAGCTTATGTTATGCAATTGGAAGGAGTTTCTAAGATACAGAAAGGGCAAAAGCCGTATGTAAAAGTGTCTTCAACAGTCACTTTTATTTTTATAAAATAAGGAGGGGTTGGAGGAAAAATTTGAAAGAGTTACCTCGCCCCTGGGCATAAGAGTCTGACACGCCCTTCCGCTCCACCCTAGAGCGGAAGAAGTCATAGGATAATTTCCCACCCCCAAAAAAAAAAAAAAGCGTGTATAAGAGTGTCGAAGCTTCAGACATCAAAGAGAATGAAATGAAAAGCACACATAACGTAGGAACTCCATACTCTAATATAGGACCTGAGAGAGATGATAAGATCTAAATTAGTAGATCAGGTAGCCGATTGATTGGATGCCAGAGATCCTCATAAGATAAAGCAAGAAAACCCAGTTTTGCCTCCTAGTATACAGTCTCATAAAAATGCTATGTCTTCAAACAATGATGGTGATGACAATTATAACAAAGAACTGTTTTATCATTGTGTGCAGAGGATTTGGAGGATTCCAGAAAACTGTTGATCATTCAGTGATAAGACCGTTGACCTTACTCTGGTTCACTAGTTTTTGACAAGGGTGATGAAGACAGGATGTCTGTTACTGTGTGGTGATGAGACAGTAGTGTAGACATTGGAAGTTCTGTTGACTTAGGTTCTAATGCAAATTGATTTGTTGTGACGAGTGAATGAGTGTGACAACATACATAATTATAGTGTCTTGATCGGCTGATTATTATGTGAATGAGTATCTATTGTGTTTGTGAAGATAATCAAGTGATTCTATGGGAACCTCTTATCTATCTGTCTAGATGGAGACTACAATGTGCTTTAGGGGAGTTGCAGAGAGGCGCGGGTGCATGCGGGGTTGCTATCAAAAACCATATTAGGTAAATATATATTCTTAGTCGGTTCTGCTATGTCTTTCCAAGCTTACTCAAGGTGCAGTCAAAATTTCAATAAATTTCTTGATATTGGCAAAAGATTAACACAGATGGCCGTATATGGTTTAGCCGCATCTGTGTTAAGGATATCAGGTTTAAATGTTATTCCCCAAACATGTATAAAAAACAATGTTTTGACCTCACTGCGTTCCCGAGCACCGGTTGACGACCCACGCGAATATATTTTATATTGTGATGCTAATGGCAAACGTAAACATGTATCGTCATATATTTTGAGAGAAATCACGATTTTATTTGCTTTCAAGTTATTTTATTTTTATCTAAACTTAAATCAGCAACAATGTTTTCTTTCTATTATTTATTTTACTTGCAATGTTCTTAGATAAGTTCTCCACTTCAATATTGGCAAACTATTTTTCAACCACTTCTTGGTTTTTGATAGAGCTGAAATTTGGCATACTTTTGTAAGTTCCGGTGACTGCAATATTATGATAGATACCATCGAGATGATCTGACGATGGCGCCGGGACCTATGGACTGGAACTCTTTATTGACAAATTGTAGGACAGTTGAATTTGGGCTATTATGTTTTGTTATCATTAGTTTTTTCCATTACACGTGATGGGTACGAAGTTTTTTTTTCTAACTTTTAATTAGCTATTAAAAGAGGGCTTTACCCTACAGTGGGTCAGTAATAAATTAGTACTATCATCATAACTGCAATTTCTTTTCTGTTGTTGTTTTTGTAAGTTTGGCGTATTTAGGGCTACTTTAATTAACTGCATGTTGATAATTTATTAACCATAAATTTAAATTCCTTTTAAACATTAAACGACTAAGATTCCGGTTTTTTTAATTAAAGAAAACTGATTAAGGATAAAAGTTCAATAAATTGCAGTACATAATTATATAGTTTACGAACAACATATATTTTTATGGCGACCATCATTTTATTAACTTTCGTAATGTTTTTGAAGAAAGCTCAAGTTTTAATTTTGTAAAGATGTACCTACCCAATTTACATGCGCACTTAGCATTCTCGTCACTTTCAAAGCGAAATCGTTCGTGAGGATATTTTTCGTAAACTTCTGATAAAAATCAGTAAAAAAACATGGCATACATCACCTAACTCATGTGGTCGCCATAATAAGTTGCCAAATATATGTTTAAAATTCTGTGGTCGTAGAATGTGGTCGCACTAAATGCCTATAAGTGAAAGTTACGACCAGAATGGTCGCGAATTACTAAGTAACTATGTTTCATAGCTTGATGTTATGCAATGTCTGTGGTTATAAATCAAATCGGAAGTATATCGTTAGGTTCTTGATGAGGTTGGGCCGCTACAGTTACACTTATATCTATGAGTAGGTCACTTCTGTCTGAAATGAATATATTGTGTGGAACGGAAATGGGTAGTCACATTTTAGATACTGCTTCTCCCCATCATCATCATCATCATCATCATCATCATCAGCTATTTATGTCCCCACTGCTGGGGCAGAGACCTCCTGTATGTGAGAGGGTGTGGGCCGTAATCTACCACGTGAGCCTAATCCGGGTTGGTAACTTTGTGCTGATGATAACTTTGTGCGGATAGTCCGATTTTTTTTTGTTGCAATTGAAGACTACCTATTTCTTTCTTGAAGAAAGTTGTTCATTTCTATGGGCTTATGCCCTGCCCCTTATTGCTTATGCCCTGCCCCTTACTGCTTATGCAGTATCAAAAACATGACGACCCATTTACTGTTACACCCTGTAGACAACAGATCCAGGATCTTTTTCTTTACCATTGATAGGCTCGCGTTTGACCACTACCTCACCTGATGGTAAGCGATGATGTGGTCGAAGATGGAGCACGGTTGCCTAAAAGTAGCCTATTCACTCTTGATTTAAAGACTATAAATTAACCACAAATGTCCCAAAAGGTCAGGAGGATTCTTGGATATGTTTAGCTCCCGTGTAAATAACAGGCAACTTGAGACTGTTGATGTTTGTTTTTTAATTGTCTGATAGCTAATCACTTTCCCCGACCGGGTAATTAAACCCAGCATCCCTGAATTTATTCCCAGGTTACAATTAAATAGAGAGCAAGCTGTTACTGAATGTTTCTTATTAAAAAAAACAATATAATTAACAGTTTGCCCGAACTGGAATTGAATCTAGGACACAACAAACCCACAGTTCTTCAGATCTAGTAATCGAATTCTTCTTAAACACATCAACCATTAGTTGTACAAGTAGGTCGTAGGTTACTAGGGTAGGAAGTCAGGTGCCTTAAGCGCTTTATTCACGATCCATCTTGCTGTTCGTCCCATCGTACATCGTACGTCAAGCCTATTCATGGTACTTTTGCATCGTGCATGGCCTTAGCGGGACGTACAACAAGATGGATCGTGAATAAAGCGCTTTACTTTAAGTAATTTATGTGATCACCCACTGCTCTAAAAACGGTAAAGAAAACAATGTGACAAAACTGTGATGTCCTAGGACAAAAAAATCGAATATATGTGACATACACCAACCCCCCGCACTGGGCCCGCGTGGTCGATTGCGGCCTATTCTCTCTCCTAGAGAAGAGGCTTGAGTCCCAGCAGTTACAGTGTCCCAGTAGAACATTATAAAAGGCTGATTATATTATATAAGTTATTAACAGCCCATTTATTTTAAGTGCGGCATTAGTGTTGGTGATAAACCTACCTAACACGGATATGTATTCAGCAAAACCGTCCGTGTGTTTTACGCGCTTGTTTCTATGTTTTTGTGCATGTGTTTTTGTGTGTGCATGTTTGCTTATGATTGATTGATTCTTGTTTTTCTATCGTGTGAAATTCATTATATAAGGTTACATGTCCGGCGCTCGTGAGCGAATGTAGTATTTCAGAAATGGTTTTCAATTTTCACACTTCTGTTAGTGTTTTGTTTATTATTGGCTGATCTGTCAGTCAACAGACACAAAAGAAAATCTATTGTTCGTGGTCACCGGTGACCTGCGTGACAGATAAGGTATTAAGCGTACGTTCCTTTGCAATATTTATTTTTATTAAGCGACTTCAAAAACAGAGGAGGTTCTAATATGCGTATTTTTTATGTATATTCTTATTGCTTTGTTCGTCTTTTGTGGATTGATTGACAACAAAACGAGAGAAAACCGGCATGCCCTAGAATCAAAAATTCGAAGGCATGAGACATCCACCAACCCGTAGTATCCACGTGGTAGATTGTGATACTCCCTCTCATGGGGAAGAGACTTAAGTCACAGCAGTGGGAAATTAATAGACTGTTTACGATAGGTCATAGTTTTAATTCATCTCATAACCAGCTGCTCTTGTAGTTGTACATATCATCACAGCCTCATTCTATTGTTACAATCACACATGGATTACGAATTGATCGCCATATGAAATAAAGATATAAAGTTATTAACAATGGGCTTCGTAGGTAAGTGCCAATTGTTCTTCAGGATAATATTCAGCAATAGGTACTGATGATTACTTAGGAATGGTTGGTAACTTAGTGGGTGGGGATACTGGATCACTTTTTGTACCATTAGTAATAGAAATATACATGTAACCGGTCAAACCCCGAGTATCAGTGTAACCCAAATTCAGGCCAAAGTTTTTTTTTTAAATTAGTTTGTATCAGGGTGGTGTTATGTTATGAAGTAGTGTAAACAATAAACAGACATGCGATGGCAGATCATCAAAGTCAGTTCACGTAGAAATAAGTTCTGAGGTAATTAATACACATAAAAAAATACAGTCGAATTGAGAACCTCCTCCTGTTTTTGAAGTCAGTTAAAAATGAAGACGATAGAGAGCGTTGAAATTTCGTTACGTCACACCTGAGTTAAATTGTACCACGTTTTACTCAAAACTGACGTAACAAACCCATTCTCCTGAACTTTGATGCGTTTTATCTTTGTATTTTTTTATTGAATTGTTATAGAAAAAAAAGGGGCTAATTTTTTTTGATAATCTATATTACGAACTGAATAGCTGTATTATTTGTTTGGAATCATCCCTATGTCGCAGTAAGTATAAGAGTTCCTCTTTTGTAACATTTTGGTGAGGAACCCTAAAACTAGATAGATATATTTGGTGCATTAGGTATACTTTATATCGAATTTTGCAGAATATTTAAGTATGTGAGTAATGTTTATAAATATTTCACTAAGTAAAGTTTACATAAAACCTGTTTACTTCAACGGTATAACTACTCTTATACAGGTTTCAAGGAAAACGTCAACTAACTAATAACGGTTTCAAGGAAAGTGGTTTTAAAGTAAACGAAACTTTTCCACAACAAGTGATTAGAGTCCTTATTCGGTTGTAATAAAGGTGAATATTGCACAAAACAAAAAGAAGTTTAATCAGGGGATTAACATTTTTACTGAATTATCAGCTTTTGTTTGTTTTTATTGTCTTTTAGATTATTGTGTTGCAAGAGATGTATAAACATAAGAACAATAGAAAATAAATAGTGGGGAATATTATCTCCGTTTTGTCACGTTGGGTTACGTTAAAGTAACAACTTTGTTATCTGAAAATAAATTATGGGTAAATAAAAAACGGTCTCATTACTTAGTAACATGAAAATTGAGGAAAATGTTGAAATGAAAAAATCTATTTCAGACTGCACCAAGGCCGTACTAACGGCCAAGTGGCGTCCTCATTGAATAAAAAATCGTAGCATAGCATAGAAAATAAATATTAAAAAAATCCAACGTCACGTTTGTTACAAAGAGGATAAAGTATTATTACGTTGTTAAAACAGGTCTCAAAATGTTTCGTATCCAAAGTAGTAGGCAAAAGTGTCAGAAACGGCCGTTTTTGGAACTTTTTTGCAGTTGGGTTTTTTTTAAATATTTTCTACACTTCAGCGAGTTATATTTTTGGAATTGCCTCCTTGAGCTTTTTATTTTGATACCCCGCATGAACATGGCGGCCACCGTATACCTATGTGTTTTTTTTTTTAAACTCTTATATCCAATATTACTTCGACAGTAAAACCCAATGTTAAAATCCATCCACCCGTTTAGGCTGCTAATGAAAAAGACATATATACATACTCTCGGAAACATTACTCTACTTCTAGTGCAGTCAGGTATAAAGTGGATCCATTTAAACATAAGGTCAATGGGTCTACTTGTAAAAACCTAAAACAAAAATGTATATATCCAGCTCAAAACAAGTCTTACGAGATACTACAGAGCTATTTATTTGATTACAGTTTATTCTAAATATAGCTCCTAGAATATAGTCAATGACATTTTGATTGTAAAAAATATAACGATCATTGCTGACACGAGAACAATTTACATACAATGTGGTGACCACGATACGAATAAATGAAAAAAATGGCCATGTTCACAATTATTTGTTGTCGTACTATTGGACTAACCCTGAAATTGTGAAATAAAATTCAGCTGATAGTAGATAACATAGGAGTCTTTAAGTCAAGAGTGAATAGGTTACTTCTAGGTAAGCGTGCTCCATCTTCGACCACATCATCGCTTACCATCAGGTGAGATAGTGGTCAAACGCGAGCCTATTAATTATAAAAAAAGTTATGCAAACACAAATGTCTGACGCAGTTGATTTTTTAGCGATTCACGCAAGCTTGAGAAGCGAATATTTAAGTTCAAAGTCATTAGAAATTGTTTTTAGTGTTATTTTATTGGGAGTGCCTCCGCAGCCAGCGACGGCACTCAAAAATAACGCCGTTGGGAACCGGAATCGGCTTACCTTACTTACGACCGTCGCATCGTTGTTAGCACATTACACCTCCCTATTTCCACTATTTTATTAGAAGTATAAGTGAGCTAGCCGAGTGGTTAGTTCTAGTGGTTCTCCAGGTTCTCTCTCTCAATTTCGGGTCACGGCGCCCCGGCTACGGAGGCACTCCCTATTTTATTTATAGCGGATCCTCCCTTGTCAAGTCAGTAATTATACCAAGGGATTGGACACTGCAGATAAAAGTATCACTAAGTCCTACTCCAAGGTCCAGTCTATTTCTATACGAAAATTCATTAAAATTGGTTCAGCGATTTAGGCGTGGAAACGTAACAAACAGTGTTACTTGTAAGTATTATAAATATGTATACTATGTGTTATACAAAGCTACATTAAAACACGAACCCGGACTTGTCTTGGCCAAAATATAATAAACTTTAGTTAATAATTCCCAAGCAAAAAAATTATGTGTTGTTCAGAGTAATATAGAGTACTTAGTATTATCTGTGGTATTATTTAATTTCAGACAGCTGTAAAATAAGTTTTTAAATGGCTATTGTCTAAAGACGATACCTTCAGGTTGTATTGCTTGTAGGTACTTTACAATGTTAAAGTTAGTCCATAAGTCGAAACCCACTAATTAGTTGTAATTGATGTTGTTGTATTTGTTGTTGTTGTTGATGGTTGTTCTATTGTTGTTGTTTTTTATTTGTTTTGTTGTTGTTTTATACGTGTACCACCCATTTAAACACTGGTAACGCTTGGCAGATAGATTGAATTAGTAGACAGAAAGACGCCGAGGAGCACATAACTAGAAAATAGAAGCAAATACACTAACTAAACTGTACAAAAGAGTAAACTTTGTGATGACTGCTAAGTACTCGTACCTAAAGAAGTACGTATCTAAGAAAACGACATGCGGTGTCGACAAATACAGTATGTTGTATGTCGTTATAATGTTGCCCTTAGGGGTAAGCAGGGTGAGAGGCAATCCTCACGCCCTCACGAGGCGGCCGCCGCAGGAGACGCCCTGGGCGTCAGGAGACGCAGTGCGATTCCTGGCCACCGCAGGTGCGGGATTGCGGTCGGCGAGCATTGGGAAAAAAGGGGTAGGCAGGACGATGATGGACCCAGACAATAAAGGCTGTATAAATGTAGGTAGCCAAGATAACTGGCAGATTGGTGATCCAAATAATTCATAAATAGGCACAGCTTAAGATGTGTTCAAGGTTAAAAAATGAATATTCTTTGATTCAAACCAGTCGCAAACCAGATAAAATATTCTTTATAAGCAAAACCGTTATATTATGTAGTCGTAGAACAAAAATTATTACATATTATAATTATAATTAATTACAAATGTGATATCATCTGCCTAGCCTTTTCCCAACTATCTTGGGGTCGGCTTCCAGTCTAACCGGATGCAGCTGAATACCAGTACTTTACATGGAGCGACTGCCTATCTGACCTCCACAACCCAGTTACTGGGTAATACGATACCCTTTGGTAAGACTGGATGTCAGACTTTCGGGCTTCTGACGACCCGTAACGACTGTCAAAGATCCACAATTGACAGCCGGGACCAACGGCTTAACGTGCTTTCCGAGGCACGGAGGAGTCTCGGTATGTAAAGATGGTCACCCATCCATGGACCAACCCCGGCAAGCGTAGCTTAACCTTATGGATCGACCCGTGCGGCTGTTATTACTTTAGCCACGAGCTCCTCCTAATTACAAATGTGATAATATTAATAAATAACACTCGAAGTGGACGTGCTCTAGTTACCCACTAGATACAAGGTTTTTACAGATACAATGTACTTGCTTACCTCTTGAAATAATAAATTAAAGTAAGTATAAAAGTTAGTACCTAAATACAAAATAATGACACTTATAGTAACGACTTTGTTCAATATATCAGTGAGGTTAAGATGATTTTGTCACGGTCAAACTTTCGATGGGTGGGGATGGCTGTTTCTAGAAAAGCTTGGAGCCGAACAGCTGTTGCATCTGTAATGCTAATGAAACTCTGTCACACAAAGCACAATGTGCGACGACACACTGGACGACACAGAAGGATTTCGGGTTTGTGTCTAGATAGTCGGATACCCAGAATCCTGGTGATGTTAGTCAGCAGCTCTCGCCTTATACCTAATTGGAAACGACTATTGTTTGTACGTTTATTGTTTAAGATGTAATACTGCGCGACACAAGGGAGGGTAATGTGTTTATCAGCCTATGTATGTTTGTTTGTTGCTTTGTGGCGCTTTCTAGACCAAACGCGTGGCCCGATTTTGATAATTCTAACGTCAACTGATTCGTCTTAATCTTGCGAGTGTTACTAAAGACGACAGTAATCAAAATACAATATGGCGACAACCAGACGCCATAAAAAAAGAAAAAATATAATGTCGCCGAACTATATTAATTGGGGTGTCAAAATAAAGGGCTCGAGGAGGCGATTCCAAAAAAATAACTCACTAAAATGTAGTAAATAGAAAAAATTATAATTTCCAAAAAACCCGCCCAAAAAAAAACAACCACAAAGTTAATTATTCAAGCAGTCTAATGCAGTTGGTGGCATGAAATCAATAATTGAACTAAAATAAGTGCTACCAACTGCATCAGACTGCTTGAAAAGTGACTTGTTTGGAACTTTTTAGTTGTTTTTTTTAGTTCTGTACGTAAGTTTTTCAAAAGTTACGATTCTGGCAAAGGGCAACAAAAACTCTCTATTCGATCATTGAAGTAGTCATTGAGAAAAACTACATGCAATACTAAATTGTGCCTTGACCCCTTGTGTTTTAGCTATAAAACATATAATAACAAGTAAATAAATGTATAGCGTGCAGCTGTTATCAAATAATAGTCAAACTATACCCGCTCGTACGTATTCGTAGATCGTCAGTTAATTCGATGCGCGTTAGTCGCTTCAAGGCTCCGGTTTAAGGTCGAGAACGAAAGGTTTTACTCTTTGAACACGTTTTTAGGGTTCCGTACCAGAATGGCCCAAACGAAGCCCTATTGCTGTCACTCACGTGTCAGTCCGTCCGTCCGTCTGTCGATCTGTCCGTCTATCTGTCCGTCCGTCGTCTGTCACAAAATTTTGTTCCGAAGATTTTTTAACTTCCCATTTACCTATGAACTTGAAATTTGGTGATAATGTATAATATTACGTCTATTTTACTAATAAATACCAAAGCATTGATTTTCCTCATTTGGTACGGAACCCTAAATGTGCGAAGTCTGACACCCACTTGGCGGGTTTATTTATTTAATCAATTAGATGACGATTGCATTCAAGTCAGCAGGTTTTTCTTTGAGCAGGCGAGTTTAATAAAAATACAAGGTAAAATACCACAGAGTAGTCTCTTTAACTCAAAGGTTGACTCGTAGAGAATGCCTTGTTGTATTAAGACTACCACTATTGTACATAAAATAAAGCAATAAAATAAAATTAACTGGCAAAACTGATAATCTGAAATATTATACCGATAATATTATTACGGTCATCGATTTTTAGGGTTCCATACCCGAAGTGTCCAAACGGAGCCCTGTTGCTGTCACTCACGTGTCCGTCTTTTCGTCTGTCTGTCTGTCCGTCGTCTGCCACAAAATTTTGTTACGAAGAATTTTTTAACTTCCCAATGTCATAGGAACTTGTTTAGTGATAATGTTTATTATTACGTATATTTTACTAACAAATACCAAAATATTGAATTCCCTCATATGTTACAGAACCCTAAATGTGTGAAGTCCGACTCGCACTTGGCCTTTTTATTTCCCTATACGCAGAATTTTTATTTCAATGAATATCGAGTCGCCAGAAGTCGTTACATTGCTGACACTTGCATTTCTTTGGAAAGTCTTTCCTCGATATCATGCCATCGAAATTAAATTATTTGTCATCGAAGTAACTTTTCTGCAAATAAATTTAAACAAAGACTGACGACCCGTCCCGGCTTTCTGTATACTTATATAAAATTCATAGTCCTGACTGACTGACGGATATATCAACGCACTGCCTAAACCGATTTGGAGGGTGTGTTTTTTGTAAAGAGAAAAGATTTTTCGAAATTCAATCCTTAAAGTTGTGAAAAACCTGCCCAGGGGTCGTGGATAAATAAGGAACAGGGGTGGGTTTTAGTCAGTAAAAGTCTGACACTCTACTCAGACCGGGAGAAGTCATAGGATGATTTCCCAGCCCACAAAAAAAATAAGCGAAGCTACTGGCAAAAGCTAGTACGTACCTACGGGTATAAATTGTCATGAATCACTCTGTCTATTGGTGAATCCCGCATGAAAATTTGTAGTTTTTGAGTTTATTGCGTACAAACGCGGCGGGGGACTTTTTTATAATTGTTTTATAATATGTAAGCATGTGATGTAATGATCTATCAATATTGTAAAGGCTTGCGTTAGAAATATCGATAAATAGTTTGTGTTGGTAACAAGATCTCAACTGAAACATGTTGCATAACGTGATGTGACAGGTCGCTAGCTTGCTACCTAACATAGACTACCAATAACATAGACTATCAATAAAATATGTTGCATTTAAGCGACCATAACTATCAAGACAACTACTATCTAGGCCAGTGCTTTAACTTAATATGACATTTTTCTTTGTGGTGTCGGGAAATCATCCAATGACTTCTCCCGCTCTGGGTGAAGCTGGGCGTGTCTGACTTCTACTGACTAAAACCCACCCCTGTTCCTTCAGTTGTCCGAGTGTCCAGGGGCGCGGTAACTCGTGTTTCGAATTTATCCGCGATCCCCTTAAGGCGCAGTTATACGACTTTTAATGGTTTTTAATTGAACATCACGTCTAAACGACTTGTCTTATTTCTTTGAAAAAAATATATGTTATTCTAAACGATTTCCGTCGTAATTTGATCTCAGAATATTTGAAATTATATTTTCATAACATAGTGTAATTAATTTGTAAAGTTATGTCTAACGCGGATAAAAAATTGAGAATCACGCAAAAACTATAAAGCGTATTTTTATGAAACCTGCACCATTTTAAAGATCATTTAATTATTTATAATTTAGTCTCAATGTTTTAGTTAAATACTTGTTGTTTTATGTGTAATAAATTAATAATGGGTCTAATTTCAGACAGCGCTCCTTGATGGGCGAGTTCTATTACTGGGTGGACATACGACGCGTTACATGAGCTCAGCGCAGAACACGCAAGCTAACCACTCAAGGTCTTTGACAGCTAATAGCGCCTTAATATGAACTATCTTATCAAAAACCCAACTTACGAGTTTTCTTAGCTTCAGCCGTGTCAAAGTGGAAAATTATCCAAGAGAAAATAGTCGCGGGATAAAAAAACATTTGCAGGACAAGGTACATCTGTGTGCTAAGTTTTTATTAAAATCCATCCAGTCGTTAATATGTGAAGAGGTAACAGACAGACTGACAGACGAGAGCTACTTTTAGCATTTACAACTTTAGTATGGAGTACAGACGGCTGCATTTAGCCAATCCTAGAGATTTCTTACAGGATACATTATTTAAAATAATTACTTACAATTTATCATTTCAGAGATCTTTCCTTAAATGACAAGTCTTAAGAAGTTAAACGGTCAGTTTATCCTTTGAGCTAAGTAGGTGCAGCAGATTGAACTGATTATAAATTCAGTATTTTCCTTACCGTTTGTTCTTCTTTCTAGATTTTCCAATCTACCCAAATTAGCATAAAACCGTCGTTCATTTGTTAAACAACAGAGGTAAAATATTTTGCTAATTATTGCATTTATATTCTTGTAGATGTTGTTTTCATTTCGTGAGGAGCTCGTGGCTTAAGTAATAACAGCCGCACGGGTCGATCAATCAGGTTAAGCTACGCTTGCCGGGGTTGCTCCATGGATGAGTGATCTTTATATACCTCCTTCGTGCCACGGAAAACATCGTAGATCTTTGAGAGTCGTTACGGGTCTAGTCAGGCTAACCAAGGGGTATCGCATTACCCAGTAACTGGGTTGTGGAGGTCAGATAGGCAGTCTCTCCATGTAAAAAAATGGTGCTCAGCTGCACCCGGTTAGTCTGAAAGCCGACCCCAAGATAGTTGGGTAAAGGCTTGGCAGATTGAGATTTTGATTTCGTTTCAACGCACCAACTCCGGTTTTCAAATCAAAACAACGAACTTTTCAAGGCAAACACGTTTTACAACGCGTCTAGAGAATAAAATACAGATCAGAAAATTAAGTCTACTGAACGATATCAAATACGTGAATGACTGACTAACAGCTTTTGTCGGCGAAATTATAATTAAGCTCTAACTCCACGTAAGTTATTTATTTGAATCTAGCGACCCGCCCAAGCTGCGCTCGGGTACAAAATATACGAAACATTTAAACCTTCCTCATTAATCACTCCGTCTATTGGTAAACACTGCATGGAAATCCATTTGGTAGTTTTTGAGGTTATCGCGCACAGACACGGCGGGGGACTTTGTTTTATAATATTTTTTTTGCTTGTCTATAGTATCCCACTGCTGGGCAAAGGTCTCCCCTTTCTTCCTCCAAACCTAGGGAGATATATGTATATATATCTGTCTTGGGCGATATATAGTGAAAATGCTTTACAAGTACCTACGTGGCTTAGAGCGAAGGGGCAGGGTTTAACTCCACGTGCTGCGTTTGCGTTACATTGCGCGCAATAAAAATAGTGTTTTTTTTTTCAAACCTAAATATAAAAGTTGTTTCCCAGCAATAATTTGTGAGCAAAACTCTGTGATGTATCTTTTTACACCCTGTATAGTTTTAATAAGTATTTGGATAAAGGTAGAAAAGGCCGGATGCCTTAACTTTTAACAGACTTGTTTCATTAATACACATGCAGCCACTGACTAGCTTCAGATGCAAGCCAAGCAACTACATAATACGAGTATATCCATTTTATTGCCCTGCTTTGCTCGAATGACCCATCAGCACAACCCGTCTGAAACTCAGAACAGGGAAAAATATCAGATTCCTGGGACAAGGATATAAAATTTTAATACTCATGAACATCTTGATAGCAGTGGTGGCTCTGTGGTGACGGCCGCGACTTACAAGTTGTATGACGTGGGTTCGAACCAGACCCAAGGCAGGCGCTTTATTTTGCATGTGTAATTAATTTCGTCGCTCATGCTCTCAAAACGGTGAAGGAAAACTTCGTGAGGAAATCGGATGTCCTAGACCCAAAACTTCAAAGACATGTGTATCATCCAACCTATAAAGAGCCCGGGCCGCGTGGTGGGTTTCCCACAACCCCTTTCACAGAGTGTCTAGTGTGTCCTCCTACACTCCTAGCAGTGGGAATATTATAGGCTGACTAGTTGACCCAGCAAAAGTGGTTCGGCGATAAAAAAATGGGGGGTGGGGGTAACAGGGTAAAAAATACTTTACGAGCTATTCTCATACCTACCAAATATACAAAAAAAAAACACATTTAAATCGGTCGAGCCGTTTCGGAGGCGTGCAACCACAAACAGCAAGACACGATATTTATATATATTAAAAGATTATTATGCTATATCTTGAGAAGCCTGAACTTGTTAAACACACCCATAACACGTCTCCACGTCAAACATATAAGAAGTATTAAACATTATAAGTATTTTTAATAAACTCAAAACGGTATTAGCATAACTACTTTCTAGCACTCGCTAAGCCCGACTGCAAACGAGTCTAACCTGTAGATTTTAGCGCTAACGAGCGGACACAAGTAGCTATGTTAAAGGCTCGTTTGCTTATTTCCTTCGAAGGAAATCTTGTTTCTCTTAATATATTCTCGAAGTTTCTCTGTTGATTGGGCAAGGCATTTAAATCGGTTGTAGACAGCCTAATTGGTCCTTTTTTGGTAGTACTTTAATTGCACCGGTTTTGAGCCACTGTTATAGGACATAATAAGGTATATAATTATATATTTTTTACTGGACCCTAAGAGCAGTGGTGGCCCAGTGGTATTAGCCGCGACTAACAACTTGTAGGTCGTGAGGTCAAACCCAGACAGGCGCATTACTTTGTGTAAATTATTTCATCACCACTGCTCTCCAAACGGTGAAGGAAAACATCGTAAGGAAACCGGCATATCCTAGAACAAGAAGTTCGAAGACACGTGACATCTCGCGTGGTGTCCCAGCAGTGGGGACATTAAAAAAGGCTGATGATGATGATGACTGGACCCTAAAATTATTTTAAGTGTCATTTTTTAGGGTACCGTACCTGAAGGGTTCAAACGGAGCCCTATAATTGCTGTCACTCACGTGTCCGTCTGTCCGTCGTCTGTCACAAAATTTTGTTCTGAAGAATTTTTTAACTTCCCATTGGCCTATGAACTTGAAATTTGGTGATAATGTTTATTATTACTTACATATATTTTACCAACAAATACCAATATATTGATATATCAGATTATTTCTGTGATAATTCCCTCATTGGTACGGAACCCTAAATGTGCAAAGTCCGACACGTACTTGGCCGGTTCTTTTGTTTTCTGCCAACGGTTGCTTCAGGAAGCAGTACCTAACATAGTTTACACGCAAATTACCATCAGATCTTCTTATCCCAATTACAAGGAAATCAAAACCTTGTGTCTTGACTCCCCACTAACCCTTTTTTTGTGTGGGACATCAAATAACTTCTCCCGCTCTGGGTGGAGCGGGAGGGCGTGTCAGACTCTTACTGACTAAAACCCGCCGTTGTTCCTTCAGTTGCCTCTGCCAAAGCCGAGTTGACTCTCTCAATTTACCCGCGATCCAGTCAGGCATCGGCCCTAGCGGACCTCGTCAATCAATCAATCTGCCCAGCCTTTTCCTAACTATCTTGGGGTCGGTTTTCAGTCTAACCGGATGCAGCTGAATAACAGTATTTTACATGGAGCGACTGACTATCTGACCTTCAAAACCTAGTTACTGGGTAATACGATACCCCTTTGTAAGTGGATGTTAGACTTTCGGGCTTCTGCCCACCCGTAACCACCGTCAAAGATCCACGATTGCCAGCCGCTTAACGTACTTTCCGTGGCACGGAGGAGTCTCGGTATGTAAAGATGGTCACACATCCACGGACCAACCACGAAAAGCGTAGCTTAACCTGATGGATCGGCTGTGCGGCTGCTATGACTTTAGCCCCTAGCGGACCGCGTCATTGATATGAAATAGTGTAATATTTCGGCAGGTAACACTATACGTTTAAACAGCCTAAGCGACTTCTCAAGTTGTTTTATTTAAGTATTTAGCCTTGAGCCATTCAAAATCTCAATACAATTATTTAGAGGCTCCTGACTCTAAATAATTACTACACATATTTACTACCGGTTAGACTGGTTACTTAAATAAATTATTATTGTTATTGATATTTTTTGCATACAATACCATCAAGTATGACCTACCATCAAGTATCTACCACCCACGCAAGACATTCAAAAAAATATCACAAAAAGTATCGCATATACATACGAGTATACAACCTCAATCAATCGTTATTATTTATTTGAATCATTTTTCAAATAAATAACCGTTAGGACCATGGTTAGGACTGTCTATTATTAACGGAATATATCCTGTGGTACTGTAATGGCAGAATGGGTGTGGTACACGGTAAAGCGGCTATCATCAAGAGGCTGGTGTAAGTAAAACATTTCGTAAGTCTTGGTTTCCTATAAAGCTCTTTCATTGAAGCGATACTCAGGTCCAGGGGTCGAAGACTTGGTCGCGGGAGTGTTTAAAAGAGTTAGCACGGCCCTGGAACGCACAGGTAAAGAAACACGCGTGGGTTAAACCCACTCTCTTCAAAGTTAGAGTGAACAGGTTTCTTCAGGGAAAGCTCGCTCCATCGCCGACTTTGTCTCTGTCACCTCTGACCTAGACTAGAGTCAAGAGCAAACCCATCTATAATATATAATAATAAAAATAATGTCAGTTATAGTGACACGCTCTCCCAAAACAGGGGTCTATGACTGAAGAGATTTATTTATTTATTTATTTCATCATTCTCCTGCCCTTATCCCAATTTATTTGGGGTCGGCGCAACATGTCTTTTTCTTCCATACTCCTCTATTAGTCGTCATCTCTGTAGTCACCCCTCTTTTACCCATATCCTCTTTCACACAGTCCAACCATCGTTTCTTTGGCCTTCCCCTACTCTTATAGCCATCCACATCCATACACAAGACTTTCCTATTATTTATTTATTTATTTATCACATGGAAAACCAACAGCTTTACATAAATGCAATAAGTAAACTAGAATAAGAGACATTAAGCCATTTATAGGTTTTCACGGCTAGCTATACAGTAATACAACAAGAGATCCTATACACGACAAGATATCAAGAAAAGAAGAGTATCAATCGCCAAATCGGCACCGCCAAACATAAGAAATAAACTACAATAAAATTAATTTAAATAAGAACTAACATTAACACTAAGAATTAATTTTCAATTTTGAAGAATTCAAGGTTCAGCCTATTGCGTACGCTTGAGCCTTTGGTCGAAAAGATGTTAAATGAGAACTGCTTGCATAATTCATTAAAGTCTTAACTCGCTGGCACTAGATTGCCGGTAGGTACTGAAAAAATAGAGCAATCTTGTAGGAAGCAATCATTAATATTGCCTACAACAAGTACCCTATTTACTAAGTCTGGTTTAGTGCACCATAGGCAACATAGCATAATCAGCCTATTAATGTTGCCACTGCTGACACAGGCCTCCTCTGTGTGAGAGGGTGTGGGCCAACACGCGAGCCCAATGTGGGTTGGTGGATATCACATGTCTTCAAAGTATTAAACATAGATAGTATACAAGTATAGCCGGTTTCCTCACGATGTTTTCTTTCACCGTTATGATAGCAGCACCATAGGCAGGACCAGCTAAGAATTTAACCAGTGCATGATCTATTGTTATCTAAGTAGATCGTGTTAACGCCATAGCATTTGTAAAACATAGAGTACTCACACGATAGTTGTCAATATTGTAAAAACAAGCCCACGTGTGACATTCAGACGATGGACCCAGAGCTATTGAGTTGTGATAACTGAAGAAACAGTTAGATGAACTAAAGACGATTAGTGTTAGATATTTACAGTAACATTGACAGAGGTGTGATTGATGAAATGAAAGTAGATCAAAAACAGATCAAGAAAGAATAGAATGGAGTAGATAAACTTTTCGAATGAAGACTTAATACATGTATTTTTTTTCAATCTTGTAAAATACTTAACTCATCATCATTATCAGCCTATAGCAGTCCACTGCTGGACATAGGCCTCTCCAATTGCACGCCATTCAGCTCGATTCTCGACCACTCTCATCCAGCTGCGACCAGCCACCCTGCGAAGATTATCGCTCCACCTAGCCTAAGTACTTAACTAACTGTAATTAAAACAAAAACTCCAAAACCAAATAAAATTTAAAATCTGGCGCAAAAAATTCCTCCGCATCGCTGTCTACTGGAAGTGTGCCCAAAAGACTGGCGGCATTGCCACGTTGTATGGCAATGCCGAGGAAAAAGCCAGCCCTTGGATCACGCAAAGTGTCAACAAGGCGTTTAGAATAGATCTTTAAATACTAAATGAACACATGGACCCCACGGCCCGAGGGTTTCAACCCCAAACGGCTCAAAAATGTAGCTACCAACGAGGTGGTTATAATTATGCCACTTGAGGTTCTTCGCAGCCGCAGCGGTAGCACCGGCACAACACGACGAACTAGGAGGATGAATATATTTTGGATAGAATATAGAATACCTTCAATACTCAGGGTATTCAAGTTGTACAAGGGCTTACAACCCTCGACTTACAAGTTGTAGATTGTATATGGTCTGAACCCAAGCAGGTGGAGTTTACTTTGTGTTATTTATTTCATTAGCCAGCACACGACAGACTTGAAGAAAATCATCGTTAGGAACTATAGGCTATCCTAGAAATAAATTTTCAAAGCGATGACACATTCCCATCCGTATTGGGTCCGTGTGTACGATCGGTACGATCCACTCCCTCTCGCAGAGAGGATGCCCAATGTGTCCCAGTTGTGGCAACATTGTAGACATGCATTGCATGCATGTTAAAAGATCTGAGTTTAGTGCTAGACTATTTAATGATGTAATTACACTGGGTGTAAAAAGACATCACAGAGCCGTTAACTACGCATACTGTACGTCTAACAAAGTAGTTTTGCGCAAAAACTGTTGCTGGGAAACTACTTTTATTTTTAGGTATAAAAAATAAAACAATTTTTTTATTCCGCGCAATGTAACGCGAACACAGGCAAGTGGAGTTAAACCCCGCCCCTTCGCTCTAAGCCACGTAGGTACTTGTCGGATACGTTTGATACGAGTAATCATTGCGTTTAAGTAACTGCAAATTCGTAATTTCGAAAAAAAAATCGAAAATTCAGGTAATGTTTGTTTAAAAAAAAGTTAAGTAATAACCCTTAGAATTCATTTATAAAAAAAAAGTTAAAAAAAAATGCGACTTTGACCTTCAGTAATTCCAGAACAGTGGTTTCCCAGGTATGGTGTAGTGGAAAAAAAATATCTAAATAATGGGTAGAATGTGTGGCTTTCGGCTTCGGAAACTATCTTTTTACACCCGATATAAACTAATGGAATCATCATCATTCTCCTGCCCTTATCCCAATTTATTTGGGGTCGGCGCAACATGTCTTTTTCTTCCATACTCCTCTATTAGTCGTCATCTCTGTAGTCACCCCCTTTTTACCCATATCCTCTTTCACACAGTCCAGCCATCGTTTCTTTGGCCTTCCCCTACTCTTGTAGCCATCCACATCCATACACAAGACTTTCCTCACGACATTTTCTTCATTCCTCCGCATCACATGCCCATACCACGACAACCGATTTCCACACAACTTTTCAGTCAGCAGCGGTGCCACTTTCAGACTTCCTCTTATATAATGGAATATACTCAAGTGTTCGTATTAGATTCGCTTCAGTTGACCTTACTCTCATCGCCGATGGGATGGCAATCCGACACGACCGGGGAGAAGTCAGGCGCAGGATCAACGGCTTTACATGCTCTCCGAGGCACGGGGGTGTCGCATCACCAACTTCTAATCTCTGGACTGCTAGACTGCATAGTAATTCCTAATGGAAAAACACAATAGAAGAATCGTTTTCTTTACTTGTTGCTCGTTATACTTTTTGTAAGTATAACATAGAGAAAGCAATTGGTATACGTCGTAGATTTAGCACTATTCAATTTAACATGGGTACCGTTTTCATACAATAGTTTAGGCAATGCTTATCGGTTCAAAATGTTGTTCTAGCCACGACTTGTAGTGGGTCTAGTTTAATAAACAATCTAAGCAAATCACAGTGCCAGGAAACATTTTTTTTCTTTTTAACTCGATACTTAGTTCAGGCTATTACAACCCGATACATTTCAATCAACTCCTGTAAACTGATAACTGACCATTTTCTAAATTCTACGATGGATGAGGATTATCTTCGGCTTCCTTCCACAAGAACGAGGCTTGAGTTCCAGCTGTGGGAAAATTATTCCTACTCAGACTTAGAGCAAACCTTGAAATCCCAGCAGTGGGAGTTGATTTTGCTGGCTGTGCATCTAAACAATTTTAATGTTATACATTGAATTGTTCAATTGCTTGCTTATTGTTTTTACTTGATACTCGTATTACTTTGTATTTTCTTTTTATGCACCTGCCATATTATCTCTCCACCACCCTTGGTTGACTGGTAGAGAATGCCTAAGGCATTAAGTCCGCCTTTGTTATTTTGTTGCATGAAGTGTAAATAAATAAATATTGTTTAAGTATTTGTCATTATCATCTTCCTGCCCTTATCCCATGTTGCTTGGGGACGGCGCAAAAACTCCCTTTTCTTTCATATCACTCCTCACACAATCCATCCATCCTTTCTTTGACCTCCCTCTCCGTCTCCATCCATCCACATTTATATTCATAATTCTCTTTTAGTTAAGTGTGTCTCATCCCTCCTCTTCACATGACCATACCAAGATAAGCGGTTCCCTTTCAACTTTTCTGTTTAAGTATTTGTATTGAAAAAAAAAGTCAAAATTTAAGTCTTAATCAGTTTTATAGTTTAGTTTTAAATAAGTTCATTCGCAAAAGCATGCTGTGGCCTCCTGTAATTGAAGAAGTGCACGTAATAGTAAACCAATTTTCGTTTATTCATTAATTTATATGTATTTCGTTTCTGTAACTTTTGTTGGAGATCCTCAATAAATAAATAAATAAACATTCAGCCAAGTAGAAGTAAAAGCAGAAAAAAGAAAATCAATGGACGCGAGTTATCGAGAGTCATGTTCAAGGTAATTTAAATTCCATAGTTTTACGACTTTTATATCGTTTTGCGTTTACAATCGAGCCAAGTTATTTGACCAAGTAACCAGGCCTTTTTTATTTTACTGAGGGTGGGAAATCATCTAATGACATCTCCCGCTCTGGGTGGAGCGGGCGGGCGTGTCAGACTCTTACTGACTAAAACCCACCCCTGTTCGTTCCTTTGCCCTTTGCGCTCCAGGGCCTGGTAACTCTTTCGAACAACCCTGCAACCCTAAAGTAACCAGGCCGTGTATTACTAAATATCCAATCAGAATATTTATTAGGGTTCCGTTCCCAAAGGCTAAAACGGGACCCTATTACTAAGACTCCGCTGTCCGTCCGTCTGTCTGTCTGTCTGTCCGTCTGTCACCAGGCTGTATCTCATGAACCGTGATAGTTAGACAGTTGTAATTTTCACAGATGATGTATTTCTGTTGCTGCTTTATCAACAAATACTAAAAGAACAGAATAAAATAAATATTCAATACAACAAAAGTGATGTTTTTGCTCGTTTTTGCTCGATATTGATAATGGCAACAGGTAGAGGATTGAAATATTCACAGAATATTTAGTTATATATTCAGTTTAAAAAAATAATTAAATTAAAATAAAACAAATATTTAAGGGGGCTCCCATACAACAAACGTGATTTTTTTTGCCGTTTTTATAGATAACTAGCGACCCGCCCCAGCTTCGCTCGGGTACAAATTATACATATAATCCTTCCTCTTCAATCACTCTATCTATTAAAAAAAACCGCATCAAAATCCGTTGCGTAGTTTTAAAGATTTAAGCATACATAGGGATATAGGGACAGAGAAAGCGACTTTGTTTTATACTATGTAGTGATGGTACGGAACTCTTCGTGCGCGAGTCCGACTCGCACTTGGCCGGTTTTTTATTTTATTGAGGGTGGGAAATCATCAAATGACGGCGGAGCAGGAGGGCGTGTCAGACTCTTACTGACTAAAACCCACCCATGTTCATTCAGTTGGCCTTTACGTTCCAGGGTCTGGTAACTCTGACCAGGCCGTGTGTTACTAAATATCAAATCAGAACATTTTTTCTGTAATGATGTTGATCGTTTACTATTACATTAACGTATAGTCAATTAATTAACGTTAGCAGCTCCACTCGTCCGTGTCTGAATGAGTGCGCATGCGTCGGTAGCTAATCACTATTCGCACGATATCTCCCAAGGTATGCTTCCATAATAATAAACAAAGAAATCTATCGACCTGCTAACCTTTTCCTAACTATGTTTTACTTCCAGTATAACCGGATGCAGCTGAGTATCGGTATTTTACACGGAGACTGCCTATCTGGTCCCCACAACCCAGTAACTGGGTAACACGATACCCCTTGCCATTACTGGTGTCAGTTTTTCCGGCTTTTTCTACCCGTGACGACTGTCAAAGGTGTACTAATGATAGCCGGGATCAACAGCTTAGTGTGGCATGAAGAAGTCTCGGTTTGTAAAGGATGGTCACTTGGTCACCCATCCACGGGCTGACCTCAGCAAGTAATTGTAATCGTTCGGCTGTTATTACAAAGCCCCAAGCTCCTCAAATAAACAAAGAAAAATATGGAGATGCTATATGTATTAATGGTTGGCAAAATCTAAGAACCAGCAAATAGGTAATAAGCATTTAGGTTTAAAAAATCTTATTTCTTACAAGAACATGATACAGTTCTCCTACATGAGGTTAAAATTTTAACAATTATATCGTCGTTTAATAATGAAGCATGCAAAGGTAGAATAAATTACAATAATCAATCACAAGCAAAGCAAAAATACAGGTACGTCTAAGACAAGTTAACACAGTAAAATATCTATACAATGCTCACCTGGCTAATGACTTAATGATTTGCTCTCAAAAGTACCTACTCATAATTTATTTTGTGAGCGAGACAAAAACACCAGTGTGAATGTGTTAGTGTTGTGTTTGAGTGTATCGGCGATTGGCAGACTTTTAAAAAGTGACCAATTATTAACGTTTACAAGTACATAAGCATTTTAATCTTTAATAGGGTATTCTCCTGTGTTTATTTTTGTACTATGTTATAAGAAATAGCAAATAACACTAAAAATAAATCTTTTTATGAAAACAGTATCAAGGTGGAAGCGCCAGGCTAACCCGCGTAATTTAAATTTCTTACGTTATTTCCAATTTACAGGTCAGTATCAGGTTGTATATTGGCCAATATATGATTCGTGGCCGTAACCAGTACGTATTTACAGAACTGTAATCATTAAAATCATCAATACAACTCTCTGTTAGTATTAATGCCGTACCCGTAAATCCCCTCATTAGCAGACACAATTAAAAACCTTTTTTTTTTTTTGTGGGGTGGGAAATCATCCAATGACTTCTCCCGCTCTGGTTGGAGCGGAAGGGCGTGTCAGACTCTTACTGACTAAAACCCACCCCTGTTCCTTCCCTGCCCTGAGTGCCCAGGGGCGCGGTAACTCTGTTTCGAATTAATCCACAACCCCTGGGCAGGCATCGGCCATGACGAGCCCCGTCATGATTGCTGACAACTCTTTGAGGCGCGCGTGCAACACTACGCGCCGTCGACTTTCGGGCAGTGACAGTTTCCACTTCCACAAGATTTAAAAGTGAACGAATTTGAAAAAATCTTTCTACTTTAGATCCAAAATCTAAAGTAGAAAGATTTTTTCAAATTCGTTCACTTTTAAAGTAATTTTTTAAACAAATTATTGAAACAACTGAGTCAAATACCCTGTTTCTTTGCAAAGTCGTATCGTGAGAATCGTTACGTAATACTTGAAATTAGTATTTGTGTTCCGGTATAAATAATCTGATATGCTTGAATGAAATAAGAAAACCTCCTTCACTCTGATTGCAAATGAGCTCTACCCACATGATATTAACTAGCCTTGAAACCCCAAAACATAGGCCAAGCTGTAGAGTGTAGAACAATGAACATCACATAGTTACACTCGAAAGCCCTATGTGGGTTTTCGAGTGTAGGTATCATAAGGCGTCCAAAGGGGCTATTCTAAAAATATCCTTCGCACTTACTGAGGTTCTCCCTTGAAACTATGTAAATCATCTCCACATTATTAATGATAAGGATAAACCAGTATGTCAAGTACATAACATTTAGGCTCATCAGCTCACCTCGCCGAGCGAGGCGAGTGTTGCGTGCGAGTTGAAATGCTGGCAATGCAGCCAGTGTACTTATTAAATGTATTTTTTATTTCATTCTATAAGCTTGTAATACTTTGTAATTTTATGAGATGTGCTTTCCTAATAATTACTTGGAAAACTAGAAGGGTGTTTAGTGGCAAGGAAGCTTTGCTAATCTTATTAATCTGGAAGTATGTATGTTTGGATGTTTTCACTAAACGGATGAATGGATTTGGAGGAAACTTGTCACGATGGTAGACTATGTATGACTTGGATTAAGACATATGACACACTTAACTATTGCAAAGTACAAATACTACTTCACTTCGTTTTCAATTTCATAATAACTATAAGTAAATTCCCATTTTTCTTTAATGATATTTTTAAGTGTGTTTTTAATTGTATTTTTTAATCGTATTTTTAATTGTATTTTAATTGGTATTTTTAATTGTATTTTTGGTAGTCAATATAAGTTAGATGTATGTACGTCTTTGTAGTAATAACATTGCTTTGGCGTTATAGCTGTTAAGGTGTTATTTACGTGATTTTGATTTTTTTTTTTGGTTTTTATTATGCCTACGTGTTATCGGGCAGAATATATTTTTTTCTTCTTTTTTACTTTTCTACTTCAACTTTTTATCACACGTGTTCTTGATTACAACACTGCTCAGAAGGCGAAGCCGCGGGCAGAATTTAGTTGGTCACATTGGCTGTTTTTATGTCAATGTCGCGCAGTACTCAGAGCCAGGCCATTACCGTAATACTGCTGTTATGATGATAAGCCTGCTTCGCTTGGAGTTAACAATGTTTTTGTAGTTGTGGAGGTAGGTAAAGGTATTATATTAACTGTGCAGGTATCTGAGATTTTTTTATGAACCGTTGCCCCTCTCTATAAATTACTTCTGTATCATGGGTGTGAATGAATGAATAGTTGAAACGACTTCTATTTTAGGTATGAACAACATTTTTTTATATATTATAGTATATAATAGTAACGCGAACCCAGGCAAGTGGAGTTCTGCCCAGGGGTTGTGGATAAATTCGAAACAGAGTTACTGCGCCCCTGGGCACTCAGGGCTGAAAAGGAACAGGGGTGGGTTTTAGTCAGTAAGAGTTTGAGACGCCCTCCCGCTCCACCCAGAGCGGGAGATGTCATTAGATGATTGCCCAACCCCAAAAAAAAAAGACAAGTGGAGTTAAACCCCGCCCCTTCGCTCTAAGCCACTTAGGTACTTGTCGGATACGTTTCATATTCATTGTGTTTTTGTGCAAATGTGTAATTTCAAAAATACGTAGAAAAAACGAAAGTTCAGGTAATATTTATTTGGATAAAAGTTTAGTACCTAATACTAATAACACTTGGAATAAATTTTAATAAAAAAGTAAAAATAAATTGAGACTTTGACCTTCAATATCTCCAGAACCAGTGAATTCTCAGATATGGACTAGTTGAAAAAAAATATCCAAATAATTGGTAAAATATTATCTGGCTTTCGACTTCGGAAACTGTCTTTTTACACCCGATATTAAGCAAGGTTCAAATGTTTACCGAAGTCGGAAAGTCGCTTAAATTTCTTCACAAGAGGAAAACGAAAAATAACGATAACGGAAATGTTCAATGATTTTCCTTAACAATGACTAACATTTTAGAAAGAACAGGTAAGCTGTTATGATGTGGTTCTCAACAAAAAAATATCCTCTTTCCTGCCATTAGCTGACGCAAAATGTGACTAAAAACGTCATAACTGTGGGTTATAACGATAAGACAAAATTACCTAGAGCAGAATAACAACAAATAACCAATCTCTTGATCGAACGAATACTTAGGGAAGAACTCAAGCGGGCCTGCGGACGGTAAGTAGTGGGTAGCTCGCCGTCCGATCCGCACCAGACCAGTGAGTCGACGGCGTGTAGTGTTCCACGCGCGCCTCAACGCGTTGTCAGCGATAAATGACGGGGCCCGTCATGCCCGATGCCTGCCCAGGGGTCGTGGATAGCTTCAAACAACGTTACCGCGCCCCTGGGCACTCGGGGCAGGGAAGGAACAGGGGTGGGATGTAGTCAGTAAGAGTCTGACACGCCCTCCCGCTCCACCCAGAGCGGGAGATGTCATTGGGTGATTTCCCACCCCCACAAAAAAAAGGGTTACCACGTAAAGAGTCACCGCGGCCCTATAACGCAAAGGGCAACTAAAAGAATAGTCTGACACGCCCACCCGCTCCACCCAGAGCGGAAGAAATCATCTGATGATATCCCGCACTCAAACTCAAAGCATGTATTTTTTTTTCGCTGTCTGAAACTTTTGAACTGTCAAGAAGACAGATAATAAAACCCACCCATTATCTGCCTAGCATTTTCCCAACTATCTTGGGGTCGGATTCTAGTCTAACCGAATGCAGCTGTATATCAGTATTTTACATGGAGCGACTGCCTCTCTGACCTCCACAACCCAGCAACTGGGTAATACGATATCCCTTGGTAAGACTGGTTGTCAGACTTTCGGGCTTCTGACGACCCGTAACGACTGTCAAAGATCCACGATTGACAGCCGGGACCAACGGCTTAACGTGCTTTCCGAGGCACGGAGGAGTCTTGGTATGTAAGGATGGTCACCCATCCATGGATCAACCACGGCAAGCGTAGCTTATCCTGATAGATCGATCCGTGCGGCTGTTATTACTTTAGCCACCGCCACCCTCGTTCCACCCATTGACCATTTCCATAGGTTCCTATGGAGAAGAACTGGTAAGGAACTTCATGGGCACACTTGATTACTCCTACAGGTAAAATTAGCAGCGCCTTAAGGTGTATATAGCCTCCAAATGGCGCCCTCATTGAATAATAAAATCGTAGCAAAGCGTAGAAAATAAAGATTAAAGAATCCCATGTTGCGTTTGTAACAAAGAGGATAAGGTATTTTTACGTTGTTGAAACAGGACTCAAAATGTTTCGTATCCAAAGTAGTAAGCAAAAGTGTCAAAAATGTCCGTTTTTGGTACTTTTGCAAACGCAATATATGATTCTTTAATCTTTATTTTATATGCTAAGATACGATTTTTTATTCAATGAGGGCGCCACTTATGCGGAGGTAGGTCCTTAATAAATCCGTGTTCAACTGCAGTTGATAACTGTTCTGAAAGTGTACCGACTGCATTTCAAGCCACTTTCTACAATATTTCAGTACATACCATCTATGTAAAGGACAGTTGAGATAAGAACCAGTCAGTGGGTACTTTACTTTGTAACGTTCTTGTCTCAAGTAATGTAAATTGTGGAACGTCTAGTGATAAAGGATAAATGAAGCATGATTTTAGGAATTTATAAGATTTCTCTTTCTTTAAGATACTCGTAAAACAAAAATATATTTAAGTAACTATAACTGTGTATTAAGCATACTTATTATATTACATATTTATTTTCCCACTTAAACAAAAATTAATACATTTAACAACAAAAACCGGCCAAGGGCAGAGTCGGACTCGCATATGAAGGGTTCCGTACCATAAACTGAAAAAAAAGACAAAAAAAAAATCACGTTTCTAGTAGCAGAGCCCCCTTTAATTTTTAATTTATTTTTATTATCTGTTTTTATAGCGGCACCAGAAATACACATTCGGTGAAAATTCCAACTGTCTACCTAATTACGGATCATTAGATACAGCCCGCTGACAGACAGACGGACAGCGGAGGCTTAGTAATGGGGTTCCGTACCCGAAGGGTCCAAACGGAGCCCTCTTGCTGTCACTCACGTGTCCGTCTATCCGTCTGTCCGTCTGTCTGTCCGTCGTCTGTCACACAGGTTTTGCAGCCAAACGGTTGGAGCTACAGTCTTCAAATTTTCACAGTATAAGCATCTTGTTGACCCAAAGCCGTATAAATTGTCAAAAATACATTTGGTAAGGAACCCTAAATATGCGAAGTCCGACACGCACTTGGCCAGTTTTTTAAACAATTTGTGAGCACTCGGACCATACGATCCGAGAATTTCAATCCCAGATTACTCATGAGTTTTTCTCTTGAAGTTCAGTGGTGAGAGCGATACGCCAGTGTTCGTGGGTTCGAGGACCGCACAAACAGAAATATTGCGTGAAAAGTGAAAAGGTGAACACGATTCCGTAAATTTTAAACAGTTATGATAAAATTTCAAATTTGACCTACTAGGTATAAATTAATATAACTGAACTTTGTTTACGCAGTTGTTTTTTTTTTATTTCCTTAACTTTTAACAATGTTTATGCATATGCATTTGCTATCGTAATTCACTTGACAATAACGAATCGTTAAAGCGATTAAGCTATTATGTCATTATCATAATGGGTTAATCGCTTAGCGCCAAGATTTTACAGCCTACGGTCAGCGAATCTGTTCGGGTCCGAAAGGGGATCTACATCCAAAAAATAAAATGATATACTTCCTTAATAAACGGTGTAATTTTTAAAAGGGAGGCCTTTTTTAGGGTTCCGTACCCGAACGGAGCCCTATTGCTGTCTCTCACGTGTCTGTCCGTCTGGCAGTCTGTCAATCTGTCCGTTTGTTTGTCTGTCTGTCCTTCGTTTGTTACACAGGTTTTACAGCCAAACGGTTGGAGCTACAGTCTTAAAGTTTTCACAGTATAAGCATCTTGTTGACCCAAAGCCATACAAATAGTCAAAAAAAGTGTGGCACTCCGGGAGTGCCGACAGAAGTGAAAACTTGAACAAAAATGCGCAATGCGCCTAAAGAAGTTTTCACTTCAATCCGCTACGCGATCCGCTACGAGTGCCACGACGCTACATGACGTAGCAGTTATAGCGGATCGCGTAGCGGTGTCGGTGTCGGAGTCGGCGTCGGTGTCGGTGGCTAGTTCAATTATTTTTTCCCATCTCAAAATGTCCAATGCGCCTAGAGATGTTTTCACATCAAAAAAAAAAAAATGCAACCGACTTCCAAAAAACACAAAACAGTCGGTATTCCTGGTTTTGTTTCTTAATTTTTTTTCGAAACTAAAATTATTTTGCAAATTTAAGTGATTTTTTCGAAAGTCGGTTGTGTTTTTATTTTTTTGGTCAGTGGGTCATCGTCTTAGGGTTTGTATAAAAGATTTTTATATTTGTCGTGGTACCCCCATAACTAAAACTAAATAGTGAGCAAGTTCCGTGGGTGGTAAGGTATATACTGGAATGAAAAAACACGTTGGTACTGTTTGTCGTAAAGGAGTTCCGTTCTGTGCCTTCGTAGGCAAAGTCCAGTCTAGCCCATAGTTATATACCTACCATGCTTTGGTGTTGGCATGAACCTAACAATACCTTAATCACTGTACATAACCACCAGCCTTGCCGTAAAGATTGTTTAGTACTGTTTAAATGACATTTATTGTTCTGATATCATCCCGTAAGTCGCAAACGACCACAGCTATCCTCTAAACAACACTATTTCGAAGAAAAAAATCAAAATATGATAAGGAATTTAGAAGTTACGAGGGAACATATGAACATACATACAAATGCACATACTGTTCAAAATTAAAACCGCCCTTTTGGCTTAGTCGTAATCGGGTAAAAAAAACCAGTCGAATTGAGACCCTCCTCCTTTTTTTGAAGTCGTTTAATTAATGAGCTTGTAATTAACAAGCGTTTATCTTCGTTTCGAGAAGATAATTTGAGTTTAAACTAACCACACCATAATTTAATACGAATCTAGGCTCCCAGACTCCCAGCAGATTTAGCAACTTTCACTACATCGTCAGACATAACAGAGTACACGTCAGACTCTTCTCAATTGCATCAGCTGCTCTATGTCCAATATTTATTTATGGACAACCAACAACTGTATCTACGATCCACGGTCGAATCCGACTCGGCTGCGGCTGTATCTTCTCGTCTGACATACCACAGTGTCTCAAGATGAAAGTATTAGTAAATATTAAATAATGTTTTTCTATGACCTAAGGTTAGTATTACAATATCTTATAGGTTAGCGCCACATGTCCCATAAAAGTAAATATTGATGCTCGTGACTAAAGTATTAACAACCGCACGGGTCGATCCATCAGGTTATGCTATGTTTGCCAGGGTTGCTCCATGGATAGGTTACCATCTTTACATACCGAGACTCTTCCGTGCCTCGGAAAGCACGGTAAGCCGTTGGTCCCGGTTGTCAATTCAACTTCAAGAAAATCAAGAGACGAAGATCAATCCAAATTCAAGAACTAAGCATAAATAAATTTAAATCATTTATTAAACGTAAGCTATGCCAGAAAGCTTTTTACACAATTAATGACTTTCTTGAGGACAAAAAGGCGTGGGATTGAGCTGCTTCAATGATATACATGAGCCATTGTTTTCATATGTACCTACTACTTACTGATGAAAAATTTTTTATATATATTTTTTTTTTAATATTCGTTTTTGACATGAATACTTGTATAGTATTGCATTATATTTTTTATTTTATTTTTTTATTGACATTTTATTATTATTATTATTTTTTTTTTTGACTTGAATACTTTGTTAAGTATTATATTTATTTTTATTTTTTGATTGACATATTATGATTACTATTTTGTTTGACACAAATATTTACTTTGTAAAGTATTATATTTTTATTTTTTTTTGATTACTTAATTATTGTAAATGTGAGGACTATGTGGGTTATTATTATTATTTTCTCCTCCTTTTTACAGTAATTTTCAACGTTGTCTGACAGTTTGAGTACTTTTGCGGCCTACCCAAATGTCTTTTCTTTGGTATTGTTCGTCATGTCATTGAGCTCCTTAGTGGTTTTTAAGTTGAGCTATTCGACTATTGACAAATGCTTGCACTGACTGGACAGGTCCACTCAAATATGTTTGGTTCTTTCTTCAAAAGACCACTACAGACACTAAGCCGCATGGTCCTCATATAGAATAATGTGAATGCGAGAACTATGTATGTCGTTATATTCATGTAGATTTTATGATTGTCTGGCAGTTTGAGTATTTTTTGCGGCCTACTCAAATGTCCTTACTTTGGTATTGTTCGTCGGTTCGTTGAGCACCTCCGAGTTCTGAGTTGAGCTTCGCGATGACTGACAAATGCTTGCACTGTCTGGACAGGTCCACTCGAATTCGTGTGTTGCTTTCTTCATAAAGCTCATCCCAGACATAAACGTACATGGTTCTCATAGGATCTAACCAGTCCACATTGTATGGATTTGAACACTAAAAGAGACTTTGACCTCTGAGTTTGTTTCGGTGTTTCTTCTCAGGGTAGTCAGCTAGGAAACACCGGCCTCATCTAGCTTAAACTGACAAAAAACATTGACGTGTAAAAGTGTTCCTTGTAACCTATTTACTGAATAAACATCATTTATCATTTATTTATCATTTAATTGTGGATCTTCGACAGTTGTTAGGGGTCGTCAGAAGCCCGAAAGTCTGACAACCAGTCTTACCCCTTGCGACTGCCTATCTGACCTCCACAACCCAGTTACTGGGTAATCCCAGTAACTGGGTTGTGGAGGTCAGATAGGCAGTCGCTCCATGTAAAATACTGGTATTCAGGTGCATCCGGTTAGACTGGAAGCCGACCCCAAGATAGTTGGGAAAAGGCTAGGCAGGTTGATTGAATTGACAACAAGATCATGAGAACCTAGTTTGTTGTTAGTCAATGAATATGAAAGTTACTCTGAACGTTCGCTAAACCAATTTTGATTAATTTTGTGTCAAGATATAAATAGAACCTTGTAAAAGGACATATCATATTTTTTATCCCTGGAGTACATTCCTTTAGGACAATGACTACCTGGACATGATGGTAAGTGAAGATGTGGTCGACGATGGAGCACGCTTGCCTAGAAGTAACCTATTCACTCTTCACTTACAAGACCCCTGGTTTTAGCTATCAGGAAACACAGTCCCCGGCAGGGAATTCCATTCCTTAGCTGTACGCCGCACAATGAATGTGTGAAGCAGACCAGTACACCAGAGTAAGTTGTCCTATTTCTATAATATTATATCGATAATCAAGCTGTGCCTCTTATGAATGATTGCAAACTCATTGACTTATAAGACCTATTGTAATATAAGTAAGTGGATACAAACAGATAAATTACCCAAAGATTATGATGCCGCTTTATTTATTAACCCAAAGATTCGAAACGTTATTTCTAAAAAAATTGAAAAAAAAAAATTGCCGTTGATAGGTATTAAGGTTGATGACTTTCAATATTATGAACCTACACGGAAAAATCTGACAAACTAATTAAAACCAAATACTTTGATATCAACAGTAAAAAATTCTTTTCTTGTTTTATTGTAGGTAGTAAAATGGCTTAAAGTTTTCGATGGTTTTAAATTTATGATAGATTTTTATATATGCGAATTCTTAAAGAATTTAGCACAATTTTCACAGCAAATTAACCGGTTTACCATGATTACGATTACACTGTTTATATTTTTCAACAATTTCTAACAAAAATGGTAAACTGAGCAAAGTAATATTAGTTAGAAACACCCACTTTTGAACTAAATCGCGAATTACTGATACAATTGATAAAGCACTAAATACCTTGTTATAAACTTACGTTTTTATTACTTACGAAATTCTCAAAATGCTGAAAAGAAAGCCACAAGAAAAAAAATGCGAATGCAAATTTTCGAATCGCCCAAGAAAAATACAAGAACTCACCTTTTAAGAATTAATTAAAATATCCGAAAATTCACTCACAAAAACACAACACTTTAAACACAAATAAAAATAATCTTGTACTAAAAAAAAAGATCGAAGTATTTCGTTCAACTCCTGCGCAACCAAACGCGAGCGCTCTCTATCACAACTGCGCGCAAACTGTCAAACGGTTTACCTCCTACCGTTAGTTTTGTTTCACTGATAAATCATACAAGGTAATTTGTGGTATTTGTAATCTTACCCATTGTGACGTTGCGTCTGAAACTCCAGAGGAAAATGGGAAATGGGCTGGTTACCTACCTACGTCATGATTCCAGGGTTTTGATGTCATCATGTTTTTTGTGAATAGGGGGCTATTGTATTTTACCTTGGTAAAAACTTTTATTAATTTCATCAGTTTACCTGACTAGCTTCAGGTTTATCGTTGCTGACGTACTTTATGACTGTTTTTCTTTGCATTTGGGTGTCATGAAAAACAATTGGAGGATTCAGAGGTTGTAAGACTTGCCTTTAAATATTTAACTTTGACCATGTTTAAAAAAAAATTACCCAATGGTTAAAAGAAATATGATTTTACGATCTGAATGATATAATTTAATGGTAGAATGTAAGGGGGCCGTCATAGATTTAAGATCATACATTGTAAATCTACTTTCTGGTAAATAAATTAATTTGAATTTGACAGGAGGGATCCCGACGGGGAACCAAAAACAACAACCACAGATGTTCTTGCTGACCACCGGATCAACAAGAACATCTGTGGTCATGGAATGGTCCTCAGCGGTCGATGAGAATTTACTTTGTAGAATACTTTTGCATAGTAGATTCTCGTCGACCACTGGCATGTTCCTCTCTGAAAGTGGGTGGTGACCATTGTCGTTTTACGATAAAATAGGTGCATTATAGTCACCAATACTCGTGACTTGTCAATGAAATGGAAGAGGAGACTGACGATCAATCACTCAGCAACTCCTGTAAGCCAGAATCAACAGTAGCGACCACCAGAAAAAACACCGTGGTAATGAAGCTCAACGAGTCCCGGATAAACGATTAAACTATCTTGGGTTCCGCAAAGAAATAAATCAGAAAAGAACTGCGGAGTAGTAAGAAAAACATAATTTCCACTTCCCTCCTAATCAAGTAGGAGACAGAACAAAGACCACCAGACTGACGACCAGTAAAAGAACAGTCATTTCGGTAAAGTAACTAAGCAGCTTCGTTACGTTTGTTTTTTCATTGCCGACATTGCCCACCATAATTTGACCTAGTGCATCGAATCTTTTCTCTCCTTTGTTACTGATTATGTCTCAGGTACTTTCTCCGGTATGTTTTTACAACACAGAAGCAACATTCTTACTTTCCAGCCAGATTATTTGAGGGTTTAACAGTGTGAAGAGTTTCAGAGGTATTCCAAAAAAGCGCTAAAATTGATCTTGTGTATTTAGAACTATTATTAATAGGGTAACGCGAGCCTAAAAATTGTTAAAAAATTAAAATTATATTTACAGTATATCTATTGCCGCGTCGCCGGTTCCTGATGTGTTGATGGTTCCTGACCCATGCATGCAAGCGGTAGATATGGCACTTGGTAGCTGTGTTGCCCATCATGGGCCCTCTTTCCCACTAGGCACTTTGGCTATGTGCCCAGTGCCCTGAGATTGATGGGGGTCCCCTAGATCCTGCTAGATCACTATGTATATGTTAAGAAATTTGAACCACCCACTGTTTTATCAGTGACCTAGCGCATTTTTTAAATTTAATATATTTTTAGGGTCTGTACCAGAAGGGTCCCAACGGAGCCTTATTGCTGTCACTCATGTGTCCGTCTGTCTGTCCGTCATCTGTCACAAAATTTTGTTCCAAAGAATTTTTTAACTTCCCATTGACATAGGAACTGGAAATTTACTGATAATGTTTCTTATTACGTATATTTTACTAACAAATACCAATATATTGATAAATCCGCCACTTAGCCGATTTTTTAGGCCTACTTTAACAAAATAGTCCTCTGTCAAAGTTATAGGGGCTCAATTATCCTCATGTGCCCAGGGCTTCCAATAGGTTAAAGATGGCCCTATGCCCACGTCTGCGATTTGAGTGTTGTAATGAAGTAAACTCTTCCTTAGACTTTAATACAATCTAATTTCAACTTACGACTTGGTCAATGAGCAATGTCGTGGTGAGACATGAAACGACCTTTAAAAGGGGAAATACAGATGCCTATGTTGAATAAGTTCAGTGGATTAGACTTTCGAGTTTCCTATTACAGGTAACATTATTCTGTAGGTATCTTTTGGAATGTACTGTACGCACGCACCTACGCACATGGGGTCTTGACGGAAAGAGTTTGAACGACTAATTAGGAATTACCAATTGATGACTAACTGAATTTTTTTTAATTATTTCTTTCTCTTCTTATAATGGTAAGTATCATCATGAGCATTTTATTCTCCCGGCTGCTGGAGCACAGGCCTCCTTTCTGTGAGAGGGTGTGGGCCATAATCCACCACGCGGGCCTAATGCGGATTGGTGGATGTCACATGTCTTCGAATTTTTGGTTCTAGGACATGCCGGTTTCCTCACGATGTTTTCCTTCACCGTTTTGAGAGCAGTGGTGATGAAATAACTTACACAAAGTAAAGCGCCTGCCTGGGTTTGAATTCACGACCTATAACTTGTAAGTCGCGGCCGATACCACTGGGCCACCACTGCTCATATGGTAAGTATATCTAAGTAGTATTTGAAATGTCAAATGATAGTATCCTATTATTCTTAGCAGGTGGTTATGTCAATGGCAGTCTGAAGGCATTCATTCAATTTTTGAGTAATCTAAAGTGATACGACAGAAAATAATCTAAAGCCGGTTGGAGACTCAGAGTTAAGTTCATTTTTAGGGTTCTGAACGTGTTAAGCCACCAACCATGCTTGATCGAAACACGTTCACCAAAAAGGTCTTAGTTCAAAAATTGTAACAGTTGTATTTTTGACTATCTAGATGACGTTAACGTCGAATTAAAAGTCGGTGTTAAGATTCGCCGCCGTTTGGTTAGGCTCATGTCAATAAAGTTCAATGTAATTAAGGAAATTAATACGGTCACTAAATTGTAAGTTCAAGTAATACATCAGTATACGAGTACATTAATCGGGTGTTTTATTTTACACTCGGCAAAAAGATCGAAGTTCAAGTATTGGCTGACCATCAAAAAACAAAACCCTTATATGATCACGGTCACTGGTGTGTCTGCCTGACCGTCTGTCTTTCTTTCTGTCTGTTTGTTTTTCTGTCTGTCACAGCCAATTTGCTCTAAATCTACTATACCGATTAAGTTGAAATATGGTACACATAAATATGAACACTTTTGACCCGAACACGGCCATGTATCGTAAATCTGTGTGACAGACGACAGACAGACAGACGGACACGTGAGTGACAGCAATAGGGCTCCGTTTGGACCCTTCGGGTACGGACCCTAAAAACAATAATAATCTGTATATTGTGTTTTTTTTTTAAATAAATTAAATAAAAGGGCTTATTTTATGGGTCTAATTTATAGTTGGTTTTTAATTTAAGAAAATAGATGAACAATTACAATTGAAGGAGCCCACTCACTCCATTCATTATCTCCGAAGACAGAGAAACTAAAATTTTGAAAAAAAAAATACAGAAAGGAATTTTTTATACTTGTGAGCAGAGCAGCAAACTATGTAAACAGGTATAAAAAAAAATCATCAGCTATATTGCTTAATTGAAATCTTCACAGCGTATCTACTATAAAAAACATCTTACAGACAATATAGAGCGTGCGCTCGTTTTCCAGCAAAACTTTTGGTAGCCATCGAGCTAAGACCGTCTAATGTCGATATATAGGGTATAACCGAAATTCGTGGTCATATTTTAAAAACTGCACCTGCCCATAGAAATTAACAGCTGTCTATAACGAAGCCAAAGTAAATTTACAAAAAAAATCCTATTTTTTTTAACCGACTTCCAAAAGGAGGAGGTTCTCGATTCGTCTGTATGTTTTTTTTTATTTGTCAAAATCTATTCTTAGATGGCGGAGAAATGGCGTAACAAGCGATTTCTCCGCCATTTATGAATAGATTTTGATAATTATTTTTTTGTTTAGTAGGTCATACTTCAGAGGTGGTCCCATATAAATTTTATCGAAATTGATTCAGCAGTTTTTGAAAAAATCAACATAAACAAAAAATACTTATACACAGATGACGTTTTGGTTGTCTCCAATTACGTTCAAATTCCATGTTATTGGGGTTATCCTTTCGGGCACAACTTTATTATTTAGTTTTAGTTTGGGGTACCTACTTACAATAACTAGAAAGTGAAAAATAAAAAACTTTTTTTTACAAAAAAAAATACAACCGACTTCTAATAATTGCAAAAAAAAACTTTAATTTCGGAAGACGGTGTCAAATAATGAAGAAAAAAAATACAAACACGGACTTGCGAAATTAAAATTATTTTGCAATTTTTAGAAGTCAGTTGAATTTTTTGTAAAAAATGTTTTATTAGTATTTTTGTTTTTTACTTTCTTAAAGAAAGTAGTTTGTTTCGGCGGGCAGAAGCAGTATTAAAAATATGACCTCACATTTCCTTTACAGCCTGTATATACCTACTTTTATACTATCGAAGTACACTTGTCGATTTAACGTCGGTGTACACGACTTTGTGCAACGCCCTTTATTTCGGCAACCACAGATTGCACCATAACTGAGAGGGCTTCAAGGGTAATGTGTACTATCAAACCCATGCACGTAGTCTTGTGTCAGCAGTACAGTCACAGAGGAAAATATGTTTATTTCCTGTTTATAGGTTTGTTACAATGGGACCAGATAATTACGTATATACGTATATTATGTACTCAGATGATGACGTATGTCCAAAGTCACTATTTTCTTTCCCATTGGTGAAAAGATGATACACGTAACGGGGTTTTTTAAAGGAAAATCAGAACTGGATATTACTAATCAAATAGCGATCTTTAATTACAAAAGGAAGGAACATAAAATAAATATTTTTTGCTTCTTTTTTCTTTTATATTTTGTTTTAGGGTTTTTTGGTTAGCTGTAAATAACTATACAAATTTAATCGAATGATCAAGGAAAATAAAATGCAGAACCAGTTGGATATCTTGAGGCTTTTAGAAGATGTAACATTTTTAATTTAAATATTTAGGTACTTTTCTACTTACCAGTAGTAATCTTACTAATCTTATAAATGTGAAAGTTCGTGGGTATGGGTAGATGTTTAATAATAATAATAATATTCCACAACTATCACACAACGCCATCTAGTCCCAAGCTAAGCAGAGCTTGTGTTATGGGTACTAGACAACTGATAAACATACTTATATATTTCTAAATACATAC
This sequence comes from Polia nebulosa, assembly GCA_951329385.1. NCBI lineage: Eukaryota > Metazoa > Arthropoda > Insecta > Lepidoptera > Noctuidae > Polia > Polia nebulosa. Next base: position 32,203,608 of record OX589594.1, read on the forward strand.
ATATTATAGATACATTACACCCAGACACAGAACAAATGATCGTGCTCATTACACAAACATTTGACCTGGGTGGGAATCGAACCCACGACCTCCGGCATAGCAGTCAGGGTCACTAACCACTAGACCAACAGGCCAGCCATCATCATGGTTTGTTACTCTTGCACGCAAAAACTAGGTACTGAACGGATTTTAATGAAACTTTACAGTAGTATAACTTATAATACATCAGATTAACATCATTATCTTCCTGCCTTATCCCATGTTACTGTTTCTTTTTTTTTTGGGGGATGGGAAATTCAATGACTTCTCCCGTTCTCGCTCTGCGTGGAGCGGGAGGGCGTGTCAGACTCTTACTGACTAAAACCCACTCCTGTTCCTTCCCTGCCTGAGTGCCCAGGGGCAAGGTAACTCTTTCGAATTTATCCTTTTAATTTTATTGGCTAAATAAATTATTATTATTATTCCGTTTATTTATTAGTACATACATAATTTATATATTTTTAAATATTGATTCTTAAACAAGATAAAAAATAACATATAAAAAATAGTATCCCACCGGTATCGGGAACAGGGTCCAAGCTACCGGCGGTCAGGGCTCCAGAGAGAGGAACCGCCTGACAATGCGAGCCGTGTCCAGAAGTACTGCTTTCTGAATCAAGTCCTTGATCCAGCCGCCTTACGAGAGCCTCCTGAGGTGTTGGTCGAGGCTCGTGGCTATTAAGCCATTGGCTGACACTATTATTATTATTTTGACATGACGTTTTATGTTCTCGGCTAACCGGGAAGAGCTGATAATACGGGCCTAAGCCAAGTGATTATCAGTTGGAATCTGGGATAGATGAAGTACGGCCACGCGCAGAAGATTATATTATTATTATTATCCTCAACCCCTAGGCAGGCATCTGCCATGACGGGCCCCGTCATGAATTCGGACAACTCTTTGAGGCGGGCGTGAAACACTACGCGCCGTCGACTCTTGGGCCTGAGCCTTTAGACAAAATACATTTCTGTTAACGTTACCACTAACGCTTCGTGCAAAATGTATGGCAACGACATTACTGGGCGTGAGTCACGTGACAGTGCAGGTAATGTCCTTTTTTTTTTTTTTTTTGATCGAACGGCGAGCTACCCATTACTCGCCGTCCACAGGCCCGGGTGCAGGTAATGTCCTTGCCATACATTTTGCACGAAGCGTTAACGTTACAAGTAGCGGCACGTAAGTCTAGCGCTGAACGATAATTGCTGCGCATGGGTGGGTGGCGCGGGTGGCACGCGGGGGCGCACGGGGAACAGAATGCGACTGGAGAGCCAATCGGCGCTACGCACGCTCGCCCTTCATCCCGCTAGCCCCCTCAGGTACCTTAATTTTCACTTCTGCGCAATAACGGTCAGCGCTAAAGTTTCGTGCCGCTACTTGTAACAGAAATGTATTTTGGCTAAGGGGGCTGGTGCTGATCGGACGGCGAGCTACCCATTACTCGCCGTTCGCAGGCCCGGGTATCCCATATTACTTGAGGTCGGCGCAGCACTTTTTTTTTCCATTCTGTCCTGTCAGACGTCACGCTATCACTAACTCCCTTTTCTTTCATATCACTCTTTCTGTTCTTCTTCTTTCATATCACTCTTCCATATCATTTCATATACATCAGATTAACACATAAACATTATCACCAAATTTCAAGTTCATAGGTCAATGGGAAGTTAAAAAATTCTTCGTAACAAAATTTTGTGACAGACGACGAACGGACAGACAGACAGACGGACACGTGAGTGACAACCATAGGGCTCCCTTTGGACCATTCGGGTACGGAACCCTAAAAATTAAGTCACTTCTCCTAAACCACACAACAGATTATGAGGTGGTTTTTAGAAGACTACCGGACAAATTCAAAAAGTTTTAACATAAAACATTTAATAGGGACCTAGACATACTCTTTCTTAAAAAATTGGTGCCAAAAATAATTGGATCGGATCAGTTTTCGAGGAAAAAAAAGGGGAATATGAAACGTCGATCTCATCAAAAATTTTGTGATAAAATCGGTCTGAGTTGCAGCTGTCCCAATCGCACGCTACAGGGGCAGGCTTGGGGAGCACGATGGCAATAGTTTCTTCAAATACCTATTTTGTAAATTCCTCGCAGGCCCTGTTCCCTCTTAACTACCCACGTAGGTACATATTCAATAATAACAATCTTATCCTACCCTACTAATGCACTGTAATGAAACTCCATGTTAATTTAACTTATTACAATTTAAGTTCCTACTGGCCATAATACAGAGAAAACGACAGATAACAAATGAAAAATGGAAATAAATAAGTACTGTACTGAGTTTTCTGTGTTCCTATTGGTTAACGAGCTTGGGCCAAAGTTATACCCATCCCCAGAGACAAAATAACCCGACTTTACGGTACTTAATTTACTTACACAGAAATAGTAAAACGCAGAAACAGTAATGCCTAAACATTTTTGTAATGTTACGCAGTAGACAAACCGTGGGCTTTAATTCATCATCATAATTCATCAGCCTTTTGATGTCCCCACTGCTGGAGCACAGGCCTCCTCTCTGTGAGAGGCTGTGGGCCGTAATCCACCGCGCGGGCTCAATGAGCATTGGTGGATGTCACATGTCTTCGAATTTTTGTTTCTAGGACATGCCGGTTTCCTCACGGTTTTCCTTCACCGTTTTGAGAGCAGTGGTGATGAAATAATTTATACAAACTGGCGGCCGCCATTAGGTTAGTGAGACCGATTTCTTTTGTGACATGGTCATATGTGGATGTCAAAATGAATAGCTCGAGGAGGCGATTCCAAAAACAGAAGCCACTAAATTAGAGAAAATATTGAATATTTAAAAAACCCGACTGCAAATAAATAACTAAAAAACCGGCCAAGTATGTGTCGGGCAGTGTAGGATTCCTTAGTCGCCCCTTACTACATGCTTACTTAGGAGTAGGCTTAATGTTTATTACTTTGTACATATTAATTGAGTTCACGGTTTAACGGCACATAATGTTTAAAAATGGGCCCACATAGGACGATGGTAACTGAAGAATGTTTGGTTTAGCAATGTTTGGAACACCCAAGCGCATATGTTTGGGGAGTCTCTGAGCACTCCGATTGGAGTAAAAGTTGTGACGTAATATATGTATGTTCAATCTTAAATTAACAGTTTTTTTTTGGGGGTGGGAAATCATCTAATGACTTCTCCTGCTCTGGGTGGAGCGGAGGGCGTGTCAGACTCTTACTGACTAAAACCCACCCCTGTTCCTCCCTGCCTTGAATGCCCAGGGGCGAGGTAACTCTTTCGAATTTATCCTCAACCCCTAGGCAGGCATCGGCCATGACGGGCCCCGTCATGTATGCTGACAACTCTTTGAGGCGCGCGTGGATCACTATGCGCCGTTGACTCTCGGCCCTGGTGCTGATCGGACGGCGAGCTACCCATTACTCGCCGTCCGCAGGCCCGGGTAAATATACAGAGCTAACTTAGCCGTGATAGTTTTCCTTTAAAATTCGTTAAACAACAACAACAACTGTTTACATGTACGTAGCGGGACCATATTTTTATTTTTAAAGATTTTATATTCTTTCGTTTTGTAGGCGTGATTACTATGTAAATATATTCAAATAAAATAACAACTTTCTAGTACTAACAGTCTCTAAGCTAGGCCGTGGACGGATAGATGGACCTAGCGAAACCATAAGGGTTCCTTTGTCCTTGTTAAGACTACGGAACCAAAAAAAAATCCAAACGAGTGACTTTTCAAGCAGTCTGATGCAGTTGTGGGCATGAAATCTATGATTCAACTAAAATAACAGTTTAACTGCAGTCGGGTTTTTTTAAGGTTTAACCGTATACTGAATGAATTGTAGGTATGAATCTTAGAAACCAGTGCTAACTGACTGATTACGTGAGTATTGAATAGTGATCATTCCGGCCATGATAACTAGATGGTCGTAATAATATTAATAAATCATTGGCATTGGTACATAGTTGAGGTGTTTCCTGTTCTCGTCGATCAGGCCTGCATTTTAATCAAACCAGTATTGCTCTAAGATTTCATCAATTAAAATTGTTGCACTTAATATAAGACTTCAGCTTACCAAACTGATTTAGAACGGAGATAAAGTAACTTTGTAACTGCAAATGGGCTCATTAATTCAGCGTTGCTTTTCTATTTCCTAGAGCCAGCTCAAGATAATTCCTGAGACGTAATAAGAGCTGCTTTCATTTTGAATACCAACTAAATTATATCAGAATTGGAAGATTCTGATATAATTTAGTTTTGTTTGGTTAGTTTTTGTTAGGTTGGTTAGTTTTGGTAGGAGGTCGGACAACAAGACGTACGGCGAAGTGCCACCGGTTCATGGTGGACATCCCACCCATACGCACAAAGCGTTTTGAGAACACATTCATTGTGCGTACAGCTAGGGAGTGGAATTCCATACCGGAGTCTGTGTTTCCTGATAGCTACAACCTGGGAAGTCAAGAGTGAATAGGTTACTTCTAGGCAAGCGTGCTCCCTCTTTGACCACATCATCGCTTACCATCAGGTGAGATAGTGGTCAAACGCGTGCCTATCAACAATTTAAAAAAAAAACAAAAAATGGAGGTATCGAGCCACAAATTTACTAAATCCAAGTTTGATATTGTAATGCAATTCCGAAGTCAGTTCGAGATCAGTCATCATCATCATCATCAGCCTTTTAATGTCCTCACTGCTGGGGCACAGGCCTCCTCTCTGTGAGAGGGCGTGGGCCGTAATGCACCACGCGGGCCCATTGCAGGTTGGTGGATGTCACATGTGTTCGAATTTTTGGTTCAAGGACATGCCTGTTTCCTTCACCGTTTTGAGAGCAGTGGTGATGAAATAATTTACACAAAGTAAAGCGCCTGTCTGGGTTTGAACTCACGACCTACAACTTGTAAGAGCTAGCGAGATCAGTAAAACCTCTTTAATTAAAAACACTCCACGTTATAAGTAACAATCGATTTTTTTGGCAGCAGTGGTGGCACAGTGGTAAAGGCTGCGATTACCGAGACGTGGGTTCAAACCCAGGCAGGCTGTGCGTTTTGTGAATTCAATCAAAAGTGCTCTCAAAACTGCGAAGGAAAACATCGTGACGAATCTAGAATGTCCCAGAAGCACAAACTAGGAAGTCATGTGACATTCACCCCAGCCCGCGCTATGCTCTGCTTCGGTTGGCGGATAAATTAGTAATAGAGGCCCTTGGCACTCAGGCAACTGAAAAAACACGGGTGGGTTTTAGTCAGTAAAAGTCTGACACGCCCTTCCGCTCCACCCAGAGCGGGAGAAGTCATGGATGATTTACAACGAACACTAAAAAAAAAAGCTCGCGCTAGGCCAGTGTGGTGGATTATGGCCCACTTCCTCTCAAAGAAGGAGGAAGTCTCCCAGATATGCGGACGGCGAGAGTGGGTAGCTCGCCGTCCGGTCAGCACCAGGCCCGAGAGTCGACGGCGCGTAGTGTTCCACGCGCGCCTCAAAGAGTTGTCAGCAATCATCTGGAGCGGGAGATGTCATTGGATGATTTCCAACCTAAAAAAAAACGGAATAATCTGATCATGTTACATTTATAGCGATTCTATTAGATATAATATGTATAATGTAGACCAGCAAACATCAAATAACATTAGTTAAAGAAGGAAGTTTATTTATTTTCAACAGACTATAACTACAATACATATTATACTAAACTAATAAATAACTTAATAAATAAAATATGTACAAGCGGCATAAAAGATCCGTTAGGAGTACAGCTCGTTGAATAGCAATGCTGCTTCGTTGGCCGAAAACAAGGCCAGCCCTCTGGTCACGTGAAGAGTCGACTAAAAGTTTGCTGATGTCACGGAAAACTCGATGAGCACTCGGACCCCATGGCCCTAGTGTTTCAACCCCAAAAAGCTCAAACATACTCGTATAACTCCTAATAAGGTTGTTATATTTGCGCCATTTAAGGTTTTCTGCACCTGTAGCAGCCGCCCCAGCACAGCCCGCCGTGCTAAGAAGATGAGATGGCGCAAGGGTGTCGGCACATGTTGCATCCCACACCAAAGGCGTAGGCCTTTGGTGTGGGATGCAACATGGGTGTCGGGTGGCCCGACACCCATCGCGTCGGCCCGGCGGCCCGGTCGGCGCGTCGGTCGGTCGGTCGTCGGGTCGGTCGCGTTGGCGGTGGGCGTCGGGCCTCTTTCCATCGTCACGTGCCAGGCCATGAGGTTCTAAAGCGGTTGACACACCGGCGATGACAAGAGCCCGACAGATGATGTCGTTAATGCTGGCGTGCCGTGCCATACGACCCGCGCTCCTACTGCAGGATAGGTCATGGTGTCCGAGATGGTCGACTGCTTCACCACATTGGCAGCGATGTGGAGCTCTGCAAGGAGCAACCAGACGCAGACATGTAGCGATCCGGAAGGTGGTGTCATCAGACATAGGTACTATGTTGGGTGACGGTAGTGCCTGTAGTCAGAGGCCCGACTCCCATTCAACCCACAGCCAGCAGGCGGGCACGCTCAGCAGTATTGGTTGACGTATTTAAGAGATTATTCCGTACCAAACTACAGAGCGGCTCGTCCCACTACCTCTGGGAGAACGGGTTTTCGGGCAACGCCGTGTCGTGTGTGTTTCGGCCAAGCTTTTTTCCAAGCGTTCATTGCGTCGGTCAAGCACGGCACTTCACAGTTAACCAGTGATGGAGTCAATATTATTTTGGTTAACTTTTCAGTGCTGTGGACCGAGGACAGGAACGCCGGTAGGCTTATACTAGAAATTTTGCGGATGCCGAGCCCACCAAAACGAATAGGTAGTGTGGTTTGCCGCCACGCTCGGTCATCCAAGGCCACATTTAAAATGGTTGTAAGAGTGCATCGAATAATTTCGTCAAATTTGTCCAGGAGTTGTGAATGCTTCCATAAAGGGGAAGAACGGAGAAAATTAGGGTGAATGCCGAATGTAAATTTATTTTTGTGAGTCTGTCTGAAATATCATTAACAACATTAGTTATAGTTAGACGGGGTAGTTTTTACAACCACCTTGTAGATAATGTACGTACATCATTATGTAGGACATATCTAAACTACTCTTGTTTTTATTGAACAATAAATCTGCCCGCGCCTTCTCCCAACTATCTTTGGGTCGGCTTCCAGTCTGACGCAGCAGCTGAATACCATTATTTTACATGGAGCGACTGCCTATCTTACCTCCACAACCCAGTTACTGGGTAATATGATACCCCTTGGTAAGACTGGTTGTCAGAATTTTGGGCTTCTGACGACACGTAACGACTGTCAAAGATCCGGGACCAACGGCTTAACGTGCTTTCCGAGGCAGGGAGGAGTCTCGGTTTGTAAAGATGGTCACCCATTCATAGACCAGCAACGGCAAGCGTAGCTTAACCTGATGGATCGACCCGTGCGGCTGTTATTACTTTAGCCACGAGTTCCTCCTGTTTTTATTAAACGATTAAATAAAAGCGCCAAATCAAAAACAAATGTGAAGTTTGCGAAAAGATCATTGGTGTTTGTATTTTGTCAGGCGCTTCAGTTCCCAGCATAGATCAGTTTCTCTATTGTTGTAATTTATTTGACTGTTCTATTTTATCTTCGCACGGCTCTCGAAATAATGTTTTTTGAAGGACTAATAAAGCTGCAGTCATCTTAAGTAAGAAAAAATCAATACATTTGAATTTAAGAAGTTGGTTAAAAATGAAGTTTGTTTATTATTTTACGCTTCATCCAGAAAAATTAAGTACTGTTTCCGAGGGAAAGAACAAAGACTTACGACAGTCACAATTGCTTTAGGACGCTAGATGGCGCTACGTATCTGTCGAATCATTTTGCCTCCCGTGCCAAACCAAAAAAAAAAAAGGGCGGGGCACTAGTTTACTTATAAAATCTGAAATGTAAAAAACCGACTAATAAAGAATTATTTTTAATATATTGTATCACAATTTAATTTCTGTAGGTTAAATTACTGCCTGAATTCAAATCCAAATAAATAAGACAGCCGTACTCAGTTCTACACTAACGCCATCTATTGACACTTTTTCACACTTAGCAAACAAAACTTTGCGTTTATCTCACTGATAAGAATGCAGTAAAAATTCTAATTAAATTACCTATAAAAAGCGTGTAGATAAGCAATCTACAAGATCATCAGCGATCTTAATCAGTAACGTCAGCATCCTGCAAGTGTGGCACAAAGGAAACGTGGCGTGGTCTCCAATAAGACTATTATTTTATTTTTTAATAACTGCATGTAAAATACTGATATTCAGCTGCATCCGATTAGACTGGAAGCCACCCCAAGAGAGGGAAATTGCTAGGCAGATTGTTTTTTTTTTTTATTTTTTTTTTTTAGGGTTCCGTACTCGAAGGGTAACCAACGGGACCCTGTTACTTTCTAAGCCTCCGCTGCCCGTTCACCCGACCGTCTGTCTGCCAGCGGGCTGTATCTCATGATCCGTACTAAAGCCTTGTTTATTTTATGACATCTATTCCAAATTACGTTCTTTCCTACCTTTTTTAATTTAAAATTCAAATAGTACTTGTTTTCTCTGTCAATAGTCTGTTTTTATATTAAAAATCGAGCTAGACTAAGCTCCTATCCATCATTGTCATTTTCCTTTTCTCCAATAAATGACAGTGACCAGTTTGTAAGAGTTACTAGCACAGTTAAGTGCAGTTTTTATAACCAAGCAGTTCCTAGCAACAATACAATTTATACCTTTACCTAGTCATAGTGTATGGTGTACGTACGATTAATAAGTGCTCCATATAATCAAGCCTAGGTACTGTATATAATAAAATATACTTCTGAACTCGTCGTGTTTATCTTCATCTAACTCTCATCTACGGTCCTCCTGCTGTACGTCCTCCTCTGCGTGTCACTCCTACGACCTCCTTTACGTGTCACATTGCGCATAGTTCTGTCACGTTGGACATCGATAATAATAGGCACTACGTAGTACAAATTTTCTTTCCTAACACGTCAAAGCAATGTACTGCATAGTGCCTATCAAATTGATGTCAACTGAGTTAGCGAATAGACCTGATGTTCTTAGGACCTCAAACTCTACAGAAGGACACTGCCGGGCCAAAACATGTCAAGTTTAGTGCTTACAGATATCTGAAGAAAGAAAGGGACAACTGAAAGGGAGGGAAAACCTGTAACTTCGTTTTTCCATCTGAATGTATGAGTTACCGCATAACTGCAAACACCGTTAGTTCATGAAAAAATACGTAAAAGTGTAAACAATTTTTATTATAATAAGACTCCGATACATTGTACAGTGCATGAGATTTATTATATCTATATAAAATGATCCAATCTCAATATGTCGAGACCTTACATTCATCATCATCATCATTATTTCAGCGGAGAGACGTCCAATGCTGGACATAGGCCTCCCCCAAATATCAACACAATGATAGGTCCTGTGCGTCTCCCATCGGCTACCCGCGACTCTCACTAGGTCATCGATCCACCTTGTGGAAGGCCTTCCAACGCTGCGTTTTCCGGTACGCGGTCGCAACTCCATAACTTTTCGGCCCCATCGACCGTTTGTTCTGTTCTGCGAGCAATGTGGTGCCCACTGCCACTTCAGTTTAGCGATTCTGCGGGCTATGTCGGTAACCTTGGTTCTCTTGCGGATGTCATCATTCCTGATTTGATCACCTTACTTCACACAAGATTTATGACAATTTCACGGTGATGCCAAATTATACACTGATATATTATGCATCTAAGGCGCAGTTATATATATAAAAAAAGTTATACTACTTCTAATAATTTATAATGAAAATCACGTCTAAACGAGTGGTCATATTTCGTTGAAAAAAATATATGTTACTTTAGACAATTTTCTTCGTAATTTGTTATGCGAATATTTGAAATTATATTTTTATAACATAGTTTAATTAATTTGTAAAGTTATGCCTAACGCGGATTAAAAAATTGAGAATCACGCAAAAATTATTTAGCATATTTTTAGGAAACCTTCATCATTTTAAAGATAATTTAATACCGTATATTTTAGTATACGTGTTTCAGTACAATACTTGTTGTTTCAGTGTAATAAATAATAATGCGTCTAATTTCGGACAGGGCTTCTTGATGGGCGAGTTCTATTACTGGGTCGATGTACAACGCGTTACGTGAGCTCAGCACAGAACGCGCAAGTTACTAGCACTCAAGGTCGTTGGCATTTAATAGCGCCTTAAAATACATAATTTCATGAAGGTGCTATTTTAAATGTTGTCCATTAACAGAGTCAATCCATCGAGCATTATTCTACTTTTCTGTAACAAGTACCTACGTTTTATCTCTACCTATCAACAAATACATTTCAACATCTGACATCTGTAATATCTACAGTTATCTGATAGGGTATTTTTTTCAGCACTCACCCAATTAACTGTACATTATTTAGTATATTATTTAGTCTAGATACAGACTTTCATGCAAAACATGAAAACTTATTATATTAATTTCACACATATGTCATAGATAGATAATAATTTCATTGTAATTAAAAATAAATCAATGATTAATGGGTATTTATCACCTAAGGGCAACCAAAAAGGTATAACGAACGATAAACTAAATGTTCTGCCAATTTGCCTGAGTGTACACTGAAACAAAGATATCAGTTAACTAATCGTCGGCACTATCAGATAACAGCATCAGTGTGGCTACACCTTTCATAGCAAACGCCGACTTTTTGTTTCAAAAAGTACCAGAAATGAGTTAGTGACAGTACTGAAGTGGTACCAATAGTGTGGAACTTAGTGATTGCAGTGAAATTTTGTGTCTCTTGGAACGTTTTTTTAAGGTAATGTTTGAGCGTGTGTTCTGTTATTTAGTTCAATTGATTTCTGAAATTAGATTAGGTACCTGTTATTAGGTTGTAGAACTAACAGAGGTACTTACATATTTTTTTATATTTTTGGTGAGAAATCTTCAAATAACTTCTCCTGCCCTGGGTGGAGCGGGGATATCAGACTCTGACTGACTAAAACCCACTCTTGTTCTGTCAGTTGTCTTTGCCAGAATCGCGGTGAATCTTTCAAATTTACTCGCGACAACAGAGGTAGGTACATACATATGCCATTAGTGTTCTATTGGATATGTTGTATTTTACTTGTGATAGTGGATTTAACTAAGCAATAACAGCCGCTCGGGTCAATCTTGAAAGTTAAGCAACGCTTGCCGAGGTCGGCTCGTGAATGGGTGACCATTATATTACATACCGAGACTCCTCCGTGCCTCGGAAAACACATTGAGCCGATTATAGGCTGGTGATCTTCAGTGATACTCTGTTTAAATGTCACCGTGAAAACTTAGGCGAGGTCAGTTTGAAGTGATCAGTTAATCCATAGATTTAGCATCTCACCATGGACATTTTCGTGAACGGAGCGAGAAGTGAACTGGCATTCTTTCCTAAAGCTAGGCGTTGACAGCTTACTTCACCTTAGTTTTCGTGGTGAGATTTAAACTGCTAGTCTATTATGTGAATACCTCATCGTCAAAACTTAGGTAAAGTCGTCGAGACAGTCGGGGGTGCGTGTATGAATTTAATTGTATTCCGCGCCCCCGACTCATAGTAGCGGTAGGAACTGTGGGGTTAGTCGGTAGGAGTCCGACATAACTCTCCGTTCTCCCCAGACGGAGAGTATCCATGAGGATTTCCCCACAGAAAAAAAAAGGTAAAGTTGACAAGAAGAGAGCTGTCAATCTATCCATACAGGTGAAATAATAATTAAGTTATGTGTGAACTGACATTCCACCTGTTTGGGTGGATTGACTGCTCACTTCTTGTCGAGTTTACCTAAGTTTTGACAGTGAGATTTTTTCAGAATAGCATTACAGAACATAGGTACCTACTGACTGGTGTTATTTTGAGCACTCCTTCCAAGCGGAGCTGACTATCAAAGAGTGTATTCTACGTACATTTGAATATCCTCAATAGTGGATTTTTAGAATTCCATACCCGGAGGGTCTAAACGGAGCCCTATTGCTGTCACTCACGTGTCCGTCTGTCCGTCGTCTGTCACAAAATTTTGTTCCGAAGAATTTTTTAACTTCCCATTGACCTATGAACTTGACATTTGGTGATAACGTTTATTAATACCTATATTTTACTAACAAGTACCAATACATTAAATCAGATTTTTTCTTTGTTAATTCCTTCATTTAGTACGGAACCCTAAAAGTGCGAAGTCCGACACGCACTTGGCCGGTTTTTTAATGTGACGTCTGCTGGAAACTTCACAGTAACATTACTTTTATTTTTATTCGATTACTTATACTTTGAATAGTTTGCAATCCTATTAGAATGAAACAGGGCCGAACAATTAAGGAAATTGTTTTTACGATGAAATACCTCACCAGGTAATTCAATATAGAATCTAATCATTGAAAGCGTAGTTGATCTAACAATATCCTTATATATAATAAGTTATTTACTTTAAAAATTAAGCTTATTAGGTAAATCAAACTTTTAACGATTCTCTGTTCTTAGTAAAATAACCGTGAAACTTTAATTTAACGAACCTACATACCATTAACTTTCTTGAATCTGAAATTGATTGAGGAGCTCGTGGCTAAAGTAATAACAACCGCACGGGTCGATCCATCAGGTTAAGCTACGCTTACCGGGGTTAGTTCATGGATGGGTGACCATGTTTACATACCGAGACTCCACCGTCCCTCGGAAAGCACGTTAAGCCGTTGGTCCCGGCTTACAATCGTGGATCTTTGACAGTCGTTACGGGTCGTCAGAAGCCCGAAAGGTAATATGTGCTGAAAGTCTGACAACCAGTTTTATTAAGGGGTATTACCCAGTAACTGGGTTGTGGAGCTCAGATAGGCAGTCGCTCCATGTAAAATACTGGTATTGAGCTGCATCCGGTTAGACTGGAAGCCGACTCCAAGATAATTGGAAAAAGGCTAAGCAGATTGAATCTGAAATTGAACAAGATTTAGTAAATAGGATTCTAGTAGATTTTAGCTGGTAGAACTGTACAAAATGGTTGCTAAGAACAGTTAGCATTCACTTTGGTATATTCTGGAAGGTTCTAGGAAAAGGTTAGGGCCAGTACGCCCACGAAAAAAATACTCAAGCGTTTAAGTCAATTAAACCAATTACAGACACTTTTGGAAAGTTTTGGAGTCGATCAGTTAGAAAAATGGAGTTAGTTAGTCGTTCTAATACTAAGGACGTAAGTATTATGGAGAAAAACCGGCCAAGAGCGAGTCGGACTTGCGCGCAAAGGGTTCCAAACAAATCATATTTTTTCAAGTTTAAACTATATATAGGTATTTCTTATAGGTTTTCCTGTAATATATAAGTAAAGAACTACATTCTGTATTTTTTTCCAAATTTTGGGCCTAGTGGTTTCGGAGATAAGGGGAGGGGGGGAAAATTAAAAGTTTTCCTCTATTTTCTCAATAAACTTAAAAAGTATACATTTTGGAATTATGAAAAAAATATATTTAAAATCCTTACAATAAGCCCTTACATTTGATATGTAGTACAGTTTAAGAAACTTTTTTTTAAATTTTCTTATTTACACCTCCTAAGTGACCCCTATACTCTAAATTCATTTATTATTTACGTTACACGTCCGTGTTTGGGTCATAGATATTCATATGTGTACCAAATTTCAACTCAATCAGTCGAGTAGTTTCGGAGCAAATTGGCTGTGACAGACGGACAGACGGACAGAGAGACAGACAGACGGACAGACAGACGCACGAGTGATCCTATAAGGGTCCCGTTTTTACATTCGGATGTTCGGAACCCTAAAAATGGCAAGAAACTCCATGGGCACTATTTTCACCTGATTGCTCCAAATGGAGAGCTGCTAAGGAGAGATGCTATTAAATCAAGATGTTGGTCATTCACATTTAAATAATCAGCTACCATGGAAACTGACACTGGTTGTGTCAGTTTCCATAGTTGGTTGTATTGTGCAGAATTAAGTGGGAACTCATTTGAACCTATTCGTTAGGAATGCGAAAGCCTACCTACTGTTTATCTAAATTCTATGACTAAATCTTATCACTAGATAAGAGTACTACGTACTAAGTAATATTAGAATGAATTTCTAAGAGAACATCATTAATTTAATGAAAATCTTGGAAATGATTTTATTCATAGTCTTCAGAAGGTAGTCACGATATGCTAAATATAATATGGGTGTAATCACATGCTCTAACCAACAAAACAATAATTAGGAAAGTTATCTAAAATATTCTAGCTTAGATTAAATCTTTTCTTAGTTGGTAACAAACTAAACAGTAGGTATACAGAAAGAGTAATGGCAGACTTCTTATACGCGGAGGCGGGGATCCTAGCAAAGGTACTTAAAGCCAGAACAGATGGTTAACATATCATATAACATAGCTATCAAGGTCTAAGTGCGATCGTATATGATAGAGTACTGCTCTCATCTTTGGAACGAATTTGCCAGATACCAGCTTGATGCGCTTGAGTCTATTGAAAAACGCGCCAAAATGATCATCGGCAATGATCATTTTGGCGCGTTTTTCAATAGACTCTCATCATGAGGATGCACTTATTGAGTCGAAGCTTGAGCATCGACCCCGAGTTACTAGCCTGTCAGTTTTCTATCGGTTACATTTCGGAGGGTGTGCGTCGGAATTGCTTAGTTTAATTCCACCAAGCCCGTTCCATTATTGTACCACTAAACGTACGGCGATGCGCCACACCAGTACATGCTGGACATTCCACCCATACGCACTAAACGTAGAGCGAACACATTCATTGTGCGTTATACAGCTAAGGAGTGGAATTCCTTGCCGGAATCTTTGTTGCCTGATAGCTACAACCTGGGAGACTTTAAGTCTAGAGTGAATAGGTTACTTCTAGGCAAGCGTATTCCTACGCCGTCCACATCATTGCTTACTAACAGGTGAGATCGTAGTCAAACGCGAGCTTATTATATTTACATTTCCCAAAACTATGTTTTTGGTTGTACCAGTATTTTAAATAGAGTGGTTGCCTGACATGCACAACCCAGAAACTGGGTAACACAATACTCTATCACCATTTTACAAAAGCATGTACTTTTATTGTACAGTTAAGGCGCTATTAACTGCCAATGACCTTAAGTGGTTAGCTAGCGTGTTCTGTGCTGAGCTCTCGTAACGCGTCGTACGTCCACCCAGTAATAGGACTCGCCCATCAAGGAGCGCTGTCCGAAATTAGACGCATTATTAATTTATTACACGTAAAACAACAGATATTAAACTAAAACACTGAGACTAAATTATAAATAATTAAAGGATCTTTAACATGGTGAAGGTTTCATAAAAATATGCTTTAAGGTTTTTCGCGTGATTCTCAATTTTTTATCCGCGTTAGACATAAGTTTACAAATTAATTACACTATGTAATAAAAATATAATGTCAAATATTCTCAGATCAAATTACGACGGAAGTTGTCTAGAGTAACATATTTTACATTTTTTTTTCCAAAGATTTAAGACTAGTCGTTTAGACGTGATGTTCAATTAAAAAACATTAAAAGTCGTATAACTGCGCCTTAATGAAAAATATCTCAGAAATACTACCTACAGGTACTACCTAACACTACCAAAACTCATCCTCTAAGATCTATAGACACATTTTATGACGTCTAAGATAAACAGTGCTCTGAATACACTCGAGTATCTCGGTGAAACAAGTTAAAAAGATCTTCCGATTATTTTTATATCTAATCAGAGGGACCTTATTGTTATCAGCATTGTTTAGTTACGCGGTGTGCGCGGGCTGAGAGTCACGTTAACATTCTTCTGTTGTGGAAATGTGTGGAGGAGTGTGAAGGATATTTGGGGTGAGTTGGGATGAGTGAGAATGATATCATGAAAGTGGGTCAAACGGGGGAAATATTTTTCTACGTATGTGCTCGAGAACTGGGGTCCCCCAGTTAGGACTTTTTAGTCCTAAAAAGTCGCTTTAGATGAATCACACTAACTAAGAATCTGATATTAATTTAATTTAGAATGATTCAGCTAAAATGTGTTACCATTTTACGAATCTCTATCAAAACGTTCACACGGATGAATTGGGCTAGGTTTATGAATTGTGCCCAAGAAATATTATGATTCATCTAAAGCGTTAGAAAGCAGTGCAAAATGAACCAGAGGGTTCATTTTGCACTGCTTTGAGGTTCACAATACAGTGTATTTTACACACGTTTATTTTACTTGTCTCATTAGCTACAATCTGGGAGTCTTTAAGTCAAGAGTGAATAGGTTACATCTAGGCAAGCGTACTCCATCGTCGACCAATGGTTCCGTACCAAATATTGGTATTTGTTAGAAAAGTGTACGTAATAATAAACATTAACACCAAATTTTAAGGTCATAGGTCAATGGCACAAGGGCAGGAGAATGATGAGGTCTATGGGAAGTTAAAAAATTCTTGGTAACAAAATTTTGTGACAGACGACGGACGGCAAGACAGACAGACGGACAGACGGACATGTGAGTGACAACAATAGGGCTCCGTTTGCACCCTTCGGGTACGGAACCCTAAAAAAATGATTTATTTGTGGCTTGGGAAACCCCGTTATGTCATTCCACTCTATGCTCCATAACACCCGTCAAACTCTGCAATACCCACTTGTGTCAAAATGTAACTTCAATAATAATACTTGTTGACTATTCGTTTTGGATCAAAGCTGTTTAGTTTGCGGTAAGAGTATGGCTTTCTGTACAGGTAATGTGTTACTGATGAAAGTACGTGTGTGTTCGCCCTCTCCAGTGCCTGGATAGATGTTAAACGCACATTATACGGGGAATCTTATTGAAGTCCGACTTTTTACGACTATAAAATGTTGTAGAAGGCTTGGCTGCATGATGAACTAAACCCACAATGAGCAAATATACGATTTGTTGTAAGTAGATAACTACTACGTAGGTATGTGTGTTATTGAGTCAATGATATAATTACGCCTATGTGCAGAGTCCATTGTAACCTGACTCTTGGCGAAAGCCGAAAAGCATAGTTACGAAGCATTTCTACCTTGATTTTTGTGTGCTTACCTCGTGAGGTGTCTTCACGCAAGGCCAAAATATACTGCAAATAATATACAAAAACCTTCCTCGATTATCGCTCTATATATTAGTGAAAATGCATCAAAATCCGTTGCGTGCTTTAGAAAGAGTTAGCGCAGAAATAGACACATGCGGAAAGCGACTTTATTTTATACTATGCACAGATTTAACTCGTACCAGTAGATAATAAAACAAGTGACATGTTTGTGTCTTTGAGCCCGGATTTAACAACTTTTGCTTCAAGAGATATGTTTCATCAATCTGCCCGCGCCTTTTCCCAACTATCTTGGGGTCGGCTTCCAGTCTAACCGGATGTAGCTGAATACCAGTAATTTACATGGAGCGACTGCCTATCTGACCTCCACAACCCAGTTACTGGGTAATACGATAACCCTTGGTAAGACTGTTTGTCAGACTTTGGGGCTTCTGAGGACCCGTAACGACTGTCAAAGATTCACGATTGACAGCCGGGATCAACGGCTTAACGTGCTTTCCGAGGCACGAAGGAGTCTCGGTATGTAAAGATGGTCACCCATCCATGGACAAACCCCGGCAAGCGTAGCTTAACCTGATGGATCGACCTGTGCGGCTGTTATTACTTTAGTCACGAGCTCCTCCTCCTTCCAAAGATATGTTTATAGATATCAAAACAAGACATAGTATCTATCCAGTAATCGGAAAAACAAACATGCATGTTTTCATACAATACTAAATGCTCTTTTGAAAGGTTTTAGTTCAATTATTGACACATCCTGAACATTTTCTCAATTTTCCACACCCCATTTACCGTTTATGTCTAGTAGTTTAGTAGATACGTGTAACTTCCAGACGTGCAGACACGTGAACAACATAACCTTCCTCCTGGCGCCGCGGAGTCGAGATCGAGCTATCTATTTGCTCGAGGATTCCACATTCACTGAAATAATTATGATTGCTTTTATTATGTATGTAATGATAAATTCTGTGATAGAGATATAAATACTTTGTATTGAAGGACGAGATCGACGCAGCCAGCTCTAAACTCAGAAGAAGAGTTGGCCAGTGGCAATCGGACAACTGTATTGTTTATTTCGTAATATTTCAGAAGATTCTGCTGAGAGCTCCACAAAACTGTAAATTCAAATTTTTCAAACTGTTATGTCTACGCTTCAAGCAAGCTAAACCTTTTATCTGTTTACAATGAAAACGTACCAAAAAGTCAAACAACAACTTCTTGCTATGCGAGTACTTACAACCAGGAACGTTTACGATTTCCGAAGTCTAAATTAACATACTTATTTTTAAGATTCCGTACTGCAAAAAGAAAAAACAAAACCCTTATAGGATCACTTTGTGGTCCGTCTGTCTGTCTGTCTGTCTGTCAAGACACTATATCTAGGGAACGCGTGGAGATATCAAGTTGAAATCAGAACCATATACTCAAATCTACAGTCCCTTGACACTGTGAATAAATCAAACTTCTAAGTTAACGTAAAAAAAAAGATACGGCCGTATACGCCACAAAAAACGTATATTTCGATACTTTCAAGGGAATCAAAATTTAAAAGGTTCCGCCCGTTGACTTAAAATCATGATATTTTTGAAGAAGCATGCCAATAGAGCACAAGCAAAGGAAAAAATCCAAAAACCGTAAATTTGTAATTACATCATAAAAAAAAAATGTGATTACAAACTTATTTGCTGTTGATACCGCGCTATGTCGATGTATCCACAACAGTTTTCCAACGGCAAAGTAAAGTTTGTTCGAGATTCAGCCCGTGACGGACGAACTATTTACATTCCTCCAAGTTAGTACGGAACCCTCGGTGCGCGACTCCGACTCGCAGTGGCCGGTTTTTGTATGATAGGCTCACGCTTGACACCTATCACACCAGCCCCCTTAGCCGAATAACTTTTATAATAGCGCTAACGCTAACGCTTCGTGCAAAATGTATGGCAACGACATTACTTGCGGAGAGAACTCTCACGTGATTCACGCCCAGTAATGTCGTTGCCATACATTTTGCACAAAGCGTTAGCGTTAACGTTAACAGAAAAGTATTTTGTCTAACCCCCATGATGGTAAGCGATGATGTGGTCGAAGATGGAGCACGTTTGCCTAGAAGTAACCTATTCACTCTTGAATTAAGGCGCTATTAGCTGCCAACGACCTTGAGTGGCTAGCTTGCGTGTTCTGCGCTAAGCTCACGTAACGCGTCATATGTCCACCCAGTAATAGGACTCGCCCATCAAGGAGCGCTGTCCGAGATTAGACGCATTATTAATTTATTACGCATAAAACAACAAGTATTAAACTAAAACACTGAGACTAAATTTTAAATAATTAATGATCTTTAAAATGGTGAAGGTTTCATAAAAATACGCTTTATAGTTTTTGCGTGATTCTCAATTTTTTATCTGCGTTAGACATAAAATTACAAATTAATTACACAATGTTATAAAAATATAATTTCAAATATTCTGAGATCAAATTACGACGAAAATAGTCTAGAGTAGCATATATTTTTTTCAAAGAAATAAGACTAGTCGTTTAGACGTGATGTTCAATTAAAAACCATTAAAAGTCGTATAACTGCGCCTTAATATACCCCAGGTTGTAGCTATCAGGAAACAGACTCCGGCAAGAATTCCACTCCTTAGCTGTACGCACAATGAATATGTTCCCTATACGTTTGAATCCGAATTTGAATTTATAGCTACAAAGTCACATTTCGCATGTCAAAAAACAAACAAAGATGAATCACTCCGCACACCGCTATAATGAGTGTATCATAGTGTTAAGTACATAACGCCGTTCTAGAATTAAGAGCCTGATAGCACTCCACACAAACATAACATTACTATAACGATATTGTGTTGCTCGAAAACGGCTGTATCGACTTTCAGGAGTGTGCTTTTGAAAGTGATAATCGATAGAAATAGGTAGATGGTGCTTGTTCGTGTGTAGCGAGATATCCTGTATTGTCCTAGATTCGATGTTAGGTAAGTCAATGAGGTTATAATAATAATAATAATAATGATAATATAGGGCCTTACTCCACTCTCCTTGGCTAACGAGAACGGGCGCAAACCTCTAGTGCTTGACACTAACGATCGCAAAGAAGTATGGCAGAGTAAGGAACTTCACGGACGCTTTTTCCGGGCCCTACATGGGCCCGATGTAGACCAACTAGCGTCCGTAACCTGGCTGCGTGTCGGTGACCTCTTTGGGGCAACCGAAGGTTTTGTCTGTGCAATTATGGACGAAGTTATCATGACGAAAAACTACCGGCGATTTATTGTGAAGGACGGCACGGTTGACATACTCGTATGTCGGGCATGTCATCGTCCGGGAGAATCAATCCGCCACATAATCTCTGGTTGTTCTCGTCTGGCTAACGGTGAGTACTTGCATAGGCACAACCTTGTAGCCAGGATTATCCATCAGCAACTTGCTCTGAAATACTCTCTTGTGGAATCGGAAGTGCCGTACTACAGATATGCGCCCGACCCAGTTCTCGATAATGGTCATATCTCAATGCACTGGGATCGGTCCATCATCACTGACAGGACTATTGTAGCCAATAAACCTGATATAGTGGTGGTGGACCGAATCGAGAGGCGTGCAATGATTGTTGACATTACCGTCCCACATGACGAGAACCTCGTCCGGGCCTGCGGACGGCGAGTCCGGGCCTGCGGACGGCGAGTCCGGGCCTGCGGACGGCGAGTAGTGGGTAACTCGCCGTCCGATCAGCACCAGGCCCGAGAGTCGACGGCGCGTAGTGTTCCACGCGCGCCTCAAAGAGTTGTCAGCAAAGTGAAGGGGCCTGCCAAGGCCGGTGCCTGCCCGGGGGTGGAGGATAAATTCGAAAGAGTTACCTCGCGGGCACTCGAGGCAGGGAGGAACAGGGGTGGGTTTTAGTCAGTAAGAGTCTGACACACCCTTCCGCTCCACCCTAGAGCGGAAGAAGTCATAGGATGATTTCCCACCCCCCAAAAAAAAAAAAAAAAAACGAGAACCTCGTGAAAGCCGAGAAAGATAAACAAATCAAGTATATTGACTTGGCTCGCGAGGTTGTCGACATGTGGGATGTGGACTCAGCGATCATTGTACCGATAGTCGTGTCAGCCAATGGCTTAATAGCCACGAGCCTCGACCAACACCTCAGAAGGCTCTCGTTAGGCGGCTGGATCAAGGGCTTGATTCAGAAAGCAGTACTTCTGGACACGGCTCGCATTGTCAGGCGGTTCCTCTCTCTGGAGCCCTGACCGCCGGTAGCTTGGACCCTGTTCCCGATACCGGTGGGATACTATTTTTTATATTTTTAAATGTTTTTTTTTCCTTTTTTTTTGTAATTGAAATATTTAAAAATATAATGTAATATGAAACAAATGAATAAACGAAATAATAATAAGACATTTATTTCAGACGTAGTCCATATACTTTTTTTTTTTTTTTAAAACGTTGCCCCACACTAGGAATTACCCCTGTATCGTGGGTGCGTTCACAAACATGTATAATTCACTAATTCACATACACAAGACACCCAGACCCGGAACAACTATCTGTAGGCCATACAAATATTTGTTCCGTGCAGGAATCGAACCCGCGACACGAAGCGCAGCAGCCGAACGCTCAACCACTGCGCCAACCGTGCCGTCAATACTGTTAGTAATACAAAAAACCTTATAAGCTATTGTTAGTACATACAATAAAAAGACAGAAATCACAAAGAAAAGAAAAAAAAAAGTTATCTTTTTTTTGGTTTTTGAGGGGAAATAGTGGAAACACTATTTGTCTCTGCATCACCCAAAGGTTAACTGGTAGAAAATGCCTGAGGCATTAAGTCCGCCTCTGTACTTGTGTGCATGAAGAATTAAATAGTAAATGTTCACCCCGCACTCAACAAATATTTACATGTTTGTGTGGGGCAACGTTTAAAAAAAAAAAAAAACACTCCGGATGATCATCATCAGCACATTAAAGAGGCCCGGTTACCACTCAAAAAAAACCACTCCGGAACCCCTTTGTGTAACGCCTGTAAGGGTGAATCACTGAGGAGTCCACTTGTGTTTGTAAAATATTTAATCCGAAAATAACTGTGAATCCAAGTCCTTTTCAATTATTATAGGTATTTTAGATGGGTTCAGATTCTAGATGCTGGTCATGAAATCAGTGGAGAGTTTTATAGATCTTAATAAGGATTATAAATCGTTATGCATGCTGACGCAATTAGGTTAAGTGTCTACTTACCTACCTTACCTACTTACTTACTAGGGAAAAGATCTTATGTATAAACCCGCATACTCGGAAAGATGCGACCTCTGGCGAGAGTAGCTCGGTCCACCTGACTATTTCAGCAATCTATCGGAGAGCATATGTATGTGAGTTTACATGTTTGTGAACGCACCCACGATGCAGGAGTTAATCCTAGTGTGGGGCAACGTTTTTAAAAAACAGAAATAGTGAGAGTGAGAGAGCCTTAAACCTGATCACGCGTTGCCGTGGCTGACCTAGAAAACTAAAATTAAATAGACTCTGTACTCAGGTCGACCGCAGTAAAGACAACCTCCAAAGGTGGGGGTTCTCGGATGGCTCCGATCTTCGGTGTTTATACGGTTCCGCCTCCTTGCAAACCATGGCCTACCTCTCATCTTGCGCCGCATGCCCTGTCGCCTGTACATGTGAGGACTGTATGGCTGGATATGGATGGAATATTGGTGCCGTTACTGAATACTGCAACAAACATTATGCCAACGGTCTTAAATGGTTAGCTTGCGTTCTGTGCTGAGCTCACGCAACGCGTCGTACGTCCACCTAGTTATAGGACTCGCCCATAAAGGAGCTGTCCAAAATTAGACGCATTTTTAATTTATTGTAATAATATAATGCATATTTTTTTAAAAAGTTTGTGTGTACTTATGTACGCACGTAAGAAGTTATACTTCTTTGGCGTAACAAGATAAAAAACCAAACTGTCACAAAGTTTACAAAAGGAAAACAATCATTCTTCATGAACCACAGACCATAGCTAACTTCAGGGTGGATCGGTTCAGCTAACTTCAACCTGTGAATTTTTTGTGACAGTGATGCGCGCGTCTTAAAATTTCACTCTCATAATTTTTTCATAACGCGCCTAAAGAAGTATAACTTCAAAAAGTAACAAAACCAAATCATTTTCCTTTGTATTGCAAAGCAGTAGATTTTTTTATACTCTTGATAAAAAATGAAGGAGTAAAATGGTTTCATCTCAACAATTTGGCACCTCCTAATTGTTTTTTTTTATTATGTGATACCGATAGAAATATTATGGCTAAGCCAAATTACGTATATAAGATAAGATATTACATATCATCTAAATTACTAATTATTTTTTTAGATGTAATTTCTCTATGAGTAAAAGCTGCTTCATCTGCACGCTTTTTTCAACCTATTTTCGAGACAACTAAATTTGCCATCGACACGCTAAAAAGATACAATAAGCAATTTTGTCCACGAGGTTCTAAGCGGGTCTGACTCCTCAGGGTACATCGGATTTGCCTAACGTAATTCGTACAGAATCTTTTAACTGAACCCCAAATGTAAACCTGAAAAAGTATTGCACTAAAGATCTTAAAGTATAATCCATCTTTGAAATCTGTAGGTACATGTATACAGTTATTTCCTACCGTTAACAGATTAGAGTTTTTCTTTCACTGCTGATAACTGGTAACTGGCTATCAGACTTGTGCAACGTTGTGGAACGTAAGGTTACCGCCAGTTAACCGCGAGATAAGATCGAGATTATGTGAACGAGATTAGACAGTTACATTATCTGTTTGTCTTAGACATTGTTGCTTTTGCAACAGAGCGGGGTTGGCAGAGATAGGTGGAAATCTAAGTAATTGCTGGAAAATGTGACTGAAAAGACATCATCATTCTCCTGCTTCATCCCAATTTATTTTGAGGTCCGCGCAACATGTCTTTTTCTTACATATTTCTCTATTAGTCGTCATCTCTGGTAGTTACCCCCTGTTCCGTAACCAAAGGGTAACCAACGGGATCCTATTACTAAGCCTCCGCTATCCGTCCGTCCGTCTGTCTATCAGCGGGTTGTGTCATAATCCGTAATAGGTAGACAGTTGTTTTCACATAATGTGTATTTCTGTTGCCGCTATAGCAACAAATAATAAAAATATAAAATTAATTAAAAATTAAAAGGAGCTCCCCTACTAGAACGTGTTTTTTTTGTTCGATCTTAGTAATGGCAACAAGTAGACGCGGTTAATCTTGTGTGAAGGTACGGAACCCGTCATGGGCGAGTCTGACTCGCACTTGGCCGGTTTTTACCCATTTCTTCTTTCACACAGTCCATCCATCGCTTCTTTGGCCTTCCCCTACTCTTGTTGCCATCCACATCCATACGGATTCCATAGAATATTTATACAATGGACGATCTGCTTAGGGTGTGACTACAAAGACATGTCTGAACAAAAAGTGTTCCTACGGTTCATTTTCTCATCTCATATCCTATTAATAATAATCCAAACAGAACCAGACTAATGCCGACTAATGACGTCGATGGTTAACCAATATCCATCTGCCTAGCCTTTTCCCAACTATCTTGAGGTCGGTTTCCAGTCTAACCGGATGTAGCTGAATACCAGTATTTTACATGGAGCGACTGCCTATCTGACCTCCATAACCCAGCTACTGGGTAATACGATACCCTTTGGTAAGACGGGATGTCAGACTTTCGGGCTTGTGCGGATCGCCCAGAGGACACGGTGGAGCATACGGTGGAGGTATGCCCCGCTTGGGCGGAGCACCGCTGTGTCCTCGTGGATGCGATAGGTAGCGGCGACCTCTCGCGCCCGGCACTGGTTCAGGCCATGGTACGGAGCGAGAGGGAATGGGAAGCAGTCTCCGCCTTCTGGGAAGCAGTAATGCTCGCGAAGGCGGAGGCGGGGCGCGTGAGGGAAGCTCAACGGAGTGCCGCTCACGGCCTCGGCCGCTACCACCGCAGGAGAGGCACTGGGCGTAGGACATCGCGAGACGACCTCCGGCCACCGTAGACCCGGGCCTGCGGACGGAGAGCACTCCCTCCACCTTCCCATGGCCCTTCCAACATAGAAGTTATAGCCGAGCCAAATCGTGGGGCGCGTGCAGACGTAGCTCCCTTGGCCATCTTATTGTATCGTCCGCAGGCGCTTCTCGATCCCGTACAAATTAGCCACGTGTGTGCCGTGTAAACACCTCTACCACAATTGAGCGGTTGACAGCACAAGGTATCGCGGACGGCGAGCAGTGGGTAGCTCGCCGTCCGATCAGCTCCAGGCCCGCGAGTCGACGGCGCGTTTTGTTCCACGTGCGCCTCAAAGAGATTTTGTCAGCCACCACTGACGGGGCCCATCGTGGCCGGTGCCTGCATGCCTAGGGGTAGCGGATAAATTCTCAACATGAGTTACCGCACCCCTGGGCACTCAGGCAGGGAAGGAACAGGGGTGGGTTTTAGTCAGTAAGAGTCTGACACGCCCTCCCGCTCCACCCAGAGCGGGAGAAGTCATTGGATGATTTCCCACCACGGCAAAAAAAAATATACTTTCGGGCTTCTGACGACCCGTAACGACTGTCAGAGATCCACGATTGACAGCGGGGACCAACGGCTTAACGTGCTTTCCGAGGCACGTAGGAGACTCGGTATGTAAAGATGGTTACCCACCCATGGACCAACCTCATCAAGCGTAGCTTTACCTGATGGATCGACCCGTGCGGCTGTTATTAATTTAGCCACGAGCTCCTCACGGTTAACCATTGTTAGTTAAAATAACAACACTTTGGTTTAATACTAAAGCAACACAATCACCAAAATAAAAATAAAACCGGCCAAGTGCGAGTCGGACGCACACATAAAGGGTTCCGTACCATAAACTAAAAAAAAAAAACCAAAAAAAAACCCCTGGGTTTTTTTTGGTATCTCATGATCCTTATTGGGTAGACAGTTGACACACAGCTTTTTTTTTAATTTTCTCAAATGCTCCCTTGAAGCCCCCCTTGAATTCTTAATTTATTTTTATTGTTTGTTGTTATAGCGGCAAAAGAAATACACATTCTGTGAAAATTTCAACTGTGTAGCTATTACGGATCGTGAGATACAGCCCGCTGACAGACGGACGGACAGCGGAGGCATAATAATAGGATCCCGTTGGTTACACTCCGGGTACGGAACCCTAAAAAGTAACAGCTATTAGATACTCATGACTATTAGGTATTATCAACACTAACTTAATCCATATAATTCTCAACCAACTCAATCAAGAAGCAAAGTAGTCTTGAAAAACAAAACCTTTTTTAAAGCAAACTTACATAAGAACTCCTCATAGAACTTCTTCCTTTCCGACAAACTCTTTTCTTCCATCAGAACTTGACAACAGCTATTTCCAAACCGTCAAACGAGTGACTGAATTTCTGCCAAAAGTCTTCAAAAGTGTGCATTGTGCTCAAATGTATGCATTGCCAGTTGATCGTGGTTCTGTTGCAGGTGTTCGGCGAGGTCCAGATGCGGCAGAGGAGGCACTCCCTGATCAATGGCTGAGGGGAAGTGGGAGAACATCTGGAGGATCGTATGGAGGAAGCGAGTGTTTGAACCTGCACCGACAGATCGCGGGAATCTTAGGAGGTGAGGAAGAAGAACCATTTATTTGCAAACTTTTTGGTAGTGGTCCATGACTTTTTATTCAAATATTCCATAGAATATAAATTATACTATGGACGTTCTGCTTTAGTGTGTTTTCATCAGTGATTGTTGGACACAAAACTATAATATTCCCCAAGCTCAGATAGATGCTGTGTGCGGTAACCAGTTAACAGCAGATGGATTACCGACCTTAGCAGAACTTTAGTAGGTACTCATATAGTTTTGCAAAGGTAAGGAGAACAGAATTTTAGTGCACTAAGATTCTATCTCAAGAGAGTCAATAAAACCGCCTGAAGTAAACCTTCAGACTCAATATACTTGGCAGCACAGATCCGCTTGGTACTCTATGGAAGATCTTCTTTAGCCGACACTGTTTCATTCAAAGAATTTCAACCTTATTAAAATCTTTTTAAGTATATCATTGGCTTAAACAACGATTAGATTAGATTAGATTTATTTCACTCATTGTTCTGCACCCGTCGACACTGTAACCAGCGCTGGGGTTCTATCTCGTATAGGGTCGCAGCATTATGCTGAGCGATGTCCGTTTTGCGTGGATGTGACGCATGTTTTCCCCCAGTATTTTCTTTTTTAGTTGTATTTGCATATTTACCGCTCATAAACGTACCTACTTTTTTTCTTTCTTATTATTAGCAGATTCTTAGTTCTGATCAGTATTTAAACTATACCTGTAAGTAACCCTGTGACTTTTGTCTTGTCCCCAGATGTCTGAACTGCTGGGACCTGACGGCGCTGGGCGTGGGCAGCACGCTGGGTATCGGCGTGTACGTGCTGGTGGGTGCGGTGGCGCTGAAGACGGCCGGGCCTTCCATCCTGCTGTCCTTCCTCATTGCGGCTGTCACCTCGTTGTTTGCAGGTAACACTTAGCTCTACCAATGGTCTCACAGGGTGCTGAGGACTGCCAGACCTTCCATACTGCTGTTCTATCCCATCGCTGCTATCACATCGTTGTTAGCAGATATTATTTAGTTTTACCCATGGTCTCACTGACCGATGTGGCGCCGAAGATTGCCGGGCCGGCCATCCGGCTGTCCTTCGTCATCGCGGCTGTTACCTCGCTGTTAGCAGGTAACACTTAGCTCTACCAATAATCTCACAGGGTGCTAAAAACTGCCGGACCTTCCATACTGCTGTCCTTTCCCATCGCTGTTGTCACCTCGCTGTCAGCAGGTATCTTACCCATGGTCTTACAGATCGATGTGGCGCCGAAGATTGCCGGGCCGTCCTTCCTTATCGCGGCCGTGACGTCACTGTTTGCAGGTAACACTTAGCTCTACTAATAGTCTCACAGGGTGTTAAAGACTGGCATTTGCATACTGCTATCCTTCCTCATCGCTTCACCCATGGTCTCACAGACCACTGTGCCCTTGAAGACTGCTGACACTTCCACCCTGCTTTCCTTCCTCATTGCTGCAGTCACATGTTTGCAGGCAACACTTAGCTTTATTCATGGCCTTCAAGGAAGGTCGTGAGAATCCGCTAGATGTGGGTAACGTAGGATTGGTCATTGTAGCGACGCGTGACGCTTTGATGAGGCCCATTTCTAGTTGTGATAATATGCTCGTCTAATGTAAAAATCATGATGACTATGACAATTTGTGTTGGCATGGGACAGTAACTCATGCAGCTGTATATTTTAAAAAGATAAGAATTTCCCTCTCACAGAGGGGAGGTATCCTGGCAGAGATCAGAAAATTGCCAATGACTTGTGATGAAGATACGGCAGAAAGGCGAGGACTTGGGTGTTGGGTATGCAATTTGGTGTAGGCTTAAAGGCTACGAAGTGACTGAATTGAGAAGAAAATGGTTCCTATCATTGCTTTTGACAAAAGCAACTGAGATTCCTCGAATACAGAGTTACAGAATAATTGTGTAATCAAAATATACTCGTTGTAATCACTTCACATGGTTTTGTTTGCGCCGGCACACCCAACAGAGATAACGGCTTAAATCTTTTATAATAATGCATGAAGAAGATAATTTTACACAATGTTTTTCTTCCTAGGGTATTCATTTTACAATGGATGTATGATAAGACGTATTGTCACCTTCTTCCTTGTAACTTCACTATCTTATAAATCAAAGGGGACTTTGATTTATCGCAACTGTCTGTCTGTCCGTCTTGTGTCCTGTTCGCGATAAACTCAAAAACTACTGAACGGATTGTCATGCGGTTTTCACCAATAGACAGAGTGATTCATGAGGAAGGTTGAGGTGTATAATTTGTACTAGTGCGGAGCTGGGGCAAGTCGCTAGTTCTTTAGTGAAACCTCAGCCGTTTCCAGGCGTCATATTTTGCGTCATACAGTAATACATATATATTTTGTATACTTTCAAACAGCACTTTAGCTTCGTCATAACTTAGGAATTACTCTTATCAGACAATTATTATTATCGATACGATTATTTGAATATCGTAAATAGAGATCGAATACATACTATGCATAGGTATATGAAATGTATGCTTATGTGTAAAAATTTTTTTACAAAAAATAGAATCAACTTCCAAAAGAAAACAAAAAAAATGCATATCTTCATTTTGGAAGTCGGTGTTTCTGACTTCGTTTTTTGACCCCG
Source organism: Polia nebulosa (assembly GCA_951329385.1). Taxonomy (NCBI): domain Eukaryota; kingdom Metazoa; phylum Arthropoda; class Insecta; order Lepidoptera; family Noctuidae; genus Polia; species Polia nebulosa. The sequence goes on from OX589594.1 coordinate 32,232,977, forward strand.
ACTTCCGAAATTAAAGTTATATTGCACTTTTTTGTTTTCTTTTGGTAGTCGGTACCTACTATTTTTTGTACAAAAGTTTTTATTTTTCACTTTTTAGTTGTGATTCCCCACTAAATTGTGTTAACAATGTATATTTATGCGATAGCAGCAATCGCGGTTGATTTACTGTCATTTTTTGAAGAGTTCCGTTGTCTGTCTCCAAAACTCATCATCAGATCTATATGAAATTTAATTTTGGAATAAATCCCTTTCAAACAAAAAAGAATGCAAATCCGTCTATATATGACGAAGTTATAACACAGAAACACACATTAAAAAAAAAATATAAAAATCCGAATTGATAACCTCCTCCTTTTAACAGTCGGTTAATAAATAACGGTTATTAACAGCTAGCGACCCAAACAAGGGTGTTTATTGAATGTGTCACTGAATTCTTAGAATTTTGTATAAAATCTAAGCTGCTGTAACAATAGGTATATTGATAACACGTTTTGTTTTGTTTTATGTTATCAGCGTGCAAACACGCCATCTGATTGAAAGTTACAGTACAATAGTCATTGAGTTGTTACATTTATTTACCCACAAAAAAATATAGAACCACCTAGTACATGACGGATGAAAAAACATTGCATGTGGCGGAGATGAGCATGTTGAGATGGATGTGTGGAGTAACGACAATGGATAAAGTGAGAAATGAGTACATTACGGGTAGTTTAAAAGTGGCGCCAGTGACAGAAAAGTTGAAAGGGAACCGCTTATCTTGGTCTGGTCATGTGAAGAGGAGGGGTGAAACACATGTAACTAAAAGAGTTATGAATGTAAATGTTGATGGATGATGGATGGAGAGGGAGAAGCAGGCCAAATAAAACATGGATGGATTGTGTGAGGAGTGATATGAATGAAAAGGGAGTTAGTGATAGCGTGACGGCTGACAGAACAAAATGGAAGAAGAAACGTGTTGCGTCGACCTCAAGTAACATGGGATAAGTGCAAGTTATATAAAATTCAAAGTCCTGACTAACTGACTGACTCAACGCACAGCCTAAACTGCTGGTCCTAGAGACATGACATTTGGAGGTTGGATTCTTTGTGAAGAGTAGGTATCCACTAAGAAAGGGTTTTCAGCCCTTAAGGTGCTATTACCTGCCAATAATTTTTTTTTTTTTGGGGGGTGTGGGAAATCATCCAATGACTTCTTCCGCTCTAGGGTTCAGCAGAAGGGCGTATCAGACTCATACTGACTAAAACCCACCCCTGTTCCTCCCTGCCCTGAATGCCCAGGGGCGAGGTAACTCTTTCGAATTTATCCTCAACCTCCGGGCAGACCTGCCAATGGTTAGCTTGCGTGTTCTGTGCTGAGCTCACGTAACACGTCGATCGTCCATCCAGTAATAGGACTCGCCCATCAAGAAGCGCTGTCTGAAATTAGACGCATCATTAATTTATTATACATAAAACAACAGGTACTATACTAAAACACGTAAGTATACTTAAATATAAATAATTAAAAGTTCTTTAAAATAGTGTATGTTTCATAAAAATACGCTTTATAGTTTTTGCGTGATTCTCAATTTTTTTATCCGCGTTAGACATAAGTTTACAAATGAATAATACTATGTTATAAAAATATAATTTCAAATATTTACATATCAAATTACGATGGAAATTGTCTAGAGCAGCATATATTTATTTTTTCAAAGAAATACGACTAGTCGTTTAGACGTGATGTTCAATTAAAAACCAATAGAAGTCGTATAACTGCGCCTTAAGGGGGTGAAAAAAGGGTTGAAAGTTTATAACGAGGGAAGTACGTACTATTTCCACGTAGGCGAAGCCGCTGGCAGAAGCCAGTTCATAATATAATTAATATTTAGTGTTTACATATACTCATCAAAAGAGCCAGGAGGCAATAATATGCATCATCTTCTCCCTACTCTTCTTTCATAATATCCAACAAATCCGGCACTTCAGTACATCATCACATTCATTAGTCCTGCACCCCCCGCCTGGGCCTAACACTTCCTACATTGTCCCTTTTTAGGGTTCCGTATCCGAAGGGTCTGAACGGAGCCCTACTGTTGTCACTCACGTGTCCGCGTGTCCGTCGTCTGTCACAAAATTTTGTTCCGAAGATTTTTTTAACTTCCCATTGACCTACGAATTTGATAATTTTTATTATTTCGTATATTTTACTAAAAAATAAAAAATATATTGATAAATTTTGTCTTTGACAATTCCTTGCTTTAGTACGGAAACTTAAATATGCGAAGTCTAACACGCACTTCGCCGGTTTTTCTTTTGCCCTCTGTCACGTAATAATTCACTCACTAGCGAATTCGATTTATGGTTTGGAAGCTATTTTTCTTCTTCTTCTTCTTCTCTTCTTCTTTAAAAACGTTGTCCCACGCTAGGAATTATTCCTGTATCGTGGGTGCGTTCACAAACATGTAAACTCACCTACACAAGACACCCAGACCCGGAACAACGCGCGCGTATTGCTGCGACTGCCGCGCTTCTGTAGTGCCTCGGCAATGTTTACAGACGCACGCACTGACGGCTTTGATGCACTGTGGCGTAAGAAATCTGCTTCGCTACTCCGCAGGCTACGTGGCAGTCCCAACACTATCCTGCAATCGATAGTTGCGCGGGTAGACAGCCCGCTAGTGTGGACACTAACAAATAGGACCCGATCGGTTTTAGTTACTATGTACTAACATAGGATAAGCTATTTTGTTACTAACACTATAGACCACATAGTAGTCTGATTAAATAAAGATTATTATTATTATTACAACTATCTGTAAGCCATACATATATTTGCACCATGCGGTGAACGAACCCGCTACACGCAGCGCGGCAGCCAAACGCTCAACCACTACGCCAAGCATGCCGATAAAACAAACATAGGTTACCAAATTCAGAAGTCCAGTCCCGTGGCCAGTTTTAGAATATCCCTAAAGTGTGCCTTCGTCTATGTTATTATTATTTTAATCATATTATTATGTGGTGTTCCAGGACTATGCTACGCCGAGCTGGGAGCTCGGGTCCCGCTGGCAGGATCAGCGTTCATCTACACGTACGTCACCGTCGGAGAACTGGTTGCCTTCGTGGTTGGCTGGAACAACATACTTGAGTTCATTTTTGGTGAGTTGGTTTTGAAGACAATTTAACACACTGACATAAACAAAGGCAAGGGCAGGTAGATGATGATGGTATGAAGAGTGACTCCTATCAGTATAATGGTGCCTTCATGAGGCAGATTGTCATTAAATGTGACGAAGATATATCATATCAACTAAGAGATTACAAGGAACCGGTCTGCTCGGGCACAGGCCTCCTCTCTGTGAGAGGGGGCCGTAATCCACGCGGGCCCAGTGCAGTTTTTGGTTCTAGGACATGCCGGTTTCCTCACGATGTTTTCAGTGGTGATGAAATAATTTACACATAATAAAGCGTCTGCCTGGGTTTGAACTCACGACGTACAACTTGTAAGTCGCGGCTGTTACCACTGGGCCACCACTGCTCCTACTAAAAAATGCACTCAGTTTTTAGGGTTCCGTACCCGAAGGGTCCAAACGGAACCCTATTGCTGTCACTCACATGTCTATCTGTCTGTCTGTCCGTCGTTTGTCACACAGGTTTCACATCCAAACAGTTGGAGCTACAGTCTTCAAATTTTCACAGTAAGCATCTTGTTGATCCAAGGCCATAAAAATAGTCAATAATACATCTGGTATACTTACGGAACCCTAAATGTGCGAAGTCCGACACGCAATTTGCTAGGTTTTTATATTCGACATGCACTTCCATGGTCTATTCTAGGTCTTCTATGACAGCCATTTGTTTCAATGTGGGTCGCCTATCATCATCATAATTATCTACCTGCCTGTTTCTTACTATGTTCGCGACTCTCACTAGGTCATCGTTCCACCTTACTATGTTCGCGACTCTCACTAGGTCATCGTTCCACCTTACTATGTTCGCGACTCTCACTAGGTCATCGTTCCACCTTACTATGTTCGCGACTCTCACTAGGTCATCGTTCCACCTTATTGGAGGCCTTCCAACGCTGCGTCTTTCGGTACGCGGTCGCCACTCCAGAACTTTTCAGCCCCATCGACCATCTGTTCTGTGAGCAATGTGCCCTGCCCACTGCCACTTCAGTTTGGCTATTCTTCGAGCTATGTCGGTAACCTTGGTTTCACGCAAGGAAACTCCGAGCATTGCCCTCTCCATTGTCTTTGATTGACTTTTCAGGTCGACTGTTCAATTTAGTTCAAATTAACATTTTTTGAGAGCTTTTTTTTTAATTTTTTTATTTAAATTTTATGCAACATAAAAGGGCAAAGGCGGACTTAATGCCTTAGACATTCTCTACCAGTCAACCAAGGGTGGTGGAGAGATAATATGGCAGGTGCATAAAACAAGAAAGTAAGTACATATTATTTTCAGTAGGAAAATTACTACAAATATATACCTAATTAGTAAAAAAAATATATATATATAAAGTAATGAATAGGGGTTTTTGAGACGACTATTGCTTGTGTAGAAAGTAATGCCGCAACTTCCGCTTAAATGCATACTGACTGGTGGCCGTCCTGATATTGAGGGGAAGCGCATTCCACAGAAGGGTGGACTGTATATGAAAGGAAGAATTAATAAAATCAGAAGTATGAGAAGGGCAAAGGAGAAGGCGGTTGTTAGAAGAACGCAGATTCCTGCCGTGTGAAGAACATAGATATTGGAAGTGAGATATAAGATACGAAGGAGGGGTGGGAGAGTTGAGCAGAGAGAAAAGTTAAAGTTTTTTCTCTTAGACGTCTAAAAGCCCACGACCGAAAAGTCTTAGGGAGGTCTTAGCACGGCACTACTTCTTCTCCTCTCAGCCTGCATCTGGGATAATGCAGGCTGACAGTAGTAGATGTCTGTCAAGTACTTGTTATCCTGTTTTAAAATTCACTCTTCTCAATTCCAGGGACAGCGAGCGTGGCCCGCGGTCTGAGCTCTTACCTGGACGTGGTGGTGGACCACTCCTTGTCTGGCTGGTACCAGGCGGCCATGCCTATACCAGAAAATTTAAACATCTCCACCTACTTCGATCTCTTCGCCTTTATCTTCGTTTGGTTGATGGGACGTAAGCATCTGTTACCAATACCTGTTTCTGTTTTCTCAAGATCTTATAAACCTATAGAATTTTACCCAAAATGTTGGGAGCGGCTTCCAGTGTAACCGGGTGCAGCTATACCAGTACAGTACAACTATTTTCTTCATGTCCCTCGGCAATCATCGCATTTCCGAATACAAACGAATGCCAATTTCTATGTCCATAAATTATTCGATTTATCGTGTATAATAATTTGAATTCAGAACTAAGTACTTTATTGTTGTTTTGTTTTAATTGCCGTGTGAACTAAGTACTAGTTCTGAATTCAAATTATTATACACTTTAAATATAATAATTGATGGACATGGCAATTAGCATTCGTTTGTATTCGGAAATCCGATGATTGCCGAGGGACATTAAGGCGCTATTAACTGCCAATGACCTTGAGTGGTTAGCTTGCGTATTCTGTGTTGAGCTCACGTAACGCGTAGTACGTCCACCCAGTAATAGGACTCGCCCATCAAGGAGCGCTGTCCGAAATTACACGCATTATTAATTTATTACACATAAACCAACAGGTATTATACTAAACCACTTATACTAAAATATAAATAATTAAAAGATATTTAAAATGGTGAAGGTTTCATAAAAATACGCTTTATAGTTTTTGCGTGATTCTCAATTTTTTATCCGCGTTAGACATAAATTTACAAATTAATTACACTATGTTATAAAAATACATTTTCAAATATTCACATATCAAATTACGACGGAAATTGTCTAAAGTAACATATATTTTTTTCAAAGAAATAAGACTAGTCGTTTAGAGTAACTGGACTGGAGATGTTTCTCCGGTGGTAAATCCAACATTTGGAGTTAAGTGTTTAGCTGTTGGCTACGATACGACCGTTATTAAATTAGGGTTCGATTCTCGCTCGGATCAAATATTTGTACGGTCTGCAGATAGTTGTTCCGTGTCTGGGTCTCTTGTGTATGTGAGTTTACATGTTTGTGAACACACCCATGATACAGGAATAATTCCTAGTGTGGTCCAAACGTTTAAAAAAAAAGTTTGGTTTGCCTATCAACTCGGTCTGAATTAAACTTTAAACAAGAAAAAAGAGATTTATGTTAGATTCCTACTATTAGTAACATATTTGCTGACGGTACACATAAGGGTGCGCCACGAATACGCCGCTCGCGTGCTACGCGCGTGCATTTCAAGTTTGCGCGCCGTTCCTGCGCCGCCCGCTCACCGCTCGCGCACGCTTCTCGTGATGTATGCAACTGCATGTGTGCGGACACGCGCTGTAGCGCACTCTGTGCAAGGCTTGCGTGAGTTGCACTAATGAGGCGCACCAAACAATTGCAGTAACTGCACGCGTGCAGTGCACGAGCAGCACGCGAGCGGGTCGCGAGCGATGCATTCGCCAGATCTGAACACACCGTTATATCACAGAAGACGTTCGACGAATTACTACAGCACCTTCACTCTCGTCATTTGTTTATGTATCAAGTCTGACAATGGTGTTTACCTTTCAGTCATGTTGTCATCGGGCGTGCGCGAGTCTTCGATGTTCAACAACGTGTTTTCGGCCATCAACGTTAGTGTGATGATCTTCATTGTCCTCACCGGAGTCTTTAAAGGTTGGTTCTTCTTCTCTTAATTAGACACCGATTTCTTGACTGCCTGGCTTTCCAGCATAGGCCTTTGGGGAGGCCTTTGGGGGGTTGTTCTCCACAACGATCAATCTTTTGCTTTGTATATCTAAAAATATACATATTATCTACTTTGTAACCGACTTCGCAAAAAGAAGGAGGTTCTATGTTCGACTGTATGTATGTTTTTTTTTTATGTATGTCCGCCAATTTCTGTGTCAGTTGTAAACCGAAAGAGAATACTCCAGAGGTGGTTCCATATAAATTTTATAGAAATTGCTTTAGCACTTTTTAAAAAATCAACAAAAACAAAAATAAGTTTAAGTAGATAACGTTTTGGTCTCCTCCAATTACGAGTATGTTCAAATTCTATGTTACATGTTATTGGGGTTATCAATTTGGACGTAACTTTAATATTTAGTTTTAGTTCTGGGGTATAACAACTAAAAAGTGAAAAATAAAAAACTTAAAAAAAAATACAACCGACTTACAAAAAAGAAATTATGTAAGTACACTTAAAATTGAAAAATAACTTTAATTTCGGAAGTCTGTGTCAATTAACGAAGAAATAAAATACAAACACCGACTTCCGAAATTAAAGTTACTTTTCAATTTTAAGTGTATTTTCTTTCTTGGAAGTCGGTTCTATTTGTAAAACAAAGTTTTTTTTTATTTGGGGTGGGAAATCATCAAATAAAATTCTTCCTCTCTGAGTGGAGCGGGGGGGCGTGTCAGACTCTTACTGACTAAAACCGACCCGTGTTCCTTCAGTTGACTGTGCCAGGGCCAGGCGAACAATCGTGCGACCCTGGCAGGTACCTATACCTACATATCTACTGGAAATCAAAAGACCAATAAAGTTTTGTCGTTTAGATAAGTATATTTACTAAAAAGTCTATTAAAACCAGACAATCAAAAGCGATCCAACATGTTGTTAGCTCATATTTTAATCCCACAGGACAAAACAACACACAATTTTGAATTTTTACAAACAATTGTACAATTTTTAGTCACAAATAAAGTCAAACATTTTTTTCAATTCACAGTGAACTCCGCTAACTGGAGCATCCCGGCGGAGCAGGTGCCCGTCGGGTACGGAGACGGCGGGTTCTTCCCGTACGGCTTCTGGGGCACGCTGAAGGGCGCCGCCATCTGTTTCTACGGCTTCGTGGGCTTTGACATCATCAACGCGTCGGGAGAAGAGGTGGGTGCAATTGTAAGAGGGGAGATTTCGAAGAACAATTTTCGGGGATTCGGTTGGCATCCGTCTCATCTGTTAGGTTGAAATTGGGAGAGTATTTCCCAACGAGGTTCGGGGTACCTACTGAGTCAAGTAATACAAGGTAAATAAATTTTTAATTACATAAATTACAGAAGGCACAACCTAATAACACGGCCGGTCCCGAGAATAAAAGACTTGCAGATGTATTCGCTGACTCAGTTGACATCAATTTGATAGGTACTTTGCAGTTCATTGCTGCACCTCTGGGGTTATCTGAAGAGTCGGGTGTACAACAGTAATCCATCAACCATAATTATCTGAATTGAAGGAAAAGATTACAAGAAATCAATAACATTCCTACTCAACTTCTGAGTCGCGTTTTCATGAATATTAGACATCGCTTTGAAGAGTGCTAGAGCCGCGAAGGACGACATTTGAATAACGCTATTTTCAAAAAGTAATTTTCCCATGTCTTCAGTTTCCGATATTGTAATTTAAATAATACTTTCAATCCATATTTTTCGTAGAAAATCTATGGTAACGACAGACTATATCATGCCCCGAGAGATTCAACCTTACCAGAGGATATAAGACCTCGACAGAGGAGTCTGTGAGAGAGAAAAGTCGGTGTTCGCCATGGCTTTTACACGTTCGTGTACCTATATATAAATATATTTGTTATTTTTTATACAAAAGTGAGTTTTTTCTAAGACACCCAGTATAATATAGCTATTGCAATAGATACAGAACAGTGTTTCCCACATTTCAGGTGAAAGAGCCGAGCAAGACGATCCCCATAGCAATCCTGTCGTGCCTGTCCATCGTGTTTGCGGTGTACGCTAGCGTGAGCATCGTCGTCACCATGATGGTGCCTTATTACGAGCTGGTGAGGCTTCTTTTTATTTTTGACTAGCTTTTCCCACAGCTTGACTGCCGTGTCCTTTTCCGCGGGTACCGTGAGGTTTTCCGAGATAAAAGTAGGTAGTATATACATTGTTGATCGAAGAGTATATGACAGGGATGGCGAGCCTTTATTGCAAACGAGCCAATCTTGTCTGTGTGATTAATGGACAAAAAATTAAAATTCTTACATCCAAATTGTGATATTTAAAGTTTTTTTTTTTTTTTTTTTTTTTTTTTTTATTTATTTGTTTTTTTGAAGTTGTATGTTTATTGAAATAAAAGAGAAATGAATGTGATTCCGGCTGTTTTAAATAACTCAAATGTTACCTAAATGTACATAATTACGCTGGCGTGCCCGAATTATTTTGTCACGTGCCACACAAGCGTGCCATATGTTCGCCATCCCTTTTTTTTGTGGGGTGTGAAATCATCCAATGACTTCTCTCGCTCTGTGTGGAGCGTGAGGGCGTTTCAGACTTTTACTGACTAAAACCCACCCCTGTTCCTTCAGTTGCCTGACTGCCAAGGGTCGCAGGAACTCTATTTCGAATTTATCCGCGACCGTATAAACAAACAATTTTCCCGATTTCTTCGATAAATTTTGTGCAACTGTGTTAGTTGGCAAGGTATCCCTATAGTTCTATAAAAAATTCTGTTAGTATTCAAGCTTTTGCAGAGATTCCTACTAAAGACTCATACTAAACAGACTGACGGATTTCTAAAGATTTGGTGCATTTTGGCAGGAGACTGTCTAGTTGTGGGCCACTGGCTGCATTGATATATTTATTTCAGCGCACGCTTTCCCACTCCTTTCCTTTGGCCTCCCCCATACCTTTCCAGCTCTCTTTGTGTCCTGTCCTCTCCGGCCAATCGGTCAGGAACGACTCCAGATCGTCACGTCATCGTTTTTAGGGTTCCGTACCCAAAGGGTAAAACGGGACCCTATTACTAAGACTCCGCGGTCCGTCCGTCTGTCTGTCTGTTCGTCTGTCACTAGACTGTATCTCATGAACCGTGATAGATAGACAGTTAAAATTTTCACAAATGATGTATTTCTGTTGCCGCTATAACAAAAAAAAAAAAAACAAATAAATAAATAAGTAAGTACTAAAAAACAGAATAAAATAAATATTTGTGCGCGAGTCCAACTCGCACTTGACCGGTTTTTAGCCCTACCTCGGTGACGACGTCCGTCTTTAAGCACCCACTGTGTGACGGTCCTGGCCCATCTGCTCTCATGCATCCTGTAGGTGTGGTCCGTCTCGATAATATCGTTTCATAATTCCAGGTAGCTGTCGCCGCAGTATCCACGGCATTCAGACAAGTGGGGCTGGAGTGGGCGCGGTGGATAGTCACTGTAGGAGCTGTCTTCGGTATTACCACCAGGTAAGTTCAGCAATCGTGGGTAGGACATGGATGAGACTGGCACGAGAAAGGAGCAATCAAGTTTCATCAGAGAAGCTCAATATGAGGTCTTGGGTTCGATTCCTCCGTCGTGCAAAGTGTTATTGGGTTTTTACACTAACAATTTCTCGGAAGCAGCTCCGAGTTTGGAAATTGGTGGTGTGACACCACTGAGCCATGGCAAACATCTGTCTAGCGCCTAATCTCACTCTGATCGTGTCGGGTTGCCACCCTGCCGGACTATGAGAGTCATCATCATCTTCCTGCCCTTATCCCATGTTACTTGGGGTCGGCGCAACACGTTTTTTTCTTCCATTCTGTCCTGTCAGCCGTCACACTATCACTAACTCCCTTTTCTTTCATATCACTCCTCACACAATCCATCCATCCTTTCTTTGGCCTCCCTCTCCCTCTCCATCCATCCACATTTATATTCATAACTCTTTTAGTTACATGTGTTTCATCCCTCCTCTTTACATGACCATACCAAGATAAGAGATATGAGAGTAAAGGAACAAATAAAAAAAAAACAAAATAGGTGTATATCCACATACTAGGAAGGCTGTGGATGTGTGTGGATGGTATGTGGATGTGGATGGCTATAAGAGTAAGGTAAGGCCAAAGAAACGAAGGTTGGACTGTGTGAAAGAGGATATGGGTGAAAAGGGGGTGACTACAGAGATGACGACTAATAGAGGAATATGGAAGAAAAAGACATGTTGCGCCGACCCCAAATAAAATGGGGTAAGGGCAGGAGAATGATAGGTGGGATAAGGCTGTGATGATAATAGAGTTCTAATATTTTTTCCAGAGAAGGACCTAGAGTAAAAGCATTTACAAAACTTAAGGAGTACTTTTATAAAGGTATGCGGAACAGAGTGTAAAGCCCCGAAAACCTCCATTGAAAAGGGAGGATCCTCCGACCAGATGGGTGTTGTTTCTGGTCCGGACAGTTGCCTTTTTTTTTTTTGGGTGGGAAATCATCCAATCTCTCGCTCTGGGTGGAGCGGTAGGGCGTGTCAGACTCTTACTGACTAAAACCCACCTCTGTTCCTTCCCTGCCTGAGTGCCTACGGGTGCGGTAACTCACGTTAAGAATTTATCCGCTACCCCTAGGCATGCAGGCACCGGCCACGATGGGCTCCGTCAGTGGTGGCTGACACTAATCTCTTTGAGGCGCGCGTCGAACACTACGTGCCGTCGGCTCTCGGGCCTGGTGCTGAACGGACGGCGAGCTACCCACTGCTCGCCGTCCGCAGGCCCGGGTCTTCGGTGGCCGGAGATCAGAGTCCTACGCCCAGTGCCTCTCCTGCGGTGGTAGCGGCCGGGGCCGTGAGGGCCACTCCGTTGAGCTTCCCTCACGCGTCCCGCCTCCGCCTTTGCGAGCATTACTGCTTCGTAGATGGAGGAGACTGCTTCCCATTCCCTCTCGCTCCGTACCATGGCCTGTACTAGGGCCGGGCGCGAGAGGTCACTGCCACCTATCGCATCCACTCCTACACAGCGGTGCTTCACCCAAGCGGGGCAGGCCTCCACCGTATGCTCCATCGTGTCCTCTGGGTGATCCGCGCAGTGGTAATACCCGGGCGTTTCCTCCCGCCATATCTGAAACAGGAACCTCCCGAAACAACCATGTCCGGGGAGGGCCTGCGTCAGGTGGATGGTGCGGACGCCGTTACGCCTCTCCAGCCACTCCTCAAAGAGGGGCACTACCGCCGCGATGGTGGCGTGCCCAGCACTGGGGGACAGATGGCTGATTTCGGACTGTTGAATATGTTCAAATCGCGTTTAGAACTAGGATTGCGTGATGCAGGATTTCTGTGTTTAGTTCGTATGATGCCGCCACATTTTACCCCCTTACCAAATTTTCAATGAGTTTAAAGTCAACCTGTTGTTATCATTTATTCTTCCAGTTTGTTCGGCGCGCTGTTCCCCCTGACCCGCCTGCTGTACTCCATGGCGCATGACGGCCTGCTCCTGCACTGGTTTTCCAAAGTCAGCGCCACGAGGCGGTCTCCCATCATCGCCACTCTCATACCTACCGCGATTATTTGTAAGTTATTGTTCTGTTTCTTTTGTTTTAATGGACGGGACTTATCCCGTCCATTAAAACAAAGAAGCAGGAAGATGATGGACGCCATTACACCACTCCAATCAATCTGCTGCCTTTTTACCTTTTTGGAGATCAGTTTCCAGCCTAACTGGATGCAGTTGAATACCAGTATTTTACATGGAGCTACTGTCATTATACCTTGATGTAAAAACAAAATGACGGTTGTTCAGAGAAGTTAAGGCTTTGTTTTTAATTTTGATATTATAAAAAAAAAAATGAAGTAAACACAAAATATCTTCCAAATATCTTGAATAGCAGAAAATAGTAATTAAAGTTTTTGATTCAAATGTTCAAGAGCAGACAATGGCAGAGAGATAAATTATAGTATAAAATAGCACCTAAGCTATAATTTATAACGATTCCACGCGGGTGAAGCCGCTGACAGAAGCTAGTAATATAACATTATAAATGAGAAAGAAGGTAACTCTGTCTGTCTGTTTTTGAACGGAGAAACTTGGCACACGGGTAGACCATGTCCTATTCCAGAACACTTTTAAAATAAATATAAATCCCAAAAGTATGTTCAAATGGAATAATTTTCGACTCACACGGGTAGTAGACAATAAAGTGATCACGCAGACTTCGTCTAAGTATATAAACTATGATCCTATAGGCTAATGTTTCTGCTTTCATCATCATCATCATCAACCTTTTTAATGTCCCCACTGCTGGGGCACAGGTCTCCTCTCTGTGAGAGGGTGTGGGCCGTAATCCACCACGCGGGCCCAGTGCGGATTGGTGGATGTCACAATATGTCTTCGAATTTTTGGTTCTAGCACGATGTTTTCCTTCACCTTATATTTCAAAACTTATATTTCAGACAAAGTCCATAATTTGTTAGTTTACATTACACACAACTTAAAATCTAGTGTTAGTACTTATAACTACCAGTTTTTTATTATTATATTACGCCACAGTGGCATGTAGGCGTATCCAATGTCCCAGTATGGGGCTATCCCACCTGTCCGCTATAGTTTCCAAGATGCTGTTGGGGCTGACGCGTACCCTGCGCATGATGGAGTCGCATCGCTTGCGCATGATGGCGTGAAAGCCATCAATTTCCACCTCTGCAAACATGACGGACGTACTGCAGTAGCGCGGCAGCCCCATCAACACCCTGAAGGCATTATTGTATTGCACACGCAGAGCGCTGTATGCCCTCTGCGTGTAGTTGACCCACATACTGCATGTATAGAACGACTGACAGTATGCTCTAAGCAGCGTAGCCTTTACGTCAGCCGAACATTTCGCAAATCTGCGAGCCAACATATTGCAGCGGACAGCCAACGCTCTGCGCTCACGCTCGATATCTAGGTTGTGTTTGAGGTCTTCAGAAACCCAGTGGCCCAGATACTTGAAAGTTTTGACTTGACTTGCTTAAAGAGCAAGTTTGTTTTGAGAGCAGTGGTGATGAAATAACTTACACAAAGTAAAGCGCCTGCCTGGGTTTGAACTCACAACCTACAACTTCTAAGTCTCGGCTGTTACCACTGGGCCACCACTGCTCTCATTCTCTTCTAATTCTGCTTTAGCCAATGAAAATGCAGAACCTTGACTGCTCCCTTACGAGTTTAATTAAATTTAAATAAACAGCTACAGACAAACTGACGCCAATGTCTATATCTGCACGCGTAGGCAATGCACACATAGTCTTATTTTGAATAGGATTTAAGAAGGGCATAATCTCTTCTTGTCAAAATATTTTAGAACGTGTTGAAATGTAGACAAATTAATGTTGGCTTTGGACCAAAATTAATGCCAAAATAAGGTGAACTTATAATTTTGTCAATGTCTCTCTGTTACCAAAAAAAAACAAACAATATTTTTTGACAATTCTGGAAATACAACTTTCAAAATATGAGAATGGTGTTATGTTTTGTCAAAATTCTATAAGGTACAGTGAATAGAAAGATTGATTAGATGAATTCCTCCCAATTCATCTAAATGTGGCTGCGGTTTTTTTTATACTTGTCATTATTTTTATGAGCTTCTTAAATCTCGCACCATATTTTTTACTGTGACTATGTTTTGGTTTTCCTATGCTAGTCGCTACGGGAAGTCATAAGCCGGAAAGTCAGACAAGCAGTCTACCAGATTCCACTCCTTAGCTGTACGCACAATAAATGTGTTCCCGTCACGTTTTGTGCGTATGGGAGGGATGTCCAGCATGTACCGGTGGCGCATCGCCGTACGTCTAGTGGTCCGATGATGGAACGGGCTTGGTGGAATTAGACTTTTGCAATTCCGTCGCACACTCCCCAAAATGTAAACGATAGAAAACTGACAGGCTAAAGGTTGTTCCAAATAAACGTGCAATAACGGTCATTGACCCACCTACATTTATTGACATTTTTAATTTGAAAAACGGAATTAATGACTCAAAGCTTTCTCGAATCAACATCTCTCGTGATTCTTAACATTTTCTAATAATAAAAAACGATTTGTATTTAATTGTTCAGGTACCTACGAAGAGTTATTAGGGAAAGGTCAATGTACTTTATTGCAAATTTATCTGAAACATAGTATAGCAACTCGGCGTCGATGCTCAAGACTATGGAGCTTCGACTCGACAAGCTTATCATCATCAGCCTTTTAATGTCCCCACTGCTGGGGCACAGGCCTCCTCTCTGTGAGAGGGTGTGGGTCGTAATCCATCACGCGGGCCCAATGCGGGTTGGTGGATGTCACAAGTCTTCGAATTGCCATTGACAGTGATTTATAAAGATGAAGATGACAACTAAAGTATTTGGTGGTATGTTTCCAGCACTGCTGGCCGCCTTCCTGGACCTGGAGCAGCTAATCCTGATGATGTGCTTTGGAACGCTGTGTTCCTATACTATCGTCGCCACATGTGTTGTGTTACTCAGGTAGGTGTACTCATGCATTGTAACGTCATGATTGTGGGTAGAAACAACATATCGTCACTTAAGTTCTAACACCGCAAAGACAATTTTTTTACGAAATACGTTTTGTATTTCATTCAATAAGGAATCTCAAGACGCATCGTTTGACGAATCAAACATGAGAGTTTGAACCAATGGGCAATGAGCGTTAACTAAAAAGTTCCAAACAAGTCACTTTTCAAGCAGTCTGATGCAGTTGGTGGCAGTTAATTTAGTTCAATTATTGATTTCATGCTACCAACTGCATCAGACTGCTTGAAAAGTGGTTTGGAATTTTTTTATTGTTTTTTACAGATAAATATTTTATTTTTTATTTTCTACATTTTAGTGAGATATATTTTGGAATCGCCTCCTCAAATCGTTTATTTTGATACCCCACTTATTAGACTTACATCTTTTTCACAATGTGGCGCCTGGTTATCGACGTATTGTATTTTGATTAGGTACTGTCATGTCTTTAGTAGCACTCGCAAGATTTAGACGAATCAATTGACGTAAGAATGATCAAAATCCACAAAGGAACAAACATGCATACATAGATAGACTGATAAACACATTACCCTCCCTTGCGTCTCGTAGTCGGGTAAAAACATTGCATTGTATGTCAGTATTGTACAAAAAAAGCTACAGCAACAGCGAAGGGGCCTTCATTCGTTCGCTTTGCTCGCTCACTGTAGCCTCCGTCATCCCCTCCGAACTAAGTTTTTTCAAAAAAAGTGCTGCTAAACAGTTTATTTGCTCTCCTGAAAAAATTGCAATTTTGACTTCCGCGGTGTTAGAAGTTAGAACTTTAGCGACGATATTGAGTTATTTATCTTCATCTGCAAAATATAATGTTTAGCATTAAAGCTAAACATTATATTTCCATTTTAACTTTTTCTCATGATTTTTCTTTTTCGCCGTCACTGTTGGCAGAGTAATCGTGGTCTTCACATTAGGGGTGGTGGAGGCAGATAAATTCGTAACAGAGTTACCGCTCCCCTGGGCACGCAGGCAAGGAAGGAACAGGGGTGGGTTTTTGTCAGTAGGACTTTGACACGCCCTCCCGCTCCACCCACAAGTCACTGGATGATTCCCAAACCAAAAAAAAAGGGGGTGCTGGTGGCAAGCTTCATATCCGTTGTCATTCCTCCCGTAGCATTCGTGAAGTAGATTATTGAGTGCAGTTTTGACTTGGTCAGTCCAACGCCATGGTGATCTGCCACGAGCTCTTGTGCCTTCAACTTTTCCCTGCACTACAAGTCGTTCCACAAATATATCTTCTCACCCTTTGAGAGTAAACTATTAGAATGGCTGGTTTTTAGCTATAATAATAATAATATTCCAGGGTGACAGTTTGAGTCCGCTTTGGTTTTGCCTAGCTTTGAATCCTCTAAGCACACTGCTGGAGAATTCAGGGCTAGGCTATCGGTTGAAGAGAGGTGGTCAGGTTATATGTCATCTCCTTTACATGGATGACTTGAAACTTTTTGCCACCAGCAATCTGCAGCTGATGGAGCTACTGAAGGTAACTGAAACCTTTAGTAGTGCCATCAGGATGGAGTTTGGTGTAGACAAATGTGCGGTCATGCATTTAAAGCGAGGGGAGATTGTGGAATCCGTGGGTACTCAACTGTCGGATTCCATAAACCTGAGATCCCTCTCTCCAACCGAAACCTATAAGTATATGGGTATGTCGGAAGCGTTAGGTATCAATGTTACTGACATGAAGCAATCGTTGAAGGAGCGCTTCTTTTGCCGCCTGAAGAAGGTATTTAATAGCCTTCTATCGGGCGGAAACAAGGTGCGCGCCTTCAACGGTTGGGTCATGCCGGTATTGATGTACTCTTTCGGCGTCTGCCTGGGGGTGGAGGATAAATTCGAAAGAGTTACCTCGTCCCCGGGCACGTAGGGCAGGGAGGAACAGGGGTGGGTTTTAGTCAGTAAGAGTCTGACACGCCCTTCCGCTCCACCCTAGAGCGGAAGAAGTCATGAGATGATTTCCCACCCCCCAAAAAAAAAAAAAAAAACTCTTTCGGCGTACTCAAATGGACTCAAACAAAACTTGACGCCCTGGATAGGCGTGCCCGTACACTGCTGACTGCATTTCGAATGCATCACCCACGTTCAGCGGTGATGAGACTGTATATCCCGCGGAAGTGTGGAGGCCGAGGCTTTTTAAATGCTAAGACCCTCCACAACCGCGAGGTATGCAGTCTAAGGGAATATTTCCTAGCTGCTGACGTGGGTATGCATCGAGATGTAGTGGCGGTGGACAAGGGCCTTACTCCACTCTCCTTGGCTAACGAGAACTGGCGCAAACCTCTAGTGCTTGACACTAACGATCGTAGAGAAGTATGGCAGAGTAAGGAACTTCACGGACGCTTTTTCCGGGCACTACATGGGCCCGATGTAGACCAATTAGCGTCCGTAGCCTGGCTGCGTATCGGTGACCTCTTTAGGGAAACCGAAGGTTTTGTCTGTGCAATTATGGACGAAGTTATCATGACGAAAAATTACCGGAGATTTATTGTGAAGGACGGCACGGTTGACATATGTCGGGCATGTCATCGTCCGGGAGAATCAATCCGCCACATAATCTCTGGTTGTTCTCGTCTAGCTAACGGTGAGTGCTTGGATAGGCACAACCTTGTAGCCAGGATTATCCATCAGCAACTTGCTCTGAAATACTCTCTTATGGAATCGGAAGTGCCGTACTACAGATATGCGCCCGACCCAGTTGTCGATAATGGTCATATCTCATTGTACTGGGATCGGTCCATCATCACTGACAGGACTATTGTAGCCAATATGCCTGATATAGTGGTGGTGGACCGAATCGAGAGGCGTGCAATGATTGTTGACATTACCGTCCCACATGACGAGAACCTCGTGAAAGCCGAGAAAGATAAACAAATGAAGTATATTGACTTGGCTCGCGAGGTTGTCGACATGTGGGATGTGGACTCAGCGATCATTGTACCGATAGTCGTGTCAGCCAATGGCTTAATAGCCACGAGCCTCGACCAACACCTCAGGAGGCTCTCGTTAGGCGGCTGGATCAAGGGCTTGATTCAGAAAGCAGTACTTCTGGACACGGCTCGCATTGTCAGGCGGTTCCTCTCTCTGGAGCCCTGACCGCCGGTAGCTTGGACCCTGTTCCCGATACCAGTGGGCTACTATTTCTTATATTTTTAAATGTTTTTTTTTATATATGTTTTATTTTAAAAATATTTAAAAATGTAAATAATATGTGTAAAAATAAATATACGAAATAATAATTTATTCACATAAAAAAAAATACACAAGACCTATGAAGTCCCTGCCGCCTGAGCTAGGTTCAAAGACCTGTGTTACAGGAGGCAGTGTCTTCTCCCATTTGTTGTCACAAAAGCAAAAGAAAAGATGCATATAAATATGGATGTGTTTATCTGTAGAGTATTAGTGTGAAGTGTAGTGTGGATGTAGGAGTATTACATTTTGTGTTTTATGATGTTTTATGTGTGAATGTGAGTATGCTGTACATTTATCCTACTCATGGCATTCCTAAAATGGAGTGAGCTATGTATGTCTAACACGTAGTTTGGTTCAGTCATCCAACATGCATCAAGTCTTATCACACAATGACATTACAAAACAAAGGAATCACCCGTGGAGCTACTTTTAGGCACATTATTGTGTTAATTTGGCGACACACTCACGACTCCTATTTTAGTCTAATTTGTCACAATCGTAAAGTATACCTACAATGTTA
The DNA here is from genome assembly GCA_951329385.1 of Polia nebulosa. Lineage (NCBI taxonomy): Eukaryota > Metazoa > Arthropoda > Insecta > Lepidoptera > Noctuidae > Polia > Polia nebulosa. The sequence goes on from OX589594.1 coordinate 32,252,018, forward strand.
CAATTTACGTGTTCATCACTGACTGTGTTAATGAACAGCTGAAACTCTGAGACAAAAGATTTATTTGTAGGCAAAATTAAATATAATTTCCCTTAATTATTACTGCTCTTACCTCGCTATGATCATGCAATGGTTTTATCAAGATGATTGATCATATCTTATAAGAAATATGGATTTACACATTTCATACCTTATTGGATCCAGACCACTATTTCTTCGTCTACCCTAGCGACCGCTATACCAAAAGCTAGATACATCCTTGGAGGTATCCATGCGCCATGTCGCATGCTATCCAAGTCCAGCATGCGAAATGCAGTTTATGAATTATGTTATACTAACTGGCCCGGCAAGCTTCGTCCCAAAATCCAATAAATGAATCCATTCTCGAGATATCAATAGTTGGAAAATATTTTTTTCTTTTTCGTGGAAATTTCCGATATTTTAATAATTAGTCTGCTATTCGGGACGTAGACAAATTCAACAATTCAAAAATCATTAAAATCGGTCCAGCCGGTCTTGAGTTATGAATGGTGTGACTAACCCAACTTTGTTTTATTTATAAAGATTATCCAAACATTATATTATTTCAGATACTATTCAGATTACGAGTCAGATTCGTCTGTAAGTATAATGAAGCAGCTCATCGGCCGAGGAGAGAGGAATGTTACAAAGACCACTTCCAGAATCATCAACACAGCCATGTTTTTGTTCAGTAAGTAGCCATTACTAATAACCCCATATTTTTCATACCCACCTAACTACGATTCCACTGCAGGTCCAAAATAAATCCCCGATAGCACGGGGTTTCATCTCGAACAAAGAAAATTAAGTTAAAATAAATTTCAATAGATGGCCTAGTATGCATCGATTTCCTATTGAAGTTTAAGTAAAATTATTATTTTGAAAAAAAGGTAAAACTGTATTTTCTTATGTAATAAACTATCCTACCTAAGCATAAATCGTGAAATAATTGGCTCCTAGTTCAAATTTTGATGTTTATTGGGATGGATCCTTATGAATTTATATTTATTGTACCAATAGATGGCGCTGCTTGAAGTTTTAGAGATTATCCATTCACCTCTTTAAAATTTATATAGTGACACATTTTGAAAATAAAACTGTTATGAAGTGCTAAAAATACTATAAACTACTCAATGTGTTAAAAAATATTGGTAAGACTTATTATGTAAATTCATTCAACTTACAAGCCGTCGCTGCTAACACCATCTAGCGAGGTGTAGATGACAGGCCCGAACGAAGAACAAAAGTTGCTTGTGCAAGTCGAAAACCCGTAGTTACAGCAGTATCGTTTCTTTGTATGGGATGAGACATCTGTATGCTAGTATTATATTATCTGTGCCGATAGTCTATTCCACAAGTCCAAATGGCCAATGTATTGATACTTTCACATTGCGCTAGCAGTGGTAGCCCAGTAGTAACGGCCCCGATTTACGAGTTGTACGTCGTGGTTTCAAACCCAGGCAGGGAAGACTGTGTAAATAATTTCATCAACACTACTCTCAAAACGGTGACGGAAAACATCGTGAGGAAACCGGCATGTCGTAGAACCAAAACTTCAAATACATGTGACATCCACCAACTCGCATTGGGCCCGCGTGGTGGATTACAGCCCACACCCTCTCTCATAGGGAGGAGGCTTGTGTCCCAGCAGAAGGAGGGGAACATTAAAAGGCTGAATATGTTTATGCTTATGCCTCGCGCGTCTCCTTTGCCTTGGCCTACCGAGTGGTGCTGCCAAGGTACAATGTCCTGAAGATGGGTATCTTTAGGATGTTGTTAGTTAATGAAATAAAATATATTCACTCAGGCTATTCGTGGTTTTAGGGAGAGCGCCCACGAGGTACTTAGTTTCCCAGCATATTTTTTGTGTTTGTCGCTGTCTCTTTGGATGATGCGCACACGGGAGCGATAGCAACACGACTTTTTTGTAAGAAAAATCTAATTAGAAAAAAAAAAGCTTTTTTTTGAGCGGCAGCTGGCTGGTCGGAAACTTTTATGTTGCTATGCGAAAAAAAAGTCTCCGGGCTGTCGCGTCGCTACATGGGCGCACTATCATACTAGCCCATAGACTTGATGTGAGAGACAATAGTTGCAGAGACAAAAGTTGCTCGTGCGCGCTATACCTTATATAACTATAGGCAGATTTTATTTAGGAAGTTCTATTGTTTCAGTCAGCACGTGTCTAACGACAGCTCTGGTAGTGGTCAATGCGCAGCAACCTCTGATTCCTGCCATCATACTACACATCTTTGTTGTACTGATCGTAATTATCATGGCTCTCCAACCCAGCAGCCGTGAGAAATTAGCATTTAAGGTAAATTCTCTTCTTTCGGTATTGAACTTTAATTAAGCTTTTCAGTAGATCGTTGGCAAAACGATACTTATAAACGAAAAAATATTTAGACTAACGATGTTTGTGACCAATTATTTTAATTTTCAGGCGCCACTGGTTCCATTCATTCCCTGCATCAGCATATACACTAACTTGCATCTTATGGTTCTCATCGATTTTCGAACGTGGATTAGAGTTATGGTATGGCTTCTAATTGGTAAGTAGAATATGCCTTAAAAAAAAAAACAATTTTTTCATCGAAAAGTAATACTGTAACTATTAATATTGTTATTTTAAAATTTCAGGAATTCCAATTTATTTCTTATGCTTATGGTGCTACAAGCAAAACGCGGGCAGAGTTCCATCAGAAGATCAATTGAATAAACCGTATACTAATAAAAATGGAAAATCACCAATTGTGCAAATCGTAGTGGAGTCACCCACTCCTCCTCATACACTGGCACGGTCAGACGAACAGACGCAACAATATGACGATGCGCAGAACATACATCAGGAGTTAAGAGATAAGGCGATTGATACACGAAAAGCAGACACAGTTGTCGTACAACAGATGCAAATCGAAAATAATGAAGAAAAAGAAGCGAAAATAATAGATTTATTAGATAAAGTACTACAAGCTGAGGAAGACACTTACGGAGAAGTCATTAGCTTAAAGGAGATCAAAGAAGATGAAACCGCAACAAACGAACCTGGTATCCCTCATAGGAAGTCTTTGAGTGAACTGTCAGATGCGGGCTCCGACGCATCATTAGGTAATCAAGGATTATCTAAATACGACGTTATTGCTCAAGTGCACAGGGAAGATTTACCGAAAGTAAACGAAGAAGAGGAAAGATTGGATGGCATTGAGGACGGTAATGATTTCGAAGATGAAGAAATAACGGCATTTAACGATAGTGACTCACGAACAGATGAATCTGGATATTCAGACACAATTGACAGACATGCGCTAAGTGAGTCGTTAGAAGACACACAGTTGTCTACAATACCAGTGCCGCCACCACCACCACCCCCGCCGCCGCCGCCGCCTCCTCTAGATGAGAACTATTTTAAGCCTAATAATAACTTTAAGAAATTTTATACAGTAAATCATAGACATACTGAACCAGAACTGCCACGAAACGTAGAAGACTTTGAAGTTAATGAGCCTAGAGTAAGCATACAGTCAAATAATTCGCAAGGTGATGGCAATATGAGATTTGGAAGCGATCGACAAATTAAGTTCATGTCCAAGTTGAACAATATATTCCAGAAACGTGAAGAGGAGGAAGAACCTAGAAAAAGATCGCATTCAACCGGGAACTACCCTGATGCAGAACTGTCAGTCATGAACCACGAGCGGCCATCTATGTTTGAGGATTTGAAGAAAGAATTGTTATCTAGAGAAGCAGCTCAAAATTTACGACCTGTAAGCATAGAAGACAAGGTTATAGAATCTGACCCATCTGAACCCGAAGTAGAAGAAGAAGAAGAAGATATGTCGATGAGTAGGCAAGACTTAAAGCATAAATTAGAAGGTATATTCGCTTTAGGTGGTTCACAACTTACGAAGCCGCGACTTATGAAGACAAACTCTGGACCACTAGATGAACCCAACCAAACTGAGAATAATTCTAGTTCAGAAAGTATAGCGAAATTGCCAAAAGTTGACAAAAATGATACTTTAAAGAGACAGAGAGCGAAATTCGGTGAAGTTTTGAACTCAATCCGGTTAAGTATGAATCAAGACGACCAAGTCTAAGTTTGATTAGAAAGTGATATTAAGTGAAGCAGTAAAAGTTGTTACAAATTGTTGAACGGATTACTTGACGATTGTAGCAATTTGTATAGACGTTTGATCCTAAGTTACACGAAGTTATAGCCAATTGTGATTGGCTTCTATTAAACTAACTTTTCAAATATTTTGATACCCGGGTATAATACCTAGTCGTATAATAAGTGCCTTATTTGTACAGATATTTATGTATGAAAGAGTTCACGATTACCAACTAAATCACAAAGCGACTGAATGGCTTGAAGTGTCTTTTCGAAATGTCTTTTATTGTACAGTGAGAATGTTGTATACGGACACGAGTTTTAGTTTGTAAGTAGCGTGTTTTCGAAGTGTAGAGAATCATAATCAGTAAGACTGACGAAACCATTGTAGACGACTTGTCGATAAATTCATCAGTGATTCAAGAGTGAATGTAGTCGCCAATTTCAATAAAATATTTTAAGTTTTAATTGTTGTTTTCATTTTCGTAAGTCCATTTTCGTAAGTCCTTTTGTGGGTGGGAAATTATTAGATGACTTCTCCCGTTCTGGTTGGAGCGGGAGGGAGTGTCGGACTCTTACTGACTATAACCCACCAGAGTTCTTTCAGTTGCCCTTGCGTTCTAGGGCCGCAGTAACTGTTTCGAACAATCCCGCGACCCTGAGGGTCTACTCTGAAGTGTTATTACGAAGTATCGGCCGAATGTTCGGATATATTTGTGTGAAGTGAATGTGCCATACCTAAAATTGTAGCTCTTCTCTAAGAGCTTCTTCCACCAAAAACATACATTATGCCATTTCGCTACAATTTTAGGTATGGCTACGGGGTCTCATCGGTCTCGTCTCGAACAAAGAAAATTTTGTTAAAAAAAAATTCAATAGAAGGCGTAATATGCATCGATTTCTTTATTGAAGTTTAAGTAACATTAATATTTTGAAAAAAAAATTTGGTAAAACTGTATTTTCTTATTTAATAAACTACCATAAGCATTAAATTATGGAATAATTGGCTCTTAATTCAAATTTAAATGTTTATTGGAACGAATCCTTAGGCGTTTATATTTCTTGTACCAATAGATGGCACTGTTTGAAGTTTTAGATTTTAACCATTCGCCTCTTCAAAATTTGTTATGAAGTGCCAAAAATACTATAAAGTAATTCCTCAATGTGTAAGAAAATATTGGTAAGACTTGTATGTAAATTCATTTATCTTGCAAGCCGTCGCTGCTTACACCAACTAGCGAGGTGTAGAGGCATCTGTACGCTAGTATTATATTGTATGTGGTATCGCACATTCACTTTAACACTTCACTCAAATATGTTCGAACATTCGGCCTTCGTAAACACACTTCGGAGTAGACCCCCTGGTTCTCGTAAGTCCTATGGGTATCGAACACAGAAATAAATAAACAATCATTATAAGTAAACAAACGTTTTAAATAAAAGAAAAGTATCAAATCTACACAAAACAAAACAGTTTCGTCACTTTTTCACACAATCAGGGGCAGGTTGTCTCTTTCTTGTACAGTTCTTGTATAATATCTCGGAGTTCCATCTTCGACACGCACTTCAGTAGGATCTCGTCGATTAACTGTTCGGAGACGCTGTGGAAGATATAGAAAATTCATTTTAGCAGTATTTTGGTAAACTGTCAACGCGATATTTTGATAGTAAACGTACAACAAGATAAGTCAATGAAAATTTTTGATAATTATTGATGATATAGATGTGATTATTGATAAAAAACAGCTAAAAAGTTCCTACATTTTAGTGAGTTATATTTTTGGAATCGTCTCCTCGAGCTCTTTAATTTGATACCCCAGATGACCAGGTCACAAAAAAACAAACGACTTCCAAAAAAAAAATACACTAAAAATTAAAAAAATAACTTTAATTTCGGAAGTCGGTGTTTGTATTTTATTTCTTCGTTATTTGACATTCCATGTTATTGGGATTTTTAGTTCTGGTGTATAACAACTAAAAAGTGAAAAATAAAAATAAAATATTTAATTTTTAGTGTATTTTTTTTCCCAATAACATGGAACGTGGAATTTAAACATAGTTGTAATTGGAGAACACCAAACGTGTAGGTATACGTATCATTGGTTTTTGTTCAGTTTTTCGAAAAGCGCTGAAGCAATGTCGATAAAATTTATAATTATTATTATTATAATTTAACATACAGTCGAACATAGAACCTTTTTCGAAAGTCGGTTAAAAATACGACTACACTTAGGTACCTAAAGGCGGTTGCCATATTTGTTTTTTAAATTAAAAAACTTATGTCACTTCGGCGGTCAAGACCAATCCTAATAGTACCTCTTTTGTTAAAATCCATCCAGCCGTTTAGGCTACAGCGCCTGCCAAAGAAATAGACATACACACATATACACATACATACTCTCGAAAAAAGAAATAGACATACACACATATACACATACATACTCTCGAAAAAACATTACCCTCCTTCTAGCAGTCGGGTAAAGTCTTTAAGTCAAGAGTGAATAGGTTACTTATAGGCAGGCGTGCTTCTATCTTCGACCACATCATCGCTTACCATCAGGTGAGATGGTGGTCAAACGCGTACGTACGTATTCCGGATTTTTCGAATGAGTTACCGCGGCCCTTTTTAGGGTTCCGTACCCCGAAGGGTCCAAACGGAGTCCTATTGCTGTCACTCACGTGTCCGTCCGTCCGTCTGTCTGTCCGTCGTCTTTGTACCAACAAATACCAATTTATTGATAAATCAGATTTTTCTTTGATAATTCCCTCATTTGGTACGGAACCCTAAATGTGCGAAATACGACACGTACTTGACCGTTTTTAGGATTCCGTACCCAAAGGGTAAAACGGGACCCTATTACTAAGACTCCGCTGACCGTCCGTCTGTCTGTCCGTCTGTCAACAAGCTGTATCTCATGAACCGTGATAGTTAGACAGTTGACATTTTCACAGATGATGTATTTCTGTTGCCGCTCTATCAAAAAATATAAAAAAAACTGAATAAAATAAATATTTAAGGGGGCTCTCGGGTGTGCCCGGGGGTGGAGGATATGCCCGGGGGTGGAGGATAAATTCGAAAGAGTTACCTCGCCCCCGGGCACTCGAGGCAGGGAGGAACAGGGGTGGGTTTTAGTCAGTAAGAGTCTGACACACCCTTCCGCTCCACCCTAGAGCGGAAGAAGTCATAGGATGATTTCCCACCCCCCAAAAAAAAAAAGGGGTCTCCCATAAAACAAACGTGATTTTTTTGCTGTTTTATAGATAATGATACGGAAACCTTCGTGCGCAAGTCCGACTCGCACTTGGCCGGTTTTTATTTTATCGGGTGGGAAATTATCAAATGACTGCTGCTCTGAGCCAGTGCCAGGCCCGCGGCGACTCCTTGAATCACTCCCGCAACACCGCAACCCTGGAACGCAAGGCCAACTAAAGGAACACGAGTGGGTTTTAGTCAGTAAGAGTCTGACAATCCATCACGCTCCACCCAAAGTGGGACAAGACATTTGATGATTTCACACCATAAAAAAATAGGTGGAGGACCTCTTGCTATAATAGTGAAGCCAACTGGCGGCGGTAATTTTCTTGAAAACCCTGATTCTAGTTCACCCTGTCCTACTAAGTAACTTGAAAATAGATTATGTACTTGTGTAGGATTAGCCAGTTAGGAGGATGGTAGCTGGGATACCATTCTTATTGGGCAGGTGCCAAAGACACGCTGGACTCCCTTAAGTATATCTTCACTCGGAGAGACTTTACTTGTATTAAATTAAAACAAAAATGTTTTCAAAAACCCGACTGTGAAAAACAACTAATATGTTCCAAACACAATTGTTTGACGGCAAGGTTGGCGCAGTGGTTGAGCGTTCGGCTGCTGCGTGCGTGTCGCGGGTTCGATCCTCGCACGGAATAAATATTTGTATGGCCTACAGATAGTTGTTCTTGGTCTGGGTGTCTTGTGTATGTGACTTTACATGTTTGTGAACGCACCCACGATACAGGAATAATTCCTATACTATGTTTCAGATAAATTTACAATAAAGTACATTGACCTTGTGGAGGTATGCGGAACAGGGTGTAAAGTCCCGCAAACCTCCGTTGAAAAGGGAGGATCCTCCGACCAGACGGGTGTTGTGTCTGGTCCGGGCAACTGCCCGATAGTTGATTTCGGGCTGTTGTATATGTTCAAATCGCGCGGAGAACTCTGCTTGCGCGATGTAGGAATTTTGCTGTTCTAGTTAGTATGAAGCGTCATAGATGTCGCTACAACCTTTCCCTAATAACTTTTCGTAGGTACCTGAACAATTAAATATAAATCGTTTTTCATTATTAGACAATGTTAAGGATCACGAGAGATGTTGATTCGGGACAGCTTTGAGTCATTAATTCCGTTTTTCAAATTAAAAATGTCAATAAATGTAGGTGGGTCAATGACCGTTATTGCACGTTTATTTGGAACAACCTATAGTGTGGGGCATCGAATAAAAAAATAAAAAAAACAAGACATTTTCAAGCAAGTCTGATGCAGTTGGTGGCAGTTATTTTACTTCAGTTATTGATTTCTTGCCACCAACCGCTTTAGACTGCTTGAAAAGTGACTCGTTTAAATTTTTTGGGACTTTTTAGTTGATTTTTACAGTCGGGTTTAGTGAAAATATTCAATTTTATTTCCTACATTTTAGTGAGTTATATTTTTGAATCGCCTCCTCTCCCTTTATTTCGATACCCCACTTAATGCAGTTCGTAGACTTTATTTTTTTTCTATTTTACAATTTGAGGCCTGGCTGTCGCCGTATTGTATTTTGATTACTGTCATGTCTTTAGTAGAACTCGCAAGATTAAGACGAATTAATTGACGTAAGAATTATCAAAATCGGCCCACGCGTTTGGTCTCTAAAGCGCCACAAAGGAACAAACATACATAGGCTGATAAACACATTACCCTCCCTTGCGTCGCGCAGTCGGGTAAAAATAAATAGTGTGCTGGACACTTGGCTAATTGACAGGCAAATGATAGTGGGCATCTACACACGTAGTTCCATACACGCACTATACGTAGGTATCTTTACTCAACAGAAAGGGAAAATTTCATCATCATCTGCCGAGCCTTTTCCCAATTATCTTGGGGTCGGCTTCCAGTCTAACCGGATGCAGCTGAATATCAGTATGTTACATAGAGCGACTGCCTATCTGACCTACACAACCCAGTTATTGGGTAATACGATACCTCTTGGTAAGACTGGTTGTCAGACTTTCGGGCTTCTGACGACCCGTAACGACTGTCAAAGATCCACGATTGTCAGCCGGGACCAACGGCTTAACGTGTTTTCCGAGGCACGGAGGAGTCTCGGTATGTAAAGATGGTCACCCATCCATGAACCGACCCCGGCAAGCGTAGCTTAACCTGATGGATCGACCCGTGCGGATGTTATTACTTTGGCCACGAGTAAAGGAAAAATTTATCACACTAATATTGTAAAGGCGAAAGTTTGTGAGTGTGTGTGTTTGTTACTCCTTCACGCTCAAACGGCTGGACCGATTTGGTATGTAGATAGCTTATACCCTGGATTAACAAATAGGCTACTTTTTATCCCCGTCTAGGCGGGTGACACCGCGGGGCGCAGCTAGTTCAGTCTAACGAATACTTTCCATGCTATTGAAATCTTTGATCAAGAGACTGATTCACGCGAAGAACATCAGGCCACCCACTTACGTAGTTTCAATCATACAATGCTTAAATAAACTCGACCGTTTTCCTCATAGGATATAGGAAAACTACAGAACGATAAGTGCTACGATCCTTGGATAGTCCCCTTGCGTCTTACTCATTGGTATAGAGACACACTTTATATCACACATCGAGATAAACCGAATAGGGGAAGAATCAAAAACAACTCAGACATTCGGATATAACATTTACTATACAGACTGTTACGGAAATGCGTCATATTTTTAACCCCTGACGCATAAAGAGGGATGCTTTAAGTTTGACCGCTATGTGTGTGCCTGTCTGTGGCATCGTAGCTTTTAAACGGGTCAACCGATTTCAATGCGGAATTTTGAGGAATGCGAGAGTCTCAGATAGTCCCGAAATTGCAAATCGTGCAGTTAGCACAAAATATCATCAGTTAATCAATATTAGTATGGGAGCTCAATTTTTTTTTTTCGAAATTTACTATAATATAGTCAAAGCCATATTCTTGAAGTTGTTCATTTCCATGGGAAGAAGTAGCTTTATCTCAAATACGTCACACATTTCTGTTACAACCTGTATAAGTAAGTAATTATACTTAAGGTAGACGTCGAAGCTAGGGGATGAGATAAAAGGGCAAACAGGTCGTGACGTCATGTTTCGTCCCCTAGCCACTCTCCTCGGTCACGATTCACCATTATTTAGGGTGTTTTACGACTTCGGCATGATGTGATGCGGTAATTGCTAAATAGATGCCCTCCTGACATTGGATGTCCTTTAGTGAGATTTTCATGTTATATAGCAATCGACTCCCAAATACTTTTTTGATGTGAAACATCTATAGCCGCACGTAAAACCGATTTCTGGCGTGGCGGTGTTTGATGTTTTTTTGTTTTGTTATTACAAAGGTTTTATTCGTAATATTTTATTTTATCATTATGACATATTTAGTTCCTATCACAATATGTTCTTTTCTGCATATTACTTTTACAAAATAATGTCGATGTTTCACATCTGCCAGGCGTCCCGTGACGGCTCACATTTTTTTTTAGGCATGCGTTTGACCACTATCTCACCTGATGGTAAGCGATGATGTGGTCGAAGATGTAGCACGCTTGCCTAGAAGTAACCTATTCACTCTTGACTTAAATACTCCCAGGTTGTAGCTATTAGGAAACACAGACTCTGGTAGAATTCCACTACTTAGCTGTACGCACAATGAATGTGTTTCTAAAACGTTTTGTGCGTGTGGGTGAGATGTCCCCCATATATCGGTGGCGCATCGCCGTACGTCTAGCGGTCCGATGACTTACTTGCCAATCATCTCCCAAGGCTTCCCGACGGCGCTGTTGGCGTACATGGAGCTGGTCAGCATGTGCTGCACGAACTTGGTGCGGTACTGGAACAGCGCGTCGGCGGTCTCCTCGCAGATGTTGAACTGCAGCCGGTAGCGGTTGGCGTTGCGGACCGAGGGCGGTGCCTGGAAGAGGGGCTTCGGGATCTTCTTCTTAATTGTTTCTTCTAGTATCTGTTTGTGGAAAAGAGTTTACAGATTATTCGGATAGTTTATCATAGTTAGCCTAATCTTGTGGGTGCTAAATGCTCGTTAAATAAAATTCATGCATAACTACGTTGACGTAACGCATCATCTTCACTAGAATCTCACCAAATTTTTTTTAGGACTTAAAAATTTCAGCACCCCTGCATATGGCACAACGGGTTTAAGAGACAGACTATCACACAAGCATGAGTTACAAACACGATGCCAAACTTTTTGTAAAACACATGAGAGCTGTAAGTTTAAGTAAAGTTAAATCTACATAATTAAAAAACTCTTTTTTACAAATAAAAAAATAGAATCGACTTCTGTAAAAAAGTTTTTATTTTTCACTTTTTCGTTGTGGTTTCCCATTAAATTGTGTTAACGCTACATAGACATACGGTCGCAGCAATCGCAGTTGATTTGCTGTCATTTTTTGAAGAGTTCCGTTATCTGTCTCCGAAAATCATCAAATTTAAATGGGCCCATTTCGGCATAAAGCGCTTCCGAAAAAAAAAAAAAATTTGCAAATCCTATGACGGAGTTATGCCCGAACAAACATAAAAAAGTATACAAACATTCGAATCGACAACCTTCTCCTTTTTGAAGTTGGTTAAATAAAAAATGTTTTTCACACTTTCTGAGTATCTGCCATTTAGAAAGGCCTGCTATAAACACTAGCTTCTGTTCGCGACTTTCCCACGTGGAACTTCACAGCATTCAATCATCAGCTTTTTAATGTCCCCACTGTTGGGGCACAGGCCTTCTCTCTGTGAGACAGTGTGGGCCGTAATCTATCACGCTTTCAGAGATTACCTCTTACTTACAAACTACAATAGCTCTTTTTAGTGAGAGCCAAAATGGCGGGTATATTTTAACTAATTAAATCCTCATATTTACCAAAAAAAATTATGATAAAGTATGATGCGGGTAGTTGATAAATAACAAGCAATTTGTACTCTGTTTCCTGGATAATCCTTCGAGCTTGATAGTTTATAATACGCAGATAACTTTATTATCATCAATCATATAATTTTCATTGCGATCATATATGTAGAATTAATCATTACGAAACGCGACAAAAAAAATTGTTGATTTAAATGAACAGAAAAATAGTGTTTTGTCAATACAAACAACATTTCCTATCGAGAAATTATTTACTAGATTTAGTTTTTATTTACAAAAATGTGTAGTGAACTTCAACAAAAAATATTTTATCGATTAAAAGAAATTTTGAATACTTTTTTCACGTGGATGATGAAAACAGTGAAGATAAAAAGTATGTGGGTTCAGAAAATAAAACGAAAGACAAAGATATATTAATTACGGATGATGTTGATACAAAAATAGAGATTGAAGAAGAAGAAAATAACGATGAAAATTTTTACGTGATGGATAATACTACATTTATTTATTTTTCACTTGATTTATATCAATGGTGGAGAATTCGGCTTATCTCAAGATGCTCCAGTTATGCAAAAAAAGTGGATATTACCTAAATATGAGTGGGCAGACTTGTTAAGGTAAAAAACGAAATCTTGCAGTTGGTACTTTAAAACCTATCATGTTAAATGTAATGAAAGAGTGGCTTTTCTTGGTGTAAGTAAAGAATGCAATGCTATAAAAAAAATGGTGATTAAAGACAGAAAATATTGCTTCTTGCACCAGTTTAATTACAGATTTTGATAAAAAAATTAAACATAATTTAAGAAATAAATCAAATTGTCACCCATAAAGCGCAAAAAATTGATGGAATAAATTAAACATAGTTCATAAACAATTAATTAATTATGCAATGGAAGTTGGGGATTTTCAGTCATCCCATCTACCTTCACATGGAACTTTACGACGGATATAACATGAAAGTAATCTTAGTGAGTATTAGCCCGTGTAGTATTATAAGATAAATAAATAATAAATATCATAAAAACCACAGAGATATACTGAGCATCGACGGAACTGGTAGCATTTTTAAGGAAACTGATTTAATTGTGAAAAATACTTAAAAAAAAAAACAAACGACTTCCAAAAAATAAAGTACACTAAAAATTAAAAAATAACTTTAATTTCGGAAGTCGGTGTCTGCATTTTATTTCTTCGTTTTTGACACCGACTTCCGATTTTTTTTTTTTTTTTTAATTTTCTTTTTTGGAAGTCGGTTCTTTTTTTTGTAAAAAAGTTTTTTATTTTTCACTTTTTAGTTATTATACCCCAGAACTAAAAACCCCAATAAAATGGAACGTGGAATTTAAACATACCTACTCGTAATTGGAGGAAACCAAAACGTCATCTTTATCGTTTTTGTTCAGTTTTTCAAAAAGCGGTGATGCAATTTCGATAAAATTTATATAGCATCACCTCAGGAGTATATTCTTTCGGATAAAATAAGAATTTTCGAAATCTGTCCACAACTGACAGAGAAATCGGTGGACACACATAAACAAAAAAACATACCTACATACAGTCGAACATAGAACCTCCTCCTTTTTACGAATTGGAAAAAACCAAAACGTCATCGAGGTATACGTATTTTTCATTTTTGTTCAGTTTTTCAAAAAGCGCTGAAGCAATTTCGATAAAATTTATATGGAACCACCTCGAGAGTATGTTCTTTCGAATAAAAAATAATTTTGAAAATCGGTCCACAACTGACGGAGAAATCGGTGGACATAAAAAAATACATACAGTCGAACATCTCCTCCTTTTTTGAAGTCGGTTAAAAATTACTCTTTGCTGTATGTTGCTGTAAGGTACAGCGAAGAAAATAAAAGAAGTGTTCCGGTTGCTCAAATGATTTCTAGTTCTCAGACGATGGATACTGTAGATACTGGTTCAAATCTTGGAAAGGTCAGAGGCCTGTCATCTGTGCTTTGGGCGATATTTTTTGTGGAAGTTCACTACACATTTTTGTAGATATTACACTTGGTGAAGGTACATACACATTTCTCGATGGGAAATGTTGTTTGTATTTACAAAAGACTTTTTTCTGTTCAATTTAAATCAACAACACTTTTTTTCCGCGTTTCATAATGATTATTCTATAATATGATCGCAATGAAAATTATATGATTGATGATAATAAAGTTATCTGCGTATTGTAAACTATCAAGCTCGAAGGATTAATCAGGAAACATAGTACAAATTGCTAGTTATTTATCAACTACCCGCATTATACTTTATCATGAATGTGCAAACGAAGCTGGTTGCTAGTTGCGGAAGGTTGCTTCTAACTTAATATAATAAATTATTCGTGTTTATCTAATTAGTAATTATATTATATCAGTAAAATATAAATGTATTAAAACTATATCTTTTCATGATAATTATCGTGTTTGGTTCTAGAACATGCCAGTTTCCTCACGATGTTTTCCTTCACCGTTTTTGAGAGCAGTTGTGATGAAATTATTTACACAAAATAAAGCGCCTGTCTTGGTTCGAACCTACGACCCTATCAAAATTCGAAGACATGACATCTACCAACCCGCACTGGGCCCGCGTGGTACGGCCCACTCCCTCACCGAGAGGAGGCCTGTGTCCCAGCAGTGGGAACATTATAGGCTGACGATGTGTGATCGTGTTTACTTATATACAAGACACGGTAGTTTTATTTCTCAGGATGTATTCAACTGATCAAGTGTGTGTTTTTTTTTACTTGGGGTACTTTTTAGTTACAATTTTTTGGTGTAAGTAATTATATTTTATGAGCAATGATTAAATAATGAAATATTAAAGAATACCCGCCATTTTGATGTCAATATGGCGGGTGTACCTTAGTTTTGAAATAATTTCATTCTGAAGGAGGTACAATTTTTTTTAAACCTAGGTACCTACTAAATAGTACATTTAAAGTATATTATTTTGGTAAATAGGAGGATTTGATTAGTTAAGATACACCCGCCATTTTGACTCTCACCTCTTTTTATCATTAATATTACAACAATGGAATAAAAGATGATCTGCAACGAGATTCTTTATATTTTAGTTAATTTAGCAGAGTACAATGTGTGAGTTTAAATAGTTATGTTCACAGAGTAGCGAGAGAGAGAGAGAGAATGAACAATAAGTGAAAAGGCGCGGCATTTACCATAGACTATGTTTATACAATAGACATGTTATACTACAGATAACAGATATTTCAACAATTAATTAAGGACCTGTACCGGATATGTGGTTCTACTTACTCTGAGCAGTTGCGGCGTGCTCGGCTGTCGCGGACTGTTTCCACTGACGTACACCAGCTGAGCATTCTTAGCCCCAGTCACGCGTTCTGACCTTCTATGAAACAAAAAAAAAACCAAAGTCAATAATTTCTGGACAAAAACAGACAGCACAAAAGAGAAAATCTTTTGGTCTTGTCAAAAGTATAGCAGTGCAGGATCGGTCGCTGTGCCAATTCTTTAGGAAGAGTTATGTGTGTCCAGCAGAGAATGGCTTTCTGGTGAAATAAAGGTAACGAAAATTGTCGTAAACTAGGTAGACCGTAAGAGAGGTAGTTTTTTTGGATAAAAAGGCAATACCTACTTTACGGTATGTGGTTACTTAACTTACTTAGCTCACGGTAACCCAGAAACAAAGTTTAGAATTCATTAAGAATTTATTTCATTTCTACCCGAAGAACAAACAAAGTTTTATAGTACCTACATCAATCTCTAAATATAGGTGCTGTATTTGTTTATTTATTTTATTTTCCAGAAAGCTTACTGACTAATTACAATGATTTCTTTATAAATAGGTAAAGAAAATTGCTTATAAAAGCTTCCACATATATATAACTAGTTACTACACAGATTGCGTTGATTAGGAAAAACAAAGATCTAAATGAATTTAAATAGGTACAGGAATTATATCAAGTCATGCAATATAAAAAATCAAATGTAAAAAAAAAAACAATTCAATACATACATACTTAAGAAAACCACAAATAACAACTATTAAGTAGTTATTTATTATGATTATCCCTTATGTATTCCTCGAATACGACTTTCCTAATATTGTGTGCGCTGGTGCAAAATAGATCGATTTCCAGGTGTGATGGTCAACTATTGAAAGTGATTACAATGACACTACGTATGGAGAAGACATTGCGCTTGTACTTTGTCAATGTTGGGTACCTGCAGCAGAGACCGTTTACGTAGGTTACTCTGATTAGTACGAAGATATAAAGTATGGTCAGAGCCTTCAAGTGGAGTACAAATACCTAGCAATTTATCTTGTTACCTCGTTAACAATAAGATCATCAAGACAATGAAATGATAACTGGAGTAATGATGAACTAAATACATTTTGATAGAGGTCCTTAGAATCCCATCAAAGCATTTACGTTCACGTGTCTGTAACACGTGCCATATTATCTCTAGAGGACTTCTTAATTAATGATGTGAGTTAAGATTAGTTATTGTTTCTGGATTTGTATAGTGGCAATATAAAATACACCTAGTTTTCATGAATCGATTTGAAGTAGGTTTATGCAGTGTGACGATAACAGTCAATTAATAATGATGTAGCTTGCCACTCTGAAACTTTCCATTAAATTAGTTCGTGTCAAACACAACTTAGCACTTATTAATCTCATAACTAAAAACCCCATTAGCAGAGGACACTGCAAAGTTAATTATAAGGGTTCTTTCACACATTTTTGGATCAGCAAAGTTCAAAAATTTAACAGCCATATATCTGTGTAAAAGTTTTGAATAAAAAAATCAAATATGGGAAGCAGATTTTCAGTATTGAGGAAACGAATGGCAAGTAGAGTGCTTGTCCAAATGAGACCAAAAAATCTACTTTTGTCGTTACACTCAATATTTACAGTACATCACACCCAAGGAAGAAACCAATCTGCACTAAACGCAGCTTCAGTACGTATGCCGATTTTAGATTCTCTCTAGGATGTGCGGGCTAACAAGCGTGGCATAGAGGGGGTTCCAAGGCCACGGACCCCCTTCCATGTGCTGATGATCACCGTGGTCGCGACGGTTCTAGTGAGGTAAGTTCTAGTTAGCTCCCAAAGGCCGAGTGCTTTTGGAAGCTTTCCCACACAAACGAAATAAACCAGTTTAATCCAAGTCACTCGTTTGAAAACAAGGACTTGTGAAGGTACCTTTACTCAGCTAGACCAGGACATCAGAAGGGCATGTGACATGACGAACGATAGGGAGACACCCTTGCGCGCCGCCGTCTAGACAACTCGTATAAAAAACAATTCTGGCGACATGTTTGTGTGTTATACTGTTATATACAGTTCACCTATGTTTGCTATTTCTATCTACTGCCAGTTTATGTATAGATATCATTTAGTTACAACGTGGCCACTTGCTGGGCCCAAACAGTACGATTTAAATAATCTACCGCCGAAAAGAAAAGAAGCATATGGCTACAGGTGCTTATGTCAAGTTGCATGCTGTCAAATTTACCCACACTTTTTTCTTCTTTTATGAACTTTAGAAGTGTGAAGGGAATTTTTTTTATGAGCATTCCACGGTAGCCAGAAGCAATTTTTTGCTCAAAATGGTTAAGGGTTTGATGATGTATGTGTTTAATACTAGTTTAAGAGAATTGTGAAGCGCCGATACGCGGCGAGTGAGAGTTGCAAGTCTTGAAGGCAATTGCCTACATTTCCTTTTAGAAATATTGTTTTTTCTTTTAATTATTAAGAGGCTCGCGTTTGACCACTATCTCACCTGATGGTAAGCGATGATGTGGTCGAAGATGGAGCACGCTTGTCTAGAAGTAACCTTTACGAAATGAGATAATTTTGGTCTAAACTCTAAAGTAATAACAGCCGCACGGGTCGATCCATCAGGTTAAGCTATGCTTGCCGGGGTTGGTCCATGAATAAGTGGCGATCTTTACATGCCGAGACTCCTCCATGCCTCGGAAAGCACGTTAAGCCGTTGTAAGTGAATAATAAAAACATACCTTGATCTTGAAAATTCATGTCACAAACAGCAGTCAAAACAATGCTATTCCGAGAATTTACTATTACTTAGACAATGTCTGCTAATGATGAGATGAGTGAACCGTTATGGTGTTCTCACTTCAGAGATCGAAAAATAAGTGTTAATTAAGTGAAATGGGTGACACATTTATATTTATATGTTATAGGTAATCCTATTGTGGGTAATTGACAATGAATTTATTGTATTTATGACCTATGGCGGTACCACAGTGCGGCGGTGTGAACAGTCAGCGATCAACTATTAATATATGCATCTCTTTTGTTTACACGGAATGTATATCTATTGTACGTTTCTTGTGGGTCTAAATAGCCGAGAGTTAGGCCCCGCACCGCAATTTTTCACCGCGCGATTTTTTTTCCGCAATTCTGTAATACATTGAATCATATAGGAGTATCCGCACTGGCGGATAAAAATTCGCGCGGAAAAAAAACTGTGATTTGATGCAAATTGAATGCGATGCGGTGCAGATTTATTTCCGCGCGAATGTTTTGTACAGTATAAAGTAGTATGGCTATGTCCGCACTGCGAAATAAAATTCGCGCGTTTTGCTCTCAGTCGTGCACCAGCGGTTCCAGCTCCCGATCGGCTTTATGATTTATTTACCTCTGTCAGTTACTAAATATATACTGGAATGTAATCAATGGGAGCGGCATAGATTAACTAAGAAAACATTAATTAAAATGAATAGTTATTATCAGCGACAAAATGACAGAGGTGGCAGAGTATCCTTTCTTATCCTCCTTCCTTAGAGTAGCCATAACTCAAAGAAAGTAGGGTGTCTTTCTAAACTAACAAAAGAGCAACATACTTTTTTTTAATAAGATAAATTTTATATTTGATAAAATCAATCCTATTAAAAGAAAGTATTAAGAGTAAGAAAGTATATATTATTCTATTTAATCTTAAACTGCTGTACAGACTGTACCGCAGTTTAAGATTAAATACTACCTCTAAGTTTGGAACATCTTTTGCCCGACCAACTAGTCGTAGTAAATTATCGAATGATTTTATAATCATTCTGTAATTTCTGAGAAACTTTTTTCTTTATTTTCGCAGCGCTTGATGTTTTTTTGTAGAAATATCCTTTCATAGGCCGTAATGGATGAACCCAATGTTCATGACATCTTTTGATACGTTTGTCTCTTATGTTACGCCGCGCCGCCGACGAAAATTAAAAAAAAATCTGTTGTTCATTTTAGACATTTGACGATCGTTTCAGCCGGGAACAGCATCGAACTGACAAAAATCGCGCGAAATTTTATTCGCAGTGCGTACGAGGTGTAATTCCGGCTACGGAATATAATCCGCGCGAATAAAAATCGCGCGGTAAAAAAGCGCGGTGCGGACAGGGCCTTAGTCGCTTCCTCACCGGCGCGGCGGTGGGACAACTGCCTAAGGCTGACTAGTCAAAACAGCTACTTTTAACCCTCGTATTTTATGCTATCTTCGTAAACTTGGGAAAACAACACATTATCAAGTCTGAAACCGAAGCAAAACACAAACGAAGATTTTAATTACATTGCAGCAATTTCATGCCACAAATACAAAGAGAAAACCGACTAGCCTTTTCCAAATCAGATAAGAAAATTTCAGGAAAAAACTAGAACAGCATTCGCTAGCATGAATTCTGATGTTTAACACCCTCGCGTGTTCTCCAGTCAGTACCAGTCGGTTCCTTGCCCCAGAACACTAAGCTTCCCGGTTTACCCTCGAAGGTCACGGTCAAGGTTATATTTCCGTCATTCGAAGCGATTCGCGATTGTTTTTAGCTATTCGTGACCTGTCTGCGTTCGTCACGGAATGCCTATCTGTTGCGTTATTGGAAATTCTGTATCTAAGTTAGTGGTTCAATGGAGGGCTTTAATAGTGAGGTATTTTAAATATTCGGTTAAGTAAAGCAACTCTAACTTTTTCTTTGAGTTTCGATTTCTTCGAGTGATAGTCTGCGTGTTGGTTTTGATTTAGGGTTGATATTTTTTTTGGTATTCTGCTCTGGTTGTCTGAAATTATTGAGTGTCACTTTTTAGGGTTCCGTACCCAAAGGGTAACCAACGGATCCCTGTTACTATATTTAGACTTTACTTTTTCCTCGGCCAGAGGTTAAGCATTGCCATACAACGTGGCAATTCAATGCAATTCAAAACATTTATTTCAGACATTATCAGTCCATAAGGTGTAATAAAAACAAACACAATCAAAACCAAACAATCAATGCCGCCAGTCTTTTGGGTACACTTCCAGTCGACAGCGATGCGGTGGAATTTTTTGACGCCATATTTTAAGTTTTATTTAGTTAAGAGTTTTTGTTTTAATTTTAGTTAGTTAAGTATTTTATAAGTTTTTAAATAAATAACTTATCTAGACATCTAAATCTAATTTAGATATATTTAGACTATATTTAGTCTGTCTGTCAGCAGGCTGTATCTCTTGATCCGTAATAGGTATATAGACAGTTGAAATTTTCAGTGAATATGTATTTCTGTTGCCGCTATAACACAAATAGTAAAAATAAATTAAAAATTAAAGGCAGGCAAGGCAAAGGCCCTACATATTCGGTGAAAATGTCAAATGTCCACCTATTATTACGGAGCATGAGATACAGGCCAAAAAATACCCCAAAAAAACACGTTTTATGGTACGAAACCATACGGAGCCCTTCGTATACGAGTCCGACTCGCACTTGGCCGGTTTTTCTCGTTTTGTTGTTTAATGTCTGAAGGTGATTATTATAATAGAAATATTTTTTATTGCATACCTTAAGAATACAATGGGAGCTTAAAAATGAATAGGGTGTTACAATGGGATAGATGTGCAATGTCTTGAAAACGCTTGTAAAAAAAAAAACAATAAATCTGCCTAGCCTTTTCCCAACTATCTTGGGGTCGGTTTTACATGGAGCGACTGCCTATCTGACGTCCATAACCCAATAACTGGGTAATACAATACCCCTTGGTAAGACTGGTTGTCAGACTTTCGGACTTCTGACGACCCGTAACGACTGTCAAAGATCCACGATTGACAGCCGGGACCAACGGCTTAACGTGCTTTCCGAGGGACGGAGGAGTCTTGGTATTTAAAAATGTTCACCCATCCAATGTCCAACCCCAGCAAGCGTGGCTTAACCTGAAATATCGACCCGTGCGGCTATTATTACTTTAGCCACGAGCTCCTCACAAACAATAAATCATTTAATCTAAATCTCTCAGAAGAGATCTGACAAATCTACAAAAATAACCGTGTTCTGCCACAGTATCAGATCAGTTTGGGCCATAAAAGTGTTTGTTCCGAACCGGTGACATCAACACCCAAGGTCATCTCAATCTGCTGCAACGAACGCCTATTATCTCATCATAGTCGCATCTTACCGACTTTAAGGAATCTGGATAGAAGGACTGTGTAATGTATCTGGGTGTAAGACTACGACGGAAATTAGGTATTTAAAACTGAAATTGCATTTTGCACTGTCCGAGCAAAAACCGATTCAGTTAAATTTTCTTTTACAGTTACTAGAGTACTTATTAGCAAAATTGATAAGAATCGGTTAGTTATAGTAATTTTAATGTTTATTAACATAAATATGTACATTTTTTTACAAGTAGGTTGCTTAATCTAAACTTAAAGTACACAAAAGTATTAGCATTTGGGGCCGAACTAGGTATAACCTGTATTTCAGCCCTCAACCCCGATCCCCCTGAGTTACAAATTAAGTATTTTAATAATATGTTATTCTAATGATCCCATGTACCTACTACCCATGTAAATATACGTATCTTATTCAAATTTTAAGGGAATTTTTAAAAGAAAAAAAAATGGATTACAACATTTAAAAAGGTAACATAATAGGTGTCTAACCAGTCCTCTCTTTGTGTGTAATGGAGGTGTGTTACTGTAATACAATGGTGAGTTACTATAATATAAGGTTACGACTGACCAAGAGGACATTGTCCCTTATAGTTGTCGATACTGACAACCGTACAAAATGGCGCCGCATGGTTAAGAAAACAAATTTCGTAAATTAACGAACGGTAAAATGGCGAGAACGAAGAAGAAGCAGTGATGGCCCAGTGGTAACGGCCGCGACTTACAAGTGATAGGTCGTGAGACCAAACCCAGGCAGGCGCTTTACTTTGTGTAAATTATTTCATCACCACTGCTCTCCAAACGGTGTAGGAAAACATCGTAAGGAAACCCGCACTGGGCCCGTGTGGTGGATTACGGCCCACACTCACAGAGAGGAGGCCTATGCCCCAACAGTGGGGACATTAAAAGGCTGATGATGATGATGATGGAAGAAGAAGAGGTTCGTAAAATAAAGGGTAAGGTGAGATTGAAATTTCAAACTAACATAACATTATGCATTGACAAGATTAAAAAAAAATCTTTTAAAGAATCCTTTTGTAATAAACTAATAATCATTATTATATTCATAAATGAACGTAAACGAATCCAAAAGAGGATGTCAGGATCATAACAGGCAGTTTATTTTCTGCCTACCCTCAAGGAAAAGCAGAATGTAGGTATGTATTCACCCCTATATCCGACTAGCTGGCTGACTTGCTGCGCGATAGCTGTCCATAAATGATAATGTAAATAACAGCATACAATTAATGAAGATTTAACATGATATTCGGCATTATAACTTCATCAGATTCTGCAACAGCCTTTACTAACCGTACCTCAAAACTCAAAAGTCATTTATTCAAATTAGGCTGAGAGCCAGCACTTTTTGAATGTTTTACATACATAAAGACAGTCCCGAAACGCCCGCCCATCACCACTCTCTAGTGTTTTAGCTGGGTAAAAGGAGTGACGCAACAAACTCCCCAGCAACACATTTGTCGGTTTACTTTGGAGAACTTGATTTTATACAATAGTATGCAAAGTTATTAATATTACATTATACGTAACATAACACAGAATAGGAATCTATGAATCCAAAATCTATACTAATATTATAAAGAGGTGAATTTTGTGAGGTTGTGAGGTGGTAGGGGGTAATCTCTGGATCTACTAAACCGATTTTTACCAATAGAAAGCAACGTTATTTATGAGTGTCATAGGCTGTACATTTTTGAAATCCACGCGGACGAAGTCACGGGCTAAGTGCTAGTATATCATAAAATTATATATAAAAAAATATATAAAAAAATGCCACTTGTTATTTATACATTTGCAACCTT
The DNA here is from genome assembly GCA_951329385.1 of Polia nebulosa. Taxonomy (NCBI): domain Eukaryota; kingdom Metazoa; phylum Arthropoda; class Insecta; order Lepidoptera; family Noctuidae; genus Polia; species Polia nebulosa. The sequence continues at coordinate 32,275,512 of OX589594.1, forward strand.
AAGGTGTGTCTACAGTAAATAACTAACAACTCAACTGCATCATCGACCTTATAGAAAAAACTAATGTAAGCACATAATTAGCTAAGTACCGAGAGATGGTTGTCCTTCAACCGTAAGAGCGTGATTAGCATGGAGGTACATACACACAAACAACATGGCGGCATCGGCGATGGGTGCAGTGTAATGCAGTGACCTAATCGCACGTGAGAGTGGACATGCCATTGTGTTGTGGGTAAATAAAATGGGAAAAATAAACATGCAAATGGTAATAATTTTCAAGAAGCACACGCGAAGCAAAGATATTCACTTAAAAAAAAAACTTTTGAAATTAATTTTGATATTTTTTAAGACCAAAGAAAATAAAAGATAAGGAATCCATCATCCACCTGCCCGTCCCACACTATTCGGCGTCGGCGCATCATGATTCTTCTTCTTCCATCTATTTCTATTTACCGTCATACTTTTAAAATGAGCTTCCATTCGAATAAAAAAAAACCGGCCAAGTGCGTGTCGGACTTCGCACATTTAGGGTTCCGTACCATATGAGGGAAATTAATATTTTGGTATTTAGTAGTAAAATATACGAAATAATAAACATTTTCACCAAATTTAAAGTCCATAATGTCAATTGGGAAGTTAAAAAATTCTTCGGAACCAAATTTTGTGGTGTGTTCCTCTGTGGCCGGACCACAGTTTAGTACTCAGATGCTATAGTTCGAAATAAAACCTACCTAAACTCTACTTTCATCGGAATATATATATATTTTTAGTACCTCAAGAGATATCTTTTTAATTTACAATTTATGTGGTCCGGCCGCCAGGCAGTGCTCTCTGGCCGCGCCACCTCAAATTAAATAGAGTATTAATAACTATTAATAAATCAATATCCCGAAAAAAACTACCTAAAGAGTACCTTGCATACGACAAATATGGTCCAATAAACCCCTTTAGTTAAAGAGTTATTGGTCGTAGGGTGTGGTCCGGCTGGAAGGTATACTCTGCAGCAAGTCAATTTTGCAATATTTAATATTAACTATCCATAAATCAATTTATATAATAGTACCTTTTCTCTACTCTTCGTTGATACTTTTTTTCTCTCAAGAAACTATTCATTTTGATTAATTAATCTTTAAAGTATGTGGCGCGGCTAGGGAGGATTACTTTCAGCAAATATAACGAAATATGCTTTATTTCTTTATGCCAACGAAAACTACACAATAAGTACTTTATAAAAAGACCTGGACTTCATCTATAAACTTTTATTTTTATTACCAATAATGATTTTGAAAAAGGTGCACTTTTTGGTTTTTGTTTACCTATCTACCTAAGAATAGGTAGTTAATTTGACGAAGTAAGTGAACATTTTGGTTTGAAATAAACAACAAGTATACGAAAAACAAATATATATTTTCATATTCAAATATAAACAATAAAAAATTGTTAATAAAATAGGTTTTATAAATTGCGGAACTTAGTATAAATTTAAACACCTTCCAATATTTTGTTAAAAATTTGTATTACAAGTTAATACAATAAGCGTTACAATGTTAGCAGAATGTGCGGGCGTTATTACAATAGTTTACGTACGGGGGTAGTTTGTTATTATTTAATTATTATAGCTTGAATATATTTTTACTTTAGTAGTTTGTTCCCACTATTTTGTATCGGCCATTATAACAGCGCAAATGAGTGAAAACAAAAAAAAACGCGGGCAAAGTGCTATCAGTTTCCCTTGATAAACAAAAATCTGAGTTCGTGAAATATGAAGACCAATGGTGTGGCGAGTTGCCGCCACTCTGCAAGTTGGATGGGGTGTGGTATCACGACGAGTGTGTCTTGCTTTAGCATGTGAGGCAAGTGTGTAGCCGGCTTTACGGGAACCATAGGCAATCAGTGCGCTATACGCCGCGACGCCGAGCGCATCTCACCGCAGACTAAATTAATGTCTTATTAACATCGTCCCCGCAAATACACTAAAATCCCGAGTAATATCCCGTAAACGTTGGGGATTCTCCGGGAATAATAAATAACCCATATTTACCGCGTCCGTGTAGCTAGTGAACAAGAATAACCAGGAGTGTTGGTGTGAAGAGAATCGAGTGGCCACTCGTCGGGTTCCAGCGTGGCTGCCGCAGGAAAGTCAGGTACCGCTTGTTCTTACTAGCTTAGAGTTGGGCCACATGCGCCGTCTACTGCCAACCACTCCTAACTTGAAGTTATACAGACAAATATAGGCAATTTTGGGCCAGCATTCAATCCAAGTGTTTGGCCGTAACACTGTCCTCCACCCTGCAGAGAACCACATCTATTTACACGCTTGGGCAACTCCAACCAACTTAAATAAAGATTTGCTGCCACCACCATCAAGTAAGATTTTTCTTGATATTCGCAAAAACTTATCATGTCGAATGAGCATGAAAGCTATTTATCTTTCTTTAAAAAAGAATTTTGCTTATTTCTTCAATAATACAATGAAACATAGTTATTCTCCAGAAAATGATGATAATTTGACATCTGAAGACTTAGATTCACCAAAGTCTTCTGTACAAGATAACTATGCCGTTGAGAATTTTGAAATATCATTATCCGATTGGCAAAATATAAGACCAGTCACTAGCCATTGTTCGCGAACAGTTAAAGATAGACCATCAGTAAGGCGGCACAAGAAGACAGTATTACCTCAACATAAGTGGACAATCGTTATGAGTGAGATTTCATGTATCATCATTTTCTGGAGAAGAACTCTGTTTCATTGTATTATTGAAGAAATAATCAAAATTATTTTTTAAAGAAAGATAAATAGCTTTCACGTTCATTCGACATGATAAGTTTTTGCGAATATCAAGAAAAATCTTACTTGATGGTGGTGGCAGCAAATCTTTATTTAAGTTGGTCTTCATATTTCACGAACTCAGATTTTTGTTTATCAAGGAAAAGTGATAGCACTTTGCCCGCGTTTTTTTTTGTTTTCACTCATTTTCGCTGTTATAATGGCCGATACAAAATAGTAGGAACAAACTACTAAAGTAAAAATATATTCAAGCTATAATAATTAAATAATAACAAACTACCCCCGTACGTAAACTATTGTAATAACGCCTGTACATTCTGCTAACATTGTAACGCTTATTGTATTAACTTGTAATACAAATTTTTAACAAAATATTGGAAGGCGTTTAAATTTATACTAAGTTCCGCAATTTATAAAACTTATTGTATTAACAATGTTTTATTGTTTATATTTGATTATGAAAATATATGTTTGTTTTTCGTATACTCATTGTATATTTTAAACCAAAATGTTCACTTACTTCGTCAAAATATGTACCTATTCATAGGTAGATAGGTAAACAAAAACCAAAAAGTGCACCTTTTTCAAAATCATTGTTGATAATAAAAATAAAAGTTTATAGATGAAGTCCAGGTATTTTTATAAAGTACTTATTATGCAGTTTTCGTTGGCATAAAGAAATAAAGCATATTTCGTTATATTTGCTGAAAGTAATCTTCCCTAGCCGCGCCACATACTTTAAAGATTAATTAATCAAAATGAATAGTTTCTTGAGAGAAAAAAAGTATCAACGAAGAGTAGAGAAAAGGTACTATTATATAAATTGATTTATGGATAGTTAATATTGAATATTGCAAAACCGACTTGCTGCAGAGTATACCTTCCAGCCGGACCACACCTTACTACCAATAACTCCTTAACTAAAGGGGTTTATTGGACCATATTTGTCGTATGCAGGGTACTCTTTAGGTAGTTTTTTTCGGGATATTGATTTATTAATAGTTATTAATACTCTATTTAATTTGAGGTGGCGCGGCCAGAGAGCACTGCCTGGCGGCCGGACCACATAAATTGTAAATTAAAAAGATATCTCTTGAGGTACTAAAAATATATATATATTCCGATGAAAGTAGAGTTTAGGTAGGTTTTATTTCGAACTATAGCATCTGAGTACTAAACTGTGGTCCGGCCACAGAGGAACACACAATTTTGTGACAGACGACGGACAGAGACAGACGGAGAGACAGCCACGTGAGTGACAGCAATAGGGCTCCGTTTAGACCCTTGGGTTTAAAGAACTTTATTTCTCATAACAACTTAAAAAAATAACAGTTCGCTTATAATGAGATACTTAAATTATAACTAGTAGATACTTTTAACATTAGTTACCTACCTCTAGAGTGCTTTGACTCAAGACATTGTGTTAGCATTTTTAGACATTATTCTGTATTATGCCTTAACCCAGATACTGCGACGAGCCTTTTAAAAGGCCCAAAAAAATAATTAAATCTACCTGCATTTTTCACAATTTTTCAATTAATTGGCATACATATTCATATTAGCAACTTAGTATCTATCAACATTTTATTTTATGCAGTTACGTTTAAAATTGCACACACATTTTCATGTATATTGAGTGTTTTTGAAGATCTTGGAGTTTTTTTTTTACAATGGCTGCATAAAGGTAAGCTTTTATGTTATTTATATGCGGAATCTGATAGAAGTTCGCTTTCATATTTACATGTTGGTTATTTCATAAAAATATTACCTCATTTGTTTGATTCGAAATGCAAAATAAATGTACCTTTTTTACGTTTGAAATCGATGGCCTTTTAAAAGCCCCGTCGTAATATAGGGGTTTATTATTTGATTATTTCTATTTTAGCACGCGATTAGTAAAGCGCTCAATCTCATCGAAATTGTTGCTGAGTTAGGGCGTGCTGACGAAGACACTTTATTTCCGAACCAAATAACCATTTTCCCACCTGAGAATGCCAACGCAGATGTTACTGACGAAGACTCTGGAGATGACGAGTTCGTAACATTACAAAATCTTCAAGGTAAAGTAATTATGAACTAATTACATTTACATGTCAATGAACCTACAAGTAGGTATGTTACCTGCTTTATATTATAACAATATGTATGTATGTTATTTTCTTGTAGGATCTCAGCTCCTGCTGAGTGCTGAGGTGACGTTTTTTCAGAGTTCTGACGAAGAAGATGATGAGCTTGCGTAAAAGAAGACGCACAATTGACACGATCGGTGAAGATAGTGAAATTTCAGTGCCAAATAGAACGTCTAGTTGTCCTCTAACAACCAACAAAGACTTCAAAAAAAGACATAATATAGGGGCTCATTTGAATACAAATCTAGTTTACCTGAGCACATTCTAGTTTGCAAATGGAATGACAACAGTGTCTTTACTGTTGGTTCAAATGCTAAGACTGTGAAGCCTTTGCATGAAGTCAAGAGGTTTTTACAAGAACATAAGAAATATGTGCATGCTGATCAACCTTTTGTTATAAAAAAATATAATGAAAATATGGGAGGGGTAGATCGGTCGGATCAGCAGAACATAGGTTTGTATTGGAACTTCTATTCGTGGCAAGAAATGGTACTTTTCTCTTTGTGTGAGAGCGGAAGGGCGTGTCAGACTCTTACTGACTAAAACCCACCCCTGTTCCTCCCTGCCTTACATGCCCAGGGGCGAGGTAACTCTTTCGAATTTATCCTCAACCCCCGGGCAGGCATTGGCCGTGGCAGGCCGCGACCTTTTGCTGACAACTCTTTGAGGCGCGCGTGGAACACTACGCGCCGTCGACTCTCGGGCCTGGTGCTGATCGGACGGCGAGTTACCCACTACTCGCCGTCCGCAAGGGCGGGGGTTACGGTGGCCGGAGATCGTCTCGCAGCCCCTAACTTTGTCAGGGTTGAGTTCTATTGGAAATGCGAACAAATTCAGAACCTTTTTACACAGCTTTCGACCATCTCCCACCTAGATAGTTCAGACAAAAAGCGCAACAAACACATTACCTTTATGCAGTCCCACTACAGTTTATTTTATAAACCTACTTCCAAATAATCAGTAGTACCATCTCTGAAAACAATGGGATGTAACTACCATGGCTGCGGCACATAAACCGACGAGAAAGGCAGCAGATACCATAACCGTGGTAACGGTACGTGATACACCATGGGGCCTATCGCAATGCCATAGGAACACCGTGATCTCATCGAACCACGGGACTTATGGACTATGGTGTCATTTGCAAACTATTACGTGCAGTTTTAGTTAAATCTATTGGTTGGAAAAACCTAGTGCCGTTGGATTTGGATACTGTCTGGATGAAAGTATAAATTAATTTATTCGCAGAAAAGGAATTAATGGCAAGGGTTTTAAGTCTAAGGTATCCAGAGTTGTGGAAAAGTATGAACGCAGTTGAAATTACGTTAGAGGAAACCGTTGGGCAGCAGAAATTGCTAACATAGAACAAGCTATTAAAACAACCCAGATAAATATACAAAAGGCTAATGGAACAACGCAAAAAGGAGATTTATTAAGCGATGATCTAGATAGTATATGCACATTGCGGAATTCTCCTGTTGCGGTCGCCAAAGTTGTTGAACGTGTATGGCAGATATTGTATTCCGATACTTTTAAAATTAATGGTAATTCTAAACACTGATAACGATGACGTAAATTCTCAAGCAGTGCACTGCAATAAACTTGATAATAATGACGTAGAAAAGCAAGTAACAGGAAAAATTATAACATTGATTAAAATAAGACAATCAAAATTATTTATTATACACACGTAGTTATCAATGAACTATTTTTGGAAGCGGACGTGGCAGTGAAAAAGGTATGTTTTCGAGAAAAGTCCGATCACACAGATTATCTAGACTTCGGTGAAGTGTTGATAAAAGGAACGATAATAATGTATTATTTGTGTTTAATGACAATGATACTACTGTAGCTGAGAAATTCAGAGTATTTCATAGCGAGTGGTACATAGAAGATACTAGTCTAGCTAGGGAATGCAATCCGTAAGAAATTTTCAATCCCGGTATAACCGTCAGTAAGATATGTAAATAATGAACAAGTTCAACATTTCAAGGGACTTAAATGAAACAGAAAAAATTAAAAATTTTGACTACTTAAATGTCATTGATTCGACGTCCAAATTTATAGTGAATTTTGGGTAAATCATAACATCTGAACTTTTTAACAACTTTAGTATTTACCATGGATACGCTATGAAAGTCTATAAAATGGCTATAGGAGTAGGGAAAGGCCAAAGAAACGATGGATGGACTGTATGAAATAGGATATGGGTAAAAAAGGGGATGACTATAGAGTTGATACTAATAGAGAAGTATGGAAGAAAACGACATGTTGCGCCGACCCCAAATAAATTGGGATAAGGGCAGGAGAATGATGATGACGCTATGAAGAAGTTTACCTAACAACCCTTACGTATTAAGTGACTTAGAAGTATTAGATTGCTAAGGTGCAAATACAGTTATAAATGCGAAAGTTTGGAAGGATGGATGGATGGAAGTATGTCATCATCTATTCAATCAAACTAGAACGGTTATACGGATCTGGATAAAAACTGGCAGTGATCGATTATTATTTGAAATAGCACATAGGGTATAATTTATAGTGGGGGAAGCACTGATTCCCCGGGTGAAGCCGCTGGCCGAATCTAATACATAAAGGATATGGACCACAATCAATCAGAACGATACATTGATAAAGAAATCAGCACAACAAACATTTTTGAACGACCACCTCAAAATAAAGGCCAAGTTCACACTGTTCGTACTCACGCACTCAAACACTATCAGATAACACTTAGTAGAACAAAACACAATTATACCGAATGTACTATTAACAGCATTTACCGTGTGTAACCATTATCTAAGGATTACAACTGGATTTACACTTAAGATAGAAAATAAACGAATTCCTAGGAATTTATTATTGTTACTGGACTGTTTATGTAGATTCGTATCAGTTTGTTATTATTGTATACTTAGTAGTTATACATTGTGTAAGATGAATGGATAAGTTTATAAATGGAGCTATCTGCTCAAACCTAAATCATATAAACTTACTCGTACCTACAATTAATCAGGTATCACTACAAATTATAAAACTTTGCAAATACTCAAAAACTACTGAACGGATTTCCATGCGGTTTTCACCAATAGACAAAGTGATTCATGAGAAAGGTTTAGGTGTAATTTGTAGCAGTGTGATGCTGGGTCGGGTCGTTAGTTAACTTATATATCATTGACTACAATATTGATTAGCATCACACTAATATTATAAAGGCGAAAGTTTATGAGTGTGTGTTTGTATATTTGTTACTTCTTCACGCTCAAACGCCTGGACCGATTTGGATAAAATTTAGTGTGTCGATAGCTTATACCCTGCATTAACACAGGCAACAACAAACAAGGTTTTTATCCCGGTCAACGCGGGTGAAACCGCAATGCGCCGCTAGTAAACAATAAATCAACTTTTATAATTTACACAAAGTGAAGTGACTGCCTGGGTTCGAACCTTACGACCTACGACACGTATGAAAGTCGGAGCTTTTACCACTGGGCCACCACTGCTCACAATGAATATTGATCAAGGAACAAGAAAATAAAGACATCCAGAGGTCTTGCAAAGATGAATAATGTAAATTATGTAAAAAATTGAGAAAATGCTCACAAAAATGTTTATGGAAAACTGCGAAATATGTTCCTTATCTAAGCGTATAATATTGTAATCCCTTAGGTACCTACCCTTATTAAGATTTGATATCTGCCTGCTGCAAGCCTCACTTTTAGTTACTAATGTTATAAGACCGAAATAAGAAAATACATTCACAGAACCTCCAAAGACGTTCTGCTAACGAGTGACCAAAGATGAACGAACTTTAGCAATCAATGTGACATGGCGCCACCAGTATCTAAAATGTTAACAAGAGACACATCATGGTATATGGCATATGGTATATGGTATATGACATAGCTGACAAATAGGTATCAGATATCTCTAAACAAGCGAGATATTTCATGGGATCCATCAAAATACATTAACTTAGGTACCGATGCTATTGGAAAACACTTCAAATTTATCCTTCTTTCATCTGCCCACATACAATAAAGCACATAGTTCTGCCTACCCAAAATACAATCAAATAAGGAAGGTTTGCTGGGAGAAAACTCAACATTGTAAAGATCGCCTTTGTACATTAATAATTTAATCACTGTGTACTATGTTAGTTGTCTGGTGTACAATAATGAATTAAGAAAAAAAAGAATACTCAGTTAAGAGCAAGAACAGCCTCTGACCAGCCTATGAAAGTAATCAACATGAAGCCAGTGAAAGTGTCAACTGAAATAAAATGATATTGTAAGATAATAGAATCATTATTAAACTAGCTGGAGGCGGCATTTCCTAACTGACTTCATTCCTATTGAGAATAGATACCATTATGAGGTTGTGGTCTTTTTAAACCATAATAATAGTAGCATAATTAGCCTATTAATGTTCCCACTGCTGGGACACAGGTCTCCTCTCTGTGAGAGGGCGTGGGCCATAATCCACCTTGCGGACTCAATGAAATAATTTACACCTAGTAAAGCCCCTGCCGTGTTCGAACCCACGATCTACAACTTGTAAGACGGGGCCGTTAACACTGGACCACCACTGCTCCTTCTGGTCACTGGTCTTTTTAAAGTAACAAATAGTCTATACGGATCCACCTAACAGCTGACTGAACTGATCCGCGAACTGACTAGAGGTGTGACTAATATATTCGTAATAGGTACAGGTATTAAAATACAAGCCGCGTATATTCGTCTTAGGATAAGTGAATATAGAGTAATAGGTACAGGTATTATAGTACAAGCCACGTATATTCGTATTAGGATAAGTGAACATAGAGTAATAGGTACAGGTATTAGTCAAATAATAGGGACGAGTAATAGCGAGGCGACTCACTTCGCTATGCTATCAGGTATTAGTAGGATTACGCGTAGTGATTTTTTTTTTTTAATATGCCAACATAATCAACGTTGACAGTCCTAAAACCTATTAAAGTATGAAGAAAAATTTATTCACCGTTTCACTTCTCTAACAGTTTCACTATTTATCGTGCATATTCATGAATAACTTGTATTTCATATTAATTATTGTCGGGATATTACGCAGGTATCAATCATACATTGAGTAGCTAATATTGAATCGGTTCACTAATATTTGGCTAATACCCAGTAATAGGTATGGTATCATAATATGCTATAACTAATATATTAAATAATAGGATTATCTAAAAATTACCCTAATATAACATCACTAGAACTGACCTCATGTGCAAAGCCTTACCAGATCAGCACAAAGCTTAACTATAAACTTGACATCCGTTATAAACACCGTGGGAGTAGTTTGTCATGCTCTAAGTACTCATTTTGAGAGGATCAACCCACTTCACAATTACTTTTTATTTGGATAAAGTGATTTCCGAAAAAAATGGCGCTTGAGGCTCGATGCTGTCGAATCATGTTGAACGTATTGAGGTTCTGTATGTCTTGTTGCTATTTTTTGTCTCCCGGGTTTTTCCTTATTGATAGATGGTTCCAATTTGTCATAAACAAAGGATTGTCTATTTCAATCATAAGTGTTATTCTTAGAAAGATGATTACAAATTTTCTAACTTTGAATAAAAATAATTGTTATGTGAACGACAGACACATTGTTACTTTTTAGTTATAAGTTAAAGCACGGTTTGTTTTTTGCATATTTTGTTTATCATCAGAAACCTCAAACGAAAGTAGTATTTTGCAGGAAAAATCCACTAATCAGCTTATATTTATCTAAATATTTTTCTGGGCATGCAAAAGACAAAGAAAAATGAGGTCATTTTAAGGTAAGGTCATAAGTAGATCCCTGAGGCATTCCTAATTTGATGAAATTGTAAAGAGCTTGTGATAGCGTTTCATTCGCCAAATTTACAAAAAGTAAACTGACCATTGGGAAAATATTTTTTTCTTGCAGTTACAGAAATACCAAAGCTTATTCAGCTATTTCTTGGCACCAATTCAGTTTAACGGATCCCCACACCGTAATCCATAACATGCCTTCTCCAAATTTAGTATTCACGATCAAAAGTCGTCTTACACCTCGTTTCGTCAGGTGTAATTAGTCACACCACCCGATACGGACAATATGTGGGAGTAACATGCCACTAAACTTTTGTCATAGCTCTGTCTTTGTCTGATCCAAAGAAAAAGAGAGGGAGAGAAGAATTTGCGCCCGTTACTCGAAGATGTGGTTAATGAAAGCCCCAATAAAGGTGAAGCAATTGAGATTTAATTAATTGGACGAAAAATTTTAGTGTTAAGGGTCATATCCACAGAAATATGCTTATCTCAATTCACCTATTTTCGCACACGCAAAACGAATTAACTAATGTATGTACTAATACTATCAGAAACCACTAAACCTATCAAATACTAGGAATGATGGCAAAAGGAGCGATTAAAAAAAATCCGCAATCAAGTAGGAAAATAAACAAGTTCCATTAATCTTTTGTTGCTCTTGCTTTTTGATACCTTAGATGCTATTTTTAACCGACTTTCGAAAAAGGAGGAGGTTCTATGTTCGACTGTATGTATGTTTATTATTTTTTTTTTATGTGGACATACATATATTTTTGTGTATGTCCGCGCATTTCTCCGTCAGTTGTGTACCGATTATCAAAATTATTTTTTTATCTGAAAGAATATACTCCCGAGGTGGTCCCATATAAATTTTTATCGAAATTGCTTTAGCGCTTTTTGAGAAACTGAACAAAAACGAAAAATATGCATATCTCGATGACGTTTTGGTGTTCTCCAAATGTTTAAATTTCACGTTCCATGTTATTGGGGTTTTTAGTTCTGGGGTATAACAACTAAAAAGCGAAAAATAAAAAACTTTTTTACAAAAAAAAACTACCGACTTTAAAAAAAAAAACATACACTAAAAATTTAAAAATAACTTTAATTTCGGAAGTCGGTGTCAAATATCGAAGAAATAAAATACAAACACCGACTTCCGAAATTAAAGTTATTTTTAAATTTTTAGTGTATTTTTTTTTTTGGAAGTCGGTAGTTTTTTTTTTTGTAAAAAGTTTTTTCTATAGACCTAACTCATATAAAATTGAATCATCCCAATAACTATATGAAAATGGCTACCTACAAATTTGACAGTGTTTATATTTAAGGTCATCATCAGCCTAATGTCCTTACTGCTGGGACACAGGCCTGCTCTCTGTGAGAGGGTGTGGGCCGTAATCCACCACGCGAGCCCAGTGCGGTTTGTTGGATGTCACATATCTTCGCATTTATGTTTTCCTTCACCGTTTTAAAAGCAGTGGTGATGAAATAATTTATACAAAGTAAAGCGCCTGCCTGGGTTTGAACTCACGACCTTGTAAGTCGCGGGCCGTTACCACTGGGCCACCACTGCTCATATTTTTTAGGTATAAACATAAAATAGAAAAACACGTTTATATACAGGAAGAAAACCCATTTTTAGTAATTTATTTTTTAATTTTTAGTGTATTTTCTTTTTGGAAGTCGGTTGTTTTATTTGTAAAATTGTTTTTTATTTTTCACTTTTTAGTTATTATACCCCAGAACTCAAAACCCCAATAACATGGAACGTGGAATTTAAACATACGCGTAATTGGAGAAAACCAAAACGATATCTAGGTATACATACGAGTATTTTTCGTTTTTGTTCAGTTTTTCAAAAACCGCTTAAGCAATTTTTATAAAATTTATAAGGGACCACTTCGGGAGTATATTTTTATAAGGGACCACTTCGGGAGTATATTTTTTCGGATAAAAAAAGAATTTTGAAAATCGCTCCTTAAATGACAGAGAAATCGGTGGACATACATAAAAAAAAAATAAAAAAACCATACAGTTAAACAAAGAACCTCCTCCTTTTTCGAAGTCGGTTAATGAATAGGTAGTGGCTTAGGCTGTTCGTGTCTTTAACAATTCAAGTTTTTGTTTTTCTATTACTAATCTGACTATAAGTCACATCCGTTTAGATATCACTACATTACCTTGTAAATAGAACAAACATTACTAATAGGACTACTAATACTAATCTACAAGGTTTATTGTAGGCATTCGTAGGGTGGGTCTAATCTTTGCTCTGTCAGCCATATCTAATAAAATTCCATGTTGTTTGTCTTGAAACTCTTGCTTTTTTATCCTATTATTTTCAAAAGAATCTAAGTATTTAACTTAGCCTCTTTCGGGTGTTGGATTTTGTCTTTATCTTCAGGTATGCCAATGCCATCATTTGTCAACTACTGTTTTATAAGCGAAACTTTAGCAGTACCATCTCTTGGTCATGCTTCATCATCATCTTATCCAATAGAAGCCTACTCCAAGATACCCCCCCCCCCCCTATGCCCTTATGACCTATCCATCACTGTTCCTGCCCGGGGGTGGAGGATAAATTCGAAAGAGTTACCTCGCCCCCGGGCGCGTAGGGCAGGGAGGAACAGGGGTGGGTTTTAGTCAGTAAGAGTCTGACACGCCCTTCCGCTCCACCCCAGAGCGGAAAGAGTCATAAGATGATTTCCCACCCCCCAAAAAAAAAAAAAAAAAAAAAACCATCACTGTTAATAACCAGCGGATTTCCGTGACCTTTCCTAGCTCTTCTTTTTTTTTCTTTAAAAAACATTGCCTCACACTAGAAATTTCTCCTGTATTTATTTTGTGCGTTTACAAACACATAAACTAACACACACAAACTGGCAGACCCGAAACAACCTACCTACCTGTAGGCCATACAAATATTTGTCCCGTGCGAGAATCGAACCCGCGACACGCAGCGCAGTCAATAGCTCAGCCACTGCACCAACAGTGTCGTCAATTTTCTTTGGTCAACGTTGTACGGCCTTTCTAACTAGTTTAAATCTACAAGAATAATATATGAAATTACTTACACTGATCCATCTCCGCTGCATAGTTGTTTGAGTAGTCTTGTCATATCGTAACGATCGTCTGGTGCACTGTTGTCTATCTGTGAAAAAACAAATCTATTTAGTAGGTAAATTGATAGGAATGGTTCAATAATAAAGATTAGTATCAACAGGCTGTTAAAGTAGGATTTTTGGAACACAGCTAGGCCTTTTGTTAAATCTTAAGGAATGGTGTTAAGACAATTGCTACAATTAACATAGTCCACAAACTGATTAGAAGTACGTTCATAACAATAGGAATAAACCAGACATGTCCTGGAATAACACATTAGTCACATCAATTTAAAACAGCAAGGAATTATTCCGCGGTTCTATTATTGAAATTAAGTTTGTCGTATAGCATTAGATCAGAGGTTTTCATAACAATTGACTCTGAATCGTATTGTTTTGGCCTTTTAGCTGAATCTTCAGCGGTCTTTGTTTTAGCCATCTAACGTTAACGAGACAACCAGTTTCTTCTTTTGAGATTTAGCGAGCATCCGATATCGTCCTTACATCAGTCCTTGATTGCATACCACTGAATAATATAAACCAACAAAATCAAAAAGCCCATTCATTCTTTCTCTCTAACGACCTTCGCTATAAACAACACCATACAAAAAGTAAGTAAATGATCCAATTTCTTCGACAATATCGGCACACATCGCACAAAACCGAGCGTGCAGGCCGAATGCAAGGATTACGTCATGGTACGATAACAGGCGAACCGGCCGGAATGCCCGCGACTCGCGCCGGCTCTCCAAGTCTCCAGTCCCCAACGACGCTCCGTACTGGACACACGTTGTGTAACCTTAGACATGGTAAGTGTTTATAAACTTTTCTACTTACGTCTTACTTTTATAAACTAACCAATATTATCAGCCAATTGTACGGAGTTTTAGTGGTAAATTGAGATGTTTCAACGATGTTTTGGACAAGAATGTCTAAGATTAGAAGGTGTCTTGACAAAATCTGTGAAATTTGAGCAGTCGAGTGTTTTAAGGAGTTTATAGGCTGACGTATCAAGTAGTCGCTTTAATCGGGTGGTTTATTATGTGTTGTCATTCAGGAAAAGTTTTGGGTAACGATAAGTGTAGTTTTATTATCAATTTAATTAATTCACTGGGAGCGAAATGACGCTATAATTAACAACAAACCAAAACAAACAAGATTTTCTGAAACGAATTACGTCGGTTTCAATTATATATAATGTGGTAATATATGTGGAAGTCTGAACAAGCATTAGGCTTTAGTTTTCCAACCATTATTTTTTTATGGAAACTATTCCAGCAGCGCGCTTTATTTTTCAAACAATACCTATTATGTTTCGTAACATAAAATTTAATTGCAATATAAATAAACGGCAAACAGCGGCAAACCTCTTTAAAAACAATCAAAATAAAATGGCAAGCTATAGGCTTTAATTTTTCAACCATATCCTTTTTTATATAACCATTCCATCAGCGCGCTTTATTTTCCGAATAATATCGCGTTCCGTTACATTAATTTTAATGTAAATAAATGACAATTAAGTGATAACCTCTTTCAAAAGAATAAAATGTCAAGTTTATTTCCTCGTAAATAGCATATCTGAAACTAATCAATGTGCACTGAAACAGATCATGTGATTGAGAGGAATGTACATCTAATCAGAGGGAAGCCATCGACATCTGTTTAGCTACTTCAATGTGTGATACATAATACTAGTCTACAAATTGACCACCAAGTAGACACTTTATTGGTTGCATTGCAATTATTGACAAGCAAAGCACTAATACTTTAGACGCATCTGGACGACAAATATTACATAGTTTATGAAATACTTAATGATATTTAGGAAGAGTTGAGAAGAGACAAAGAGATTTTGCCGGCTTTGTTAAACCATTGCGTTTGCTAATGATCAAGTCGTTACAAAACTTTTAAAAGGAAGAATAAATTGTGATTTAGCAACAAACAAAGTAATGGCTAATGAAGATGCTTAATTTATAACACAAAACAACTACATCAAAATATTTATCTAGTAACAAAGCACCACTTTTAATGGAACCAAATCGAAAATTGTAGCGATTAGATTAATCATGTAATAATGTACGATATCAGAAATATTGCGTCACATCACCTGCACTTATTTCAATGTGAACCCAAGATAATACGTAAAAACCTAAATCTATATAGCATCGTTGAAGGCCGAAACGATAAAGTTTAGAAGCACAACAATAATGAACATCAAAATAGGTAGTTATAAATACCGACTGTTTATGAGTCCAACTCGAAATCCTTCCAAAACATTTGAAATCTCTAGCATCTGCTTTTACTACTGCAGCATCCAGCTACACAAGATCTAGCAAAACTTCACGTTCTACATAAAATAAATGATGTTTTGAATCCGTTTTAAAATTGGGACAAGATTGTAGGTTGACAATTTTGACAGGCATTTCAGTGTGTTGTAAAACTTTTTAATAATGGACACAGGAGCAGCTGTTGTTACAATTCTGAGAAAGTTGTCGAGTTGTGGAAAAATTACAGGAAAATTGTGCTTCGATTGAGGGCGTTAAATTTTTGAGAAATAGTTTTGTGTTTATTCTCATTAGATATGGTAATCATTTAAAAATACGTTTGCTTCCATTTTTCGTTTAAAATATTTTGTAGTGCCAATAATAATGTTATTGCTGTCTTCTTTAATCGATTTGGTTTATCCCCATAAACCTTTTCCTTGCTAGAAAAGACTGTCACTACTAGTAATATAATAATTTATGTTTACATGCGTCTCTTTTACAAGATCATCAATAATCTTATAAATTCTATTGGTGAAACATTATGTACACTTATTACTGTTTACAAATTCTATTTTCCTTTCTAGCACAACACACAGCAAATCAATCCCACACCAATTATCACATCACACCTAAAAGTGTCAAAACTATAAATAACACAAATAAAAATTAACATTTTACATATATTCAAGAATAGACGAGGAAAACTAAATAACATACCGTCGCCGGTCATACACGCATGATTCAACGGTTATTTTTGCGAGATAAACTCTGTTCTGAGTATTTGTAATGTTTCAGTCAAATCAAAACAAACTGCTCACCTGTTTATTAACAATAAAAAAGGAAGAGGTTCTCAACGGAATGGAACTCTCAGAGAAACTGATTTAGATGATCCCTTTTTGTTTGGTAGGTCATTCTCCGAGGTGGTCCCATAATTTTTTATCGAATTTGAAAAACTCAACAAAATATTATACACAGATGACGTTTTGGTTTTCTCCAACTATGTTCAAATTCCATGTTACTTATTAATTATACTTTACTATTCAGTTTCGGTAACAAATATAATTTTTTTTATTTTATAATATTTTTTTTTAATATAATATTTTGTGATTTGTTACCATAATGTGTGAGAAGGTAATGAACAGCATTTAGAAAGCCCACCAATTTTTTGACATTAGGAAGAATTGTATCGTATCAAGCCAAGGCACTCTTGAAAAAACATGAAAATAGGCACTACTAAGATTGTAAGACCCCCAGGTCCCTCCTAAGTGGTGTGGTCAAAAACTTTGCCAAATATCGAAAATACAGTAAGATCAGGTAATCTTTAATTAACGGAAGAACTAAAAACCTGAATATTCAATTATGACTTTCTTTTTCTCGTAATGCTGTTACATACTTTTAAGCATTCTCTGCAAAATTATAAGCAGTCAAACATAAAATTGGTCACAATTTCATTTGTAACTTAAATATCTGCGCCAACACCACAAATCAATAGACTTATAGATCACGTTTTCCATAAAGTATAGGTGGTGTCCCCCAGGGAACGGTCGTAGGTCACGTTGTCGCTCGCTCGTATAGTCATAAACGGTCGTCTAGGTAACGGTTCAGAGTCGTGACCTTCAACAGGTCGGGACGTCTGGTAGCGGGGCTTCCGTTTTGTATTTTAAAACAGGGTTGATATTGCGAAACGGTTGTAGCAATACTACTGTTTTGTACTTGTCAACGTGACCCGAAATTGTTTTCACTGAATGCTTCGATTTTATAAGAGAAGGGTAAAAGTCAGAGTAACTTTAATGATGAAGTAATTTTGCAGGGGAGTTTGATAGGTTATAATAGCAGGAAAAGAGTAAGAAATTTCTCAGTAGTAGCCCGGGTTTATAATGCACTTGGGCTTAGTTGAGTTTTCTATACTAATATTCTTAACACTGTTTGTTTGTGGTTATCTTCTGAAGTATTGATCAGATTATACATTTTTTTCACTGATAGCAAACTATATGATCACTGAAGGCCATAGTGTATAAATTTCTTTAGGATAAGCCTCGGGAGCGAAGCCAAAAACTGGTATGATAATTTAACTTACGAATGGCTTTACCACTTCTTCGCGAAATACATTCGAACTACTGTGTTGTGTGTAATTATAAGTTACAATATACTACAAAGCTATTACTTTCCATGCGTTAGTCACTCCTCATATAATATCTATATCTGTTGCGTCCCACTCGGGCTTGTTCACATTCGCTTCACTAATTTATGAGTATTGCGGCATTTCTCCACCATTTGGGATTACACACGCCCAGTGTATTAGTAGATTATTCAGACTATTTGTCAGACATATGGGGATATTGCTTATTGTAGAATTCATGTTCTTCAGACTCACGATTCAAAGAGATACGTGATAAATAGCAAAAGTGCAGCAGATCCAAATACTGTTTAACATTTGTTATGCTTTCTTTTGCATTTCTTTGTTGTTCTTCTCTCTTCTGTTACCTGTTATTGTTGCTGTTGTGTCATGTTCGTGCTGAATAAACTTTCCGTTGTTCGATACAATGATCTGTTGAACTCTTTATTATTTATTAACACCATTTTAATTGAGAGTCTTAGAAAACATTAGGAGACAAAGAGAAATTATGGGTTTTCTTCAGTAGCCACAATTTTAGAGAACGTCTTGAGTCCACATAGTTCCATTCCAATAACCACTTTCAGCAGTATTTAATAAATGGTTTATTTCATTTCTTCTTTAACTTGAACAACCACTTTTTCAGCAATTTCTAATGCATGTCCAGTTTCTTAAAAATCCGTACCTTACGTATCCATAATGCGTTGAACTCAAATATGACACAGTTCTAATCCGTTATGATTACGAGTATCATGTCATCGATTCTGTATCATCTGACAAGCTCATCTCAATGTGAAGGTTATACAAATGCATTCAGGTCTGTTTGCGCTCGCAATGTTGTGCGCACGATTTTCTTCCTGAGTTAGCTATGTGGAATGAAAACTGTAAACATGTTAATGAGAACTGACTGACTTTGGTAATATTCTTGTTTTCATCAATTAAGGGTTTTTATAAATGTGATGGATCCTAACCTAACCCTAATTTTGGAACTTTACTAAAAGTTCTGTTTTCAGGAGCGTGTAATTCTCAGAGCTTTTATTGTGTTGCTGTAGGACGAAGAGAGTTACTTTGTCTTTCCGTGCTAATCGATCATGAATTACACTAGTTTACACGATTTTTGTACATTAGCCGAAAATGGTTGATTACTGTTTATTTTGGAAATAGTTATCCAGAAAATCTGATTAAAATTGTAAACTTGTGATATTTTTGTGACCCACGTTTGTTTGTATACAGTTAAAGTTTATCTATTCAGTCCAGGCTTGAATACTCCTAAGTCACGGCATATTTTTAACCGACTTCCAAAAAGAGGAGGTTCTCAATTCGTCTGTATGTTTTTTTTTTATTTTTTTATTTTTTTTTATGTATGTCCGCGCATTTCTCCGTCAGTTGTGGACCGATTTTCAAAATATTTTTTTTATCTGAAAGAATGTAGGTACTCCCGAGGTGGTCCCATATAAATTTTATCGAAATTGCTTCAGCGCTTTTTGAAAAACTGAACAAAAACGGAAAATACGTGTACCTCGATGACATTTTGGTGTTCTCCAAATGTTTAAATTCCACGTTCCATTATATTGGGGTTTTTAGTTCTGGGGTATAACAACTAAAAAGTGAAAAATAAAAAACTTTTTTACAAAAAAAACAACCGACTTCCAAAAAAAAAATACACTTAAAATTTATAAATAACTTTAATTTCGGAAGTCGGTGTCAAATAACGAAGAAGTAAAAATACAAACACCGACTTCCGAAATTAAAGTTAAGTATTTATAAATTTTAAGTGTATTTCTTTTTTGGAAGTCGGTTGTTTTTTTTGTAAAAAAGTTTTTGTTAGAATGTGTTTCCAAAAGGGATTGTGCGTTTGTCAAGCAATGCTTCTCATATAAAAGTTCAATTTTATTAAATCAAGAAATAATTTTCAACACCTGTTTTCACCTGGAATTAACCTGCTTCACCTTACAAAAATATCTGTCCGAGCAATAACGAGTTACACCGATTCGTCGCCCGTAGTACGTTTTACAAATTTAATATTGCTCGCGTATTTAATGTTTTGATGATAAATGATCTTATGTCAGCATGGGTGCCAACATAGGACGTGATTTAGTGTTCAAAGTAGAAAATTAGATGCAGTTGTAACTTTGTTAGCAGTGTCGAGGGAGATGGGATAATTTTTGTTTGGTGTTGAGGATCAGCTTAAAGACTCTGGAGTTTGTTTGGAGCCTAAGCGAGTCAGGAATGTTTGATTCCTGGGTAAAAAAAAATATTCTATTTAGTCAATAAGTTAGATGATCAAAAAATATTGGACACGTAGTTTTTGCTTTACCAAACTAATAAAAAACTAAAAAAGATTAATCGCGGCAAAGTTCAGGAGTCGACTTGTTACGTTGTATGTTGTTATATGTAAAAAGTACTAAACTTTTGTCGTATGTGTGATGTTACGCGACAACGCAATGTTTCGTCCTCAGTTTTTGATACGTGACAAAAGAAAAAATACGTTTTCAATACCTATTTTTTTGGTAATCTAACTAGCTGACATTATCCGAAGTGCTCTTGTCGCCGTCGGCGTTCCGGCTGTTGTAGAACCGCATGGCCTGGCACGCGACGATGGCAAGAGGCCGGACGGCATGTCTCTGTTTCCTTGGAAGATGGGTAGGCCTTTAGTGTGGGACGCTACTTGTGTCGATACTCTTGCACCATCCTACTCGTATCTACCGAGCTCATCGTGCTGTGTTGGCGCTGCCGCTGCGGCTGCTGAAAACCTCATGTGGCGGAAATATAATAACCTTGTTGGTAATTATATTTTCGAACCGTTTGGGACTGAAACTCTCGGATCGTGGGGTCTGAGTGCTCACAAATTATTTAAAGATATATCTAAACACCTTGTTGACACTTCGCGTGACCCAAGGGCTGGCTTTTTCCTTGGACAGAGAATAAGCATTGCCATACAATGTGGCAATGCCGCCAGCCTTTTGGGCACATTACCAGCCGACAGCGATGTGGAGGAATTTTTCGACGCCATATTTTAGATTTCTTTTAGTTTTAGTTAGGTATTTTTTTTGTGTTTATATAGTTAAAGTTAGATAGGTAAATTTTTCTTTTATTTCTTAGTGTTCGTAGTTGTTAAATAAATTACACATTTTCTGCAAGGTGAAAAAACTAGCTGACCAAATATATTTTTTAGTGATCTTGTGAATGATTATTCTGGATCCTATAATTTAAGGTTTTTAAACTTTCCTTATTGCCTTTCCTATTCGGATTTCCAAATTCGAAGATAGTAGTGTCAGTGACTTCATTCTTTTTTGTATACTTCTGCGGTTTCTTGCTCTATGTGTCATTGATAAATGATATCGATAAAGATAAGTTATGAATGATATAAATCAAGCATGAGTCACAATATACACAAAAAATTCGCCAATCTTGTTAACATAACTGTTTTTCTAATCGGAAGGAATTTCCGGAGTCTACTACTTGTTATTCACGATTTTTTGTCATTGTTCATGCATGACAGTGTCTCGTGCTTATATTACGTAGCTTATAGGAATCGTTTACAAGAAGTAAGACGTACCAACCTATATTGTTTAGAATAATTACAAAGTATTACAAGCTAAGATAAAAAATGTACTAGCGGCATAAAAAAGTTGAGGCGTAAAACTCATTGGGCATCGAAAAATTCGTCCATATCGCTGTCAAGGGGAAAAGTGCCCAGAACACTGGCAGCTTTGCCACGTTCAATGGCAATTGAAGTATACTGCGGAAAAACTGTACTGTGTCCAAGTAATTTCAGATGGGTTCAGAACTATAACAACTTTTTCCTTTGATGTTTATGTGAATTTGATAGGTCGTCGACCTTACCTTGAAAGCTACATAGATTGGTTATAAGTTTACTGACCATCATGTAGGGGCGAATATTATCATAAATTTAAACAAATTTTGCAATAAGACAAAGCAAATAAAATAATTATGTACAAGCGGCATAAAAAAGTTGAGGCGTAAAACTCATTGGGCATCGAAAAATTCGTCCACATCGCTGTCAAAGGGAAAAGTGCCCAGAACACTGACAGCATTGTACGTTCAATGGCAATTGAAGTGTACTCTGAAAAACTGTACTGTGTCCAAGTAATTTGAGATGGGTTCAGAACTTTATCAACTTTTTCCTTTGTTGTTTATGTGAATTTGATAGGTCGTCGATTTTGCCTTGAAATCTACTTGTTCGTTATAAGTTTACTGACTATCATTTAGGAGCGACAATTCTTATAAATTTATACTTTTACAATAAGACCGAAACTAAAATGAAGAAAATATCTGCTGTTTCATACAAAAATGTAAATGCCATTCTAATTTATATAATTTTTAGTTAATTACTGATTTTTCTGTTTTTTTGGAAATCGTTACCTACTTTCGATATTTCAGAGCTAGTCCCATAGCAACATCATGAAAACTTTTAGTCCCTGAAAAATAACCAAAAAAACTTTTCAACCTGTACAGTCACGATCAAAAATATGTACACAAGCAAACTTCACTTGTAAACTCGAGTACCTTAAAACCGTCCATATAAGATACTCGAGCTTACAAGTAAAGTTTGCTTGTACATATTTTTGCTCGTGACTATAAAGCAAAAAGTGTGAAAACGTAAATTTTATTCCAAGCAATAATTCCATGATAACTATTCAGGTGTTGGCGGGCCTGCCAACATCACGGCATGACTAAGTGTTGTACAAATCCGTGGCCGCCGGTGATGCGTATCTATTATTGTTACAATTGTGTTGGTGTCGTGTGTAGCGAGCTTTATACTGGAATAGAACTTTGCTTACAAATTCGTTGACGCGTAATCTCGGTGACATTCGATGTCTGTATGACCTTTTGGGAGAGCGTTACGGAAAATTGTTTGTTGTTCTGTTTTTGTAGTTGGAGAGGAAATTTCGGTTGTGTGACGACTAATATTATAAATGCAAAAATTTCGATGGATGGATGGATATTTGTAACTCAATCACTCCAGAACGGCTGAATGGATCTGGATGAAATTTGGCACAGAGATAGATTATAATCTGGAATAGGACGTAAGCTATAATTTTATGAGGGAGTACGAATTCCACGCAGGCGAAACCGCTAACACATGCTAGTAATAAATAAACATCATGAAAACTGATATATGTATGTATAAAGACGGTAAATATGATGAAGGGTACTCAATACTCAATACTCAATACTTTATTGCATTCCATATGTGTTAAATAGGTGGTATAACATAATAAAATATCAATATGGACCCTGTCGGGCACAGCAAAGTAGAAGAGAGGAGAGGGCTAAGTAGTTATTCAATTATGCAATATAAATTATTAGTTGTGGTTTATTGGGTGTATGTATAATATTATGTATATATATAAGGTTTGGGTATTTGAACTGATCGCGTACACAGTGGGTAGGTGTGCGTGCTCCATCTTCGACCACATGATCGCTTACCATCAGGTGAGATAGCGGTCAAACGCGTGCCTATCAACAATAAAAAAAAGGTTTTAAAAGGCTTGTGTGCAAGGATCTAAAATATCCTTGTCTAGTTCAATTTCAAAAATGAAATACCTAGTCTGAGAGCAACATACAGTAAGATAACATTCAAGTAAACCCTCCAGATAGGCTTCTTACAAGGTACTATAATGACCTGGCGAAGGTCGCGGGAATCCTCTGGATGTCAGAAGCACAGGACCTATCGATATGACGACGCTTAAGGGAAGCAAATGTCCAATAGTGGACGTCTTTCGGCCCAATGATATTATAAAGGAAAGATACGCTACGTTCATACAAAGTGGGGCGTTCAGGTATAAAAAAAAAAAAATAATTCTGTACCAACTAGTGTTACATACATTAGTTTATGATTGGAGCCTTCTTTTAAGCATGATGACGCCTGTGTTAGGAGACTCCGCTCTTGCATAGCTTTGGCTGTTTGTATAACTTACAAAATTGTTATTATTTATTTTCTGTAATCTAAATGGTGTACATAATAAAGAGTATTCTATTCTATTCTATTCTTATTTTTTAGTTTACTGAGTTACATTTTTGCGCTAAGCTAGACTAATTTAGATTTTTTTTTCTTGAGCGGGTGATGCGTGCTTTATTGCCTTATATCGTTGAGTTATTATTACAAATTTCCTTACATATAGGTGTATAGTAATTATGGTATGAAATTCGTTCACTCTTATTTATCTTGGAACCATAGTTTTTACACTCTCACTGGTAGATATTATTGTCACGCCACGGACACGTTTTTCTTCGCTCGCAGCTATTAGCCGACTAAATCAAATTGCAACAATTGTCTGAATTTGTCTGCAACAATTTGCGCGCGCTAGTACGATGTCTACCTCTTTTTAGTTTTTTGTACCCAAAGAATAACCAACCCTATTAGTAAGACTTCGCTGCCCGTCCGTCTGTCAGCGGGCTGTATCTCACGATCCGTAATAGGTACAAAGTTGAAATTTTCACCGATTGTGTATTTCTGTTGCTGCTTTATAAACAAATAATAAAAAATAATAAAAAATTAACGCCCCTTATTTTTTATTATTTGTTATTATAGTGGCTATAGAAATACACAATCGGTGAAAATTTCAACTGTGTAGCTATTACGGGTCGTGAGATACAGCCCAAAAAAAACACTCAGTTTTTTTAGTTTATGGTACGGAACCCTTCGTGTGCGAGTCCGACTCGCACTTGGCTGGATTTTAATATACAATGTCAATGTTTCAGTCGCAATTATGAAAATTTTAATCAGCCAAATAAACTGGCAGAGTGAACAAATTAAATAAATCATATCCATTTAACAATTAACTATCCAAAGCAAACTTTGGCACTAGGCTGGGAACCGAGAAGAAATTCAGCAAATACTAAACAATTTAACGTCTGCAAATAAAATTCGCACGCTTACGTCAAATGTTTGTATTTTATATTAGTCCAGAATATAAAGAAAGATCAGAAATACCACACAATTATCCTCAAGAATTTGTGAAAGACAAAAACACTCTTAATATAATGATTGATATGTCAAATCTTCTATTTTTTCTGGCATCCAGATTAAAATGAGAGATATTTTTTTTTAACCTCAAAATAGTTGATATAATAAATACTATAAATACGGTACTATTGCCTATAGTGTTGAGACAAGCTCGATAATTTTTAAGATAAGTACGATTTCTATCAAAACTTTAGTTACAGTTTTTTTTTTCTGTACGCAAAATACGCGCCTTGGGCGTGGAGTTGCGGAAACCAGCCCGACATACATACATACATACAGTTTTATTTGTTCATTTATAAGAGGACCTATGTTTTAACGACAATATTTTAATTGGAAACACACATAGCTAGAAATTCATAACTCATGCATTTGTGGAATGCAAGACTGGTTTCTTCCTCATTTTTGTTTGCTATATGCGCTTTGGGAAACACATAAACACGTCATGTTTCTTGACCTTTATTAAATAAAAAGTCTTCAAGAAAAAAAAAACCACACCGTTAGTAAAAAGATCTTTTGAAAACTTACAAAGAACACGTGGGAACATTATGTTTGTAATGATTCAATTAAAGTAATTTTCAAAGGTGATTGAACTTCCAAGGATTACCAGCATTCATGATGACACGGGGAAAACTAAGTCATACCAAACTAAATAATTAATATGACATAACGAGTCCCAAGTTATTAATGATTCAGAAGGTAGCTGCTGTAATTAAAAACGCCTACATGGCATGTTTTTAGGCACATTACATTAGTCATACAAAAAAGCTATAAAATTAATGATCTGTTGTTTCTTGTTTCTAATATTGATTCCATGGCACGCGACTTAAATGGCATAGACACGGAGTTTCCGCTTTTTGAGTTCAAGGTTCCAAACCGGCAGATGACCTCACAAAACAGAGTGAGTTTTAGTGTCAACTTTTTATGCAAAAATAACATCGCAGAATAATACCCCCTACCAGGATCGCTGGTGTGTTTAAAAGCGACACCGTGACGCTGGCCCTGGACAGGCAACTGAAGGAACACGGGTGGAATTTAGTCAGTAAGAGTCTGCCCGCTTCACTCAGAGCGGGAGAAGTTATTTGATGATTTCCCCAAAAGAAAAATCGTTTATATGTTATTGTTTTTTCTTAAACAATGACAAAAGTCAGTCCTAAAGAACCCGTCAATACCACTTTCTAGTGTTATTGCTGCGAAGAAGTTAAAAATTGTCAAGATTAAAAAAAACATGTTAACCCATAAGTCGATAAATATTTAATTTATTTACATCATAAATAACGTCTTCCATACAAGGAGACCACGTCACAAATGATTCCAGTCATTTGTTCTAAGGTGTTTTTATAAAAATATCAGGTCGGTAAATACTTTTTACCTTGTATGGATATACCGTATTACAAATGATTCACTAATTCTCTTTAGACAAGTACCAGGCATTTGCATAAATAACCAGTTTGTTTAAACTTAAATATTAACGTGCGAGGCTTAGGTAGAATGCAACATTCATAATATTGATTAACATATTATGTTCATTGGATAAATTTAGTTTATGATGACAAATGCGTTCTAAATTAATTTAGTTATGTTATTTACCTAATAAAATCTAATACCTAACTAACAAAGTCTAAAAAAACCTTAAATTACATAGAAACGCAAAAAATCTTATTGTATCAATTCTACACTGAATCTCGTACCATAATGCATCCCACACACGATCTATTTCAGTTTTTCGTAAACATTCAGCTGCAACTGAGTTGTTCAGTCAATTAAAATTCATCCAACAACATTAAGCCAATGACATAACACACAAAATACATTAACAAAAAATCGAGAGGAAGGAAGAAGCCAGGGACAATGATATAATCGCAATGCATGCAAGATAATGTTTGACAAATAAAATAAATTATAGTTTAATTATTTTGCTGTGTACCAACAGGCACGTAGGTAGTAATTTAGATATATTATTTATATATTCGATTATCTCTTTTAAAATAGCATATTATGCGGTTTTAAACCGCACATTGTGGGTTTAAATTAATTAAATAAACGAACTTTTCTGATTTATATTAGAATCAGTTGTCATTTGCGGAAAATTGGTTATCATAGTATGTATGGGCATGTGATGCAGAGGAATGAGGAAAAAGTCCAGAGGAAAGTTAAAAGTATGAACGTGGAAAGGGCAAAAGGAAGATTAAAAAAAATAACTGGTGCTCTGAATGCCAAGGCTTTAATTTCAACTCCAGATCTCCCAAAAATTTAATTGTTTGCCCGAACGATCTATCAATTTAAATAATTGAAATCCATTTGGGTAATTTGTATAAAAAAAATATTTTAGATACTTATATGCTGAAATGACGACTAATAGAGAAATATAGAAGAAGACACGTCGACCTCAAATAAATTAAGAGCAAGAGAATGATGATGATCTGATTTATAAATAATAGGCACATTATACTTTCAGCGTACCTATTTGAAAATACAAAAAATAAATTAAAAGGCAGATTTCAAACAAATTAAAAGACACAAAACTTTTATAATCGCTACGCATGATAACGCACGGCACATCACTACCCGGGACTAAGGTCGCGTATACAATGCGTCCCACGCGCAGACTATTTCAGATTTTCGAGTAGCACGCGTGACTGCAGGGCTGCAGTCAGAAGGTCAGGCCGATTTGATGGACAGTGCAATTTGTTGTGATACTGTCAGTTAATCTGGGCGTAATTGCTTGATGGAATGATGACTGATCTTCTGCTTTAATTTTGGGTATTTATGTGCTTAAATTTATTTTTAAGCATCCTATCGCCTTGGGATGTCCTGTTATGATAGTTGTTAAACAAATAAATATGTTGCAAGTACATACCTACATCATCATTCTCCTGCCCTTATCCCAATTTATTTGGGGTCGGCGCAACATGTCTTTTTCTTCCATACTCCTCTATTAGTCGTCATCTCTGTAGTCACCCCCTTTTTACCCATATCCTCTTTCACACAGTCCAACCATCGTTTCTTTGGCCTTCCCCTACTCTTACTATAATGTAATGTAAGTACATACCTACATACATTTTCTTAATTGATACCTAAATAATGTTTCTAAAGCCAAGTAGGTAAGTGGCATTTTAAGTCGATTAATGTTAGTAAAATTGTTAGTACCTACAGTTTACGCAAAATACGAGCTTTGGATGTGGAGTTGCGGACATCAGTCCGATATACTATACAGTAGGTACAGTTTTTTAGGGTTCCCGAAATCTGTCTGTCTATCCGTCGTCTGTCACACAGGTTTTACAGCCAAACGGTTGGAGCTACAGTCTTCAAATTTTCATATCATAAGCATCTTGTTGACGTAAAGCCATACAAATAGTCAAAAATACATTTAGTACGGAACCCTAAATATGCGAAGTCCGACACGAACTTTGCCGATTTTTTCAAACTTCTTACAATTTATCAAAGAACGTTTCTAAGTAATCACTAAGGTTCTAATTTAAAAATTACATTGAAATATAAATAAAATGTCAGTTAAACACCGTGTAATAAATTGTGTGGAATATATAACACATTTCACCTTTCTTTCAGTGTTTAAATTGTACAAGATTTAGGGAGTGTTTCAGACTGAAAGCGTGGGCAGATCCACCGGTCACTATGTTATTAAAAATACACGTATAAATAAAACTGCGCGAGTAGATTTATAACATTATTCTCAGTAACACTAACAAGGTTTGGAAACAAAAAGATAAAAGTGGTGAAAATGCACTCAAGAGTTATGTAACGTTGGCGAGACTTGTTCTCTTTGTTGGCATTTTTTGCATTCATGAAATATTTCATTTATGCAACAAATCTCTGCCTAGCTTTTTCCTAGCTATCTTGGGGTCGGCTTCTAGTCTAACCGGATGCAGCTGAATACCAGTAGTTTACATGGAGCGGCTGCCTATCTGACCTCCACAACCCAGTTACTGAGAAATACGATACCCCTTGGTAAGGCTGGTTGTCAAACTTTCGGGCTTCTGACGACCCGTTACGACTGTCAAATATCCACGATTTACAGCCGGGACCAACGGCTTAACGTGCTTTCCGAGGCACGGAGGAGTCTCGGTATGTATAGATGGTCACCTATCCAAGGACCAACCCCGGCAAGCATAGCTTAACCTGATAGATCGACCCATGCGGTTGTTATTACTTTAGCCACGAGCTCGTCCAACCAACTAATAATAAACGTTTTTAAAACGCGCACGGAGAAATCGGTTCCCTGAAAATCTGAAAAAAGGCTGAGCGTTGAAACGAACATCAGTCAGAATGAGATTCTTTCGTATAGGTTGAAATAAAAACGGGTAATTTTAAATGATCTTCTTGACAATCAAACAAAAAAAAATGCGTGGGTTTAAAAGCCCTACTCCATAAAATTTAAGAGACCATGAAAACTATTAAGAACAAGAGGAAAATGCGTACAATCGGAAAACTACAAAATGAAGAGATCATTAACCTGAATAGTTCTAGTTATAGAACTCTATTCTAAAATATTTTTTACTGCTGAAAACCGACATAAACAAGTCTATGCTACATTGGTGATATTATTAGTAGTCTTTAGTATATAACTTTTGGACTTTAAGCCCTAGATTATTTTATGTGACTATTTACACGTAGTTCAGAAGTCTATGAAAGCGGAAATGTCTATGAAATTGCTCGGCTCTGTTCAAATTGTAAACAAAACTTTAATTGGAAACGTTTATTTCTTAAGGCGCTATTAGCTGCCAACGACCTTGAGTGGTTAGCTTGCGTGTTCTGCGCTGAGCTCACGTAACGCGTCGTATCCACCCAGTAATAGGACTCGCCCATCAAGGAACTCTGTCCGAAATTAAACGCATTATTAATTTATTACACAAAAAACAACAAGTATTAAACTAAAACAAACACTGAGACTAAATTATAAATAATTAAAAAATCTTTAAAATGGTGAAGGTTTCATAAAAATACGCTTTATAGCTTTTGCGTGATTCTCAATTTTTTATCCGCGTTAGACACAACTTTACAAATTAATTAGGCAATGTTATAAAAATATAATTTTAAATATTCCCAGATCAAATTACTACGAAAATAGTCAAGAGTAACATATATTTTTTTCAATGAAATAAGACTAGTCGATTAGACGTGCGTGATGTTCAATTAAAAACCATTAAAAGTCGTATGCGCCTTAATTCTTGAATACTGCTTCGTACGTCCCTAGCACGCACGCACACGCTTTATCGTCCTAATTTTTTGTTTACGTGACAAAAGAAGAGATACGTGTCCAATATTTTTTGTTAATCTAACTGACGCATGACAAACTAATTAGATTTTTTCAGTCATCTACCCAATTGTCTATGACTTTCTTGGTGAAAGTTCATTATATGCTCAGCGTCACATGGGAATAATAAAGCTAACTATAGAACGCTTGTTAATCAATGGAGTGATAAATGATAACGTTAGCTAGTTAGCCTTTATCTAGGTTTTAATAATAACACTTTCGTGGAAACTTTTTTTTTTGTTTATAACTGTTTCGCAAGTGCGTAGTAACTGTTAATACTACTTATCTAAGAGCGTAATTCGCCTATTATGGCTTTATGGCATGTTTAGGACATAGAAGCGTCCAAACGGAGCCCTATTGCAGTCACTCACGTGTCCGTCTGTCCATCGTCTGTCACACAGGTTTTACAGCCAAACGGTTAGAGCCAGTCTTCAAATTTTCACAGTATAAGCATCTTGTTCTCCCATACAAATAGTCAAAAATACATTTAGTACGGAACCCTAAATGTGTGAAGTAAGACTCGCACTTAGTCGGTTTTTTTTTCAAAGTGTGAAATCATCAGATGATTTCTGCCGCTCTGGGTGGAGCGGCAAGGCGTGTCAGACTCTTGCTGACTAAAACCCACCCCTGTTCCTTCAGTTGAATGTGCCAGGGCAAGGTGACTCTTAGAATATAATTATTGTACGCGATTTTTTCATAGCTGTAAGTAGTTTGAAGAACAATAACAATTCGATAAATAAAGTATTAGGTTTTATTGAAATAAATAATATCAAATTGCAGTTAACCCGACATGGGCAATATAACTTTACACAAACGATACAATTGAAACGGCACAGGTAAACCGCTCTATTTTTCATTCATTTCCATAGAGGAAAACTACGGCGGCATATTTCAAAATAATTGTACCTGATAGGTTATGTAAAATACTGCCATTATGTCCAATGTTATTGAAAATACTCGTACGTATGTTCGTATTGTACATACAATTTCCTTGAACATTTTCCTCTTGTAATCAATTTCATTTACAATGACTTGATACCATTTAAAATCATTGCAAACATTATCGTGTACTGAAACAAATAGTTTATAAAGTGGCTGATTTATCTAAAGTGTTGAATTAATGTGTTAATGCTAAGTTGTTTGTAAATAATGCCACAATTTCACACTTCATTTGTTAAGATATTAATTAATAAACGGATCTGACTTCACTTGATAAAGTAATCTTCTTGTTTGTTAATTTGTATCTATCAATTTACTTTGAATTAAGGCGCGGTATTACCTCGATAGTCAAAAAAATTGGTTTCTTGGATAGTAGAGTATGACGTAATGCAATAAAAATATCCTTTACAAAAAATACAGTGGACAGAGAAGGGTTTAAAAAAAAACTAAATAGAATAGTAATGAGAACGTCCACCTTTTTTTTCGTCGGTTAAAAATAGTTTGATATTCCCAATATTTTATATATTTTGGAAGTTGCCCCACAAAAATAAACTTTGGCGTCGAACATCTCTGTATTTTCAGCGATAACAACATTATTATTTTTTTAAATTTAATAGGTTCAGCATTTTTTTTTTCAAACTTTAACCGGACAACTATTTAACTGTGTTGTTGTGTATACTCTGAATAAACTAAAAAAAGCTCATAAAATAAAACGCAGGTTAGTCACATCGTTGTGTGAGTAAGGTTGTAGCGTTTAAAATCGTAGTCAGTCCGCGCCTTAAATGACGTTTGGTTCTCGATAAGGTCAAGATTAAATGTATTAGCCTAGTTCCCCCACTACCTACCTACAATAAACCGGTTAACAATCATAATCTTATCCGTTTCCTGGAACCAAATCTGTACGGTTTAGAGTTTAGATGACACTAGTGTCTGCCGGCGGCTTCGCCCGCGTGAAATTAGTACTTCCCCCACTATAAAGAAAGAAAGAAAGAAAAAGTATTTAAAGTGTGTGTGTGTGGTGTGTGTGTAGTTTTTAAGTTTTTTTTTTGTGTTTTTTTTTTAAGTTTATGTGCTATTCCAGACTATAAGTAATCTATCTCTGTGCCAAATTTTATCCGTTCTGGCGTGATTGAATAACATCCATCCATCCAAACTTTCGCATTTATAATATTAGTAGGCTTTTCTTTGTTATTGGTTTAGTTTATACATCGAAAACAAAGACTTTATTGGCAGAAGCGTTTTTAGAAGTTATTCGACGTCAATTCTGTCAATCAATCTGCCCTCGCCTTTTCCCAACTATCTTGAGGTCGGCTTCCAGTCTAACCGGATGCAGCTGAATACCAGTATTTTACATGAAGCGACTACCTAATCTGACCTCCACAACCCAGTTACTGGGTAATACGATCCCCTTGGTAAGACTGGTTGTCAGACTTTCGGGCTTCTGACGACCCGTAACAACTGTCAAAGATCCACGACTGACGGCCGGAACTAACGGCTTAACGTGCTTTCCGAGGCACGGAGGAGTCCAGTATGTAAAGGTGGTCACTCATTCATGGACCAACCCCGGCAAGCGTGGCTTAACCTGATGGATCAACCCGTGCGGATGTTATTACTTTAGCCAGGAGCTCCTCGATCCTCATAACTATGTCAATTCTTATAACTGTGTCATCAAAATACCAATACGCTGTCGATTTGACAATAGAGCAATTTATATCAGACAGCTTGGAACCGCCACACAGGCCAAAAAATACATCAAACCCTATTTGCATACGTACTATTAATTTTCGTGACCAAAATCTTCCACCACATACTTCAAAACAAACTAATTTAACCTCTATTAGCCTTTAATAAATCCATTGTACCGAATTAAGTGCCACACACTCCTAAAAGAAATCACAAACTTAGGTACATATAAAACAGACTGTCGGTATTCTTTCATTCCTAAACCAGTAGCGCAACGTGCCTTAACTTCCTAATGGGGACCCAATTAAAGAGGTAGATAGACGTCAGACAAGGAAAGGATAAGAGGTCTGGTTTGAGGAAGCAAGGGAGAAGAGTTCCTGGAAGGACTTGGGGGGAGGCCATTACCCAGCAGTGGCACAGTGTAGGCTAAATAAAAATAGCTAAATAACAATAGAAATTTAAACGTCCAATACTAACTATTTAATAAGAGCAGTGGTGGCCCAGTATGAAATAAGAGTAGTGGTGGCCCAGTGGTATTGGCCGAGACTTACAAGTTGTAGGTCGTGAGTTCAAACCCCGGCAGGCACTTTACTTTGTGTAAATTATTTAATCACCACTGCTCTCAAAACGGTGAAGGAAAACATCGTGAGGAAACCGGCATGTTCTAGAACCAAAAATTCGAAGACATGTGACATCCACCAACCCGCACTGGGCCCGCGTGGTGGATTACGGCCCACACCGTCTCACAGAGAGGAGGCCTGTGCCCCAGCAGTGGGGACAATAAAAGGCTGATGATGACTAACTATTTAACAATAATTAATCATAAGATATTCATTTGAAATCGCACTTCTGCCAAAAATATAAAGCCAGTGCTTATTTTCATTCTGTTTACTTTAGCGGGCTTCAAAGCATACTAATTGCACCTCTATTAAAACTTCGCCTTCAAAATCCATTGTACCAACAAAATATACTCCCAAAAATCGCATACCCAAAAACAAGTCCTGTCGGCATACTTTCATTCCTAAACAGTAGCTGACCGTGTCCCAACTACCTTAAGACGTAAATAGATGTCAGACAAACAAAGGATAAACAGATATTAGGTGAAGTTTCTTCATAGGTTAGATAATGAATCGAAATAAAGTCCATAAAAGAATTGGCGAGGTTAAATGTCTAATATACAAGCCAAAAAAGCCAGTGCCTATTTTCACACTGTTTACTTTCACGGGTTTCTAATTAAATACTAAGTACACCTCTATTATCCTTCTAATCCATCGTACCAAAAAAATACGCTCCTAAAAATTCACTCCCAAAAACAAGTCCTGTCGGCATACTTTCATTCCTTAACCAGAAGCTGAACGTGTCCCAACTCCTTAATGGGTCCCTTAGGGCGTAAATAAATGTCAGACAAAGAAAAGATAAAAGGAGTTTAGGTAAAGTTTCTTCATAGGTTAGTTACGAATCGAAAATAAAGCCCTTTGAATTGACGTGGTTAAACGTCCAATACAATTTAACAATAAAAAATCGCACATATGCCAAAAAAGCCAGTGCCTATTTTCACAGTTTACTTTCACGGGTTTCAATGCATATTAATTAGACCTAAATTAGCCTTCATCGTACCAAAAAATTACACTCCCAAAAATCGCACACCCGAAAACAAGTCCTGTCGGCATACTTTCATTCCTAAACAAGTAGCTGAACGTGTCCATACTTCTTAATGGGTCCCTTACAGACGTAAATAGACTTCAGTCAAGGAAAGGATAAACAAAAGAAATTGTGCGACATATATAGACCAATACGCTGCCGATTTGACAATAGAGCAGTTTATAACAGACAGCTTGGAGCCACTCAGGCCAAAAAATCCATTTCAATTTCGGTCACGAATATGAATAAAGTCTAGGCAAATAGTTGCATACTATTAATTTTCGTGATCGAAATTGTACCCTACAAACATCAAAGCAAACGAATTAGCTTTCAAAATCCATTGCACCAAAAAAATACACTCCCGAAAATCGTGCACCCAAAAACAAGTTATGTCGGCATACTTTCATTCCTAAACCAGCAGCTGAATGTATCCTAACTCCTTAATGGGGCCCTTAGGCTGTCCATAGACGGACAGTTTAGAGCAGTCAAGATCATCTACGCGAGAGCAGACGTGTTGCTTGTGAAAGGATAAACAAAAGAAATTTTGCGACGTATATAGACGCTCTAAAAACGCGCCGGGACTATTATTAAATGATTCCTTGGCCTTGTGAGCGCCCTACATCCCGACTTGAATGGTGTGTGGTGTAAGGGAAGAGAGAGTGGCGGGATAGAAGAAAACGTGATTTAAAGTTCAGTTCAGTTCGTGATGATGAAATGTAATAGAAAGTACGCTTCTAGATTATATGTTAGTACATGGAGCTGCTATAGAAGCCCAAAAGTCTGACAACCAGTAACTCCAGGCAGTTGCTCCATGTAAAATACCAATATGCAGCTGCATACGGTTAGACTAAAAGCCGACCCCAAGATAGCTGGCAAAAGGCTAGGCTGATTGATTGACATAGAGCTGCTATAGAAAGCGATTGCTATTTGAAAGGAAATTCCAAATTCATAAACAAAATTGTTATTGTTTTAATTGTGTTTAAATAAGTAAATACCTACTCGTGTTTACTTTGAAAAAAGTACACTGTTATTTAAAATTCGTCACTTTATACCTAATCTACAGGATGTTAATTCGGGATTGGAAAACACGTCAGCCGATAATGCCACAAAAATCGTTTATAGTGAGCTATATTTAGTTGCTATCCAGCCTGTAATTTTGGTTCACCTGATTAAATCAACTTCGAAAATTTATCTTGCCATTACGTTAAAAAAACCGCTGTCAGTCTATAACTCGGCCCAACAAAGTGCGTATTGTTGTCCCAAACACGTCACCAATGCGTGACATTGTAGCTCCAACCAGAGATTACGGCCTGGCACCGATTTAGATCTAATTTATTTTGATTCAGGACCAGACTATCATTGTTCTTTACAAGTTACTAGCTGGTCTAGAAATGAGAGCCAGTAACACAGCACAGGTGCGTGGGGTGACAGCTGATGGTTTGATTGACCTAGTTTTGAGATTATATTAGATGATGAAAATGTTTGTCATTTATAAATAATTTGTGTTGCCTCGAAGATTTTTGTGTCTCTTGTTTCTATTTTTTTCTTTTCATTGAACCTAATCTGGAAAGCTATATTTAAGGTTTACAATGGAACGACTCGAGTGTGCCTAAAGAAGATACCTGTTAACTTTTGCTTTGAAGGTGATAGGGAAGAACAAAGTTGTTTATCAGCCGTATACATTTTGTTCGCGGATAAATTCGAAATAGAGTTACCGCGGCCCTTGGCACACAGGCAACTGAAGGAATAAGGGTGGGTTTTAATCAGTAGGAGTCTAACACGAAGAGCGGGAGAAGTCATTGGATGATTTCCCACCGTCCAAAAAAAAAAACAAGAAAAAAGCCTCATACATTTGTTAATAGTTTTTGATGAAACGCAATCAAATCGACATTTATGTTTTTAGTCTGACAAAAATAAAACACGCAGTTGACAAGAGATAATCAATTAAATGGAGAGGCGTTTACGTAATACACTTGTTTATTAATAACACAGTCACATCTCTTTGAGACTAAACACGCAAAGAAGAATGAACAGAAGGTGCATTTCATCCGGCCTCTACATTCAAAATCAAAGCTAGTTCTAAGCATTTAGTAAGTTCATCGTGTTATCATACATTAAGTCTATTTATATTTTAGTTTTAATTACAATATCTTATCAATATAATTACCTATTCATATTCATCAAGGTATTCCCCGAAGTGTTTGGCAGAGATGTACCTATAGTAGGTACACCATTACGCTGTGAAAGTAATATAACCCACGTTAATTTAAAAAGGTGGGGGGACAGCATATTGACATAAATCAAGTAGAAATTCAAATTCCTAGCCCAAACACGATTTTTTATGCACAGCTGAACCTTAAAAAGAACATGTGAATCAATTGTCTTACCCTTGAATTATTACTGAATAAGAAAAACGTTATTGGACGATTTCTTTATTGTATAGTTACATTTTTAAAAGTCATATTTAAATTACTAAATAGCCAATCTAGGCTAGATTGTAATGTAAATAAAGAATAAAAGGAAAAAAATGCACAGAAAAAAGTGTATCTAGATTTACTGAATCCTCTTTCTCGCTACTCTGTGAGTCATCACATGAATCCTTATAAATATTGATAAAGGTCACCACAGACGTTTGTTCGCGCCGATGCGTTTGGCTTTCCTATAATTACTATATGCTGGGCGTTAATTGTGGCAATTAATTCGAATGGCTTGCTTGCAAGAGATCTCGGCAATGTGTTACCTTTAATTTAATTGAGAGGAATGCTAAATTAATAATAAGTTATAGTGTTGAATACATTTTTAAATGTTTTTTTTTTTCTTTTTTATTTAAATATTTAAAAATGTAAATAATATGTACAAAAGTGTATAAACGAACTATCGATTTTATTACTAAATATAGTAATCTTTGTCAGATTATAAGCCAGTACCTACATATAATATCGACCAATCGCCACTCTTGTCACATTGAGCGTTGCCAGCCAATGTACCCATGAATATTATAATATACCAGGGTGCACTGGTACAGCTGAATTAATGTAAAGGGTAAAGTCCTGGAAACAATGATTAAATTGAGCATAAAAATCGTCGATAGTCACATTTTCAAGACCAGAAAACAGAAGGAAGATCTGGTTTTAAAATACTTTAAATTCAGTAAAAACTTTTTTTACAAAAAATACAACTTTTTAGTTTTTTTTTTGAAAATTAATTTTGATAATCGGTCCACGACTAACAGAGAAATCGGTGAACATTCATTTTTGAATACATTTTGTTTTATATTATAGACATTGTACAATTGTACATACGTAAAAAGAACTTTAATCAAGACTTTGACAATGAACGACACTGACAATGAAATTATTCCAACCTTTAAGAATTCCAAACACGGCATTGTGCGAGCTCGTTACATAACTCTTAAGTGTGACAAATATGACTAATAATGACAATGTGACGTGTGACAAACTGACAAGTAGCCTCGCCCACTTCTTCCTGTAACTTGTGAGCGGTCTGGTCCTGTTTTGGGCATTAGTAATGCTTATTTGGCATCACCATTTAAGAAGGCTTATGTACAAGAGTTGTGAATCAAGAAGGAATGCATTTGAGAATTATATAGGGGTCTGTGTTTTCTGATAGCTACAACCTGGAAGTCTTAAAGTCAAGCGTGAATAGGTTACTTCTAGGCAAGCGTGCTCCATCTTCGACCACATCATCGCTTACCATCAGGTGAGATAGTGGTCAAACGCGTGGCTATCAATGATAAAAAAGAATAAATAATTTCTTAAAAAATATATCAAATATTCTTAAAAACTAAAGAATTAGCTGGATGCGATGCGAAGTACTGGATCGGTCGATGTAGTGATGATTGGGGAGGCCTATTTCCAGCATAATATAGTCATTCTGATAAGACCCAAATCAAATGCATCAGTATTATTTGACATTACGCGTGTAATCGCTAAGCAAAAAGGATTTCCATGTACTTAAATCGGCGCCAGTTTCCTGCCAGATAACCACTAACATTCATCGGTAATGATTACTAATAAATAAGTTAACTCACGTAACTTCTACAAATCACATAAAAAGATAAGACGAACACGACCCAAGATTGACTACAAAAAGAATATTATTGAGAAAAAGTTATTAAACCATTTCAATTTACACCAAGAAGATTAAAAAGTAAAAAACTCATTTGACATTGACAACTACAAGAATAATAGCAAACGTATATCAATGCTCTTAAAATAAAACTGAACGCATCCCCTCTTAAAAACAACATAATAAAAACGATTCTTATTTTAAAAATCATTGTTATTCTTTCTCCGTCTACATTAGAATATATGTTCTGTCGCCAATCGATGTCGCTTCGTTCCTATCACACAGGAATTTACTACGAGTATGCATTTTTCGGGGATATAAAGTAGCCTTTGCTACGGCAACACAATTTTATTTGTGGGACTGAATAGGGAGCTCGTGGCTAAAGTAATAACAGGCGCACGGGTCGATCCATCAGGTTAAGCTACGCTTGCCGGGGTTGGTCCATGGATGGGTGATCCATCTTTACATACTGAGACTCCTCCATGCCTCGGAAAGCACGTTAAGCCGTTGGTCCCGTTTGTCAATCGTGGATCTTTGACAGTCGTTACTGGTCGTTAGAATCCCGAAAGTCTGACAACCAGTCTTACCAAGGGGTATCGTATTACCCAGTTACTGTGTTGTGGAGGTCAGATGGGCAGTCGCTCCATGTAAAATACTGGTATTCAGCTGCATCCGGTTAGACTGGAAGCCGACCCCAAGATAGTTAGGAAAAGGCTAGGCCGATGCATGGACTGAATAGTGTTAATATTAACATTAAACGTACTCGTACGAATGAATGCTAGTTTGAGCCGATGGCCAATTTTCTTTTCTTGCAACCTCTGGATCATATTTGGAAACACCAAACCGTTTGGGCGCATTATGTCCAATACGCAAAATGTCCAGTGGGCTCAAAATGTCCAATTCTCACAACGTCCAATTCGCAATTTGTCCAATTCGCAAATTGTCCAATTCGCAAATTGTCCAAATCGCAAATTGTCCAAATCGCAAATTGTCCAATTAGCAAATGGTCCAGTTCGCAAACTGACCAATTCAAATTACAGTCGTTAATTAGGTATAGACTATAGATATCCTTTTAAAGTACATTAATTCTCTTAAATCTCTAAGAAACAGATATTATTGTGCTGAACCGCATCGCAGTATGACAATTCAAGGCATTAAAAAAAACTGGACAAGTGCTTGTCGGCTTTCGCATATTAAGGGTTCCGTATCAAATATTGGTATTTGTTATTCAAGAATTTTTAGGAGTTCTAGAGGTGGTGTTGTAATTTTTTTAGTATTAGTAAAAAAAAAAAAAAACAAAAAAAAAAAAACAATAAACACACACACACATACACACACACACACATTAATCACACATATTAATTTTATTCCACAACGTTTTAGGATTATGTTTTGCTTTATCCAATTAAAGTTTTTCATGCGCTGTTTTAAGAAGAAGGCAATTGAGAAAATTCCGATAGTGTCTATATGTGATCTGAAAAATTTCATTATTAGGTTAGTTACGAGCTTTTTTACATATGTAGTTTACCACGATTACGAATGCAACGCAATAGACCTGGAGTTATCCAAGGTTTAAGATTTCTTTCTTTTTTCGGAACTTTTACTATTTAAGTATAACAATTTAATTAAATAATTATTTATTTATTAGAGAAAATAAATAAAAATATTTTGTTAGATTATACATTACAGCAATGCA
This sequence comes from Polia nebulosa, assembly GCA_951329385.1. Classification (NCBI taxonomy): domain Eukaryota; kingdom Metazoa; phylum Arthropoda; class Insecta; order Lepidoptera; family Noctuidae; genus Polia; species Polia nebulosa. Next base: position 32,316,040 of record OX589594.1, read on the forward strand.
TGTTAAAACAGAAAGTTTTTTTTCACATATACCACAAGCTTTATACATATACAAAACTTCTTGGTAATTTAAAAGTAAAATAAAACATAACTGCGTTTATTACAGAATCGACATATTTGACAAACGGGTATATTCGGGTACCAATGATGTTATACGTGCCGTGTCTGTCTGGAGAGTAAACGTTGGCGTCTTTTTTTTTTTTGAGGGACATCTATCTCGCAGGGCAGCCTCTGAGGCTGTCGTCTGCTCAACCGGAATTGCCAGTGTAGGCTTTAATTTATTAAAGCCTCCAGCCAGGACTTATTTTAAAACTTACAAACTAAGTGACAACGCTAAGGGCACCCCCTGTGGGGTACGGGCCTCGGCTTAGGGCGTCACTGGGGGGGGGGGGAGGGGCAGAAAGGAAGGCTGGATCAAGTTTCCATTCATTGGGGGATTTACTGGCTCAGCGGCACGTGCTGGCTCGAGCGAGAGGCGGGGAGGAGAACGTTGGCGTCCAGTCGCCCGACCCTTATATATATAGAGCTCGCGATGAGCGGTTGGCATCTTCTGAGAACCACATCTGCATATTTACTTGAACACCTAGTAGTTTCTAGTGTGGAAGAAACTCACAATGAACCGCGAGATTGAATTTATTGAAAATCAGAGAGGAAAGTTGACTTTGATTCACAATAATGGCCACCGGTATATTCTAAATTGGATAAATGCTAATAATAGTACACTGTGGCGGTGCATTAATCGTGAAATATGTTCTGCCTCAATCACACTGCACCAAGAAAAAAAGGTGATTTTACGTGAATCGTGCCATGTTTGTGTATCAAGCACAACTTCAAATGAAGTTTTAAAGGGAAAATCAAATCTGGAAAAGGCATTATGTGATAATTTAGGTCCGGTACGGGAAATATTTACGCTAGAACAAAGCAAACTGAAGATAATGATGAGGTACCTCAATTTCAATCAATAAAAGATACACTATACAGGGCCCGACGAAAATATTTAAATACTGATTTACTTAGTCATAGCGATACACGCACTGTCACTATCCCAGAGGCTTTGGCAAGAGACTTCCTAATTTGTGAAGATAGAGAACAAGAGAAGATTTTTATTTTTTCAACAAAAACGGCCCAAAAATTTGTGAAGAAAACGAGTTCATTCTACGCTACATTACATTTAGTGTGTCCAAGCCATTTTATCAAATGTATGTTTTGCATATTGATTGTAATGCAGATAGCAAATCCACAAACGTCGTCCCTGTAATATTTGCACTCCTACCTAATAAAACAGAAAAGACTTATAGGCGATTATTTACCCTCATAAAACAAAAACTTAACATCATAATAAAAATATTCAAATGCGATTACGAAATCGCTCAAATAAATGCGATTTCGTCCGTTTTCCCGTCAGTCTCAATCAGTGGATGTTATCATCATTTTAATGATGCTATTTGGAGATTTTAAAAAAAAAGAAAGTGATCAGTACTAGAGATGGATGAAATATTTCAAGAATGATCGCGATGATCCCCCTAATACCTGCGAATCTGATTTCTGCTGCATGGCGATATATTTTCGACTTGCAAAGAAATGAGGCAGTTTCGTCAATATTTTGAGAAACAATGGTATCCGCAATTACCACCAACCATTCTCAGCTGTGCAAATCAAAGACATCATACAACGAATGCTCTGGAAGGGTGGCTCCGACGCATCAACGGACGTATTTTGAAAAATCCAAATTTGTATCATTTTCTTGATAAACTGCGGAAAGAAGCCAAATATTGTGATAAACGCCTTCAGGATTCTATAATCAAAACGGTAGGAAACAAAAGAAGATTAAAAGACATCACATTTGATAAAAAGTACAAAAAATATAAAAAAATATTTGATCGAACTGCAAAATGGTAAACTTAGTCTTAAAAGCTTTTTCACAAAGATTATATTTCTTCATCTTACATTGTTTAAGCGTTGATGTTAAAATATATCATTATTTCTAGATAGGTACTAGGTACCCATAATTATGTTGATTCCATTTAAAAAAATACTTATGACTGACATTACTACATTACGTGATTTTTTGTTTTTAATTAATAGCTATATTATGATTAGACCCAAATACTGAATACATAATTGTAATTTTTTCTTATAAAAGAGTTGATCATAAATTATATGCATTTTTACTTCGAGATGAATCTCACCCAATCACAAGTGGGGTCGTGTCAAAAACCCTCTCGTAATCAAGGACGCCACCTAATTGCGAACTGGACCAATCCCGAATTGGACTAAGTGCGAACTGGACCAATTGCGAGCTAGACCAATTGCGAACTGGACCAATTGCGAACTGGACCATTTGCGAACTGGACCAACCGAGCATTGGACAGTTGGACATTTTACGAATTGGACATAATGCGCCCAAACGCACTAAACAAGGCGTTTAGCACCCCCTACATCATCACTGACTTTCACTATTTACTCCTTTAAAAAAATCAGGCGGGTCTGGGATCTTAGACTAAGGACCGATTTCACCATTCGCTATAAAAACTAAGTTTATCTGAACTAAGCTTAGCGTAATCTTATTTTACCATAGAATTATCATAAAAAAGATTATAGTGAGTTAACCTTAAAAGATAGACATATGCTGTCGGGGACTTTTGTTTAGAACTTTAAAAGGAGAACAATTCCGAAATACATAATTTTGCGTAACTTTAACCGTTTACGCAGCATACGCAACTGAAACTCTCAAAAGGATTTTTTCCCGTTTTTGACACATTTTTCATTGTAGCTCCACTCCTGTTGGTCGCACCGTGATGTTATATAGCCGATAGCCTTCCTCGATAAATGGAATAATCAACACAAAATAATTTTTCAATTCGATCCAGTAGTTCCTGAGATTAGCACGTTCAACCAAACAAACAAACAACTCTTCAGTTTTATGACAGCGGTTAAACGTCGAAAACTGGGTGTTTAGAATTAGGGAAATTGGCCCTAAGTCTTAGCCTACTAGCAGTAAAATAATTTATGTAATAGAATCTGTAGGTACTTCTGGCAGTGTTTCAAAGAGTCACCGCAGTCCTAGCACAGGCAACTGAAGGGACAAGGGTGGTGGTTTTAGTCAGTAAAGCGGTCCCGAGACGACCAATGGTGATTGTCAATGTGCTACGTTATTGACAATTGCAATTGAAGGTGCCTTTTTTAGACTATGAAAGGTTATAGACGGAGTGTCAAAATCCAGCAATCTGAAGTACCAGAATGAGAAGACGGCTTGTATCTGTACACGCGAAAAAAGCTCACATAGACAAAATGAGACGACGATACGTCATCGTTACGTTCGTCAAGGTCACTCACACTTTTTAACGATCCTGCTTCATTTAATGTTCAATGACGTTCTGTTTATAACCTTTCATAGTCTAAGGTTCCATTGATGTATTTCAATTGCAATTGTCAATTGTTTGCGTATTCGCCATGTTTGTTGTCACTGCTGTCAGACGCGCGAATGACGGAATTGATTGTGAATGACTCAGTTAAACGTCAATTGGGATCCTGTCAATGAGCATCAATCAAAGTTTTCATCAATTGCTTTTAGTCACATAACTGTGATTGACAATGACGTAAAATTGAAAATCGCAATTGATCGTCTCGGGGCCATTTAAGAGCCTGACACGCCTTCCCGGTCCAGCCAGAGCGGAAGAAGTTATTTGATAATTTCCCACCTTCTTTTCGTGTCGATATTAACTCAAATTTTGTCCAACCAGTATGTAGCCACCTGGATAGCTTAATCATTAGCCTCGTTTAAATCCTTTAAGGTGAAGGTGGTGAATGCTGGGCAGGCAAGGAGGTGACACATGGAATTTCCCACCTTAAAAAATAAATAAAATAAAATAAAAAAACTGGCCAAGTGCGTATCGAATTTCATATAATGATATTTGTTAGTAAAGTATACGTAATAATAAACTTTATCACCAAATTTCAAGTTCTTAAGTCAATGGGAAGTTAAAAAATTCATCGTAACAAAATTTTGTGACAGACGACGGACGGACAGACAGACAGACGGACACGTGAATGATAACAATAGGGCTCCGTTTGGACTCTTCGGATACGGAACTTTAAAAAGGTACTTCCGGAGTTGAACCGAATTAATATACGCAACAAGTTAGGGCCAATTTGATTTATAATGAAGTCAATGGGAAGTTAAAAAATTCATCGTAACAAAATTTTGTAACAGACGACGGACTGACAGACGGACACGTGAATGATAACAATAGAATATATGGGCTCCGTTTGGACCCTTCTGATACGGAACTTTAAAAAGGTACTTCCGCAGTTGAACCGAATTAATATACGCAACAAGTTAGGGCCAATTTGATTTATAATGATATCGTTCTACACACAAACATTATTACCTCTATAAAACTTTAAGTTTAGATTTAAAAATGACAGCGGATATACGGATCGCTTTATATGCTATGGACGTATGTTTTTAAGTGGCGATGCCCGAACAGGGGCAGTACGAATTGGGACGATTGTCTATTTTTTGTTCGCTAGATATGTTCTTGTGATGTCATAGCTTAATTTTGATCCAAAGGTATCCTAGTCGTCGTTGTTTATCGGGTCTTTGTGCATTGAACAGTCAAGGTTAATGCTAACGCGGGATTGTTGGTAAGAGACACCGCACCCGGGCCTGCGGACGGCGAGTAATGGGTAGCTCGCCGGCCGATCAGCACCAGGCCCGAGAGTCGACGGCGCGTAGTGTTTCACGCGCGCCTCAAAGAATTATCAGCATTCGTGACGGGGCCCGTCATGGCCGATGCCTGCCTAGGGGTTGAAGATAAATTTGAAGGAGTTACCTCGCCCCTGGGCACTCAGGCAGGGAAGGAACAGGGGTGGGTTTTAGTCAGTAAGAGTCTGACACGCCCTCCCGCTCCGCCCAGAGCGGGAGAAGTCATCGGATAATTTCCAACCCTCAAAAAAAAATGGTTAATGCTAAACGCTGAGGTTGTCCTATTTTTTTTTTTGATTGGGACAAGCCCGCCACACTATTCCTAATCCACTGTAACAGTACAGTGTACAGTGGCTTACAGGAGTAAGCCAGAATCAACAATGGCGACGACCAGAAAAAACCCCGAGACAATAAAGCTCGACGAATCCCAGAGAAACGATTAAACTGTCTTGGGTCCCGCAACGAAATTAATCATAATTTTCACTTCCCTCCTAATCAAGTAGGAGACAGAACATTTCAAGTACTGTTATGACATAAAAAGATGTGTAATCACTCTAACCATATCTCTGGCTAAATTTCAGACTTATTTTCTATATGAGAAGTATACTTATAGCCTATTACTACTCATATTGAAAGTAAGTCTGAAATATAGTTCCACCACGTGGCCCTAGAGCGAGTGAGTATATCGTTACGATCGTTCGATTTTTGGGTCGGCAATGTCTGATAGATCATTAAAACCGAGTGGTCAAGAATTTCCAGTTAAGAGAGTATTAGTTAGTGGAATTGTTCGTGTTTATGGCCCAGTATTTTCCTTAATGGATCTCTGCTGTTGGAATCTACTGCAGTATAGTTAGTAGTGCAAGCTCCACTGTCGTCCCTATCTTTCCAAGATTCTAGCATCATGGGGTCATTCTGGGAACTGTGATGGGCCCGACATTAACTAGGCGTCAGTATGGCATCCAACCTTAACTTTCAATGAGTCTACCAATCACATATGTAGGTATGAGAGTCAGAGAGTTCAAGTTAATGTATAAAGTTGTGTAACTTGTTTTTATATTTTGTTGTAACAATCATATCTATTAATGAATGTAATAATAATGATTCAATTAATAAATACTATTGTGATTTTTAAACAAAACGTCTCTAGCACAATATTTCTGAAGTAATAAATTCTTATGGGGGCCTGGTGACCTGACTTACAGGTTTTGAAAAAAAACTTTGTTTAGGCACCAGTCTTCCACAAATTAAGTATAAAATTGTATCTGTAGATTAATCTAACTATATGCTGTAATTTGTGGTAAGATAATAAAATCTATTCTATTCTATTCTATTCCCAGCTTTTTCAGAAATTCTTTCAACTTTAATAACAGACGGTTAAAGTCCATAATAAATCTGCTAGCCTTTTCACAACTATCTTGGGGTCGGATTCCAGCCAAACCTGATGAAGACGAATACCAGTATTTTAAATGGAGCGCCTACATAATAGCTGATCTCCACAACCCAGTTACTGGGTAATACGATATCCCTTAGTAAGACTGGTTGTCAGATTTTCGGGTTTCTGACGACCCCGTAACGACTGTGAAAGATCCACGATTGACAGCCGGGACCAACGGCTTAACGAGGCGTTCCGAGGCACGGAGGTGTCTCGGTATGTAAAGACGGTCACCCATCCATGGACCAACCCTGGCAAGCGTAGCTTAACATGATGGATCGACCCGTGCGGCTGTTATTACTTTAGCCGAGAGCTCCTAAGGTTAATAGCGAGACCAATTTCCAATGAGTGCGATTAGTGATGCCTTTGTCTAGCTGTGGACTGCTGTAAGCTGATGATGATGACAGCAACGATGATGACCTTGTTTCACCTGCGAATATTAACGATATTGTTTTGTTTTGTTACAGTCGACCAAGGCAGAATCCCCCGTTGTGTGCAACAGCTGCAATTCAGTGATCAATGGAAGGGTAAGTGTTTATAATATATCTAACATATTTGTAAAGTAGCTGTAATATACTTATGCTTTCTGCGACTGTGCGGAGGCATTCTGCGCCTGGTGGCGGGGACTGCTCACCGGACACTGCTAACTAAATAAATATTTCCACAAAATAGGCCTAACGGATAATCCCCTGTGCAGAGCATGCATGGAAACGGAGGAAACGATCACGCACGTGCTCCTTGCGTGCACGGGCGTCGCCGATATACACATTTGAACCTTAGGGTCAACGAATTTCCTCATAGACGCCCTGAATAAACTGGAAGGCCTAATCTGCTTCTGAAGAGATGTGGGCTGGATGGAATAAAGGCTGCTTCGGCCCACGTACAATGGTCTACCATGAACTAAGTATGGAAACCAAATTCCAGATAGACAGAAGTAGCTGTAGAAGACTACGCGGGGCGTAAATTTATAACCCTGCGGCATAACCAGAGCTAATTAACTTCTACCTTTTAAAATTAACAAGAGCTAATCAATGTAGTTGAGCAGTGGTGGCCGTGGTCGTGGGTTCACACCCAGGCAGGCACTTTACTTTATGTAAATTATTTCTTCACCACTGCTCTCAAAACGGTGAAGGAAAACATCGCGAGGAGACCGGCCATGTCCTAGAACCAAAAACTTCAAAGACATGTGACACCCACCAACCTGCGTTGGACCCTCGTGGTAGAGTTTTGCCCATACCCTCTCACAAAGAGGAGGCCTGTGTCCCAGCAGTGGGAACATCAAAAGGCTGATTATTTTTATAACCTATTATTTTATTTTTTCTCGGGACCTTGAGGTCCCGGGCCTTTGAAAGGCGTACGAGGAGCCGAAGCCAACTCGTAGAGGCCTCTTTAGACGCTTTTTATGAAATGAGGCACTAAATGACGATTGTCCTTTACGCGCTATGCAAGTGCACCCAAGGCAACCCCCGGTTGGTATGAAACTATCGCAATATATATTATTAAGGAACTTGGATATAAGATTTTTGCTGCCAAGACAAGTCAATCTGCCTAGCCTTTTCCCAACTATCTTGGGGTCAGCTTCAAGTCTAACCGGATGCAGCTGAATACCAATATTTTACATGGAGTGAATGCCTATCTGATCTCCACAACCCAGCTACTGGGTAGTGCGATACCCTTTGGTAGACTGATTGTCAGACTTTCGGGCTTCTGACGACCCGTAACGACTGTCAAAGAACCACGATTGACAGCCGGGACCAACGGCTTAACGTGCTTTCCGAGACACGAAGGAGTCTCGGTATGTAAGGATGGTCACCCATCCATGGACCAACCCCGGCAAGCGTTGCTTAACCTGATGTATCGACCTGTGCGGCTGTTATTACTACTAGCCACGAGCTGCCAAGACTAGTGCCATTAGTAAAAGCGCGCAGTAGATTGATTCACACTTGCAGTTATGGCTCTTTAACATGATAATTTGAAGCTATTCAAAACACCCACAACACATAAAGAAGATGATATAACACCAGAAGCTAGGCACCTATTCTAACCGTGAACTGAACAGTACATCTAGCTGCTACCTACATAACGCGCATTTTTGTGCACTCGGCACCAGAATACTCGTTAAGTAGATACATACGTATATGATGCTATTGTCCATAATGGTTCTATATCAGTGATAAGTCCCTGATAGTATCCGATAGTGTTACGTGACATATACCAATATTGTCAACTTGTGTTTATTAGAAATTGATAGCAGCGACACGGTGGTACCTACCTGGAATTTGGTTATGAGTGAAGGTCGTTCGTTTTAACGATGGACGATAAGAGCTGAATATTTTGATAAGCAAATAATGAATATGTTGAAATTCTAATCTGATGTTACTAAGGGAGAGAGTTGTAACGAAAGGTTGTCAAATCAGAAACTCATGTTTGAACAACAAAATGTAACTGATGATAAAGCTAAAGGTCTACAACAGCTTAGAAGCTTTATCTGTAAACATTCAGAGGTGAAAGATTTTACAGAAATTATGGCGTACAGTCTATGGCAGTATAAAAAAAACAACAGGATTCACCATAAACGTTCTACCTAGTAAAAAAACATTACACAGTATCTTAGCAAAACAAACTCGTTGGTAGTAACAACCACATGCTTGTAGAAACAATGTGGTCGAGCGGTCAAGGCGGGCAGGATGCTCTCCACGCGGTAATTAGTTGGCAAACGACTACACCAGACAAAAGACTTGAACACTTGATGATGGATACCGTTGATGAAATGCTGGAAATGTCATGGCTCAAAATAGAATATACCAGCGAAGAGTTGAAATGTTGGGAATTTAAGGAAAGTGGAAATGACATAAGCACTTATTTACGATATACGGATAAGATTTTTGACTGTTTTCAGAGTGAATTTTCCAAGTGGGTGTGGATGGCCAAATCAAAGAAAGTATGAGGAATAGCGAAAAATACTCAAAGGAGTCTCGGCTCCATTTTGATGAAAACTAAAACTGCATTATTGTACTTTTGAAAAATCAATATGCCTAGCCAGGATTTTGAAAATACCACAGGTTCAATCAATGAAGAATGTCAATTTAAGTGTAACAAAGAGAAAAAGAAACCCATTTAACGTTGGTGTTCTATAGCAAATGAAAAAATAAAAAATTCAAAATGACAAACTATCGAAAGAACAAGATAAGATAATAACCAACCTACTTCCCGCGAAAGTAGAGGAATTCTAAAAACAACGCGAAGTTCACGGTATATGGACATCGATAAAAATACTCAAGCCACGTGGTCAAGCGCGAGAGCTAAAATAGATATGTGTTACGTAACAAAGGTAAACAAAACGAGTTGTAGGTACTTACAAAGATTTCGAAATAGATGAGAAAAGCATGTGTTTTCTTATTTCAATAGAGGATAAACATCCAATGGTTATTTAGTCAATAGGCTAGTAGATGTTATTTCAGTTGGTAGTTAATGGGTGTATCCGACTATTAGAGGTGAAGTGCTGGCTATAATAAATATAGACGGAAGCGATGAAAACTTTAATTGTGATAATGTTATTGAATTTACGGTTCAACTGATAGCCGCAATTTTAATACTCAAAGAAAGCCGAGATAGAAACCTAGTGGAGCGAGCAATAAAAGCCAGTTTTATGGGAATCTCGGGAAATGGTGCAACAGGGAAGCTGCGGTTAACCTGAGAATCGTGTATCATGAGACCGCAGCGTTAAACTATTAAAGTGAAAATACCGTTGTTTTAATAACTTCAGAATACTATTACTATTATCAGTGTGATTCCTGAAGAAAACAAGACGTATTAATTTAAGAGCCAATATTTAAGAATAAACATACCATAAGATTGGGTGTAACACCGCCATATAGTAATATTTTACTACAGTAATCGCATCTAATGGTGCGCTTTGCCATCAGAAAACAGACATTAAATGCCGGACGTTAGAGACACAATAAAGTGGCAATACGCTCTAAAAGTGCCCAAATAACTCAGCAGTCATTTCTATATTCACACTTCTAGCCATACCATCTTTCACACATTCCATCCATTGTTTACTCCTCTAATCATCCACACTCTTCCTCCACAGATAGTAACAGCCCTCAACAAGAAGTGGCACCCGGAGCACTTCACCTGCAACACATGCCGCAAGCCGATCGACGGCGCTAAATTCCACCAGCACGACGGAGGCGTCCACTGCGTGCCTTGCTTCGCCGCCCACCACAGTCCCAGATGCCATGGATGCGGAGAGCCTATCACTGACGTGAGTTTGTTTATATATAAATTTGTCTACACAAAATATTTAGGCTCTGTTTCAACATCATTCGGCATGTTAACTGTCAGGCTAAAGATAGAAAATCTGGTTGATTTTTCCTATTCTGAGGTGGTATTTTAGAACCATAAAAGCCAAAACTCCTGTCAGCGGGTCCACCCGCGTGTAATCAGTAATTCCCTCACTATAAATTACCACACTATAATCTATCTCTGTGCCGAATTTCATTCGGATCCGTTTAGCCGTTCTGGCGTGATTGAGCAACAAACATCCATCCCTGCAAACTTTCGTATTTATAATATTATCGCCTTTAGCTGCCTCATTGGTATCGCGGTCGCAAGCGCGACTTCTGAGCGTGAGGTCCTGGGTTTTATTCCCGGGTCGGGCAAAAAGTGCTATTGGGTTGTTCCACCAGGAATTACTCTGTAGCAGCCCGAAGTTTGGAAGTTGGTGATGTGATACCCTCGTGCCTCGGAAAGTACGTATCGCCGTTGGTCCTTCGCCTGATCTCTCCCGGTCGTGTCGGATTGCCGTCCCATCGGACTATGAGAGTGAAGGAACAGAGTGCATCTGTGTATCCTGGGCTGAGCTGCCCAGGTACTAGACTTGCTGGTATTTCCAACTCACCATGTGATATTGTAACAGCTATAATTCATGCTGACATGCCCATTGTTACACCCTATTAACTCTAAGATCGTAATTGTAAATTGTTATGAATTTATGATGCATATATATCCATCTATCTAACGTATTACTGTTTACACGATCAATACAAATTAACAAATAGTTTAAGTTTTACTCCTGATTGTTGCATTGTTTTGGACACAAAATCTAAGCGGACATGGCAACAAGGATAACATCATATCTATCTATGACGTCACTGTTGTCCCAAAAGTTCGCAATGACATCTCGTCGAGATAAACCATGCAATGTTAATTCAAAAACACATGATAAGCCAAATATAAATATCCGTTATGGGTTTAAATATTTTATTGACAGACTCTAATTCAAAACAGATCCGATTCCGATTATTCGTTCGTCCTGAACGAATATCTGTTTGAATTCATTCTTCAAGGCAAATCTGGAAAGCAGTTCTAATATTCTTACAATGTATCACCAGAAACCAACCACTGTCTTTACAATGTTTAAGTTTACATTTATATCATATCTTATTTTCTTCTTTTTTTTTCCTTTTATGGTGTACATAATAAAGAGTATTCTATTCTATTCTTTTCTCAGAATAGCCTATTAAGATACATCAATCATTCTGCCCGCGCCTTTTCCCAACTATCATGGGGTCGGCTTCCAGTCTAACCAGATGCAGCTGAATACCAGTATTTTACAAGGAGCGACTGCCTATCTGATCTTTACAACCCAGTTACTGAGTAATACGATACCCCTTGGTAAGACTGGTTGTCACTCTTTTCGGGTTTCTGACGACCCGTAACGACTGTCAAAGATCCACGATTGACAGCCGGGACCAACGGCTTAATGTGCTTTCCGAGGCACGGAGGAGTCTCGGTATGTAAAGATGGTCACCCATCCATGAACCAACCCCGGCAACCGTAGCTTTACCTGATGGATCGACCCGTGCGGCTGTTATTACTTTAACCACGAGCTCCTCCTATCAGCCTATTAAGAGATACATACCTACCAAAATTACCTGCGACTTACTTAGCAACAAATTCCTTAGTCGAAAATAATTAAAATCAATCCAAACATAGTTATTACATCATAGCCTTAACACTAAAACCAATCAATTAATCCAAATACAGAACGAAAGCTAACAGCTTTATCTAAAAGCCAACGACCGTATAAAATAAGTTAAGACCTCTGAATCCCCAGTGGGTGATAACTGACAGGAGTGACGTCACGGCGACCATATTGGAGTAGTTAGTAAGTCAGGAGGCTCGCCCACGAGCCCACGAACATCTAATATAGACATAGACGATGTAATTCAGTTCGAAGACGTAAAAATGTGGAAAGTGATGCTAAATGACTCGATAAAGCTGAGTTTACACGAGCAGAGGTTCTCCAACGTTAGAATTGGCTTCTCTGGTAGTCGTGACGGGCTTGTTTTTTAATTGAGTATGTTTCAGTTAAAATCGCGTCAAACCCTACTTTAGTGCCAAAGTTTGACTAAGGTTAAAGTGAGTGTCTTCAAATTCTAATCGGTATTCGTAGATTAGCGCAGCAGAATAACAAAAATGGAAAGAGTATACAGTCATATATAAACAAGGCTTGCTAGGCGATTTTCTCGAGACGTGAATCGGAATTAATAAGAGTTTGTCTCGACCCTAAAGATTCATTCGAAAAGCAGCGCCACACCATCATCATCATCATTTCAGCCAAAAGACGTCCACTGCTGGACATAGGCCTCCCCCAAGTGTCGCCACAATGACCGATCCTGTGCGTCTCGCATCCATCGGCTACCCGCGACTCTCGCTAGGACTAGGTCATCGGTCCACCTTGTTGGAGGCCTTCCAACGCTGCGTCTTCCGGTACGCGGTCGCCACTCCAGAACTTTTCGCCCCTATCGACCGTCTGTTCTGCGAGCAATGTGCCCCTGTCCACTGCCACTTCAGTTTGGCGATTCTTCGGGCTATGTCGGTAACCTTGGTTCTCTTGCGGATTTCATCATTCCTGATTTGAGCATAGCCCTCTCCATTCCCATTTGGGTGACTTTAAGCCTTCTGATGAGGCCCATTCTGAGCCACTGTCTAGTACAGCTTTTCTTTTGATTTGTTTGTATCGTTTGTTTCCAAATAAATGTTCTCTTTCTTTCGAGAAGGTCCCACAGTGTAAATTCCACCTAATTATGGTTTGTACTGTTCTAGTAATAAAGATGGGAGGTGAATCACGGTAACACATATGTTGGCAGACAGAGAACCGTTTGGGTGTGAATTACTCATGTTTGATCGTTTTGCCTTATTGGGTGTGCAGTCAAGCGGTGATATGGTTTCTACTGGAACGTGGGTCTATAACACTATCGATCACTCAGTTCCATAATCGATGGTTAGTTTGTCATTTTGTTCTCATGACTCTTGAACGTTCATATACAGAATTTATGATTGTTGTTGCTAAATTTAGAATTTTGTTTTTCTTGACTGATTTTGAGACAAGTCGCAAGATAATATTAATCGCCATGTTTGCGCAATGGATAGTACCTAAAGGGATTATAGTCTTGGACTATACATTTATAGTAGATACTTTATAGATAAGTAGGTAGAATTACTGATTTTTATAGCGGAAGTTTTTAATCAAATTACATGGTCTATCTTCAATAGGGATGAACCAAATGTGGTTTAAACCGAATACGAATTTCAGCCGAAAATTCGGTAAAAGTTCGGTTATTTTCACAGTGTTTTTTCGAAAGTGACATGTCAAATCTAGTTTTTGCACCATAACCTGCCCTTGGTAAAATTTAAATACAAGTGGGTAAAAATTTCATTTAACACTTTTATAAAAATTAAAATTAGTGATTTTATTTTTGGCGATAATTATGTCATTATTTAGATATCCAAATTCTGATAATGTTTAGAAAACACTTAATCGTTAAATAAGTAACAACTCATCATTCTCCTGCCCTTATCCCAATTTATTTGGGGTCGGCGCAACATGTCTTTTTCTTCCATACTTCTCTATTAGCCGTAATCTCTGTAGTTACCCCCATTTACCAATATCCTCTTTCATACAGTCCACCTATTGTTTCTTTCGCCTTTCCCTACTCCTATAGCCATCCACATTCATACACAGGACTTTCCTCACAACATTTTCTTCATTTCTCAGCATCACATGCATAAGTAACAACTAACAAACAATAAATAAATGTGATGATTTTATTTTGCTGGTTGTAATAATAAGTTTAAGAAATAACTTAAAAGATATATATATAAACTAATAATAATACTTACATGTACAAATGCGAATGAAAACAACTCATTGGGCATCAAAAAATTCATCCACATCGCTGTCAATGGAAACAGTGCCCAGAACGCTAGCAGCATTGCCACGTTGAATTGCAATGCTGATTCGTTGGCCAAAGAAAAACCCAGCCCTCTGGTCACGTGAAGAGTTGACTAACAGCTTGCTGATATGCCGAAAAACTCGATAAGCACTCGGACCCCATCGCCCTAGTGTTTCAACCCCAAACGGCTCAAACATGTAACACCCAATAAGGTTGTTATACGTATTTGCGCCGTTTGAGGTTTTCTGCACCTGCAGCAGCCGCCCCAGCACAGCCCACCGTGCTTAGAAGATGGGATAGCGCAAGGGTGTTGACACATGTTGCATCCCACAGCTGATTTTGTTTTATTATTTTAGACTAAAAGGTTGAGTTATTTTAATATTTTCACCGAAATTCGGCATTTGAACCGAATTTTCGAATGCTGAAGTTCAGTTAAACCGAATGTAAAACGAATTTCGACCCATCCCTAATTTTACAAAAGTTTTTTTTTTTCTATTTCTTTTATCAATGATAGGCGCGCGTTTGACCACTACCTCCCCTGATAGTAAGCGATAACATAGAACTCTTTACATAATGCCTTTTTTCTTGAGGGTGTGAAATCATCAAATTACTTCTCCCGCCCTGGGTGGAGCGGGAGGGCGTGTGAGACTCTTACTGACTAAAACCCACCCCTGTTCCTTCCTTGCCTGAGTGCCCAGGGGAGCAGTAACTGTGTTACAAATTTATCCGCTACTTTTATGGAACGCCTAAGCTGGTTGTCAATAACGCAAAAAAAAAACTAGGCTACTAGTTATTTTTTTCCTTCTGTTATCAATATGTAAATAAGTCCAACCTCCAAGGCCACGGATTAGTTCTATTTTACGGCCGATCGGAGTTAGATGAGTCACCATATTGTTTACAACTGCGTTTATCTTCGTTGCGCAAGATCTAATTGATTTTTAATAGCTTCGTTACGTTATTTTTTGCTTGACGGGTTCAATTAATGCTTACTGTTTACTAGTGAGGGAGGAAAACTTCCTATCGTTTTTCCTAACTGAATCTTCGTTGAGCTAAGACAGTCAGCGGTAGTTTGTAAAGATGTATGATCTATACAGGGTGTAACGGAAAGGTGTGGTCATATTTTAAGAACTGTATGAACAACTTTCTTCAAGGAATAGTGAGGGAATTCTCAAAAAAAAAAATTGCCTCCCATATAAATATTGAACAGCTGACGATGACTTTGTATCTTGTCCAATTTTTTTTGGGAATTTTCTATTTTTTCATAGCGAAAGTTGCTCATTTCCTTGGACACACCAGTTTTTAAAATATGACCAGTATACATAGTACGTGAAGCAAAAACTTTGCAAATTCCCTTTTTACGACGCGGACGGAGAAGTATGAAATTTGGCACAGTTAAAGTTTATATGGAGAAGAAGTGCAGAAAGCTGAAATTTTTATATAACAGCAATAGAATTAAATTAAATCAACAAAACAAAAAAAAACATTAAACACACTACCATGCGTTTGTTACGTATTTGTATTTATTCTTTAGTTTATGGTTCACAGTCATGTCATGTTTATGGTATTTTATAATAAAACCTTAACGTCAACTTAAAATTTAAATGAATTATGGTCAAAATTCGATTACCGGGGCCCGACGACCCGACTTTTTACTATATTTAAATCATGATGATCAAATTACACATCATTTTCTTACCCTTATCCCAACTTATTTGGGGTGGGCGCAACGTGTCTTTCTTCCATACTTATCTATATTAGTCGTCATGTTAGTACACAAATACACATACATTGCCTATTTGGGGAATTGGGACCTATTTGGGGCAACCGTGAGGCACACGATGTTTATTTTTGAAGTGAAAACTTCTTTAGGCGCGTTGGGCATTTTTGAAATGGGAAAAAACAATTGAACTCGCCACCGACAACGCGATCCGCTACGAGTGCTACGCGCGCGCGTACATGCGGATTGAAGTGAAAACTTGCGCGTTGGGCATTTTTGTTTAAGTTTTCACTTCTATTGACACTCCTGGAGTGCCACTCTTTTTTTTTTACTTAGTTACGTATTTTAGTTGTTTTTAACTATTTTTTGTTGTTGTTTCTTTTCGTTTGTTTGTTTCTATTAGTAGTAACCCCTTTCTGTTAGAAACTAGTATAAACCGAACAGATTTAAGATTGATTCGATTTACAACTTAACTAAGTGGGATTGTCAGTCATAAGTCACCTCTCTATTATCCTTCTACTTATAACACAGGTTGTGAATCCAAGCTCTGTACAACTGTCTGCAATAAATACTGTCCTAATTACAATCCTGTCTCGTTTTACAAATAATCCATCACTTTCCTTAGCCATATCATCTGTCACACAGTCCATCCATCGTTTCTGTTGTCTGCCATCCATATTCAAACAATCAATTAGTAAACAATTAAATTTTTACCCTCATTCATGGACATCTCGTCTGTTCTGTTATTACAACCAACTTTATAAAGGAATGATTATTCATACTTACACCTAAGTAATGTTTGTAAAACGTCAATGAATCAATAGGGAAGTTGATTTACTCTAAGTGGTAATTGTCGGCGACAATGCTATTCAATTTAAATACCTATATTATCTAGTTCAATATTTATTGTTGAGATGTTCTATGAATAGTTGATGTTTGAGATTTTCTTGGACTTGTGCAATAACCTTTTTAGGGTTCCGTACCCTTGTTGTCACTCACGTGTCCGTCTGTCCATCTGTCTTTCTGTCCGTCGTCTGTCACAAAATTTTGTTCCGACGAATTTTGTAACTCTCCATTGACCTATGACCTTGCAATTTGGTGATAATGTTAATTGTTACGTATATTTTACTAACAAATACCAATATATAGATAAAACAGTTTTTTTCTTTGATATTTCCCTCATTTGGTACGGAACCCTTTCTCCCGCTCTGGTTTGAGCGGGAGGGAGTGTCACTGTCAGACTCTTACTGACTAAAACCCACCCGTGTTCCTTCCTTGCCTGAGTACCCAGGGGCGCGGTAACTCTGTTACGAATTTATCCGGGACCCTTTGGCACGCAGGCATGGGCCATGACGGGCCCGCGAGAACATTACGCGCCGTCGACTCTCGGGCCTGGTGCTGATCGGACGGCGACAACGACCCTGGCTGTGCAATGACCTTGATATGTAAAAACGGCGATGGATCATAATACTATGCATTGTAGGTCACGTTCGCACATCAACACGTGTTACTCATTACATTTGTATTGTGCCTGTTACAAAGATATCGTTCGAACGTCTCATGTGCCTGTCTTTATATCCATGATGAACTAGCTTCTGTCAGCGGCTTCGCCCGTGTGGAATTAGTACTTCTCCCACTATAAATTATAGCCTGTGTGCTATTCCAGATTATCTTGGTATGGTCATGTGAAGAGGAGGGATGAAACACATGTAACTAAAAAAAACTCTTTTACAAATAAATAGAACCGACTTCCAAAAAGAGTGCAAAATAACTTTAATTTCAGAACTCGGTGTTTCTGGTTTTGTGTCTTCGTTTTTTGACACCGACTTCCGAAATTAAAGTTATTTTGCACTTTTTTTGGAAGTCGGTTCTATTTTTATGTAAAAAAGTTTTTTATTTTTCACTTTTTAGTTGCGGTTTCCCATTAAACTGTGTAAACAATGTCAATTTTTGAAGAGTTCCGTTGTCTGTCTCCGAAACCAATCATCAGATCTATATGAAAATTTCGATTACATTTTGAAACTAACCCCTTTCGAACAAAAAAAGATTTTTGCAAATCCATCAATATATGACGGAGTTATGCCAGAAAAAAAATAAAAAATAAATAAATACGGACATCCGAATTGATAACCTCCTTCTTTTTGAAGTCGGTTAAAAAGTAATGAATATAAATGTGGATGGATGGAGCGGGAGAGGGAGGCCAAAGAAAAGATGGATGGATTGTGTAAGGAGTGATATGAAAGAAAAGGGAGTTAGTGATAGAGTGACGGCTGACAGAACAGAATGGAAGAAAAAAACGTGTTGCGCCGACCCCAAGTAACATGTGATAAGGGCAGGCAGATGATAAAGTGATATTCCAGATTATAATCTCCATCTGTGCCAAATTTCATCCAGATCCGATCAGCAGTTCTGGCGTGATTCGACTTCATTAGATTGACATTAATTATGATAGTGTAGAATTTTATTCTACGTAAATGTAATGCTCTCACGTTAAAGTTACCATTATATTCATGCTGGTAGGGTAGAAATATTAATGATAGTCAAACTTTGTAAAAGTTTATGTTAAACTTGGAAACTATTGCTAGTTCTTATATCTTATATCTCGTATAGTTACTCGTAGGTAGCGTCTGTCTTTTTGTTCTTCAGTAAATATTTAACATTTAAAATGATATTCACTCACTAGGCTGTAGTAAATGCGAGTGGAACCAGTGAGTTTAGCTTTGTTTATGGTTAGGTATTTAGATTTAAAAAAAAACCGGCCAAGAGCGAGTCGGACGCGCGCGCAAAGGGTGCCGAACAAATCACATTTTTTCAGGTTTAAACTACATATAGGTACTTCAGGTTTCGTGTAATCATTATGTAAAGAACTAAGTAAATTCTGTATTTTTTTTTAAATTTTGGTCCTAGTTGTTTCGGAGATAAGGGGAGGGACGGGGGTCACTTAAAAACATTTTGGAATTATGAAAAAAATATATTTGAAACCCTTACATTTCTTTTTTTTTATTTTCTGATTTGCACCTCAAAGTGACCCCTATATTCCAAATTCATTTATTTACGTTACACGCTTGTGTTTGAGTCATAAATAATACTTATGTGTGCAACAAATTTCAACTCAATCGGTCGAGTAGTTTCGGAGTGAATTGGCTGTGACAGATAGACTATCTGTCTATCCGGACAGATAGACAGACACAAGAGTGATCCTATAAAGGTTCCGTTTTTACATTCGAATGTTTAGAATCCTAAAAAAAATTGTTTCCAAGGAACTCTTCAGGCTCACCTGCAAACAACGCATATTACTTACTAAGTTGTAATACAGTACTCTTACTTTGCATAATTAGATAATGAGTATTATCATTTAAACGACCGACCGACAAGTTATACAATAAACGCACATAAATTTTACTTTCAAAGCGTCCGTCCACATGATTGCATGTAATACTTGATAATTATGATAGACCTACCAAGCTTTTATAAGGAATTTGATGTCTGAATCAGAATGTGATAATTGTATTGTAAGTGGAACAATAGTGCAGGTTAATAGTCCAATAGATAGCCTAGTTGTCGGTTTACTAGGAATAGAGAAGTATGATGTCATCGTTTTAAACTGTGAGCGTTCCTGGTTCACTATAGGCACATTTTTAACCGACTTCAAGAAGGAAGACGTTCTCAATAAAATTCGTCTGTTTTTTATTGTATGTTTGTTATGCGATTTCTCCGCCACTTGTGAATAGATTTTTAATATTTTCAATATATAATATAAATTTTATCGAAATTTATTCAGAACTTTTCGAAAAAATCAACATAAACAAAAAATATGTAAAAACAGATGACGTTTTGGTAGTCTCCAATTATGTTCAACTTCCATGTTATTGGGGTTATCCATTCGAGCATAACACAACTAAAAAGTGAAAAATAAATAACTTTTTACAAAAAATACAACTGACTTTAAAAAAGACAGGAAGTCGGTGTCAAATAATGAAGAAATAAAATACAAACACCGACTTCCGAAATTAAAAAAGTTTTTTGCATAATAATACGTTTAGTAACACCAACCAATGAACAACAAAGACCTCCTTTTCTTGCTAGGGACCCAACAGGCTCCAACTACAAAATCCTATATTAATTTCATTGGTGACATCATTGAGTCAATCTGAGTCACGTGCTTAAACATATTATTTTTTTTTTGGTTGGGAAATCATCAAATAACTTCAGACTCTTATTGACTAAAAGCCACCCTACACTCTCTCAAACTGTGTGACGATGACTCTTTCAAACACATCCACGTCTCTGGTAGGTACATATTAATATGTTAAATTAATTAATTTGCATATTTTAATACAGCATGGTTACAAATACTACGCCTGACCTTTATGAAGGATGTCGCCGATATAGGCAGTGCATTCCCATTTAGGGTAGCGTTTCTTAACCCGTGGCGTGTAACTGTGACCTTTAGGAAGGATGGCACTTATGACGCTGGTGTATGTCCTAAGACTATGCCTGTGGCAGGTTGCCAAAGTATGTGACCTTATTGATTTATATTCGGTGCATATCCTTAGCTTCTTGTGACAGAGTTCTTCCGGAATTCAATATACGTATGTATACTACTGCTAAGCAGCGTTGCAGTTTTCTTGATTGTTGCGTTAAGGTGATATAATTACAAGCACATATGACTTTTGAACTTTGCCTGCATCTTGTGGATGTCTATGTACTTAGTCTTTAAGGGAGTGCTTATTCCAAACAGTTATATAGTTGAACTTTCTTGGCATCCCTTTCAAATTCTCTTTATATTAAAATGTCACGGGAGCGAAACTGCGGGTAAAGTGCTAGCATTTTACCCGCAGTTTCACTTCCGTGACCTATCCCGCGGGAACTGTTATTTTTCCCGGGATAAAAAGTAGCCTATGTTACTTGCTGATAATTTAGCTTTATAGTGGTGAAATTTTTTTTGTTAAAATCAGCCCATTAGTATCGGAGCTTATTCGGTACAAACAAACAAAAAAATATTTCCTCTATATAATATATTAAAAGGATTAATCAAATGTTTCTTAAACTTAAAATTATCTGGTTACTAGCTTAAACACTTGCTATGTTAGCTTGATGAAATCTCCGAGTTGAACCAACCAGCTGTCATATTATCATCTCATAGATGATAAATTAACAAACCACTTAAGTTGGCACTAGATGTGACCACAAACCGGGGTCCTGAGGTTCAGAAGTAATAATTAACACATAATTCTCATTAAAACCGCCATACATACATATAAGTATGTTACATTGTGACGCGTTGTGATAAAGGCCAGGTGAATCACAGCAGTCAGGGTCTTCCGCGAACCCTACATGGTGTGAGGCTCAAAGGAGCGAAAGTATATTTGTCATCGTATACCACCCACGATGGTAGTCGACTGTGATATAATAATGGGCATACACCATTATGGTCCTATGTGATTAATTTGTCAATCTAATATCGGCTTAACAGTATGTAACAAAAACCCTGTCCGATCCTGAAGGGTATTACTTAGTATCGTATTGTGTACACGTATACGTAATCATTTAATGGATACAAGATGATCATTTTTAACCGACGAAAAAAAAGGAGGAGGTTCTCAATTCGACCGTATACATGTTTTTTTTTTTTTTTTTTGTGTATGTTCAGCCCTCACTCCGTCATTTATGAACCGATTTTGATTATTCTTTTTTTGTTAGATAGGGTATACCTCAAGGGTGGTCCCATGTCAAGGAAATCAGGATCTGATAATGGAATCCTGATAAAATTGAGAGAAAACCTCGAAAATGGGCACGAATATTGTTTCTGTTTACTTTTCATAACTGAATCAGGTATTTGCATTTAGGAACCATCACATCATGAAATTGAGCTGATGATGGAAACCATACCTTTCCTAAACAATAGAAGTCAGATACAAAAACTGATTTTAGTGACAAATACCACTTAACATGCTTTGACGAAAAGACGTCTTTACAATATTGGAGGTAACCTCAACTGGTCAATATCCTGGGAACTTCATGGAAGGATTGTTATATCATCAGCTCAGTGACAAGAGGAATGATGAAGAATTAGAAATTAGCCTCAGAGTGTTAAAAGATGATGCAAGCCACAAAAAATCATAAAATAAAAAACTTTTTAACAAAAAAATTAACCGACGAAAAAGAACTAAAAAGCAAAAAATAAATAAACCTTTTAAGTCTTGAGTAATGAGCTTATTTACCTACATAAAATATCAAATTTTATATAAACTAATTTTGAGTCGGCGCCAATTAATAAAATGATTAATTAACTACTTACAGCCTTCTTCATTTGTAAGTACTTATAAAATTTAGTTACTTAATAATCAGATTGTTGTTTGGCGCCGACTCAAAATTAGTTTATATAAAATTTGATATTTTATGTAGGTAAATAAGCTCATTACTCAAGACTTAAAAGGTTTATTTATTTTTTGCGTTTTAGTTCTTTTTCGTCGGTTAATTTTTTTGTTAAAAAGTTTTTTTTCTCCAATGAAAATAAATAATTTAAAAAAACTTATCAAAGGCAACACTGAGCGCTCGACAAAGTTCACCTACTGTTTCGTTTCAAAGGTGCCGCCTGAGCGAGACAGAGTGTGCCTACAGCGCGGCTAATGAAGGGCGGTATCGTTTGAAATAAAAATAGGTAAAAATGAAAAGATTTCGCCGGCCGGTGGAGTGTTGTCAACTTATGAAAATTTACCATATTTAGTGTTAAATTTCGCATATTAAAAATAAAAATCTATAACTTTTTGTTTTTATGAGTTACATTTTTTTTACAACTTTTTCTAGTACGTATGTTAAACCAGGAATACGCCTTTATTGGATCGAACAGGTTTTTTGTTACATGATGTATAAATATCATATAGAGCCTGGGGATTTACGCAGGTACACAAATAACTTTAACAGTGCTACTTCTTTATATACCTAGTATAAATCTTAGTCGCTTTACGCATTTGTATTTCTGCTCAATCCTCCTAAACTACGCAAAGGATTTTAATGCAGTTTTCGGTGATAGAAAGAGCGATAAACGTAGAAGGTTTGTGTATATATCTTGTACACGTGCGGAGCCGGGGCGGGTCGCTAGTCTATATACAGGGTGTAACGGAAAGGTGTGGTCATATTTTAAGAACTGTATCTACCCTTCGATATGAACAACTTTCTTAACGCGTCAGGTCCCTCATTAGCAGACACAATTAAAAACCTATTGTTATGTCGACGCGCGGGGCCTGACGCGTTAAAGTAAAAATAAAGGAAATTCTCAAAAAAAATACCTCCCATACAAATATTGGTCAGCTGATGATAACTTTATATGGAAAGTCCAATTTTTTTGGGAATTTTCAATTTTTCTAAGAGAAAGTTGTTCATACCTGTTGAAAGAACCGTTTCTTAAAATATGACCACACCTTTTCGTTACACCCTGTAAATAAAAATGAATCCCTATTTCCCCCAAACATTACCTGAATTTTCTATATTTTTTTTCGAAATTACGTATTTGCAGTTATAAAAACGCAATTAATATAAAATGTATCCAAAAAGTACCTACTTGGCTTAGAGAGAAGGGGCGGGGTTTAACTCCACTTGCCTGGGTTCGCGTTACATATAAAAAAAGTTATTTTTTTCATATACCTAAAAATAAAAGTCGTTTCCCAGCAATAATTTTCGCACAAAACTACTTTGTTAGACGTACAGTATGCGTAGTTGACGGCTATATGATGTGTCTTTTTACACCCTGTATATATACAAATTGCAGTACATACAAGTACAAGTGCACAAGTACAAGTTGCTGTATATTGTTAATTTAAGCTTTTTATGTACTAACAATAGGTTAAGATTTTACTAACACTATATGGATCAATGGTCTGAATTAAATAAATTATTATTATTATTATTATATACCCATCCATTTTTGTTTCCATAAAACAAAGTCGGGTTAGTTACACCATATAAAAACAAGAACGACTGGACCGATTGCGATGATCTTTGGTTTGTTGGATTTGTCTCCGCCCCGAATAGCAGAGCAGATAACTAATAAAATGTCGGAAAATTTCACGATATAAAAATATGAAGAAAAAGGATTTTTTCATACATGTTGTATGGAATGGCTTTTTTAATGTTATCCTTATCACGAGATCGAATTCATTTATTGATTTTTTCGGTGGTACGAAGTTCGTCGGGTCGGCTAGTACTAATATTATAAATGCGATCATTCAAATGGATGGACGGATGTTTGCTACTCGAATCACGCCAGAACGGCTGAAGGAATCTAGATGAAATTTGGCACGGAGATAAATTATAATCTAGAATCGCACTTATGCTATCATTTATAGTAGGGGAAGTAATAATTAGACGCAAACGAAGCCGCTGTAAGAAGCTAGTTGAAAGATAAAAGAAAAGAATCCCGGGGCATAATGAAAAAGCGGACAAGTGCGTGTCGGACTCCGCACATTTAGGATTCCGTACTAAATGAGGGATTTATCAATATATTGGTATTTGTTAGTTAAATATACGTAATAATAAACATTATTACCACAAGTTCATAGGTCAATAGGAAGTTAAAAGAATCTTCGGAAAAAAAAAATTGTGACTTTTGTGACAGACGACGGACAGACATACGGGCAGCTGGACACGTGAGTGACAGTAATAGGGCTCCGTTTGGACCCTTCGGGTACGGAACCCTAAAAAGTAACATGGTTTTATGCCTTTACTGAGTTGTTATTCAAATAGATATATGTAAGTACCTGTCTTAGAGTTCTGATTACCTTCTAAACTTAAGTTTAAGTATAAAGACAATAATATAATGACTGGTTCCAAAATAAAAAAGTGTGTGTGTACTTATGTACGCTCGTAAGAAGTTATACTTCTTTGGCGTAACAAGATAAAAAACAAAACTGTCACAAAGTTTACAAAAGGAAAACAATCATTCTTCATGAACCACAGACTATAGCTAAATTCAGGGTGTCGGTTCTAGATAACTTCAAGGTGTCGGTTTGTTGTGACGGTGTGCGCGCGCATCCAAAATATTTACTTTCATCATTTTTCCATAGCGCGCCAAAATAAGTATAACTTCAAAAATTTCGCAAAATTATTGACGCATCACGATGATTAGTGGATGACCAGTCATTTCCGCAAGGTAGGGATGTAGATACGGTGCTTCGTAATTGTTTCAATAAAAAATACTGATTGCTTTGTTAAACGTTTGTCAATGTTTTATGAGGTTACAATGCCGAACGCTTGAAATATTTACTAATTGAAAATATTGTTAGATGATAATTTCAATATTACTGCATACATTAATATATACAATTTTAATACGTTTTTACAAAAAAACACAACCGTTTTCCAAAAAAAAATGCAAAATAACCTTAATTGATTGAATGACGACGCGGTTGGCGCAGTGGTTGAGCGTTCGGCTGCTGCGCTGCGTGTCGCGGGTTCGATCCCCGCACGGAACAAATGTTTGTATGGCCTACAGATAGTTGTCCCGGGTCTGGGTGTCTTGTGTATGTGAGTTTACATGTTTTTGAACGCACCCACGATATAGGAGTAAATCCTAGTGTGGGTCAACATTTTTAAATAAAAAAAAAATCGGAAGTCGATGTTTCTTTTCAAGTTTTGTTTCTTCATTAATTGACACCGACTTCCAAAATTAAAGTTATTTTTCAATTTTAAGTGTAATTTCTTTTTTGAAGACGGTTGTATTTTTTGTAAAAAGGTTTTTTATTTTTCACTTTTTAGTTTTTAAAGTTACGTCCGAATTGATAACCCCAATAACATGCAACATGGAATTTGAACATACTCGTAATTGGAGGAGACCAAAACGTCATCTACGTATACAATACACATTTTTTGTAGTATTTTTTAAAAAGCGCTAATGCAATTTCGATAAAATTGGTAAGTATGGGAGCACCTCTGGAGTATAATCCTTCGGATAAAAGAATTTTGAAAATCGGTCCACAACTGACAGAGAAATCGGTGGACATATAAAATAATAAAATTAAAAAAAATATACATACAGTCGAACATAGAACCTCCTCGTTTTTGCGAAGTCGTTTAAAAAGAGTTAAAAGCTCATTAAAATGAAGATATAATCTTGTTTTAACTCAATGATCAGATGTCTAGTACCCAGACGGGCACTGTGAAACAGGTCTTAATAACC
This sequence comes from Polia nebulosa, assembly GCA_951329385.1. Taxonomy (NCBI): domain Eukaryota; kingdom Metazoa; phylum Arthropoda; class Insecta; order Lepidoptera; family Noctuidae; genus Polia; species Polia nebulosa. The sequence goes on from OX589594.1 coordinate 32,342,319, forward strand.
TATCAGCTATCTAAACATCTAACTCGTCTGAAACTGCATCCTCCTCTAAAACCGGTCGGGCTGGGCAGGCACGGGCTACAAAACAATGGCCCATCTCTTAATAGCCGAATGGGGTGACATCATCATGGGAAGTAACACGCCATGATACACCGACAGTGTTATAATCGCCTCAGTTTTTATCTCGGAGCAATTAACAGTTTTTATTTTATTTGTTTTGGTATGACACATTGCTGTGTTAAATATGGTGGACGTGTGATTAGATTTGTCTGCTTATTGATGTAGTTAATGTGATAAAAAACTGTGTGGTCCCAAAAAAATATATGTAGTTATTTATGATACTAGTGCGGTAAGTTGGTTTTTACAAACGAGTAGACGAATGTAAGCCCGAGACGTAGTCGAGGGCTTACCATAGTCACGAGTTTGTAAATACCAATCCGCACGTGTGTCATACAACGTTTTTCAACACATTTGCGAGAAAACAGTACCTACTAGGCAATGAGACAGACTTTTGTTTTTGATGTGAATCATCTATTGGCACGGCTTGGCAGTAAAACCGACTCGAATGTCGTGACGAAAAACGGCATGACGCCGTCGTGCCACGATGCCCCCACTACGCCACCGCTCTCGACCCCCTTCTCCCTAGATACATCTATGCGAAAAAAATGAACACAATAACAACCAACAACAACAACCAACAACAACAACAAACACAACAACCAAGAACAACAACAAACAACAACCAGCACCAACAACCAACAACAATACAACCAATAACAACAACAACCAACAACAAAAACAACAACCAGCAACAACAAACTACAACCAGCAACAAAAACCAACAACAACACTACCAATAACAACAACAAGCAGTTACAACAACTATAACTAACAACAACAACTACAACTAACAACAACAACACCTAACAATAACAACAACAGCACTACCAGCAACAACAACCACCACAACCAACAACAATAACAACAACATACAAACAACAACAACCAACAATACTACCAACAACAACCACAACCAATAACTACAACAACAACTAAAACAATAACACTACCAACAACAACAACAACCACCACGACCAACAACAACAACCACTACTAACAACAACAACAACCAACAACAATAACAACAACCAACAACTCTACCAACAACAACCACAACCAAAAACAACAACCACAACTAACAACAACAACAACAACAACACTAGCAGCAACAACATCCACCACAAATAACGACAACCAGCCACAAACAACTAAAAACAAACTTCAACAACAACCAACAACACTACCAACAACAACCACAACCAACAACAACAACAACCACAACTAACAACAAAAACACTACCAACAACAACAACCACCACAACCATCAACAACACAAACAACAAACAACTACAACACAAAAAAACACAACACACGAAATAGATGTTTCACATCTGCCGGGCATCCCGTGACGGCCAATATTTTTTTCTCGTAATGCGAAACTCCTTGGTGGAATTCTTATATATTTTATAATTAAATAATAAAAAAAACCGTAAAGGATACGCACGCCGCTATACAACGGAGCGTGCGGTAAAATAGGTACTTAGGTGAGAGTATCTATTTTACCGCACGTTCCATTGTATGGTGCGTAATTTTGAACTTTCGAACGATGTATACAGGCTTCGTAAGTGCATTTTTTGAGCAAATGTGTTGAAAAAGCTCTTTATTAACACACTTTACTATGTAAAAAATCTTAGAAGTTAAATTTGATCCACTTCCCGGTTTCCGAGTGAGCTGTAATTGTGCATACATGTCTAGTTTGGATGACAATGCATGATTAATTACGAGTAAGTGACGTCATTCTTAAACCAATATGGCGGACACCCAAAGATGTTTTTTTTTTTCTGGGGTGTTAAATCATTCAATAACTTCTCCCGTTCTGGTTGAAGCGGGAGGGCGTGTCAGACTCATACTGACTAAAACCCACCCCTGTTCCTTCCCTGCCTGAGTGTCCAGGGGTGCCGTAAATCATTTTTAGAATTTATCCGCTGCCCCTAGGCATGCAGGCACCGTCCATGATGGGCCCCGTCAGTGGTGGCTGACAACATCTCTTGTTCGGCGCGCGTGGAACACTACGCGCCGTCGACTCACGGGCCTGGTGCTGATCGGACGGCGAGCTAACCACTGTTCGCCGTCCGCAGGCCCGGGTCCCAACATGGTGGACTAGTTATTTTTTATGTATTCCCATGATATTGGTATCAAATTAAAGGGTTTGTTGCAAAGAAAAAAAACGAAAAACGTATTTTTTAGATTTTTAAAATATATTATTACTTAAAGGTAGGTTTTTAAAGCAGTGTATCTCTTAAACCGTAAATAATTTTGAGAAATAAAAAAAATATGATATTTTCAAGTCCTACTTGCATACAGTGATGGAGCTAGAAACATAATTTAACATACTTTAATGCATCAAAAAAATCTTCTAACATACCTCTAAATTATCTTTAAAAGCAGTTTATCCCTTCATTAACAATTATAATCATAATAAAAAATATACCATAAAATTTCAAATGCTAAGTTGCATCCAGTGATGAATTATTTTTTTATAAATTTACTAGTAAATCCTAAGTAAATCGATAAAATACTTCATATTTTGCAATAAATTGCGACCATTTGTCGTAGCGCATCTCTTTCTTTTCTATGCAATCCGAGAGTGACCGCGCTTTAGGGAGATCTGGGCCTTAAGTCCGCCTTTGTACTTTAGTTGCGTGAAGTGTAAATAAATAAATCGGTCCAGCCGTTTGAGCGTGAAGAAGTAACAAACATACACACTCACAAACTTTCACATTTATAATATTAGTAGGATTTTTGAGACCACATAATTTCGAGTGTAGTCTACAGAAAAATTACGCCGGTCAAAGAGATGTGCATGTTGTTATTTTGCCTGTTGAACAACGGATTAAGCTGTGCTTGAAAAAAAAATCAATTTAAGGAGGTCCTTTTTAAATAGAGACCTTCAACTTCATAGGAAAAAACCTTTTGTAACCATGCAAATAGATTCTGATGTTTTTTTTTTTATTATTATTATTGATAGGCACGCGTTTGACCACTATCTCACCTGATGGTAAGCGATGATGTGGTCGAAGATGGAGCACGCTTGCCTAGAAAGTAACCTATTCACTCTTGACTTAAAGACTCCCAGGTTGTAGCTACGACAAGCTTACTACTAGCTGTTTTATACGAGCTTATGCAGGTTTATGTAAAATGAGTTGGTGAAAATGGCCAAGTGCGTTAATTTTCTCCACACTATGATGATTTATGAAAGTTGATGAAAGAATCTCTATGCCTTCGGCCTGATGCGATACGAACGGTTTACCGAAAGGTTGAAGTTTAAATAATAGACCAATTGAAGATTAATTTATTTTTACCCATTTTTAACTGCAAAGCAATCAAGAATCTCTAATAATTTTCAGCATACGCTAGTCTTTTCTAAGTTAAACCCCTATCTATTACTTAAACATATTTTCAACACATTTGCTCAAAAAATGCATTTACGAAGCCTGTATACATTGTTCGAAAGTTAAAAATTACGCACCCTATAATGGTGCGGGCGGTAAAATATGTACTCACACCTAAGTACCTATTTTACCGTACGCTCCGTTGTATAGCGTGCGGTAAAACCGTGCGTATCCTTTATGGTTTTTTTTTTATTAAAAACATAATATAAGAATTTCTATTTTTTTTTTTTTTTTTTGTGTTGTTATTGGTTCTGGTGGTGGGTGTTATTGTTGTTAGTTCTGGTTTTTTTTGTTGGTTGTTGTTGTTGCTTGTTGACGTTGTTTGTTGTTGGTTGTTGTTGTTGTTTGTTGTTGGTTGTTGTTGTTGTTTGTTGATGTTGTTTGTTGTTGTAAATATGGTTGTTGGTGGTGGTGGTTGTTGTTGTTGGTAGTGTTGTTATTGTTGTTGTCAGTGGTTGTGGTTGTTGTTATTGTTGTTGGTTGTTTTTGTTTGTTGTTGTTGGTGTTGTTTGTTGTTGGTTGTTGTTAAGGTTGTTGTTGGTGGTGGTGGTGGTGGTGGTGGTGGTTGTTGTTGGTAGTGTTGTTGTTGGTAGTGTTGTTGTTGCTGTTGTCGGTGGTTGTTGGTGGTTGTTGTTGTTGGTTGTTGTTGTTGGTTGTTATTTGTTGTTGTTGTTTGTTGTTGTTGTTGGTTGTTGTTGGTTGTTGTTGTTTGGTGTTGTTGGTTGTTGTTGTTTGGTGTTGTTGGGTGTTGGTGGTTGTTGTTTTTGGTTGTTGTTGTTGGTTGTTGTTGTTGGTTGTTGTTGTTGGTTGTTCTTTGTTGTTGTTTGTTGTTGTTGTTGTTGTTTGGTTTTGTTGGTTGTTGTTGTTTGGTGTTGTTGGTTGTAGTTGTTGGTTGTTGCTGTTGGTTGTTTGTTGTTGTTTGTTGTTGTTGGTGGTTGTTGTTGTTGGTTGTTGTTGTTGGTTGTTGTTGTTGGTTGTTGTTGTTGGTTTTTGTTGTTGTTTGTTGATGTTGGTTGTTATTTGTTGTTGTTTGTGGTTGTTGGTTGTGGTTGTTATTAATTGTTGTCGTTGTTTGTTGATGTTGGTTGTTAGTTGTTGTTGTTAGTTGTTGTTGTGTTACTTTTTCGCATAGATGTTTCTAGGGAGAAGGGAGTCAAGAGCGGTAGCGTAGTGGGAGCTTCGTGGCACGACGGCGTCATGCCGTCACGACATTCGAGTCGGTTTTACTGCCAAGCCGCGCCAATAGATGTTTCAAATCAAAATCAAATGTTTTTTTATTCATCACCTATTTATTGTAGGTACTGTTTTCTCGCAAAAGTGTTGAAAAACGTTGTATGACACACGTGCGGATTGGTATTTACAAACTCGTGACTATGGTAAGCCCTCGACTTCGTCTCGGGCTTACATTCGTCTACTCGTTTGTAAAAACCAACTTACCGCACTAGTATCATAAATAACTATTATAGGTAGCTCATCATTCTCCTGCCCTTATCCCAATTTATTTGGGGTCGGCGCAACATGTCTTTTTCTTAACATATTTATAGGTAGATATTTTATATTAAATAAATTTATGTTTGTTTATTTTAACTAACTATATATAGTCTCGTACCCATTTTCCTCTTAATAAACCTTTCTTATTTTATGCACCTGCCATGTTATCTCTCTAGCACCCTTGGTTAACTGGTTGAGAATGCCTAATGCATTAAATCCGCCATTGTACATTTGTGTTGCATAATTTTTGAAGTGAAAACTTCTTAAGGCGCGTTGGGAATTTTTGTTTTCACTTCTGACGGTACACCCGGAGTGCCAGTTTATTTTTTTTTAATAAATAAATAATAAAGTGCTCTTTTTCTGTTTTAGCGCGTGATACAAGCCCTGGGCGTGTCCTGGCACGCTAACCACTTCGTGTGCGGAGGATGCAAGAAGGAGCTCGGCGGTGGCGGCTTTATGGAACAGGTAAATAATTCATAGGTCTTAAAACAAAATCTGAGAAAAAACCAAAACTGTTGTTACGAACAAGAAAGCAGGCAGGGGTCGCGGATTAATTCGAAACAGAGTTACCGCACCCGTGAGCACTTAGGCAACTGAAGGAACCCGGATGATTTCCCACCTACACAAAAAAAAAGGCTCAATATTCACGAAACGTCCCAAGAGAACATATATTCCCGTATAAAAAGTAGCCTACGTGCTATTCCATACTATAATTTATCTGTGTGCCAAATTTCATTCAGATCCGTCCAGCCACTCTGGCGTGATCGACTCACAAACATCCATCCATCCGTAGAAACTTTTGCATTTCTTTTTTTTTTTACCTATACATTAAAAAGTAGGATGTAAAACATGAACTACCTTTAAGACTAACTAACTGGCAGATGTCTGTTGATGTCCTGAACAATTCCTAAGTCAGAGACAGGAACCTCCTCACAATGGGGTTGACGCCTAAAAAAATCTAAGTCCATCAGTTAGATTACCAAAAAGCATTAGACACGTATTTTTTCTTTTGTCACTTTAACAAAAAATGAAGATGATAACAGCGGGTTGACATTTCGGATGACGTCACACTTAAGTTAAAATTGTACCATTTTTTACTCAAAAGTGACGTAACAAGCCCCTACTCCTAAACTTTGTATCTTTGTAATTTTTCATTAATTTGATAAAGCAAAAAATACGTATTCAATATTTTTTGATAATCTAACTTCGGATTAACAACTTTTTTTTTACCGCGGCTTGCGGTATCGAGGAGTACAGCCTTCTGTATGAGGCCCTTGATCCAACCGCGCAACGATACGTTTCGACAGGGAAATTTAGGAAGGAGAATTATGATACTGATGTTGACGAACTACAAAACTATAAAATCTTTTTCCACTTTCAGGCTGGCAGACCCTACTGCTCGGCGTGCTACGCGGACAAGTTCGCGGCGCGCTGCAAGGGCTGCGGCAGCCCCATCACCGACAAGGCCATCATCGCGCTCGATGCCAAGTGGCACCGTGACTGCTTCACTTGCATGGTAAATACCTCCAATACTTTTTATCCTCTTGAATACTTTATTAAACTACTAACTCCTGCCAGTGGCTCCGCCCGCGTGTAATTAGTACTGCCTTTACTATAAATTTTAGCCTATGTACTATTCCAGACTATAATCTATCGCTGTGCCAAATTTCATCCAGATCCGTTCTGCTGTTCTGGCGTAATTAAGTAACAAACATCCATACATCCAAACATTCGCATTTATATTAATCGCAAGAATTCGACAAGCCAAATAGTGCCGAATGTCGAAAGATCAAATGTCAAAATTACCTCACAGTGGCTCCCGAACGCCAAGAAACGAGAACACGGCAGGTTTAAAAAGGTGCCACGGATTGTTTGAAAGAGTTACCGTAGCGGCGGCCCTGAAACGCGAAGGGCAATTAAAGGCACAGGTGTGGGTTTTATTCAGTAAGAGTCTGATACGCCCTCCCGCTCCACCCAGAGCGCGAGAAGAAACACTGGTGGGTTATAGTCAGTAAGAGTCTGACACGCCCTTGTTTCTCCCGCTCTGAGTGTAGCGGGAGGGCGTGTCAGACTTTTACTGACTATAACCGACCCCAGATCCTTCCCTACCTGAGTGCCCCGGGGCGCGGTAACTCTGTTTCGAATTTATCCACGACCCCTGGGCAGATGCGTGTATGACTGGGGAGTAGTTGTATATCATTCTTATGTTATGTTCACAACATGCCTTTAACCAATGTTATTGGCATTGGCCGTGTTATGATAAAGTAAAATAAATAAATTTAAATAATCTGAAATCCCCAAACGCTAAGAATCGCCTTTCCTATGTTCCAGAAATGCAGAAATCCAGTGACAGACGCTACTTTCTCCGTGATGGACAACAAACCTCTTTGCGGCAAATGCGCCTAGACGCACAATGAAATTGCACACACACATATTATTTATACACCCATCGAGTAGCCAGATTACGGTACCATAGCTTAACAAGAGGTGCTTCTCAAAGATCGAAGAAAACTTTAAACGTTACGGTTTAAAAACAGAATGATGTTTTTTTTTTATAGAAAATATTTTATGGGTTAAAAACTTTTGGACCAAATGTTGATTGTCTATTGCTTTTCACATTAACTGTCATATTAGTATGGTGGCATGATTGTATAAGAACATTTAATTTACAACCAATTAATCAACAAACTTACGATCTTTGAGAATGCAAATTATTATGCTAAAATATAATAATAAATTACTTAGGTTTTACGTTGTTACAAACATTACAAAAGGATACAGCAGTTATATGACAGTATTTTTTAAGGAAATAATACATTTTGTTCGTAAAGAATAAGGTATTTTATTAAGGAATGTATGGTCAAGTCATGTATGCTGGACAATTTTTACGAAGTAAAATGTTGTTGTAGCATTTTCAAATATAAACGTTATTTTTTATGTGCGTTCGGCCATTTTGTGCAAAGCAGCGCCATCTATGTATTAGCGAGGTGAGATACTCAGTCATTTTTTTTAAACTTTTGCTATTGATGGCCATTCCGTAGAGTTTCATTAAACTGAGTTCCAAAAATATTTTTATAATAATAAATAATATTTTTTGAAGAATATTATAATATACCCATCCAGTGGCCGGGTAACACATATTTCTAATACGCACATACGATTGCACCAACTAAGCTACTTTAATATAAGTTATAAACTTAAATTTAAACTTTGAAAATTGTTGTAAATAATTTTAATTAAATTTTATAAAGTCGCTGTGATGCTTTTGGCTTTCGATTGTATTTATTCAATTATACATTTACACAATAAAAATAAATGTGCTAGATTATATTTTATACGCTTTTCCAAAATGGTTATTTTTTCCAATAAATTATTAAAGTTTGTTTTTGATGATATTGGTGTTCAATTTATTTCCTGCTTTACCTAACCCTGGCTCTTGTCTAGAATAAGAATGGTTTTATCTTGCACGAATTGGGTTAGGCATTGGTCTGACAATTACATCTGTTCACTTACAAATCAGTTGCATTTTACAACTGATTATTTTCCCATTATATTTTTTCGTTCTTTTGTTAAAATAAAAAAGGTACACACTTATTAAAAAATACATTCAAACATATATGAAGACATGAATGGATGAAGGTCATAAGTCGCATTTTTGGATTTTCACTGTTCTATGCATGGATGAAGGTTTTATGTGCATACCAACAATTTTAAACCTTAAAACAACCACTTTTGTGGCTATTTTAGAAATTTACCACTTGATGTAAGTCAAAATCAAAATCATAAATCATTTACTCAAACTAGGCTGAGAGCCAGCACTTTTCGAACGTCAAAGTTCTACATAAAGACAGTCCCCCAAAAACGCCCGCCCGTCACCACTTCCTAGTGTTTAAGCTGTGAAGAAAAAGTGGCCAACAAACTCCCCAGCAACACATCTGTCTGTTAAGTTTGAAGAACTTGAATCTATATAATTATATGCAACAATCTTAACCTAAGTGTATGTAACGTATATGTAAAACAGAAAAATAAAGATACATCGTCTAAAATATAATCATAAAATTAAATTATCCGCCACTTGTTAGCTAACACACTCAATTATGCCATTAAAAACGAATTCAAGCATAAACACTAAACTAAATTAAATAAGCTTCCATACATAACTGGTGTGCCTGTTTACACGTGCAACGATAGAATCTATCAAAGAGCTGTGATTCGAAGCCACAAGTGATAAACTAGGTCCATTACAGTAAAATTAGTAAATAATTATTATATGAAGTCATATAATGTCATAACCACAAGCTAAATATGAAGAAAGAACATCAAGTGTAACTTTTCTTGCGTTTAACACAGCGATCAACTATTCTTATTTTCTAAATAGTCGTTGATGGAATAGTATGCCTTCGAACATAGACTAGATTTAACTTTAGTTTTAAATGCATTAAAAGGCAGGTCAAGAAAAGAACGGGGTAGCTTATTGTAAAAGTGTTAGGTAAACTATATTATTATATCAATATTGGATGAATGTGGTAGGTATGGGCACTTAACATTTTTATAGAAGTCTTTACTTTTCTACAGTGGAAGAAAGAGTTATGTGGCATTGCACTGCAGTTTCGGTGAATGTTTTTAACATATCGCCTTCATACTTAAAATGGCGTCATCATTCTGTTCCGTTCATTCTTGCACTTTTACAACATACAACAGGACGCACGTGTCACTTGTTATTGTCAAAAATAATTTTAATAATTCTGGAATCTCGCAAAGAGGTCTTGTGCCTATGTCCCAGCAGTAGGTACGTTATAAGTTGATGGTTGAAGGTTGTCACAGTGGCGGCCGTCACTAGGTGGTCACAGTGACGGTCGTGACTAGGTGGTTACAGTGGCGGCCGTGACTAGGTGGTCACAGTGGCGGTCGTGACTAGGTGGTTACAGTGGCGGCCGTGACTAGGTGGTCACAGTGGCGGTCGTGACTAGGTGGTTACAGTGGCGGCCGTGACTAGTTGGTCACAGTGGCGGTCGTGACTAGGTAGTTACAGTGGCGGCCGTGACTAGGTGGTCACAGTGGCGGTCGTGACTATGTGGTTACAGTGGCGACCATGACTAGGTGGTCACAGTAGCGGTCGTGACTAGGTGGTAACAGTGGCGGCCGTGACTAGGTAGTCACAGTAGCGGTCGTGACTAGGTGGTTACAGTGGCGTCTATGAGTAAATGGTTACAGTGGCGGCCGTGACTAGGTGGTCATAGTGGCGGTCATGACTAGGTGGTTACAGTGGCGGCCGTGACTTGGTGGTCACAGTGGCGACCATGACTAGGTGGCTACAGTGGCGGTCGTGACTAGGTGGTCACAGTGGCATCTGTGACTAAGTGGTTACAGTGGCGGTCAAGGCTTGGTGGTCACAGTAGCGGGCGTGTAACTTTACCATTTTATTCAACAGTGGAGGCGTCGATATGTTAGATAGTTCGTGGCCGCCTTAACCACCGCGCGAGCTCTACCCTCGTAAGGAGCACAAAGTTACCCGAGCCCTGTCCGCGTGGCGCCGGCTCCAGCTTGTTGTTGTTCTCTTCTCTCCTAAGGAGCACAAAGTTACCTGAGCCCTGTCCGCGTGGCGCCGGCTCCAGCTTGTTGTTGTTCTCTTCTCTCCTAAGGAGCACAAAGTTACCTGAGCCCTGTCCGCGTGGCGCCGGCTCCAGCTTGTTGTTGTTCTCTTCTCTCCTAAGGAGCACAAAGTTACCTGAGCCCTGTCCGCGTGGCGCCGGCTCCAGCTTGTTGTTGTTCTCTTCTCTCCTAAGGAGCACAAAGTTACCTGAGCCCTGTCCGCGTGGCGCCGGCTCCAGCTTGTTGTTGTTCTCTTCTCTCCTAAGGAGCACAAAGTTACCTGAGCCCTGTCCGCGTGGCGCCGGCTCCAGCTTGTTGTTGTTCTCTTCTCTCCTAAGGAGCACAAAGTTACCTGAGCCCTGTCCGCGTGGCGCCGGCTCCAGCTTGTTGTTGTTCTCTTCTCTCCTAAGGAGCACAAAGTTACCTGAGCCCTGTCCGCGTGGCGCCGGCTCCAGCTTGTTGTTGTTCTCTTCTCTCCTAAGGAGCACAAAGTTACCTGAGCCCTGTCCGCGTGGCGCCGGCTCCAGCTTGTTGTTGTTCTCTTCTCTCCTAAGGAGCACAAAGTTACCTGAGCCCTGTCCGCGTGGCGCCGGCTCCAGCTTGTTGTTGTTCTCTTCTCTCCTAAGGAGCACAAAGTTACCTGAGCCCTGTCCGCGTGGCGCCGGCTCCAGCTTGTTGTTGTTCTCTTCTCTCCTAAGGAGCACAAAGTTACCTGAGCCCTGTCCGCGTGGCGCCGGCTCCAGCTTGTTGTTGTTCTCTTCTCTCCTAAGGAGCACAAAGTTACCTGAGCCCTGTCCGCGTGGCGCCGGCTCCAGCTTGTTGTTGTTCTCTTCTCTCCTAAGGAGCACAAAGTTACCTGAGCCCTGTCCGCGTGGCGCCGGCTCCAGCTTGTTGTTGTTCTCTTCTCTCCTAAGGAGCACAAAGTTACCTGAGCCCTGTCCGCGTGGCGCCGGCTCCAGCTTGTTGTTGTTCTCTTCTCTCCTAAGGAGCACAAAGTTACCTGAGCCCTGTCCGCGTGGCGCCGGCTCCAGCTTGTTGTTGTTCTCTTCTCTCCTAAGGAGCACAAAGTTACCTGAGCCCTGTCCGCGTGGCGCCGGCTCCAGCTTGTTGTTGTTCTCTTCTCTCCTAAGGAGCACAAAGTTACCTGAGCCCTGTCCGCGTGGCGCCGGCTCCAGCTTGTTGTTGTTCTCTTCTCTCCTAAGGAGCACAAAGTTACCTGAGCCCTGTCCGCGTGGCGCCGGCTCCAGCTTGTTGTTGTTCTCTTCTCTCCTAAGGAGCACAAAGTTACCTGAGCCCTGTCCGCGTGGCGCCGGCTCCAGCTTGTTGTTGTTCTCTTCTCTCCTAAGGAGCACAAAGTTACCTGAGCCCTGTCCGCGTGGCGCCGGCTCCAGCTTGTTGTTGTTCTCTTCTCTCCTAAGGAGCACAAAGTTACCTGAGCCCTGTCCGCGTGGCGCCGGCTCCAGCTTGTTGTTGTTCTCTTCTCTCCTAAGGAGCACAAAGTTACCTGAGCCCTGTCCGCGTGGCGCCGGCTCCAGCTTGTTGTTGTTCTCTTCTCTCCTAAGGAGCACAAAGTTACCTGAGCCCTGTCCGCGTGGCGCCGGCTCCAGCTTGTTGTTGTTCTCTTCTCTCCTAAGGAGCACAAAGTTACCTGAGCCCTGTCCGCGTGGCGCCGGCTCCAGCTTGTTGTTGTTCTCTTCTCTCCTAAGGAGCACAAAGTTACCTGAGCCCTGTCCGCGTGGCGCCGGCTCCAGCTTGTTGTTGTTCTCTTCTCTCCTAAGGAGCACAAAGTTACCTGAGCCCTGTCCGCGTGGCGCCGGCTCCAGCTTGTTGTTGTTCTCTTCTCTCCTAAGGAGCACAAAGTTACCTGAGCCCTGTCCGCGTGGCGCCGGCTCCAGCTTGTTGTTGTTCTCTTCTCTCCTAAGGAGCACAAAGTTACCTGAGCCCTGTCCGCGTGGCGCCGGCTCCAGCTTGTTGTTGTTCTCTTCTCTCCTAAGGAGCACAAAGTTACCTGAGCCCTGTCCGCGTGGCGCCGGCTCCAGCTTGTTGTTGTTCTCTTCTCTCCTAAGGAGCACAAAGTTACCTGAGCCCTGTCCGCGTGGCGCCGGCTCCAGCTTGTTGTTGTTCTCTTCTCTCCTAAGGAGCACAAAGTTACCTGAGCCCTGTCCGCGTGGCGCCGGCTCCAGCTTGTTGTTGTTCTCTTCTCTCCTAAGGAGCACAAAGTTACCTGAGCCCTGTCCGCGTGGCGCCGGCTCCAGCTTGTTGTTGTTCTCTTCTCTCCTAAGGAGCACAAAGTTACCTGAGCCCTGTCCGCGTGGCGCCGGCTCCAGCTTGTTGTTGTTCTCTTCTCTCCTAAGGAGCACAAAGTTACCTGAGCCCTGTCCGCGTGGCGCCGGCTCCAGCTTGTTGTTGTTCTCTTCTCTCCTAAGGAGCACAAAGTTACCTGAGCCCTGTCCGCGTGGCGCCGGCTCCAGCTTGTTGTTGTTCTCTTCTCTCCTAAGGAGCACAAAGTTACCTGAGCCCTGTCCGCGTGGCGCCGGCTCCAGCTTGTTGTTGTTCTCTTCTCTCCTAAGGAGCACAAAGTTACCTGAGCCCTGTCCGCGTGGCGCCGGCTCCAGCTTGTTGTTGTTCTCTTCTCTCCTAAGGAGCACAAAGTTACCTGAGCCCTGTCCGCGTGGCGCCGGCTCCAGCTTGTTGTTGTTCTCTTCTCTCCTAAGGAGCACAAAGTTACCTGAGCCCTGTCCGCGTGGCGCCGGCTCCAGCTTGTTGTTGTTCTCTTCTCTCCTAAGGAGCACAAAGTTACCTGAGCCCTGTCGGCGCGGCGCGGCGGGGAGCGCGCGCTGCGTGTCGGCGGCTCCAGCTTGATGTTGTTGTTATCTTCGTACTTGTACACCAGCTTCAACTGCGACGCGTCTGTGGACATCTAAGGGACCAAATAAACGAAAAAATACTAGTTATAGCTGTATATTATCATCCTTCTTCCATACATCTCTCTTTGTTACTCGTATTATTCAATGGTCACTACTTTTGGGTGACTACAGAGATGACGACTAATAGGAAGTATGGAAGAAAAAGACATGTTGCGCCGACCCTAAATAAATTGGGATAAGGGCAGGAGAATGATAAATGGTGAATGGTAACTACTTTTCTAGATTTATCGTCTATTAGTCTTGTTTTGCTATAAATCCTCCTGGCGAAGCCCAGCGCGATTGAACGTGAATTTCGACTATATCACAGTTAAAATAAAGTTTAAAACAAAATAAAAACACCTATAGCCCGAAAACGCATCACAGCGAATACAGGCAAACGTCTTAAAATATAATAAAATTTCCGACTTTATTTCAAAGTTCGCGATGTTGATGACCCGCATAATGACGTTGTAAAGCAATAAAACCTACAACAAAACTCACATTTTTCAAGTCATTGGACACCTCTCGTCTAGCTGACGACTGCTTGGAGTCTCCTTCCTCGGCGTTCAAGTCTTTCTTCATGGCGCACTTGATCGTCAGCACGGGCATTACCTATACAAAGGTTTAAAAAAAAAATTGTAGTTAGTAATTTAGCAATCTATTTTTAAGCAATCCAGCTTTTTTTTTGGGGTGTGTAATCTTCCAATGACATCTCCCGCTCTGGGTGGAGCGGGAGGGCGTGTCAGACTCTTACTGACTAAAACCCATCCCTGCTCATTCCCTGCCCTGAATGCCCAGGGACGCGATAACTCTGTTTCGAATTTATCCACAACACCTGGGCAGAAGCAATCCGGCTTGGCGGCGCTAAGTACTCGTAAGTCACTTGGCAAAAAGTGAAGTGAAACGAACGACGCTCAAGTGTTCGTAACCCCCAGCTACTCGACGCACTTGACACCTTCACGAGTCGCTTAGCGTGTCGTCTAGTGTTAGAAAAAAAAGAGATTAGAATATTCTTCTTCTTCGTCGTCACACTCTTGGCCGAGTGATCGCAGTCGTCACATCAGGGTTGGTGGAAAGCTTCATAACCCGTCACCATTCCTCCCTTACTGTAGCTCTCCTCTTACATTCGTGGAGAGGACCGTTGAGTACTGTTTTGTCTTGAATTAGAACATTAAAAGTAATTTTATTTATGAAATAATAAACTCAGCATCACCTGCTGATCTTCAGTCTCATGCTCGTTTTTAACGAAGCTCAGGGACTCCTTCAAGGCTTCCGTTGACTTAGGACTCAGGCCGGGAGGCTTAGGCCTTGAGGCAGACGCTTCGTTCGAGGGTTTCCTGGGTCGCGGTGAAGGCAGGGTCTTTCTTTGAGAGACAAAATTTAGGATAATTATATCGTCTTGGCATACAGTTAAAGATAAATAAAGGTAAAGGTTTTACACCTTAGCTATGAAACTGCTATGAGCCAGTTAGCTATGAAAATTCACGAATGCAGACTTAATATACAAATGACACTGATGTTTGCTGCTTTCCATAAGGTCAGCTCACCCAGAGAGAAATACGAATTTTAAAATTCTCGGGGTGTATTTGAATGTTTAACTGAAATTAGTGATTTTTGTGAAGTAAATAAAGTTCTTTTACATCGCTATTTCCAAAACTGCGTGTAGCGTCAAAGTTAAGCAATGACTTAAATCGCTGTGTGCGTAGGGCTTAGTTTTATATATAGTGGAAAGTCATCAAATAACCCACCCCGTGTTTCTCCAGTTACCTGTGCTAGGGCTGCAGTGACTTTCAAATACACTCGCGACCCTGGTAGGCATCGGCAATTGCGGACTCCGTCAATTCGGCGCGTCTGGAACACAACGCTCCGTCGACTCGGGCCGTCCGATAAGGATATCGGACGGCGAGCTACCCATTGCTGGCCGTCCGCAAGCTTGCGCCTACTGTGGCCGAAAATCGGTTTGCGACTCAGGGCGTCTCTTGCGGCGGCTAGGGGCGTGAGGGCGTGAGGATTGCCTTTCTCTCACGCGTCCCGCCTCCTTCTTCGCGGGCATTACTGCTTCGCAGAAGTAGGTAGGAGGTGATAGCTTCCTATTCCCTCTGGCTCCGTATCATGACTTGCCCCCGGCCCGCGCTCGGGTCGCTGCCGCCGCTCGCCCCCACTCCTACAAGCGGGAGCTCCACCGTATGCTCCACCGTGTCCTTTGGGCGATCCACACTATCACAATGGTGACACCCGAGCGTATCCACCCGCTTAATCCGAAATAGGAACCTCTCGAAACAGTGTGGGCTTACTTGACGGGGTTATTCATAGTCCTCGGCGAGGCGAGGATCTGCGTGTTGCCGCGCGGCGAGGCTCGCGCGGGCGGCGCGGGTGCGCGGGCGGGGGCGGCGGGGGCGGGGGGGCCGCGGTCGCGGCGCGGCGGCGAGCGCGGCTGTAGGCGCACGCCGGGGCGCGGACTGTCCTCGCAGCTGATGTGGCTGGAGGCGCACTGCACATAAACGACTGGAATTGTTAGCTGCTTAAGCTATTTATGCATTATTTAGGGAAAGAAGGAAATACGATCCCAAACCAAAGTACAAGATGAAATAAAGAAAGTAAGACAGTTGAAATGGAGATGGACAGGACACATGACGAAAGATAGTAAGTTAAAATGGACAAAAATTATAACAGGTTGGCAACCACGCGATGGCAAAAGGAAAAGGTGAAGACAGGCAAAGAGATAGATAGACGACATAAGAAAAATTGGAGGCGCTACCTGGTCTGGAAAAGCTAGAGACAGAAATGAGTGGCAACAGCTGCAAGAGGCCTATTCGAGAGTGTGGGTGGCCTTTTACGGTGGGGTTGGGCATTTAGGGTTCATTTGTATGGTTTTGGGTCAACAAGATGCTTATACTGTGAAAATTTGAAGACTGTAGCTCCAACCGTTTGGCTGTAAAACCTGTGTGACAGACGAAATACAGACAGACAGACGGACACGTGAGTGACAGCAATAGGGCTCCGTTTGAACCCTTCGGGTACGGAAACCTAAAAACGAGCACTGATTGACCCAAACAGTAAGGCAGATGTGTATATTGCACCCATGGTTTTCCAATTGTTGCCTCAATAGGTAGCAAGAAACGAGACACACCGGATCGCTACTTTAGAAATCACGTTCAGCTGGTTATACACACGAAGGATCCTCAAGGTATTCATAAAAAGACAAGGAGATACATATAATTTTAAAAAATCTATACGTATTTAAAAAAAAACTAATAACACACTTTATTTTTAGGGTTCCGTACCCAAAGGGTAACCAACGGGACCTCATTACTAAGACTCCGCTGTCCGTCTGTCTGTCAGCGGACTGTATCTCACGATCCGTAATAGCTACACAGCTGACTATCTGTTACGGATCATGAGATACAGCCCAAAAAAAAAAACAAAAAACCACGTTTAGGTATAGAAACTTTTTTTTCAGTTTATGAAACGCTTTCATTTGATTGGTACCCATATCACAGGCATACATAAAAATAACTAGTTCGCCATCTTTGGGACTCCGCCATATAAGAATTAGGATAACTTCACTTAGCTTACCCTGCATTGTCATCCAACATGAACATGTACGCAAAATTTCAGCTCACTCGGAAACCGGTAAGTGGCTCAATTTTAAAGGATATTTTACATAGGTGAAGCCAATAAAACAACAATTAGAAATAGGTTAAAAAGAAACATAAACAGTAGTATATTTACCGTTTCCACAGCTTCCACCATGGTCTGTATATCAGTTTCGGGGGCAGCAGGCTTGGGCACACGCGGACGGCCCGCGTGCGGGTCCCGCATCAGCGGCCGACGAGACCTGATCAAACCGCACTGTTAACAGGGGCTGCGATTCTCCATACAAATGTATTCCCCTTTTTTCTTCCTGAATAATGCCTCTAGAGCAATTTTTTTTGGAACGAAGTTCCTTATCGCGCGTTGTGAAAGGGGGCTAGACGGAAAAAATTCTTACGAAAAAAGTTGTCACGACACTTTTTGCTATAGTAAGCTACTGTAAGCTGTGCGGCGTCGCATGTTTCTCTTAGATATTTTTATTTCTATTTCGCATTTGACCTGAGCTGAGCTGAGCTGAGCTGAGCTTAGCTGAGCTGAGCTGAGCTGAGCTGAGCTGAGCTGAGCTGCGATGAGATGAGATGAGATGAGATGATGAAGTATAACTTCTTACGTGCGTGCGTGTGTACGTAGTTAATAATAAAAAAAATATTATAAATTAAAAAAAATATTATAAATTAAAAAAAATAAAATTATATTACAATTCCTACACTAATTAATCAAAAGGAACTTCGTTCCATCCGGGTGTCCCTTGACACCTCTCAAGTTTTTATTTTTTCATAAAATCTAGGTCTGCTGTAGACACGTCCCTGTGATTTCCTTTTTTTCAACAACTAATAAGTAAAGAAAATATAAACCTCCAAAAATTACAAAAAATGGCCCATTTTTACCGCTGTGATTAGAGGACTACCAGACGAATTCGAAAAGTTATTAATTAACATAAAACATTGAACAGGAACCTAGACATACTCTTTCTTAAAATTTTTGTGCCAAAAATAATTGAATCGGCTCAGTTTTCGAGGAGAAAAAAGGGGAATACGAAACGTCGATTTGGTCAAAAATTTTGTGATAAAATCGGTCTGAGCTGCAGCTGTCCCTATCGCACTCTACGAGGGCAGGCTTGAGGTAGCACGACGTCAATAATTTCTTCAAATACCTATTTTTCAAATTCTTTGCCGGCCCTGTTCCCTCTTAACCTTAAACCCTCGGATATATTAGGGGACAAAATGTCCCTAACATGACGCGCAACGCTCAATGTACGTGACGCTGCAACGTTGCCCAGTGTCCCGCAACTTGCCGGCGGCGACGATGGAGCACGCTTCGCTAAAAGTAACCTATTCACTCACGTCTTTTAAGACAACAACCCGCGAGAGCGAACATACAGCGAGCTTTCGTGCAGTCAGTCCAAGATAACAAGGCGCTCGAAACGTACTGCACGAACGCTCGCTGTGTAACACGTTACATTACGCCCCGAAACGCCGGTCAGTACCCGCCTTATGGCGGCGAATCCCAAAAACGGTCAAAAAGGTGGTTTTTGAAGTAAAATTTCTTTACGCACGCTTGACTTGGCGAGCTGGTGAATGCGTGACGAGAGCGTTACGAAAAGTGTGATCGGGCGAGGCGAACGGAAGAGATGGAGCTAAAGAAGTTTTACTTCAGTCGTGTGGTGTGATGTGTAAAACGAAACCGTAAATAATTTTGAGAAATAAAAAACATGATATTTTCAAGTCCTATTTGCATACAGTGATGGAACTCAAAACATAATTTATCATACTTTAATGCATCGAAAAATCTCTAACTTCTCTCTTAATTATCTTTAAAAGCAGTTTATCCCTTCATTAACAATTATATAATCATAATAAAAAATATACCATGAAATTTTAAATGCTAAACTGCATCCAATGATGGATTATATATTATATTAGTAAATCCTAAGTAAATCGATACAATACTTCATATCTTGCAACAAATTGCGAGCATTTGTCGTAGCGCATCTCTTTCTTTTCTATGCAGTCCGAGAGTGACCGGGCTTTTTCCTGCCAGGATAGCAGGTGTATGCCCAGGGGTAGCGGATAAATCCGTAACAGAGTTACCGCTCCCCTGGGCACTCAGGCAAGGAAGGAACAGGGGTGGGTTTTAGTCAGTAAGAGTCTGACACGCCCTCCCGCTCCACCCAGAGCGGGAGATGTCATTGGACGATTTCCCACCCCCAAAACAAAATAAAAAAGCGGGTGTGTTTGAAAGAGTCACCTTGCCCTGGCACATTCAACTGAAGGAACAGAGGTGGGTTTTAGTCAGTAAGTCTGACACGCCCTCCCGCTCCACCCAGAGCGGGAGATGTCATTGGACGATTTCCCACCCCCAAAACAAAATAAAAAAGCGGGTGTGTTTGAAAGAGTCACCTTGCCCTGGCACATTCAACTGAAGGAACAGGGGTGGGTTTTAGTCAGTAAGTGTCTGACACGCCCTCCCGCTCCACCCAGAGCGGGAGAAGTTATTTGATGATTTCTTCACCCTATAAAAAAGGCAGAGACTTAAAACCTATAAGTAAGGAACAAAACGAACCTTCTGGTGCTCTTGGGCGCCTCAGCGTTCTTGTCAGTCGCTTCTCCTCTCTGCAGGTTGAGGGCAGCAGCTCCCATGCGCATCTTTGATGAACTCCTGCACGGGAAGTCTTTGCCATGACCATTTATAGACATTCGTAGCAGTCTATAATACAGACTTTTTCAAAGATTTTTTGCAACTACTACAATTTCATTAAAGTTAGTGCAAATTAATGTATGACGATAGTGGTCCAAAATGTTGTAATAACAAAAAAAAAACAACTGAAAAGTTCCAAACAAGTCACTTTTCACAAGCAGTCTAATGCAGTTAGTGGCATGAAATCTATGATTGAACTAAAATAACTGCCAGCAACTGCAGACTGCTTGAAAGTGACTTTTTTGGAACTCATTAGTTGTTTCTCTGCGGTCGGGTTTTTTGAAAATACTTTTTATTTTGAACATTTTAGTGAGTTATATTTTTGGAATCGCCTCCTCAAGCCCTTTATTTTGATATCCCACATGATCATGTTACAAAAAATACGACGTCACTAACCTATTGGCGGCCGCCATTTTGTTTTTTGTTCAAAATTCAAATAGCTTAACATCACTTTGGCAGTCAAACCCAATCCAATGACACTTCATTTGTTAAAATCCATCCAGCCGTTTAGGATACCGGCCAAGTGCGTGTTGGGCTAAGCGCAAGGTAGGATTCAGTAGACCGTACTTCACCTAAGTAATTTTTTTCAAGTATTTTGTAAGAAAATTTAACAAGTAGAAATATTTTGTAAGTTGGGCGACTATTACTCTAAAACTAACCGAGCTAACTTAGCCGTGATAGGTTTTCTTTAAAGTTCATTATACAGCATGTAACAAAAACCCTGTCCGATCCTAAAGGGTATGGTTTGGTATCGTACAGCGTACACATATACGTACTCATTTCATGGATATAAGATTATTATTTTTCCCCAATGAAAAAAATAATTTAACGAAAAAAAGAAAAACTTATCAAAGGTAACACTGATCGCTCGACAAAGTTCATCTACAGTTTCCGTAAAAAAAGCCGCCTGAGCGAGACGGTATTTTTATCCTTTGCTACGCGTCCTTTGTCGCGTGCCGCCAAAAAGTTGTGCCTACAGCCCGGCTAGTGCAGGGCTGTCTGAAATAAAAATAGGTAAAAATAAAATGATTTCGCCGACCGGTGGAGTGTTGTCAACTAATGAAAATTTGCCATAACTAGTGTTAAATTTCGCATTGTTTATAAAAATAAAAAAACAATATCTTTTGGTTTTTATGAGTTTTTTTTTTAAGTACTATTTTTTCCAGTACATATGTTACTAAACTAGGAATACGCCTTTATTGGATCTGACAGGGTTTTTGTTACATGCTGTATATACTATCATCACGAATTTGTTTAGATTTTTCAAGCCAGTCTAGCTTTTAAGCGGGACGGAGACGCTCGACTCGAACAAAAAAGTCGCTTAGGCGAGAAAACAAAAGTCATCGCACCTTTACATTATGGGAGTTGAGAGCTAGGCACCATAAAAAAAAAATTCAAAGATTTTATTATTTCGTTATCGTAGCGTGATTAATATTTATTTATATCCATGCAAACTTGCAGCTTTCTAGTACTAACAGTCTCTTAGCTATGCCTCGGACGGGCAGACGGACAGACCGAAACTATAAGGATTTCTTGTCCTACGAAACCCTAAAAATAAAAAAATAACCATTCACTAAATGAAACAACCTAGAAAATTCGCGATTCTAATGGTTTCAGCGTAGGAACCTTAGACTATGAAAGGTTTATAGACGGAGTGTCAAAATCCAGCAATCTGACGTACCAGAATGAGAAACGCATGTGTACACGCGAAATAAGCTCACATAGACAAAATGAGAAACCGATACGTCATCGTTACGTTCGTCAAGGTCACTCACACATTTAAACGATCCTGCTTCATTTAATGTCCAATGACGTTCCGTCTATAACCTTTCATAGTCTAAGGTAGGAACATGCTAAGCTTACGCTGTCTGGTAGGTTTTGGAGCTGGTGTTAGACTTGGTATGGAACTTTATGCGGGTGTCCATAGAGTACATAGACAGCTGCGACTCGGTACCTATAACAAACACATATTATTATGTACATTATTGTTCTCTTTAATTGTCTGGCAGTTAGAGTACTTTTGCGGCCTACCCAAATGTCCTTACTTTGGTATTTTTCGTCGGTTCGTTGAGCTCCTTAAAGTTCTGAGTTGAGCTACACGATAACTGATAAATGCTTGTACTGTCTGGACAGGAATCTCAGATATTAACGTACATGGTTATCATTATTATGATTTTACCAGTACATATTGTATGGATTAGAACACTTTAAAAGAGACTTTGACCTCTGAGTTTGTTTCGGTGTTTCTTCTCAGGGTAGTCAGCTAGGAAACACCGGCCTCATCTAGCATATACTGATAAAAAACATTGATGTGTAAAAGTGTTCCTTGTAACCTATTTACTGAATAAACATCATTTTATTATTTATCATTTAAAACAAATTAATTATCAGTACGCTGCAGGGTCATCATCATCATCAGCCTTTTAATGTCTCCACTGCTGGGGTACAGGCCTCCTCTCTGAGAGAGGGTGTGGGCCGTAATCCACCACGCGGGCCCAATGCGGGTTGGTGGATGTCACATGTCTTCGAATGTTTAGTTCTAGGACATGCCGGTTTCCTCACGATGTTTTCCTTCACCGTTTTGAGGGCAGTGGTGATGAAATAATCGAGACAAACTTGTAAGTCGCGGCCAATACCACTGCTTGCAGGGTAGTCTCTCCTTTTGATCACTTGCACTATTCGTATGTTTGTAAGTTGTCTGTCAAAATTTGCAAACCATTTTTCGACCATTTGTTAGTATCCAATTGACCTGAAATTTTGCATACACCTAAGTTCTGGTGACAATGTATTTTTAACCGACTTATCAATTCGGATGTTTGCATTTTTTTTTATGTATGTTCGGGCATCACTCCGTCATATTGTCGGATTTGCAAAATTATTTTTTTGTTCGAAAGGGCTTTATTCCGAAATGGTCCCATTGAAATTTCATATACTTAAATCTGATGATAAGTTTCGGAGACAGACAACGAAACTCTTCAAAGAATGACAGCAAATCAACTGCGATTGCTGCGATCGTATGTCTATGTAATAGTGATAACACAATTTAATGGGAAACCACAACTAAAAAGTGAAAAATAAAAGCTTATTTACAAAAAAAAATAGAACCGACTTCCAAAAAAGTGGAAAAATAACATTAATTCGGAAGTCGGTGTCAAAATACGTAGACAAAAAACCAGAAACACCGACTTCCGAAATTAAAGTTATTATATAAGTCCGTTGTATTTTTTTTTGTAAAAAAGTTTTATTATGATAAGCATGACCTGAATTGTTAATCAGGATTAGCTCCAGATAACGAAACTCTTCAATGCTCAATAGCATTTTTTTTTTGGGGATGCTCAGTAGCATGGACACGAAATTTTGTGTACAGATTTAATTGAGATAGCCGGTATAAAAGCTTGTACCTACCGCGCGTCTAGTTAGCAGACACAATAGAATTTTAATTGTTTACGGCCCATGCGCTGTCCGCCAGACACGCAGAGGTTCAAAAATGTTTCTTTTTAACTATAAACTTATTATTTTAAGGGCCTACCTCCCCATAAGTGGCGCTCTCATTGAATAAAAATTGGTATCTTAGCATAGAAAATAAAGAATCCTATGTTGCGTTTGTTACAAATAGGATAAGGTATTCTTACATTGTTAACGGCCGTTTTGGGTACTTTTGCCTACTACTTTGGATACGAAACATTTTGAGTATTGTTACGATTTTTTAATCAATGAGAGCGCCACTTGGCGGATATATACGCCTTAAGTTGTTTCATTCTAAGCACAGGTTTTCTGGCTTAACGTTATTTCCCACCACGTCTGTCTGTCTATTTGTTCGCGATAAACTCAAAAACTGATGAACGGATTTTCAAGCGGGATTCACCAATAGACAGTGATACATGAGGAAGGTTTAGGTATTTTCAATTTATACCCGTTCGAAGCTAAGGCGGGTCGCTAGTTATTAATATTCTGTGATATCAGTAGGTACCTATGTTGATAAATTAGTTACTAGCTGACCTGACAGACTTTGTCCGGTCTTAGCTATAAACTGTCAAACGCGCAAAGTTTAAATAGTCGTTAAGTTTTCTGAAATTTGCCGCGCAAGTTTCTTTATTTTTCTTTCTTATGAATCTTTGCCTGACAATAACAAAACAACAAAAAAAGAATTAGAGAAATCGGTCCAACCGTTTATGCGTGATGCCATGACCAAGGAAATAGGGATTAATTTTTAAATTTAAATATATAAGGTGTTAAAAAACTAACCCTCGAAACTTTAAGGAGTGCTTTGGACCATCGAACTGAATAACTTTTACTATGGGACCAACTTTGAAATGGCGAAAAAAAAATCAACTGAAACTACATTTATGTTCGCAAAACTTGTCAAAATTTACGGAACAGATGATTTTTTTTGCGATTTCAAAGTTTTATTCGGTTCGATGGTCCAAAGCAGTCTAAAGTTTCGAGGGTTAATTTTTTAACACCTTATATAGATAAGAAGTTAAGAACGTGTTACTTACCACTTTTAATAGGATTCCTATTATTCCAGGGTTTCTTCTTTACTTTAGTTTCTTTCTTTATTTGTTTCTTCGAACTTACGCTGTTCTATGAAAAACAATACAATTATAAGATACTATACTATACTATTTTTTTTTTCCGTGCCTCGGAAAGCACGTTAAGCCGTTGGTCCCGGCTGTCAATCGTGGATCTTTGACAGTCGTTACGGGTCGTCAGAAGCCCGAAAGTCTGACAACCAGTCCTACCAAGGGGTATCGTATTACCCAGTAACTAGGTTGTGGAGGTCAGATAGGCAGTCACTCCATGTAAAATACTGGTATTCAGCTGCATCCGGTTAGACTGGAAGCCGACCCCAAGACAGTTGGGAAAAGGTGCGGGCAGATGATGATTTCTCAGATAATATACTGTGCAAATGTTGTTCGTGCATCAGTGGTAGTGGCGCCATCTATGACTTGTGGTTCATAAACTGACTACGGAGTAGGTATTGTATCTATGTCATTACCTACAAGCACGCACATTCTATCATCCCAGAAATTGCATCCACTATCAAAATTCTGATCAAAGAAGCTAGAGTTTTTGTACCATTTTTTAACCGTCTTCGAAAAAGAAGGAGGTTTTATGTTCGACTGTATGTATGTTTATTTTTTTTTATATATGTCCACCGACTTCACCGTCAGTTCCAATCTGCCTAGCCTTTTTCCCAACTATCTTGGGGTCGGCTGCCAGTCTTACCGGATGCAGCTGAATACCACTATTTTACATGGAGCGACTGCCTATCTGACCTCCCCAACCCAGAAACCGGGTAATACGATACCCCTTGGTAAGACTGGTTGTCAGACTTTCGGGCTTCTGACGACCCGTAACGACTGTCAAAGTCCACGATTGACAGCCGGGACCAATGGCTTAACGTGCTTTCCGAGGCACGGAGGAGTCTGGGTATGTAAAGATACCGATCCATGAACCAACCCTGGAAAGCGTAGCTTGACCTGATGGATCGACCCGTGCGGGTGTTATTGCTTTAGCCACGAGCTCCTCCCGTCAGTTGTGGACCGATTTTCAAAATTCTTTTTTATCCGAAAGAGTATACCTACTCCAGGGGTGGTCCATATAAATTTTATAGAAATTGCTTCAGCGCTTTTTGAAAAAAGAAAAATATGTATAAATAGATGACGTTTTGGTTTGCTCTTTTTACTACAAAAATCTAATTAATAACACTTACCGAAGTTTCAAAGCGGTTCAGGAATTCTTCGCACCTGATCGCGTATTCAGTGACGAATTCGTCCACTTTGTTACATGTTGTTAACAAGTCCTGATGAAAACGAAGGTATTGGCATAAAACAGCATCTGGCAATAATTATTATAAAAAAAAAGAAAAAAAACATTTATTTCAGGCATAGCCCATAGTGATCACAGCACAATTTTAAAAACAGCTTAAATAAATACAATAAAATTAATTACGGCTCATTCAAATCATTATTATAACAGTAATACAGTCATTAAAAAACAAAATACAAAAAAAAAATATATATATATAAAATAAAAACGCGGTACCTATGTGAATGTTAAAAAATAAATACATACTATACATAGCAAACATACATAATAACATACAGTTTCCTCACGTTGTTTTATTCTCATCATTTTTCCCTAACGCGCCAAAAGAAGTATAACTTCAATAAATTTCACAAAGCAAGGCGCCTACCTGGGTTTGAACAATCCTATTTCTTCATTTATTTACCAGCTCAACTAGTAGGTATCTTTGGTAGAAATTGCTTTTGGCAGTTTCTACCAGTCTGATCAAAAAAATCTAAATTATCGTGTGATCTCGGGACAATAGTTCGCACAAGAGTAGAATAAATCGCTGGAAGATTATATAACTTTCGAGTATCGCTTAGACATTCTCAGCTCTCGTATAAACGAGGTATTATGGGGCAACAACACAGGAGCGACGACACAAGAAGTAATCATTATCATTTCAGCCCACAATTACCCATTGCCTTCGCTTTCAGTCATACTTCTCGGTTCCGTGCGTCCCTCTCATCCAAGTATTTCTCGCAAATTTGGCGATAACAAAAAAGAAGTGAAATAAAAAGTAGCTCCTACCGTAAAACGTGGTGAATAAGGTGTTTATTGCCAACAAAGACTTAATAATTTTAACTGAATTATAATTTATAACTTAGGATCCATGTTGGCGACAAACTATATTATTTCAACGTTAAAATCCCATTTAAAGTTTCGTCCCGTTTCACCCCTGCAAACATAGTCACCATGTGTTACTGGTATACTGACGTCCTTGTAGAGGTCGAGGCAGGCGACGAAGTCCTTGGGTGGCGGCACGTTGAGGCACATGTGCGTGAAGTCGCGCACGGCCGCTAGCAGTGAACAAGAGTAGTATACTGACGTCCTTGTAGAGGTCAAGGCAGGCGACGAAGTCCTTGGGTGGCGGCACGTTGAGGCACATGTGCGTGAAGTCGCGCACGGCCGTTAGCAGTGAACAAGAGTAGTATACTGACGTCCTTGTAGAGGTCAAGACAGGCGACGAAGTCCTTGGGTGGCGGCACGTTGAGGCACATGTGCATGGAGTCGCGCACGGCCGCTAGCAGTAATCAAGTGTAGTATACTGACGTCCTTGTAGAGGTCAAGGCAGACGACGAAGTCCTGTGGTAGCGGCACGTTGAGGCGCATGTGCGTGGAGTCGCGCACGGCCGCTAGCAGTGAACAAGAGTAGTATACTGACGTCTTTGTAGAGATCAAGGCTGGCGACGAAGTCCTTGGGTGGCGGCACGTTGAGGTACATGTGCGTGGAGTCGCGCACGGCCGCGAGCAGTGAACAAGATTAGTATACTGACGTCCTTGTAGAGGTCAAGGCAGGCGACGAAGTCCTTGGGTGGCGGCACGTTGCGGCACATGTGCGTGGAGTCGCACACGGCCGTTAGCAGTGAACAAGAGTAGTATACTGACGTCCTTGAAGAGGTCAAGACAGGCGACGAAGTCCTTGGATGGCGGCACTTTGAGGCACATGTGCGTGAAGTCGCGCACGGCTGCTAGCAGTGAACAAGAGTAGTATACTGACGTCCTTGTAGTGGTCAGTTCAGGCGACGAAGTCCTTGGGTGGCGGCACGTTGAGGCACATGTGAGTGGAGTCGCGCACGGCCGTTAGCAGTGAACAAGAGTAGTATACTGACGTCCTTGTAGAGGTCAAGGCAGGCGACGAAGTCCTTGGGTGGCGGCACGTTGAGGCACATGTGCGTGGAGTCGCGCACGGCGTTAGCAGTGAGCAAGAGTAGTATACTAACGTCCTTGTAGAGGTCAAGGCAGGCGACGAAGTGCTTGGGTGGCGGCACGTTGAGGCACATGTGCGTGGAGTCGCGCACGGCGTTAGCAGTGAGCAAGAGTAGTATACTAACGTCCTTGTAGAGGTCAAGGCAGGCGACGAAGTGCTTGGGTGGCGGCACGTTGAGGCACATGTGCGTGGAGTCGCGCACGGCCGTTAGCAGGGAACCCAGCGCCCCCGCGCTCTCGCGCACGCAGCACGTCTGGGAGAACGACTTGTGAAACACCTGTAGGCATAGACATACATGTTTCTACACCATCCTGGTAGATTTTCTAGTGTTTTGACGGAGACTTGAAACGGTTTGGAGGAGTGCTAACTGTTAAGGAGTGCTTCTTTATTTTTTGTGGGTGGAAAATCATCAGATAACTTCTCCCCCTCTGGGTGGAGCAGGAGAGCATGTCATACTCTTAATAACTAAAACCCACCTGTGTACCTTCAGTTGCCCTTTGCGTCCCAGCAGGTGTATTGTCTAACTCAGTTGACATCAATTTGATAGGCACTATGCAGTACATTGCTGCTTCGACGTACAGGAAAACAAAAATATACCTATTACAATATACCTATTACAATCGATGTCCACCGAGCAAAGCAGCGATGTACTGCATAGTGTCTATCAAATTCATGTCAACTGAGTAAGCGAATACACCTGCAGGGCCGCGATGACTCATACAAACAATCCCGCGACTCGCGCTGCTAAGAAGTGCTAACAACGCTGTTCTGCAGGTTAGTAATCCTTGATCAAGCAAGCAATTAAGCATATGGACTGCATTTGAACTACACGCCAGCTGCGAAATTGAAATGTGGATGTCGCCTGCTCAAAAACTGCATCTAAACTGCAGTTGTGCTGTTAGGAAATCTCCGTCTATTTAGTTAGAACCTAAGAGCATTTGTACACTTCATCCGATCCGAATCCAAGAAATTCAGTCCAAAGTAACCTTAGTACTACCTGTAGGCCCTCTTACATGTACGTAAGGCACCTCCATCCGTCCAAATTCATAACATTTCCAATTCCGATTGAACTCGGAACTTAAATTCGGATTCGAATCAGGTCTAGTGCGCAAACGCTCTTTACTTAACTAAACAAGCTTTTAATTAACTTGCAATGTTTGTATGTATGTATGTCGGGGTCAAATATTGCAAGCTGAATTAGAACCACTTCCTTTTATCCTACAGAGTTGATTTTATACAAGTCGGTAGAGTTCCGATGACACTGCATTTTTATGGTAAGCATGACCTGACCTGAATCAACATCCAGGATTAAATCCAGATAAAGAAACTCCCCGCAGCCTCTAGACTAGTCCCCCAGTGATGCTGTCCTGATGATGTCAGTGCGTACCTGAAGGTACGCACTGACATCATCCAATGACTTCTCCTGCTCTAGGGTGGAGCGAGCGGGCGTGTCAGACTCTTACTGACTAAAACCCACCCCTGTTCCTTCCTGCCGTGAGTGCCAGGGGCGAGATAACTCTGTTTCGAATTTATCCTCAACCCCTGAGCAGGAAGGTTAGCAGCGTGGAACCTCATCTCACTTCCTTCTCCTCTCCTTACTCTTACATTTTAAAAATCAAAAGACAGAAAAACGAGTAAATCTAAACAGCGGCAGCACTCCCTCTTGCACCTCTGCAAATTCTGCAACATTCGAGGTCTGCACTCAAATGTCGTTGCAGTCCACCATCACCTGTAGACTGAGAAACCAGCTCTCTTTTTTCTATCGGAGACACAGATTAGAAGTCCATCAGACGTGTCGTATCCGAGGGTTTACCCTGGAGCACAATTTAGTATATATATAGTATTTATGTATGTACAACCGAGACGATATCTGCTATCAGCGTAACCATAACCTTGAGGACTCCAGGTTCTCAACGCTTTGGATTTTACTGGACACAGGCCTGGATAAAATTATCTACGCCTGTGTCTACCAGTCGCACATCAGAGATCTGGAGACAACTGGGCTCACACAGCAACAGCACATCAGTGAAGCGGCGAATGCGGCTCAGCAGCGGTACCCTTCTGCCCAATTGGTGTTACTGGGGGACTTCAAAGCCCACCATCAGGAGTCGCTCTTCCCATACCAGTGCACAGACCACGCTGAACTAGAGACGTGAAAGCTAGCGCTAGCGTTTAATCTCACCCAGCTGGTCCAGGGGACCACACAGCCAATGGGGGGCCTGGGGGGGATTCGCACACAGCCAATTGCTTGGACCTTCTGCTGACAACTTATCCAGACCGCTACTCGGTGTCGATTTCTTCACCATTAGGTAGTTCCGACCACTGTCTGGTGTAGAGTAGAGAATAGAGTAGACGGACACAGACTTGTCCGTCTACTCTCCACCCGATCCTAGCCCTAGATGCACCCGGTAGGTTTGGC
This sequence comes from Polia nebulosa, assembly GCA_951329385.1. NCBI lineage: Eukaryota > Metazoa > Arthropoda > Insecta > Lepidoptera > Noctuidae > Polia > Polia nebulosa. The sequence continues at coordinate 32,372,307 of OX589594.1, forward strand.
AATACAGGTCAGCAGATTGGGATAGCATGCGATCTTTCTTCGCATGTTATCCTTGGCAGCCTACTTCCTTCTCTTCGACTGATGCTTCCTCATGCGCGGACGCTGTGACGGATGTGTTGGGGCGGTGGATGGAATACTACATTCAGATCTTTGACGTAACGATGTCTGGCGATACTCGTCTATGGTTTGGTGCCGAGTACAATCACGCTGATGCGTTCAAATCGCGGCGTAACGGGCATAGGTAGACGCCTGTACGCACAAAGCGAGTGACGTGGTTCGGAAGAAGAGAGCATTTAACAGGGCTGCCAAGTCCTGCAAGAAGGTGTTGCGGAAAGTTCGGTTTCACCATATTAGCCGAATTAGGAACAAACTTGCTTCTTACCCAGCTGGTAGTAAGGCGTTTTGGTCCCTGGCTAAGTCGGTTGAATCGGACTTCAGCCGCCCCTCACTACCTCTTTTGCTGAAGCTCGACGGGTCGCTGGCCCACTCCGCTGAGGAGAAAGCAAACTTGTTTGCCTCTCTGTTTACGGAATTTTCACGTTTGAATCCTTGTGACGCGAGGCCCCCTGCTGCTCCTGATGAATGCAAGGCGAGTATGTCGAACATTCGCATTCATCAGTAGGACATCCGTAGGGTACTATGTGAAGGGGCCCGTAAAGATGTTGACTTGGGCCGCTTCTTGAGTAGGCTACCTCACAGGTGTTATTTATTTAAATTAAAGCAGCAAGCACTAATTAAACTTATTTATTTTTATATTTAATCTAGACGTGAACAAGGCTAGTGGCCCCGGCAGGATACCGGCAATTGTTTTAAGGAGTTGTGTGACACCTGAGTTGTCTCCGATCTTGACACGCCTGTTTCGCCTTTTGTTTGAGACTGGAAAAGTGCCGGTGGCTTGGAAGCAAGCTTACGTGCAGCCTGTGCCCAAGAAGGGGCAGTCGGACTGAGCCGGCCATTACGGACCCATCTCCTTCACACCCATTCTCTGTAAGAGTATGGAACGTGTACTTAACAATAAGCTCCTGCCAAAAACTAGAAGCCAACGACATCCTCAGTGACCGTCAATATGGCTTCCGCCGATATTGGTCAACTGAGAATCTTCTAGCGTATGCCATTCACATCTGGTGTGAAGCCATCGAGAAACACGGGACAGCACTTGCGGTCTCCCTTGACGTTTCGAAGGCCTTTGACAGGGTCTGGCACGAAAGCTTTATTGCTAAGCGTCCGACCGTGCGATTAGATTTAAGACTTTCTAAGGGATCGGTCCATCCGAGTGGTAATTGATGGCTGCTCGTCCGATTAGCTGAATATCAATGTTGGGGTCCCTCAGGGGTCGGTGCTCTCGGCACAACTTGCTGCATATAAATAATCTCCACCTGTGGGTATGCAGACGACAGCACTGTTGCTGAGAGATACGTGTCCAACGTGCGAGCTAGTGCGTCGCAGATCCGGTCTCTCCGAGAGGTGATGGTTGTCCTTGACGGCGACCTTGAATGGGGCAGTGCCAATTTGGTCAAGTTCAATGCTGCTAGAACCCAGGCGTGTCTTTTCTCCACTAAAAGGAGCCAATTCCACCCGGCTCCATCTTTCCGAGGTGTAACAGTGCCGATAACCGATCATCTTTATCTTCTTGGTGGTGCGCGTGCTCAAACGCGAGCCTATTAATTATAAATTTAAAAAAAAACTCTTCAATGGTCAACAGCACAGACGAGAGGAGATGTTCCAGAAATGTATGGAGCCTGGGCCAGCACTATGTACACTATATGTAAATATCGATATACAATACAGTAATCGTTTTTTATTGTTAATTTTCTTTTTTTTTTTTTTGTTTTTTTTTTTTTTTTTTTTTTTTTCTTTCTTTCTTTCTAATTTCACTTCGTTTCAATGTAACATTCAAATTAACTTGATCAAGCAGAGCAACACAACATAAAATGAAACATGGTGGAGTAAGCGAAAAATGACATTTTTAACCGACTTTCGAAAAAAAGAGGAAGGTTCTTTGCTCGACTGTATGTATGTTTTCGCCTATTTCTCCGTCAGTTGTGGACCGATTTTCAAAATTCTTCTTTTTTATCCTAAAGCATATACTCCCGAGGTGGTCCCATATAAATTTTATCGAAATTGCCTCAGCGCTTTTTGAGAAACTGAACAAAAACGAAAAACACATATTCCTAGATCAGGTTTTTGTTTTCTCCAATTACGAGTATTTTAAAATTCCACGTTCCATGTTATTGGAGTTTTTAGTTCTAGGGTATAACAACTAAAAATTGAAAAAAAAAACTTTTTTACAAAAAAAACATCCGAATTAAAAAATAACTTTAATTTCGGAAGTCGGTGTCAAATAACGAAGAAATACAAACACCGACTTCCGAAATTAAAGTTATTTTTTATTTTTTAGTGAATTTTCTTTTTTGGAAGTCGGTTGTTTTTTTTTGTAAAATTGTCTTTTTGACAATGATATTTGATTGACGTGAACCTATCTTAATATCTGCGATAAAAAAAACAACACGAATTTCGAAAATCTTGGGTTTCGGTTTGGATAAAATAAGACTACAGGATATTCTACTCGACTGCAGCAGCACGTCTTAAATCACCTAATCGAGCAGTTAGAGATTGGTTAGATCGGTGTCAAGAAGAAACGAAACAAAGCCTTCAACGTTATTTTGTTTATCAACACTGTCCTGTCCTGCTGCTTCATACTTTAAAAATAAATTAAAATTAAATAAAACTTTATTTCAGACGATGTCCATAATTTGGTAAGTATTTTGGTGTTAGTAATAAATAGTGCTTATCAAATATATTAGTACTGTTAGTTTTCACCATTTACTTTGTTATTTATTGATGCAGACCTAAGACTGTCCCCACCCAGTGTGTCTGAAAGGTACAATCCGCTCTGCCAGCGATCATTTTTAGAATGCTGTTGTCACTACCATGCAGGCGCTGTAGTAAGGAAGCTGCTTTTTTTCGCATGATGGCGTGGAAACCATCTGTGCGAGCCTCCGCGAATATTCCCGAAGCGCTACAGCGCCATGGCAGTCCCAACAATATCCTAAAAGCCTTTAGTGCCTATCAATATACTCTGGACTTCGATAATTTATAGGAGAGTAGGGAGCTGTGCAGTACATGACAACTAAAAAAACAATCACTAAAATCTTCAAAACTTATCCAATTCAAACTCAAAGCAAAGAAAGACCCCAAAGACATCACTTCTTAAAACTGTCAAAGTCGTCAAACGTCATGTCAAACACCACTGTCATGGCTGCCCTAAAAATAGGGTTACCATCTTATTAAAAAACTTTTCAAATGATCATTTTTGAAGGCCTGTACCCTTCTTCAGATTAATATGTTAGTATTTTTATGAAATTCCCTTTATTTTTTTCCTAATTATCTATGTAGTACATATTGGTAACCCAAAATGAAATATCTCCTTTTGTGTACACATTTAGCATTTAGTTCTGATAGGCTGTATAAATGCTTCTTTTTAATAGATTATATTTATTAGGTAATTGCTAAAAGAAAACAATACGCTGAAGTAAAGAGTCAATATTTTTGTCCTTATAATAACACTTACCATGAAGGACTGCAGCAGGTTCTGATGCAGCGTCACGATCCTGGTCATCTGCGACTGGAACTGCGTGTGCTTCGCGAACGGCAGCGTCAGGTTGTTGTTGCGCTTGATGTCGTGGATCTAGCAACCGAGTGGTAAAGATTCTTTAAATGACTCCTTATAAGTGTTCCCCTCTGACGAGACTTAGTTAAGACGTATGATATTATGGATGTTTCCTAGATACTTATAGTCCGTAAGTTACGATTATCAAAAAATATTGGAAAAGTATTTTTTGCTTTACCAAACCAATAAAAAATTACAAAGATAAGACGCATCAAAGTTCAGGAGTGGGGGCTTGTTACGTCACTTCGTGGTAAAATATGTACCACGGCGTGACCTCACTCAATATTTCAACGCACTATCGTTTTTAGGGTTTCGTACCCAAAGGGTCCAAATGGAGCCCTATTGCTGTCACTCACGTGTCCGTCTGTCTGTCTGTCCGTCGTCTATCACACAGGTTTTACAGCCAAACGGTTGGAGGCCTTGGAGCTACAGTCTTCAAATTTTCACAGTATAAGCATCTTGTCGACCCAAATCCATACAAATAGTCAAAAATACGTGTCAAATACTTTTTGGTAAACTTACGGACCAAATAGATTTTTTTAGGAAACTACCTTATTACTCATACCAGGATGGCATTAGTAATTATCATACGTACTTATCACTCGGCAGTTTGGCTAGTCTCTCACCCAGTTCTTTGTTCGTTGTGGTTGATAAATTATCCAAAACTGCTCTTTAAACGAGGACGATATCCCCTTCGTTGTCCAAATTTGTACAAGAAAGTACTAAATCTGCGCAGACGATGTGGGAGGCAAAGTCCTAGTTACTCATGTTACTGTCGAAAATGTCTATCATCTTGTGGCAACCATAATAAGGATCAGGGTCCATTCGTGTTTGGATCAGGGTCCATTCGTGTTTGGATCAGGGTCCATTCGTGTTTGGATCAGGGTCCATTCGTGTTTGGATCAGGATCCATTCGTGTTTGGATCAGGATCCATTCGTGTTTGGATCAGGATCCATTCGTGTTTGGATCAGGATCCATTCGTGTTTGGATCAGTATCCATTCGTGTTTGGATCAGGATCCATTCGTGTTTGGATCAGGGTCCATTCGTGTTTGGATCAGGATCCATTCGTGTTTGGATCAGGGTCCATTCGTGTTTGGATCAGTGTCCATTCGTGTTTGGATCAGGATCCATTCGTGTTTGGATCAGGGTCCATTCGTGTTTGGATCAGGGTCCATTCGTGTTTGGATCAGGGTACATTCGTGTTGGGATCAGTGTCCATTCGTGTTTGGATCAGGGTACATTCGTGTTGGGATCAGTGTCCATTCGTGTTTGGATCAGGGTACATTCGTGTTTGGATCAGGGTACATTCGTGTTTGGATTAGGGTCCATTCGTGTTTGGATCAGGGTCCATTCGTGTTTGGATCAGGGTCCATTCGTGTTTGGATCAGGGTACATTCGTGTTGGGATCAGGGTCCATTCGTGTTTGGATCAGGGTACATTCGTGTTGGGATCAGGGTACATTCGTGTTTGGATCAGGGTACATTCGTGTTGGGATCAGGGTACATTCGTGTTTGGATCAGGGTCCATTCGTGTTTGGATCAGGGTCCATTCGTGTTTGGATCAGGGTCCATTCGTGTTTGGATCAGGGTCCATTTGTGTCTGGATCAGGATCAAGTTCTTTTCGTGAAGGTGTTTTTAATCATCCAGAATTTCTCAATAAACGAAACAGAAATCGCAGACATGAGAAATTCAAATGATAAGTTCAATAAAGAATCAGCATTGGCATTCAACGTGGCAATGCTGCCAGTGTTCTGGGCACTTTTCCCATTGACAGCGATGTGGACAAATCTTCCTATATGTATGCCACTTGTACATTATTTTTGTTTTAGCTTGTCTATACTTTGTAATTATTGTAAATATTTATAACCGTTAGTTAGTAACTTATATAACAAATAAATTAAGCATTAATGATAATTTAATGGATGGGAATTCAACTTTTTTTTTGGGTGTTTTATGAATTGAATCTAAACATACAACGAGACATCGGGATGTGTTGCATTCATCGCCAGTATCTTTGAAAATACAGCGGTGCATTGCCTTTCACAACGACTTAATGTCCTGACCTGTCTCTGCAGCTGGTACATGTGGATCCTGTTGAACCTGCTGCAGAACTCCGCCGACCTCTTCACTATGCGCGCGATATCTTCCGGCTCCGACGACAGTAAGATGTCGCGACGGTCTAGAGTCAACCTGTTGCAGAACAAGTATTTTATCAATATACTTTTGGAGAAGCTAAGGACATACGTATTGTGTTAGCTGGACTTTTGGGGAAAAGACAAAGGAGTGTGGGATTTTTACCAAACTTCGGTGATTACCATCTGAACATAGAACCTCTGGTCATGGTGACCTCTTAAAAACCGCCCTGGAAGCCTCTCTGTACAGTGCTTGGGCATATCCTTGGGGACCGACTCTAAAGGGGTCTCCCCCGAGGCTCGCTTTGCATGGCAGCACGTTATCACTGTACCACCGTCTTTTCTGAGGTCACTCGGTGGGCGGACAGAGTCCTCACTTTGAGCACCCGCGACCCCGGAGTCTTGCCTGGCTTGAATCTGTATTTATAAAATTCAAAGTCCTGACTGAGTGACTGATATATCAACGCACAGCCTAAACCGCTGGTCCTAGAGACATGAAATTTGGAGGGTGTGTTTGGTCTTTATGAAGATAAGGTCCACTAAGAAAGGCTTTTTCGAAATTCAACCAGTAAGGGGGTGAAAAAGGGGTTGAAAGTATTCCACGCGGGCGAAGCCGCTGGCAGAAGCTAGTTATTAATAATATGCGTCGAAGCGGTTCCCTCCCCGACGATGCCTTTAGATAACAATACAGCCTCATAATTTTCCCACTGTTAGGACCCAAGCCTCCTCTCTACGAGAGAGAATGGCCCGCAATCCACCACGCGGGCCTAGTATGGGTTGGTCAGTCACAAGGGCCCTAGGAGGAGCCTCATGCATGACCTTTGCTACAATGATCAACTTTAGTTTATACCTTATAATGAGCACAGGACAAGCATTTACAAAAACAAGTGTACAATGGGCGGATGTTGGTCATATCATCATCATTTCAGTCGAATGACGTCCACTGCTGGACATAGGAATCCACGCGCGTGTCGCCACAACGACCGGTCCTGTGCGTTTCGCATCCATCGGCTACCCGCAACCCTCACCAGGTCATCGCTCCACCTTGTGGGAGGCCTTCCAACGCTGCGTCTTCCGGTACGCGGTCGCCACTCCAGAGCCTTTTGCCTCCATCGACCATCTGTTCTGCGAGCAATGTGCCCTGAACACTGCCACTTCAGTTTTTTTTATTTAGTTATCGTTTTGTAGGAACGCGTTTGACCGCTATCTCACCTGCTGGTAAGCGATGAGTTCTGCGATTCTTCGGGCTATGTGTGTGTTAGTAACAAAATAATAAATAAAGTATGCACTTAGAGTTATTTTACTTAAGAGTTAGTAGTATGCACTGCGCAGTTCTTAGAGTTAGACAGCTGTACATCCTCTCTGTCACTCTAAGATTTCACAAAACCTCCCGGAGCAGTTGGGTCCTGTCAAGTCGAAGGGTACATTGGCAAAAGGTCCGATGCCGTAAAACAATCGGTAGAAGGTCTTACGGTTTTATGGGACCACACATTTATACGAAACTCAATGATCGACTCAAAATTCTGCAACTGACACAAACTAATTGTAAAATGACGATAACAAAATGGCTTCTTACATTAGACTATGACTTGACTGAAAACTTCTTATCCTAAAAAACGCACTTAGCTCACTTTGATAGGTTAGGATATACATTTATATATTCACAATTATATATTATATTTAATACTATATATCACAAACTTCCTTAAACAACAGGTATAACATTCAGACACACTCTCCCACACCAACACGAGAGTCTAAATTCACCTCCCAACACACACGCACATACAACATTCACACATATTCATATCATAGGTAACCTACTGTTTTCTTTGTGTATTCCTTTTATTTTTTTAAGTTACGAGTAGATTAGATTTAGATTTTTTTTTATAACGGATATAATTATTTGTGTAACAATTAAAAAGTAAACGGAACGAAGCAGCCTGGAATTGACAACACAGGGAATCCTAGTGTGAGTTTCAGGAGTCAATGCATTCAATGTAATTTCTTTAACAATAGATTATTCCTATTCCTACTCCTACTCCCACTCCCACCTCCCACTCCCACTCTCACTCTCACTCTCACTCTCACTCCCACTCCTACTCCCACTCCCACTCCCACTCCCACTCCTACTCCGACTCCTACTCCAACTCCTACTCCTATTCCTACTCCTATTCCTACCCCTATTCCTATTCTTATTCTTATTTTATTCTTACTTACATCAAAGCTAGAAGCTCTTCGTTGATCTTCGCTCTTAGTTCTCTTACCCGAGCGCAGTAGATGCTGCTCTCGATGACGCTCGCTACGTTCTCAGATGATTTACCTGAAAATGTCAATCAAAATTGACTAATTTGAATGCAAAATCAGGAGCCCTGCCAGGGTCACGGGAGTGATCGAAAGAGCCACCGCGCCCCTGGCACAGGCAACTGAAGGAACACGGGTGGTTTTAGTCAGTAAGAGTCTGACACGCCATCCCGCTCCATTCAGAACGCGAGAAGTTATTCGTTGATTTCCCACCCAAGACAAAAAAGGGCGGGCCTGCGGACGGCGATTAGTGGGTAACTCGCCGTCCGATCAGGATCACGCCCGAGAGTCGACGGCGCGTAGTGTTCCACGCGCGCCTCAAAGAGTTGTTAGGAATATATGACGGGGCCCGTTATGGCCGATGCCTGCCCAGGGGTCGTGCATAAATAGGAGTTACCGCGACCCTGGGCACTCAGGGCAGGGAAGGAACGGGGGTGGGTTTTAGTCAGTAAGAGTCTGACACGTCCTCCGGTTCCACCTAGAGCGGGAGAAACCATTGGACGATTTCCCACCCAAAAAAAAAATATATACAAAAAAGGGGCCCACTATCACCATTTGACGAGCAATTAACAGATGTACCGCAAACAGTTCAATACGGCCTGATTTTCATCGCTAGTATTGTTATAAAGTATGGATTCAATACATAAATGTTTATCTTCAATTACGTTAATAGATCAAGTCTACTAGCTAGAAGAAATAGCTTACTTGATGATTGTATAAATAGCTTACTTGATGAGTGTTTAAATAGCTTACTTGATGATTGTTTAAATAGCTTACTTGATGATTGTTTAAATAGCTTACTTGATGATTGTTTAAATAAGTTACTTGATGATTGTTTAAATAGCTTACTTGATGATTGTTTAAATAGCATACTTGATGATTGTTTAAATAAGTTGCTTGATGATTGTTTAAATAGCTTACTTGATGATTGTTTAAATAGCTTACTTGATGATTGATTAAATAACTTACTTGATGATTGTTTCAGTTCGGTGACTCTCTCCGGGGTCTGGTCACCGGAGGCTCTGGGAGAGTCTGCTGATCTCTCACGTACTGTTTCCGGGCTACTGGCCCCATTTTGGTTCTCATCTTCAGCTCCTAAGAAGGACAACTGTCTTAATGAGAAGACCTCAATGATAGTTTCAACTTTTCTCGAAAATCTTTGATCGAATAATAAGGTATATCGTTTTTTATGTTTCCGTACCCAAAGGGTAAAACGGGACCCTATTACTAAGACTCCACTGTCCGTCCGTCTGTCCGTCTGTCACCAGGCTGTATCTCATGAACCGTGATAGTTAGTTGACATTTTCACAGATGCTTTATTTCTGTTGCCGCTATAACAACAAATACTAAAATATAAAATAAAAAATATTTAAGGGGGCTCCCATACAACAGACATGATTTTTTTGCCGTTTTTTTAAAGAATGGTACGGAACCCTTCGTGCGCGAATCCAACTCACACTTGGCCGGTTTTTTTATCTTTGCCCCGCACTAGGAATTACTTCTGTATCGTGCCCCGGAATAGATATCTGTAGGCCATACAAATATTTGTTCCGTGCGAAAGTCAAACCCACACTATGCAGCGCAGCAGCCGTGCCACGTTGTGTACTAAAGACAACGATATACATGCCCATAGATACACATATACTGGCACACGCCGATAGCTAGCACAAAAGTATGCTTACATGCCATAGTGACATCCACTAATCAGAAGTTGTTATGACACATTAACATGCAAGCTTCTTGCATAATTTTTTCTTTATCGAGAAAGTATCCATGGGGCTAAAATTAACAAATCATACGGGACAAGTATTAACATGTTAATTCTTACCCCATATTTACCATACTCACCGACACACACCGGAAAAAAAAAACATTAGAAGAGGAAGAAATTAAGGGAAAAAAAAGACCACAGAATAAAGACGATAGAAAAGAACAGCAAGGTAAAGAAAAGGGGTAAGGAACCCTTCCTTAACCCTTTTAAAGTCAATGGTAAAAGAAAGGATACAGGACAGGGTAAAGGAAAAATAACTGGAGAGGGGAAAGGAAAGGGAACATCACAAGTGAAGTGGAAATCGCAGAGAAAAGGAGATACCTTATACGACAGCAACAGTGCTGTCGTCTGCATACGCAAAGGTACCGGGTTTTAGCAGATCGTTAATATGCAGCAAAAACAATGTTCCCGAGAGCACCGACCCATGAGGAACACCGGCATTAATAGATAGCAGTCTGGAGGAGCAGCCATCTATGACCTGCACTCGGATAGACCGATCTCTCAGGCAAAAGCAATCAAAAAACACAAACCGGCGGGCAGACCGAAGGAAGGAAGCTTGCCAATTAGGCTATCGTGCCAGACCCTGTCGAAGGCCTTCCAGAAGGCCTTGCTTCTCGATGGCCTAACTTCAAATGTAAATGGCATACGCTAGCAGATCCCCAGTTGACCGATTTCAGCGGAAGCCGTATTGTCGGTCACTGAGGATGTCGTTAGCTTCTAGGTATGCCAGGAGCTTATACCATTCAGTATACGTTCCATTGTGATGTAATAGATAAGTATATTATATTCTACCTCTGTGAGTACTTATAAGACGTATCAATACATCAAATACACTCAGTATTTATTCGGCATCTGAGATGGTTCATTCTCCTTAAAGTCCCGTCCTTATACGGCGACCGTGCTACTTGAGCGAACATTTGTCAATCATGTGTTTTTTTTAATCCTTCTCTGAGTGAGTATCGTCGAGTTGAGAGCCCATTGAAATAAAATCATCATGTGTCAATCAAAAGTGCAAAATGAAGAGGTTTTCGTAAACCAGAACAGAGTAGAATGGAAGTTACCGAGATGGGCCTATAATTTACTGGGTCAGCTCGACTGGTTTCTTGGGCACGGGTTGCACGTTAGCTTGCTTCCAAGCCATCGGCACTTTTCCAGTCTCAAACGAAAGGCGAAAAAGCGTGTCAAGATCGGAGACAAATCAGGCGCACAAGTCCTCAGTACAATTGCCGGAATCCCATCGGGGCCACTAGCCTTGTTCACGTCTAGGTTACGCAGCACCCTTCGGACATCTATCTGATGAACGCGAATGTCCGACATAATTGACTCGCATCCACCAAGAGTACCAGAGGGCCTCGCGCCACCAGGATCTAGACGTGAAGATTCCGCAAACAGAGAGGCAAACTATTTTGCTTTCTCCTCACCGGAGTGGGTCAGCGACCCGTCGGGTTTCAGCAGTGGAGGTAGTGAGGGGGCCAGAAGTTCGATTCAACCGACTTAACCAAGGACCAAAACGCCTTACTACCAGCTGGGTAAGAAGCAAGTTTGTTCCCAATTCGGCTAATGTGGTCAAACCGAGCCCTCCGCAACACCTTCTTGCAGGACTTGGCAGCCCTGTTGAAGGCTCTCTTTTTTTGACTAACGTAACTTTTTTTGCGTCTCCGAGCGTCGACCCATGGCTAGGTACTCCGCGTGTTTAAGCGAATCAGCGCGATTGCACTCGGCACCAAACCAAGGACGAGCTTCGCCAGACAATGTTATGTCAGAAAACGGAATGTAGTACTCCATTCCCTGCCGCAACACATCCGTCACGGCATCCGCGCACAACGAAACATCAGTCGAAGGAAAACAAGTGGGCTGCCAAGGATAGCATGCGAAGAAAGATCGCATGCCATCCAAATCTGCAGACCTGTATCGCCAAACCCGCCTGGTGCCTCTAGGGCTAGGATCGGGTGAACGGATACAAAATTCACCAGACAGTGGTCGGAATTACCTAATGGTGAAGAAATCGACAGCGAGTAACGGTCTGCATCTGTTGTCAGCAGAAGGTCAAAGCAATTGGCTGTATGCGAATCAACATCCGGTACGCTCGTTGCCCCCTGAACCAGCTGGGTGAGATTTAACGCTAGTGCTAGCTTATGCGTCTCTAGTCCAGCATGGTCTGTGCACTAGTATGGAAAGAGCCACTCCTGATGGTGGGCGTTGAAGTGGGGGACTTCAGTAGTAACACCAATTGGGCAGAAGGGTACCGCTGCTGAGCCGCATCCGCCGCCTCACTGAGGTGTTGTGTGAGCCCAGTTGTCTCCAAATTACCGCTGTGCGAACGGTAGACACAAGCGTAGACAATTGTATTTAGGCCTGTGTCCACTAGGACTCAAAGAGTGGAGAACCTGGAGTCTTCAAGGTTGCGGAGACGCTGATAGCAGATGTCGTCCTGGGCGTACGAACACACCCGCGTGTGGTTTAAAATTGTGCTCCAGGGCAATTGTGATCCTTGATAAGTAAGGTACGACACGTCCGACGGACACCCGATCTGCGTCTCCGAAAGGAACACGAGCGCTGGTTTCTCAGTTTCCAGGTGGTGGTGGACTGCGGCGAGATTTGAGTGCAGACCTCTTATGTTAGACAGGTGCACTTTGTGAGAAAGGGAGTGCTGCCACTATACAGCTTGTTTTCTTTTTGTTCCTGTTTTTCATAATCGAAGAGTGAAGTAGGTAGAGGAGAAGGAAGTGAAATAAGGTTCCACGCTGCTAACCTTCAGGCACGCTCTGAAAGGACGACATCATTGGGGACTAGTCTGGAGACTGCGGGGACGCCCGAGCCCCCCCGGGAATGTCCATCGGGCCCTCTCGTCTGGTCGCCAATCAGCACGATGGTGCATTTCGGGATTTTTCGACAGTTAGTGGGGCAGCCTTTCATGTGTGGCTAGCACACTACTTGGGCCCCCAACTACCTGCGGTCAGCCAGCGGTGCACCGTGGCTCGGATCCCGCTACCCTCCGTAACTAGTCTCCCGATACACCCATATCAGCGCAAGCCTGATTGGTCTGCCTGCAATGGAACAACTATTTCGACCCAACTCTTCTGAATTAGCTACACTATCTAGCATCGTACCGGAGTACGCCCCGGCAGTTTGGCGGTACGTCTTTGCCCAGTGGGTGGTCGCAAGCCATCGGTCGAAACCTACCACCAGTTAGTGTCACCTGACTAGCACCACCCAGGGACCACGTATAGGGGAGTCTCTACACGTGGTCCCTGGGTGTGAGTAGGTATACTCCTCCGGACGCGGGTGACTCGGCTCCCAAAAAACCGAAGTGCGAGTTTAACTCGCAGACGAAGGGTTCCGTACGATTTTTATTATTTGTTGTTATAGCGGTAACAGAAATACACATACTGGGAAAATTTCAACTGTCTACCTATTACGGAACAAGAGATACAGCCCGCTGACAGACAGACGGACGGACAGCGGCGGCTTAGTAATAGAGCGCTTCGGGTACGGAACCCTAAGAATGTAGGACTTCTATCTTATTTTATTCGTGTAGGTACGACCTGAACAACTTAGACGAAGTCACAGTCGAGCTCTCAGAACGCCTAGGCTACCTAAAGTCCATAACCTATCTGGAGCCTGATAGAATAAAACTGGCGAAAAGGCTAGGTATCAAAGGGAATAGTCGAACATCCTTACCCGACTGGTCATCATCAAATATGTAGAACACGTCGGTGTCGTCCCGCTCCATGTCATCTGCGAAGGTGACCACACACGTATGCTGTCCATCGTCTCCAATGGAGTTGTCACCGGTGCCATGTTGAGCCTGCTCCTTTGTATAAAAAGAGATGACAGACATCATTTATATTATAGGTAGCTTCATCATCATCATTTCAGCCGAAAGACGTCCACTGCTGGACATAGGCCCCAAGTGTCGCCACAATGACCGGTCCTCTGCATCTCGCATCCGTCGGCTACCCGTGACTCACCAGGTCATCGGTCCACATTGTTGGAAGCCTTCCAACGCTGCGTCTTCTTCGGCCTCATCGACCGTCTGTTTGCGAGCAATGTGCCCTGCCCACTGTCACTTTAGTTTGGCGATTCTTCGGGCAATGTCGGTAACCTTGGTTCTCTTGCGGATTTCATCATTCCTGATTCGATCACGCAAGGAAACTCCGAGCTTAGCCATCTCCATTGCCCTTTGGTGACTTTAGGCCTTCTGATGAGACCAGCGGAATTCTTCGTCGTCGTGGAATTATTACTGCCCTCATTATGAATTATAGCCTACTAGCTGGACCGGCAAACTTCGTGCCGCCCGCCTCAGAATCAATTAATGAATCCGTTCTCATGATATCATCAAAAAGCCGTTACCTACCAAATGTAGTTATTTTTCTATTCGGGGCGGAGATAAATCCAACAAACCAAAGATCATGAAAATCGGTCCAGCCGTTCTTGAGCTATAAATGGTGTAACTAACCCGACTTTGTTTTATTTATAAAATAAAATATGTGCTGTTCCAGGCTACAATCCATCCCTTTGCCAGCACACCAATTTACGAGTATCTCCAACTCTTGGTAGAAACTGTTACACCATGGGGTGCCAACGAGATCCTATTAGTGAGATTACGTGGCATCTGAGAACCGTACCAGCTAGACCAGGCATGTCAAACTCAAAACCATTGGTGGGCCAAATGCCTATAAATCATAAAATCAGTGGGCCGCAAAACCCAATCATAAAGAAGAATAAAAGTCATTGCATAGGTAGCGGACGGTAAACGTTTATTTAGTAATTAAAAGAAAAAAAACTTTTTTACAAAAAAAAAACAAACGACCTTGAAAAAAAAAAATACACTAAAAATTAAAAAATAACTTTAATTTCGGAAGTCGGTGTTTGTATTTTACTTCTTCGTTATTTGACACCGACTTCCGAAATTAAAGTTATTTTTTAATTTTTAGTGTATTTTTTTTTCGAAGCTGGTTGTTTTTTTTTGTAAAAAAGGTTTTTTATTTTTCACTTTTTTGTTGTTATCCCAGAACTAAAAACCCCAATAACATGGAACGTGGAATTTAAACATTTGGAGTACACTAAAACATCATCGAGGTAAACGTATTTTTGGGTTTTGTTCAGTTTCTCAAAAAGCGCTGAAGCAATTTCGATAAGTGATAAATATGGGACCACCTCGGGAGTATGTTCTTTCAGATAAAAAAAGAATTTTGAAAATCGGTCCACAATTGACGGAGATATCGGCGGACAAACATAAAAAAGACATACATACAGTTGAACATAGAACCTCCTCCTTTTTGGAAAGTCGGTTAAAAATATAGAAATAATGAATTACAATCTTTGCCCACAAATTTAACATATGTCTTTTACTAAAATCTCTATTTGAGGGGTAATTTCATATGCGCTTATTAATTTTAAAACTGCATCCAAGTGTGCGTCGGTAAATCGCGATCTCGCGGGAGATTTGTTTCCTTTCATTAGTCAAAATAATTGTTCACACTTTTAAGTTCTTCCAAACATTGATATATTATTCTGCTAGCAAATTGACGTATCTCTTTGTACTGAACAGGTGAATACTTGTTAAAGTCGACTGCACCAACACTGGTCGAATTTTTGTTTTAAATGGTTCTGACATGTCTGACATTGAATATCAATGACATCCATTTATTCTTAAAATTGTATCGGGCCGCAGGCATACGTGCAAAGGGCCGCATGTTTGACATGCCTGAGCTAGACAGTTTTTCAGACAACTTTTTCGCCGTTACCAAGCTCGATCTTGAAGCAATAAAACAAATAGATACCTATACTTATTCAAGGTTAATATGATGTGCTGTACCCTACTTACCTTTACTCTAGGTTCCTCTTCAATTTTCTCCTTAGTCAGTTTGGGCTGCTCTTTTTCCATTATTTCTTTCATGCAATTCTCTGGCAACGGTTCCAAAAACTGGTACGGGTCGTCTAATATAGAGAATACAATAATTATGGTTTCGATTAAAAAAAAAAAAACCAGCCAAGTGCAAATCGAACTCGCGCACCGAGAGTTCCGTACCAACTTGTAGTTGTGTAAATAGTTCGTCCATTACTTGCGGCTCCGTCAACCAAACCTTATTAAAGTAGGTATAGATTGATTTCGGCGTCAGCGTAGTTTGCTACGCTGACGACACGCTGGTCCTAGCGCAGGGGAGGTCGTACCAGGCGGCGGCCAACTTGATGTCACGCGGGATAGCGACAGTCGTTGAGAGGATCCGGCAACTGGGACTCGAGGTGGCATTGCACAAGTCCGAGGCCATGTGTTTTCATGGTCCTCGGAATGCGCCACCGGCGGGTTCCCAGATAACGGTAGGAGGGGTTCACATCGGCGTCGAGGGGACGATGAAGAAGTACGTGGGACTCGTCCTCGACAGCCGGTGGAACTTCGTCGAGCATTTCCGACGTTTGGCTCCCAGATTGGAGCGGGCCAGTGCTGCTCTGAAGCGGCTTCTGCCCAATCTGGGGGGTACAAACGCCTCCTGCCGGAGTCTCTACGCGAGGATCGTGCAGTTCATGGCCCTTTACGGGGCACCGGTGTGGGCGTGTTCAATAAGGCGGCGACCAGCTCGCCGGTTGAACGCGTCCCAAAGGATCATGGCTATTCGGCTCATCCGCGGATACCGCACGGTCTCCTGTAAGGCGGCGAGCCTCCTTGCCGGACTGTCAGCATGGGATCTGGAGGCCAGGGTTTACGCGCTGCTCTGGGAGTGGCGCGAGGAGGCCAAACGCCGGGGCGAAGCTCGCGGCTCGGCGGATGGAGCTCCGGCAGGATCACAACCCAGCGCTGGGCACGCCACAATTGCCGCGGTAGTGCCCCTCTTTGAGGAGTGGCTGGAGAGGCGTCACGGCGTCCTCAACTTCCGCCTGACGCAGGTCCTTACCGGACACGGTTGTTTCGGGAGGTTCCTGCATCAGATCGGGCGGGAAGAAACGCCCGGGTGTTACCACTGCGCGAATCGCCCAGTGGACACGGTGGAGTATACGGTGGAGGTCTGCCCCGCTTGGGCGGAGCACCGCCGTGTCCTCGTGGATGCGATAGGTGGCGGCGACCTCTCGCGCCCAGCCCTTGTTCAGGCCATGGTACGGAGCGAGAGGGAATGGGAGGCAGTCTCCGCCTTTTGGGAAGTAGTAATGCTCGTGAAGGCGGAGGCGGGACGCGTGAGGGAAGCTCAACGGAGTGGCCCTCACGGTCCCGGCCGCTACCACCGCAGGAGAGGTACTGGGCGTACTGGGCATAGGACGTCACGAGACGATTTCCGGCCACCGTAGACCCGGGCCTGCGGACGGCGAGCAGTGGGTAGCTCGCCGTCCGATCAGCACCAGGCCCGTGAGTCGACGGCGCGTAGTGTTCCACGCGCTCCTCAAAGAGATGTAGTCAGCCACCACTGACGGGGCCCATCGTGGCCGGTGCCTATATGCCTAGGGGTAGCGGATAAATTCTGAAAATGAGTTACCGCACCCCTGGGCACTCAGGCAGGGAAGGAACAGGGGTGGGTTTTAGTCAGTAAGAGTCTGACACGCCCTCCCGCTCCGCCCAGAGCGGGAGAAGTCATTGGATGATTTCCCACCCCACAAAAAAAAAAAGGTATAGATTGATTTATAATTATATGCCACACAAAGTTGGTTGGATGGTTGATGTTTTTATAATAACTTTTTGTGTTTCCTATTATTAACCGACTTCAGAAAGGAGGAGGTTATCAATTCGGATGTTTATATATACAGGGTGTAAAAAGATACATCACACAGCCGTTAACTACGCATACTGTACGTCTAACAAAGTAGTTTTGCGCAAAAATTATTGCTGGGAAACGACTTTTGTTTTTAGGTATGAAAAATAAAACTATTTTTTATTCCGCGCAATGTAACGTGAACACAGGCAAGTGGAGTTAAGCCCCGCCGCTCTAAGCCACGTAGGTACTTGTCAGGAACGTTTAATATTCATTGCGTTTTCGTAACTGCAAATTCGTAATTTCGATATTTCGAAAATTCAAGTAATGTTTGTTTGGAAAAAAGTTTAGTAATAACACTTAGAATTCATTTTCGTAAAAGGTAAAAAAAAATTGCGACTTTGACCTTCAATATCTCTAGAACCAGTGGATTCGGCTTTCGGCTTCGGAAACTGTCTTTTTACACCCGATCTACTATACCTACTTACCTTTATTTTATTTTTTTACGTATTTTCGGGCATAACTTCGTCAATTATATAGACGGATTTGCAAAATTATTTTATTCGAAAGAGGTTTATTCCAAAATGGTCCCATTTAAATTTCATATAAATCTGATGATGAATTTCGGAGATAGACAACGGAACTCTTCAAAAAATGACAGCAAATCCACCGCGATTGCTGCTATCGCATAAATATGCCTTGTTAACACAATTTAATGTGGTTAAACCACTAAAAAGTGAAAAATAAAAAGATTTTTATAAAAAAATAGAACCGACTTCCAAAAAAACCAAAATAAGTGCAAAATAACTTTAATTTCGGAATTCGGTGTCAAAAAACGAAGAAACAAAACCAGAAACACCGACTTCCGAAACTAAAGTTAAATTATTGCACTATTGTTTTGTTTTTTTGGAAGCCGGTTAAATTTTTTAAGTTTTTTATTTGATGTTTTTATCCTGTAGCTACTTTTGACTTAAAACTTGGTAAATAGGGTTCCCCGTTCCATACATACGATGAAATAATTGATACAAAGACAATAGGTACTTAGTACATAATTTTATTTATAAAAAAATATAAGTATTCAGAAAGCTTTAATTTAATGAATCGGTGGGGTACCTACCCAATTGTAGAAAATGTGACATTTTGATAATTAGCCATTGGAGAATTAGGCTTTTAGAGTATTGGCCATTCAGAGAATTAGGCTTTTAGAGAATTTGCCATTTTGAAACCAAAAAAAAATATGATTAAATAAATTGATTCCCTTGAGAGTAGAGTTGCCCCATTTTTATTAAGGAAATTGAGTACTTACCTAAGTATATCTGATTTCAGAGAGGATAAAAAAAGAGTAGGTACCATCTTTGAGTACATTTAATTTTATAAGGTATTTTTGTGCCTTCTTTTGTGACACATTACAATTTTTTTCATCATTTTTAAATTAACAGTAGGACTCTAAACATTCTAAATCTGTTAATGAAGATCAAGAGCTCATTTATTATTAACTGCAATGAAAATGTAAACAGGTAAACTTGGCTATGACAATTAAGCACGACTGGTATTATAATAGTAAATATTGTGTAAAAAAGAGCATTTAAGCGTACTATGTTAATATTAGAGATTATAAAGTACACCTACATGAAATAGAGTAGGTACAATACTCTATTTTAGAGTACGGTTGGCAACCCTACTTGAGTGTCAAAACATGCGACATAAATGGCCGATTGCGTGACTTAGAAGTTTGATTTTTTTCACTGCTCCAAGGGATTGTAGACCTGAGTATTAATTTCAGCTTGATACCTATACGCGTTCCTGAGAAAAAGGGTGTTGACAGACGGACAACAAAGTGATCCTATAAGCGTTCCGTTTTTCCTTTTGAGGTACAGCCGGTCGATTCTGTTCACAGCTCACCGTGAAAATTTAGGTGGAGTGAGCGTGAAGTGAACTGTCATTCCACCTTGATTGTATGGATTGACAGCCCACTTCATGGTCACTTCACCGAAGTTTTCTCGGTGAGCTTTTACAGAATAGCTCTACTGAACCCTAAAAGACGCTAAAAACGCAAATAGACAGTGCCTCTTTTGGAAAAAAATACGTGGAATGCTACAACTCGGTGGTTAAAAAAAAGTTTAAGTTTTTGGTAATTAATCCTCAAAAAAAAAACCGTCTCTGATGTTGCAGGTTGAAGGCTGTATGTTAACCATCTCCTTAAAAAGTGGGTTAGGTAAGTACATCGACTTTATAGGGGAGTTAATAATTATTATCTTTAAGGCAACAAGACCTTATAAAGTCGGTGGTTACGTGGTTACTTTTGGATTGTGAACAGACGGTAGAATTCATACCATTACAAACGCCCTTGACGGCGTCTTGCTCCTTCACGAAGTTGTCCCAGATCCTCTGTTCCCGCTGTTTCATGCGTTCCCTCCGTGTGCTGCGCCACGCTCTTTCGAGTTCGTTGCCTTCAATGAACTGTAAGTTCGTTTGTTATTCAATAGATGGCAGTAAACTCAATTTTTATCAAGTCGTACCTATATTAATATTATGAAATAAAAAAAATTGAGGCCGGTTTTTATACTTCAAAACATGAACTAGAGCGCATATATGAAGATTTTTATAAAAACCATTTGGAGTCAATTCGGAATAATAATGAAGAGTGACAGCATGTATCACAGTATTCACAGTAGAACTAGTTTATTATTTTTATCACAGATGGCGCTAACACCAACTAGTAGCCAACACAGTGTGCGGTGCGCTTGTTTTACAGCTGGATGGAAGATACTGCAAATGTTCAAGCTGAGGCAAAATGATGCTAAAGAAACAGATCAGGTTGAATAAGTTTCATAATACAAAAGGGAGTTAGTAAGTAGTTACGCAGGAATCCACACCCTTTTTATCTAACTACTTACATCAAAAACAAAAATAAAATATGTACAAACCTGCAAATCGGCTTTGCTTTCGGACATAAAAGAAAATCCTCTTACACAAGCCTCCATTTTAGTTCACCTATAGAAAAATCACACTAAAAGAGTATAAGCACAAAAATACGATATATTTGCCGGAAAAAACCTAAATATCTATTACACTAATCGCCATTACGAAAATAGCGTGCTAACATTTGAATTTGACAAATCAAATTGAAGGAACTGGTCAAGTCAAATGTCATAATTATGGGGTCAACGCGTTACTATCAAATTCAACGATAATAATTTCGAAGTTAAACACCAAACTTATACCTTTTCTTATACAATTTAAAGTATTGAAATAAATTAAGACATAGGAATGTTAATTAATAATAATTTAAAAGAATTCCAAAAGTTATTTCTTTGCGTGGTTACCTTACGCGCCTTGTCATGCATCCGTTGCTAGGCAACACTTTGTTTATTTAACGTCAACAAAAAGTAGATAGCAATCTCAACACTATACTTACACAAATCGATTGTTATAGTTTATTAGCTATTGTTTTAATGTTAGAATGAATACAATATATTTTTATGAGCTGTTTTAATACTGCGGTGAAATAAAAAGTACTTTTTTGAGTTTGAATGGAACAGTCACGTTCGCGTGCCGGTTAAAGGTTATGCGCTGTTGACGGTGCACGCTTTTATCGTAAAGTGATTAGTTTGAACTTTAGAACAGTTTGTGGAACATAGGTAGTGAGTGGTGGTGTGGTGTCGTGTCCGGCATGTTATTAAGCGCTCGTCCGCCGTCAAACATGGGGGCGCCTCCGTTGCCTGCTCCGCAAGCGGAGTCACGGTATTTTCCTCAATGGAGCAGAACTGCTATTTTGACCCTGTCTAGTGTTGAAGCTGATGATGACGTATTTAATGAGGTTGGTTCTAAAAAAGTTTTTACCGTAAATTATAATCAAATTATTTACCTAGGACAACTGTTGCTGGAGGGTAGTTTACCTATGCTGTATCCGTCTGTATCTAACGAAGTTTGAAATCAAGGGTATAAAACGTGCATACAGTAGATTTTAATTAGATGTGATGAGGCATGCAATACTTATCCCGGAAATGGGTGACAAACCAAGAGAAGACTGAGGATTTTTTTTCATTTTCCTCTATAAAATTAATCACCGATATGAAATCTATATCACCAGTAAATTCGTGTGGCTTTGTTTCTTTGTCGATGTCATCGTCATAATAAATTATGAACACTGTTCGTATTGGTCGTTACTTTTATCTATTTACTGCGGACTTGTAGACGTTGCACCCAGGTTTTGTCTCTACTCTTCTAGATATTTCATTAGAGACAGACCTCATTTAGATTCAGTTAGATGATATTGTTTTGTTACCGTCCAAAATCAAGACTATTATCCTAAAATGTACGCAGTTACCTATTTATTTAGATTTATTTTAAAAAAGATGTACCTAAAACGCTCGTTTAAACAGAGCTTTGATCTTAGATCCACGAATAGCAGTAGGTACTGATGGGGTTTAAAAGGTCGCTCAAATGAGCAATTACTTACAACTCACTGAGCTAACTTACCACGTGGATATACCCATTACAGGCTGAACTCGCAGACTGTAATAAAATGTAGCATTTTTCATTTACGTAATTAACTATGTTATGCCGTCATGGTTACCAACTTTACGTTTGTATGAATAATCAAGATTTTATCGCCCAGAAAAATATATTAAATAACCGAGAATGTATACAGACTTGCTCTGATGTAAAATGAAAAAGAAAGGCCTCAGAAATGTTACACAGAAGATTATACTTGCTTCAAGTCGTTACGGCATATTCTGTAGGTCTCTCGAGAGTGATAACGAAAAGATGATATCGGAAGGCATATTCATATTCTATGAAATAAGATTCGGAATTGTCAACGGCATTAAAAAAAAAATAATTAAGAAGCTTAACAGAATCGCTTTTGTCCGTTTGTCACAGAAGTGTTGGATGGACACAGGCCAAAATCACTTCTCTAAAGTTTATTTTTATTGAAAAGCAGCTTTATTTAATTAAAATAGCTGTGTAAAATTCAACTTAGTAGGTAATTGATTAAAAATAGAGAAACAGACAGCCCGTAGTTCATAAACTTTAAAATTCATAGAAACGGTTGCATGTCTGCTGTATTGCAGGTCATTAAATTAATAACACGAAGCTCGGAATCTACCTAATATAGTTGTTTTGAAACACCGGAGCGAATTATCGTGATGGACTGACCGGATAGTGATTAAATTATATGGAAACTTTTATTGCACTAGCCTTAGACTATCAAAAGTCTAAAACACTAGCACTGAAAGAGCAAAAGCATTTTTAAATTATGTAAAACGTCGATTGCAGGTTGGTACCTAATCTTTTCCATTAGGTTTCAATTTGGACCAATAGAAGATAAGACGTAAGTACTGACGTTCAGTTTTTGGAAAAAATAAATAAACATATTTTAAATCTAAAGGGGCGAGAGAAAAAAGAAGGTCGCTGAAATACGTCACCGAAGAATTTTGACACTATAAGAATAACATTGAACATGGCATCTAGGTGATACCGGAACTGAAACACCATAACATAATAGAAATAGATCAAGGCATTTTCCTTAAAGACAAAGCATCGTGTTATTAACAAGCAATTCCTCAGACAAAGAGACAGTCAATAAGGACGAAGGACTAGACAAAAATGTTTGCGTGGACATCATCAATAACAAGTTACATACGACTAGTGATACAGAAGTTTTAATGGAAAACACATTAAATAGGGAGTTTTCTCCAAAACATGCCACTCTTTCGATAGTGTTGGTCTTAACTTAATTTTGTTACTTCGGAGTGCTTACGTTACGTGAAGTTCAACTTGAAAATGATGAAACGAATTTTCCAGACTTTATCTTTGAGGGAGTGAAAGATAAAACTATTTGAAGATATTTTTAGTGTTTTTATTTCATTATTTTGTATAATAATTAACCTACTGACATTTTTACTTAATGTTTTCTATTATTTCGTCTCTTTCTGTACCCTAATAAACATACATAGACCATTTATGATGCTATTATCTTAACAGAGATCATATTATTTTAACCACAAAATTTTGGTAATTTTTTGAGTAAATTCAACTGAACATGAACTATTAAAAATGTCCTTCAAATCTGATCAAATTTTAAAAGTATTTAAATACTGCTAGATCACATACCTACATGTTTTCTTCGCAAATCTTAATTACTACTGTCGTATGTATAAATTTAAACATACATATAGTCTTTTTATTATAAAATATAATAATCAATTTAATTCATTTATATATTATTATAATTCAAAGACTCATATCAATTACAATAAATAATAATATATAAAATTACAAAATTTATAAAACTACGTGTTACATACCTGCTACGCTTGTTATTTGTATCGCCCAAAATAGTGCGCAATAATGGAGTAATCTATGGCAATAATTTGAAGACCATAGGTAATAAGTAGGTACGCTAAACACTGAGTCGACCTTCTCTTTCGATGCTACTATACGCTGTTCACTTGACGTGTCTCGATCTGGCTGTAAGACGGAGAGGGTTTGTGCTTAAATGTGACGTAAGTATACAACAGGCTGGCTAGCACACTGATGTTGAGTCCCACAAAGTTCAGCATAGAGAACACATAGTCACCACCAATCACCAATCCTAAATAGGTCACCAGAATATTCTTCAAACACCCAATAATCGTGGTCGTTAGTGCACTGTTGTATTGAGTGCAAAGCATTACACTGTACGACAAAATAAATCCCATCACACATGACATCAGAAACTGTGCAAGGAACATTGAGTCATCCCAGTTCTCATAATCAGCAGAGCTTTGTAAATCGCCAGTACTCGACGCAATGACTGTTGCTGGGATAATCATAAACAAAGCATCGTAATACATCAGACCATATTTGCCAAGGTCTTTTGCAGCCAGCTTCTTTTTTATATACACTCCATTAGCAGCAGTGAAGACATCATTGAGTAGTATCAGGGTGTATCCGGACAACGAAAATGTAGCATCACTCGCGGCGGCGAGCAAAGCACCACCGACCATGGCGTAAACACTGGCTTGAACTGCGCAGGAGGGTGTCACTCCAAGGATGAACTGCTCACTCAGCATCGTCATGAGTACGCTGAAGCGTCGCAGAGCTGTGAACATCGGCAAGCTGAGCTCTTTGGTGCCACCAAGTCCAGTTGCCATGTTGCCCAAGTAGATGACTGGCAGTGGCCCGATGTGTCTTAGGGTGTCTTTTGATAATGGCGGAAACTGCACTACCTTGAAGAAGCGGCAGGTCCACAGCCCCATGATCGTCGCCACCATCTGCCCTAGACCGACGACTTGGTACGACGGAAAGGCGTATGTTGTCAGCACAGTCTTGTTCACCACGGTGGTCATGAAAGAGGCCAGCGCGTAGAATGATGCGCTCAGGATTTTCTTTAGCATTTCTGCACGCTCCTGGGCACTTGCAGCTGACATTGTCCACCTATGTGAAGTAATTGATAACTATTAACGACGACGATTAGTTTTTATTTTAGAAGTAAGTACTTCTGTATTATAAAACCCACCATTAAAATGTAATAGGGCTTAGAAATGAAAAATAAAAACAAAAAGCACGGTGAAGTGAAACATTTACTGAAAGATTTGTGCTAAATGCTAGTACCTAGATATAGTACGAAAATTAGTATTATGTATTTAATTTTGGCTTTTCCGTTAGACCCTCTTCTACTAAAATATTGGCCCTTTCGCTATGTTTCATAATAAACAGTATATTAGCTGTTATGACATTATCGTTGTGCCAACTGTTTAATGTTCCATACATTTCAGAAAGTTAAACTTTCTCCGCTCGTTAAATATTTTTATTGTATTTAAAACTGTTACTTTAGCGTCTATATGCGGGTATTCTGTTCCAGATAAAGTTATTTATTACTAGCCAAGTGTTTGTTTATAATTAGAAATAGTTGAGAGTTAATTTACAACAACAAAGAGAGAAATAAAAGTAAAGACTAGTTCTGTTGGGGTAGGTAGGAGCAGTTCGTGGCGTGCAGAGTTCTAATAAACAGAGTGAAAACGAGTTACCTAATTTTATTTATGAGCTTACAGGCGGAATAAGCAGCTTATCTAATACCAGTGCTGCCTAAATTGCGTAACTAACACCGGATTTGTCAGATTTCCGACAAACTTGTATGGTTAAGGTCGCCGTAAAAGCGCGTTACATATTATCAAATCCGTATGGTGAATTAAGCTATTAGCTGAGACTTGTGTGACACGCTATAAAGCCATCAGAGGAGTTGGCAGCGGGCCACGCTCGAAATTCGAATAGTGACAGAAACGAAGCCCGTGAGTCAGCGCCACTCGGAACCTGTGCGGCGGCGCGATCGATAGACACTGCACCCCGCCCCGCGCCCCCCCCCCCCCTGCCACCCGCCTGCACCTGCCGCGCCGGCAGAGCCCGCAGCCCGCTCACGACAAAAACACGCGAAAATACTTAAAAAAATCAACAGAAACACCATAAAAACAGTGCTCTCATCCAAGTCAATTTACTTACTACAATAACCCGTTCAGTGGTTCAAGGTCGCGACGGTCGACGACCCCGTAAGTTTAGGAGAAACGTCTACCTCATAAAGTATTAGCAGAATACGCCACTGTTTATTATTTGTGTTGATCTGTGAAATTTTATTTTTAATTATTACGTATAGTGGGCAAGGTCGTGCGTTCTGCTGTGCACAAATGTTGAATCTTAATCATTGGAAACACGCGCGTGCTCCGCGGCGGTACACAACAAAGGAGGTTGCGCTAATCACTTCTCCCTGACTTCTCTTTGGTTTGTGGATGTGAATAATCTGGTCTGCGGCGATGGCGTCCAAAGTCTTAGTGCCAGCTGCCCCGTTCACGAAGCTACAAGTAAGTGTATTAACTACCTTGTGTCCGCAATTTCCCTTCTCATGTCACCAGCTCAAAATTTGCGTCGGAAATAGATATCCTGCGTGATTCCCATCTGTTTTCAATCTCTCTTCCTCACTAAGTGCTCTGTTTATGAGAGTGTTCAATATAAATAATAAAATTGCCAAGTCACGGAACACAAAGAGCTACCTTCCGGTCATTGACACTATAGAAAAAGTCATTATGTATATCAGATGGGCTTTTCCCATCGCCTAGTTATGGGAAACCGTTACTGATAAAGGTAAATTAATTGTAATTAACTGTTGCCGTAAATTGATCCGAGGTGCGTACTTAATTATTTATTTATCTTGAACAAAGGGATGCTACGTTTGTTTAATTAAAAGGTTTTATTTACTGTAAGAGTGTACGGAAGACACCTCGATTTTCCATTATTTTAACAAAATCTTATTTGTCTACTGTCTACAACTAGGTAAGTACGTGATGTTCACTTACATCAGTCAAATTTGACTCTAGGTGTTTCATTATTTCGCAACTTGTATCCGCATCGACGTCTCATGTTTGGTTCTGATCTACTTAAAACATCAACGGTCGAAAATCTTCCAACCGAACTTGACACCCTTAAAAATACACCTCTTTGAACGGATTTCTTTCAATCTTCAGGTGAAGAAATCTCCTCCGGAGCCAACGGGCGGTGGCTTCATCATCGGAGGGGATCCTGTGGCCAGGGTAGCGCACTTGGAGCATAGTGTGCGATTCCTACAGGAGCAGCACCGGCAAATGCTGAGCGGTCTACACGCTGAGATTGAAGCTTTGAGGGAGAGGAACCGAGGTATTTTTTTTTGAATTTTCTGATTCTTTGTAAGACAAAAGGGGTATAGATAGATACATAGACAATAGGTACCACCCTTTTTTTGTGGGGGTAGGAAACCATCCAATAACTTCTCCTGCTCTGGGTGGAGCGGGAGAGGTGTGTTAGACTTTTACTGACTAAAACCCACCTCTGTTCCTTCATTTGTCTGGTTGCCCAGGGGGGGCGCGGTAACTCTGTTTTGAATTTAGCCGCGGCCTTTGGGCAAATTATATAAATTATATTAAATTAAATTTTGTGAGTGAGACGAAAAAAAAACTAAATCTATTTAATCTTTAGCTACAAGTGGCTATATAATATGAATCCTTGAGAGTGACTTGGCAACAAAGGGCTGATAAACAAATGCATAGACTATTTTTAACCTCAGAGACTAAAATAATAACATACCTATATTATTGTAGAAGACATAATGAATGATGGATGGGACACTGATAGATTACATCAGGCAGTACCTAGAAGTTGGTACAGGTTAATAAATTAGTGCCTTTAAGCCATCAACATTTTTGGATCTTCTGTGTAGCTTTTCAACAAAATTAAACCCATCGAATGCCTGCTAATTATTACGATGACCAAAGAAACATCTGGCGTGTTTAGATTATGATAACCATCAGAATAATGCGTAGGTAATGCCGAGGACAATAATTTTCGCTCACCATTGCATTATGCGGTGAAAGATTGAGAAGATGACTTGCAGTTTACATGATAACTTTTCTAACGACTTGCTCCTTTGATTCACGATCCTTTCCCTACACCCACTTCAAAGTGCAATTACTCAGTAAAAGTAAACAATAAACTGAACTGTTTCATTGAATGAAACTCTTGCAACTGTTGATGTAATAGACACGAACGACATAATTGTAATAACAGTGTATTCTGTACTGTACAGTACATATAAATTAATTTGAGATCCGCCTTTAAAAACAACCAAAACTGTGTTTGTACTCGTACCTAAGGACCGATTCAAGAATAAAACTAATAGCGATTAGTTTAAACTAAACTCAGTTCATGCGTTTAATCGAGATAAGCGCTTCATTTTGCGTTTCACCGAAACTGGGTGTTTAGAATTTAAACTAAGTTAAGCTTAAACTAGTTTAGTTTGTAGTAAACGCAAAATGATGGTCTAATCTCGATTAAACGCATAAACTGAGTTGATTTTAACTAATCGCGATTAGATTCATTGGTGGAATCGGCTCTAAGTCACGTCCGTACACTTTAATGGATTTTGGGCAACCAAAACAAAAATAAATAGAAAAGAATAGAAAATAAATTTGGATGGTGGTCATGAAATAACAACGCTTCGTAATATAGTACCTATGAAAAATTTCCGGTGAAACTACGGTTTTTTTGTTAAAGGATGTTTTCTTGTGGAAATTGTTTGATTGAAGATTAACGAGGAACATTCTAAAATGCAGCAATTTTATTTCCAGATTTGCAGTTCCAACTTATATTTAACAAAGAGTCGTCCCCCAAAACGAATTCGCCTCCAGCTGAAGAAAATACCGAAAACAATGAGGTAAACTAACAAGCAAACATTAATAATATTGTTTCTTCATACTCTGCTGCTCACACAGGAAATTGATATTTCAAAACAAAAGCCAATTAGTCTACTTATGTGAACTGGAAAAAGTTACAACATTTTTGCAACGAAGAAAAAACTGCCGGGTTCAAAACCTACCTAAAATAAAAATAGATACCTAATTACATAATTCGTTGGTTTATAAATATTCAAGTGCATCACATTTTAACTGCCATTCATATTGCGTCATCAAAACGCGCACTTTAATTTAGCACATCACCTTTACGACCATCTTGTGAATGAACTGCAATTTGACTTTCGAGAAACATGTAAGTAGGTATCTTTCAATCTTTAATTATTTCTCTGGAAGGTCTGATCTACTTACGAACATTCTTTCTCAGGTAGAAAGCTAAACTGTTGCCGAGTGCTATAGGCTACCTACTTTTATCCCGAAAACATGCAAAATATCCTTTGAGACAGACATTGATCTATATATTTCATAGATTATAAAATGAATCCCTATTTTCCTTGGTCATGCATGCATGCATTACGCGTAACCGGTTGGACCGATTTCGCTAATTTTTTTTTTGTGTTTGTTATTGGTGCCGATTCTGCTATGCACAAACTAAACTTAATTTAGGCTATTGCTATCTTTTTCTCTCTAATAAAACAAGAAAGAGACGGACGTAAATTAGAGCTGTCAAATTTAGTTTGAACTAATATTTCCATACAAATTAAGGGTACACGTAAAAACATGTCGTCTAAAAACACGGCGAAGCGCAAGGCGTAAACTAGTTTGATATCTCTAACTTAGTGCATAGATATAGCCGTCCTTTTCTCGCACTACCTTTTAGTAAAAGATAGCAATTTTCTAATTTTAGTTTAGTTATTGAACTACTTAAACTTTACTTACTCCGATTTTCGGTATCTCGGTTCACTCGTGCAAAGCGATGGCGAAATAGATCGGACTGTTAAGCACAGAATTAACACTGGATGGATGAAATGGCGGCAGGTCACCGGGACTATCTGTGATTCCCGCATTCCCCTAAAACTTAAGGGGAAGATTTATAAAACAATGGTCAGACCTGCTGTCTTGTATGGTTCAGAATGTTGGGCCACAAAAGGGATGAATGAAAAGCAATTGCATGTAGCTGAGATGAGAATGCTAAGAGCGATGTGTGGTGTTACGCGCATGGATAGAATTAGGAATGAGTATATAAGAGGAAGTCTGAAAGTGGCACCGCTGACTGAAAAGTTGTGTGGAAATCGGTTGTCGTGGTATGGGCATGTGATGCGGAGGAATGAAGAAAATGTCGTGAGGAAAGTCTTGTGTATGGATGTGGATGGCTATAAGAGTAGGGGAAGGCCAAAGAAACGATGGTTGGACTGTGTGAAAGAGGATATGGGTAAAAAAGGGGTGACTACAGAGATGACGACTAATAGAGGAGTATGGAAGAAAAAGACATGTTGCGCCGACCCCAAATAAATTGGGATAAGGGCAGGAGAATGATGATGAGTTTAGTTATTGAACAAGAGAATCCGCGCCATTGTCAGGAGAAGGTTCGAATGAAAAAATTAAGAAAGTTGCGCAAAAAATTAGAAAATTTCAGAAAACCTCGCACGTTTGACAGTTCATAGCTAAGACAGGACAACGTGCCAGCTAGTCTATATATATATATAAATGTATCCCTATTTCCTTGTATAAAGTATACCAGGGGTTGTAAACAATCAAACACTTCAGTTTATTTTTAAATCTGTATATTGCTTCTCTATTTCCTATGACACGTAATAAATATTCTTTACACATAAATGTTCACTGTAAATATTATTATACATATACATTCACTGTAAATAATGTACTTTTGAGTATTGCTTTCGCTTACCAGTCTTCAACTGACTCGAGTGATCGCGCGCGCCAGCTTATATCTGCTTGGTCTCCCCACTAAAGCGGGGAGAACTACTTGCTTTGATTACGTAGTGATACGTAATCAAAACAAGTACCAAAAAAAACATTGCGCACGCGAACATCGGATGTCAATACAAATTTTAAATATTATCTTTAAACACTTTAACATTTTAATACAAATGAAATAAATAAATTAGTAGATTAAAAATAAAAATGTACATTGTTCATAATAAACATTAAGGAGTTCAGTCTCTATTAAATATCACATAAACATAATTCATTTCTAACATTCGGCCTTTCCTGATACAAAGTTTGTCCTCAAACTTACGAGCATGCAAAATCATTTACAACATTATATAATTATTTCATCTAATGTCATACCAAGTTCATTAGGCTTTGGTATAACATATCGTGGAGTGATTCTATCAACGCTCACTCTGTATCATCACACAGTTGCAAGTGGATCTATCAACACTTGCACCAGTGTATCCGACCATGATAGTGGATCTATCAACACTTCTCACAGTCGTATCAAACCTTTAAGTGGATCTATCAATACTCATAAACACTCATAATCATATCAAATACCTTGGAGTGGATCTATCAACACTCACAAAGTAATCACATACACACAAGTGGATCTATCAACACTTGTATCAGTGCATCCGACTATGATAGTGGTTCTATCAACACTTCTCATAGTCGTCTAAACTTGCGAGTGGATCTATCAACACTCATAATCATATCAATTACCTTGGAGTGGCTCTATCAACACTCACAAAGTAATCACATTTCGTAAGTGGATCTATCAACACTTATATTTGTTAGTAAATAACATTATACATTTTACAGAAAAACTTAGTTTGCTGCATGTGACATCTATATATTTTAATCGCTGCTTGAATCGTTATTGCTAAGGTCACTTTCTGAATCTTCATGTGTTGTGATTTTGATCCATGGTTGTATACGATCAGCGGCCCAGACATTACAATAGTTTTTCTGAGAAATGTTAGTACCTTCTATACTTGAAACCTCATATCTGTCATTTCCAAGGACTTTAGATATTTGAAAGGGTCCTGTATATTTAGGGAGTAGTTTTTTACTTTTTCCGTCATTGCCAGGGACTGGTTTTAATATTTTTACTAAATCTCCTACAGTGTAAGTTCTAGCTTTCATTCTTTTTGTGTCAAACCTTGATTTTTGTTTATCTTGATCTTTATTAATGTGTTGACTTATTTGTTCTCTGATTTCTTGTAATGAACCTTGCTGACGCGTATCATTTAATATTTCTGAAAACATATTATCTCCTTTGCTATTCATTTGTATACCAAATAAAGCTTCTGATGGTGCTTTTCCTATCCCTTTATTTATAGTGTTATT
Organism: Polia nebulosa; assembly: GCA_951329385.1. Lineage (NCBI taxonomy): Eukaryota > Metazoa > Arthropoda > Insecta > Lepidoptera > Noctuidae > Polia > Polia nebulosa. The sequence goes on from OX589594.1 coordinate 32,404,378, forward strand.
TAATCCCCATTGTAATTTTCCTAAGACAGTGTCCCAAAGCCTTTCACCTAATTTATCTGTATATGCAGTCAAAGCATCTAACACCGTCCTATTATACCTCTCCACTTGTCCATTCGATCTAGGGGATGCTACGGCGTTTAAAATATGTTTAACGTTTGATTCTTTACAGAATTTCTCGAAATCCTTTGAAGTGAAAGAAGAACCTCTGTCTGATATGACTCTATTAGGGTAGCCAAAAATAGAAAATATGTCTTCCAGGGCACGTATAGTAGGTAAAGACTTCACGTTTCTTAAAGGTTTTAAAAGACAAAATTTTGTAAAACCGTCTACTAACACAAGCAGATAACAATTCCCTTTAGAACTCTTTATGAAGGGTCCCAAATGATCTATGTGTACTGTATCAAATGGTTTGTCAACCTTATGTATCGGGTGTAAAAACCCTTCTTTAGGACCTGCCGGCTCTTTGCTATATGCACATTCGAGGCAAAATTTAACATATTTACTGACAAAACGTTTCATTTTTGGAAACCAGAAATCCTTTCTTATTTTATTTAAGGTTTTCTCAATACTGAAATGACCAATATCATCGTGATTTAACTTGCACAATTGAAATCGAGCGCATTTGGGTACTACCCATTTTAGCTCATTGTTTACTTTTCGGAATAAAGTATTCTTCTTAACAACGTAATTCTTTTTAATATCAATATATTCTTCATCTTCTAACATTTGCCGAATACGCTGAGTTTTAGCATCATTCAACTGTAAACTCAGTAGCCAGTCTTCCTGATTTATTCTTAGAATGGATGGTATAAATTCTTGACAATTTTCCGTTACTTGAGGTTGAGGATTCCTACTCAGGGCATCAACGTGAGACATCGAATGCCCTGGTTTATACTGAACGTCAAAGTTAAACTCTTGAATTGCTATCCACCAACGTGCTATTCTAGGTACTAAATCTCTTTTTGTAAGTGTTGCGCGTACGGCATTACAGTCCGTTATTAACGTAAATTTTAATCCCAGAAGATATACACGAAATCTTTGTAACGATGCTACGACTGCTAACGTTTTCTAACTCGTAAGCGTGATATTTCTGTTCATCTAAACTAGTTTTTCTACTAAAATATGCAATAGGTTTAGTGACCCCTGTTTCACTTTTCTGAATTAATATTCCGGCTAAACCGTATTTACTTGCATCGGTATGTAGGAAAGTCTCGTTTTTAGGATCATACATTCCTAATAAGGGACGTTGAATGAGAGCAACCTTCAGATGAGTAAAGGATTTTTCCTGCTCTGTTCCCCAATACCATGGACATTTTTTCTAGTCAAATCAGTTAAGGGACGCGCTATAGTTGCAAAACTTTTGATAAATTTTCTAAAGTAACTTGCTAGTCCTATAAATTGCCTAACTTCATGAATATTCCGCGGCGTAGGGAAATGTTCAACCGCAGTGATTTTCGCTCGCCCTGGTCTAACTCCGCTTTCGCTTATCTCATAACCAAGATATTCTAGTTCAGTCTTAAAGAAATTACATTTTTGTAAATTTAATGTTAAACCGGCTTCCTTTAATAGTTTTAATACTTCTTCTAAATGTTCGAATTCTTCATTAAAATTCTTACCCGGTATTAAAATGTCATCCATGTAAGCGAGAGCAGAGTTAAATTTAGCATTTCCTAAGACTCTATTTATAGTCCTCTGAAAAACTGCTGGAGAATTGACCAACCCAAACGGCATTTTTTTAAATTGATATAACCCGTCGGGAGTTATAAAGGCTGTGAGGTGTCTACAATCTTCTCTTATCGGAATCTGGTAGTACCCGCTAGCTAAATCTAAACTAGAAAAATATTGATTACCATTGAGCATATCTAATTGATCATCAATACGAGGCATAGGAAAATGGTCTTTCTTTGTCTTACGATTAAGGGCTCTGAAATCCACACATAGTCTATATCCTCCAGTCTTTTTAGTAACTAATATGATGGGACTTGCATAGGATGACTTTGAGTCTTCAACAATATCATTGTCTAAAAGTTCGCTAACCATGTCACGAACAACATTTCTTTCTACATAACTAAGCCGATAAGGTCTGTGTACAACAGGAGTTTTATCATCTAATTCAATATTCATTTCTGATAAACTAGTACAACCTAATTCAGACATATTTTGAGCAAAACATACTCTATATTTATTTATGAGCTCTATAATTGAATTAATTTGGTCATCGGAAAGATCAGAATTAATATTGACATCCTCTCGATTTATCGGTTCTAAATTAGTGGTGTCCATGATTCGTTTACAATTAATAGCGGTATTTGCCTTACTTTGAGTTATTACATTAGCTCTAGTCAAAACAGAACCTTTTTGAAATTTAACGAATTCTTTCGATAAGTTTTTAATACCAACCCTACATTTCCCCTCATGCAAATTGTATACTCCTCCTAACACACAATAATTTATAGGGCCTATATTTCTAATGCTATGTTCAATAAGAAAATCACAATTCGCGTTGTTATCATTTGTGCAATCTATAAAGTCAAAATCTTTTATAGACGTGCTAGCAGAGATACGTAACACTACTCTTTCCTGATTACTTGTTTCGGCTGGTAAATTGGTTAATTCAGATAAATTTGTGCGTTTCAAAATATTTAATCTATCATTTGTTTTAATTACTAATACTTCAGGTAGTTCTGTAAAGTTCTGACCTACAAGTAACGGCTCGATCAATACTGAAGGTTCGACCACAAATGCATCTATTTCAGCAGTTATTTCTCCTAGAGATAATTTAATACGAGTCTGGCCTAAAGGTGTATATATGTTGTTTCCGAATCCACGGATAGCCGGTAAATCATTCTCAGACTTGGGTAACCCATTTTTATCAACTATTTCTTGGCTAATAAGTGTGCAGTCACTACCAAAATCTATAAAACATTCACAAGGAATGGTATCATTAATAATTACTTGTTTACGAAATTTGTCGTCAATTTTATCAGAACGAGTTAACATAGTTTTCTTGTCTTGGGGCTGAGATTTAGTGTTGTTACTCGATTTGTTAAAGTAACAATCGGTAAATTTGTGTCCAAACCGATTACACTTATCACATTTAATTTTTGGCTTTGTACAAGTAAAGGTTTTGTGACCCTTCTCTTTACAATTATAACATACAATGTCAGTCATACTACGACATTGTGTACTACGATGTCCCGGTTTGTTGCATTTACTACAGATCAAATCAGTTTTATTATTAGTGACACGTGAATTAGATTCTTTACCCAAGTCTTTTAAGAATTTGAGAAATTCTTCTGGATCAGTTAGTCTAGCCGATGAAGCACTCGACCTTACCATCCTATCATCTATTCCAAATATTAAACAATCAACTGCCTTCTTTCCGTGAATATCGCAAGCATTTAAAAGGGTTATTTTATCAAAATAATAATCCTCTATGGGTTCACCTAATTTCATTCGTCTATCTAACATTTCTGTTAATAAAACACCATAGTTACTTTCAGAAGGAAAAGCTCTAATTAACCGCTCTTGCCATTCTGTCCAAGTTAAAAGAATCGTTTGAAGACCCTCGTACCATTTCTTAGCGTGGCCTGTCAATTTTGGTAGGGCAAAGTGAACAGTTTGTTCGTCAGTCCAATTGTAAATTTTAGCACATTCGTTAACCTTTGTAATCCAGTGATCAATTCTCTGATTTTTCTGAATAGGATCAAAATTTGGTATAATGTTTTTATCATATGAGATACCATATGCAGCAGGTTTTAAAAGTCTTTGTAACAGTAAGGCAAAATCATTATTACTAATATTAATACTTGCATTCTCACCACTCTGCAACTGCAATGCTGCTGGAGTTGTTTCACGAACATATACATTGGGAGGCGGCTCAAGTATCCTTGTCCCCGAAGTTCCCGCAACTGGTTCATGAACACTCTGCAACTGCGATGCTGCTGGAGTTGATTCACGAACATCTACGTTGGGAGGCAGCTCATACACCCTTTTTCCCGATGTTTCCGCAACTGGCTCAGGAACTGATTCAATTGTAGTAGCATTGCGAATTTCTTTTTCTGGTATTAACTGAAAAAAACATTTTTGACACGTACAGTTTAAAAAATCTAAGAATCATTTATAAGATAAGGGAAAGTGATTAAAATAGATAATCAGAAAGAAAAAGAAATAATTTAAATGTTTGCAACAGCTGTTTAAGTTTTAACGGTATTAATTCAAATATGCATTCAAGCAGAGGGTCTGTTTTTTAATTTAAGAGTTTAAACCATGTTGTGTATCTGAATATAACCCCCAAACAAAAGGTATTGGTGCGGATTCTGTTGTGCACAAACTAAACCTATTTTAGGCTATCCCTATCCTTTTCCCCTCAATAAAACAAGAAAGAGACGGACGTAAATTAGAGGTGTCAAATTTAGTTGAACTGATATTTCCATACAAATTAAAGGTACACGTAAAAACATGTCGATTAAAAACACGGTGAAGCGCAAGGCGCAAACTAGTTTGACATCTCTAACTCAGTTCATAGCTATAGCCGTCCTTTTCTCGCACCGCCCTTTAGTAAAAGATAGCGATTCCCCAATTTTAGTTTAGTCATTGAACTAGAGAATCGGCACCATTTAGTAAGTATGTAAAAAGAAAACTCATAAAGGGTAGAAGACAAAAAAAAAAAATTAAAATAAATAAATAAATAAACACTAGGTACTCGCCTGTTGTGTCATGGCTCCATTTATCGGTTGACTGTGTGAAGTTACATGTCTATGGTTCGCACCGACTGCTTGATCACTTGGCGTCTTATTGCGTTTTCTTTTCCGCATAGAACTGGTTCTCAATATTACGCTTGTGTCTCGGCGAGAATGAGATCTTTTTCTGCGACGGGATCTCCGTTCTAACTCGGCAGAACTTTCACGTTGAGCACGCGATTTTTTTCTGCGTCGGGATTCTGATACCGATTCAGATGAACTGTCACGTTGAGAACGCGCATTATGTCTACATCTAGAACTACGTTCAGTTTCATGGTCACTTTCCATTTTTGCGCGGCTTACACCACTTCTGATATAAAGTATACCAGGGGTTGTAAACAATCAAACACTTCAGTTTATTTTTAAATCTGTATATTGCTTCTCTATTTCCTATGGCACGTAATAAATATTCTTTACACATAAATGTTCACTGTAAATATTATTATACATATACATTCACTGTAAATAATGTACTTTTGAGTATTGCTTTCGCTTACCAGTCTTCAACTGACTCGAGTGATCGCGCGCGCCAGCTTATATCTGCTTGGTCTCCCCACTAAAGCGGGGAGAACTACTTGCTTTGATTACGTAGTGATACGTAATCAAAACAAGTACCAAAAAAAAACATTGCGCACGCGAACATCGGATGTCAATACAAATTTTAAATATTATCTTTAAACACTTTAACATTTTAATACAAATGAAATAAATAAATTAGTAGATTAAAAATAAAAATGTACATTGTTCATAATAAACATTAAGGAGTTCAGTCTCTATTAAATATCACATAAACATAATTCATTTCTAACACTTGGTCACGGCATTACGCGTGAACGGTTGGACCAATTTCGCTAATTCTTTTTTTGTTGTGTTTGTTATTGTCAGGCGAGAAGGTTCATAGGAAAGAAAAAATTAAGAAACTGAACTACTATTTACTTCGCACGTTTGACAGTTCATAGAGCTAAGGCAGGACAACGTCTGTTGGGTCAGCTAGTATATTTCTTATAGATAGTAGCCATAGAGCGGAGAGCGTGGCGGTCCAATTAATATGAACAAGCCGTGAACCGAACTTATTTTCACTAAAAAGAGGCAGTTGGCAATACTACAGATACCGCGATTCTTTGAAGCTACCCTAAGCCCATCAACTGAGACCAAGTACATGGGCATCTACCTGCACAAGCAGACGAATTGGGCAAAGCACAACACCTCTACAAAACCAATATATTCCATGTGGTCCCAATGTTTCACAGCTATCCGACCAACATGTGGGCCCTTAGTTTTTTTAGTCTGGTGACCTGAACACAGCACAAAAGACCTTAAAAAACTACATCCACTGCTACCCTGCAGGCAATGCTGGGGCTGCATACATACACTATACCTCATAGTGTGGGAGGAAGCAGACCTAGCAGTATTCGGGTTCAGCATTCTGGCACTCTAAGAAAATACTCTAATCAAACACGCATCACTAGAATCAAATGCGCGATGCAGTGGCGATCTGTCCAGGGGTCGCGGATAAATTCGAAACAGAGTTACCGCGCCCCTGGGCACTCACTCTCAGGCAGGGAAGGAACAGGGGTGGGTTTTAGTCAGTAAAAGTCTGACACGCCCTCCCGCTCACCCAGGGCGGGAGAGGTCATTGGAACATTACCCACCTCCAAAAAAAAAAATGCAGTGGCGATGATGTTATACCTACCTACCTAGGTACTCAAAATATACGCAATATGATGCTTTCAGTATTCTGCCATTTCATTTAAATGTAGGTTCTGTCATAATCTCATCTCTGGAAAAGAAAACGACAGGACATTATGTAAAAGTTAAAAACGATGAACGAAATGATGACAAAAAAATTTAAAAAAAACCTAAGCTATTTCTACATTTTAATATTTTATTTTCATATTTTTTACCTCTCTCTTGAAAACATAATACTTACATCAATATATTTTGTTCCCGTTGAGTTACACCATGTTGTATTAAACTGTTACCCATTGGGAGAAAATATGCCGACAAGTAACACTGTAACTCAATGTCAATTTGAACCAAGCATATTTACACGTGGCCATCGCACAGAAGCATCGCAGGTTCCTGAGGCTAAATTATCATAAAGACTGACGTCAGCATCAGCTACTTCAAATGATCTGTTTGCCGTTCGGCCTTTCATCGGCACCCAGGACGTTTGCCTCTCAGGAGTCACAAAATAAGGTGCGTGGTATACTTAGACGATTTTCTTCTAGTAAACCAGTCCTGGATAATGTCTCCCAATGGGCAACAGTGTAACACAACATGGTGTAGGTACCTAACTGAACGGGAACAAACGAATAATATTATAATAATGTAACTCAAACCCAGGCAAGTGGAGTTAAACTCTGCCCCTTCGCTCTAAGCCACGTAGGTACTTGTCAGATACGTTTGATATTCATTGCGTTTTTGTGACTGCAAATGCGCGAAATTTCGAAAAAAAAAAACGAAAATTCAGGTAATGATTGTTAGGAAAAAAGTTTAGTAATAACCATAGCACATGGCATTCATTTTCGTAAAGAGACTGAAAAAAAAATTGCAACATTGACCTTCAATATCTCCAGAACCAGTGGATTCCCAGGGAAGGTCTAGTGGAAAAAAAAAATCCAAATAATGGGTAGAATATGTGGCTTTTGGTTTCGGAAACGTGTCTTTTTACACCCGTTATATCTATAGATCTAACGAATATATATATGAACAGGAACTGAGAACCACGCGGTTTCCGAAAAAACAAAAAAAATATATCAAAAATTTTAAGGAGAGCGATTCCTTGTCGGATTTTACGTTATTTTTGTTATCTGCACCTTGTATAAGTTTTATATTTAGCTAATATAATTACCAACTTCCGACCATGTAGCATTATGCTGTGATGTCCAGGTGAAACTGAAACGTGAGGTTACCCGCCTGGAGCAAGAAGCATCCACCGCCCGAAGCGAAGCGAAGGCCGCCGAAGCACGCGCCGTTCAACTGCAGATACTCGTAGATGCACAGACTGAGTACGTTCCAAGCTTCCATTCTTACCTACTGCGTGTTCGGGATGAGGTTTTACTTTGTAATTGTTATGCTATGACGCGACCAAATAGTGTTGTGGTCACGTCATGTAGATTTCTGAGTTAGATTAGGGTCAAGGAGAGCGGTTACATTGACCTAGAGCTAACAATGAATGAATGTCCCTGAAAATGTTAAATTTACTCCTAATGTGACTAACTTACCTACTATTTAACATTTCACCTACCTACAAGAACAAGATTTCGCTACGTTTACTAGCCAGAGGAGTATTTTTACTGTCATGCAGATTTGCATTTTGCTTACATAAAGCGGGTTCTTGGCCCATCATGTGGCGCTCGCTATGCTGCTTTTCGACTCGCGAGCGTATATCATGCTCGCGAGACATAGGCCGTATCATAATGGATACCTTTATTATTGAAAATCAGTGTGTATTAAGTATGTTATGTTTAGTGTTGAATAAATAACACCTAGTTAAAATATGCCTACTACGGTTCCCTCGCATGTGTGCGTGTGCAAACCCGCATGTCACTAAAACCGTCAGTAAACGCAATTCGAAGCACCAATATCGTTTAATACCACTTGTAAAAACAGAAAAATCCGCCTACTGGAAGTGGCATCCTCTGCTCCTTGTGCCACCTGCCACGGCGACAGCTGCCCGGCGGAGTCGCGCGCCGAGCTGCGCGCGCGCCTGTGCGAGGCCGAGCGCCTCGTGCGGCGCCTGCGCGCGGACGCCGAGCGCCAGCGGAGAGAGGTACTGGCGCCGGCGGGGGGCGCCGTCACTAACCTCTTGTTTGACGGCGCGGCCGCGCGGAGCGCCCACGTACGTGTAGACCGAGACCACACGCTGATGCGACCTGTCTTTGTATACCCCTATTCTTTTGACAACAAGCCTTATTAGGGCCCAAGAACCATCTTTTTTTTTTTGGAGAGCGGAAATCTGTTCATTTTCTTATTGATAGACCCTAAACCCATTTTTTTTTGCGAAGCAATTGCAGTCAAGACAGTCAGTAGGTATTTATGTCAAGAGTCAATAATATGTAATGAGCTATACTGTTGTCGACCACATAATCGTTTACCATTTTTCGGTTGACGATCGTTAGACCCCCGGAAGTCGCGCAACAATATACTGATGAATTTATTTTCCATTTTAGTAGGACTTCTTTTTTTCCACTGTGAATTTGCAAGGCTTTTGAAGAAAAATACCATAAAATATGCTGCTACTGTTTTCGGGGCGTTATACAATATTTTGAAAATTAAAGATTATTGGAAGATATCACCTAAAAATCGCTTATCAACGTTTGAGACTACCAAATTGGCTTCCTTACCCTGTGTTTCAACCACCTACATAAAATCTCAAAAGACTAGGTAGATTAGGTTCCATGGGGTATACAAAATGGCAGTCGTTGAAGCTCGGCGTAGCAGCGCCGACGTGGACGGGAACGCGTCACGCATACACCACCCTGGCCAAGGGAATACCAGCGCCATCAGCTCCTCATAAGGTTCCTTTTTGGAACATCAAAAGCACAGAAAATATAAGACGTTAGGGTAGGAATGTAAATAAAAAAGAACGTAATTCGTAATCAAGTTTGAATGGGTGCAAAAAATATTGCATTAATACAGAACCAAAAGCGCCTTCGGTTTTGCACACTAGAACAGAAATTCTGGTAGATTCCGACACTCTTTAATACCGATTTAATGTGACGAACTAATTATGATTTTTTTAGTTGTACAGGAGGATGACAATCTCTCCTAAATGAAGCTCAGAAAGTGTCTTTTATGCAGTTGCTGCATCCATTTAGATGCTCCGATAAACGCCTTTTGACCGTGTCGCCCTGGTACTCTCTGGCTACGGTATTACACGTTTTCAAAGAGTTAAAGTTATTTTTTACTAGTTTTTTGCACAGTTAAATTTCGCGAGAGCGATGTTTTAGTTTTCTACTAACCCCGCATGTGTTAGCATTTGTTTTGTCCCGTCCTCGTATGCGCTTACGAATGATTTTAGTTATAATTTGAGTTAAGTAGATGTGGAAAGAGGTTGCTCGTCAATTTGTAAACGGAATCATAAGACTAGCACCCTTTATGCCACTTTTTGGGTTGCGAGCTCATCAGGTTTTGCCCGCAAAAAACTTGCTGGTTATTAAAAGTCAGATCTTAAAACTAGACATTTTTAAGGGTTTCTCCTGGAGAGTGAGCAATCTGCTTTAGGATCTTATAACTGTGTGATACACTGTTTCCAATATAAAAAATTGTTTTTAGCTAATTAAATAGAATTTGGACATTGTTTAGCTACCTCTCAGACTTTTTGCACAACGTAAAGGTAGAAAACTTGTAGGAATTAACTTTTCGTACATAAAAATCAAGTTGGTGATCCCTATCAACAATAGGTAAGCACGAGTTTTGGATGGTTTGAAATACTAAAAACCTGCACATGTTTATTGATTGTCTCACACTCATGCACTTGTTTGGCGGGTTAGAAGCACCTCTTTAAAAAACCTCAGAGTCAATAAGACAGGGCCTAGCGAGAACCTAGCAACATTCTACTATCAACCAACAGTATACTGCCTATACCAAAAATGCAAGAGAAAGGTGGATTTTATTACTTATGGGTAGTCTGCCCATTGCCCAAATGAAAACCTCTAGACACATAACTTTTCCATAAAGTAACCGTTAAACACTCACTGCAGAAAGCAGTTCCCTCTTTGGAAAGATATTACGTATTTGGAAATTTTCCTTTCTCTACAACTCTGGCTACTGGATCCTGAAGCCTTAGAGCTTCTTTAAAACTTTCCATAACACTTCTCCAACGTATTAACATAAACAGTTGCAGTGTATGAAGAATTCTCTGCACGCCAGCCTACGAGCCAGCGGCCTTGACGCGTACGGCTATCAGAACAACTACCACTTCCCGCCAGTCCATACTCCTGATTTTTGGCGAGAACCACTTCGAGAGTAAGTAGAATTTATCAGCTTCGTATTTCTGTACCGACAGAAACCATATAGTGATATGGGTGCATAATACAAGGCGGTGAATATTTAGAATGGCAACTGAAAGAGATGTTTGGAAGAAGACAGCATGCACTGATCCCAAATAAATTGGGATAAGAGGAGGAAGAGGATTCATGTATTAACTAATTTAATCCGGCTTTGAGTGCTGAAAATTTGAGTCTGGGAAGACCTTTCTTCAGTCTTCGTATGATTTTGTTTATTTCTTGGATCAGTATTGTATTTTCCGCTAGCAATTACCTGGGAGTCTTCAAGTCCCGAGCGAATACGTTACTTCTAGGCAAGCGTACGCCAACGTCGACTACATCATCGCTTAGCATCGGGTAAGACAATCGGCGAACGCGGCAGTTTTTCGTATTATATCTCCAAACGGGCCATTGGTGTCGGTTATTGCTTCTAAAAACCCATTATTGCACTATTTTTTCATGGAAGAAGCAATCATTTGCAGTCACTATGCAGTGCTTTGTTCAAAGTTGAAAATCACTTATCAAATCAATCTGACAAAATTGAAGTCGTGACACTGATCAATAGAATACATAAATCTTATCATGGGCGATTGCATTTGCACCTGTAAGAAAGCAAAATCGGTACTTGCCCGTAGGGGGACTACGGGCAAGTACCGATTTTGCTTTCTAGTCTAGTTCCCCTTGGGATACCACGAGCAAATATTTTTGCCCGTAGGACCCCTTAAGGGGGACTAAAGAGTATCATGGGCAAATTATTTGGCCCGTGGTACCCCCGCTTATCGCCAGATAAATAAAATGCAAATACAATCTCTTTGCTTAATGCATTAAGTGACGGATGACCTTATACACTCCACTCATGGGGTTCCACGGGCAAAAATATTTGCTCGTGGTACACCAAGGGGAACTAGACTGAAGGACCACGGGCAAGTACCGGGCATAATCCAGGATATGGAGACATTCGACAGTGAGTCTCTTTGTTCAGAAGTTTTGATATGGTAATTCAAAATTGCAGGGACTTCAACATGGTGGGTTCTCGAGGGCGAAGCACACGGCGTCCCCTCACACTGCCGGAGCTGTCTGGACAACAGATGCATCGCTCTACCGTCTATGCTAATAGTAAGTTTACTTCTGAATTTAGCATAACGGCCCGGGTTGTACGAGGCCATTTCTAGCTTCTTATCCTGGCTTGGCACTTGACAAAAATGAGGATAGTTTTGTTGCCACACACATGGGCAGACTAGACAGACAGTTTTTAGCACATTCTTACTATTCTAGCTAGATTTTTTTTTTTTTTAAATCTAACTGCCTGACTTGGATGGAATTTTTGGAGACTGCTATGAATGGTCACAAAGTTCAAGACTTCGTATCTTTGTCAGTATTTTGACAAACAAGATTTCGACCCATTAGGGTATCCAGTATTTGATATGACTTGTTTCGTCAATTTCAGACCATACACGACCCAGAGCCAATGGATATGACAAGAATAAAAAGCCTCAAGCGGCCAACGGAGAAACAGCCAGTTCCGTTACACCCAAGACTCCAGAGGATCCCACAGGTATACCTGTAAACCTTTCATTTCATCTTCAGAAAGATGACCAGGGCGTTCATGAGTTGATTGAAACTTAAGCCTTGTGGAAAGATTGTAAAGGCAAAAGTTTGGTCATATGAAGTTGAGATCCATTTTTTGGAAAAATTATTCTGTCTTGAAGTTTGTGCTCCGCTCCGCTTCATTGGAAACGCACTCTTAAACATAGCTGGCGAAATATAGTTGTACTATAGGAATAGCTTTGTAACCCTTCTTAGAATCCCGGTGTAATGTCATATTATTTGATTTATTCGAGAGCTAAGAGAGGCAAACATTTCTCTTTTTACTATTTGGAAACAAACCCGCACTGAGCAAGCGTGGTGTTTAGTGGTCGTGCCTTCTCTGTTTGAGAATGGGGCTTTTGTCCAGTGGTACAGTATAGATATTCTACTTCACGAAGGTGGATTGGGTTGGTCTTGGATGTGTGTGTCACGTGCACATTATTTCTGTGTTCGTAAAGTATTTTCTACGACACCGAGCGCTTCAAGCTTACTTAAGTACACAGTATAATTTTCTGTAGTTTAAATAAATAAATAAAACTAAAAAAAGGTTATTGAAGTGAAATCTTCTTTAGACGCGTTGGGCATTTTTGAGATGGAAAAAAACTATTGAACTCGCACGACACCGACTCGCTACGAGAGCTACGACGCGTACTCTTAACACATCGCGTAGCGGATTGAAGTGAAAACTTCTTCAGGCGCGTTGAGCATTTTTGAGATGGAAAAAATCAATTGAACTCGCCACCGAGACCGACACCCACGCTACGCGTCGTAGCACTCGTAGCGGATTGAAGTGAAAACTTATTTAGGCACGTTGGGCATTTTTGTTCAAGTTTTCACTTCTGTAGGTACCTACTCCCGGAGTGTTTTGTTTTTTATTTTTCTTGTTCTTATCAGCAAACCCTTATTACATTTGATACCCATACCATGGGAATGCATACAAAATAACTAGTTCGCCATCTTTGGGAGTCCGCCATATTAGATTTAGAATGACGTCACTTAGATTACCAAGCATTGTCATCCAAACTAAAAAAGTACGCAAAAAATCAGCTTAATTGGAAACTGGAAGATTTGTTTACATACATTAGCTACATGTGAAGCTGTGTGTTAAAAAAGAGCACGTGAACCTACACACACATCCAAGACCAAACACGCCTTTGTGAGATAGAACAACTATATCAGTCTGGTATTATTTTTTTTATTTGGAAAACCAACATGCACAGCAAGTTAGTTGATTTTGATATTATTTCCTTTTATTTTAATATTCCAGAATGCCGAATTAAATCAATGTACGCGAGCAATTTAGCGAAACCCGACAGTAGTAACATGAGCTCTAATGCTATGTACCCAGAGTTGAAAATCGTTGTCACAAAGTTATTATCGCACAGTCAGGGTGAGGAAATCGCACGTTTTTTTTTTATTTGGTTATGGCTCCTTTACTAAATGGTTCATGATGATGTTATCTTTCAGGGGCCGCATTATAAAATGTTTTCAATATTCCGATATAAAAAAGGGCTGATGTTATTTGTCTTGTATGGTTCCATCTCTCTCTATCTTTAGCACTGGAACAAATATGGCTCCTTTGCGTTGTAAATGTCGTAATACGGCAGCAAATACTATAGGGTAAAGGCATTTTCAGTAGCGCTTGGGCTGCGACTGCGAGTATCACACTTCATTTGTTTATGGAAATCACAAAGTTGGCAGACTTTTATGCGTCGAAGACGGAATAGTGCAGGGCTGCGAGGATCTTTTGCCACTTGAATGACATTGTCAGGGAGGAAGGAGGCGCTGTTAGTAGACTGTAGCGCCATCTATGTCGCCACATACGAACTAAACACAAATCCTGCATCGTGCAATCAAAGTTCTCCACGCGATTTGAACATTTATATGATTATGTCGCAGCTATCTGGTTTAATTAGCCACTCAATTGGACGCCTAGGCCGTCGTATTAAACCCTGGCATTCAATTAAATGCCGATAGTTAATTCAACTAGAATCACTCAAACTTTAACAACTAGGCGTACTGAAAGTAAGCCCTTTTGAAGATGACTCAGCCAACTGATTAAAATTTACTTCAAGAAATTAAGTGATTAAAATGATTATTTATTAGTGATTCAAATTATTTAAAAGTCGTAGTCGAGCGGAGCTCAATGATTAAAAAAAAAAAGAAAAACTGAGTCGGGGTGCCCCATGTCCCGAGCTCGCTTGACTCGCTCTTGCATCCTAACATTGCCTTTTGTACACACATAATCATGATCAGTAGTATCACAAATTGATCAATATTTAATTTAACTAAATGACTAGACGATATCCAGCCATCTGGTTAAACTTCACGTTCAACGACTTGGCTAGTTGTCCTTCAGCCACTTAATTGACTCGGGCGTTTAATGAACGGCCTAGGCGTCCAATTGACTGGCTGAACCAGATGGCTGCGACATATACGACAGTCCGAAATCAACCATAGCAGTTGGAGATCCTCCGTTTTCAATGGAGGTTTGCGCGACTTTACACCCTGTTCCGTATATGAGTACCTCTATAAGACATTTGTGGAATTGTTTGTGGAAATGACAAAGAAAAAACAAGGTGGCTTTAGTTCCTATTATGGTCACGTACCAAACGATCCTTGTATAGCTGCAGGTAAATCAGAAGTTAGCGAATTAATTGTAAATAAACTCGCACTGTGTAAATTATTTCATCCAATGCTCTCAAAACGGTGAAGGAAAACATCGTGAGGAAACCGGCATGTCCTAGAACCAAAAATTCGAAGACATGTGACATCCACCAACCCGCATTGGGCCCGCGTGGTGGATTATGGCCCACACCCTCTCACAAAGAGCAGGCCTGAGCCCCAGCAGTGCGGACATTAAAAGGCTGATGATGAGCTCGAACTAAGCGTTTGCCCAACATGGACATTGAGGTCCTGGAGACGCTTTTTTTTAGGTTGGGAAATCATCAAATAACTTCTCCCGTTCTGGAAGGGCGTGTCAAACTCTTACTAACTAAAACGCACCCGTGTTTCTTCAGTTGCCTGTACCAGGGGCCGCGGTGTCTCTTTTAAACATACCCGCGACTCTGAACATCCTGAAGACGCTGCGATACACATGGAAACATTCGTATAATTACGGTAGCTTCTGTTTATAATCGAGAGCTATTTCGTATGGGAGTCTTGACTAACAGTAGGTACTAACTGGCTTGTTGTGCATGCAGGTACTAACATTTTAGAAATAAGGACTTTATTTATAAAAAGAATAACTATTGATTAGTTTCAATACTGCTTAGCAGGTTCTTAATTCAAATTTTTCTACCCGACAGAAGAGTAGATGTGAGAGGTAAAGTACTGACTAATTTTGTTTTGTACCACAGAATATAAAAACAAGTGGAAGTGCCCACGCAGCTATCCGGCGAGTGTCACAATTTATTATGCGGAAAAAATGTAAAATAATAACAGGTAAAAGGTAAAAGTGAATGAGTATAGATAAAATGTTTCTTTGGGAAAGTTGTTTACTATCATGAGTACAATCACGTGTTTGTATCGGTCACTAATTACCAGTCACCCTATGTATATAAAAATGAATCCCTATTTGCTTGGTCACAGCATCACGCGTGAACGGCTGGACCAATTTCGCTAATTATTTTTTTGTTGTGTTTGTCACTGTCAGAAGGTTCTTATGAAAGAAAAAAAATAAGAAAGTTCCGCGGAAAATCAGAATATTTCAGAAAACTTCGCGCATTTGATTCATAGCTAAGACAGGACGCCTGTCGGGTCAGCTAGTGAACAATAAATTCAATTTTGATGTAAAGCTTATTTGTTGTTCATACAAAATTAAGACTTATTACAACAGACGAAAGTTGTTATTATTTTACATATTTTTCCGCATAATAGGGTATTACAGCCATTTTTTAAAAGTGTCTCGAATTGGATTCTATAGTGCTAATAAACCAATAAAAAACACAAAATTTTATTCAATCAATAAGGGCCCTATATAGGAGAATATGCATTAAAATTTTACATTTTCAAAGTTCGCGCGTAATTTGATGATAACGCTGCTGGACGCAGTGCACGCCACATTGCTTTGTGATCATGACGTCGGTTGGCTGTGTAGATAACATACAAGCACTTTATAGTTTACACAGCCGTATGACGTATAACATGGCGACTACCTATTCCATGATGTTAAAAACAGATTAAAAAAACTAAAAACATGGAATTGAATTTTAAAATTTATTTTGTTATTTTATCAACTAAAACTAACATGTTCCGACTGCTTTTTGCAATATATTTTTAGTTTTTTTCACATATACAGGGTGTAACGGAAAGGTGTGGTCATATTTTAGGAACTGTATCTGCCCATCAATATGAACAACTTTCTTCAAGAAAACCTGAGGAATTTCAAAATATATTTTTTTAGCTCCCATACAAATATTGATCAGCTGATGATAACTTTGTATGGAATGTCCAATTTTTTTTTTGAGAATTTTATATTTTTTCTTAGACAAAGTTGTTCATTTCCATGGGCAGAACCGGTTCTTAAAATAAGACCACACCTTTCCGTTACATCCTGTAGAGTAAAATACCCTATTTGTGTTGTGATAGCTGCGTGGGCACTTCCACTTGTTTTTTTTTCTATTCGGTGTTTTATCCTGTAGACAGCTGCATTTTATGAATGAGACATAGTGCTAACTTGAATTTAGAATCCACTAATCAGTGTTTTAATTAAGCATATGTTTAGGCTGAAAGTATGACTTGTGTATTTTAGTTTAGTTACTAATTTGGGCAGTTTGGACCATTTGGGCTGTTGAAGCATGTTTGTTAACACGCGTCTCAAGTGCAAATGGATAACAATTTTATGATGGGGTGTATCAGCTTCGATAACACATAAGATGCTGTAAAATTGTTTAGTTTTATGTTGAATTTGTGTTTAATCAAATCTTCAGCTCATATTTTCAGTAACTACAGCGGATTATGTTGTAAATGTCCGCTGCTAGAGTAATTGCTTGAAAATATGAGTATTTTATTTTGATGTTAATCTCGTCCGTGAAGATTAACCGTGTTATTTAGGTGTGTAGGCGACTCAATTTTTTTAAATTATTTGTATAAAAAGTAATTTTAACCAAAATTGTAAATAAAAAGAATTTTTTAAATCCAATTTAAAAAATTAGAAACTTCCAATGTGGTGAAATTTCAAGTAACAGAAAAAGGATGACACTTTGAAATGTGACGTCACCGCCATTGGGTATGTGTACAAAAGAGATAGCGAGATGTTCCCACCACGCTCCTACTCTTCCTTATATCAATATTTGAAATCGTAATTGTTGCTAACCAATTTTCATGTTATTTTCCGGAAAAGTTTTCTTTCTAGTATTATTTGTTGTTTAGTATATGATATTATACAAAATTAACACAGGCAAATACCCAATTCTGTGTAATGTTCCAGTGAGCGGCGCCGGCAGCGCGGAGCCGAGCCGAGCGCGCGCGCGTCGTCCTCGCCGACACGCGCCCGACCACACGTAACTGACGTCACACCCTACACACCCGCCACACTACCCGACACTACACCCCACATCTCCAACAGAGACAGCATTCATACGACAGACAGAGATGGCGCTTTACTAACTATCACACGTTAAACGTTAGCAAGAGACAGCCTAAGTAACAGAGACGAGGCTCTACTATCCACCGTACCTCGAGCGTTAGACAGAGACAACACACATACGAGTGACAGAGATAACGCTCTACAAACTGTCACAGGTCGAGTGTTAGACAGAGATAACATATTTAGGAGTTACTGAGACGACGCTCTACTAACCATAATACCTCGAGCGTTAGACAGACAACACACATAAGCGTGAAAGAGACAACGCTCTACAAATATGTGGCATGTTAATGGCCAGGTACTGTATATGGCCACCACACGCCTCTCACAAATATAGCTGCTGCCCAGCGGATATGATGTAACGACAGCTCAGTCTGACCGTCGATAATGTATGAGTAGCCTTCAATAGACTCCCGAAAGGGTTTTTATTCGCAGTGCGACAACATTTTGTCGTCTAATTATCTCGAGCTAAAACGAGCTGAAGTGTGTCTTAACACAATATGTCGCGCCCTAGCGAGATAATGCGACGAAGAATTTTGTTACAGTGTGTGTTACCTTAGCTTGTCGAATTACTATGTAAACCGTCGTGCACACTAGAGTAAAAAAAGATGAATAGGGTAAGTATTTGACTCAGTTATTTTTATTATTTTTATTAAAAAGTTAATTTCTTCAAAATCGAAAATAAAAAGTTTTTCAAATCAGTTCAAAATTAAGCAAGTTGGAAAGCTTTCAAATCTTGTGGAAGGGGAAACTGTCAAGTAACAGAAAACGGATGCACACATAAGTATGATGTCACCGCCATTAAATTTTGCGCGTTCAAGAGATAGCGAGATGTCCCCAGCACGCTCGGGAACTCTTCCTTACGCCAGTATTTGAAATGCTAATTTCTGCTTCATTTATTATCCAATATTGATGCTGTTTTTAGAAAAATATTTCTTTTATAAACACAGGAGAATACCCTATTCCCTCGTGGGAAACTTATGCTCATTTTCACTATCACTATTAACTATTATTCAAATTAAAGCCTCTTTATTATTGCACAGATAGATTTTGAAATTTCTATGTTGAACAGAGCGTTGAAAATCCAATAGAGCGCGTTTAAGTATCGGCTAGTGTTAGTGAAGACGGGCATTCATATCGATGTAAATACGACCTAGTGTGGACGTAGCTTAAAAATAATATTATGCTGCGCGCAACAAAAATGCAATTGCAAATACAGCGAGTGCTATATCTGTTTTAATATTTTTTTAAGATTCCAAAAGATTTTTTAAACATTTGGTGAATTCCGCCTGTTTTGAAGTCTCTTCCAACCGATTGACTGTTAAAAGTCTATTAGATGTTAAGAATTGTATGCTAGACTGAAAACTGGGCTCGTGTTTTAAACCCATTATTATTCCCGTGCGAAAGAGACGGAGCTATACAGAACGTATAGCTCCATCCCTTTTTAACAATGGAGGTATGATGGCTTTAAAACTCGGATCCAATGCTGATATTTCTAAACTAAATATCAAAATGGTTCGACGGTCGGACTGCATCACGTAGAAGGATTCAATTATTATGATATAATCGTAATCGCCTTCTGTAACGGTAATAATATACTATTGTAGTTATCGTATAGCCTGAAACGACCGTGTTGAAATATTAGAGCGCTGCTGTAATGTTGTACGATACGAATATATATATATATATTTTAAGGGCGGATTTTCGAGGATAAAAATCATATTGTACTGAGACGACATTTGGCGGGTTTTCGTTTTTTGATGCCACTGTTATCAGCCATACATTCTCTGTCGATCTGCCTAAGCAGTATTTTTATACCATCAATAGATCCCGAGGCAAATAATTAAAAACACCGTTAAGTTCCCTTGATTTCTATGTACTTAATTCAACGCTGTTTTTTGCGCGTAGCCAAAATATTAATTGACGGCCTCTGACAATGGAAAATTTACACCACCAGTTGGCGCCACTTAGGCGACAGGTCTTCTACTTTTAAAAAAGTAACGTGATGACGTAAACATGACGTCAATTTGACTAATGTCCGTTTTCGACATAAGTTTAAGCGTTTTGACAGGTGTCTGGACCTGATGCCTCAGTGCTGCCATCTGGTGTACGAGTATGTCATTTCAGAAAAGCCTTATTCTGTCTATGGCAGTACTATCTTGTGCTCGGTGTATACTGCGCGGGCATGAAAAGATATAATTTGTAATGGTCTCTAGTCGTTGCCTGTGCGGTGATTTCATACTTTCTGGTCAAAAAATTGCTGACTAGCCCATATTTTTTTTAAGAAGTGGGGCTCGTGGGCTAACTGCTCCATAGCATACATTTACGTATCTCCACTTGTGAAGGCTACCTACACACACAGTGCCGCCGGCACTTGCCGCAGAAACTTACACAAAACCGCCGAGCATCATTCCAGTTGTGACAGTCGTGTAGAACGCTAGTGAAGTGCAACCAAAACACTACCTCGTGAATGCCGGCAGCGAACTGACCTTGAAACCCGCGCGACATGAACGGCAAAACGGCTTGCACGGCGGCAAGGCCGGCAGTGCCGGCGACCGGCCGCACTGTGTGTAGGAGCCTTAACGAACCCCACCCGATGGTGGGGCTAAAACTTGTGACTCCATAGTTATCAGTTTTAGCAAACTGGGTTTCTGGACCTCGATGGTTCCAAGTTCTAAAACCTGGAATTTAGGAACCTCGTCCTTCTCTGCATGAGAAGTCATTTGTCGTGTAGTTGTGATTATTAATTCTTGCCAATTTTTCTTTGTAAAACTACATTTGAATGTGCTTTTGATTTTCCGTCCACGTTAAGCATGTCTTGTCAATTAATATTAAATCGTGACGTCAGAAAATCAAAAGCTTATATTAAAGTTTCTTAAGATTGTCGTATCGTGCAACAGTGCAACCGCGCCCTTAGATTTTGCTCATTTGTGATTTAAAGTGCAATTTTGTACATACATGTAATAGTAAAGTTAGAAAAACTTAGTACTTATGAGCAATAATGCTACGTAATAGTTGCTTAGTGTTTCGTCTCTTTCTTTTATTATTACGAATAAAAAGGACGCAAGACAAACATTGGCGAGTAGGTAGAAGTTTTTCTTTATATTAGGAATATAATGTACAATATTTTTGCCTTTGGAAATTCAGTGAGATATCCCTAATACTGCCATTAGCATTTATTTCCTTCACATGGAAGATGTACGGCATAACGGTATGTACTAAAATATAAAGACTAAAATATTTTTAGCTGAATTTAGAGTTATTATTACTTAAATATAGTTAAATGATCTGCGATTTTAATCATGTTTAAAGTTTAGATAACAACGTTTTTTATATAGTAATGCAGTTGTCCGCCCGATTGCCGTGAAGTGTCGGTCCGAGCTACATTTGTGAGAGTGAAGTAGACATATTAAATGCTATATTTGTAGCCTTATCCATATTAATCTAATTTATTAAAATAATACTATTAATTATTATATTTGAATATTATAATTATTGATATGATAATATATTTATTGCAAATGGTACATGTTTTATTTTGCCTACATTTAAAATAATTATTACAAACTACTTCATAATATAATTAAAAGCATTATACAGCCTTTCACAAAGTGTCCACTAACAGGCAAATACGCACAAATCAGTATATAAAATTAATTTATTCTAATCATCTTAATATCTCAAACAGTTCATGAGTGCTACAACATTTGTAAGCATTCCCTAAGAACCATAACACAGAATCTTTTACATTTTCAGTCTCGAACAATTTCTTTAACACGTCAACCTTATTATTAGTTGCAAAGTAATTTAAAAATATTCTAAACACCTCTTGGGAGTTTAAATTGGCTAAAAACCTAAACAAAAAGACAACATTAGGGTTTTCTAGAGATCTTTCAATACTTACAGAGAGGTATCTTAGTGTTTTTAGAATGAACTCTTCAGTTACAAAGTGGTTGGTGAAGTGTTTGTGGCAAGAGAGGATGAAGAACAGTTGTGCTGATGTAGCGATCCTTAGAGCTGGGAGAATCTTGAGAATTTTCTGGAGGTGCTCTGGTCTGGAAAGGAGAATTTTAAATTTAATGAGAGTAACAATCAAGAAGTTCCTATTAATTATTTTGCTATGTTCACTCAAACTATGAGTTTTTGGGCTAAGCTTTTTTATTTTACTTAAATCAAACCAGAGAATGGATTATTAAATTGAAGAGGATAAGAGATATATAGGATACTAGTGGCGCGCCCTAACTCCGCACGGGTACAAATTATACACACAGACCTTCTGTTTTTATCGCTCTTTGTATTAGTAAAACTGCATTAAAGAGAAGAAGCGGAGAAGACAGAAGCGAAAAGCAATTTTGATTTTATGTAGAGATTAACAGACAGATATAAAGATCTTCTTTATTCATAGTATGTAAAGAAAATAATACATACTTCAAATCATCTTGCAACTGATGAGCGAAGTGAACAAGGGCATAGAGCACAGAATCCCTTGTTTCTTCATTGTTACTGAGCAGCAGTTCTATTAGCTTGGCTATAGCGCCCTGAGACGTCAGCAGCTCACAGGCCTTTGGTCCAGAGCCTGCTAGGTTGCCCAGGGTCCAGGCACTGGTCACCTGGAAATTGCGGAGCCATGTATGACAATGTTTCTTGAGCTACTCAGAATTTCATGGTATGGTCTATGGTTCTTGTCTTATTGTAATTATTCAAAGTTTGTTAATGATTGCAGGTTCTTGATGTTGACATGAGGGTGCATTTAAAAAAATCCATCAAAGAATAATCTTTGATGGAACCAATAGCAAGAGGATAGTATTGTAATCTTATGATTGAATACAATACTATCCTCTTGCTATTGGTTTTCTTGGGTGTCAAAGTGATGTGCTCTGTTCAAAAACAGAGCATGTTTTAATGTAGTGAACCGGTCATCAGTCGTAACAAAGCCACTATAAGCTGCCATACACCTGTTTATTCTATAATACAATAACTTTGACTAAACTAGAGACCTGCACCAGCTTCACATGTGAACAAATGATACACCTAAACCTTCCTCATGCACCATTTGGTCTATTAGTGAAAACCACATGAAAATCCATTCAGTAGTTATTGAGTTTATTGTGAACAGACAGAGAGACTGATGCAGCGGGAAACTTTGTTTTATAATATGTAGTGATAGTGAAATCTTAAAAAATAAAACTCGATTTTAGTTCCACAGCTATCGTCTTTAATTTTAATACTTACAGCAAACTCAGCACTGAGATTATCAAGAGCAGGAATAAGGTAGGATCCCACAGACTTCGCCACGAGAACACAAGCTTTGGGTTCGCCGAGGGCCAGGTTACAGAAACATCCTACGGCTGCGCACTGTTTGTTGACTTCATGACCTGGAAATTTTTCTAGTATAGGACTGATCTTCCGCGCGCACTCAGAGCTAGACGTGTTGCGAGTCGCTCCGATAAGTAATTATTTATTTTACTGTATTAAGGGAAATTCGAACCCGAGTTGTACTAGGTATAATAAATAAAATAAGAGTGTCTGATATAAGTCTACCTTATAAAGAAATTAAATTTTTGCAAAAATATGTACCTGAACAAGAATAATACCAAGGATTGGAACAAAGAGACAAGTAATCAGCAGTGAGTCACACAGCGCGCACCGCTCCTATTCGCCTACAGCTGGTGAGTCAGAGCACATCGCACGACGAGAAACGCTACCTTATATGGTCACAAACTTCAATCTTCGCTGACGGACGACGCTACTGGTGAGAAATACATCAGCTAATTCACTAAAAACTGTTAAGGCCCGATAGCCGGTTGGTTAACCTATGAGATACGCATGCAAGGTGTCGTGAGTTCGTATCTGGATTCTTGCAATTCTTTTTGCATATTTTGAAAAACGCTTTTACCACAGCTTTTGTCAAACACATTGCTATTGCATTTCTGCCAGGCTTTATTTAACAACTTATACGTATTTAATCAACTATCATAATTTAAACATGCCACTAAGACGCACACCTCCAAAGACGTCTACATGCAGTGAATGAGACGCACAATCAAGTGCACGAATGGTAATCGCACAAACAGCTGTATCCACGCCAAATATACCCACTAGTGAAACTGATAATGTGCATTCACGCAAGCGCAAACGTAATGACGATTACACAGCCTTCATGGAGGAGATTCGTGAACTATTAAAATCTCATACAATCCAAACAGATAGCAAGCTGAAATCAATTCAAACGGCCATGGTTGAAATCAAGATGCAAAATGCTGGAATCAAAGATTCTGTTGACCATATCTCAAAACAATATGACGATATGGTGATTAAAATGCAAAATTTGGAATCGGAACGAAAACTGGACCGCTCTTACATTAATCAGCTTGAGGAAAGAGTGGAAAACCTCGAACGAATGCTGAATTCGTCCAAAATTGAGATTAAGTACATCCCAAAAGAGCAAGGTGAAACAAAAGAAGACTTATGCAACATTATCATAGAAACGGCAAGCGTCCTGGAAACCCACCTGCAGCGCCAAGATATAAAAGACGTCTACCGTTTAAATAAAAAGGATGGCGCTTCCACTATCATGGTTGATTTCGCTACCGCAACAACAAAGGATAGCATACTAAAAAACTTACGTCAATTCAACAAAAATAACAGCCAGAACAAACTGAATACTACTCACATTAATAAAGAAGGTCCATCAAAACCAATATATATCACTGAAATCTTGACTCATAAAGCGCAACGCCTTTATTACCTTGCCAGAAACTATGCTAAGGATAACGGCTACAAGTTTTGCTGGACATCATTCGGAAAAGTTTTTCTACGAAAAAATGAAGGTGATAAGCAAATATTGATTAAGAACGAATCTGATATCAACAACCTTCGTTTGATCAAATGACTAGCGATTATTTCGGGCTTTCTCAATTGTACTATTTATCTATTTTCTTGTAACCGAATCATGATCGTTATAATGTTGTTAGTTGACCATAATGTTTTATCTGCAAGATCCAAACACACTAATTTTCAGTGCACACTACAACACAATTATAAATTTCACACCCACACACACAACCACGTATACCAATTAATACATCATACACATATAATTGCAAGTGGCAAGATCATTCCTAAACTGTTCCAAGTATTCCTTTATCATAAATATTTATTTGATAAAAAACCAACTATATGTGACATAATTTTCAATTCTTTATCCAATGGCTGATAATTCCAATAATATTTTATTAGATTTAGATACTTTCTCTGTGGCAAATAGCTATTTTTGTGACCCTGAAACTTGTAATTCTGTGTTACATAGCTCTGCGAAGTCTTTGAAAATCATAACACAAAACATTCGCAGCATTTACAAGAACTTTGACAATTTTCAAGCACAACTAGCCAGATTCTCCTTTGACATCGACATTATAATCCTCACTGAATGCTGGCTTAATGAACATAAACCTATTCCTATTTTTGAGAACTACGAGTATTTTTCTTCCAAGAACAGGCTTAATCAAAATGGTGGCATCGTTATTTATGTCCGGAGAAATATAAAATGCACTGTTGAGGAACCTAAGTCGAATGACGCTAGTTTTCTGTTGCTACAGGTTTACCCTGATATTAACATATTGGCTGTGTATAGATCTCCATCTACACACTGCACTAATAGCTTTCTCAACTCATTAGAAGCCATCATACGTCCAATTAAAGCTAAACACATCATTATTGCTGGCGACATAAATATAGATATTAAATCGAACAATATTGACAGAAACAGTGCAACTTACCTAAATCTAACTGCAGAACTAGGGCTACTTCCGGCACACATTTATCCTACTAGGCTTGCAAACTGCCTAGATCATATTATGTTAAACACATCCTATTCTGCTACGGCCTTTGTGATAGATTCAACCGTGACTGACCACGCCTCAGTCCTATTAAGCCTTTGTTGCCTAAATCCTGACATCAACAGAAATAACGTGTGTAAGAGGGTTGATTATGATGCCGCTCTTGCACAATTACAAGCTGTTGATTTTTCCTTTATCAACGGTGACTTTGACGCAAATGATGCCGCCGCTCTTTTTGTTGATCATATTTCAAGAGCATTAACACAACACTCGATCATAATTTCTCGACCCTGTAGAAAAAGATTGCTTAAACCCTGGCTTACTCCTGGATTACTGCGATGTATCCGCCACAGAGATAAGCTGCACAGATTTGCAAAAAGCTCACTAAATGCCTCTGCTGAACTGATATACAAGAGGTATAGAAACTTTTGTAACGCTCTTCTGAAAAAGTTAAAAAGGAATTACGAAAAATCTTTACTAGAAGGTACAAATTGCAATAAAGAAAAATGGAAAGCCGTCAAATCCATTATTAGTACCTCAAAACAAAAAACTGCTGGGGAACACCTTTTAGTCCCACAGAAAAGTGGTTTAAGTGTTGTAAATGAGATTAACACCTACTTCTCTAATATTGGTAAACAACTAGCAGATAAAATAACACCAGCTCAAAATATTTATAAATTTGACATAACCACCGTCCCAAATTCAATCGTGTTACTTCCGCCAGACGAAGCCGAAGTTGAAGCGTTGATAATGAATCTCAAGAATGACTGTGCTACTGGTTGGGATTCTATATCAGCCAAGTTTCTTAAATTAGCTAGACACATTATCGTCCCTCATCTGACTAAACTAATTGAGATCTGTCTTACCCAGGGTGTTTTTCCGAAAGTTTTCAAGAAGTCCCTTGTTACTCCTGTCCACAAGGGGGGGAGAAAGGACGATGTTGGAAACTACAGGCCCATCTCAGTTCTTACGACTTTATCAAAAATATTAGAAAAGGTTTTAAACAAAAGGCTCACTAACTTTCTGCAACACAATAACATACTGTCGGAAGCTCAGTTTGGCTTTAGGCCGAGAAAAAGCACTGACGATGCCGTAACTAATTTGATTGATCACGTCACACTTAAAATAAATCAAAAACAGAAATGCGTTGGCATATTTCTCGACCTGGCCAAAGCTTTCGACACAGTCATGATTCCTTTCCTTGTGGACAAGTTGGATAGGATCGGTATTCGCGAGAATGCTCTAAAAATTTTTAAGGATTTTCTTTGTGACCGTACGCAAAGAGTTAAGATAAAAGATTACGTAAGCTCTGATGCTCGGGTTACCTTTGGCGTTCCACAGGGCAGTATTCTTGGCCCAAGTCTCTTCTTGATCTACATAAATGACCTATGTCAGCTGCCACTTATAAATGGCAAAATCTTTACCTACGCTGACGATACGGCATTAGTATTTCATGGAGGGACCTGGGACGAAGTTCGACGAAACGCCGAACTGGGGCTGCATAGGGTAAGCCATTGGCTTGGATCTAACTGCCTCACTTTGAACCTTTCCAAATCCACATTTCTTCAATTCTCTTTTTCTAAAATTAAATCTGTCAATTTAGATATTAGACTACATGTCTGCAACTTGGCTTCTTCAACAACATGTTCATGCACACCTATCGCTAAGTCTACACATGTGAGATACCTTGGTGTGATTGTGGATGAAAAGCTTGGCTGGCGTCAGCACATAGACCTCACCACAATGCGCATAAGGAAACTTATTTGGACTTTTAAAAAACTTAGACACGTAGCCGACTTCGAACTCCTTCGGACTGTGTACTATGCGCTTGTGCAGTCAGTCGTGGGATATTGTGTTGTTGTATGGGGTGGTGGATGCAAGACTTTCATGATTCACCTAGAAAGGGCCCAAAGATCTCTACTTAAAGTAATGACTTTCAAACCCTTTAGATTTTCCACCAGACTCTTATATGAGAATTGTAAAGTACTTACAGTAAGACAAAATTATATTTTGCAAGTTGTTACCAAGCAGCACAGTGTTACACCTTATAATGAACAAAATAATAAGAAGCGCACCAGAACAAACGTTTGCTTGCCTTTACTCTGTCACACGACGTCCGCTAGGCGACAGCGGGTATATCTTGCCACTTTTCTTTATAATAAGTTGAATAAAATGCTGAACATAAATCCCCTTACGACTCGTGAAACAAAAATGAAGGTAAAGATCTGGCTACTGACACAGGACTACAATGAAACCGAAAATTTACTGCAGTCAACATAAATAAAAACACAAATCATTGGTATTCACACACACACACACACACACACACACACACGCGCATCATAACACAAACGCACACATACACACACACTTACCAGCACCCCTTGTTTTAAATTGAATTTTGTTTAACCTGGCTTTATTGTAATTTATTTTTGACATAAGTAATTTTATTTATTTTAATCTTAATTTTAACCTAATTTTGTTTATTTATTTTTTTACTATAGGAGATTATTTAAATTGTTCTAATTTTATTTTTTTAACACATTTTTAGTACTTAAATTAAATGTTTACTATTAAACTTAGTTTTAAGTAATATAATTTTAACAAGTTTCGCTTATAGGACTTGCTTAGTGTAACCTAAAATTGGAAGAAGTCACTGGCTCCTGAAATACAGGTAATTTTGCCTAGCTCTGGAGCCAGGGTCTCACACTTTTCTGTAACTTGACTATGGCAATAAAAATATTATTATTAAAATATTATTTCGTTTATTAATTTTTTAAACATATTAAATACATTTTTAAACATTTCTTAAAAAAGAATATATAAAAAACATTTAAAAATATAAAAAATAGTAGCCCACCGGTATCGGGAACAGGGTCCAAGCTACCGGCGGTCAGGGCTCCAGAGAGAGGAACCGCCTGACAATGCGAGCCGTGTCCAGAAGTACTGCTTTCTGAATCAAGCCCTTGATCCAGCCGCCTAACGAGAGCCTCCTGAGGTGTTGATCGAGGCTCGTGGCTATTAAGCCATTGGCTGACACGACTATCGGTACAATGATCGCTGAGTCCACATCCCACATGTCGACAACCTCGCGAGCCAAGTCAATATACTTGATTTGTTTATCTTTCTCGGCTTTCACGAGGTTCTCGTCATGTGGGACGGTAATGTCAACAATCATTGCACGCCTCTCGATTCGGTCCACCACCACTATATCAGGCTTATTGGCTACAATAGTCCTGTCAGTGATGATGGACCGATCCCAGTACAATGAGATATGACCATTATCGAGAACTGGGTCGGGCGCATATCTGTAGTACGGCACTTCCGATTCCACAAGAGAGTACTTCAGAGCAAGTTGCTGATGGATAATCCTGGCTACAAGGTTGTGCCTATGCAAGTATTCACCGTTTGCTAGACGAGAACAACCAGAGATTATGTGGCGGATTGATTCTCCCGGACGATGACATGCCCGACATATGTCAACCGTGCCGTCCTTCACAATAAATCTCCGGTAGTTTTTCGTCATGATAACTTCGTCCATAATTGCACAGACAAAACCTTCGGTTTCCCCAAAGAGGTCACCGACACGCAGCCAGGCTACGGACGCTAGTTGGTCTACATCGGGCCCATGTAGGGCCCGGAAAAAGCGTCCGTGCAGTTCCTTACTCTGCCATACTTCTCTGCGATCGTTAGTGTCAAGCACTAGAGGTTTGCGCCAGTTCTCGTTAGCCAAGGAGAGTGGAGTAAGGCCCCTGTCTACTGCCACTACATCTCGATGCATACCCACATCAGCAGCTAGGAAATATTCCCTTAGACTGCATACCTCGCGGTTGTGGAGGGTCTTAGCATTTAAAAAGCCTCGGCCTCCACACTTCCGCGGGATATACAGTCTCATCACCGACGAACGTGGGTGGTGCATTCGAAATGCAGTCAGCAGTGTACGAACACGCCTATCCAGGGCGTCAAGTTCTGTTTGAGTCCATTTGAGTACGCCGAAAGAGTACATCAATACCGGCATGACCCAACCGTTGAAGGCGCGCACCTTGTTTCCGCCTGATAGAAGGCTATTAAATACCTTCTTCAGGCGGCCAAAGAAGCGCTCCTTCAACGATTGCTTCATGTCAGCAACATTGATACCTAACGCTTCCGACATACCCAAATACTTATAGGTTTCGGTTGGAGAGAGGGATCTCAGGTTTATGAAATCCGAGAGTTGAGTTCCCACGGATTCCACAATCTCCCCTCGCTTTACATGCATGACCGCACATTTGTCTACACCAAACTCCATCCTGATGGCACTACTGAAGGTTTCAGTTACCTTCAGTAGCTCCATCAGTTGCAGATTGTTGGGGGCAAAGAGTTTCAAGTCATCCATGTAAAGGAGGTGAGATATAACCTGACCACCTCTCTTCAACCGATAGCCTAGCCCTGAATTCTCCAGCAGTGTGCTTAGAGGATTCAAAGCTAGGCAAAACCAAAGCGGACTCAAACTATCACCCTGGAATATACCCCGCTCGATCCTTATCGGTTCACTATTCCTCTGGATTTGTCGACATCCTGGATAGCGAAGGACCGTTCTCCATTGCCCCATACATGACATCAGGAAGGTGCGTATCGTTGCATCAACTTTATACAATTCTAGCACCCTCATGAGCCATGTATGAGGAACTGAGTCATAGGCCTTCTTATAGTCTATCCAACATGTCGACAGATCCTTTCGGAAGCGCCGAACCTGTTGGCTAATGGTCATATCTATGAGGAGAAGCTCCTTAGTACCGCGGGACCCATTCCTACATCCATTCTGAGAGGCAGACATGATACAGTTACTATTTATATGTGTATTAATCTTAGCTCTCAAAATGGATGTAAGAACCTTATAGACCGTCGGTAAGCACGTGATCGGTCTATAATTTTTAGGTTCCGCAGTACTACCTGATTTATGGAGCAGGTGGGTTATTCCTGTAGTTAGAAATTGGGGTAGCGACCCTGACTCTAAGGCAGACTGGATCTGAGATGCCAAGCGGGTATGCGACCTTGTTAACCATTTTATCCAGAAGTTGTGCAGCCCGTCCGGCCCTGGAGATTTCCAGTTAGCTAACGGACGGACTGCACGAGCTACATCTTGGGGGCTGATGATAATTGCCCCCATTTCTGGTATTGGATCGCACGCGCGCTCAACATCCCGAATCCAATCGCCCTCGGTATGACAGACAGGCACCGACCAGATGCTGCGCCAGAACGAGTATATGGCGTCATCATCCGGCAGGTGCGTATTAGTCACACCTTGGTCCGGTCGCTCCCAATCCCTATACACCCACCTTTCATTACTTCGGAATGTGCGATTCTGGGTGTATCGTTCCACTCGCCGCTTATACCTGCGAATACGGTTTGCCCATGCATATACTTTCTGCTTCAGGAAGTCGATGCGCTCTGTGACACGGGACATATAGTCTCGGGAGCTGACATCAGTCCCCGAAAACGCCCGTCTCACAAAGCGCATCACTCTTGGGCGAGTGTTGCCCTCCCTGAAACAGATTAGTTTGCCTATGAGTGCTCTGGCCCCACCAATACGACGCTCGATCCTGCACTGCCAAGCCGGCACGGCTGGCTTCGGTCGTGTAGCTCTGTCATTAGGAAATTTGACGTGAGCTACACGACATGCCGCTACAGCCGCGCAGTACAGTATCGAGTGTGTATCGGTGAGGTCTTCGCAGTCATCAAAATAATTTGACAACTGCGAATCCAGAGCAGCCACCAGCGCCCTATTTTTGTTATGCATGGGCAAACGAGGTAAGCGTGGCCTAAGTTCGAGCGGCATGCTGCGATATTCCCGAATAGCACACTCCAAAGCACTCCTCAATTCGTCATTGCAATGGGTACTTACGTTTGTAACCACGTCATTACACTCCTCGTCAGCGTGGCTGGAGATATGGTTGGATGGTGGTACCAACACTGGTACCACAGTCTGCGACGGAGGGGCAATGACATGGCTACCCATCTCAGATCGGAGGCGATCAAGTACAGTATCATCCAACATATGATTACGCTGGATGACCCGCACCTGATCCGAAAGTCGTTGGGCCGAAACGTTGACGGCTGGCTCAAGCACCTGGAACAGAGAGAGCATCCGAACACGGTACGCGGTCAGGTTGTTACCTCCCTCTGTAGCCCCATAGTATGAGCGCATGACGTTTTCATTGATGGATTGCGTCCATCGCATGCGCTGCACACTTCCGCCGGGAGCTGGGACCCTATCAGAGGCCGGTGGGCCTCGAGGTCCTAAGCCGCTCGGCGGCCGGCGTCCTCCCCGTCGACGCGCAGGTGGTGGTGTCGTCGGCGGAGTGGTGTATTCGTCGCTCGAGCTCAACGCAACTGCAGCGGCCGGAATCACTGGACTCACGGCAGGCGCGGGTCCCGGCGGCTGCGAGGCGGAGCTGAGCGACGAACCCGAAGATGTTGGTTGTGCTTTTTGGCAACGTGCCCGGCTTCTTGTCAGCATTTTTCTGTTCGGTACATTATGTTATCTGCATGTCGTTGTTTGGATTTTCGGTATATGGTTATTGCTTTGATTTCTTATTTTTTTTTTCTGGTTCGTTTTTGTTGTTTGGACATTATTTTTCGTTTATTTTTATGAATATTAGATAAAAATATCGGATGAAAAAATTTTCGTTCAGTCAAGTTGACAGCCGGGCCACAGATTATTATTATTATAGTATATTAACCCCTCATCTATATGACATTTGACATGCAGTATTACACTTGCATCATAACGATTAATTCAAGGCAACATGTTACTTCTGCCACTCACATCTCATCAGTATCAGTAGCCTATTATTCTCTTATTAAGGGTGTAAAACTACATAGCAATCACAGACAAAACGCACAGATTACTGTGTTTTTGTTTTGACACTAGTAAAAGTTCTATGCTTATAGATTGAGGTAAAGAGATCAAGAATTAAAAACCTATAATTTTTCTGCCCTAGACATTTTATCATTATGTTAAAAAAACAAAACACTAACTAAATCTTTATTTCTGGTTTCATAATAATTCTAGTGGTTTTAAGTATATATTTTGCAGAGCATGAGGTCCTGGAGTGGGTAGAGATTTGTGCCTGCTCAATGGCAATGACCTGGATCTTAAACAATAATAGGAAGTACTGTTGGCACCACTATCTAACCACTCAGGGAACACAGGTGTGAATGCTTTGTAAAAAAAAATTAAGTAACATTATACCTGTCATTTCCCGCACCAATCCTCTGAGAGCACCATGAGTATGTAACACTACTTCTATGTTGACAGCATCATCAATGAGGGCATTCTTCAGAGTATGAAGCTCTGGTGCAGTGACGGTCGACTTTGTTTTCAGTTTCCTGGCCAATATAGTCACTATGTCCGAATTTGTGCTGAAAAATGAATAAACACTGTTGTCACTCAATAGCAAAAGAAAATCAAAAGAATTCTTCATTCAGTTCAAGGTAAGTAGCGGGTCCGATCGATCAGTAAGTGCAGGACATATACATGCATGTATACGCGTAGGCTTATAGAATGCATCAGTATTGATTTTCCATGAAGGGAGTTAAGTTACTCCCAGAACGCAGGGAATCAAAGATAAAGGTATCTAAAGGTTGAAAAACCAGCCGAGGAAAGTGTCTAGTCTAATTATTATTTAAGTTTGAACAGTTCTTACCGTAAACCGATCATGGACCGCCGAACATCAGCGACTTCGTCGCGATGCTTTCGTCTGTTCAATACGAGAAGGTTACGGCTTGTTTCCCTTATGGTTTCAATTGGTTCTTCTTCCATTTTTATTGGTAAAGATGAATTACTATTCACAATAAACGAGTTTAATCCGCTCCAACATACAACACAGCGGCATATAATAACAATAGTAGCTAATAATACAGCTGTAACTGACATTACTGACAACTATCTACAGCATAGATTATAAACTTTTTTTATTGTCCCCGAAGGGAAGGCGAAAAGTCTTTTGACCATATTGCCTAGTCTTACGTAGTGTATTTATACGTTTTTTTCCATTAGAATGCAGATGTGCACACACATTCTAATGTTTTTTGCAGTATTTGGCAACAAATGTGTCGAGTCAGCCTTCTCGGTAAACTTTGCTGAGGTACTCAATACTACAATAAAATTCTCAGCTCCATTTTCCCGAGATCGCGCCTGTTTCAATGATTCCACATATTGTCCATTTGACACTCGAAACACAAAACAACACCAATTTTACATCACAATATCCACTAGGAATCAATAAACGAATAATTAAAACAGACACTGAACTTCACTCGACAAAAGCCCGCCAAAAACTCCTTATACACTAGTAGTAGTTCGGTCAATCTAGACCAAAAAATGAGAGTGAAGGTACATAAAGTCCCAACAAGCTGAAAATCAGTAAAATTGTTCAAAACATAATTATAAACAATGTTTAAAAGTTCCCCATCATTCCCGTGTATGGAAAAAAAAATTATTCAAGGTCAAAGGTAA
This sequence comes from Polia nebulosa, assembly GCA_951329385.1. Classification (NCBI taxonomy): domain Eukaryota; kingdom Metazoa; phylum Arthropoda; class Insecta; order Lepidoptera; family Noctuidae; genus Polia; species Polia nebulosa. Next base: position 32,438,628 of record OX589594.1, read on the forward strand.
AAAAAAATGAGTTTTTCGCGATTTTCAGCAAAACGGTAAGTTTTGTCATAAAAGTACCTAAAACAAAAATTGTAGATCATAAAATTATCACTTATAATACCACAAGAGCTTCAAAATTATCGGGTATTTCCGTTCGTTGCAAACAAATGAAGGAGTCAAGTTTTTCAGGTTAAAAAATCACGAGCGCGAAGCGCGAGTGATTTTTCCTGAAAAACTTGACGATTTTATTTGTTTGCAGGGAACCTATCGGGAAATACCAGATAATTTTGAAGCTCGTGTGGTATTCGGGGGATTATTTTTCCGTCCCAAATGTCGGCCAATAGAATTGCACCATTCGACGTCACGTGGTACAACCTAGAAAATTTTCAAAAAATTTTCAGTATAATACCATGTAGGTTGTACCACGTGACGTCGAATGGTGCAATTCTATTGGTCGATATTTGGGTCGGAAAAATAATCTCTAAAAAATGTATCAATACTTTTTTCTTACGAGCCACCGTTTCTGAGATATAACGATTCAAAAAGTTATAAAAGTTGTTATCGTCATAATATGCACACGTTTCCACGGCACCTATGAGGTAGTGTACTTAGCGCGTTTTTTTTAACGTGGTTTCCCCAGTAGGCCTACTCCACGGGTCAGTTGTGATCCTGTTTTTTTTTTTTGTGATCTGTATAATGTAAAACTATTGCAAAATAACGGAAATTTTCAAAGATTGGAAAAGGTAAAAGCGATGTAAATTAAAAAAAATGGTGAAGTTCATTCGCCTGATTCGTAAGTTTCAAATTCTTCTTGATCTTCTTCTTGTTCTTCTTCTCCTGCTTCTTCTTCATCTTCATTTTGGATGCAAGTAAATTGCGTCAATAGCGATGTATCGCATGACACTTCGTCGGAATCAAACGAATCCTTCATTGTTTGTGATTCAATATTAGAGCACGACCGGCCTTGACAATTTGTGCATGCCAAAGAACAAAACATGTGTGGAACTCCTAAAAAAACTACCTGTTTAGATAAGCATCGATATGCATGTTTCGTTAAAAATACTAAAAATAAAAAACAAGTTCAATTAGCTTGTCTTCCTCCAACCTCAGTTGCTGCTCATCAACATCTTTTTCGGGTATATTACCAAGTTCAAGTGTGGCTTGGTTATCAGCTCGACCCTACAGACTGGGGTTGGAAGTTGGTCAACAATATATTAGAGCCAGTTCAAACTTTACTTCCACCTGCGCCGGTAAAACTGCTGAACACAATTTTTTGCAACTGTAAAACGGGATGCAGTGCTGAGGGAGATGCAGTGCATGTGGTTGCAAAAAAGTCGGACTGTTTTGTTCTTTGGCATGCACAAATTGTAAAGGCCGGTCGTGCTCTAATATTGAATCACAAACAATGGAGGATTCGTTGGATTCCGACGAAGTTTCATGCGATACATCGCTATTTACAGCTCGTTTAGTATACTTTAGTTATTTTCATAGTGTGATGTCGTACGGCATTCTGTTGTGGGGAAATGCCGCCGATATTCAGACAATTTTTGTTTTACAGAAAAGGGCTATTCGTGCAATTTATAAATTAAGTCCCAGACACTCCCTCAGAGACAAATTTAAAGAGATTAATATTATGACTGTTCCCTCTCAATATATTTATGAGAATCTCATGTATGCACATAAAAATATTAATCTGTTTAAAAGATACAGTGATATCCATAGCATAAATACTAGGAACAAACACAAATTTATTGTACCTAAAACCAGGCTCAAGAAAAAAATAGGTGGTTCGTTTAGATGCCAATGTATAAGTTTCTATAATAAACTTCCTAGCCAAATTCAAGAACTAAGCATAAATAAATTTAAATCATTTATTAAACGTAAGCTATGCCAGAAAGCTTTTTACACAATAAATGACTTTCTTGAGGACAAAAAGGCGTGGGATTGAGCTGCTTCAATGATACGAGCATCGCAGAGCAGAGCTCGTATACATGAGCCATTGTTTTCATATGTACTACTTACTGATGAAATTTTTTATATATTTTATATATTTTTTTAATATTCGTTTTTGACATGAATACTTGTATAGTTTTATATTATATTTTTATAATTTTTTTTTTATTTAATGACATTTTTTATTTTTTTTATTTTATTAAAGACGTTACCCCACACTAGGAATTATTCCTATATCGTGGGTGCGTTCACAAACATGTAAACTCACATACACAGGACACCCAGACCCGGAACAACTGTCTGTAGGCCATACAAATATTTGTTCGGTGCGGGGATCGAACTCGCGACACGCAGCGCAGCAGCCGAATGCTCAACCACTGCGCCAATCGTGCCGTCAGTCATTTTATTATTATTATTTTTTTTTTGACTTGAATACTTTTTTAAGTATTATATTTATTTTTTATTTTTTGATTGACATATTATTATTACTATTTTGTTTGACACGAATATTTACTTTGTAAAGTATTATATTTTTTTATTACTTAATTATTGTAAATGTGAGGACTATGTGGGTTATTATTATTATTTTCTCCTCCTTTTTACAGTAATTTTTAACGTTGTCTGACAGTTTGAGTTCTTTTGCGGCCTACCCAAATGTCGTTTCTTTGGTATTGTTCGTCATGTCATTGAGCTCCTTAGTGGTTTTTAAGTTGAGCTATTCGACTATTGACAATTGCTTGCACTGACTGGACAGGTCCACTCAAATATGTTTGGTTCTTTCTTCAAAAGACCACTACGGACACTAAGCTGCATGGTCCTCATATAGAATAATGTGAATGCGAGAACTATGTATGTCATTAAATTCATGTAGATTTTATGATTGTCTGGCAGTTTGAGTATTTTTGCGGCCTACTCAAATGTCCTTACTTTGGTATTGTTCATCGGTTCGTTGAGCTCCTCAAAGTTCTGAGTTGAGCTTCGCGATGACTGACAAATGCTTGCACTGTCTGGACAGGTCCACTCGAATTCGTGTGTTGCTTTCTTCAAAAAGCTCATCCCAGACATAAACGTACATGGTTCTCATAATATGATTTAACCAGTACACATTGTATGGATTTGAACACTTTAAAAGAGACTTTGACCTCTGAGTTTGTTTCGGTGTTTCTTCTCAGGGTAGTCAGCTAGGAAACACCGGCCTCATTTAACTGACAAAAACCATTGACGTGTAAAAGTGTTCCTTGTAACCTATTTACTGAATAAACATCATTTATCAATTTTAGGTTAGTGAGAATGGTCAGTGTGGATGAAGTGAGAATAGTAGTGAATGGAATGAAGAATGGTAAGGCAATTGGTCCAGACGGAATACCAATTGAAGTGTGGAAGTCATTACGGGTAGATGGATGGACGTTACCTTTGTTCTTCTATAAGTTGTTGCTGGAAGAAGCCATACCTGATGAATGTTGCAACAGTTTGTTGGTGCCCATCTTCAAAAACAAGGGTGATGTGCTGGATTACAACAACTATAGAGGAATAAAGCTAAACTCACATAGTATGAAAGCATGGGAAAAAGTTATTGAAAAGGGGCTGAGACAAGAGAGTGAAATCTCACAAAACCAGTTCGGTTTTATGCCTGGTCGGAGTACAACGGATGCCATTTTCGCTATTCGCCAGCTGTGCAAAAAATACAGAGCTGTGCATAAAAACTTGCACATAGTGTTCGTTGACCTCGAAAAGGCATATGACCGGGTGTCTCAAGAGGGTTTGTGGTGGGCCCTTGAGGAGAAAGGTGTGCCTGGGAAGTATGTGCCGTTGATCCGAGCGATGTACAGTCGATGTAGTACCCAAGTCCGGTCTGCAGTAACCACTGACAGTTTCAGTGTAGCAGTCGGTTTGCACCAGGGGCCCTCAGCCCCTTACCTCTTCCTGATGATAATGGACGCTCTGACCTCGGACATGCAGGAAGAGGCTCCCTGGTGTATGCTGTTTGCTGATGATATTGTGCTAGTTGCCGAAAGCGGCTTAGAGGTCCAGAGCAGATTGGAGACGCGGTGGCAAAGACTGGAGAGTGTGGGCCGCAAATTGAGCAGAACCAAAACAGAATATCTGTTCTGCGATTTCGGCGGTCTCTCCAGTCCTATGCCTGTAGCTCTCAACGGAACGCCTATACCGATCTGCTCCGACTTTCGGTACCTCGGGTCACTTATTCAGTGGGATGCCGATATAGACCGAGACGTAACGCACAGGATCAACTCAGGATGGATGAAATGGCGACAGGTCACTGGAACAATTTGCGACCGACGTATGTCCCTTAAGTTAAAGGGGAAAATCTATAAGTCCGTGATAAGACCTGTCGTACTGTATGGGCTGTATGGGTGGTTGGGCTGTGAAAAAGACGGATGAAAACAGATTGCATGTGGCTAAGATGAGAATGTTGAGATGGATGTGTGGAGTAACGAGAATGGATAAAGTGAGAAATGAGTACATTTTTTTTTTTTTTTTTTTTTTGGGGGTGGGAAATCATCCTATGACTTCTTCCGCTCTAGGGTGGAGCGGAAGGGTGTGTCAGACTCTTACTGACTAAAATTCACCCCTTTTCCTCCCTGCCTCGAGTGCCCGGGGGCGAGGTAACTCTTTCGAATTTATCCTCCACCCCCGGGCAAAGAAATGAGTACATTAGAGGTAGTTTAAAAGTGGCGCCAGTCACAGAAAAGTTGAAAGGGAACCGCTTATCTTGGTATCGTAATGTGAAGAGGAGGGATAAAACACGTGTAACTAAAAGAGTTATGAATATAAATGTGGATGGATAAAGAGGGAGAGGGAGGCCAAATAAAGTATGGATGAATTGTGCGAGGAGTGATATGATAAAAAAGGGAGTTAGTGATAGCGTGACGGCTGACAGGACAGAATGGAAGAAAAAAACGTGCTGCACCGACTCCAAGTAATAAGTGGGATAAGGGCGGGAAGATGATGAGATGATGCCCATCTTAGATTATTTGTTTTTGTTTTTTTGATAATTTTCCGAATATTCGTTACAATTGAAAACTTGGATTTTCTGGGAACCCATGAGTTTCCACCTGGGCTTCCTAGGAAGCTAAATTGTTGCAAATACGTCCGTAATAGCAGGAATACGTCGAGTTACCAATAACCCTAACTAAATTTATAACAGGTTTTATCTTGACTGATGGATTATGGGCACAGCTTCATTGTCGGTCGTAGAAACGTGAATTTAGGAGGAAGTTTTACTTAGATGTAGGCATCCTTTTTGAATGCTTTGATTCTTGAAAATTGGCTAGTTGACTTTTTAAAATATGGTAAGTCTTAGATTAATTGATATTCATTGTCATACTAGACCGTAAAAAAATGATTACATTATTTTGATCATTGGTACACAATATAACTTTAATTAAAAATAAATTTTCCGTGAACTGCCAAAAACGTAACTGATACCTGCCGGTCGATTCTGTTAACATCTCCCCGTGAAAACTTAGGTGGATTGAGTGTGAAGTGAACTGTCATTCCACCTTAATTGTATGTATTGACAGCTCACTTCATGTTCACTTTCACGGATTTTAGAGAATACCACCACTGTAATGATAATAATTTTAAAGGTTATCGGTGCCATGACGTCAACGTTCTATTAAACAAAAAAGTTCATAGGAAAATAGATTGTAATAATTCTAATAAACAATCTATTTTCTTATGAAGTTTTTGACATTGACGTAAATCATGGCGGATACCGTTTATTAAATTACTAATTTGTTTTCGGGGATTCCAATTACAGTCACCTTGTAAGTAGTACTTTTATGAACTAAAAAAATTTTATTGAAAATACCCATAAACCCGACTGATAAAAAACAACTAAAAAGTTCTAAACAAGTCACTTTTCAAGCAGTCTGATGCAGTTGGTGGAATTTATTTTAGTTCAATCACAGATTTTAAGCCACCAACTGCATCATCAACTGCATCATCGTTCGAACCATCATTTGGTCCAACTGCATCATCAACTGCATCATCGTTCGAACCATCATTTGGTCCAACTGCATCATCAACTGCATCATCGTTCGAACCATCATTTGGTTTTTACAAGCTTTTATTTAGTTTCACCTTGTCCCGTTGTTTGTCGGTCTGTAATCAAATCTTGTATATTAGACCCACTTCCCGATATCCAATTGGACTCTTTGGTGTACTTTACACTTAAACTTTTTTTTCTTTGTTCTTCGGTGACAATACAATGATCTGGTACCATGGAGCTGATCTGATGATGGAGACGGAAGGTGGCCTTAGGATATTCTGAACTAAACAACATAACTCCACCGAGTTTGGACTGATTGTTTCGTCTTGAGGAGCACTTTATACCTAGGCTATATCCAGGATCTGATGATGAAGCTGGAAGGTGGCCAAGGCAACTCTGTGATGAAACAACATAACCCCACCGAGTTTTGGCTCGATTGATTTATCTTGAGGAGCACTTTACATCACATCATAATATCCGCAGAATATTTTTAAACATCAAGCATACTGTAAAATAATGCCGACGTACAAAAAAGTTAAAAATAAATTAAAGTATTTTTTTTTAAACCGGCCAAGTGCGTGTTGGACTCGCGCATGAAGGGTTCCGTACCATTATCTATAAAAACGGCAAAAAATATCATGTTTGTTATGGGAGCCCCTTTAAAAAAAATATTTAATTTTGTATTTTAGTATTTGTTGTTATAGCGGCAACAGAAATACGTCATCTGTGAACATTTCAACTGTCTAACTATCACGGTTCATGAGATACAGCCTGGTAACAGACGGACAGACAGACAGACGGACGCACGCACAGCGGAGTCTTAGTAATAGAGTCCCGTTTTACCCTTTGGGTACGGAACCCTAAAAATTAAAGATACTCTCAGAATATTATTCCTAGTGTTAAAAGTTCTACGAGTATGTCGGTTTGAGGTGATGTGCTGATGGACATCCCACCCACACACAAAACGTTGTGGGAACACATTGATTGTGCGTACAGCTAGGGAGTGGAATTCCCTGCCGAAGTCTGTGTTTCCTAATAGCTACCTACAACCTGAGAGGTCTTTAAGTCAAGAGTGAATAAGTTACTTCTAGGCAAGCGTTCTCCATCGTTCTACATCTTACCATCAAGTGAGATACTGTTCAAACGCGAGCCACTGGATGGTATCCTTCTTTCATACAGTAACTATTGTTGGCACTACTTGTCATGTAGTTTCTTGTCAGTAGGTCTACATACTAACATCCGTCACGCTACGTAATAAAGAATTTTAAGTATTTTACCTTTCACTAAAAAACTTTTTTACAAAAAAAACAACCGACTTCCAAAAAAAAATACACTAAAAATTTAAAAATAACTTTAATTTCGGAAGTCGGTGTTTGTGTTTTATTTCTTCGATATTTGACACCGACTTCCGAAATTACAGTTATTTTTAAATTTATAGAGTATTTTTTTTGGAAGTCGATTGTTTTTTTTGTAAAAAAGTTTCTTATTTTTCGCTTTTTAGTTGTAATACCCCAGAACTAAAAACCCCAATAACATGGAACGTGGAATTTAAACATTTGGAGAACACAAAAACGTCATCAAGATACTCGTATGCGTATTTTTCGTTTTTGTTCAGTTTCTCAAAAAGCGCTAAAGCAATTTCGATAAAATTTATATGGTACCACCTCGGGAGTATATTCTTTCGGATAAAAAAAGAATTTTGAAAATCGGTGCATAACTGACGGAGAAATGCGCGGACATACATAAAAAAAATAAAACATACATACAGTCGAACATAATAGAACGTCCTCCTTTTTCGAAAGTCGGTTAAAAATACGTGTATCTCTCAGGAACGCGTAGAAAAGCCTGATAAGCTCGATTACAAGCTCCTATCTCTAGAGATTTGGTTCCCGTCATCAATACCGCCGACTAATCACACGGATTGATGAATTACACGAGATTTGGCTCTGGGCCCGACAGCATCCAGCTATATCGACCCCTAACCCCCTCTAATTCTAAGGCCTGCAGAGCTCTACCTAGTTTAGTCGTACTACTCACGAATGGGGCTGTTCACTTCCCATTAATCAATTTAGTGGGGAAATTCGCTTAATCGTGGGTAATCATCATTGTGATAAACCTCTACTTGGGTGTTATTTTGGTATTGCTTCCAGTTACAAGATGAAGTTATCCAATATAATATTGTATTTAGGATGCTGTTGAGACTGCCCCGGTTCTGTAGTGCATCAGAGATGTTCTCGCAGAACCGAACTGACGGTTTCCATGCAAACATGCGCATAAAAGTTGCATTACTGATGCTTCGAACGGTCAGTAACAGTAGCATCCTGAAAACAGTGGCGGAGAGTCCTTACTCCCACTTTCCAAGGGATTTTGTGAGGGGAATGGTCAATTAGGAATTATGCCTTACTCACGTGATCGTTCTCTGCACAACCTGCTTCGGATAGTAAAATGGTGCCTGTTTTGTTTGTTTGTTATTTGATATTACAAGTTTTAAGGATTTTTATTAACAAAATGGACTATTGTTGTCTGAAATGAATAAATAAATAAAATTAGTACTACGGTTGCTTACTGATCCTTATTATTCACTCGATTGTTGCTCTAACGTAGGTAGGGAGACGTTAGGATGGTACTTCCTGACCTTCTTCCTACACCCACCTACATTATATTCTTGTATGCCACCCCCCCTTTGTAGCATAATCATGATTCTGGGTGGCTGTATACTTAATGCTTCTCTGGACAATTCAACGAAAAGACACTGCATGAGTAACAACAAGAAGCAAATAACAAAAAGAAAACAACAAACAAGGAAACAAGGTGTTGGTTAAAAAGTATATTATTATCATTAAAGAGTATGTCACAATGTTACAGAAATTGCTTACAGATATACACATTGTTTGAATTGATTTGATGATTTCCCAACCCCCACAAAAAAAAAGATATACACATTGTATTGTGTTTTGGGCTGGTGTCCGCAAGTCTACCTCCAAGCGTGTATTGTGAGAGTAGTACATACATACTACATACGCGCTTGGACGTGGAAGTGTAAAAAAATAGTAACGCCGTAAGTAACAAGATTTTTCTCTAAAATGGACAGTATGATTTTTTGCTGTCCATAAATAATATTTGCTCTGCACGCTGTTCTCTACAACTGAGCCTATGCTAAACGCAAAGCTTTAAGTTTTTCTGGATAAAAAGTTGGTTTTTCATCTGTAAGTGCCATGAAACCCATTCCATTCTGTTGAATCGAATCATAGTCTTATCAGAAGCTTAGCCGTACACGCTTTACAAATTTATTGAGACTCAATTTTACTTTTATGAATACAAGTCACGGTTCAGGCGTCCTAAACAACCGTAAGTCTTTAGTAAGAGTAGAATAGTATCCAGGAAAGACGCAGAGTTCTGCGGAAGTGCGGACGTATTCATTAATAGAGTCAGTGAGGATTGTTTGCAGGTCGGTCTGGTCTCCGAGGCGATTGATCTTCTTGTACATATGCTCCAGGAGGCAGTAGACTCTGTAAGAAAGAAAACAAAACAGTAAGGAACTAAAATATTTCAAAGAAACAAATTACATAGGGTAAGTATACTTCGGTTTTGTATCCGGCGCTACAGAATTTTAAATGTTGTTAGCTTAAAACTTTGCTTCTTTCACGGTGGCAGCAGAGTCATTTTAGCTGCATGTTTTGGGGCGTAAAGGGCAGGATAGGACCTTGATCATAGTGTGCGACACAGCTACCACACTCTGCGGCCATTCCATCGAGGTAGCTCCACTTTATGAATTTCGCTTAGAAGGTGACAAGGCTCGAAGGATGAATGGATTTTAGATGGTACAAATACTCACAGAACGGCTGATGGGGCCGAAAGTCCTTGATTGGTGACTGCTAACAACCAAATATACGAAGTGGGCGAAATTTCAGTAACTTACTTGGAACGTCTGCCACGGGCATCTGGAGAGGAGGCGATAGGGACAGCTAGCCTGAACTCCAGGTTATCCTGAGGAAATGTAGACCACACTCGAGCCCGAGGAATCACGTAGTGGTCTTCAGTCTGTAATACAAAAATACTGTCTGCAATACTATGGCTTAGGTACGTCAGGTATAGGATCCAGGGTCCCGGGAGTGTTTGAAAGAGCCACTGCCGACCTTGAATGCGTAGGCGACTGAAGGAACACGGGTGTGTTAGTCAATGAGAGTCGGACACGCCCTCCGGAGTTTTTTTTTTAATGATTCCTCACCCTAAAAAAAGTTATAGTGTCTGCCCGGGGGTTGAGGATAAATTCGAAAGAGTTACCTCGCCCCCGGGCGCGTAGGGCAGGGAGGAACAGAGGTGGGTTTTAGTCAGTAAGAGTCTGACACGCCCTTCCGCTCCACCCTAGAGCGGAAGAAGTCATGAGATGATTTCCCAACCCCCAAAAAAAAAAAAAAAATCCTAAAAAAAGCTATAGTGTAGGATACATATTGGATTTTGGATGCACATTATCTGTGATTCATAATTAAGTAGTAGATAGACAATGTTTGTATCAATTACCTACAAGCACTGCCCTTCGAAATTATCTTGCTAGTAGGTAGCAATATCGATAATTAAGTAGTATAGCAGGTGGTACTTATCGATTAGTCATAATATAATAGCGAGTACTTAAATCCGGGTAGGCAACGTCTTCCCCACAAAATGTACTCGCCATACCTATTCCAGAAAGTTATTTTTTATGTTTTAGAGGGAAACCTTCACAAGGCGCCTAGAGTTTTTTTTTATACAATCTCACCACACTATTCCCAAACCACTGTAACTCCTGTAAACCAGAATCAACAGTGGTAACCACCAGATAAAAACGCCAAGACAATGAAGGTCGACGAGTTCCGAAGAAACCGGGGTGAAAGGGAGTGTGGGATTCTTATCTCACTAAAACCACCCGGTGATCACCATCAGTAGAACGAAGAGGCCGCGTTACTTGTCTAGGCCTGTAAGGGCACATCCCTGAGGAGACTAAAGGGATCTTCCCTTTTCTAGAAAGCTCTAAAGTCGTTTCGTTTTTCTTGTAGCGACAACTGCCGCTTCTATTCGGTGGGGGGCTTTATTTCCGTTTTAGAAATGAATGTCAATAAATGTAGGTGGGTCATTTAATTGCACACGCTATTGGCATGCCAAAACGCAACAACTAGGTATAGTTTTTTTCTTTTGATCACTTCAGGTGGTCAACGGTCTGGCCTTTATATGTCTCTTCCAAGTTCGGTTTTACATTTACCTGCACGATAAAAGCTAAACACGGAGCTTGCAGAAAAATCATAAAAGCCTCGCGGGTTGATCTTGAATCTGACACCAGTCTTGCCAAGAACTATTGTATAGCCCATTTGCTGAGTAATGAAAGGTCAGATAGGCAGTCTAAGGAATAAAATACTGGTAGGTATTCAGCTGCATTCGGCTAGACTGGAACCATGTTGGGAAAGGTTAGGCTTATTAATAGATTTACCTGCACGATAAAGATTTTCGGCTTATCCTGCAACGTGGGAGGAGTCAGATCCGACATGTACCGGATGACTCCGTGTTCACTGTTCGGTGAGTGACAGGACTCCACTATGCCATCCCTGATCTTTGCCAGCATCATGACAGCCACGCATCCATACTCCGTGAAGTCACTCTGGAAGACTGAAAAAATAAAGCAGTACTTATTGCAGTTACATAGGTAATTTTTTAAACTGACCAGTGGCTAAAGCGGTGAAGCGAATATCTAGATAGCAGCTGGATGAGTCTAACCGAAAATCGAAATAAATAGCTTGCGATTGGAAAGGTTTATGACCTGCTGTGGACTGCTGTTGCAGCAGATGAACTTCTGCTACCTTAGAAGATGGATTGTAAGATATTACATGGGATATGTGTGAACCCTTTTTCTTGGACGGGCCCTAATTGGATGTATATTAGTTTATTATTTTGGGGGCAATGGAAGATTCACAATTGATTCTTATACCTAATGAAAATGATGACGATACTGATGATAGACCATAATTATTATGTCCATGAGTGTTTAGAGATGATGCTGATATGAAATATACCGTAATAAAACTTACATCGTTCACAAGTGCTAGCAATTTCTTCGTCAGTCAAGTTCCTGTAGACATTGACCTCGAAGCGGAACTTTTCGAAGGTTCGTTTGAACTTCATGCTCATATCGTCAGCTTGAGGTGGAGTATCTTCCTCGCTGTACTCGAAGGCAACATCTGACGCATTGCCTTCAAAAATTAACATGGCGTTCTTGTTGTATCTGTAATTTTTACAGTTCTGTCAGTTTTTGACAGATAGCTAACAATATAATCTTTGTAAAGGAAATACTAAAGATACCTTAGTACCTTAGGTTAGCCTTTGATAAATAAAGATCTACAACTCATGAAGAGAGTTTTGTTTTTGTTATTTTATTTTCAGTTTCAATTCAACGAGCCCTGCCTGAAATAGATAAGTACTTTTAGACAAGAGTCTATCCAATAATTATACCTTCTTCGTCAGTAGACAAGAACAAAAACCTGGTTTATTTTTATTAATTAAAACTATGCACTAGTATGGAACATTGTACAGGGTGGACCTAATGCCTTAAGCATTTTCTACAATTCGACGTTAGGGTGGTACAGAAACAGATCATGGCAGGTAGAAAGACAAACAGAAAAGATATACAACAATAAACACATACTTAGATACGCACATACAAGTTAACAAAGGTATTGTGAATCTAATAAATAACAATATACCTTAGAACAATACAGAAAAGTTACTACCTATATCATTATAGATATTTATTACGTGTAGGTAACTAGATGATGAAATATGCAACCGGACCCTTATTAGTATTACGTATTTTGCAATTTCAAAACAATACCGATGTTTGCAGAATAATTGCTCTTCAATCGCAAATCCGTAAATTACACATAACAATCTGCGAGCGATTTTATGGAAAATACCGATTTCAGCCTGCAGTTCTACATAATTATAATATTATTCACAAGGTCTTTAATTATTCAGTGTGATGTACATTCATTTCGTTATTTACCAACCTGTCTAGTTCATAAGAGTATCTAGCTAAAGTAGATACACTCAGCGGAACCTCATCGAATTCCTCACTAGTCGGCGGCTCTCTCCTGACAGCACCATCTTCTGGATCAGGACTTTCTGGCTCTTCCTGTTTCCCTTCAGCTTTTTGATATTCGGCTTTATTGAATGGCAAAGCACATACTACAACGCTATTTTCAACAGTAAAGTTGACTTCAATTTCTTGCATTTTGGGATTGGGCCCCATGGTGGTTAGCTGGTGCCGACAGAATTCAGACTGACTTACAGAATATTAGAATGGGTTTATCTTATCGTCTCTTATCGACAAACGTGCGTCATTGATTACAGGAGTTAGTATACGCCAATCACAGTGTCGATATATTTAAAATTCTTGATTAGATTATCAGGTGTTTAGTTGACATAATTAGGTCTAATACAAATATTGTTATCATTGCTATCAAAATTCCTAATGGCAGAAAGCGAGGAGATATGAAATGCATGTTACTAAAAGAGGAATAAATGTGGGTGGATGGAGACAGGAAGGCGGCAAAGAAATGATAGATGGATTGTGTGTGAGAAGCAATTTGAAAGAAAAGAGAGTCGGTGATAGCGTGACATTTGACACGATGGAATGGAAGAAGATGACGAGATGCTCTAACCCCAAATAACATGGGACAAGGGCAGGAAGATCCTGATGGAGTGGATTCCTCCTGGATTTTTAGCTACTGTTTTATTGCGTCGGTTTGTCATGGTCGCTGACGAACTCACCAAAGGGCTTTACCGCAACAAGCACGCATTCCGTACAAAGGGAATGGGTCTGCGTTCTAGAGATAGTGATGAAATGGAACGTAACCTAAGTCACTGCCATCTGTCAGATTGATCGGATAGGTGCTTGTGATAAGAAACGTTCTTTCGATATTTGTATGTAGGTATATTTTTGCTCTGCGTTTTCAATAATGATATTTCCAATAGTAATTAGACTACATAATAATGAAATTTGTGCAAAAAAGTGCAATAGGTTTTTGGGGGTACCGATTGCGAATTATAGGGCGTTCCAAATAAACGTGCAATAACGGTCATTGACCCACCTACATTTATTGACATTTTTGATTTGAAAAACGGAATTAATGACTCAAAGCTGTCCCGAAACAACATCTCTCGTGATCCTTAACATTGTCTAATAATGAAAAACGATTTATATTTAATTGTTCAGGTACCTACGAAGAGTTATTAGGGAAAGGTCAGTGTACTTAATTGCAAATTTATCTGAAACATAGTTTAGACATTCATTTTAAAATCAAAGATGGCGGATGCCACTAAACATTCGATATGGGTATCGTGTAATAGGTTTTTGGGGGTGCCGATTGCGAATTAGACATTCATTTTAAAATCCAAAAAAAAAAACAAGTTGGCAGATGCAACTTTTTCTCAAACATTCGATATGGCTATTGTGTAATAGGTTTTTGGGGTTGCCGATTGCAAATTAGACATTCATTTTAAAATCCAAAAAAAAAAAAATAGTTGGCAGATGCAAATTTTTCTCAAACATTGGATATGGGTATCGTGTAATAGGTTTTTGGGGGTGCCGATTGCTCATCTGACATTCATTTTAGAATCCACGATGTTGGATCATTGTTTTTCTTAAAATTGTGAATTTATTTTACGTTTAATATATCAAAAGAAACAGTAGTTAGGCATACTACTGTTTTTTTTAAGAGACAATACGCCAGTTGCTTGCAACCTGCGCACCACCCTCCAATATGCCAATATAATTATAAATTAAAAAGCGTTATTCTGAATTCTGATGGATAAGCTATATTACTGTAAAGTTTTAAGTTATATTTCAAGTTCTAAAGAAATGCTTTATTATAGTAATATTGAAAACGTTGGTCATTGCAGGATGTTTTTTGAAGTTATACTTCTTTTGGCGCGTTATGGAAAAATGATATGAGAGTAAATTTTTACGATGCGCACGCACACCGTCACAAAAAACCTACAGCCTGAAGTTAGCTAGAACCGACACCCTGAAGTTAGCTATGGTCTGTGGTTCATGAAGATTGATTGTTTTCCTTTTGTAAACTTTGTAACAGTTTGGTTTTTTATCTTGTTACGCCAAAGAAGTATAACTTCTTACGAGCGTACATAAGTACACACACACACTTTTTTTTTAAAATTATTTTACAATGCATGTTCCTACTGACTATCATTCTTATAGCTTCTTATTGGTGCGGTCCCGCGAAACATCAGCTCCGTCTCCGTCCGAATCGTCGATCGGATCGCCGATGATTGCTGGATCTGGAAACAATATTGAAGTAGGTAAGTCTTTGTGTTAGCTTATTCGACGAAATCAAGCCTATTTCAAAAACCATAGACTGAATCCATCTTATCGATTTCATCAACAATTTTAGTAAGAAATATGTATATTTCTATAACACTAGGCGATAAGAAAAAATACTTCTTTTTCTCAGAGCTGATTACGTGATTTGTAATCATCATGCTTCAGTGAACTTAGGACAGTAAACATTGACAACTTAGTTGTAGGTTAATGATAATAAATAATACTTGATACCACCTTGCACCTGGTCGAAAACGTCAGATTGCAATATAATCTGAAGTTTTCGAGCAGCCATATGTCATGCAATCCCAACCTAAGGCAGTTGTTCCACCGCCCGGCGAGGAAGCGACTAATTAACTTAGACGTACGACAATACGAATTCCGTGTTCTATCTTCGACCACATCTTCGCTTACCATCAGGTGAGATAGTGGTCAAACGGGTGACTTTCAATATTAAAAAAAAACTTTCCGTGTAAACAAAAGAGACGCACATATTAATAGTTGATCGCTGACTGTTCACAATGCCGGCGAGGACTCGCTCCACAAGTTTGTCGCTGAGTGACCAGAGCTATCAAAGATAATAGCTCGCTCAGCGATACTCGCTTGGCGGTCAGAGCTCACGCCGCCGCGCCGAGAGCACTAGCCACCCCGAGCGAGTGGCACGAGTAATCGCCCGTTGCATTTGCACACTCGTTTAAGACCCTACTACCGGCCAAGTGGCGCCGTCATTGAATAAAAAATCGTAGCATAGCACAGAAAATAAATATTAATTAAAGAATCCAACGTCACGTTTGTTACAAAGATGATAAAGTATTTTTACGTTGTTAAAACAGGTCTCAGAATGCTTCGTATCCAAAGTAGTAGGCGAAAGTGTCAGAAACGGCCGTTTTTTCTATGCTATGCTACGATTTTTATTCAATGAGGGCGCCACTTGGCCGTTAATAGGGCCTTAAGCCCAGCGACAGAACTATCGAAACTACACACTCGCTACTCGCTGCTCACCAACTCATTTTAGTTAGAAGAGTAGAGCTTCCGCTTCGCTGCTCGCTCATCGTTGGCGGTGGGACAAGTGCTTACGGGACATAGTGAATGAATGATATCATTAATAAGTACAAATATTAACAATCAAGATTTTACTTGGGTGGTTACCACGAATTATTTTTACCTACCTGAAGAAGGTAAGTACCTAAAAAACAAAGCCATTTGAAAAATTGTTTTTTTTTTATACCTACTTGATAAAAGTAGTGATTTTTCTGGTATGAGATATAAATATCTACGAAATACGCCATGAATTTTTCCCGGGAAATTTTGAGTGTCATCTAATGTAATTATATTTTTTTAAATTCATTTACATTAAGATTTTAATTTTTCTGATTAGGAATAGTAAAAATAGAGAATATCTCTTCTATCAGATATTGTAAATTGTGTACGCAAATGTACAGATTAATTTAATTAGTTATGATGCAATCTGAACCCAAATGGAGAACCATCGACTCATCCCAAACACAGTGCAGTGTGGATGTGGAGCTCCGTCTCGAGCCTCCTCCCTTATGAGGCTTGATAGAGCAGAACAACTCACTTTATACTGGTTGCAAAAAAATATTTAAAAAAATAATATCTGGCCGGAAAAATTGTCTGCTCGTTGACATTGGCAATTATCAAAGCAATCACTCTCGTAGTGGATACCTACCATCGCAATAGAACTTCTTTCCTGGGAATCTTCATTATTCGACGACCCACTGGCTTGAGAATTTTCCAAATTATCCTCTTCTTCAGCTTTTTGATAATTCGCCTTACTGTACGGATTAGCGTTTTGTGATTTTGTTTCTTTAATATCTTTCACAGTTTTCCCCATGGTTGAAGCGGTTAGACTGGACAAGAAAAATATGCAAATATGTTTTATCTTTTCGATGTGTATCCGTTACTGATTACGTATCTGTGTGCTCGAGATTGGGATCGATGGGAGCGAAATTAACATAATTATGTAGAATAGCTTGCTAAAGCCATATTATCCATATATTTATATTTTCATAAATATTTTTTTTTATGTTATGTTACGATTTTTTATTCAATGAGGGCGCCACTTGGCTGGTAGTAGAAAAGCTACGCTTGCCGTAGTTGCTCCATGGATGGGTGACCATCTTTACATACCGAGACTCCTCCGTGCCTCGGAAAGCACATTAAGCCGTTGATCCCGGCTGTCAATCGTGGATCTTTGCAGATTGATGATCTAGATTCTGCCAGCGGCTTCGCCCGCATTGTATTTTATTAACCTAAGTTACTCCTTATACAGGGTGTAACGGAAAGGTGTGGTCATATTTTAAGGACTGCATCTGCCCATCGATATGAACAACTTTCTTCAAGAAAATTTATGGAAAATATCAATTTTTTTTTTTTACTTCCCATACAAATATTGATCAGCTTATGATAACTTTGTATGGAAAGTCCAAATTTTTTTTTGGGAATTTTCAATTTTTTCTTACATCAAGTGGTTCATTTCCATGGGCAGAACCGGTTCTTAAAATATGACCACACCTTTCCGTTACACCCTGTATAGTCCTGCTACCTGCCAATAGAATCTTATCAGAATCGGTCCAGCCGTTTTGAAGATTATCCGGAACAAACAGACGGAAATACAACAATTTTAAAAACTAATTTTTAGGCACAGGTATCGTGTAAATAAATGTATGTAGATATGTGGTTATTAGGTTATGCATTCATGACTGTACTTATTGCGAAAATAAAGAATAATAACAAGTTTATTTGCAGAAGATAACATACCTAATATCTAGATATAATTATAATAATAGATAAGATAGGATACTGATAGTAACATCTGTATACTTACATATATATAATTCAAAATCCTGATATATTTGCGCCGTTTGAGGTTTTCTGCACCTGCAGCAGCCGCCCCAGCACAGCCCGCCGTGCTAAGAAGATGGGATGGCGCAAGGGCCTACCCAACTTATATGGCATTATGGTCATTCCGTCTGGCCTCTTCCCATCGTCACTTGCCAAGCCATTCGGTTCTAAAACAGCTGGCACCCTGGCGGTGACAAGAGCCCGACGGCTGATGTCATTAATGCTGACGTGCCGTGCTATCCGACAAGCGCTACTACCGCAGGATAGGTCATGGTGTCCGAGGCGGTCGACTGCTTCACCGCACTGACAACGATGCGTAGCACCCAGACGCAAACATGTAGCGATCCGGAAAGTGACGTCATTCAGCATGGTATCAGCAAGCTGTTAGTAGACTCTTCACGTGACCAGAGGGCTGGGCTTTTCTTTGGCCAACGAATCAGCATTGCTATTCAACGTGGCAATGCTGCTAGCGTTCTGGGCACTTTTTCCATTGACAGCGATGTGGATGATTTTTTGATGCCCAGTGAGTTGTTATCATACGCATTTGTGTACATGTTAGGTATTATCGTTACTTTGTATATATATCTTTTAATACTGATTGTAGGTTCTTAAGTCAAAATCTTCCATGGAGAAGTTAAATTTAGAAGCGTATGGTTAACGAGTTTTATAAAAATCCTGATTGACTGATATACCAACGCACAACTTAAACCACAGGTTTTAGAGACATGAAATTTGGAAGGTGTGTTCTTTGTAAAGAGTAGGTATCAACTAAGAAAGGGTTTTTCGAAATTCAACCCCTTAAGGGTTGAAAAAGGGTTCTGAAAATGAGTTACCGCACCAGGAACAGGGGTGGATTTTAGTCAGTAAGAGTCTGACACGCCCTCTCGCTCCACCCAGAACGGGAGAAGAGTCATTGGATGATTTCCCACCCACCCAAAACAAAAAAAAGGCTGATGCCGCTGGCAGAAGCTAGTAGTACTAGCTAGTAGCTTATTAACAAAAAGGATGACAAGTCAAGTCCTTGTGGAAGTAGTTACCTATATTTTAGTTTTACAGAAGTCAGTAGGTAGGTATTGTGGCGATTGTGAGAAACGAGCCAAGAGGATCATCGGCAATGATAGACTCGTCGGATCGAACCTCCAAAGTCTTGAGCATTGACGCCGAGTTGCTAGCCTGTCGGTTTTCTATCAGTTTCATTTTGGAGAGTGTGCGATGGAATTGCATAATTTGCTATGCAATTCCGCCAAGCCCGTTCCATCATCGGACTTACGATAATGTGCCACCAAAACGTTTTGAGAACACATTCATTGTGCGTACAGCTAATGAGTGGAATTCCCTGCCGAAAAAGATTGTATACACAGCCTATAGCTGGCGTGTGAGCACCGGCCTTCAGCTGGCAGTCGATAATATTGAAGAGTAAAGAGTTCGAATGTTAATATTTTAATGAAAGAATAGGTTATAGCGTTTGTTTTATATATTAGTTCTATCACGCCCGCCGAAGGGGGCGCACTTTATGTATTTACAATATTATTAATACAAGAGTTAACGCGCGCTCCTTGTTTTTACTTATTACACTCAACAAATCAAATCATAGTACACTTGCCGCTACTTTCGCTGCCAGTGAGTGATACAGCTCCCCACAGCTACAGCAGCACCCCTGGAGCCCTGCATGCTCTACAGAATTTTCATCATAATATCAGCCCTATTGGACATAAGCCATCCCCAAGCGTGGTCACATCCACTGTTCCTAAGTATCTTGCATCCAGTTGTTCCCACGGCCTTCATCATCAACCTTTTAATTTCCCTACTGCTGAGGCACAGGCCTCCTATCTGTGAGAGGGTATGGGCCGTAATCCACCACGCGGCCGCGCGGGCCCAATGCGTATTGGTGGATGCCACATGTCTTCATATTTTTGGTTCTAGGACATGCCGGTATCCCCACGATGTTTTCCTTCACCGTTTTGAGAGCAGTGGTGATGAAATAATTTGGAACTCACGAACTACAACTTGTAAGTCGAGGCCGTTACCACTGGGCCACAACTGCTCTCGAACCACCAACCCACGGCCTTCACTAGGTATTTAATATGTAAGTTATTGTCATTTATCTACCGGTAAGTTTGTGTGTTTTCTAAGGAAACCTGGCGATATTAGTTACTTGGTACGGATGTTCTCCCTCCTCGAAAATGTCACTTATCGGCGGCGCAACACTTCTCATTGATATTCTTCGTTATGCGCTTTTTCAGGTCTCTGATAATAAGCCTTGTTGTAACTTGTATGGAACAACAGTTTCAGGCATGGTTGACACAATTGGACTAACTAATACAAGGAAAATAATGTATAAATATGTTTTCTCTTATCATCGCATAAGCGTTACTTGGGTGGGAATAAAGTACAGCAATAATACGGCGTATATCGCTGGATTGGTTCAAATATTTTCAGTATTTTTTCAAATAATGCAGTTGACTCAATTTCAAATAAAAAGTTTTGCAAAAGCCTATTTTACTAACAAAAAAATAAATTGTTGAGTTGTCCGACCAGTAGTTAAACTCGCTGACACGCTCGCAAGGGCAGCGTTAGAGTAAATTCGAATTATCAACCGAGTTTTTAGTATGCCAATCAAGAAACTCACAGCGGATTCAGACTCGTAGTTGAAAGAAAGTTTAGAATGAGGTCTCACACTGCTGTTCGGAGTGATCTTTTCTTAAACTTTGCGTAATTTATCTAAGATACCCACTTAAAGCATTGTTATATTAAACTAGTTTCTGCCAGCGGTTTTGTCCGCGTGGAATCAATTATAAACTTTCAAGCCCTTTTTCACTGTTGAATTTCGAAAAACGCTTTCTTAGTGAATACCTACTCTTCACAAAGACCCTCCAAATTTCATGTCTCTAGGACCAGCGATTTAGGCTGCGCGTTGATATATCAGTCAGGAGTAGTCAGGACAGGTAATCTATATATATAAATAGACAGGTACACGCGTGATGCCATGCATCACGCGTGAACGGTTGGACCGATTTCGCTAATTCTTTTTTTGTTGTGTTTGTTAGTGTCAGGAGAAGGTTCTTATGAAAGAATAAATTAAGAAAGTTGCGCAGAAAATTGGAAAATTTCAGAAAACTAAACGACTTTTTAAACTTCGCGCGTTTGATAGTTCGCGCGTCAGGACAACCTCTGTCGGGCCAGCTAGTCTTTTTATAGCTTTGTATCCATTTATTGCATTTTGCCAATAATTGGTTAAGGTCCTGTGCTTTTAGTTATCCATTTCGAGCGATCTCGGAGTATTTTACACGAAGAAGATTGCTCTAAGCAAGCTCTAAGTCTAAATCATTTCGATTAAAGCTTATTATTGAGGAGAACCAAAATAAAAGCACAGTATTAACATCAAACTCTTTATTTTCGTAAATACGCTCTTAACATTTACTTTCTTATTAATTTTATAACTGTAGAATAATATGCACAGGAAGAGCAAGACAGTAGCTACAATATTATGATTAATAAATTTTATTTTAAAACACGTTCAAGCTGATTTGCCCAACTAGATTGTAGTATTGAAAAATGTATGATATGTATTTTATAAGTCATATTGCTGAGATGCTAAACTCTGCAGTTCCACTTAATCTAACAAAATTTCATTAATAACAAAATAGAATATAACAACAAACGTAACTTGTCACTTATGGCAATGGTTAATCAATAACACGTAAGTAGAAATGCAGAATTTCTTGCAGAGATTAAATTCATTTGATAATAATTAGAAAATTTAAAAATATTTACACTAAATATTTTTGTCTCTACTGTCCTGGCTCATTGGCTCTACTCTGCACATATCGTAATTATTCTTAAACATAACTTAACATTAAATATTTAATATATAAAACGATAAGCTTAACATTAAATACATTTAAGAGTATATACAGTAAACATCACTATTCGTCTTTTCCTTTATATTTACACTTAGATACTATTTACACGACTAGAATAAGAAAGATATTTAACAATTTATGTACATACCCGATATGATTGCGCGTATCATTGTATTTACAACAAAAGCTTTCTACATTATATAAAATTGATTAAACTACAACAGGTTTTCTTTCCTTATACTTGCATGAGCAACTTTTCTTTTTAAAACTAATATTGTTATTTTTGCTGGAGTAATCAAGGAGGGAGCGAGAGGAATGTCTCTGCTATAAGGTGTCAGCTTTATCATTGGTTACTGACGTGCTGCTAGATTTTTCTTGAGTGTTCATTGGTTTGACATTGTTGCATTGCGTTTTGACGGCTTCTTTTGGTTGGTGGTCTGGTTTCTTGTCCCCGTCGCTCATTGGTTGGATCGTTTGGCCGTTGAGGTGTTTGAAGTCGGCTGGGTCGGTTTGGGTCTCTTTGTCTGTGGTTGGGGCTTCTGGAATTGGTAAATTTATTTGATTAGTAAACTGTAGTCTCGTTGCTGCAGTCAGATTATAGTCAGGTTGCAGTCAGTTTGTTGCCAGGCGACCGTCAGATTGTAGTCAGTAAATAGTTAGTCTGTATTCTGTCTCTTGTCAGTCAACAATTAGTTTATAGTCGGTCTGTTATCCTTCTGTACTAATTCAACTCAGTCTATTGAACATTCACTATCAACATTATATCTCACATTTTTTTCTATCAATGTGAATGCAAAATAATAGGTAGGTAAGGGCGGACCCCTTTTCAGTCTCCTCAGAGATGTGTCCACAAAAGAAAGGGTCCCGGAGTGGTATTTTAAGAGGCAACGGGGTCACTTCCATGTGCTGAAGGTGATCACTAAGGTAGTTTTAGTGAGGTAAGAATCTCACACTGCCCGGACTTTTCTCGAAAGCCGGACGCCTTTTGAGGGTTTTAAAAAATGTGTGTGTGTACTTATGTGCGCACGTAAGAAGTAATACTTCTTTGGCGTAACAAGATAAAAAATCAAACGGTCACAAAGTTTACAAAAGGAAAACAATCATTCTTCATGAACCACCAGCCTATAGCTAACTTCAGGGTATCGGTTCTAGCTAACTTCAGGGTGTCAGTTTTTTGTGACGGTGCGCGCGCATCAAAATTACTCTCATCATTTTTCCCTAACGCTCCGAAAGAATTATAACTTCAAAAAAAGGTAGTTAGGTATTTACTTTTAATGATTGGCGGATGCGGCAGCAGCGGCGCTGGCGGCGGCTTGCGGCTGTACCGGACCGGCATGATGCTCTGCCGCACGTTGCGCTCCGGCCGGATGAGGATTATGTATAGCTGGAAAAATTGAGCAAGTATTTATAGCTTAACTAGCTTCTGCCAGCGGCTTCACCCGCGTGGAATTAGTACTACCCCGTTATAAACTTTCAACCCCCACTTCACACTCTCAAGGGTGGATTAAAAAAAAAAAGGGCAAGCAAATTTCATGTCTCTAGGACCAGCGGTTTAGGCTGTGCGTTGATATATCAGTCAGTCAGGACTTTGAATTTTATATATACAGATATTATATAGTATACAAACATTTTAAATTTATTTTATATAATTAAACAGACATTATCATAAACAGACAATAACATCCTTACTCCTTCTGTGAGAGAGAAGTGAAAGTGTGAGATATTTTCAATCCTTTTGAAGTGGGATCTTGGTTTTGCTCGCAATCAGGTGAAAGTGTAAAGTTTAAGTCACAGGTTATTTAGTTAACCCTTTGATAATGTAACCAGAAACTGCAATGAAGAAATCCTGAAAAATAAAGAAATTAGCCTAACCATTAAAAAAAGGTGTATGAATCAGCTATATTACCTTGTCTCACATTTGGATGTCAAACATGGTCGTTGAGGAAGGAAGACGAAGAGAAAATTGCCATATGCCAGAGAAAAATGAAAAGAAATATGCTAGGCATAAAAAAATCAGACAAAGTAAAAAAAATATTGATATGACAAAAAACTATACTAAAAGATGTAAAGGGCAGATTAAGATTACTGAAATGGAATTTACTAGATGGAAAAAGAGGGTAACCGAATGGATCCCATTAGACGGTAAAAGGAAGAAGGGAAGATAAAGAAAGAGATGGAGAGACATATTTACCCAACGTTGTGGACCGAACTGCATGCAAAAAGCGCGTGATATAAACGTGTGGAGCGATTTAGGGGAGAGAGGACTACGTCATAGAGGTGACCGCTACGAATAGCGATGACAAAAACAAATAAAGAAAAGGAAACGAAGATGTTTTGTGGAAAAGAGTTAAAGATTCCTTTTAGAAGTATTTATATATTAAGTGTTGTTTATAACTAATTAGGTATTTCAAAATAATTTATTTTATTTTAATATAACCAGAATCGTAAGGAGCGTCGTTGATCAGACACCAACAAGAACGAAGAGGCGTAAAGGCGTGGGCGTCGTGTTGACTAAAGAGAGAGCAAGTTTAATAAGTTTAATTTACTAAGGTAATTAATTGGTCGCTTGTTACCGAGTAAAATAATAAATTCCCAAAATACTGACCAACGCAAAACAAAACTGCAGCTGTGATTCAGTAAAAAAATATTTTATTTAAAAAACAAAGCAACTTAAACTAATAGGTACCGGGTTACCTTCATATTTTTAGGTACCGTGCATTTTTTACCGCTGAACCACATATTAATTTTCAACACAAAAAAGAGCTCTCATAAAAATATATTCTGTAAATTCTATTCACATTTTTCATCCGAATATCCGCAATTTTATTCAAAATCCTCTTCACCAATTCATTCGGTTAACAGAGAATATCGGGAATATAAAACATACATAGTTTTTCAGAAGCATCAAGTTGGGTTTATAGAAGGGATGCTCCAAGTTTTAATGACTGACTGAATTAAAAGCGCTGCTATTTTTTTATGGAAATAAATCTATGCATAGAGAATGGACTGAGTGTGAGCAATACACTCACAAAATTGACAAGAGATTAATTGGCTGTAGAAAGAGACAAGACATGTGTGCGGTCAATACCTGTCTCTTTTCTGTAAATCGTAGTGACAAAAGTGGCAATGTAAGCCTGTGTGCACAGGTTGCACGAGAATTTTGTCCCACTCGCACTTTTCTGCCCGTATTCGCTTTATAATTGGGTCGCTAGATCCGCCCCGGCTTCTCACGGGTATAAATTAGATACCCACACAAACCGTCTCTCTCTCTCTATATATATTAGTGAAAACTGCACCAAAATATATATTGCATGGTCTAGTCTCATTATTTACACTTTATTAAACAATCAGCTCTATGACTGCTACGCTCAATAGTTTCTAGTATAAACAAAAGTGGCAAACTTTTGGGCCAAAAAAATTTAAAACACTGTCGTGCCAGTGATACGGAAAAGAAGTATGAACAAAATCATTGACAAGGTCATCAATCATTTAGAAGGAGTTAGTGGCTAAACAGAAAGACAGACTTTGTTTTATATTATGTTGAGATGTAAAGATTTGGAAAGCTCAGTCCATTCTCCATGGCTGCGGGAATAAATTGCGTTGTGTTCGTATTTCAGCTCCGACCCTCAACATATCTCGTGGCCAGTGACCCGATGCTGATCTCCGTTCAATGATGCGAGAAGAGGTTGACTAACATAATAACTTTGCTGGCCTTTATTGTTTTGGGTTTAAAATAGATCTCGCGATATTCGTTTGTTTTTGAAGCTACAAATTAAATTAAAAGTCGTGTTTTGTTTTTGTGTCATTTGAACTTATACCATCTCATCTAACCACTACCTAAACACTATAGACTTTTTCTATAAAAAAATAACCATGTGATTAGTTTGAACACTGATTAACAGGTTCTCAATTTAAAATTTTCTGTGGAGAATTTGAATTTAGAATCAACAAATCAGTATATGGTTTTTTAAATAAGGTTGTATGTATTAGGCTTGGGACAGGAAAAAGGCAGAGGCCGTCCGCCATCGAGAGAGACCTCAAGTTAGCTCAATTGCTAGAGCCGACCACCCATGATGGGAACAGCGAAAATAAAAACAAATCGTATTTATATTCAGACAAGACAGATTTACCAACATTTTCGCACTAGTAGCTTAAGGAAATTGGACAAAACAAGAAGAAAAATCAAAGCGCAAAATAAATGATAAATCGCAAATCATGTTCATCTAGTATATATTTTTGAGAAACGGTGTTCTATGCCTGTGTTTTTCACGACGGAGCTTAGTCCTTCTATTCCAGCCGGTTCAACTGTCGCTTCTGCCAACTTAATGTTCGCCCAGTCATTTGTGAAATCCTTTAAATAAATAAAGCTTTAAAAAAATATTGTGACTTGGCTGTTTATTGCGCTCGTACCTAATTTTTTACTACAATGGACTAGGAAGAGTATAATAAGAAGAAAGAATATAAAACCTTTCCACAAAAAAAGGAGAGAAGAGGCAGATGAGCGTGGTGACGGTCTTGCTGATGACGCGTGGCTGATGTGTGTACCTCTATCAGGTAGGATGATAATAGTTACCTTAGGAGAGAAGACGCAGACGAGCGTGACACTGGCGCTGAGCGAGATGGTGACGGCTTTGCTGATGACTCGTGGCTGATGTGTGTATCTCTATCAGGTAGAATGATAATAGTTACCTTTGGAGAGAAGAGGCAGACGAGCGTGACGCTGGCGCTGAGCGAGATGGTGACGGCCATGCTGGTGACGCGCAGCGGCACGTGGCTGGCAGTGCCGAAGTAAAGCGGTACGAAGGCCAGCCAGATCACGCACGTCGTGTACATCGTGAATCCTGGGAAGGTAATGAAAGTATTTGTTTAGTTGAAATGGGTTTTCGTAGTCCTCTAGATGCAACAAGCACAGGGCTGGTCGATGTGGCGATGCTTTGGGGACACGATGGCAAGTAGTAGACGTCTGTTGGCTGAAATTATGTTGATGATAAGCTGGATTTCGAGTGTCACTGCTGACTTTTAAAATTAGTATTTCAGAGTGAACGGTTGTTGTAGTGAATAAAAAATAAATAAAATAATAGTATACTAAAAGCCACCTTTCGATAAATTCTTTACGAAGATTGATGTCCCAGAAAATTGTAAGCCCTGTGACCGGTAGATGGACATTGATTGACATTTCTACCCCATACGTCTGGAAGGAACTTTGAAGCGTCTTCCTTCTTTCGATAAAAATAAGCAAGTTTTTTTGTATTGCCTTATTATCGATTTAAAATTAATCAAATAGATATTACAATTAATTCTGATGCTATCAACAGAAATAGGTTATTTATTAGCAAAATTATTAATTCCATTTTGCTACAATTACCTAATACCGATTACGTTACAGCAAGCCGTGTTACTGAGCCTATTAATATCAATTATTAATAATGTATTGGTATTATAAAATTAAGATAAACACAGTTCCAAGAATGTCCTATACAATGATTCTAACACTGCAGTTTATACAAAATTACAACACACCACGATTCAGAATCACGACAACACTTCACACACAATACCTAATTCAACACATACACCCCACAAACTTAACAATCACACACAAAGTTTACAATCACGCACAAAGTTTACAATCACGTACAAAGCTGTACCGGTAATCAATAGATCTACCAATCTAATTACCGTGTACCGGTATTGAAGTATGCTTTGACATAGCGGTGCGTGAGTAAGCTCGCATTCTGCATTGTTTAAACAATGGACTAATAACAATGGGTTCTGGATTAAGGTTGGTAATGATGAGTTTAGATTATTGCTGCTTGTTTTTGAATAGATAAGTAAAGGTATGTTGCAGTGTCAATTAAAAAGACAAATCGATTGATAATTGCGATAATGAGACGTCATAGACCAAGGCTACGCTTATTTAAAAGCGTGTTTGAAAATGAAAAGATGAAAAACTTTTTAACAAAAAAATTAACCGACGAAAAAGAACTAAAAAGCAAAAAATAAATAAACCTTTTAAAGTCTTGAGTAATGAGCATATTTACCTACATAAAATATCAAATTTTATATAAACTAATTTTGAGTCGGCGCCAAACAACAATCTGATTATTAAATATCTAAATTTTATAAGTACTTACAAATGAAGAAGGCTGTAAGTAGGTAATTAATCATTTTAATAATTGGCGCCGACTCAAAATTAGTTTATATAAAATTTGATATTTTATGTAGGTAAATATGCTCATTACTCAAGACTTTAAAAGGTTTATTTATTTTTTGCTTTTTAGTTCTTTTTCGTCGGTTAATTTTTTTGTTAAAAAGTTTTTTATTTTATGAGTTTTTGTGGCTCGCATCATCTTTTAACACTCTGAGGCTAATTTCTAATCCTCCATAATTCCTCTTGCCACTGAGCTGACGATGTAACCATTCTTCCATGAAGTTTCCAGGATATTGACCAGTTGAGGTTACCTCCAATATTGTAAAGACGTCTTTTCTTCAAAGCATATTATGTGGTATTTGTCACTAAAACCAGTTTTATATCTAACTTATATTGCGTAGGACTGGTATGGTTTCCATCATCAGCTCAGTTTCAGGATGTGATGATTCCTAAATGCAAATACCTGTTTTTTTTTTTTTTTTTTGGGGTGTGGGAAATCATCTTATGACTTCTTCCGCTCTAGGGTGGAGCGGAAGGGCGTGTCAGACTCTTACTAACTAAAACCCACCCCTGTTCCTCCCTGCCCTACGTGCCCAGGGGCGAGGTAACTCTTTCAAATTTATCCTCAACCCCCGAGCAGGCATTGGCCGTGGCAGGCCCCGTCCTTTGGTGACAACTCTTTGAGGCGCGCGTGGAACACTACGCGCCGTCTACTCTCGGGCCTGGTGATGATCGGGCGGCGAGTTACCCACTACTCGCCGTCCGCAGGCCCGGGTCTACGGTGGCCGGAGATCGTCTCGCGGCCCCTGGCGTCTCCTACGGCGGCTGCGGCTGAGGGCGCTAGGGCGACTCGGCTGTTGTTGAGTCTCCCTAACGTATGCCGCCTCCCTCTTCGCGAGCATTACTGCTTCGCAGAAGGAGGAGACGGCTTCCCATTCCCTCTCGCTCCGTACCATGGCCTGAACCAGGGCACGGCGCGAGAGGTCGCTGCCGCCTATCGCATTCACGAGGACACGGCGGTGCTCTGCCCAAGCGGGGCAAACCTCCACCGTATGCTCCACCGTGTCCTCTGGCGATCCTCGCAGTGGAAACACCTAGGGGTCACCTCCGCCTTGATCCGACACAGGTGCCTCCCGAAACAGCCATGTCCGGTGAGGCCCTGCGTCAGGCGGAAGGTGAGGGTGCCATGGCGCCTCTCCAGCCACTCCTCAAAGAGGGGCACTACCACCGCGATGGTGGCGTGCCCAGCGCTGGGTTGCGACAGTCGCTCTCTCCATGTCACCATGAGATCCTGTTGGAGCTCTGTCCGCCGAGCCGCGAGGTGTCGCGGCAGATACCTGATTAAGTTATGAAAAGTAAACAGAAACAATATTCGTGCCCAATTTTTGAGGTTCTCTCTCAATTTTTTCAGGATCCCATGATCAGATCCTGATGTCCTTGACATGGGACCACCCTTGAGGTATACCCTATCTAAGAAAAGTAGAATCATCAAAATCGGTTCATAAATAACGGAGTGAGGGCCGAACATACATATAGAAACGCTAAACGTATCCACAATTTTCGAGGTTTTCTCTCAATTTTATCAGGATTCCAGTGTCACATCCTGACTTCCTTGACATGGGACCACCCTTGAGATATACCCTATCTAACAAAAAAAGAATAATCAAAATCGGTTCATAAATAACGGAGTGAGGGCCGAACATACATACAGAAACGCTAAACGTGCCCACAATTTTCGAGGTTTTCTCTCAATTTTATCAGGTTTCCACTGTCAGAGCCTGACTTCCTTGACATGGGACCACCCTTGAGGTATACCCTATCTAATAAAAAAAGAATAATCAAAATCGGTTCATAAATGACGGAGTGAGGGCTGAACATACACAAAAAAAAAAAAAAAATATATATATACGGTCGAATTCCTCCTCCTTTTTTTCGTCGGTTAAAAAATAGGTAAAGTAATCACTTTTGGATTGTAGGTGTAATAAAAATTGCAAAATAACTTTAATTTCGGAAGTCGGTGTTTGTATTTTTTTGTTTCTTCGTTATTTGACACCGATTTCCGAAATTAAAGTTGTTTTGCAATTTTTAGAAGTCGGTTGTATTTTTTGTAAAAAGATTTTTATTTTTCACTTTTTAGTTGTTAAACCCCAGAAGTAAAACTATATATTAAAGTTATTCCCGAATGGATAACCCTAATAACATGGAATTTGAACATTTGGAGACAACCAAAACGTCATCTGTGTATACATATTTTTTGTTTATGTTGATTTTTTCAAAAAGTGCTGAATCAATTTCGATAAAATGTATATGGGACCACCTCTGAAGTACGGCCTACCAAACTAAAAAAGAATCATCAAAATCTATTCACAAATAGCGGAGATATCCCGTAACAAACATATGAAAAAAAAACATACAGACGAATTGAGAACCTTCTCTTTTTTGAAGTCGGTTAAAAAGTAGTTCTTTACAGCTGGGCTGAAACGATGAGTTTTACTTTTAATAAATTCTAGCGCCAAGCTGTTTAATTTTTAACTGACTTCGAAAAAGGAGGAGGCTATTGCGAACGCAACCGACGTCGATCGGCCGTGAGGGTGCTTGACATCACTCAATTTGGTAGTCACCCCATTCTAGCTATATAATCTTACACACAGACCATCCATCGTTTTTTAGGGTTCCGTAGTCCTAACAAGGACAAGGACCCTGAATACCCGTTTTAAATATTATAAGAGTAACAACATGTAAAATTTTGGAAAAATAAAACTTTTTTTAAAATACATAAATTAGTTTCACTTGTAACTAGGTATGTAAACAAATCTTAGAAGTTAAATTTAACCCATTTCCCGGTTTCCGATTTAGCTGAAATTTTGCGTACATATTTAGTTTGGATGACAATGCTAGTTTAGTTTAGTTAAGTGACGTCATTTTAAATCTATTATGGCGGACTCCCAAAGATGGCGGACTAGTTATTTTGAATGCATTTCCATGATATGGGAATCAAATCACAAAAAATAAAAAAGTGTGTTTTTAAGTTTTTTTTTAACTACAGATAATTATTTTCGTTTTATTTAAACGTAAAACCGTTAACTCAATATATTCATAGTAATAAACATAAAGCCCCCATCTAAGTTCGTATGTTATAACGGGCAACTACGGAACCCTACACTGTGCGTGGCTCGACACGCAATTGGCCGGTTTTTGTTTGTACTACCTAAAAAGTTCGATATCGACTTATTCAATACGAGTAGGAACGTAGTCTTCCAAAATCTTCAAAGTGTACACGTGCCAAAAAATAAGTTGAATATTCTATAAACATCAGTATGACGGCAAGCTAAAAAGCTTAAGTACTCCAGTTTTTTGTTGTTTCTGAATAAATAAAATAAAAAATGTCTTGTTTTGTGTCTTACTTACCTCTCTCGTAAAAAATAAGACGTTTGTACAGCTCGATTCCTTTATACTAAGTACTTTGCTCAAGAAGTCCTCATACTGAGCTAACGAGGCCTGAAATAAGGCCAATTTATGGTTTTGACCTTTAAGGCTTATGGAGCAACTTTTGAGCCATATTGGTAAAGATTTGTGAAACAAAACTTGGTTCCGACATAGAAATTAATTTTGTAATTTGAACGTCCAAATTAATTTGGGTAAAGTCGAGCAAAGTGTTTGCAAATAAAGTGGGAATTAATGGGTTAATATTTTAATTAAACTTTAGGTTTAAAATTAAGAAAATAGTATTAATGAAAATGCAGATTTGTGTGACAGTTTGTGAGCAGTTGAAACTTAAGAGGCCGTACACGAAACTTTGGCCGATTTCACTGATTTACGTGATGTTACAGATGTGATTTTACAGTTAAAATAATGCATTTCTATAAGTTTTAATGCACAACATGCAATATCATTTCAATTGTGATCTAATGAATGAGCTAGACTCGCAAGCTTGCGTTGTGTATTATAGGTCGAGATTTGGGTTGTTTTAAAAGATTTTTTATTGCCAAATGTTTGTATTTTTTACATTTTTTTCTCAAGAAAGGGATTGATGGTGAACTGAAGTTTATTTTTTGCTGTTTTAAAATTTTATGAACGACAGTTCTAAAGAGCCAAAATCAAAAGGAATTCTTTGCCTATTTTCTCTTAAATTTGACTAAGGTAAATATTTTTTTACTCAACATTTTTATAGAAAAGTGGTATAACGTGATTCATACATTATATTGACGATAACAATACACTGTAATTTTTTCATACCGTTTAGACGTCAATACGATTCGTATTTATGTGATATTCTACATTACAGACGGTTTGTGGTCGATTTAATCGTTATTACAATAAAAATAAAAAAAGTAGCTCATACATTAGATCATTATTGAAATGATCTTTCATGTTGTGCATTAAAACTTTGAGAAATACTTTATTATAACTGTTCTGTAAAATCATATAAATCAGTAAAATCGGCAAAATTTCGTGTACGACCTCTTAAATATAATTTTAACTTCAACAAGACGCCTGTGTAGGTACCCTGTATCTGTGTACCCTGGGATTAGACAGCAGTGTACAGTAGACCCACTGGCATGACCAGAATGTCATCACAATCCAAAAAAAAAGCTTCAAAATTGATTGGCATAAAAAGTGTGTACAAGTACAGTGAGGCTCTGACTCCTGTGCTAGGTGGGAACACCTGTGTTACAGCAGTCAGTGTCTTCTCTCAAACATTAGGTGAATTTATGCAATACTTTAAGTTAGATTACCTACATTAGACACAACATTTACGCAATAAATTAAATGAAAATGAAAATATTACAGTTGAAAAAATAAATGAAAATAACTATAATATTTGAAAAATTAAACATTACATTTGAAAAATTAAATTAAATTGATATTATTAGAATCTTCGAAGGGAGCTTAAAATCCGCAACAGTGAAAAAAAGGATCAGTGGCCTTAGTGTGAGTTTTTTTAATCCTACCTACTCGGTGGCGTTAGCGTAAACTTAAGTTAGTGTATAAGTACTAAACCTGAGTAGGCACCGTGGTTCTGGAAAACCTCTTTTGTCTTTCACACGATTTGACATAAGGGAATGTTTACGTTAACGCGACCATAAAAGTATAGACACTAGCAGCACTAGTCGTTACTAGTCGTTAAATAAGTTTTTTTTTTTAAATGACGTACACCAGATGGCAGCACTGAGGCATCAGGTCCTGTCGAGACATAATATTAATAACTGACATTAGTAAAATTAACGTCAACGTCGTGTTTACGTCACCATTTCATCTGGTGTACGTCACGTCTCGATTTCTAAATAAAAGTCCTGTTGCGAAGTGGCGCCAACTGGTGTCGTAAATTTTCCCGAAAACCGCAATTTGGTGTAAAAACCTAGAACAAAAGAATCAAAACAGTACTAACCTATATGCTTGCTCTCATTAAAAGCCTCAGGAATCTTCCTGGTCAGCACGGCATAGACGGTGCACACGAGGATCAGCACGATGGGGTAGAAGAACGCTATCATGTAGGACGCATCCACGTAGGAGTCGCACACCAGCATGTTGTCTTCTCTCGTAGGGTAGTGGAACATGGCCTTCGCTGGCGCCACTATCATCCATACCACTACGATCAGCACCTGGAAGAGAGGGGGAGAATGAGTTGGTGGTAAGTGATGGAATGATGAGTTACTAGCAGAGATACGTCGGCGTCGGTCCGCTAGTGACTGAGTAAAGGAGTTATATAAGGTATTAAGAAGATATGTAAGGTCTATATGAGTTATATAAGGTATAAAGAAGTTATATAAGGTCTATAGGAGTTATATAAGGTATGAAGGCAATGCGTGATCATTTTTAGATACCGCTTCTGCCTGCACACAGAAGTGAACAACTTTCTCCAGGTTGGGGTCTGGTCTGGGATCACATTTAGTGATGCTTGGGGAAATCTCATTTTTTTATAGTTAGGGGGCGGGGGGGCAAATGTGGAACAATATTTATGTGGCGATATTTATGGGGGTTATTTGGAGGGAAAAAAACTAGATTTGAAGATCACAATTAATAGTAGAAGCCAAGTGCTTTTATAGTATTACAGTGATCTTAAAGGCCACAATATGATAAATTGTTGTAATTAGTAGAGAATGTTATTGTTTATGTTTTAGTTTACTGTCTGTGTAACCTTTAGGTACATGGTAGTACGATAATTATATGATAATAAACACAATGTTCATAACATAAATAAAGCTTACTTGTATAGATATAAGAGCGGCACATATCGCCAGCTGCGAGCTCGGGGATATGAGGATCGGTCTCTTAGCAGAGTGTTTGCTGGCGTTGAAGATCCGCGAGATTCTGTTGGTCTTCGTCAGCAGAGCGGCGTACACCACCGTGAAGCAAAAACCGGTGCCAAACCTGTGGGAGATGGGTAAACATGAATTTTTTACTATTTTATTCAGATTTGGAGAAGAACGCCCAGCAAGAACAAGCACACCCTTTGGGGAGCACAAGAATGAGTTCGACAGAGTTCCAATGGTACATTCGTCGGATAACCGACGAATGTACCATAAACATACACAACATAAACATAAACACAAGTACTGTACACTGTGTGTGTACTTAAACATAAGTTTAAGTCTCATGTGAGTAAGAGGAGCGAGCTCTCTGCTATCAACTGGCTCCGGCTTGCTACTATTATGAAAAAACCCATAATATTTTGCCTGACTCAGGAATTAAACCCAGGACCACCAACCACTGCCAGGGTCGCGGGAATGTTTAAAAGAGTAATTCGCGGCCCTGGCACAGGCAACTGAAAGAACAGGGGTGGGTTTTAGTCAGTAAGAGTCTGGCACGCCCTCCCACTCCACCCAGAGCGGGAGAAGTTATTTGTAGTTTGCCACCATCAAAACGAAAAAACGGCAGCCAGGCAGTCGAGAAGTGATGATTTCCTTTTGTGTAACCATGTGTGCGTTGGTATATTTTTAGGGTTCCGTAGTCAACATGGAACCCTTATAGTTTTGCTATGTCCGTTTGTCCGTTCGTTCGCAGCTTAGCTCAGAGACTCTTGGTACTAGAAAGCTATAATTTGTCATGGGTATATAAATTAAAGTGGTAATATAAAATCATGAAATTTTTTTTAGGGTACCTCCTGTACAAGTAAACTGGGGATGTTTTTTTCTCTCGTCTATCCCGTGGTGTGGGGTGTCGTTGGTTAGGCTATTCAAAAATATTACGGGTCTGTGAAAACCATTTTTTGATTCAGTGATCCGTTAGCATAAAATTAAGTTTTAAATTGATAACTTTTGTTAGAGTCAAGTGTCCACCTCCCCTGCCAATTAAATGGTTGCTTTTGGATATATGAAAAAATTCACGGCTGTAGTATATATAACGAAATTAAAAGGAAAACTATCACGGCTAAGTTAGCTCTGTTAGTTTTAGAGTAATAGTCACCCAACTTAAAAAATGTTTAAATTTCGTACGAAATACAATATCCTTGGAAAAAAATTACTTAGGTGAAGTACAGTCTACGGACACGCACTTGGCTGGCTTTTAGGATTCCGTACCAGAAGGGTCTAAACGAAGCTCTATTGCTGTCACTCACGTTGTCCGTCTGTCAGTCTGTCAGTCTTTCCGTCGGTCAGTCTGTCCGTCTGTCAGTCTGTCCGTCATCTGTCACAAAATTTTGTTCACTTCCCATTTTCTTTTTTTCAACTTCCCATTGACCTATGAACTTGAAATATGATCATAATGTTTATTTACGTATATTTTAACAACAAAATATTGATTTCCCTCATATGGTACGGAACCCTAAATGTGCGAAGTCCGACTCGCACTTGGCCGATTTTGTTTATTTATTTTTTATAGGGTGGGGAAATCATCAAATAACTTCTCCCGCCCTGGGTGGAGCGGGAGGGCGTGTGTGACTCTAACTGACTAAAACCCACCCGTGTCACTTCAGTTGCCTGAGCCAGGGCTACGGTGACTCCTTCAATTACTTCTGCGACCCTAGTAGAGCTAACGAGAGGCCTAAGAATGGAAGAAGTTATAAAAAGTATTAAAAGTCACGCTAAGTCAGCTAAGGGGATTTTCTCCGTGTAATAATCCGTTTGGATAGACTTGAATGTATAACTATCTCTATTAGACATCTCTAGCAGCAACATGGAGTCCCAATCATTCAATTTCCGCATTTAGTCTTCCCCTAACAACGTTAAACTCGATTAAAACTTGAAAATCCAAAAGCTGCAACTTTGCAGGGACCTAGGACAAGTTCCACCTCGGGGCGAATCGGAACACATCGGTTATCTTCGGACGTCCGACCAGGAACTACGTCTGGTAACTGTCTAGATATGCCGCGTACGTGCTCGATCGTCTCTGCCACTTTATGCCATTTGCACGTGTTGCAGTTTGATATTTGAGCTTGTTATCGTATGAGGTTATCCTTCCGGTTCCGAAATTACGATGTCCGTGTCGTCGGATGGCAGCTTTTCTATTGTCGCCATGTTGCTAGGCTTTGCATTCTGGAATTGACCTCGTTTGAGCGTTGTTAAAGTGGGATTATGATTGTGTGGAGACTGTTAGTGCCGACGTGACGAACTTTTAATGAAGAAGTATGTTACTGAAGTAGTTTCTATCTGCGGACTTAAATTAATCTTAGGTTTTCTTTGTAAGTAATAAAGTAATATAATATAATACTATAGTAAAAAAAAACTGGCCAAGAGCTAGTCGGACTCGCGAGCAAAGGGTTCCGAAAAAATTATATTTTTTTTTAAACTGCCTCCACCTCATATGTTTTCTGTAATCTATAAGTGAAGAACTACTTTCTGTATTTTTTTCAAAATTTTAGGATAAGTGGGATATGGTCATTTTTGGTCATTTTTCATCTATTTGACTAAATAACTTCAAAACAATATATTTAAAATTATGAAAAAAATATATTCGAGATCCTCACAATGTGCCCTTTCGTTTGAAAAACTTAGATTTTTAATTTTCCGATTTTCACCCCAAAAGTGACCTCCATATTCCAAATTAATTCATTTAGGGAACACAACCGTGTTTGGGTCACAGATATTCATGTGTGTACCAAATTTCAACTCTATCGGTCCAGCAGATTCGGAGCAAATTGGCTGTGGCAGACGGACAGACAGACAGTCAGATAGGCTGACATACGAGTGATCCTATTTTTTTCCGATTCGGACTTTCGCAACCCTATAAAAACACGCCTAGAGTGACGTCATTTTAAGTTTCGTATTCTACCCAGCAAACCCTAACATTATTAAAAGCATGGGTATCAACCAATAATGTCATTAGAATGCATATAAACCGGCCAAGTGCGTGTCGGACTTCGCACATTAAGGGTTCCGTACCAAATGAGGGAATTATCACAGAAAAATCTGATTTATCAATGTATTGGTATATTTAGTAAAATATACGTAATAATAAACATTATCACCAAATTTCATGTTCATAGGTCAATAGGAAGTTTTTGTGATACACATCGATACATACGACTGATACGACGGACAGACAGACAAATGGACACGTGAGTGACAGCAATAGGGCTCCGTTTGGACCCCTCTGGTTCTGAACCCTAAAAATAACTAGTCCGCCATTTTTGGAAGTTCGCCATACTGGATTTAGAATGGCGTCACATATTTAACCATACATTGATGCCAATTCTCTTGTTCAATAACTAAACTAAAATTAGAGAATCGCTATCTTTTACTAAAAGGCAGTGCGAGAAAAGGACAGCTATAGCTATGAACTAAGTTAGCGATGACAATATAGTTTACGCCTTGCGCTTCACAATTAAGTTTAGTTTGCGCTCAACAGAATCGGCACCAGTGTCTTCACAACTAAACGTGTAGGTACGCAAAATTTGAACTCATTCTGAAACCGGGAAGTGGGTCAAACTTAACTTCTAAGATATTTTTACATACGAGTAGTTTGTTAGTTACAGGTTTTTTTTGTGGGGTGGGAAATCATCCAATGACATCGCCCGCTCTAGGGTGGAGCGGGAGGGCGTGTCAGACTCTTACTGAGTAAAACCCACCCCTGTTCCTTCCCTGCTCTGAATGCCCAGAGGCCAGGTAACTCTGTTCCGAATTTATCCCCAAACCCCGGGCAGGCATCGGCCATGACGGGCCCCGTCATAAATGCTGACAACTCTTTGAGGCGCGCGTGGAACACTACGCGCCGTCGACTCTCGGGCCTGGTGCTGATCGGACGGCGAGTTACCCATTACTCGCCATCCGCAGGCCCGGGTGTTAGGGTAATAGGTCTCTATCACTGCGAAAGCTTTGTTTATACTCACAGCGCACAATAAGCAAAGTTTGTTATCAAAAAGTGTTGAAAACAAATCAGTTGAAGTTTGAAAACGGTTCTCACTAGACTGTCGCACAACAGTTAATATAATTATAAAGTAATTATGAATTCGTTTATACAATTAAAGTCGATTTTAACTCTCCTATTATTGTAAGATTAATGAAATCACTTTTTCATTTGACTTAAAAGATTTAATTAAAATGAAATTGAAAATGCTGATAGTATCGAGACGTCTCAAGGAGGTCATTTGAGAATACCAATCTTGTCAGCAGGCTGGCTAGAGACTGGTTGGTTTAAAATAATTTTAAAATTAAAGGATGCTACAAATTAAGAATAGGTTTTTAAATAAAAAAAAACCTTCGCACATTTAGGGTGCCGCACCATATGAGGGAAATCAATATTTTGGTATTTGTTACCCACCGGCTTGTGTGATTGGATTGCAGATTTCCTGAGGGAACGGTCTGTTCGAGTGGTCATACATGGCTGCTCGTCCGGACTGCTGGATATTAATGCCGTGGTCTCTAAGGGGTCAGTGCTCTCGGCAACATTGTTCTTGCTGCATATTAATGATCTGCTTAAACCCGATACCTTTGTGTATCCAGATGACAGCACTATTGCTGAGAGATACGTGTACAACTCACAAGCTGGTGGGTCTCTACGAGAGGCTATGGTTGAGCGCTTGAACTTGTCCTTACAGGCTGTCTCTGAATGGGGCGATGCCAATCTGGTCAAGTTCAATGCTGCAAAACCCAGCCTGGGTTTAGAAGCCAGCTGGTTCCGAGGTGTATCCGTGCCAATAACCGGTCATCTTGATATTCTGGTGGCTTTGGTGTCACATTAATATCCTCTTTTAATTTTGGGCCATATATCGAGGCAAAGGCTCAAGAGGCTGCCAAAAAGTTAGGAATCCTAGAAAAGGTGAGACGGTACTTCACGCCGGAACAGCTGCTCATACTTTATCAAGCACGAGTTCGATCATGTATGGATGGTACTGCTCTCATCTTTGGGATGGATCTGCCAGATACCAGCTCGATGCGCGTGAGCCAATTGAAAAATGAGCCAAGATCAGCAATGAAAGGCTCGTCGAGTCAAGGCTCCAGAGTAATGATCATCGGCGCCGAGTTGCTAGCATGTCGGTTTTCTATCGGTTGCATTTTGGAGAGTGTGCGACAGAATTGCATAGTTTAATTCCACCAAGCCCGTTCCATCATTGGACTTCTAGACGTACGGCGATGCACCACCGGTACATGGTGGACATCCCACCCACACGCACAAAACGTTTTGCGAACACATCAATTGTGCGTACAGTTAAGGAGTGCAGTTCCCTGCCAGTCTGTGTTCCCTGATAGCTACAGGTTACTTCTAGGCAAGCGTGCTCCATGTTCGACCTCATAATCGCTTACCATCAGGTGAGATAGTGGTCAAACGCGTGCCTATGAATGATAAAAAAAAAAACAGTAAAATATACGTTATAATAAACATTATTATCAAATTTCAAGTTCATAGGTCAAAGGAAAGTTAAATAATTCTTCAGATCAAAATTTTGTGACATACGACGGACAGACTGACAGACGGACTCATGAGTGACAGCAATAAAATTACAACCGAAGCAAAAAAACAAAGACCCTTCGGGTACGGAACCCCAAAAAGAAAAGGATTGGATTCTCATAAGTGATCTAGACATGGGTTGGGATTTGAATAAGATGTATCAAGAATATAATATTATTTAAGTATGGCGTCTACGTGTCAGTTCTCACACTGCACAAAGTAAAGAAAACATTCACCAGGAGTACCGCCGCCGAGTGAGCCACGTCCCTAACTATTACAGTATCCTATTCCAAATCTCATATACCTAATTGAAATATGACAAAAAAAAACAGGTCTATATCTAACAATATTTTAAAATCTAATCGAAGTCTTAAGACGGCCTTAAAACTCATAGCAAAGTCTGAACATAAAACTGAATCAAACATCTATTAAAGTTTTATGGCGTCTAGCCACTTCATCTGAGATTATTTTACGTTCAGCTCATTAAATAGCTCTTTAATCCGCTATAAATATCTTGCCTTCGAGGCAAACTACTTCAGAAGCTGCTAAATCTGTCCACTGTTGACTATAGCCATTATTTATTTATTTCTCAGACAAAAAGATCCTTACATAAACACAACAAAAAACATCATCTTGATGTTATTAACAAATTAGCTTATAACCTTTGTTAGTATGTAATATCTAGGGACCTAAAGACTAAGGTCTTCAATCAGTGCGTCTTACCTGTTATGACTTACGGAGCCGAAACGTGGACACTCACGGTACGGCTGGTCCATAAATTCAAGGTCTCCCAGCGAGCTATGGAACGGTCTATGCTTGGAGTCTCTTTGAGGGATCAAATACGGAACGAGGTAATCCGCGGCAGAGAACCAACGTTGTCAACATAGCTCACAGAATAAGCAAGCTGAAGTAGCAATGGGCCGGCCATATTAGCCGTAGAACCGATGATCGTTGGGGTAGTTCTTAAGTGAAGATCGTGAATCAGCAAACGTAAGTTGGAAGGCTAGGTGGAGCGATGATATTCGCAGGGTGGCTGGTAGCAGCTGGATGAGTTGCCGAGAACCGAGCTGAATGGCGTGCAATTGGAGAGGCCTATGTCCAGCAGTGGACTGCTGATGCAACAGAAAGGCTGATGATGATGATGATCTAGGGACGAGCAATAGACTGCTATAAGCTGATTATGATGATGATCTAGGGACGTAAACTCTGGCTGTGTTTTTCTAGTGTGTACTAGCTTCTGCCAGCTGCTTCGCCCGCGTTGAACTATTACTTCCCCCATTATAAATTATAGCCTATATCTATTCCAGACTATAATCTATCTTTGTGTCGAATTTCATCCAGATTAGTTCAGCCATTTTGGCATGATTGAGTAATGAACATCCATCCATCCAAACTAGCACTAAAATATATATTCCGATTATTCATTTTTATATACGTATTATTTACATTTTTAATATGTAAATATAAAGGATAAAAAAAAAATTAAAAATATAAAAATAGTATCCCACCGGTATCGGGAAGCTACCGGCGGTCAGGGCTCCAGAGAGAGGAACCGCCTGACAATGCGAGCCGTGTCCAGAAGTACTGCTTTCTGAATCAAGCCCTTGATCCAGCCGCCTAACGAGAGCCTCCTGAGGTGTTGGTCGAGACTCGTGGCTATTAAGCCATTGGCTGTCACGACTATCGGTACAATGATCGCTGAATCCACATCCCACATGTCGACAACCTCGCGAGCCAAGTCAATCTATTTTATTTGTTTATCTTTCTCGGCTTTCACGAGGTTCTCGTCACGTGGGACGGTAATGTCAACAATCATTGCACGCCTCTCGATTCGTTCCACCACCACTATATCAGGCTTATTAGCTACAATAGTCCTGCCAGTGGTGATGGACCGATCCCAGTACAATGAGATATAACCATTATCGAGAACTGGGTTGGGCACATACCTGTAGTACGGCACTTCCGATTCCACAAGAGAGTATTTCAGAGCAAGTTGCAAGGTTGTGCCTATGCAAGTACTCACCATTAGCTAGACGAGAACAACCAGAGATTATGGGGCGGATTAACTCTCTCGGACGATGAAATGACCGACATATGTCAACCGTGCC
Source organism: Polia nebulosa (assembly GCA_951329385.1). Lineage (NCBI taxonomy): Eukaryota > Metazoa > Arthropoda > Insecta > Lepidoptera > Noctuidae > Polia > Polia nebulosa. Next base: position 32,480,746 of record OX589594.1, read on the forward strand.
GTCCTTCACAATAAATCTCCGGTAGTTTTTCGTCATGATAACTTCATCCATAATTGCAAAGACAAAACCTTCGGTTTTCCCAAAGAGGTCACCGACGCGCAGCCAGGGTACAGACGCTAGTTGGTCTACATCGGGCCCATGTAGGGCCCGGAAAAAGCGTCCGTGAAATTCCTTACTCTGCCATACTTCTCTGCGATCGTTAGTGTCAAGCACTAGAGTTTTGCGCCAGTTCTCGTTAGCCAAGGAGAGTGGAATAAGGCTTTTGTCCACCGCCACTACATCTCGTTGCATACCTACGTCAGCAGCTAGGAAATATGCCCTCAGACTGCATACTTCGCGGTTGTGGAGGGTCGTAGCATTTACTCGTAAAAAGCCTCGGCCTCCACACTTCCGCGGGATATACAGTCTCATCACCAACGAACGTGGGTGATGCATTTGAAATGCAGTCAGCAGTGTACGGACACGCCTATCCAGGGCGTCAAGTTTTGTTTGAGTCCATTTGAGTACGCCGAAAGAGTACATTAATACCGGCATGACCCAACCGTTGAAGGCGCGCACCTTGTTTCCGCCTGATAGAAGGCTATTAAATACCTTCTTCAGGCGGCCAAAGAAGTGCTCCTGCAACGATTGCTTCATGTCAGTAACATTGATACCTAACGCTTCCGACATATTCAAGTACTTATAGGTTTCGGTTGGAGAGCGGGATCTCAGGTTTATGGAATACGAGAGTTGAGTTCCTACGGATTCCACAATCTCCCCTCGCTTTACATGCATGATCGCACATTTGTCCACACCAAACTCCATCCTGATGGCACTACTGAAGGTTTCAGTTACCTTCAGTAGCTCCATCAGTTACAGATTGCTGGGGTCAAAAAGTTTCAAGTCATCTATGTAAAGGAGGTGAGATATAACCTGACCACCTCTCTTGAACCGATAGCCTAGCCCTGAATTCTCCAGCAGTGTGCTTAGAGGATTCAAGGCCAGGCAAAACCAAAACGGCGCGTAGTGTTCCACACGCGCCTCAAAGAGTTGTCAGCAATAAAGACGGGGCCCGTCATGGCCGAAGCCTGCCCGGGGGTTGAGGATAAATTCGAAACAGAGTTACCTCGCCCCCGGGCACTAAGGGCAGGAAGGAACAGGGGTGGGTTTTAGTCAGTAAGAGTCTGACACGCCCTCCCGCTCCACCCAGAGCGGGAGAAGTCATTGGATGATTTCCCACCTCACAAAAAAAATAAAAAAGGCTTAACCAAAGCGGACTCAAACTGTCACCCTGGAATATACCCCGCTCGATCCTTATCGGTTCGCTATTCCCCTTGGATTTGTCGACATTCTGGATAGCGAAGGACCGTCCTCCATTGCCCCATACATGACATCAGGAAGGTGCGCAGTGTTGCATCAACTTTATACAATTCTAGCACCCTCATGAGCCATGTATGAGGAACTGAGTCATAGGCCTTCTTATAGTCTATCCAACATGTCGACAGATTCTTTCGGATACGCCGAACCTGTTGGCTAATGGTCATATATATGAGGAGAAGCTCCTTAGCCTTACCACGGGACCCATTCCTACATCCATTTTGAGAGGCAGACATGATACAGTTACTATCTATGTGTGTTAATCTTAGCTCTCAAAATGGATGTAAGAACCTCATAGACTGTCGGTAAGAACGTGATCGGTCTATAATTTTTAGGTTCCGCAGCACTACCTGATTTATGGAGCAGGTGGGTTATTCCTGTAGTTAGAAATCCGTGTCCGACGGACGGACAGACAGACGGACACGTGAGTGACAACAATAGGGCTCCGTTTGGACTCTTCGGGTACGGAACCCTAAAAAATGTCATCTAAGTACGATGTCTAACTACGGGCCTTTCATATGAAACAATGCCATAAATTGATAGGTACAGTTTCTTTCTTTTTACTAGTTTTTCTAAGTTTTCAGACAAAAAATGCGGATTGCAGTCATTTCTCAAAAAGCCACAAAAGCTAGTCCTTACAGGCAGCGACAGCTACAAAATGTTGATTCACTCCCAAACAGTTTTCGCAAATCCATTACAAAAATCTCAAGTGCAGTAACATGATTCTTCAAAGGCACTGCGATTCGATTCTTTTGTCAAAGGAAAGTAGACGGTATTGTGTTCGTCATAAGTGCTGGTATGGTGCAAAGGAGTGCAGTCTCGGCGTGGAGAGCATGTTAAACATAAACAAGCACCTGCATTTCGTTTGTAGTGATGGGATTTGGATAAAGGATTCCATTATCGAAATTCCTTTGCTGTTTCGGAGTGTCTTTCATTTCAGAGATTTATAAATCAAGGCTTATTATACAAATATGCTTAACTAGCGACCTGAAACTTTTCTCATTAATCACTCTGTGTTCAATGTTACCTTTGGACATTGAATCAGCACTCGACCCGGCTGACGCGCGGCCCAGTTAAGATAATGATTTGGCTGCACCTTACACGCTTATGACACAAAGATTTTTATATAAAAGTGTGTGTTAGGAAAAAATAGTATATAAGCTGTAACATATTGTAAATAAATCAGATTTGAATTTTATATTCTTATCTCATTACCCCTCCCTGTGGCCAAGACACCTTGAGCCATCTCTGATCGCTCTCGTGAGTCTGCGGGACTGGCAGTGAGTGTACCCTTCCCGAACCTGGCATTCCTGTCCACTTTCCGTCTGTAATCTTAGGTCGCATGGTGCAGAATTCCTGAACTTATATAAATATTTATTTATCACATACTAGGTATATGTTAGGGCTATAGGTATATCTTAGGGTCCTAGGGACTGTTAGGCTGGTAGGTCTGAATAGGTCCCTTAACTTGTCGTATATTTTTATGTATAGTCACACCCTTAACACACTGCGCACCTACGTGACGTGTCGTGTTGGGGTGGGCGTAAACTCTGTCTATTAGTAAAAACCGCATGAAAATCCGTTCGTCAGATTTTTAGTTTATCGCAAACAGACAGACAGACTAATGTGGCGGGGGACTTTGTTTTATAATATGTAGTGATAGTCAGATTTAGTAAAGCAGTCGAAGCGTTTGATGAGCATCAACAAGTAGGTAGTTCAGGTTGGGCTCCTTAGTAATTGAGAGGAATCAAATTACGATGTTTTTTGGAAGAACATAAAAAACATTGTTTTAGGAAACATAAGCAGTACTCAACTAATAAATAGTTTAAGGCCGGGTGTCCCAAGCGAAATAGGTATTTACGTGCGAACACACGCGCGCGGCGCGGCATTAGTTTGAGTCGGTTCGGCCCGCGCGCGTGAAACTGCAGTTACGTATGCCCAGAGTGTTCGTGCGCCACAGTCTAAACTGAACAGTATTCCAACGGTATTGGCAAATTATTCAAGTTGATAAAAAATAGAATAATTAATTTAATACTGTAAGTTAAACGATTATGAAATAATAAAGTTACAGTTCACTTTCAGTTTTGTATAAAGTTTGTGATGTAGCTCTGCTTAGCTATGCCAAAGTTGTCTCGAAAAAATAGGGATAGTTAAAAATAAAACAAATTTAGAAAAAAAAAAAATTATGTACCTAATGGAATGTGAACAGTTTGCAAGAATGAAATAGGTTTCAGTTTCGCTGCATTTACAGTCTTGCAGACAGTGGGCGATTGGCAAATTTTATGCCTAAACTGACTATTGATAATAATAAAACGTTTGCTTCAACCAACAACACTGATCTTAATTAAAAAATATACAATTAAAAACCATATAAATAAACTATTGTCCGGGAGTGATTTTTCTGTACGCTAGTAGTAGGTACTACTATTTAATCTCAGTGAGGATTACGATTACCAAGAAACAAAGACGTACTGTCTTTGTTGTCTTGATATTACCGTTTTTCTGTCCTGTTTAGAGTTTCTTAGTCAACAAGGAACCCTTATAGTTTTGCCATGTCCGTCTATTCGTCCATCCGCAGCTTAGCTCAGAGAATCTTAGTACTAGAAAGCTATAATTGGGAATGGATAAATATGTATAATATTAATCACATCAACAAAGTGGTAAAATAAAATCACGAAAAATAATTAAGGTACCTCACGTAAAGTGATTATTTTGTTTTTCTCGTCTATCTAATGGTGTGGGATATCGTTGAATAGGCCATTTAAAAATATTACGGGTCTGTGAAAACCGTTTATCAATTCATGGATCCGTTTACGTTAAACTAATAAGCTTTAAATTGCTAATTTTTGTTAGAGTCTAGTGTGTCCCCTGCCCCTGCTAGCTAAATGGTTGCTTTTACAATTCACGGCGGTAGTACTCGTATATAAAACGGAATTAAAAGTAAAACTATCACGGCTAAGTTAGCTCTGTTAGTTTCAGAGTAATAGTCACCAAACTTATAAAATATTTCTACTTGTTAAATTTCGTACAAAATTCTTAGAAAATAATTACTAGGGTCAAGTTGTTATTTATTTATTATTTAACACATGTAGTAAACAATATGTACAATTTTGGAAAAATAATTCTTTTTTTTCTTCAATTAAAACGTAAAACCACGCACTCAATTAATATGTTTGTAGCGACATCTATGACGCTGCACACGAACTAAAAATAGCAAGAATTCTACATCGCGCAAGCAGAGTTCTCCGCGCGATTTGAACATATACAACAGTCCGAAATCAACCATTGGGCAGTTGCCCAGACCAGACACAACACCCGTCTGGTCGGAGGATCCTCCCTTTTCAACGGAGGTTAGCGGGACTTTACACCCTGTTCCGCATACCTCCAAATGTTCATAGTAATAAACATAAAGCCCCCTTCTAAATCCGCATGTTATAACGGGCGGCTACGGAACCCTACGACACGCACTTAGCTGGTTTTTTTTTTTAACAAATAAGCCTTTTTTATTTCGATTAGTTTTTGGACTGAAACAATAAGTTATTGTATTAAAAAGTATCGGAGCAGGACATATTAAACTAAAACAATAAAGAAATGAAAAACAGTAACCTATTTATCTGTCTTTGAACTTAAACCTACTGATATTATATTTGGACTGTGGCACAGTTTTACAATCCTACAGTCGTGAAACGAGCGTAAGTACCACGAAACAGAAAAAACAAGCAGAAGTGCCCACGAAGCAATCCGGCGTGAGTCACAATAACATATAAGAATAATTATTTACAAGTTATTTTATTTCTTTATTCAAATATACAATATTATTTGCGTAGCAGCGCGCGCAAAAATTTGGCACAGGTCATACCTCGGTGACGTCCCGCGGGACACTAGCAAGCGACGCGCGGATCGAAAATCACTTGAATAATCGATATTTTTTTAAATAAATTTAATGAAAAAATACGATCGGGTGGAATCGATTCCAAAATAAATTACCTATAAATTGGTATCATTTATAGAAAAAAAGAAATATAAGTACTTGTTTAAAATGAAATTTGGCTTGTGAAAAAACTGCAAATCGAACGTAGTTTGGTTTTTTTGTCGATCGAGAAAATTGTACTGTATCGTGTTTCGATCGGGTGCATCGTAAGGAGAAAGAATATATCTAATATATATATTTTTTTTCAGATTCTAAATGTTATAATTTGCCTATCAAAAACAAATTCTGAAACGGACCAAAACAGTAACACCCGCCCTTAAGTTCTGAGTCAACTCCATAAATGTCCCAAGCCACAATCATAATCCTCCTTGTTCTTTAGTAAATACTCATCACACAACACTTACACAACATACTACACTAACAGCAACACAACACTCACACAAAATATTAGAATTATTTTGAATTTTATTATTAATTTAGAAGGTAAAAAAAAAAAAATAGCCGTAGGTTTGCCAAAATTGATTTATTTTTTACTCTATAATTTGACCATTGTACCCACTCACATTGACAAAGAAAGTGTTTTAAAATTAATGTTTTCGCAACTCCGACTACTAAGAAATTTTATGTTTGTCACAACTTGTTATAATTATTCATTAAAATTAAGCATTATTAAGAATGTTTTTGTAACAATGATTCAATAAAAAAACATTACTATTAATTATTATTATTTATGAAGTAATCAGACGACCCTAGTCAGAATAATGCAACCTGATAGTATCAGAGCACCTTTTCTCGCTTGTGAATTAAAAAACACTCAAATATTCAAACCAATAAGAACATCACAAGTTCCAGTGTTAAAGTTTGTCAGATATAATTTATATCTGATCTGTGCACTGTCTCCATCTCCGGGAATACATTTCCTTAACCAATCGTAGTTCAAAAAGCTCTCCAACAGAATCGATAACTCACATCGAATAATAATCCATCCGAATGATTAGATTTCCCCCATCACTAGGTAAACGATTCCAGTGGCAGCGACAGGAGTCGGTGAGTACTTGGCCCCGCTGCCAGTCCATATCTCACGTAAAATATTATTACTCGTATGTAAGATTTCTGTGTGGCTGGGAGACGTTCTGCATTTTCTCGGAGGAAACTAGTGTGTTTTGGTAATGTAAATGGTATTTTTTACCATTTACATAACCAAACACACACTGAAGTAGATAAATGGGAAGATTATAGCTTTGTTTTAGTTGATGGCAGTGATGACGTAAATGCTGAGGATGAGCGGCCAACTCTGCTTTTCATACAAACACTCGTACGTGATTATGCCGTTGTAACACATCCATCTATGAAGTTTTTGAACTAATAGGTATCTTGTGCACTGTATCTAGGTTTCTACCAAAGCAAAAAAAAAAATTGGAGAAACAAATTCAGTGCCTCCAAAAATCTGCTGTTTTGTACAAATTTTACCTGAACTTTGGCCGTTCATAATCTATATACTCGTACATATATAAAACAAAGTCGGGTTAGTTAAACCATTTATAACTCAAAAAAAAAGAACGGCTGAACCAATTTTAATGATCTTTGAATTGTTGGATTTGTCTCCGCTCCGAATAGCAGAATAACTATAAAAATCTCAGAATTTTTTTCCAAATCATTCAAAGCACATTGCAAAGTGGAATATTGCAATTCAGTGAAATCCATCACATGTATTTGTATTACAAATCAATCTGCCTAGCCTTTGCCCAACTATCTTGGGGTCAGCTGCCAGTCTAACCGGATGCAGCTGAATACCAGTATTTTACATGGAGTCATTGCCTATCGGACCTCCACAATCCAGTTACTAGGTAACCCCTTGGTAAGACTGGTTGCCAGACTTTCGGGCTTCTGACGAACCGTAACGACTGTCAAAGATCCACGATTGACAGCCAAGACCAAAGCAAGCTTAAAGTTCTTTCCGAGGCACGGAGGAGTCTCGGTATGTAAAGATGGTCACCCATCCATGGACCAACCCCGGCGAGCGTAGCTTAACCAGATAGATCGACCCGTGCGGCTATTATTACTTTAGCAATTAAATGCATTTGCAAATAATTATGTCACGAAAGATAGCGATATTTATGGCGGTTTTTGGCGTTCAGATTTCTAATACTAACGATGAAATCATGCACTATCAAGTTGGTCGATATGTGAGCTGCAATGAGGTGATTTGGCGTATATTCTTATCTATAGTCCATTTATGGACGTCCTCCCTGACTGTTGTACATTTGGCGGTGCATCTGGAGAATGGTCAAAGCACCTCCAGCGACCACACTGACTAGTTTTTTTTTTATTTGCCAAAGCTATCCGTTTGCACGAACGTTGCTCTACTCAGAGATGCCACCTAACGAAAAATTTCGTATCCAACGTCCTTTCTGCCCGGGGGTAGAGGATAAATTCGAAACAGAGTTACCTCGCCCCTGGGCACTCTAGGCAGGAAGGAACAGGGGTGGGTTTTAGTCAGTAAGAGTCTGACACCCATCCCGCTCCACCCAGAGCGGGAGAAGTCATTGGATGATTTCACACGCCACAAAAAAAAAAAAATCCGACGTCCTTTAATGAAGGGAATCGAACCGAGTGCATCCCATCAAGCAAATAATTTAACAAAAAGTATTGCTACACTACGCGAATCATTTCGATTCTGGCACGTGAATTACATTCATTTCAATGCAATTAAGGCAACTAATAAAATTTTACACTACATTATTGATTCTCAGACGGTACGACGTTCGCCGGGTCAGCAAGTGTACTCATAAATTGTAAAAGTAAAGAAAACATCTTAATAGAAACCTTGCACATGTAATGAAGATTTTAAATGGCAAATATTTATTTTACAAACTTGTAAGGTTTATTTATTAATAACCACGTATTTTCTGGAACAAGTTTTATGAAATTTTCGAACACTATTTTTATGAAATTTTATTATTTTGTGGATAGGTACCTAGATAAGTAAGTAATAGGAGAGGGCGCTGCTGTGCGCAAGTAAACATCAAATCTGTGTATTTTAAATCCTTAAAAATAGATACAGTGCTTTTATCTTATTAAAAAGTAAATAAAAGTGGAAAATTAAAAAACCAACAGTGATAGAAGTTGTAGTTTATTCAAATAAAACAAGAAAAGTGAAGAAATATCCAAATTAAAAAACTTTGTCAATGTTAACGACCAAAATTCAAATTTGTACTACGTATTTGCTGGAAGCAAGAAGCGAAAGCGAAAATTGCTCAAGAATAGTGTTGGATTGAAAAGTAAATAAAGAGCAAAGCATCCCAAAAGGTAAGAAACAGATTTTGAATACCTAACTGGGAAATAAATAAATACGAAACAATAGAAAGTGAAAATCACTCTGCATTCTTAACAGCTCCATCTAGCGTCAAACAGTGAAATCACTATAACTATAGTGACAGCTAAATAAACAGCAGATTTTCGATTTATTTTCGACGTTACTGCACACTAGAGGGCGTTATTATAAATATCTCCAGATGGCACCTACGATTTTGTGCGCAGGATGCCAACAAAATCCACCAGACAAGGAAATGCTTGTCTGTTGTTTATGTCACAAAAAATATGATTTACAATGTGCGAACATGACAATTGATCTCTTAAAGGACATGACGCCAAAACATAAAAAATCGTGGCAATGTCAGGCATGCCGCTGCAAGTCTCTAAAAGCTGGAAATATAGACACTCCTATACGACCTCAAGACTATAAAAAAACCAATCCGCAAAATTCCCCACTAGAAAATACTACAAACAACAATATTACCATCAGAAAGAAGACGACAAATTTCAACAATGATAGTACAATATCAGAAGACTCGAGCTTTTTTGGTGATACTATCCACCAAGAAGATACGGAAGTTAATATAAACTCGAGTATACAAGCGAGTTTCTCACTAAAAAATTTGAGCGAAATTATAATACAGCGTTTAAAAGAAAATAACAAATTTATAATATCGGAAATACAAAATACAATTGAAGCTGAAATAAATAAAGCAATTACAAAGCTCAAACAGGATATTGAAGGAAAAACCGACTTCTTATACAAACAAAATGAGCAAAACAGCCAGGAAATAGAAAAAATAAACAAAAAAATAGAAAAACTAAATATAGAAAACGAAACCCTGAAAAATGAAATAAAAAATATGAAACATTTATCACCAAAAATTAATGACACTGAAAACAATTCCAAGAAAATAGTAATCTATGGCTTCTCTGAATACTACAATGAGTCTGATTACGAACTACACAGCAGATTGATTGACATGTTTTTTGAAATTCTGCATATAGACCTGAGCGGATACATAGAAGAAACAAACCGTATAGGAAGAAATACCGCAAAAAACAGACCCCTAGTTATTGAGCTTCTAAGCAAGAAAACGGCTAGGTACATTGTGGAGAACAGCCATTATTTTCAAGGAACTAATATACATGTGTCCGATTTTCTAAATGAAACTGCACGAAAAGAAAGAAAATTAATGCGTGAGGAAATGATAAGAGCACGAAAAAATGGATACTATGCAGTAATAAGAAATAACAAATTGTTTATAGATGGGAAACGAATATTACCTAGTGAACCGGCGACCAAAGAGATGACACTATACGCGAAAAGCTCCGAAAGAAACGAACAAATAAACAACGACGAAATTCATACCCTCACTTCAAAACACTACAAACCTAATAACATCGAATATAATGAAAATAATTCTTTTCGAAACTACAGAACAACAATTTAAAATTTTATATCAAAACATGCAAAGTATCTATAACAAGCAACATCTACTTGAAGCCTTCCTCCACGAAAGAACAATATATAATGCTATATGCCTATGTGAGACTTGGCTATCACCAGAAAAATTGGAAAATTTAAATTTTAGCGGCTACAAAATTGCAGCCTCTTACTGTCGCCGTACTCGAGAAGGTGGCGGCGTCTGTATCTTGTTACAAAACTATTTAGAGTACAAAGAAATTTGTGATATTAGTAATATGTCTGTAGAGTTTTGTATAGAAGTATGTGCAATAGAATTACTTAAGGAAAATATACTTATAGTTACTATTTATTGGAATAGAAAAGAGGAGGAAGTATTTACTCGCCAATTAAAAGAAATTATGTATTATATTAATAATAAGTACTCAAAATATAATGTGATATTAGGTGGAGACCTAAATATAAATATCTTAGACAGCTGCTTAAAAACTAACTTATTCTTAGATCTAATGTTGGAACATAAATTCATACAACATATTAAAGACCCCACACGTATCTCACAAACTACCTCAACATGCTTAGACTTAATTTTTACAAATTTTAATTATAAAAATAATTATACTACTGTAGAAGAATTAGGTCTGTCAGACCACTGTGCAACCATCTTTCACATGAAATTATTCAGTGACAGCAATAAAAAAACAAATTGGTTCACGAAAAATAGATTATATAGTACCCAAAATGTAGAAAAATTTAAATCCGAATTAAAAAACAAAAATTGGAATGAAATAATAGTATCAAATAAAAATATAGATGAAAACTACACTGCGTTTAATAACATAGTAAATACTATTTTAAATGCGTGTTTTCCGCTGCAAAAAATTAAAATTAAAACGACCTATAAGAAGTACTGGCTAACTAAGGGTATTAAACAATCTTGCAAAAACAAAAGACTACTTAAAATACTTACCATGAAAACAAGCAATCCCGTATTATCAAAATATTATAAAAAATACGAAAAAATCCTAAAGCAATCTGTAATAACAGCAAAAAAACTACAATATATAAATAAAATTAAAAAATCAACAAATAAAGTAAAAACAATGTGGAATATAATAAACGAAAGAACAAACAAAACATTAGAAAGGGAAAAAATTAACATAAAATTACATGATAATAATAACTTGATAACTGAACCTAAGCATATAGCTAATATTTTCAATGACTTCTTTGCTTCTATTGGAGAGAAAACCTCACCAGCAAAAGGAGCCCCTGTGATGTGCCCCACTGAGAACACCATGTTTCTCAGCCCTGTAGATCCCTATGAAGTAAATAATATAATAAAAAACCTAAGAAATAAAAGGAGCTATGGTGTAGACCAACTTCCCCCATTTCTTCTTAAGCAATGTGCAGACGAATTAACCCTACCTTTCTATAAATTAATTAATCAATCTTTCGAAGAAGGTACCTTTCCAAATCAACTTAAAATAAGTTTAATAAAACCCATTCACAAGAAAAATTCTAAAACCGACCCAAATAATTATCGTCCTATCGCACTATTACCAACTGCGTCTAAAATCTTTGAGAAGGCTATGTGTGACCGCGTTTACTCATTTTGTGAAAAGTTTGCGATACTTGACGACTGCCAAAACGGTTTCCGAAAAAACAGGTCTACAACGTTAGCAGTCTACAAATACGTACAAGAGGCTTTAACTATTATTAATAACAAAAATTATGCCATCGGTATGCTACTCGATATGACTAAAGCCTACGATAAAGTGCAATTTAAAATACTATTGGACAAGTTACATGGGATAGGAATACGAGGTAAGGCTCACGAATGGTTTGCATTACGATGCAAACCATTCGTGAGCCTTACCTCGTACCTCTACTAATTGTACCCTATCCTTTAGGTACGCCTAAAGGATAGGGTACAATTAGTAGAGATAGAATATTTCGATAACAGCACTAATGAAATTATAAAAATTAGATCCGACAGTAAACCAGTTAACGCGTCAATTCCCCAAGGTAGTGTAATAGGGTGCCTTTTGTTCCTTATTTATATAAATGACCTTCCTAAAATTATAAACGGACCATGTGTTCTATTTGCAGACGATATCTCTCTACTCACCACATGCCAAAACGATGACGATATAAACGCCAAATTAAACTCCCTTCTTTCTACAGTTGTAAACTGGATGAATAACCACAATCTAGAAATTAACTTCACCAAAACCAAACTAATTACTTTCCATCCCCATCAAAAATCCCCATTAAAACTTAACTTCATGTTCAATGACACAAAACTAGAACAAGTTAACGAATTTACCCTCCTCGGTTTGTCTATAGATACCCATATTAATTGGAAATCCCATATACAGAAAATAAGAGCTAAACTATCAAAATTTTCATATGCCCTACGTGAAATTAAAAAAACTACCAACCTGCAAACTGCAATTGTCACATACTATGCATATGCCCAAGCATGGCTTAGCTATGGGGTTATGCTATGGGGAAACAGCACTGATTCTCAAACTATATTTATTTTACAAAAGAAATTAATTCGAATAATAACCAATATTGAACAAACAGAGAGCTGCAAACCATACTTCCAAAAACACAAAATATTCACACTTCCCTGTTTATATATCTTTGAGTTATGTAAATTTGTCAGAAAACACCCAGATTTGTATACCACTTGCGAAGAAACACAAACTAGATACACTTTACGACACAACAAAAATAAATTAAATATACCTCAATCCCGACTGGAAATGCACTCAACCAGCCCTTTAGTTATGTCCATCAAAATGTATAATAAGTTGCCAGAAAATATTAGAGATATAAGCAAAATAAATATATTTATTAATAAATTGAAGCGATTTCTCGAATCGAAGTCTTACTACACAGTAAAGGAGTTCTTAGATGATAAATCGATTCCAAAATAATTTCTTTTTCTCTCTCTTTTACACCAAACATTTTGTAGAAAAATAGAAAACCCAATATAAACATAAATACATAAAAAAATTAAAATTAAAAAAATAAATAAAAATAATCTATGAATAAGAAGAATAATTTAGTAATAATATAAGAACTTCATAATAATTACTTACAATTAATAGCATTTTAATATATCTATATACGCAAACCTTATATATACATAATATTATACATACCTACACCCAATAAACCACAACTAATAATTTATATTGCTTAATTGAATAACTATTTAGCCCTCTCCTCTCTTCTACTTTGCTGTGCCCGACAGGGTCCATATTGATATTTTATTATGTTACATACTATGCATATGCCCAAGCATGGCTTAGCTATGGGGTCATGCTATGGGGAAACAGCACTGATTCTCAAACTATATTTATTTTACAAAAGAAATTAATTCGAATAATAACCAATATTGAACAAACAGAGAGCTGCAAACCATACTTCCAAAGACACAAAATATTCACACTTCCCTGTTTATATATCTTTGAGTTATGTAAATTTGTCAGAAAACACCCAGATTTGTATACCACTTGCGAAGAAACACAAACTAGATACACTTTACGACACAACAAAAATAAATTAAATATACCTCAATCCCGACTGGAAATGCACTCAACCAGCCCTTTAGTTATGTCCATCAAAATTTATAATAAGTTGCCAGAAAATATTAGAGAAATAAGCAAAATAAATATATTTATTAATAAATTGAAGCGATTTCTCGAATCAAAGTCTTACTACACAGTAAAGGAGTTCTTAGATGATAAATCGATTCCAAAATAATTTCTTTTTCTCTCTCTTTTACACCAAACATTTTGTAGAAAAATAGAAAACCCAATATAAACATAAATACATAAAAAAATAAAAATTAAAAAAATAAATAAAAATAATCTATGAATAAGAAGAATAATTTAATAATAATATAAGAACTTCATAATAATTACTTACAATTAATAGCAATTTAATATATCTATATACGCAAACCTTATATATATACATAATATTATACATACACCCAATAAACCACAACTAATAAGTTATATTGCTTAATTGAATAGCTACTTAGCCCTCTCCTCTCTTCTACTTTGCTGTGCCCGACAGGGTCCATATTGATATTTTATTTTATTATGTTATACCACCTATTTAACACATATGGAATGCAATAAACTATTGAGTATTGAGTATTGAGTTATACCACCTATTTAACACATATGGAATGCAATAAAGTATTGAGTATTGAGTAAGTACCTACCAATTACCTAAAAATTAATATTGTTATCGCGTATTTGTTTAGATAGGTAGGTAAGCACCAATATCAAGGGAAACAACAAGCTTTTCGACCATGCTAGTGTTGACGATAGACGGACCCTCTTAAAAGCTATGTCCCGAAGGGATCTACAGTACATACGAGTAGGTACATGCTGGTAAGAGGTAAGAATAAAAAGGTGTTGGTCATGATGATTGTGCTCTAAATTCTTTCAGTGTAACGCAAACGATATTTGACAGGACTCGCTTTATACAAACTCTTTTATTCTATCTCTAATAAACGAAATAATTATCTGTAATTAAAATCAAAACTAAAAAATACATTTTATTTTTTAATTTTCGAGTGCTTCTCAGCGAACCCTTTCATTTGAAACCCGTATCATGGGAATGCACACAAAATGTCTAGTCCGCCATCTTTAGGGAGTCTGCCATATTCAATTTAGAATGACGTCACTTAGCTAACCATGAATTGGTGCCGATTCTGTTGCGCACAAACTGAATTTAATTTAGGCTATTGCTATCTTTTTCTCTCTACTAAGACAAGAAAGAGACGGACGTAAATTAGTGCTGTCAAAAGTTGAACTAATATTTCCACACAAATTAAAACGACACGTAAAAACATGTCAACTGAAAACACGGTGAAGCGCAAGGCGTAAACCAGTTTGACTTCACTTACTTAGTTCATAGCTATAGCCGTCATTTTCTCGCGCTGCCTTTTAGTAAAAGATAGCGATTCTTTAATTTAATTTTAGTTATTGGACAAGAGAATCGGCACCATTGTCATCCAAACTAAACGCAAAATTTCATTTCAATCAGAAACCGGGAAGTGATTTTTTAACTTCTAAGATTTGTTTACATTGTTACAAGTGTTATATGTGTGTTAAAATAGATATACGAGTATGTATCATGACTCCAATCCCCAAAAAATAGACACCGCCTTGTTTGGCGACCACTGTAAGACTAAATATACAATACTAATAGTTACAGACCGACACTAAGCTAAGTGGTCTCAGTCTTAATCTGTAACAATGGCTCAATAATTAAGCCATTGCCTGACACGACTATCCAATGATCGCTGAGTTCTCATCCCACATGGCGACAACCTTTTTTTTTTTTTTTGGTTTGGTGGGAAATCATCCAATGACTTCTCATGCTCTGGGTGGAGTGGGAGGGCGTGTCAGACTCTTACTGACTAGGGGTGCGGTAACTGATTTTCAGAATTTATCCGCTACCCCTAGGCATGCAGGCAATGGCCACGATGGGCCCCGTCAGTGGTGGCTGACACTAATCTCTTCGAGGCGCGCGTGGAACACTACGCGCCGTCGACTCACGGGCCTGGTGCTGATCGGACGGCGAGCTGCCCACTGCTCGCCGTCCGCAGGCCCGGGTATGGCGACAACCTTGCGAGCCAAGTCAAGATACTCGATTTGCTTATCTTTCTCGGCTCACGAGGTTCTCGTCATGCGGGACGTATCTTATTTTATTATTAAGGATGGTCTAACTATTTGAAAATTACCAAAATAATTGTTAATTAAATTAACCAAATATATGTAGGTAGTCCGTTTCAGTTTTCAATGAACACAATGAATACTCTTTTTTTTTGCGCGTCTGATATTTTAACAGGAAAGTTCCAGTTTCCTCTACCCGTTCAGTTATTCTTCATACTTTACATGTGGCGACCAAACTGCGGTGAATTCACATCACAGATTCACGCTGAATTTCAACTTCATACATTTTTCAGGTGGAGCAGGAACGAAAACTTTTGCTTTGTCTGATAAGTTAATTTTTTCAGCTCAATTTTCTGTGTCAAACAGAGTCCTTTTTGGCGACCGGCTGCTTTTACTGCGACCACTCAGTAGAAATCTTTTCTTTTTACTTCGAGTCGTCCTTTCCTTGCCTTGGAAAGCACTTTCAACCATAGTTTTTAGGATTCCGCACCAAAGGGGTAGGTACCCAACTGGACCCTATTACCAAGATTCCGTTGCCAATCTGTCAGTCAGCGGGCTGTATCTCACGATCCGTAATAGGTAGAGAGTTAAAATTTTCACACAGCGTGTATTTTTATAGCCGCTATAACAACAAATAATAAAAAAAATCTAGAAACGTGTTTTTTTTTTTGTTTTTTTTTTTTTAGTTTATGGTACGGAACCCGTCGTGTGCGACTCCGACTCGCACTTGGCTGGTTTTTTATACGAACACTGTTTCCGGTACCTAGCAAAAAGCTAAAAGATTAGGTTTTATAAAAACCTATAAAAATAATCATCCCGACCGGATTTCGAACACAGTGGCATAAAAAAAAAGTGGCCTATCCACGGAGAGTAGCTGTAACACAGGAGAAATTATAATGTACAAGTGTGCGCACAAACACAGGTGTACTCTCTGTTCCTTTACTCTCATAGTTCGTTGGGACGGTAATCCGACACGACAGGACGAACGGCTTTACGGTCACATCACCGACTTCCTAACTACTATAACCTACTGAATAAAATTCCTAATGGAAAAACCTAATAGTACTTTTTGTCCGACCCGGATATCTAACCCAGGACCCTCACGCTCAGCAGTCGCACTTTCAACCGCGAGATTGAACGACCTGAAACCTATAGCAATGCAATGGCAACGCTGCAAGTAAAGGGAATAAGTCCAAAACTGTCCAATCCAAATTTGACCTAACTTATTTGGAATCGACGCATCATCTCTTCTTCTATAAAGTGTGTATATATTCTACGTTCTGGCTTCGAAAGCCAGATTATATACAACCTAAATGCAAACATGCCAGTCATCTTTCGCTTTATTTCGGCGTCGCGTGGACGTGGGGTCGTGAACACGGCTGTCGGCGAGAGCGCGCGCACTTTGAACTCGAGGAATGCGTGGGCGTCAGCTGATATTTTACGAATATTACATTGCATAATAAAGTTGTAAAGAAAAAAAGTGTCTTTAACTGCAAATAACGGTTTCATTTAACTGTTCTCACAGGATAGTCTACGCAAAATGCTAAAAAAATTAGTATTTTTTTTTTTCAGATTATAAATGAACACACTGACGGTGAAATAACTTATCACGAAGTCAAATCATAAAGTTATTCATATTCAGTTTATTACAACCACGCTCCACGGTGTGGCCACGAGAACACCCGTACATTTCATTACTCAAACTTAATTCAATGTCACAGAGGTTATATTAGCACAATTTTGATGATTAATGGTTTCAGTTATTTTGTAATTAACTCCGATAGTATTGTGCTTTTGACATGTAAATGTTATATTATGGTGATAAATGGAGTGATTTGTCATTTAAATGCGATAAAGGATGGAAATGAGGGTTGAGCAAAGGGGTATGAATTCGTAAAGTGTATTGAAGAGTGGGGACTGGAAATTAGTACATACTGGGTAGCTTAGACTATGAAAGGTTATAGTCTAAGCTGGGTAGTATGATGGTTGTTGAGGTTCAGTCTGCCAATAAATGCCAACCGCCAAGGTAGTCAGTATTGAATAGGTAGTGAGCACTGTCAGCAGTGGTTGTCCATTGATAACGGCTCCGACTTACGAGATAAGTAGTGAGTTCAAACACAGGTAGGCACATGGCACGGTGGCGATCTGCCCCGCTTGGGCGGAATACCGCCGTGTCCTCGTCGACTCCACGAGGACACGGCGGTATTCCGCTGCAGTGACCTCTCGCGCCCGGCCCTGGTCCACGCCATGTTACGGAGCGAGAGGGAATGAGAAGCAGTCTCCTCCTTCTGCGAAGCAGTAATGCTCGTGAAGGAGGAGGCGGAACGGGTGAGAGAGACGCCCTGGGCGTCGTCGGGGGTCGCGAAACGATCTCCGGCCACAGTAGACGCGAGGCTGCGGACGGCGAGTAATGAGTAGCTCACCGTCCGATCAGCACCAGGCCCTAGAGTCGACGGCGCATAGTGATCCACGCGCGCCTCAAAGAGATGTTAGCCACCACTGACGGTGCCCATCATGGCCGATGCCTGCATATCAAGGGGTCGCGGATAAATTCGTAACAGTTACCGCGCCCCTGGGCACTCAGGCAAGGAAGGAACAGGGGTGGGTTTTAGTCAGTCAAAGTCTGACACGCGCTCCCGCTCCACCCAGAGCGGGAGAAGTCATAGGATGATATCCCAACCCCAAAAAAAAAAGGTAGGCACATGGCGCGGGCTTGCGGATGGTGAGTAATGGGTAGCTCGCCGTCCGATAAGGACCAGGCCGGAGAGTCGAGGGCGCGTAGTGTTCCAAGCGCGGCTCAAAGAGATGTTAGCAGTAACTGACGGGGCCCGCCAGGGCCGACGCCTGCCTTAGGGGTCGTGTATAAATTCGAAAGATAGTCACCACGCTCATTGGCACAGACAACTCAAGGAACAGGAGTGGGTTTTTAGTCATTAAAAGTATGACACGCACTCCCAATCCCGAAAAAAAATACTGGCCAAGTGCGTATCGGTATTCGCACATTAAAGGTTCCGTACCAAATATTGGTATTTCTTAGTAAAGTATACGTATTAATAAACATTATCACCGAATTTTAAAATTTGTGACAGACGACGGACGGACAGACAGACAGACGGACACGTGAGTGACAACAATAGGCTCCATTTGGACCCTTCGGGTACGGAACCCTTGAAAAGGTAGGCACATAACTTCGTGTAAATTATTTTCATTAGTACTGTTCTCAAAACGGTGAATGAATCAATCCGCACTGAGCCCGCGTGCTGAATTAGGGCCTAATCCCTCTCCTAGAAAGGAGGCCTGAAACCCAGCCGTGGGAACTGTATAAAGGCTGATTATGAATCCCAGCAGTGGAAACTTTATAAAGGCTGATTATGAATCCCAGCAGTGGGAACTTTATAAAGGCTGATTATGAATCCCAGCAGTGGGAACTTTATAAAGGCTGATTATGAATCCCAGCAGTGGGAACTTTATAAAGGCTGATTATGAATCCCAGCAGTGCGAACTTTATAAAGGCTGATTATGAATCCCAGCAGTGGGAACTTTATAAAGGCTGATTATGAATCCCAGCAGTGGGAACTTTATAAAGGCTGATAATGAATCCCAGCAGTGGGAACTTTATAAAGGCTGATTATGAATCCCAGCAGTGGGAACTTTATAAAGGCTGATTATGAATCCCAGCAGTGGGAACTTTATAAAGGCTGATTATGAATCCCAGCAGTGGGAACTTTAT
This sequence comes from Polia nebulosa, assembly GCA_951329385.1. Taxonomy (NCBI): domain Eukaryota; kingdom Metazoa; phylum Arthropoda; class Insecta; order Lepidoptera; family Noctuidae; genus Polia; species Polia nebulosa. The sequence goes on from OX589594.1 coordinate 32,500,215, forward strand.
AAAGGCTGATTATGAATCTCAGCAGTGGGAACTTTATAAAGGCTGATTATGAATCTCAGCAGTGGGAACTTTATAAAGGCTGAAATTAAAGTTCCCAGCAGTGGGCACTTTATAAAGGCTGATTATGAATCCCAGCAGTGGGAACTTTATAAAGGCTGATTATGAATCCTAGCAGTGGGAACTTTATAAAGGCTGATTATGAATCTCAGCAGTGGGAACTTTATAAAGGCTGAAATTAAAGTTCCCAGCAGTGGGCACTTTATAAAGGCTGATTATGAATCCCAGCAGTGGGAACTTTATAAAGGCTGATTATGAATCTCAGCAGTGGGAACTTTATAAAGACTGATAATGAATCCCAGCAGTGGGAACTTTAAAAAGGCTGATTATGAATCCCAGCTGTAAGAACTATATAAAGGCTGATTATGAATCCCAGCTGTAAGAACTATATAAAGGCTGATTATGAATTCCAGCTGTAAGAACTTTATAAAGGCTGATAATGAATCCCAGCGGTAAGAACTTTATAAAGGCTGATTATGAATCCCAGCAGTGGGAACTTTATAAAGGCTGATTATGAATCCCAGCAGTGGGAACTTTAAAAAGGCTGATAATGAATCCCAGCGGTAAGAACTTTATAAAGGCTGATTATGAATCCCAGCAGTGGGAACTTTATAAAGGCTGATTATGAATCCCAGCAGTGGGAACTTTAAAAAGGCTGATAATGAATCTCAGCAGTGGGAACTTTATAAAGGCTGATTATGAATCTCAGCAGTGGGAACTTTATAAAGGCTGATTATGAATCCCAGCAGTGGGAACTTTAAAAAGGCTGATAATGAATCCCAGCGGTAAGAACTTTATAAAGGCTGATTATGAATCCCAGCAGTGGGAACTTTATAAAGGCTGATTATGAATCCCAGCAGTGGGAACTTTATAAAGGCTGATTATGAATCTCAGCAGTGGGTACTTTATAAAGGCTGATTATGAATCTCAGCAGTGGGAACTTTATAAAGACTGATAATGAATCCCAGCAGTGGGAACTTTAAAAAGGCTGATTATGAATCCCAGCTGTAAGAACTTTAAAAAGGCTGATAATGAATCTCAGCAGTGGGAACTTTATAAAGACTGATAATGAATCCCAGCAGTGGGAACTTTAAAAAGGCTGATTATGAATCCCAGCTGTACGAACTTTATAAAGGCTGATTATGAATCCCAGCAGTGGGAACTTTATAAAGGCTGATTATGAATCCCAGCAGTGGGAACTTTATAAAGGCTGATTATGAATCTCAGCAGTGGGTACTTTATAAAGGCTGATTATGAATCCCAGCAGTGGGAACTTTATAAAGGCTGATTATGAATCCCAGCAGTGGGAACTTTATAAAGGCTGATTATGAATCTCAGCAGTGGGAACTTTATAAAGACTGATAATGAATCCCAGCAGTGGGAACTTTAAAAAGGCTGATTATGAATCCCAGCTGTACGAACTTTATAAAGGCTGATTATGAATCCCAGCAGTGGGAACTTTATAAAGGCTGATTATGAATCCCAGCAGTGGGAACTTTAAAAAGGCTGATAATGAATCTCAGCAGTGGGTACTTCATAAAGGCTGATTATGAATCCCAGCAGTGGGAACTTTATAAAGGCTGATTATGAATCCCAGCAGTGGGAACTTTAAAAAGGCTGATAATGAATCCCAGCAGTGGGAACTTTAAAAAGGCTGATAATGAATCTCAGCAGTGGGTACTTTATAAAGGCTGATTATGAATCCCAGCAGTGGGAACTTTATAAAGGCTGATAATAAATCTCAGCAGTGGGAACTTTATAAAAGCTGATTATGAATCCCAGCAGTGGGAACTTTATAGAGGCTGATTATGAATCCCAGCAGTGGGCACTTTATAAAGGCTGATTATGAATCCCAGCAGTGGGAACTTTATAAAGGCTGATAATAAATCTCAGCAGTGGGAACTTTATAAAGGCTGATTATGAATCCCAGCCGTGGGAATTTTATAAAGGCTGGTTATGAATCCCAGCAGTGGGAACTTTATAAAGGCTGATTATGAATCCCTGGTATATTATAACTTCTGGCCACTACATGATCTTATCAATAGCAGCGTTAGTGTCAACTTGAAGATATACTGGCTTTAATGCAAATTATATTTTAGATAGGTACGGAAACGGGCCCATGGAAAGGAACTAATTACTTCAAGGCAGACGAAGTCAATTTCTAAAAAACCTTTTTTATAAAAAATACAGCCGACTTCCAAAAAAGATAATACACTAAAAATTGCGAAATAACTTTAATTTTGGAAGTCTTTAGCGTTTGTATTCTGTTTCTTCGTCATTTCGACACCGACTTCCAAAATTAAAGTTATTTGCAATTTTTAGGTGCATTTTATTTTTTGGAAGTCAGTTGTATTTTTCTTTTACTTTTTAGTTGTTGTACCCCAGAACTATAACTAAATATTAAAGTTATGCCTGAATGGAAACCCCAATAACATGAAGTTTGAACATAATTGGAAACAACCACAACGTCATCTGTGTATACACATTTTTTGTCTATGTTGATATTTTTTTCAATAAGTGCTGAATCAATTTCGATAAAATTTATATGGGAATACCTCTGAAATATGACCTACCAAACAAAAAGAATCATCAAAATCTATTCACAAGTGGCGGAGAAAATCGCTTAACAAAGATACATAAAAAACACACTGTGGAATTGAAAAACTCCTCCTTTTCTAAATCAGTTAAAAAAAATTGGACTTGCCGTACAATATTATCATCAGCTAATCAAAATTAGTATGAGATATCAAATTTTTTTTTCTGAATTAACTATTACGTCCTTAAAGAAAGTTGCTCATTTCTATAGGCAGAAATAGTATTTAGATCACACATTTTCGTTACACCCTGTACATAAATTCTACAGCATCCTCGATTTCTAGAGCCCCAACATCTCCAGTGACAGCTCACACGAAAACCTTAATTAACTATTTAGTTTATGTTGCGTCACCATTCGCGAAGCACCTACGAGTAGCTTGTTACCATTTGTAATTAGTTCTTACTTGCAGGGAAACGAATACCACTTCTAAAATCCTAGCTTTTAGACATTTTGAAATGAATTTTCTTAAGAAATTATTTGTTCCCGTTTATAATTTGTTAATGTTAATTAAGTGTTTGTTCTGAATTTTGTTTGTGTGTGTAGATGTTTTAAACAAATTAAAGTACCTGCGCTAGATTCTTGGCTACAGACAAGTTCAATTTGGCAGTGATACGAAATTCGGACAATGGTGACTCCACTTTTTTCAGCTTTTTTCGTTTGTGTTTTCCTACCCCCATGAAGTAAAGGCGTAAATTGATGTATTGAAGTCTGTACAATATAAGTCTAAGTTTTTTATATCTTGAAAGAATTCCCTAAACAATACTAATTACTCGTAAAAGTACAAACTATTATATTTCCAAAATAAAAATAATACATTAATGAAGACTTAACTTTGTACAAAATTACAACAAAAAGTTAACAGTTTACAGTCTTACCTTTGTATGGAGCAGAGGATGTCAGTAGGCCTGAAGACCAGCGCGAAGGTAACGAGGTAGCACATGAGGATGCCAGCAAGTAGGACATAGGACAGTTCCCTGCCGCTGGCTCGGACCACGGGAGTCGAGCTGTGGCGGACCCAGACTCCACACACGAAACTGTTGAAGACGACAATTTTGATAAACACAGCTCAAAAATTTAAATACATACCTATACTTAATCATATATATCATTTTATGGTCATATAAAATATAGGTAGATAGACCATGCGTCGAGAATAACCGCGTTTAGAATGTAACAAGTTACAAAATCCAATCCCTAATCGCACGTCTTTAATCTTTTCCTAATTTTTACGTAGATAAGAAGGAAGCGGCATCGGCATTAAAATCTCCCAGTAAGGCTTATAACGTGATGTTCTGTATACCCAAATACACGAAAAATGAATAATTGAAGAAAGAGGAAAAAATTAAGAGTAAACACAGAACACAAGTAAAAACGCCCAAACCCAAAGCTCTGTTAGAAAATAGGATATAACATCGGAAACAGTAAATTGCTACTAATCCAGGAAAACGAATTCCGTCAATATCACCAAATTCTTCGTTTAACAAAACAATTCTAATTCTAATCACGTCGTGTTTCAGATTGTGTAGATCAATATTGGATTATTCTTCTCGATTGCTTTCATAAATCATGAATACTAACTGCTATGGATTCTAAAGAATAATTTTTGTTTTCCAATTTCATCTTCCGTAGCTTTAATTGCTATATTCTTTTCGCATGGTTTCGGAATACCAATCAGTTTCTCCAATTAATCAGGATTGAGATTCTTAATTGCAATTAACTACTGTCCTTATTTAATGTTGTCAGATTTAGGTCTCCTTTTTAGTTTGGCTAACGTATTTTTTTGCCAGAACAAAATCTAATTTAATAAAAACCGTCTTTCATTTTATTTCCACAGATTCGTAAGATACGGGTAGAGTTCATGTAAAATTCAATAAGTTATTAATACATTCTCATAGTAATGGATGACAAAGTTTATCGGAATTTCAAGCATGCGGCTGTGGCTTGCCAAACTTTATCTTGAGCTGAAACTCCGTGACAAATGGTACAGCTGACTGGCGCAAATGTAGGATGTTATAACAGAGTTCAGACAAGCTCAGCTGTTTAAACTAGACTAGTTTTTAGCTGGGATTAAACTACAGTATTTTTTGTGATAGACAATAAAAATGAAAATGTACTAAATTGAGAGCAGTGGTGGCCCAGTGGTAATGGCCGTGACTTAGGTCGTGAGTTCAAACCCAGGCAGGCGCTTTACTTTTTGTAAATTATTTCATCACCACTGCTCTGAAAAACGGTGAAGGAAAACATCGTGAAGAAACCGGCATGTCCTAGAACCAAAAATTCGAAGACATATTGTGTGACATCCACCAACCCGCATTAGGCCCGCGTGGTGGATTACGGCCCACACTCTCTCACTGGAGGCCTTTGCCTCAGCAGAGGGGACATTAAAAGGCTGATGATGATGATGATGATACTAAATTGTGTACGGTCAACCACATGAACTACCAAAATCGGCTTTACTGCAACAATTTTAGATCGTTATCGTAGCCGTGTGGTCGACTTTACAAAAGAGTTGCTTCTTACTATATACGAGTACTGACAACGAAATAATCATTCCATCATACTGATTCTTGAATCTTACTCTATAATCAAATCTATAATTACAACACCTTTCTTCTTTAACTTATTAGTAAGCTCTACTTACGCGGTTAACAGGATTCCGACAGACGAAAAGGACATAGCACCGATCGCCCAGGCGGAGTCCGGCCTCAGGTAGGCCTCGGGGATGGGACGGCATTCAGTCTTCGTAGGGTTGGGCAGCGTGCCCCGTGGACACACTGTGCATTGGGTCTCTTCAATAGACCGTATCTGTGATGGATAAAGTTCAATTAAAATTCATTGTTAATCCGTGGATGATAATAAATAATATTATCTTGAAGAATTTTGATCGATTCAGCCTTTCTTTTATGAGATGTAAGTTTTAATAAACTTGGGAAAAGCCTATGTCTAGCAGTGGATTGGAAAAGGCGGAAATGATATAAGTGTGATGTAGATATTTATGATTTACGAAAGGCACTCCTAGGTTAATAATGTTGGAATTACTCACAGATATAAGTTTGAAACCGTGCAGTTCCTTACACGAGTTCACTTTTAACAGTTGTAGCAGTGTCGGCAGCAGGACTTTCTCTCCAAGTACTGCTTGGCCTGCCCCAGCTCGCACTCCACGCTGCACACTGACTCCAGCAGGTAATGCACACCCTGTGGCATGTATGATGGGACTGTACCTCATATTGCGTGCAGTTGAAGCAGTGCCAGCAGCAGGACTCGCCCTCCACGTACTGCTTGGCCTGCCCCAGCTCGCACTCCACGCTGCACACTGACTCCAGCAGGTAATGCACACCCTGTGGCATGTATGATGGGACTGTACCTCATATTGCGTGCAGTTGAAGCAGTGCCAGCAGCAGGACTCGCCCTCCACGTACTGCTTGGCCTGCCCCAGCTCGCACTCCACGCTGCACACTGACTCCAGCAGGTAATGCACACCCTGTGGCATGTATGATGGGACTGTACCTCATATTGCGTGCAGTTGAAGCAGTGCCAGCAGCAGGACTCGCCCTCCACGTACTGCTTGGCCTGCCCCAGCTCGCACTCCGCGCTGCACACCGACTCCGGAGGGTGTCGTTCGCCCCATTTAAATTGGATGTCTGTTAATAAAAAAAAAAACAGAATTCAGATACGTGTCAGTGAGGTATGAACTTTACTGTTATGGGGCACCGTATCCTTGTTAACAAATTGAAACATTAGAAATCTAAAGTCTGCGTTTTCTCAAAAATGTAAAAAATTGTATAACTTTTTTTTCTCTTTATTTATTATTAGGGACTTTTATACAGATGTAAATGCTAGTCCCATCGGACCTTATAATTATGTAAAACGTAACAACACAAACTTAATTAAACTATAAGCAGCTCCGGAGTTAGGTGACGCCAAAATATGATGGAACATGCTAACATCGTACATATTTATCTCAAGCTCTCTAAGTAGATCCTCTCTTGACTGAAATCTGATAAACTCCGTCAATAAATGTATAACATCCTCCAGTGTGCCACAAACCTCACAATTAGGTGAATCATTTTTTTTCATTAAGAATCCAAAATTATTGAGTGGCATGTGTCCAGATCTCAGTCTGTGAGCTGTATCAATAATTTTTCTGCTGAACCTAGTATTACAAAACCACAGTACATGAGGAGGATATACCATATTCCTTTTTCTTTAGATCTTTGATTGAAATGTTGTATCTAGATACTAAGAATGAAGGCCGACGGGATCCTTAGTTGAGGGCCAATTAAATGCAGACACAAGCACCTAAGGGACAAGAGACTGTAATTTTCGTCGGCAACTTCGGCAAATTTCTTGGTGTTGCAGGTTTTTTTAGACATTATCAATTTAACCCGTTTCATTTGAAGAAGAAAACTACATTACAAAAAGGATTGTCAATTCGGTTTAAGCCTTTAACTCAAGAGTGAACAGGTTTGTTCTAGGCAAGCGTGCTCTATTGTCGACTACATCATCGCTTATCATCAGGTGAGATAGTGGTCAAACGCAAGTCTATCAAAGATAAAAGCCCACTCACCATCTACTTCCAGCTGCAGTTCTCCATCCAGGTACTGTCCCACATTCACCCAACGGTACTTCCCCTTCTTGACCTGCTTGAAGTGCAGAATGTTGTACCTTGCAGGACCGTCGCCATTGCTGTCAAAGTGGAACTCGTCTCCGCTCAGACCTTTGGAAAACACATTATAATTACATTTTTGGCGCAGTCCACTAGTCATCACGGGTTGCTACAATATTTACCTACGTATTTGGTACATTGCAGACGTTGCTATGTTTCGTGTCTAGCTAACAGAGAATCTTGCAGTCAGGATTCAATATTATGATATTACTGCCTTTCAACGGGACTTGTGCCTGTGATATGACACCACACTTTTATAGACAAACCAACTCCTATTAATTAACACCTTAAATAGTTATATCTACATAGTATAAAACAAAGTCTTGGCTTTTCGCGTTTGTCTGTTCCTTTACTAACTCCTCCTAAACCATGCAACGGGTGTTGATGCGATTTTCAATAAAATATAGAGCAATAAACGAGGAGGATTTTATAGACAATTTGCAACCGTGCGAAAACGGGCTGATCGCTGGTTTTATGTAATAGTTAAGAGGATTGTGAAGCTGTTTTTCATACAAAAAGCGATAACGGTTTTCTCCCAGTAAACATAGTCCAATTTTCATAATTTTTGGTAAAGTTATAGAAATAGGTAAAGAAAACCAGATCCGTATGTTTTTATTTTTAAGAAATATTGCGTACGATATAAGTTATTAGCATATAAATCTTTGACTTAAAAACTTCCACGCCCCTTTTTTATTTTTTAAAATGAAACTAAACTGAATTACTAAAAAAGAAAAACGTACAGACCTAGATTTAAGGTAAACTGTATCTAATAAGACCAAAATTGTCTCATTTCGTAAAAGTTTAGGGGAGTGAACATGTTATCGCCCGAAACAATATTTCAAAAAGGAAATGTAGGTAATTGCCTCCAAGACTTGTAACTTGCTTGCAACTCTCTCTATTGCACGATACGGGTCGCAGAGCCAGCGGTATGAAACAGATAGCATTTTTTAAAATACTCGCGCTGCGTATCGGTACTTCACAATCCTCTTAAAATGGACTGACCTTTACTTTCTAATTAGCTGCTGTACTGCACTAAATAATACATTCTATAAAAGTTCAAAAATCGTAGAATTATATAAAGGTAAAATGTAAACAAAATGTCATTTCCAATACCATTAAAAGGAATCAAATCTCGAAAATGTCTTCCACCTTTCAGTTTTAAAGCTTTTTCATTTATTTTAAAAGCAAGCAGCTCCATCTTTGGAAGAGTAGCATTGAATAGAACATGTAGCCACTATTCGAGTAGCTCGTAGACAGAAAACCGAAAGAATTTCTTGTAAAAAAATCTTCGTGTAAGCTGGAAGCCACACAAACCTACCTAATGGCGTCTTAGCGAAAAGGTTTGAGGTAAGGCAGATTATTTTTTTCTTGCATATTATGTAACTTGTAAATAATGGACACTATTTCAAATAGATTTTTTACTTGTAACCAATAACCAATTTGTATTTAGTGACTAGCTGGCCCGGCGAACTTCGTACCGCAGAAAATCCAATAATTGAATTAATTCTCGAGATATTAATTTATGGGAAAAAGATTTCTTTTTTTTTTCGTGGAATTTTCCGATTTTAATAGTTATTCTGCTATTCGGGACGTAGACAAATTCAAAAATCATTAAAATCGGTTTAACCGTTCTCGAGTAAATGGTGTAACTAACCTGATTTTGTTTTATATATAAAGATCTATAGCAAACCAATATTGTTAAAGCACAGAAGAAAAATATGTGCAGTGAAAATAATAATTAAAGGTTAGGCCTTTAGTTGTATTTTGAATTCGAGATAATTTTCTTTTGAACAAAAAACTACGTCTAGGAAAACAAATTTCGGGCCTGCGGACGGCGAGTAGTGGGTAGCTCGCCGTCTGATCAGCACCAGGCCCGAGAGTCGATGGCGCGTAGTGTTCCACGCGCGCCTCAAAGAGTTGTCCGGACGGGGCCCGTCATGGCCGATGCCTGCCCAGGGGTTGTGGATAAATTCGATACAGAGTTACCGCACCCCTGGTAATTCAGGGCAGGGAAGGAACAGGGGTGGGTTTTAGTCAGTAAGAGTTTCACACGCCCTCTCGCTCCACCCTAGAGCGGGAGATGTCATTGGATAATTTCCTACCCAACAAAAAAAAAGGAAAACCAATTTAAAATTCCATTGCAACCCATACTTTTTACCTAACTGCCCCAGAAGGAGGGTAGGTAATCTTTTTCGAGAGTATGTATGGATATATATTTATGTGTGTATGTTTGTATGTCTATTTCTTTGGCACGCACTGTAGCCTAAACGGCTGGATGAATTTTAACAAATGAGGTAGCATTAGATTGGTCATGACCGCCGAAGTGACATAGGCTATATGATTTTTTTAAAAAATGGCGACCTCCATTACCTAAGTGTAGTCGTATTTTTTGTGACCTGGTCATGTGGGGTATCAAAATAAGGAACTCGAGGAATCGATTCCAAAAATATTACTCACTAAAATCTAGGAAATAAAAACATTGAACATTTTCAAATAACCCGACTGATAAGAAACTAAGAAGTTCCAAACAAGTCACTTTTCAAGCAGTCTAATGCAATTTGTACAATTAATATATTATACTATTTACAAACTTATGACAAAACACGAAACGACACGAAATAGATCGGACTGTTAAGCACAGAATTAACACTGGATGGATGAAATGGCGGCAGGTCACCGGGACTATCTGTGACTCCCGCATTCCTCCAAAACTTAAGGGAAAGATTTATAAAACAATGGTCAGACCTGCTGTCTTGTATGGTTCAGAATGTTGGGCCACAAAAGGTATGAATGAAAAGCAATTGCATGTAGCTGAGATGAGAATGCTAAGAGCGATGTGTGGTGTTACTCGCATGGATAGAATTAGGAATGAGTATATAAGAGGAAGTCTGAAAGTGGCACCGCTGACTGAAAAGTTGTGTGGAAATCGGTTGTCGTGGTATGGGCATGTGATGCGGAGGAATGAAGAAAATGTCGTGAGGGAAGTCTTGTGTATGGATGTGGATGGCTATAAGAGTAGGGGAAGGCCAAAGAAACGATGGTTGGACTGTGTGAAAGAGGATATGGGCAAAAAGGGGTGACTACAGAGATGACGACTAATAGAGGAGTATGGAAGAAAAAGACATGTTGCGCCGACCCCAAATAAATTGGGATAAGGGCAGGAGAATGATGATGATGATGACTATTTACAAACTTATAAAATACTAACTAATAATAATACCTAACATGTACAAATGCGTATGAAAACAACTCATTGGGCATCAAAAAATTCATCCACGTCGCTGTCAATGGAAAAGTGCCCAGAACGCTAGCAGCATTGCTACGTTGAATAGCAATGCTGATTCGTTGGCCAAAGAAAAGCCCAGCCCTCTGGTCACGTGAAGAGTTGACTAACAGCTTGCTGATATGGCGAAAAACTCGATGAACACTTGGACCCCATGGCCCCAGTGTTTAAACCCCATACGGCTCAAACATGTAACTCCCAATAAGGTTGTTATATTTGCGCCGTTTGATGTTTTCTGTACCTGCAGCAGCCGCCCCAGCACAGCCCGCCGTGCTACGAAGCTGGGATGGCGCAAGGGTGTCGACACATGTTGCATCCCACACCAAAGGCCTACCCAACTTCCAAGGCATTATGGTTATTCCGTCTGGCCTCTTCCCATCGTCACGTGCCAAGCCATTGGGTTCTAAAACAGCTGGCACCCCGGCGGTGACAAGAGCCCAACGGATGATGTCATTAATGCTGGAGTGCCGTGCTATCCGACCAGCCCTCCTACCACTCTGCCTTCTGCAAAGCAGTAATGCTCGCGAAGGCGGAGGCGGGAGGCGTGAGGGAAGCTCAACGGAGTGGCCCTCACGGCCCCGGCCGCTACCACCGCAGGAGAGGTACTGGGCGTACTGGGCGTAGGACGTCGCGAGACGATCTCCGGCCACTGTAGACCCGGGCCTGCGGACGGCGAGCAGTAGGTAGCTAGCCGTCCGATCAGCACCAGGCCCGTGAGTCAAATACGCGTAGTGTTCCACGCGTGCCTCAAAGAAATGATTATCAGCCACCACTGACGGGGCCCATCGTGGCCGGTGCCTGCATGCCTAGGGGTAGCGGATAAATTCTAAAAATGAGTTACCGCACCCCTGGGCACTCAGGCAGGGAAGGAATAGGGGTGGGTTTTAGTCAGTATGAGTCTGACACGCCCTCCCGCTCCACCTAGAGTGGGAGAAGTCATTGGATGATTTCCCACCCTACCAAAAAAAAAAACAAAAAAAAACTTGATAGGTGTCAAGGGACACCCGGATGGAACGAAGTTCCTTTCGATTAATTAGTGAAGGAATTGTAATATAATTTTATTTTTTTTAATTTATAATATTTTTTTTATTATTAACTACGCACACACGCACGCACGTAAGAAGCTATACTTCATCATCTCATCTCATCTCATCGCAGCTCAGCTCAGCTCAGATCAGCTCAGATCAGCTTAGCTCAGCTCAGCTCAGCTCAGCTCAGCTCAACTCAACTCTTTAGCATTAACAACAACTATAACAAAAGTAATTGTAATAAATTTTTTTTTTTTTTACTATAGCAAAAAGTGTCGTGACAACTTTTCGTAAGAATTTTTTCCGTCTAGCCCCCTTTCACAACGCGCGATAAGGAACTTCGTTCCAAAAAAAAAGCCCTCCTACCGCAGGATAGGCCGTGGTGTCCGAGGCAGTCGACTGCTTCACCGCATTGACAACGATGTGGAGCTCCACTCGGAGCACCCAGACGCAAACATGTAGCGATCTGGAAAGTGGAGTCACTCATCATAGTACCAATGTTGGATGTTATTGAGATTATTCCGTACCAACCTGCAGAGCAGCTCATCCTACTGTCTCTGGGAAGATGGTTTCTCGGGCAACGCCGTGTCCGGGCAAGCCGCTTACCAGACGTTCACAGCATCGGTCAGGCACGGCACTTCACAGTTAACCAGCGATGGGGTTAAAATTCGTGTGGTTAACTGTTGAGTGCTGTCGAACGAAGACAAGAACATCGGTAGGCTTACACTAGAAATTTTGCGGATGCCGAGCCCACCAAAGCGAATGGGTAGCGTGGCTTGCAGGGCGTGGCTCGGGCATCCAGGGCCAAATTTAAGTTGGACGTAAGAGTGGAACGAATTATTTGATCGATTTTGTCCAAGAGATGTGGCTGCTTCCATGAAAGGGAAGAACGAAGAAAATATATGAAATTTGGTCCAAAACAGCAATTAGTGGCATCACATCAGTCTGTGATTGAACTAAAATAAATTTCACCGACTGCATCAGACTGCTTCAAAAGTAACTTTTTTTATCAATTATAGCCTCATATTTGACCACTATCTCACCTGATGGTAAGCGATGATGTGGTTGAAGATGGAGTACGCTTGCCTAGAAGTAACCTATTCACTCTCGACTTAAATACTCCCACGTTGCAGCTATCAGAAAACACAGACTCCGGCGGGGAATTCCACTCTTTAGCTGTACGCACAATGACTGTGTTCCCGAAACGTTTAGCGCGTGTGGGTGGGATGTTCACCATGTACCGGTGGCGCATCGCCGTAAGTCTAGTGGTCCGATGATGGAACGGGCTTGGCGGAATTAGACTATGAAATTCTGACGCACACTTCCCAAAATGCAACCGATAGAAAACCGACAGGCTAGCAACTCGGCGTCGAAACTTTGGAGCTTTAACTCGACGAGCTTATCATTGTCCATGATCCTCTTGGCACGCCTCTCAATTGCCTCTAGTACATCAAGCTGGTATCTGGCAGATCCGTCCCAAAGATGAGAGCCGTACTCCATACAAGACCGAACTTGCGCTTGATAAAGTTTGAGCAGCTGTTCCGGGGTGAAGTACCGTCTCACCTTTGCTAGGATTCCCAACTTTCTGGCAGCCACTTGAGCCTTTGCCTCGATATATAGCTCAAAATTGAGAGTAGATGTTAACGTAACACCAAGAAGATCAAGATGATCGGTTATCGGTACGGTTACACCTCGGAAAGATGGAGCCGGGTGGAATTGGCTACTTTTAGCGGAGAAAAGACACGCCTGGGTCGTGGCAGCAACTAACTTGAAAAGACACGCCTGGGTCTTGGCAGCAACTAACTTGAAAAGACACGCCTGGGTCTTGGCAGCAACTAACTTGAAAAGACACGCCTGGGTCTTGGCAGCAACTAACTTGAAAAGACACGCCTGGGTCTTGGAAGTAACTAACTTGAAAAGACACGCCTGGGTCTTGGCAGCAACTAACTTGAAAAGACACGCCTGGGTCTTGGCAGCAACTAACTTGAAAAGACACACCTGTGTCTTGGCAGCAACTAACTTGAAAAGACACGCCTAGATCTTGGCAGCAACTAACTTAAAAACTAACTTGTTTGGCACTTTTTAGTTGTTTTATATCAGACGGGTTTTTGGAAAATTTTCAATGTTTTTTTTAGGTCCTTTTTAATATGATAACCTCTGAAACTTCAACTTAAAATCACTAGGTACTTAAGTTACTGTTGATGACGATGAGTTCAAATTATCTCGAAAATTTTTATCAAGTATAGGTACTAAGTATCTCATATAAAACTAAACAGAATTACTATCAAAACTCTGGTTGAAAATTTAATTAAATCTGAACTACTTAATACTTAGGGAAGAATTGGACGAACCTAAATTAATTTTATCTTGAGCGACCTCTAGACAGATGCTTGAGAAAATATTAGTCCATAGAATAGTTAAGAAATTAATTTTCAGATTAATTATAAACGGCACCTGCGTTAACCTGCTTTAACTACATAAACTATTAGGATAAAAAATTGTTGAAAATAATATCTGAATATTTCAGTTGCAAAATGTATTTTTAAAGACGCTATCGTCTTTAACGTACGTTGGTACGTACTTCATTTGTACTCTACCTACAGGGTGTAACACTGTAAAGTTGAATCTTCGTATCAGAAGTTTTCGTTACTAAGGCCTTTTTAATATAAAAAAACCGGTCAAGAGCGAGTCAGACTCGCGCACCGAGGGTTCCGTACCATTACATAGATATAAATATTTTGTTTAATTATGTTACTTTACGTACAGTCCTGATAATGTAGGATAGACGGACAGGCGGACAGGTGGATAGGTTTTAGGTCAGCGCCATCTCTTGACCGATAGTGGAGCTAATGTAATTTTTGTTGTTGCAGATTTTTCTCTATGCAAACTTCGGAGATAAGGGAGAGGCAGCCGTTATTTTTTTAATTTTGATCAAAAGTGATCGCTGATCAGTATTTAAACTCAGCTTAACAAGTTTTAAAAATAAGGCTGTTAGTCTTTTATATGGTGACTACAGACTGGGTTATTTTTGATGATTGGTAGGTACGTAATTTTTTATGAGAGTCAACATAAAAAGAAGAGTGGCACTCCGGGAGTGATGATAGAAGTAAAAACTTGAACAAATAATGCTCAACGCGCCTAAAGAAGTTTCCAGTTCAAAAATATACTCGTATTTCTACGGTCAAAAACAGAGTAGGTAATTCCGTAACAACTGTGTTTCCCGCTCTGCCTATAACTATCCTTTCTGTCTTTTTGCATACGTTTTAACGACAGTAGATCCCCGCTTCGTCATTCATGTAAAAGGAACTCACCGACAAAGTTAACCTTCCTGAGGTAGCGCAGCAGGTCAGCTCCACTGGCCGGTCGCATGGCGTCGCACAGGCCTGCTCGTCCACCGCAGACAGCAGCATGCATGTCCCTGGAGACAAACAACGAATATTTTATGAGTACCTGAAGATTGTGGGTATCACCATTGTCGTCACTATGGTACAGTACGCTGCCGTTAAAATGGTAACTCGAGTTTTAGAAAAAATGGCTATGTAGATCGTCATTTTAATCACACACACCCGTTTTCAATAGGGTTCCGTACCCGAAGTGTCCAAACGGAGCCCTATTGCTATCACTCACGTGTCTGTCTATCCGTCTGTCTGTCCGTCGTCTCTCTCTCACACAGCTTTTAAAGCATCTTGTTGATCCAAAGCCATAAAAAAATCTGCCTAGCTTTTTCCCAACTATCTTGGGGTCGGCTTCCAGTCTAACCAGATGCAGCTGAATACCAGAATTTTACATGGAGCAACTGCCTATGTGACCTCCACAACCCAGTTACGGGGTCCACGATTGACAGCCGGGTCCAACAGCTTAACGTGCTTTCCGAGACACGGAGGAGTCTCGGTATGTAGAGATGGTCACTCATCCATGGAGCAACCCCCGCAAGCGTAGCTTAACCTGATGAATCGACTCGTGCGCCTGTTATTACTTTAGTAACGCTTCATATAAATAGTCAAAAATACATTTGGTACGGCACCCTAAATGTGTGAAGTCCGACACGCATTTGGACAGTTTTTGTCTTTCATGTTCGGAAATCATAAAATAACTACTGCCGCCCTGGGTGGAGCGGGAGGGCGTGTCGGACTCTTAGTGACTAAAACCCACCCGTTTTCATAAAGCTACCTGTGCCAGGACCGCGGTAACTCTTTCGAACACTCTAGCAACCCTGGCAGGACTCAAACCCGTTTAGGAGTATGATTTAGTTCCCTGGATCCTAAATCAGAGAGCATTTACGTATGATTAAACATCTTTGTAGAAACCGGAAAACTAAATTAAGTAAAACGGCACACCTCGATACACTTTGTACACTTTAGTGACGTCATTAGACGGAACAAAGAGACATTACAGACAAGCAAGGATCACTCCTGATCTTTCCTGATCATTATTTTTTAAACAAAAAATGCGTGTCCACTATTTTTTGATAATCTAATTCAAATTCAAATTCATTTATTTACCAGAATGTAGGTTTACAAAGCATGATCTTGAATCTATCGGCCACTGTACATTCTACCATTAAATATGGTGTGTAAATATTTTAATTAAGAAAAAAGACAGTAACAACATAAAATACCACATGCATTAGGATTTTTAAGCAACAAGTTAATTAATATATGTCAGAGTTATACTATATAACTATGTCAGTTCAAGAGATAAAATTTTAATGTATAAAGAATATTATTATAAATTATTGTAAATTGTAATATTGATAATGTCATCAATATTATAAACTCAGTGTTGATTCAGTACATTTTGAACATTAATTAATTATTAAGGTATATACCAATATTCTAAGTATATTTCAGTTTCTTTCTCCGCGGTCTGACATGTATTCATTGAGATCGTAAAAGCATTTTTCTTTTAACCATTGTGTTAACTTTTTTAAAACATGGTCAAAGGTAAATCTTTAAAGGCGTCCGGTAATTTGTTAAATACCTTTACAGCATTTATGTACGAGTTCCTTTTATGCAATTCGGGCCTGACTTGCGGTAAACAAAGCTCATGATTAAATTTATTTTTATTTCTAGGAGCTACATTGCGCTTGGTTACATCTTTGTGTTTTGTAAAATATTTCGAATGTTGTTGTACAAATAGGCATAATTCTCTAATGTACATACACGGCAATGGTAGAACATTGTACTTTTTAAACAAGGGCTTACAGCTATCCGTATACCAGGCCCCACATATTGCACGCACACATTTATTTTGTACTCTAAACACTTTAATAATATCCACCGAATTACCCCACAACAAGAGACCATAAGCAAGTGCGGACGAATCGTAACCGTGACATGCACAAAGAGCTGCTTCCGTTGATATTATAGGGACCTGGAGCAGCTTCTCTTAGTGCTGGTCCCTGGAGATTCCTTTTACGTTCCTGGGGGTTTGTCTTACTCGCTAGCGGTGCGAGAGTGTGGTGTATAAAAGAAAGAGGACTTGCACACTAATACGTTATATTGAATAATAAAATAAATACAAGTGCCCTCTTCGAGCAGGCTAGTAGAAGTGTACCCAAAAACAAAAGTCTTCCTTATACTTCTTAATTTTCAATCGGCGTTCCAAACTTCCAACGTGCCAGTCTCCACCATAAGGTCGCCAACATAAGGTCGTCACAATATCGTAACTCTTAATCTTTTATCGTGTATGCAAATCTGTCGAGTTTATCACAAACGTATTCGACGTATGCTTTCCAATCACAATTTTGGTCCAACTTTATCCCGAAATTTGGTACTTGCATCCTGTTCGATGATAGTATCATTATATTTAACATTTAACGTCAATGGCTTTATTTTATGCGTTTGAAATTGAATCATTTTAGTTTTCTCCATATTAATTTGTTAGTTGTTAGAATGTAACCAGTGTATGATGTTGTTTATTGCGTTGTTTATTTCTAGTTCATATAAATCTGGGTTTTATGAAATGAAAATGTATGAAAGATGAACTCGGTAAAGTCTTGTCGAAAGATGACGAAATAAAAGAGCGATGGAAGGTTTATTTTGAAAAGTTGATGAACGAAGAGAATGAATGGAGTGGTGTGCTCAAAGAGGTACAAGTAAATATGGGTTTGGTGAGAGAAATTAGCATGGATGAAGTAAGAAAGGCAGTTCAATGTATGAAAAATGGAAAGGCCATGGGCCCTGATGACATACCAGTGGAATTATGGAAGTGTTTAAAAGAGGATGGATGTATGTGGCTGACTTTATTCTTCAATAAGTTGTTGTATGAAGAAGTGATCCCACAAGAATGGTGCAATAGTTCGCTAGTGCCCATCTTCAAGAATAAAGGGGATGTACAGGACTGCAATAACTATCGAGGGATAAAGCTCATGTCACATACTATGAAAGTATGGGAGAAAGTGATAGAGAAAAGATTGCGAGAGGAGAGTGAGATTACCCCGAACCAGTTTGGGTTTATGCCAGGTCGAGGGACAATGGACGCTACCTTCGCTCTCCGTCAATTGTGCGAGAAGTACAGACGTGTACACAAGAACTTGCACATGGTGTTCATTGATCTTGAGAAAGCGTATGATAGGGTACCTCGGGATATGTTGTGGTGGGCCTTGAAAGAGAAAGGTTTGCCTGGGAAGTATGTTGAGTTGATTCGTGCTATGTACAGACAATCTAGTACCTACGTCCGGTCGGCTGCTGGCAACACCGATAAGTTCAGTGTGGCTGTAGGCTTGCACCAAGGGTCAGCTTTAAGTCCTTACCTCTTCCTGTTGATTATGGACGCTCTTACGTCGGAAATACAGGAAGAGGCACCCTGGTGCATGCTGTTTGCCGACGACATTGTTCTGGTCGGTGAAGATGGACCTGAGATCCAGAGCAGATTGGAGAAGTGGCAACAGAAGCTTGAGAAAGTTGGCTTGAAAATCAGCAGAACCAAAACTGAATACATGTTCTGCGATTTCGGCGGTCTCTCCAGTTCTGAAGCTGTAGTGCTAGATGGCGCGCTTCTCCCAGTCTGCTCCGATTTTCGGTATCTCGGTTCACTCGTGCAAAGCGATGGCGAAATAGATCGGACTGTTAAGCACAGAATTAACACTGGATGGATGAAATGGCGGCAGGTCACCGGGACTATCTGTGACTCCCGCATTCCCCTAAAACTTAAGGGGAAGATTTATAAAACAATGGTCAGACCTGCTGTCTTGTATGGTTCAGAATGTTGGGCCACAAAAGGGATGAATGAAAAGCAATTGCATGTAGATGAGATGAGAATGCTAAGAGCGATGTGTGGTGCTACGCGCATGGATAGAATTAGGAATGAGTATATAAGAGGAAGTCTGAAAGTGGCACCGCTGACTGAAAAGTTGTGTGGAAATCGGTTGTCGTGGTATGGGCATGTGATGCGGAGGAATGAAGAAAATGTCGTGAGGAAAGTCTTGTGTATGGATGTGGATGGCTATAAGAGTAGGGGAAGGACAAAGAAACGATGGTTGGACTGTGTGAAAGAGGATATGGGTAAAAAAGGGGTGACTACAGAGATGACGACTAATAGAGGAGTATGGAAGAAAAAGACATGTTGCGCCGACCCCAAATAAATTGGGATAAGGGCAGGAGAATGATGAATGATGATAAATCTGGGTTTTCACCTTTCACAATGAGGGTCGTGTCATCAGCAAATAAGATTGTGTTATGGCAAGTGATATTTTGGAGATCATTAATATACATTAGGTATAAGAAAGGTCCCAATACAGTGCCCTGTGGCACTCTAAAATTATTTTGTTGATAATCACTTCTATATAACATCTTTTTGCTGCTATTATTGATTTTAGGGATTTCCATACATTGTTTTCTGTCACTTAGGTAGTTTCTCAACCAGTCATACGCTTTGCCTCTTATTCCATATATTTCTAACTTAAATAAGAGCAACTTGTGGTCCACAAAATCGAACGCCTTACTCATGTCTAGGAAAATCGCAGCAATTTGTAATCCCTCATTCATAGCCTTTGTGGGGGGCGTGTCAGACTCTTATTGACTAAAACCCATCCCTGTTCCATCCCTGTCTGAGTGCCCTTTTATTGGGAGCAGGGAAATCATCCAATGACTTCTCCCACTCTGGGTGGAGCGGGAGGGCGTGTCAGACTCTTACTGACTAAAACCCACCCCTGTTCCTTCCTGCTCTTAGTGCCCGGGGGCGAGGTAACTCTGTTTGGAATTTATCCTCAACCCCCGGGCAGTCATTCATAGCCTGGGTGACAATTTTGATCAAATTAAAACATACTAATGAAGTAGTACTATTCCATCTAAACCCATATTGCTCATCTTTTCGAAGACGATGAGTTGTTGTAAAATCTTTAAGCCTTCTCAACATGATTTTTTCGAAGATTTTAGACATAATTAACCTAACTTACGGACTAAATAGAAATAGTATTGGTAGGTATACCTAATAAACATCCCAAATATACCCATAGAAATAAACAACTTTTCTCGAGAAAGCCATAGACATAATAGAAAAAAAATTAACCTAAGGGTGGTTCAATTTTTTTCAACTAATATATACTATAAATTAAAACAGCTTAGTGCGGCAGTTTCCGTTACATCTTTTTTTTGTGAGCAAGGAAATCATCCATTGACTTCTCCCGCTTTGGGTGGAGCGGGAAGGCGTGTAAGACTCTTACTGACTGAAACCCACCGCTGTTCCTTCCCTGCCTGAGGGCCTTTTTTTTTGTGAGCAGGGAAATCATCCATTACCATCTCCCGCTCTGTGTGGAGCGAGAGGGCGTGTCAGACTCTTACTGACTAAAACCCATACCTGTTCCTTCCCTGTCTGAGTGCCCTTTTTTGTGAGTAGGGAAATCATCCATTGACTTTTCCCGCTCTGGGTGGAGCGGGAGGGCGTATCAGACTCTTACTGACTAAAACCTACCCCTGTTCCTTCCCTGTCTGAGTGCCCAGGGGCACGGTAACTCTGTTTCGAATTTATCTGCGACCCCTTCCATGACGGGTCCCGTCATGATTGCTGACAACTCTTTGAGTCGCGCGTGAGGGGCTGATCGGACCGTGAGCTACCCATTACTCGCCTTCCGCAGACCCGCGTTTCCGTTACACCCTGTACATTTATATCATATGTCTATTCCACGTCTCATCTTCCTTCTAGGTGGGATCAGCTTCCAGTCTATTCGAATGCAGCTGAACACCAATATTTTACATAACTGTCTAACTATTTCCAAATGGCAGCTAGGACCAACGGCTTAACTTTTCTATTCCACATGGAGGATTGTGAAGCGCCGGTACGCGGCGAGAGAGAGTTGCAAGTCTTGGAGGCCATTATCTACATTTCCTTTTTGAAATATTTTTTTGGCGATAACGTTTTCTCCCCCCTAATCCTTTACAAAATGAGACAATTTTGGTCTCATTAGATTCAGTATACCTTAATCTAGCTCTGTACGTTTCTTTTTATTAATTCAGTTTAGTTTAATTAAAAATAAATAAATACGCTCGAGGAAGTTTTTAAGTCAAATTTAGATGCAAATAATAACTTATATCGTACCTCGTATCTTTAAAATAAAAACATACGGACCTAGTTTTTCAATAAATCTATACAACATTTCCATAAAAAATGAAAATTGGACTATGTTTACTGGGGGAAAACGTTAGCGCTATTTGTATGAAAATTTTACAGTTTCACAATCCTCTTAATTGGGAAGCATTTAAAGGCATAAATAATTGTCTTCATACCGCCATTCGCCTCACAAAAATGAGCCATCTTAACAAAACTGCAGTCGCTCTCAAGCCTCAAATGCAGTTTTTAAAGAGCGCATTATGCGTCCGACCCCGATGTATTCAGCAACACAAAGCGCTCTCATTTCGTCGTACAGAACCTTTGCAAAGCCCTGGAAATTCTAGATTGTTAGTAGAAATAATGAATGTGGATATTCAATTGAAAAATATGGGACGTGGAAAAATGAGGATTGCCTGATTTGGAAGGATGTCGAAATGAACGGTATTTTGTCAGGGTAGGTAGAACATATACATAGTAATAGCAGACTAAAGAAAACATGATGAAAGATGGTATAGTATTCGTTAAAATTAATGGCGTGTGGAAATACCACCAACCTCCAAACTGACAAATAAGTAGGTACCACACACCCCTAAAAAATATTCACACAGCTTCCACAGTTATAAAAATCATTAAATGGATTAAATTATTGTCAACTTGACTGTACCTGCGCGCAGTTGCACTTGCAGCTAACTTCGCACACGCCATTAAGTTTGACAAATACTATAACGATTCGAAGGTTTGTTTTTAGTTGATTTGAACAGAAGAGCGAATTTTTTGCTGTACACATTCTTTTTTTTTTTGGGATTGGGAAATCATCCTATGACTTCTCCCGCTCTGGGTGGAGCGGGAGGGCGTGTCAGACTCTTACTGACTAAAATCCACTCCTGTTCCTTCCCTGTCTGAGTGCCCAGGAGCGCGGTAATTCTGTCACGAATTTATCCGCAACCCCTTGGCAT
The DNA here is from genome assembly GCA_951329385.1 of Polia nebulosa. Lineage (NCBI taxonomy): Eukaryota > Metazoa > Arthropoda > Insecta > Lepidoptera > Noctuidae > Polia > Polia nebulosa. The sequence continues at coordinate 32,522,350 of OX589594.1, forward strand.
GCAGGCATCGGCCATGATGGCCCCGTCTGTGGTGGCTGACATCTCTTTGAGGCGCGCGTGGAATACTACGCGCTGTCGACAGGCCCGCGTCTACGGTGGCCGAAGATCATCCTGCGACCCCCGACGCCCAGGGCGTCTCCTGCGGCGGCGGTGGCTGAGGGCGTGAGGGCTACTCCTTTAAGTCTCCCTCACCCGTTCAGCTTCCTCCTTCGCGAGCATTACTGCTTCGCAGAAGGAGGAGACTGATTCCCATTCCCTCTCGCTCCGTACCATGGCCTGGACCAGAGCCGGGCACGAGAGGTCGCTGCTGCCTGTCGCATCCACGAGGACATGGCGGTTCTCCGCCCAAGCGGGGCAAATCTCCTCCATATCTCTACCGTGTCCTCTTGGTGCTGTACACACCCTGGACGTTTCAAAATGTGTTTAAAATTAATTCGTTAATGAACGTAGAAAATAGTTCACCATTTTTCGACCGAATTATAACCTTTTCATAAATTAAGAATAACGATTTATAAAATCATAATTCACCTTTCTTTGTAATCTTAATTAGAATCAATGTTCGTTTGAGCGTTTCTTTTCTTTTAATAAATGTTCTATTTTCTTTAAGTGTTACATAAATTAAGCGTCTATTATTATACAAAAATACACTTGTTTTGTTTAATAAAATAACTTTTTCCTTATTTCTTCCTATTTGACATTTTTCTATAGAAGGACTATTGACGGTTCATTAATAAAATTTTATTTGCATATAAATTGTGTAGTTAAAATTAGAAACGTTTAAGATATTGAGCTTCAGAAATAGCAAAAACAACCGACCTTTACTTAATTAATGAAAAGGTTCTTATTTAACTTGAAAAATAGGTTAATACTACATGCGTACGTAATTACTGAAACAGCTAAATAGTTTCCTAACATTAATTAACAAATATCCAATAGTTTTGTAGATATCTAAGAATTTCACGATGTCAGCACTTGTTTCTGTCCTGTTTAGGGTTCCTTTTAGTATGCCTCCGCTGTCCGTTCGTCAGTCAGCGGGCTGTATCCCACGAACTATTTTTAAAAAAAATATTTTTATTATTTATTGTTATAGCAGCTTTAGAAAAACACGCTGTGTGAAATTTCAACTGTCTACCTATTACGGATCATGAGATACAGTAAAAAAAAAACCAAAAAAACACGTTTCTAGAAACGTGTTTTTTTTACAGTTTATGGTACGGAACCCTTCGTGTGCCAATCCAATTCACACCTGGCCGGTTTTTGGTATTAGGATCCTTTTAAATAAATAACTATAGCATGAAAGTAACCGAGATTCCTTTAAATATGATAGGAGGAGAGGTTCATGGTGAACATCTCACCTATATACACAAAACGTTTTGGGAACGCATTAATTGTACGTACAGCTAAGTAGTGGAACCCCACAAGAGTCTGTAATTCATAATAATTACAATTTTGGGGTCTATGTCTAGTCCTCTAGGCAAGCGTGCTCCAACGTCGACCACATCATCGCTTACCATCGGGTGAGATAGTGGTCAAGCGGGAACCTATGAAAGATTTAAAAAAAAGTTATTTGCCAGACCAGAACAAACAAACTATCAACTGTTTGTTCATAGTTACCTATATAAAATGCGAGGTAATGCATTCGATATAAGACACTCGAATATGTCTGCCACGTTCTGGGCCACCACCTATAGTCACACTAGGTAAGGGTAAATACCGTAGTGCCTAGGGTCGTGGACTCCAGGTGTGTAGTTCTAGGCTTTGGTGTGTGTTTAGAGAAACACTAGACAGCAATAATTGATGTTAATAATATTAAACACTCCTTTTAAATCGACAACTCAAAAAAGGCTGATATAAAAATTCAATTATTTTCCTATCAAAATTAAACACTGTTCTAAATTGGCACTACCCTTTAAAAGTATATTCGTTCGACCAGCTTATCTGCCAACAACGTTCGTTTTCATGCGATTTTCTTAGATATATCACGCCATGAATTTACAGCTACTGCTAATAAGTGAGATGTACCTATTCCCATAACATATCCCATTACAAATACCTACTAATATCCGTTACAAGCAAATCCGCGATTAATTCCTGTAGTGTGTCTCGCCCGAGGGCTGTGCTCCGGCAGTTTAGCCCTTTGCAGGGGGAGGCGATTATTGCTCCGGGCCACACAACCCGGCTTATCCCGCCCGTGTGTGTAATTGAAACGATCATCTCAATTTATTGTATGAAGTTCTTGTATTTTAAAGGATTGTTTGTAGAAAGTTTGAAGTCGAATTGTTTTTGGATTGTAGAAGGAAGCTGGAAAACTTAGATTTATATGAATGTCAAGGAATTTTTAATTCACAAGTAGGTACTGAAGTGATAATGAGCTGGTTATTATGGCGTAAAACTTTTTGATTTGCGGAGCGAAGTGAAAAGCGTGACCTGCTTCAACCATTTTTATTGATAGAGAGAGAGAGAGAGATACATTAAGGCGAGACGGATGATATAAGACGTTCGTCTCGTTCATGTTTCTAACATAATTCGGGAGCCAAAGTGGCACACTGTTTGAAATTTAAAAATTAACACAATATTTGCTACGCAAATAAAATCTTTGCTTCAACAATCAAAACAATTACTTTCTTAAAAAAAACTGTTTTTGGATATAATGAAGACAGAAACAGATTAAAGGTAAGACCACAACTCGAAAAACGGCGCTTCATGAAGAAGGGAACCCTCAGGAATTACTTACGAGCAGCAAGCGTATTAGGATCCTGATTTATTTTACCGATTTACCTCTTATAAAGTTTTACTATTGAATGATTTTCTTTACCTTTATTCCAATTTCTCAGCATCATATCAGCTGAAAGACCTCCACTGCTGGACATAGGCCTCCCCCAAGTGTGGCCACAACGACCGATCATTGGTCCACCTTGTGGGAGGCCTTCCAGCGCTACAACTCGGAGTTCGTAAATTCATTGTAATAGTATTTTGTCACAACAATGACAACTGAAATATCATTTTATCTACTATATTCGCACCAACAAACTTCTCACTACTGCTGCTCACCTCTTACATTTAGCCAATCCTGTCTTAGACGCGAGGGTCCTATTCTAACTCCACAACAGACAGCCTTCGCGTTGCCATTCCATTCAACGCAAACCCATAACGGTTTCTATTGACGCGCACGTTTCAGTTGGCAGTCCTTTCATACGTATTGAGGTATACCGCTATATATGTAGGTATACTGTTATAGAGGTATCCTTGTTTTGTCGTCTGGCCTTTTCAGTCACCTCTGGCTTGTTGATTTTAGTTGGATGAATGTTTACGTGCCGCTTTTTAAGAGATGGTTTTTTGAATGAAGTGGTTAAATTGTAAAGGTATTTGAAATTGGGCTGTTTTGTATGGTTTTAGAAGATTGGTTGTGTCCTTTATTAGTCGTTAAAGTTTTACTTGTAAAATTGCGGGTGGTGAAATGTGTTCTATACGTTGAGATGTCGTTAATGATAGAGTTGAATTTTTTGTTTAGTTTTTGATTCAATTGCACTGGAATTTTCTTTGAATTGGAACCTGGTTGGAAGTAGCACAGGAGTGTGGGGATTTGCACAAAAAAAGAGTGTTTTATGCCCAGCAGTGGGTGAAGTCGAGCTTGGAAGATTATGAAACGAAATAATTTCTTTACCATTCTCACTATTGTTTAAAAATATATGTTCACGAGTTTATAAGACTACCAGACAGATGTGTTTCGCTGAATAAATTAAAATGTAATTAACTTTTGAAAATACTCACGACGTGATCATTTTTTCTGAAAAACGTGAAAACACATACACATTAAACAACACTATTAACCTTTGTTTATCCACAATCTCATAAGTTTATACGACTCTACGAAGTCTTGGAATTCTGCAAACTTGTCCATATAACTGTAATTGAATCTGCAGTAATGTGGAGGACACAGCCACTGAAAGCTTTTGTTTTGTCTACGACATAACTTCTCACGCATGAGTAATGCGCTGCGACAAGATATCTCTGGCTAACATAGTTGGGGTTGTAAGTACTGCTCTGTGTGTTTATTATAAGTGTTTTTGTGGGTGTGGACATAACAAAGTCTGGTTATCCCTGTGTAGGGTAAGAGAGGATGTTTTTGGGAAAGTCTGACATATATTTTTGTGTACTTTTATTGGTTGAAGTTCGTATTATGAAGAGATATTGGTAGTCAAAGTAAAATCATGTCCGAGTGGACTCCGCAACAGAAAAGTCCCAGGAAGCGGTGAAAGAATTGTGACGAGGAAGATCTAAGGAAAACAGGCAGGAGTACATCTTGGCGAAAGAAGGTCAGAGACAGAGCGAAATGGAAGAAGATCGTTGAAGAGGCCAAGACCCAGAAGGGGTTGTAGTGCCGAAGGAAGTAAGTTGGTAGTCAAATCAAATTATGGATGAAAGCATTTTGTAAACTACTACCTACTTATTCCTACTTACCCCGGAATTCTTTCTGTACAACGCCCCTAAGGGCCCTCCCTGGGGAAACTAGCCATATTTACAAAATTTAATTTTGTAATTATGAGTACCAATGACCACGGGGCATTAATGTAACTGTTTTTTTTTACATGAACTAGCATGGCAGTTGAGAGTTTGTCATGCTCACTCAAATATCTCGCTGATGGTGGCGCGTGTGTTGGGTCATTCGGTTCCCTTCAATATGGTTGAGCTGAGTGGTCCACGCGTCATGTTCGTAAACGGGCGCCGTCATTTGAGACTGGTCATCTCTCAACTGCCACTGGCTTATTTTAATATATTTATTTTTTATGAATAGTTTATTTAACATTGTTTTCAAATAATAGAAGGAACAAGACATATTATGTAACCAGGATTTTTGTAATACATAACATGGCTTAAAAGTGTGTCCATGGAGTTTCTTGCACGTTCTTCTCCATAGAGATCTACGCCTAAGAATGTGCAATTAGAAAGAAAGAAAAAGTATTTATTTGCCACAAATACGACACACAAATAGACATACAACAATATGATATTTCTTAAAAATTAACCCGTATCGTTAGTGTTAGTAGTTCTTATATTATGTTAGTAGGTATAGACAAGTTTAACAAACAAAAAAATGTGAATATAAAATAAAAAAAGCAGATGCATGTCGTGGTTGTGGAAAGAAGGCTTCCACTCAGCATAATGCTATACCGTGGGGGACCCACAGCACGGCGCTGATTTTCAGTGGTCGCCTGGGACGTGACACGTCACGTCACGGAAACTAAAACCTTTAGGCAATGTCAGCATAAATTAAAAAAAAAACAAATACAGTAAGATAATACATTCATTCATTCACCTTTCTGACTGACCGACTTATTGACAATTCAAAAGTGCCTTTAAATTCTTTTACTTGGCACGAATCGATGATCGAACCTGGGACAAAGCTCGACAGTCGTATTTTATCGTCAGTCGTCTGCTTCCCAATTAATTTCAGAAAAATACAGCATAAAAATGTTTATCAATTCTGTTTGCTCGACGCGTGTAATTCGGTCCAGTTTGTTTTCAATTGGCCGCTACTGGCGAGGCTCGCTCATTGGCAATCTACTCCGGTTCGGTTCGATGCCCACTCGATCCAGTTGTACAGAGCAGGCGCGTCAGACTGCAGCTTGTTAACAATGGCAAATATCTTTGTACTTAACACTATTCTGTGGCGGTTACAGTTAATATGGTCGGGGAATATGTTTTGTTTATGGTGGTCGGAAAGTCAGAGGGCTTGCTTCACTGATGTTGGGCCTGCAGTCTCGAAATTGATAGCGAAACTTACGTTAGCTACCGATCGCAAAATTACTAGCCGTTAAAAAGTCCTTCATTTGTGAGGAAAAATGTTTCATCATAAACTGAAAAAATAATTGATTTTCTTGAAATATGTACAGAGACAGCGTAAATTTTAACTTGCAAGCACTATTTTTCATGAAAAATTAACATTTTTTTAAACTTTATTGAATATCTTTTACCGCTTGTAACAATTAAATTAACTTGTCAAAATATTAAAGAACATAAAAGTTTGCCTCTTTGCAGCATTAATTTCTTAGCGAACGAATTCGGTCGTTACGCGATCGTTAACTATGTTGAGACTGCTGGCCCTGGTTAAAATATTTTTAACAATTTCTTAGTTGACACTTTGCGTGACTCAAGGGCCGGCTTTTATCGTGGACAGAAGATAGTCATTGCTATACAACGTGGCAATGCCTATTCTTTCCATTATCTTTAGTTCTTATTTTTAGTTGAAGTGTAATATAGTTATAGTTAGTTAAGTATACATTATATTTGTTTCATGCGATAAACGTTAATAATTTATTATGTTAGATATTTCTTAGTAAGTGTAAGTATTCTCCCATTTTGTTTTTAAAGCAATGCTGAAAAAAACTGTGTGGAAATTTTCGGTGTCAGACTACGATAAGTCCATTTTTCTCAAGCGCGAAGATCAATGCTTCTAAGTCTGTTTAGAGTATGAGGCGTTTCCCTACGGTAGGATAATAACAAGCTATATTTGAGTGTTCAATTCGAGATCATTTTCTTTGAAACTACAATCTATATGTCATACAAGACAATTTTTTCTATTGTAATGAATACTTTTTATAGAGCTTTCTGAATACAAATGGTCACATCAAAATCATCTTAAAATACACAACACTAAAGTCGATAGGTATTTAAGTTGGCGGCGATGTTTTATAATTATCTCGAATTAAAAATTCAAGTATAGTATTAGTTACAGCAATCTAATATTACATAATCTTTACATATTACAGCGTCTTTCTAAACACAAAAACCATCCCAAATGAACCCTACCCAAGAAACATACACGTGTAAATGAAAATCCACAGGAAACGCAACGAAACGTTAATCATAAATAATATATCAACGGGTGCCCATACATCACGACTCGCACAAAGGGTGCCTTCCAGTAAGGAGTGCCAACCCCCTCCCACCCCCCTTCGATGTGAGTGCATGTTTTGTTCTGGGAGAGACCCTTTTTTATCCGAAACGTCCCTTTTCTTGTCAATTCCACCCTTCGAGGGTTTGGGTAAGAGACGGATAAGTAGCTATGGCATTGCTAATATGAAAATTAGGTGCCCGATGATACGGTGGGTGCGTAAACCCTTTGGGGAAACGTATAGAACTTCTTCTTCGATTACAGACTTTGAAACGTAGGTGGTTTTGTACAAAATAAATCCGTGAGAAATTATAGTTCTTAATGAGCTTATTGTGTGTTAAAATTTAAAGTAGGCACGTATAGGACGCAACCGCATTATGCTCGCCCCTATTATACACATAAGACTTGGTAGGTACACGTCTGCGTAACTCTTCGAGCAAAACAGGTTTGGTGTTAGGTAGTAGATAACATTCGCTGAACCTTAATCCAAAATCACATTATTCATACAGGGTGTAAAAAGACACATCACAAAGTCGTTAACTATGCATACTGTACATCTAACAAAGTAGCTTTGCGCAAAAATTATTGCTGGGAAACGACTTTTATTTTTAGGTATGAAAAATAAAACAATTTTTCGTTGCGCGTTATGTAATGCGAACCCAGGCAAGTGGAGTTCAACCCCGCCCCTTCGCTCTAAGCCTAGGTACTTGTCGGATACGTTTGATATTCATTGCGTTTCTTTTGTAAACTGCAAATGTGTAATTTCAGAATTTCGAAAAAAAAATTCGAAAATTCAGCTAATGTTGAAAAGTAGATCCAAATAATGGGTAGAATATATGTGGCTTTCGGCTTCGGAAACTGTCTTTTTACACCCGATATAGGGTGTAACGAAAAGGTGTGGTCATATTTTAAGAACCGGTTCTGCCCATGGAAATGAACAACTTTCTCCATAAAACAAAACTTTTTTACAAAAAAATAGAACCGACTTCCAAATAAAGTGCAAAATACCTTTTAATTTCGGAAGTCGGTGTTTCTGGTTTCGTGTCTTCGATTTTTGGAAGTCGGTTCTATTTTTTTGTAAAAAAGTTTTTTTTATTTTTCACTTTTTAGTTGTGGTTCCCCATTAAATCGTGTTAATAATACATGGACACACGATGGCAGCAATTGTGGCTGATTTGCTGTTAATTTCTGAACAGTTCCGTTGTTTGTCTCCGAAACTTATCATCAGATTTATATGAAATTTAAACGGGACCATTTCGGAATAAACCCTTTTCGAACAAAAAAAGAATTTTACAAATCAGTCAATATATGACGCAGTTATGCCCGAACATACATAAAAGAAGGTATACAAACATCTGAGTTGATAACCTCCTTCTTTTTGAATACGGTTAAAAATAGGAACTTCGAAGAGCGAGTCGTCTGACTCGTTCTTGGCCGGTTTATTTTAGCGCGCAAAGGGTGCCGAACAAATCTTATTTTTTTTCAGGTTTTTTTCAAACAGCCTCCACCTTATAGGTTTTCCTGTGATCTATATGTAAAGAACTACTTTCTGTATTTTTTTCAAAATTTTAGTTCTAGTGGTTTCGGAGATAAGTGGGGGGGGGGGAATGCTCATTTTTCATCTATTTTCTTAAATAACTTCAAAATCATATATATTAAAATTATGAAAAAAATATATTCGAGACCCTCATAATGTGTCCTTTCATTTGATATATCGTACGACACAGTTTAAAAAACTTTAATCTTTAATTTTACGATTTTCACCGGGTACACGTCGTGTTTGGGTCACAGATATTCATGTGTGTACCACATTTCAACTCTGTTCGTCCAGTAGATTCGGAGCAAATTGGCTGTGACAGACGGAGAGACAGACAGACAGATACACGAGTGATCCTATAAGGGTTCCGTTTATCATTCGTACTTTCGGAACCCTAAAAAAGGCTGTACCACACATAAAAATGCTCAGAAGTTTTTATTTATTTTTAGCCTAGTCAACAAACCGTGGAGTGAGCATACCCTTCATTCAGCCACTCATCAGCTCAAAATGGCGCCATTCTCCCCTCACAGCTACTTGAGGGTCATTGTGGCTTCAACACACTTATCTGGTTTATTGCTCGAAGTCAAGCACGCCATAAAATTGGATGGCCACGTGACCTTTACAACTTGAAGACATCCAAGGTTTATTTTATGGGACCAGTAAATAATGGGCTTCCTTAAATATGGTATTATGTTTAGGGATTGTCATATTTATTGTTATTAAACTTTTATGGCCGATAAGTGGAACTTTTGGCCGAGTTCGGTCAAATTTTGGTTGAGTTATCTGGCCGATTTTGGCCGAAGATAGAAACTGTGATGCTGATTCTATATTTACCGCATAATCTATTAAATTAAAAAGTATATACAAGCTAAAAGAAAATGAATAAAATATGTACAAGCGGCATAAAAGGCGTAGAAGTCATTGCTGAGCAGTGGTGCCCCAGTGGTATTAGCCGCGACTTACAAGTTGTAGCTCGTGAGTTCAAACCCAGTCAAACGCTTTACTTTGTGTAAATTATTTCATCACCACTGCTCTCAAAATCGTGAAGGAAAACATCGTGTGGAAACTGGCATGTCCTAGAACCAAAATATTCGAAGACATTGTGACATCCACCAACCCGCATTGGGCCCGCGCGGTGAATTTCGGCTCACACCCTCTCACAGAGAGAAGGCCTGTGCCCCAGCAGTGGGGACATTAAAAGGCTGATGATGATGAAGATGATGTAAAAGTCATTGGACGTTGATAAATTCGTCAACATAGCTGTCAATGGGATAAGTACCGAGAATACTGGCAGCATCGCCAAGTTGAATGGCAATACTGATTCTTTGGTCAAAAAAAGCCAGCCCTCCAGTCACGTGAAGAGTCCACTAATATTTGATTTCCTAAGTTAATATATGTACAAATGATTTCAATATGTAGTTAATACTCGAGAAATTAATAAGATTATCTTTTGTCAGTCATTATTTGCAAAATGGCAATGGGATTAGATCAATCAGAAAGATTAAATTGTACATTAGGTTTAATTTAATTAAATAATGTTAAGACTAACTGGTTTTTGTATATTTAGGCTTTCAGTAAGTGAATTGGAAAATTTGAACACTTCGGTACCAAAGACTTAGTAATAAATAAATATAGCCGTGATGTTTATTGCATGTTTGTATTTCCCAAAAGGTTCAACAGAGATGTGTCTGTAGGCATTTCTTTTGTTATGATTATGTATATGTTGCACTCATCTGGTTGGATCCGCCAGTCAATTGGACGCCTAGGCCATTCATTAAATTAAATGGCTAAAGGACAACCAGCCAAGTCTTTGAAAGCAACGTTTAACCTGATGGCTGAAAGTCGTCTAGTCATTTAGTTAAATTGTATATTGATGAGTTTGTGATACCACTGATCATGATTTTCTGTGTACAAAAGGCAATGTTAGGATCCAAGAGCGAGCGTAGCGAGCTCGAGACATGGGGCACCCCGACTCAGAAAATAATGTTACAGACGGCGGACAGGCGGACAGACGGACACGTCAGCAATAGGGCTCCGTTTGGACCCTTCGGGTACGAAACCCTAAAAAATTTTTTTTTTACTATTAACTTATCTACAAGTCATATAAAACAACACCCACAACAAGAGATTAGTTGCCATAAACTTTATCCTCAGTTAAAAAACTAGCCTGCAAAGTGCAGCATCAGCGTCTTCTTAATTAACTCTTAGCGAGACAGTTAATTGTACCGCTCGAAAATTCTTTCCACTTTGCTGAGAAAATGGCGAAGCTATTAAGAAATGAAAAAAGGATTAAAGTTTGTTCTTCCAACGTGAACGGCCAGTATCATGTCGGACTTACTTTAACGAAAAATGTTTTTGATTAAAATAGTTGGCGAACCGCCCTAAATAGTGATGAGATAGCAATTTTGAAGTTTCTACTTAGTTATTACTGAGTTTTAGTCTAGTTATGGCTAGAATTTTGGTATTAAAATTAAGACTAAAATAATCGTTCTTTTAGGGTACCGTACCCAAAGGGTAGAGCAGTGGTGGCCCAGTGTTATTGGCCGCGACTTACAAGTTGTAGGTCGTGAGTTAAACTCAGGCAGACGCTTTACTTACTTTTCTTTATTTACTTTACTTTAAAAGGGCTGATGATGATGATGATGACCCAAAGGGTCCAAACGGAGCCCTATTGCTGTCACTCACGTGCCCGTCTGTCTATCCGTCCGTCGTCTGTCACACAAGTTTTACAGCAAACGGTTGGAGCTACAGTCTCCAAATTTTCACAATATAAGCATCTTGTTGACCCAAAGTCATACAAATTATCAGTTTTTTTAAAATGTTGTCTAGGGGAGCTCGCATTCAGATAAATGAGGACCTATTCCATCAAATGAGTAGTATCGTTTTTTAGAGCTCGTTGAGTAAACAAATACTATATTTTTGGTTTTAAAAAATATTGGAAGACAAAGGAATTAGAAGCCACCAAAGTCAGCTTTTTCATCAAAATTTTGTTACGAAGAATTTTTAACTTCCCATTGACCTATGAACTTATATTTGGTGGTAATATTTATTATTACGTATATTTTACTAACAAATACTAATATATTGATAAATCAGATTTTTTCTTGGAAATTCCCTCATTTACTACGGAACCCTAGATGTGCGAAGTCAGACACGTACTTGGCCAGTTTTTTATTCAGCCCAATAATTTTAAGAGAAGTGTCTGTATTGTAAATTAAGGCTGCCTTTAAGCTGATTATCGCTACCGAAATTAATCCTGACCGCTAAGAGAGATCAAATTAGAAAGACTTCCCAGAGGATTACATCTAAATCAATGTTACTAGGATCGCATGAAATTAATTCCATGGGATCCGGAGACCCCTTTGGGGCCACTAATTGATATGGGCCAGTTACTTCATTTACATGACCTCAGAAAACTTGATTAAGGACTATTAAAGTACTTATATAATACCATTTTCGTAGAATTCGGTTTACGAGAGTACCCAGTGCCCTGAATGAATTATTTATTTATTCTTTGTGGATTCTGGGCTTACCTAGGACCTAATAGGGTGCCTAATATGAGGCTGTAGTTTGTAACTGGGTTGTAGATAGGCTTTTAGGTGACTTTGAAATTTGAGATTAGAAACTTTATTTAGGGCCGATATCACCAATTCTAAACGCCCAGTTTTCGACGTTTAAGCTTCGCTTAAACGCGTTTAGCCGCTGTCATGATGCTGAAGAGTTTGTTTGTTTGTTTGATTGATTGAACGCGCTAATCTCAGGAACTACTGGATCGAATTGAAAAATTATTTTTGTGTTTAATAGTCCATGTATCGAGGAAGGCTATAAGATATATAACATCACGCTGCGACCAACAGAAGCGAAGCATCAATGAAAAATGTGGCACAGCGGGAAAAAAATCGTTTTGAGAGCTTCAGTTGCGTGCGTTGCGTAAACGGTCGTAGTTACGCAAAACGCCTTTTAGAGTTCTAAAAAAAAATCTGCGACAGCATATGTCTACCTTTTAAGGTTAACTCATTATAATCTTATTTACTATGGTTTTTATTTTTTACGCTAAGCTTAGTTCAGTAAAAAATTGTTTATAAAGCGAATGGTGAAATTGGCCCTAAGTTACGTGATCTTATTCAGCTCCAATGCACATTATTATGTGTTGTGAGATGTACGATGTTTTGTTTTCTAATAGAATACTAGCTTCTGCCAGCGGCTTCGCCCGCGAGGGACTAGTACTTCTCCCATCACAAATTATAGCCTATGTACAATTCCAGACTCTCATCTATCTTCGTGCCACTTTTTATCTAGATCCGTTCAGCGGTCCTGGCGTGATTGAGTAACAGACATACATCCATCCAAACTTTTGTATTTATAATATTAGTAGGAGGAGCTCGTGGCTAAAGTGATAACAGCCACACGGGTCGATCCATCAGGTCAAGCTACGCTTGCCGGGGTTGGTCCACGGATGGGTGACCATCTTTATATACCGAGACTCCTCTGTGCCTCGGAAAGCACGTTAAGCCGTTGGTCCCGGCTGTCAATCGTGGATTTATGACAGTTGTTACGGATCGTCTGAAGCCCGAAAGTCTGAGAACTAGCCTTACCAAGAGGTAGCGTATTACCAAGTTACTAGGTAGTAGAGGTCAGATAGGCAGTCGTTCCATGTAAAATACTGGTATTTAGCTGCATCCGGTTTGAAAGCCGACCCCAAAATAGTTGGGAAAAGGCTAGGCAGATGAATATTAGTAGGATACTGCCTTTAAAATTTACTTTTTTTTTAAGGCCAAGTTCAACTGTCCTAAAAGGTGTAAGGCCAAAAAAGTGACCCAGCGCACTCAAAAATGGCCTCTAACTACATACTTCACACCCACCAAAATCTGCCCACTTTTATTTATTTTGGCTAGTACTGCACACAGTCTAGCATCAATAATCGCTTTATTGGATTCACGTCAGCGCTAACACGATACAACCGTGTTTTTCAGCTAACAATTTTATCAGTAAGCGATTGTTTTGCTCGTTTTAGCATCAACTTTGCCAATATCCAGGACTGAAATTGAAAATTGCCGCGCATTACAAATACGATATCGAGAGAGCTGTCTCGTTTTACATGCTGTGTTGACGTTTAGTGCAATAAGTTTGTGCTATATTGTCTTGAAAATTTCCCGTTCTAGAAAAATCAGTTAAAAAAACGAGTCGTAGAAATATCTCTGTTGGTAAGTTATTAATGCAGATGTAACTTTGTAAAAATGTGTGATTATCATATGTGTAGGTTGTGTGTTGCATTAAATATTTAATGCGTCTTATATCTCGCTTCTGCATGTTCACATTTTTGCGGTGCAGCATTCTACGTCCAAGCCTAAATCTAGATGTCAACGGAATCAGTCAGGAAATTGTATACTATACCAGTTGGCTCCACTAACTCAACAGATCTTTTTACAATTCGAAAAATAATGACGACAACATTATGACGTAATGTCATTGTTAACATAACTCAGTTTTTGACATAATCCGAAGCATTTTGACAGACGTCTTGGACTCTGGATTAGTTTTTTTATTTATTTAGTGGCTGTGCTACTGGCTTGGTTACAAGACCTTTAAGCCAAGTCTTTTTGAACACTGTCACTATCCTCATTAGAATGCAGATGTAACACATTCTAATGTTGTTGCAGTATTTGACAGCAAATGTATCGAGTAAGCCATCTCGGGCAAGTTTCTCTGAGGTAGTCAATACTTGAATAAAATTCTCAGTTTCATTTTACCAAGATCGCGCCTGTTTTAATGATTCCACATATTGTCCACTTTTGTAGACACTTGAGACACAATACTACACCAAATTTACATCACAATATCCACTAGGAATCCTCAATAAGCGAATAATTAAAACAACCACTGAATGACTGAACTTCACTCGAGAAAAGCCCACCAAAAACTCCCGACTCTGGACCTTATCCCTCAGTGATGCCGTATGGTGTACGTCATTTTAGAAAACCCTCAATTAAATTAAATATGATAGTTATCTATACTAATATTATAAAGAGTTAAAGTTTGTTTGTAGAAAGTAATCTCTGGAACTACTGAATCGATTTTGAAAATTCTTTCACCAGTAGAAAGCTAGCTACAATATTTGTGTTATAGGCTATACATATTTTCGAAGCGAAGTCGCGGGCTAGTATAACATATTGTTAGCAGGAATGTGTAGGATTGTCTCTATGACAACACTAAACATCACAATACGAAGACGACATATCCCAAACTATGCATCATATCACAATAAACAGTTACTATAGTTATTTCTATATGTGCAATCCTACTCTCTTGATTCAGAATAACTCGTAAAAAGGCAGTAACTCAGTTTTATGTAGTATAAAGAGTCTATTAAATTCTACATCTTCAGAGTTATAGTCGCTAATAATGTGAGAACAATGTCTTCAGGATCCGAAAGGGGTATGATGTATTCAGGTACTAAAACTGAAATCATGTTTCGTTTTAGAAATATATTTTAGATAGTTTGATTTATATTTTGTGAGCGCAGATTTCATAACGAGTGTGTGAGGCTAAAGTGGGACTGGACGTGTCAGACTTATGGGCTCTTATAGGCAAGCTTCGTCACTGAGGAAGGCCTAAAAAGGATAGGTTGAGTTGCGTTGATTCGGACTCTTTAAACAATATACCTAGGTACATTGCTGTCATCTTGTCAATGTCTCGAAGCCTGGCAGCGCAATAAAATGTTAAAAAAAGTATCACATCCTCCAAAAGCTGTGGTTTTCCACAATTTATTAAAAGGCATGAAATTATATACACTAATTGAACCAGAAAAAAAAAAACAACCGAATTGGGAACCTCATCTTATTGGAAGTCGTTCAAAAATTGACAGAATTAAAGTAAAAAAGTAGGTAGCTAAATAAGAAACTCACCGTATAGAGTAAGCAAACGCCAGGACAGCATCAGACACGAACTGCAGCTGCCTCTCGAACTCTGTGTTGTTGACGGTGAGCCGCTCCATCCCGGAGCAGGCCCTGGAGTACTGGCCGTTGTACGGGGTGCGTGGGCTGCCAGGGTAGCGGCATTGGAAGTGGTCCTCCCAGAACTCTGTAGAGAGAAGAAGCAATGTTGGTACAAAAGGTGGCCTTTAGAAGTCAGTACTATGAGAAAAGTCCTCCTGATCTTTCCATCATGGCAGTAAATCACAGGAAAGACTAGCTACGACATCAAAGAAATTTAATAGGGATCTTTACTTTCAAGACCTAAGTAAAGTCAAAGGGATCTGGTACAAGGTCATACAACGCCAAGCTTCTCGCATTCCTTGGTATGTGGACTCCAAAATGAGCAGAATTTATATTGTAGCGGCTCTAACTTCCTTCTGGACACTATCCCACCTGACGATTTGGTCATCTGATGAAAAAGCTAGAACTGTGATGTGTGTGGAGTTATTGATGATGTCCAGCATCTTTTGGTGGAATGTGTCAAGATCCAGACGGGTAGGGAACGATTGTCAAGATTGCGTAAACTAGACATGGGTACGTTTTTTGAAATCCTGGCAGATCCAGGAAGTGATACTGCCCAAACTGTTTATGGCATGGCAGTGTGTCGTTAGTATAACTTCTTGTTAATTTTTAAATTATAAGTTGTATGTAAACGTAGGTTAAGCTACGATGGGGCAGACATGCCTTAAAAGGATAAAAGTCCCTAAAATAAAGATTAAAAAAAAGAATAAAGCGAACAGAATAAGCAAGAAGAATAAAGAGAATAACTCTTGTGCAAAAGTGCAAAATAAACTACTTACATGAGTAAGAAAAGACCATGGTCTTATGGCTGTATGGCTCAGTGCCTAACATTCCAAACTTTGAAGTGAATGAAATAAAAGAGTTTATTGCCAGATTAACATTGCCAGATAACTTTGAAATGGTGAATGTGCATAAACTTTTAGTATGGGACCTATATAGAACTAATGAAATGTCTTTTACAGTTTTGCTAGTTCCATACAGGAGTGTTGAAAACTTCATCCAATTTTCCTATGACAAAGCCACAAAGCTAAACAAATAAACAATTGAAAATCTTTCCTTTAGTAAACAGGAATAAATTGTTGAGATGCACCGCAGTTCAGACTGGAGACACAAAACTTTTTAAAACAAAGTCAGATCCAGAGACTTTGGTATTCAACTGTTCTGGTAAGTTCCTGTGGCTTCCGCACCGTCTTCAAAAGAATTGGAAGCTCGCTTTGTGTGTATGGAAATCGTTTCTATTCATGAAAACCTGAATTGTGG
Organism: Polia nebulosa; assembly: GCA_951329385.1. NCBI lineage: Eukaryota > Metazoa > Arthropoda > Insecta > Lepidoptera > Noctuidae > Polia > Polia nebulosa. Next base: position 32,539,037 of record OX589594.1, read on the forward strand.
GAGCCATTCGTCTTAGTAACTCCCGTGACAAGGGAAGTCTGGAGATCTTGTTGCTACAGTAAAGGCTTAAATGTTCACTAAATTACCTTCGTGAATTTTGTGAAAATATTCTCAGATTAAATTGGGCTGTTTAACAAAAAAATAAGTAGCATATTTTGATGTCATGTTTTTTAAATAGGTCAACGGATATTTTTATTTTGCGTTAGTTTTTTAGCATTCAATTTTGTGTTAAAGATTGAACTCATGTGAATAACATATTTCGCGTGATAAGAAGAGAAAACAATAAAGCAAACTTAATTAGAAAATATTAAATTAGCAAAGCAGGTACATAATAGAAGCTCTGGCCAAAAAGATTACACACGGTATGTAAATGAGCGGACCGTCAGTAAAACTAAGGGATTGTGCTCAGTCTATGCTAATTAGTGCGAGGATGGGCCTGATACCACTCTTTATTATATTTTCTGATATTTACATGAGCTTTGTTTGAAGAAGAGGGATTTAAATTTCATCATAGAGGTTTAGGGACTCGGTTTTTGAGAACGGTTTGCGGTTGCAAAATGTAGTGGGTAATAATGGGACTTTTTTCGCTGTTAAGAACTTTTTAATTAAAGTTTTTATCACTGAGATAGAAAAAGAAGCTTTATATTAAACTCTAGCTTCTGCCAGCGGCTTCACCCGCGTGGAATTAGTCTCTACCCCTTTTTCACAACCCTTTAGAGGAATGCGGAACAGAGTGTAAAGTCCCGCAAACCTCCGTTGAAAAGGGAGGATCCTCCGACCAGACGGGTGTTGTGTCCGGTCCGGGCAACTGCCCAATGGTTGATTTCGGACTGTTGTATATGTTCAAATCGCGCAGAGAACTCTGCTTGCGCGATGTAGAATTCTTGCTATTTTTAGTTCGTGTGCGGCGTCATAGATGTCGCTACACCCCTAAAGGTTGAATTTTGAAAAAACTTTTCTTAGTGAATATCTAATCTTCACAAAGAACACACCCTAAAAATTTCATGTCTCTAGGACCAGCGGTTTAGGCTGTGCGTTGATATATCAGTCAGTCAGGACTTTGAATTTTATATATACAGATTATAAGTTCTATTAGGTAACTAACTAAATTAATGCGTGGGCGATTATGGCCCACACTCTCACAGAGAGGAGGCCCCAGCAGTGGTCAGATTAAAAGGCTGATGATGATGATGACCTAACTAAGTAGGTGCATGACAAAGTTAGACATTTGAGTATAAAGATTCGATAGATGGATTATGAAAAAAAAAATGTCGCTAGAAAGGAGATGAAGATTTAGTTAGCTGCAAATAGAGATGAGTGGAAGAAGCAGAACATATGCCGAACCTACCCTAAAAAAATCGGGATGAGTGCAGAAGGATGATGATTTTGGTGAGGACTAACTCCATTTGAAAATTGTGACCAGATTAATAAATATTTTTTTGGCAGCTGGCACATAAACTCATAAGGGCAAAATACCAGTATAAAGTAGCAGTATGTGGACTTAGTTCTTATTTCACCAGTACTTCACTATTTGCATTGTCTAGATTTATGGCTGAACAAAGCAGACACCCTGTGTTTAAGTAGCACTGGCACGAAGGCGGTTAAGTATAAGTTATAGACTTAAATCCAAGTTTATGGTTTAAAGCATACCCACACGAGCAAGACATGTTTAAGTTAAGAGGAGTATTCTGGCTTTAAAATGCAAAGAAAGTTTTAGCTTTTTTACGTCTGTCGATAGCATTACATAAACAGCCCGTCACGCAGTGACATAAAATCGTGAAATTTTGAAATCTAGACGATGATGCATTTTTGGAGAGGTAGAATATCAAGTAGATCTATTACGAAATGTGGATGAAAATACAATGAAGAATGCTGATCGTATTGTAAAGAAAAATTGCAATATGCTTGAGGGAAGACTTGACGAACAATACAAAGAACTGAGGCTGGGTGTGAGCTTAGGAATCATAACCTACATCCACTCGACAGTTCAACTACACAACTATATATTATTATGTTCTAACTTATCTTAAAGATAACAATCACAAAAGTACTTTATCTATTCCAAACTCGAATTAGGAGGTTCTTGGAAATTTTTGAGTATTCTAAAACAACTTTTAATTACGTAATGGAAATGATTTCATAAATTCACACCAATTATAACAAAATCAAAGTTTCGCTCGCTTGAAAGGGGCGCAACGAAAGTTTCTTTTGAGTAAAATACCATCACTGATTTCGTAGATCTCATAAGAAACGCTTCATTGCGCCTAAAAACAAAGTTTTGGAGTGTTTTCAACTATTTGCAATGTTATAAACGAGATAAAAGAGAATATCTCGAGATCTGAATAAGTTCGGTGTAAAGTTCCCTCTTCCTTATAGGAGAAGTTTTTGGAATTTATTTATTATCATCCTTGGATTAGGATGGGATGGCAAACAAAGATTTGATCAGATCCTTTTCAATTTAGAAAATTGGCTTTTCTCTTGAAGTGTCAAAAGACTAGGAAAGTTTATAATAGGTATCTATTCTGTAGAGTTTCAATCAGTTCCTAGCATTACCTAACCCCTCTTAATCTTCCTGCCCTTATCCCATGTTACTTGGGGTCGGCGCAACACGTTTTTTTTTCTTCTATTCTGTCCTGGCAACCGTTATGATATCACTAACTCCCTTTTCTTTCTTGTCACTCCTCACACAATCTATCCATCTTTTCTTTGGCCTCCCTCTCCCTCTCCGTCCATCCACATTTATTCATAACTCTTTTAGTTACATGTGTTTCATCCCTCCTCTTCACATGACCATACCAAGATAACCGGTTCCCTTTCAACTTTTCTGTGACTGACACCAGTTTTAAACTACTTCTAATGTATTCGTTTCTCACTTTATCCATTCTCGTTACTCCACACATCCATCTCAACATTCTCATTTCCACCACATGCAATCTTTTTTCATCCGTCTTTTTTACAGCCCAACTTCTGATCCATACAGTACGACAGGTCTATTCACGGACTTATAGATTTTCCCCTTTAACTTGAGGGGCATTCGTCGGTCGCAAGTTGTTCCACTGAGCTGTGGTCTTTTCATCCATCCTGAGTTGATCCTGTGCGTTACGTCTCGGTCTATATCACCATCCCCCTGGACAAGCGACCTGAGGTACCGAAAGTCGGAGCAGATCAGTATAGGCGTCCCGATCAGAGCTATAGGCATAGGACCTAGCCCCTCTTAACTTCTACTGTATTCTAAGAGAAGACAGGTTATGCAGAGCACTGATTGTGTCAGGATGATTGACAGGGCCCGCCAGGGCCGGTGGCTGCCCTGGAACGCAAAGGGAGATTGAAGTAAGAGTCTGACACTGCTCCAGCCAGACCGGGCGAAGTCATTAGATGATTTTACACCCTAAAAAAAAACTGGCCTTCCAGGAGTACCGTTAAAAGTGAAAACAAAAACTTTAACATGCGCGTAGTGGTGTCTTGGTGTCGCGCGAGTTCAATTGTTTTTTCCCATCTCAAAACTGCCCAACTAACCTAAATAAGTTTTCACTTCAAAAACTGACTGATTGTAGCAAAGTGGTTATCATCGGGAGAAATACTTTTATTAATATGTGTATCTTGTGTTTGTCGAGTCTCCAATTTTCACAAGACTTTAATCAACAATGTTTTTTTCATTTGTGATTTTCAGTCAGAAAGATGAAGATAAAAGACCTCTTACCAACAAACCAAGGATTCCTCTTGTTATTCTTCACATTCAGACCCAAGAAGTACTCCTTAAACCCGCTGACATCATTCGCCTGTGGTTGCACACTGATAGTCCCTTCGACCGCTCGCTCGTTGCCATCGGAGACCAGGGACCTGGCGCTCCAGCCATCAGAACCCACCCAGCTGAAGGAGTGGGTGGCGTTGGCTCGTTCCACTGCCCTCATCACGCCCGCTACTTCTTGGTCTGAACCGAAGATTATGGCACCTGGGAATGGAAAAGGAGATTACTAAAATAAAGCCTATAATTTCATCTGGGCTAAGTTAGTATCGACTCGATGATGGCTACATAGTATGAAGATCCTCGTAGAATGAGGTGGTTTAACTTATATGCTTAGCGGCAATATATGTTGCTCATTTAAAAGAATACTTAGAATAGCTTTATACTATGTTTCAGATAAATTTGCAATAAAGTACATTGACCTTTCCCTAATAACTCTTCGTAGGTACCTGAACAATTAAATATACATCGTTTTTCATTATTAGACAATGTTAAGGATCACGAGAGATGTTGATTCGGGACAGCTTTGAGTCATTAATTCCGTTTTTCAAATTAAAAATGTCAATAAATGTAGGTGGGTTAATGACCATTATTGCACGTTTATTTGGAACAACCTTTAGTTTGTTCACAACTACGCGTTTAGTGCTTGGGCCACATTTATTGCCGCTGAGCGTCTGATAGGGTTTCTAAGATAAGTTATACAAGAAGGTTAGTTTCCCAGTAAGGTTACCCAGGTTTTTAAGTTAACTCTTTGGTTAAATTGTGTGATTCATAAATATCAAACGAGGATGATATTTAAGTACGAGTTCCATATTAGTTTCCTTACTCTGAATATAAAAATCAAATAAAGTTCTTTTAGATCCACACAATCCGCTAGGCTACAACCAAAAACATGACAACAAAACAATGTCAAACAACTGTTTACAGGCTCAGTATCGAGCTAAGTTCTATATTGACATAGAACCCAAGGAAACGAGGCCTATCGTGAACAAACAGAGGCGCGTACCAAACTAATTTATGAGTCCTAAGGTAGACATTCCACCAAAAGCTGTGCGACGAAGCGGAGAGGTTAGCTGTAGAACTATTTTTTTTTTGTTTTTTTTTTTTTCAACTCCTCATCTGCATCGAATCGCTAGAATAGGTACTGTTTTTGTGCTTCTTGATTCCACCAGAATTCCGCAGCCATCCTCATGACCGTAACTAGTGACTCACCCCGGCTTCGCACGGGAGCAAAATAATTCGAAAGATACGGCGCTATCTAGCGCTCTAAAGCAATTGCGACCGTCGAAAGTTATTATTCTTTCCTTCTGAAACACTACTTTTATTTTTGGATGAGAGATACCTACCTGTCTTTTTCTGTACCCCTGACAACAACCAATCTGTCCGCGCCTTTTCCCAACTATCTTGGGGTCGGCTTCTAGTCTAACCGAATGCAGCTGAATACCAGTATTTTACATGGAGCGACTGCATATCTGACCTCCACAACCCAGTAACTGGGTAATACGATACCCCTTGGTAAGACTGGATGTCAGACTTTCGGGCTTCAGAGGACCCGTAACGACTGTCAAAGATCTACGATTAACTACCGGGACCAACGGCTTAACGTGCTTTCCGAGGCACGGAGGAGTCTCGGTATGTAAAGACCCATCCGTGGACCAACACCGGCAAGCGTAGTTTAACCTGATGGATCGACACGTGCGGCTGTTATTACTTTAACCACGAGCTCCTTCCTGTACCTACACCTAACAACGTATATGCAAATTTTATGATGATCGGTTTATTGGTATAAGCGTGAAAAGGTAACAAACAAACTTACTTTCGCATCTGTAATATTAGTTAGGAAATCAGGATTAGGAAGTTAAGATTATTATCTTTGTGTTGGTATTCATCGCTCACATTTTTCGCTTGTGTTGTAGGTATTTTAACCACCACAGCCACTAGATTGCGAGGCTAGAATGAAGTAATTCTTTTGCATTTATATTGTATGCTGTTGTTTTAGCCGTTTGGGGTAGGGCCATGGGATCCAAGTGCTCATCGAGTCTTTCGTGACATCAGCAAACTTTTAGTCAACTCTTCACGTGACCAGAGGGCTGGCCTTTTTTCGGCCAAAGAATCAGCATTGCCATTAAACGTGGCAATGCTGCCAGCGTTCTGGGCACTTTTCCTATTGACAGCGATGTGGATGAATTTTTCGATGCCCAATGAGCTGTATTCCTCTAGGATATTTAATGCCTCTTGTACATATTTTATTTATTAAGTTATTAATTAGTTTAGTTACTCGTATGTATAATATGTAGTATATTCGAAATAAAGTATTTCATCCATATAACAGCAAATTCTGTTGTTTGTCATGTTTGCAACGTCTTGACGACCTAGGCGCCTACCACAAGGTTTGACGTGGCTCGTGAAACGAATACTTGTAAAGATTCGGGGGAGGCTGTTGCCTAGCAGTGGTATAGTATGGGCTAAATAAAAAAAACGTCTTGTGCTGATAGTCTGTATATATTTTCCTCAGAAAAGTTTTCGCTTACCGCCTCGCTCGCATAGCATATAAGTGGAAAATCAGCCTAAAACGGCCGGAAACCCGTGGGGATGCGGCCGTTCTATTTAGCAGTCACAGGTAGAGCCTCTTAACGCTTACATAAGACGCTACGTCTAATCCATCTGATATTCGGATTATGAGAATAATAATGGTTTTGTTGTTTTGGATTTTAGTACTGCTTTGCTTAACTACTAGATATGTTTTCGAAGTATCAATAAAAAGAACATTTTATGATTTCTCAATAATGTTTTGTGTGGTGGTTATTTTTGTTACTTTCCCTTCGATATTAAATTTAAAACTAGCTTAATCTAGCTGCTTTGGTTCCGTAGTCGATCCCACAGGAACTATGTATTTTATGAGATAAAACGTACTGTATGGCATTCAGCGATAGGTGTTTGAAACTGTATGCGTATAGTGTATCTATTTTCCCTTTTATTTGCATATCAAATGAAACGGAATATATATTTTTAAAGTTATTTAAGAAAACAGATGAAAATTGTCCATTCGCTACCCTTATCTCTGAAACTACTTAGACTAAAACTTTCTACAATTTTTCTGCCTAGCCATTTCCAAATTATCTTGGTGTCGACTTCCAGTCTAACCGGATGCAGCTGAATACCAATATACTACATGGAGCGACTGCCTATCTGACCTCCACAACCCAGTAACTGTGTAATACGATACCCCTTGGTAAGACTGGTTGTCAGACTTTCGGGCTTCTGACGACCCGTAACGACTGTCAAAGATCCATGATTGCCAGCCGGGATTAACGGCTTAACGTGATTTCCGAGGCACGGAAGACCATCTGCATACCGAGACTCCTGTCTCGGTATGTAAAGATGGTCAACTAACCATAGACCAACCCCGGAAAGCATAGCTTAACCTGATGGATCAACCCGTGCAACTGTTATTACTTTAGCCACGAGCTCCTTTCACTAAAATTTTCTATAATTCTTTACATAAATATATATATAGGTACAGGAAAAGCTATAAGTAAAAAAAAAAACAAAATTGTCCGGAACCCACTGCGCAGTCTGACTCGTACTTGGCCAGTATTTTTTTCTTTTGTAACTATTTGATCTCTACCGGAATTTACCACCAATCTGAATTAAATACTTAAGATAATCGAATGCTTCCAATATCGACCAACAACCAGAATTTATTGTGAAAGCCGCGGGCAAAAGTTAGTTTTAATATATTTTAGACTAGCAGAATTAAACTCTATACTGCCAAGAAAAATGGAAAAAATCGAATAAACAACCGAATAGATTTCAACAAATGAGGTGTCATACGAGTATATCGTCAAAGGAAATTCAATATGGCGGATACTGTTTTCTGTTCATTATTTTTCTTTATTCGGCTAAGGTTATTTCTATTGTTCTTTTTCTGGGAAAGAAAAAACAAGTTAGTATTGATTTATTTTCTTACTGTGGGAACGTAGGTCGAATGAATTACAATTTATCAGACATTTTGAGTTTGATAGTGAGACTGTTTCAGACATTGATTCAATTATTTTATTTGGTAGGAATTTAAATCTTCTTTTGTTGGGTATGCTAACAAATTAAACTGTACTACGCTGGAGCAAATAATATAACCAATCGATTCTTTTACTGATCTTAGATACTCGTGACCGCCATTTTACAATGACACTCCACCGTGCCGTGGTACGTAAAGCTGTTATGCCTGGCCGTCATTTGAAGATCTTATGGATAGTCAGATGCGAGAAAATCTGTCATCAATCCTGCCAAGGGGTATCGTGTTACCCAGTTACTGGGTTGAGGAGGTCAGTTGCATCCGATCAGACTGGAAGCCATCCCCATCATAGTTGGTAAAACGCTAACCAGATTGTTTTTTTTCGGTTTTGTATTGTGTTTCATCATCAGCGTTTTAATGTCCCCACTGCTGGGGCACAGGCCTCCTCTCTGTGAGAGGATGTGAGCCGTAATCTGCCACACAGACCTAATGTGGACTTGTGGATATCACAAATGTCTTAGAATTTTTGATTCTAGGACATGCCGGGTTCCTCACGATGTTCCTTCACAGTTTTTGAAAACACTGGTGAAGAAATAATTCACACAAAGTAAAGCTGCCTGAGTTTGAACTCACGACCTACAAAGTTGTAAGTCGCGGCCAATACTACTGGGCCACCACTGCTCTTATGGCATTTTGCATTTCTATTGTGTTTAGGGGCACTAAACCAACTTACAAAAGGTCACAGATCGATCCACATAAGGGTCGTCTTACCAAAAAGCGCAACCTACCAAGGTTTTATCTCGTGTCCATGAGTGGACGATCTCAAACCGTTCGAGTTTATACGAACATGTCTCGAGCCAGACAAACGGTGCTCGATTATCGCCACAATATGAAGCTGTCTAGGGTTCGAACTTGAGCTACGAGTATGTCACAGGATTTTTATTAGTAGAGAGACTGTCTTATTTTATTGCTACGGCTTTAAGATGTGTTTCACATAAAATGTCAGTGGTATTGTCACCATTATTGTGGGATCACTTCCTTCCATTCTTCTCTCCACAACCACTTTAACAGCAATTTCACTCTATCACTTACTCTTTTAACATCCACCACCCATTCTTTTAGCTCACTATCTAAAACTATGCCCACACCATTCCGTTTGTCATCACTTACACGGTAATAAAACTTATATCCTTGCCCTAATTCTCTTGCTTTTGCACCCTTCCCTTTCATTTCATAGCGATGTTGCAATTATATATCGAAAATCGAATTAATTACTTTCACGCTATGGCGAAACATTGCACAGTTCACACAAAATCAGTGTGCAAAGGTGTCAACTTTTTTTCCCTAAAAATCCAAACAGATACCAACACTGGTACTACTACATAAGATAGTCTAAGTGACTATGTCTCGTCTGAAGGACTAACCTACAGTCGTATATCTTAACTCAGATGTAGTAAGTGTGAAAGGAAGATTAAAATAATCGTACCAGAGAGAAAGACATTCCACATGTAACAGATAACGCGCCTAAATTATGCCCTCTTATTTACTTTCCATATTACCTTCTAAAGAAGTCCTCATTCTCGTTCACGTTTGAAGAAAGGGCCGTTTCATCACTTTTATTTTCCTTTGTGGCAACAAAAAAGTAACACATCTAAAGAAACTCTGTCGTAAATAATAAATCTTGGGTGTAATGTAGTGCTGCGAGGAGGCGACAGGTGGAGCCATTTATTACCCTAAGCTGAGGAATTTAACTGGATATTAAACGAGGTTTGAGTCTGTAGAAGTACTAGGAAAACATAAATTATGGGACGTCTTCAAGTCACCAGTGTTCTTGAGAAACGTTATCACTGGCTTTTTCACCCACCCAACTATCCACACCCTAATCTCGAGCTGATTGTCTCAATCCACTGAATCATGACACTAAAAAAATCGAGATATTGGTCAAGACTAAGTTGGTTGACAAACTGTCTAAAGATTATGCCCATTTGCCGGAATTAATGGCTTGACGTATTGGGATCGCAAAGAGCACAATGTCTCAACTGAATCGCATTTGGGTCGACAGAAACATCTCGCGTCCAAGAAAAAGCTCGTCACCACCCTGTTATTATCCATCTTTGTGTATATTGCTGAGAGCTGGACCCTTAAAGAAGCTACCCACCATCGGATAGACGCTTTAGAAAAATAAGTTCGCGAATTCACTGAGCAGAGCATCGGACCAACGATTCCATAATAGCTGAACTCAAAACACCTATAAAAGTGACCACCACATGCCTACGGATAAGGCTGCCCATTGTATTTCAGGTTTGAGATCATTTATTGTCATAAGAATTGGAATTCACTTACATGAGAATATTTAAAACTAGATATTTTACAAAACTAAATGTTGGACGTATTACAATAGACTAGGCATCGATTATGTTTTGAGGGTAGGTTACAAAAATATATGAGCAAATGTTAGTTCGATACACGGGTTCAACAGTCAGAATACGTAAACAAGTTTCTATACAACATAGATCAGCGGTAACTGGATGTGGCTCGCCACTATTTTAAGGAAAGTGAGTTTCTTAATATAAAGTGCTTGAGTACTTTATTAAAAGTGGTTTTGGATTTAGATTCTTTGAGGTCTCTCGGTAATTTATTAAATATTTTAGATCCTTCATACATAATGGTCACGTCTCAGGTTCATTTTGTGTTTTTTTATATTTTTGGTGAAGGTTATGTTTGTGTGTATATTTTTATTTAGTATTTTTCGAATTAGTACGCATGTATTATATATGTATGTTTGTGTTATGTTCATTACTTTAATTTCTTTGTATAGAGTTTCTGTTGGAGTTAGATAGTCATAATTAAATAACGTTTTTAGTAGTTTATTTTGAGCCGTTTGTAGTTGGTTAATATGTGTTTTAGCGGCGGTACCCCATACTTCCACTAGGTAGTCAATATGTGGCTTAACAAGGGAGAAGTAGATTTTATAACGAACTTGACGTGGTAAGCACCGAACGATACCTCGTAGGGTACCCGTGAGTGATTGTAATTTAGACTTTATTTTTTGAATATGTGGAAGCCACGTTAATTTATTATCTAAAATTAGCCCTAAATATTTTTCTTGATTCACTTTTTTTATGATTTGGTTATTTATCTTTAATGGTGTATAATTGCCAATTTTTTTATTTTTTGCTGCGAATATCATATAATTTGTTTTAGCTGTATTGATGGTGAGAAGGTTTTGTTGAAACCACAGGTTGAGTAAGTCCAAATCGTTCTGTGCTTGCTTAATAATAGTATCGATTGAGTGACCGAAGTAAAACAAACATGTGTCATCTGCGTATAATGTTAGGTCACCTTTTAGACCAATATTGTGGACACTATTTATGTACAGGAGAAATAACAAGGGAGCCAAAATTGAACCTTGGGGCACACCGTATGTTAAAGTTCTGGGATCACTCTGAGTGTCACCAATTTTAACTACTTGGAGGCGGTTTGACAGGTAAGACCTAAAAATGTCAAGGGCCCCTGCCCTTGACATTTTACCTGTACTTTTACCGGTACTTTTTTACCTGTTATCCCGATTTCTGTAAGTTTTTTTAACAATAGTTCATGACTGACTGTGTCAAACGCCTTCTTTAGATCGATAAAGACACCCACAGACATTTTCTTCTTATCAATATTAAGTTTTATAGTTGTCACAAGGTCTATTGTAGCTGAGAGTGTATTCGATTTCGGTCTAAAACCGTACTGCTTTTCATATATAAAGTTTAGAGTAGTTAGGTATTTTTCGAGGCGGTTATACAAGACCCTCTCAAAAATTTTTGAAAGCACGGGAAGTACTGAAATAGGGCGATAGTTGCCTGGCTCTGATTTAACTCCGGATTTATAAATTGGCGTAACTTTCGCAACCTTAAGACTATTTGGAAACGTTCCCAATTTCATACATTTGTTTATGCAATTAGTGAGTTCATCAAGAATTAGGTTCGCAACACATTTCAATGATTTTGTGGTGATACCTTCTAAACCTGAGCTGGTGTTATTATTTAAATTATTAATATTTTTTAGAATTTCATCTGTTGTGGCTGGTTCTAGATCACTAAGGGTAGACGAGCTAGATCCAGATGAACCTGCCAAGGCAGTACCCGATGGGTGATATTCTAAGGGAATCTGATTTGCCAGTATCGAACCAACATTTGCAAAGAACTCATTAAAACATTCGCAGATGCCCTTAACGTCAGTAACAGTGCCATTTTGGGTTTGAAGTTTCCGGGGGGCGGACTTTTCAGTGAATTTATTGCAAGACAGGCTGTTTATCAGTCGCCACATTTTCAATGGCTGTTTCTTGCAGTTTTCAAAGGCTTTCCTGTAGTAACTTGATTTCGTTCGTTGGATAAACTCTGATACTTCGTTTCTTTTCTTTCTAAATAGATCTTCCTTTTGCTTGTCTTTAGGATTTTTCTTATGTTGATTCCATAAAGTGTTCCTACTGTTTATTTCACTTATGATTGATCTATTTATCCAGTCTTGTCGTGGTGGATTGAGCAATTTGTTTTTTGTAGTTTTGCTTACTTCTATACTTTTTAATAGCTTTTCTTCCAATATTTCGTATAAATAGTCATTGTTTTCGGTGCGGGATTCCGAAATGATATTATAAAGTATTTCATAATCAGTATTGTAGTAGCTTATTTTCTTCAGAGGTTCTGGTTTAAAGCGTTTCAATTCTAAGTAGATCTGTTTGTGGTCGGACATGGGTGTATCGACAACGGCTAGATGGAAATCATTTAGTTTAAGATTTGAGCAAATGTGGTCAATTATGCTCTTTGATTTTGCTGTTTCTCTTGTGCAGTATTCTTCATCTATTTTGTTCAAAAATTCATAACCGTTTTCTTGGATTATTTCTTTATACATTGCAGTTGAGCGTTCTGTATTTAATAAGTTGAAATTAAAGTCACCAAAGACCAGACCTCGTTTGTTTTTAAGTAGTTGTTGGGAGTAGGTATCTAAAAAGGTTTTGACGTTTGATTGTTTTGGTTTTCTGTATACAACACCTATATCCAGAGTATAGTTTTCGATATGAATCCAAAGGTAGTGGTTGCGGTTTTGACAGATTTCTTCAGTCAGACTATGTTTCAAGTTATTTTTAACAAATATAGAGACGCCGCCACCTCTCTTATTATTTCTAAAGTTATAATAATGTGTATATCCTGGGATCTGAAATCTTTTTCTTTCTTCGTCTGATTTAATCCAGGTTTCTGTTAGAATCACTGCGTGTAAGCCAACTGGAAAAGCTTTTATCACACATTTTAATTCGTCAAATTAACCGGGTTTTACAATACTTCGCATATTTGCGTACAGGAATTTAAGAGATTTAGTTGAGGTTATAATGTGGCTGCAGTTATCGACAACTTGATACGTTATTTTCTCCTTATAAGGATTAGTATTTTTGTTTGTAGTAGGTTCAGTGGCTATTCGTTTTTTGATGGTATCATCACAATTTTCGGTATGCCGTTAACGTATCTTATTGTGAGAGTTGCGTCTTCGTTAACTTGTCGGCGATTAAGTTCGTCTTTGAGATTTTGCAGGTGTTTACGCTGTTTTGGTGTCTGGTCGGAGTATATTTTGACACTGTCCAGTTTAGAATTTTTTTGGTTACGTAGTATAGTTTTTGCAATTTCCTGAGATTCTAGACATACTTTGATTGGTCGTGTTTTATTCACATCATATTTTCCCAGTCGCATAATCCTTTTTGGTTCGCGATAGTCCTTATCAATTGATTTGAGTAGATTTATGACCTCGATTTTGTCCATATTTATGCGTTGTTCCTTGTTCAGTGATGATGGTTCTGGTATACCATTAATAATAATATTTTTGCTTCGGAATTCACGTTCGTTGATTTCAGCTATAATGGCTTCTTGTGTTTCAATTGGGAAGGAGACTTGAGGAGAAGATCTTTCTGCATTTAGTAGTTGAACTACATAATTAATTTCTTCAACTTTTTTCTCGGTTTTGCAATTGTTATTCCGTAGCGATATTAAATCAGACTTGATATTGCTTTGTTCAGCGGCAAGATTATCAGTAGTAGATTTAATACCGTCTATTCGTTCCTTAATTGTTGTCATGTCTTCAGTGATTTTTCTTGTGAATTCGTTTTGTGTAGTAGTAATTGTTTTTAACATTATCATCATTTCAGACATTTGTTTACGCATTTCACATAATTCAGTTCGAATATGTTCATTATCGTCCAACTGCTTCCGCTTATAACTGCGCTGGGTTACTTTTGAAGTATCCAAAAATTCGGGTTGAGAAGCGCTTGATAACAAATTCGGTTGCGAGTCACTGCGTTCAAAGCCGGGGCCACTTCCAGTTGGCGAGCGTACTACACTCATGATGTCTTTGTAAATATTACTTACTTAGTGCTTGGTCGACTGTTGCGCTATGACGTCTTGCGATTGCTTGTGCGAGGAGGTAAAAAAATAATGAGCCCGTCTCTTTCTTGCGGGGGCGAAGAGCTGCTCTCGCGCTGGTGAACCGTCGACGACGATAGTGTTCTCAGAAGAATAGCGTCGTAAACACTTATACGCGATACAGTTTATTTTGAAACTTTTTGTTGTATAGTTTAGGTGCACTTTAAACTACCTTTAGATATATAAATTAGAGAGTATTTTAGCGACACGTCTGCCTTGTAAACGTCCTTACGGTCGAAAAAAAATCGTAAGTATTTGCTTTAGTTTTTAAGTGTCTTTAGTTATGTATCATGCTTGGTGTACAATAAAGAATATAATAAATAAATAAATATTAAACAGAGAGGCGATGATTTGGCAAAGCTATCCACGAGACAAAGTCATTCGTCGAGGTGATCAGCATTGAGGACAAACGACGCAAGGAGAGAACTCCCTTTCTTAGGTTTTCTACCGAGAAATAACTTTTATGGCATCACTTTAACAGACAAAAGGGATGTTTCTTGGTAAAAAAAATATTCTATTAAGTTCGCCACTTTCACTATAAAAAATATTGTTTATATATATTGTTTATTTATTAGAAATTTACCTTATTCCTGAATACTTGCAAATGATAGAATTTAAATATCATCATGGATATAATTTTTTAAAACCATAAATGAAAATGACCATCCCTGTATAAAATATGTAACTAATATAAGTCTAATAAATAATTTATCAGCTGCACCGATCTCTGGCGCGGCGCCCGTTCGACAGCGATGCACTTTCTGCTTCGTTTGGCACCAGATTTCTGGGCACCAGTACATTGCACTCGTTGACTTTATCGCTATCAATATGGGAGTACTGGAGTTGGTAGTTCTTGCAGTATTTGTATGTTACTGCTATTATATTCTTACTAAATTAAGTATGAATGGTTCGTCAGTTGTTGCCCTAGCCAGTTCCATTACCACCATTCTAATATTTTTGAGGCGACATGGTTTATTCTCATAAAGATCTTGCCGTTATGAGAAAAGAAAGTTTTTCATCATCAGGATAGTTGATGAACAGATGGTGATAGATAAGTACAGTCAGGCCGCAAAAGTCCATAAGAACGCTAAAGATTACATTGCTACGAACCGAGCGAGCATGATACTTCCGTGCGTATGTATGCGCGTGTATGAGTATCCACATTCAACAGATAACACACGCTAAGGAACTGTCGTCGCACTGAGCTTAAAAACATCATTATTATTTTACTGTGCCATTGAATACGCATCACACAGTCACAGAGGCGACTTGTTCTTACCATTGCATTGATAAAATTCGTGCAAATATGTCATGTGCTGGTTGGTAGCCATATGAACTAAGTGTTGGATTCGCACATAACGTAGCCCGAGTTCAAATCATGGTTGGTCAGTTGCGGTTATTTCTTACTTTGAAAATTTCCAATCTATATTAATATAGTTGTTTTTTATATTTCTATGAAAAACACTATTCCATTTTTTGCACTAAATAGTTGCAAATTACGAATATTATAATACGAATAATAAATATGCATAATACGAACATGATCTGTTAACCACAAGAAGAATCACATTCGTAATTTGCAATTATTTAGTTGTTACATCTTTTCGATGTTGTAAGGTGGAAATAAAAGAGAATGGTGACGTCGAATTGTTACCTAGACAAAAAAGTTATCTTGTAACCGTTATCTATGTTACGTGTAAGATTGTTTGTTGGAAGTATACCCACTTAGACCATTCATAATATGAATAACGTAACAATGAAAGGATATTATAATTTTATTATATTAAAATATAATTTTTTATATCCAGTTATTTATTGAAAAGTGATATATGATTTAGACTTTGTAAACATTTTATTTTTATGTAACGTCACAATGAATGTATTGAGGTCATAGCTTAATTGTTCATTTTCTTGACGAAAAGAAGATTGAAACTAAACCTCAATTTCTGTTAAAAGAACTTGAGTTCTCACAAGATAATCGTCAATTAGATGAGAAAAATAAATTGAACTATTATGTTCGAACAGTGCGGGTAGAAGAATAAAAAACAAAATAGAATCATGAGTATTGTCAACAAAATTGATAGCGAGTTTATTTAGTTTTATTGTGATCTACCTTTCTAACTCTAAGAAATGTGTGAACAAGTTAAAGAATAATTTAATATAATATGTAATGCTAATCCATAACTTCCAATCGGGCAAGAACTTACAAAAAGTAAACAATTGCGTGGGATTTGAACTTGCGGCACACTGATTTGCGCTTCAATCTGTGTGTTCTGTACCACTGGGCCATCTTGACTTATGCTAAGTTGATGAAATTGTGAATTTCAATCATTTGTTGGCGAAAACTTGAAAATAGAAGGTCGTAAGTCAAACTAAACGTCAAACTAATACGTTGTGAGAATTCTTATCGACTTTTGCTGGCGTCTGTACGTGAAAACGAGGCCTTCAAAGAAGTCTTAACCTTGGACGTTAGTTGATGCATCTCATCATTCTCCTGCCCTAATCCCAATTTTGTATAGGATCGGCGCAGCTTGTCTTTTTCTTCCATACTTTTTTTATTTTTTATTTTAGCTTCGCACAGTTTGTGCATTTAGCCAGTGTCAAGTTAAGAAAGTATTTAGTTTTAGATACAGAATACAGTCACTTTTTCCCATAAGAATGCAGATGTAACACATTCTAATGTTTTTGCAGTATTTGGCAGCAAATGAGTCGAGTCAGCCTTCTCGTCAAGCTTCGCTGAAGTAGTCAATACTACGAAAAAAAATCTCAGCTTTATTTTACCGAGATCGCGCCTGTTCCAATGATTCCACATATTGTCCAGTTACGTAGACTCTTGAGACACAAAACTACACCAATTTTACATCACAATATTCACTAGGAATTTGCGAATAAACCCATATCCTCTTTCACACAGTTCATCTATCGTTTGTTTGGCCTTCCTCTACTCTTAAATAACCATCCACATGATCTATCAGCTTCAAAGATCCTGAAGCCATGACAATAAACTACATGAAAAGACCTCGCGGCTCACAATCCAACTTAAAAACAACAAGTCTAAAATGTATTCCTAAAAGTACCCCAAACTGTTTCCAACTTCAAACCCAAAATCTTCCACACTCTATTTTCCATAATCCGGCGCTGATCATTCAGACGCCACCTGTTTTAATCCCCCACAATCTGTCCCAACGCAATGCCCGGCCATCCACAAGGACGCAAAGTGGCGTGCTTAATGGTAATCATCTCTTATCGCCTTTACCAATAGATTCAATTTCAGTAACCGCTTTAGCGAAAAATTGTTTTACTCGTCGCAGCTGCCTATCTGTGAGGCACACGGCCACAATTTATCACGACCTCCTCCACAATATGGTGGCACTAGATAAAATTACAGTTTATAACCCCTTGTTTGTCACAGGATTGGATTTTCGGGGTGGTTTGGCTAGATTTTGGGCGGTGATTATAAATTTGATGGAGAAAAAGTTGCATCTCTAATCTCTAAATATCTAATGATTTTAAATTGAACATCACGTCTAAACGACTAGTTTTATTTCTTAAAAAAAAATATATGTTACACCAAACAATTTTTTTCGTAATTTGGTATGTGAATATTTGAAATTATATTTTTATAACATAGTGTTATTAATTTGTAAAGTTATGTCTAACGCGGATAAAAAATTGAAAATCACGACAAAACTATTAAATGTATTTATATGATATCTTCACCATTTTAAAGATATTTCTTTTTATACGTATTTTAGTACAATAATTGTTGTATTTTATTTTTATTTTATTATTATAATTTTCTATCGCTACTAGTCGATCCATCAGGTTAAGCTACGCTTGCCGGGGTTGGTCCATGAATGGGTGACTTTACATACCGAGGTTGGTTCCGGCCGTTCCGGCCGTTGGTCCCGGTTGTCAATCGAGGATGTTTGACAGTTGTTACGGGTCGTCAGAAGCCCGAAAGTCTGACAACCAGTCTTACCAAGGGGTATTACGCAGTAACTGGGTTGTGGAGGTCAGATTCAGGCAGGCAGTCGCTTCATGTAAAATACTGGTATTCAGCTGCATTGGGTTAGACTGGAAGCCGACCCCAAGATAGTTGGGAAAAGGCTAGGCAGATTGATTTTTGACCTATGTATATTACGAGTATTTATTTATTTAACAATCCTAATCATAATAAATATAATAGTTTGAAATTAGTTAGGATCCTAACGATCCTAACTAATATTCTTATTCAAACTAATTAGTTTTTTATTTTAAATTCAAAAAAAAGTTTGTTTCCTTTTCACGCCTGAACCACTGAACCAATCATCATGAAATTTGCACATACGTTGTCAGGTGTACAGAAAATGACACAGGTTAAAAAGTGCCGTTCCCGAGGGCAAGAACTTGAACTTTAGTATGCTAGATGGCGCTACGTGTCTCTCGAATCATTTTGCTTCTGCTCGCGCAAGTTTTAGTAATATGAATTTGCTATCATATTTCCGAACGCATCCCATTTCTTACTGACCACAGTTTTGAGATAACCATACATCCCTTTTTCTTTTCCTCCTATCTCATTCCTATACAGCAGAGGGAGGAAGAAATGCCAACCGCCCGCGCTGACCAGAGGTACTCCCCGCAAGTTGGCAACACTGATTGCCGTCATTTTGCCATTGGTTCTGTCATAACCACGACATAGCGCTATATAAATAACTTTACCGCTCCGCTTGCAAAACAACCGCTTTGAAACTTTCTATTATCCGTGTTGCCCGACACAAGTGTGACATACAAAGACCCAAGTGAAGTGCAACACTGTGGAAGAAGAAAAATCATCAAACACGTGCGACAGCTTTTCGGGTTGTCCTTTTATCAGCGTGATCCATCTAGAAGATTTCCAAGTAAGCCCTTCATTTCTGCCCTGGGGGCTTAGACAAAGTAACAATTTAAAAACGATAACGAAGTTAGAAAAGACTAAAATGTATGAGATTGACATAAACCGCGCTAAGTCACGTGGTCAGTCGACTGTCGACATCGTTATCGCAAGTTGGTAGACAATGTTATAATTCGTAACGAAACCATAAAGAAACGAATTGCGATCGTGTTTATCCCATACAAATGCGTAGACAAGCAGCGCTTTCAGAGTTCGCCTTCGCAGCTTCGCCTCGATCGTGATCGCCAAAAAAGATAACGAAGGAACGCTAACGCTAGGAAATGTTTATCGATATCTCAGAGACGATGACGAATTTAGATATCGTTTCGCTACGAAGCGATGTTACTTTGTCTGCAGGGCCTGGTCAGTTCATTACTGTGTGTCGCCAATATTCTTCGCATAAAAATTACATTTCCGCAATGGTCCTTCGAAAGCCGCATGTACTTAAACACCCAGCTGCCGAAACCGGGGCGGGTCAGTACAAAATTAACGTATTATGTCATTCAAACTAATCCGGGCCTAATTCTGGTAACCAGATAACCTTACCTAAATCATTTGCAAAATATCTAAATGCCTACTACTCCTTTGAGAAAAGTAGTTGCCTGAACCCTAACAATAATTTGAGAAATCTCCGGGGAGTACAAGTTCTCATGTACCCAATTATAAACTATGTTTCACGAATATATTATTATTATAACAATCCCGGATTACTGCGGAAATTGTTCCGATCGAATCGATTTTAGTTTAAATCATTATTATAGATAGTAATGAATGCGTTACACCGCTTTTAGTTTAAATTAATTATTAGTATGCAAATGAGGGACTAGTTTCCTGATTTGTGATCGCATCTATATTTCTTTCCAATTGTTCCTTGTTTTTAGGGTTCCGTATCCGAAGGTTCCAAGCGGAGCCCTATTGCTCTCACTCACGTGTCCGTATGTCCGTCTGTCTGACTGTCCGTCGTTTGTCACACAGGTTTTACACCCTAACGGTTGGCGCTACAGTCTTTAAATTTTCACAGTTTAGGTATGAGGTATGATGTATGATATGATGTATGTCCTCGAAATCGGCGTGATTCTCACACGCTAATATTAAATGAATTACCAAGAATGCCTAAATATAATAAAAGCTGTTTAGCCATGTGTGTCCGGATATATAATAAAATTCCATGTGATTTAAAAACTTTAGATCTTAGATTGTTCAAAAAGAAACTACATATTTCTATGGATAAGCACTAATAATTTTTACAGCTTTAAAGTATTTTTTGACTGGAAGCATTTTTAATGTAACCTAACTTAATATTTGCATGCTACGATGTAAGCAGAACGACTCTCTCTGCTCTTTAATGATTTCGTTTTAAATATCTTATAAACCATGTTTTATGCAAATAAATATTTATTATTATTATGCATCCTGTTGACCCAAAGCTATACAAATTGTCAAATATTGGTACGGAACCCTAAACGTGCGAAGTCTGACACGCACTTGGCCAGTTTTTAGCTATGTTCCTTTTAGAATAACTAATGCTACTTATTGTAAAATTGGTTTTTCAGGGTTCATTCCACAATCCACGTGTATTCACTCGTAAATAACCGAAGCGCCTTGCCGTCGCCTAGTATTATTTTACATCATCTCTCTATCTTGTATACTTGATGTATGTCATGTCCGGTTTTGTTAGAAAGACAAATATTTAATGACAGCGGACTGAAAGTCTATATTTATAAACATGAAAAAGTCATGTATTTATGTCCTGGACTGGAAAAAACATATTTTTGATAAATTTAAATATTTACATGCGACTAGTTTAGAAAACATCACGGCATCAGTACCATCTCATTAATAAATTAATATTTAATTGTGTACATGGAACCAAATCAGATTTAATCATGTAATTTTTCCTGTCCAGGTATTAATATTAATATTATAGGGATAATTACATTTTGTCGTAATTTATGGGCACAGCATGCCATGTTTTTAACCGAATTCAAAAAAGGCGGAGGTTCTATGTAAAATCGAACATACAATCTCCGCCTCTTTTATGTGTTTACCGATTTCTCTGTCAAATAATTGTAGACCGATTTTCAAAATTATTTTTTCTTTCGAAAGAGTCCTAACTCTTGAGGAGTTCCGTATTTGTGGTGGTCCCATATTTTAACGAAAAAGATGTGATGCTTTTTCAAAAATCAACAGAAAAAAAAAATGTGTACACAGATGACGTTTCGGTTTCCTCCAATCATGTTCGAATTCCATGTTATTGGGATTATCAATTCGGTTATAATATTGAGTTTTAGTTCGGGGGACAACTAAAAAGTGAAAAAAATTTTTTTTTCAAAAAATACAACCTACTTCCAAAATCAAAAATAGGTACACTAAAAATTAAGAAATAACTTGAATCTCAGAAGTCAGTGTTTGTATTTTGTTTCTTCGTTATTTGACACGTACTTTGTAAAAAAGTTTTTTATATGTTTAGAACATGATAGAAACATATTCCCTAACGGTGTAGGTAGAGTTTTACAAACATAAAGGTTACAGAGCTAGACTATTGAATGATGGATCGTCAGTAATAAGAACTAACAATCTATCACAGCAATAATAAGCATTCGTTTGGGTTGCTATTTGGAAGCAGGTAATGGCTAATTCAAACTAAGATTATTTATAAGAAGACCGTAAAATCTGAAAAAGTGGCCGTTACATTGGGTTACTGGTAATTCGACGTATTCCCAGCAGGAGTTGATAGTGTGGCCTATTTGCATCAATTAAGCTCCTGAAGAAGCCCAGGCGGAAAGTTATGGGTTTCCAGAAAATCCAAGTTTTCAATTAACAGTTTTAAAGAAAAAATATGTCTAGTAATTAATTATATGAAAAACTTTTTTACAAATAAGAAATAAAAATAGAATCATCAAAATCGATTCATCAAAAATAGAATCATAAAAAGTTCTGAGGTAACACATAAAAAAAAATAGAGTCGAATAGAGGACCTTCTCCTCCTTCTTAATTCTTTATTGTACACCACATCTCAACACAGAACACAGTAATTACACAGTTCATGTACAAAGGCTAGCTTAACTCAAAGTTGAGTTTTCTCCCAGTAAACCTTTGAGTGTTGAGAAAGATCACATTCGAGGGTAGTATCGTGTACAATATAAACCTATGTAAATAAGGCTATAAAATATTTATAATACATATATACTATATAATAATAAATACCAATACATACACTAATAATATTATGTCATTGAGAAAGGAAGTGCTCTTTTATTTACTCCTTTGGATTTGAAGTCGGTTAAAAATAAACAAAAAGAAATCACAGGTACTTAATTAGTGTAATTATGTCACACTATCACGTCCTGCCCGGAATAAATCGAGTTACCAATAATCCTGTATAATAATTATGTCGAAAAGTTGATCCATATTAACTTACTTAACGTACTTATTAACGTACTTGCCTCTTTCTTAAAAACGATCATTGTTCAAAACCAGTCCCTGGTTTTCAATACCTAAGTCCTATCCCTAATAGTATTTAATGTTGGCATTTGGTTGGGCCCACAATAAATGATATCATTTTACTATTAGCCCAACAATAAATGCTATTAGGGATATTTTATGGAATTTAAATTTTGGAACATCATTCGAAATTTAGGGAACAAGAGACCAACTATGGGCTCTGCACATTTAGGGTTCCGTACCTTAACAGGGAAATCAATAATTTGATAGTAAAATATACGTAATAATGAACATTGTCACCAAGTCCACAGGTCAAATAAATAAACTGCACAGGTGGCAAGTTCTTAAGTTAATGGGAAGTTAAAAATTCTTTGGAACAAAATTTAGTGACAGACGACGGACAGACAGACAGACAGAAAGACTGACAGACGGACACGTGAGTGACAGCAATAGGACTCCGTTTGAACCCTTCGAGTACGGAACCCTAAAAATTGACATGTCAAGCGCTCGCCGTCCGATCAGCACCAGGCCCGAGAGTCGACGGCGCGTAGTGTTCCACGCGCGCCTCAAAGAGTTGTCAGCAAACAGGACGGGAGGATAAATTCGAAAGAGTTACCTCGCCCCTGGGGGCGAGAACTCTTTCGAATTTATCCTCCCCCTACTAACCCACCCCTGTTGCTGCTGCCCTAAATGCCCAGGCATTTAGGGCAGGGAGCAACAGGGGTGGGTTTTAGTCAGTAAGAGTCTGACACGCCCTTCCGCTCCATCCAAAGCGGGAGAAGTCATTGGATGATTTCCCACCCCACAAAAAAAAAAAAAAAGTGGTTGATCAAAGTTTAGGATTTTTGACAATCATAATTACTGGTAAAATGCCTAAAGCCTAAGGTTTTATGACAAAACTGCAGAGATTTCTTACTAACAGTAAAAAATATAAGGTTTATTGGGTAGATTCTCTTACCTCTCGCTCTGGGTTTCGTAAGCATTTTGGACACGATCTCATCGTAGGCTCCTTCATGTGCCACTCCTGAGTCCTTCACCAGTTTCTCCTTCACTGCTATGCAAATGTTGCTCTTTGCCAGTAAGGCTTCCAATTCCTCGAACGCCTGTAACAAAAGATTTAATAACATAACATGAAATTGTAAGTCGTAACTGGTGCACCGGTGCACTTTAGGTGCTTGTAAAAATTATGGACTATAAAAAAATATTACTGTGAGTGTGTGTGTAATTTTAATTGTGTATCTATATAGCCAACCTGCACTGGGACCACATGGTGGTTTGTGGCCCATTCCCTCTCCTGGATAAGAGGCCTGAGTCCCAGCCATTATACGGCTTATTAGGTACTTATGTTATTAATGTATTATTGTGGCTGGTTTTCTTAGTCTATATTCATCAGTGTAAATCTAGAGTCTGTCCTAAATTCTGAAGAAATATTCTTTAGGTTATAATCACTCAAGAATACGGTGAAGTTTTCAAAGAGATAAATAATAAATAACGTACCTAGCTTAAGAAACTTTCCAGGTATTTGATAATTGTTAATATTGGAACATTATAATATTTATGTATTTAGAAATATATAAGTATGTTTATCAGTTGTCTAGTACCCATAACACAAGCTCTGCTTAGCTTGGGACTAGATGGCGTTGTGTGATAGTTGTGGAATATTATTATTATTATATTACAATATCAACCTAATTGCTTTCACAGCGACCGTGATATTGCCATATTAGTGCTAATAAGAGCAATTCAGCCCACCTGTGCGGAACATTGATTGTGAACACGAGAAATGGCTGATTAAATTATTAATTTCCGCCCGTTTGTATAATTCTACCTAATTATACAAACGGGCGAAATATTAATCGTTTACGATAAATTAAAATGTTCGTGATTTGGTTATTATTAGAATTGAAACATTAATTTAATGTTATCGTTCAAGTTTAACCCTGTGATCTAGGTATATTTTGGTATTCGTCGTGGTAATTCAAGACAGCCAATATTTTAAATTAAAGATTTCCCTGTCCCAAATAAAATCTATTTCAACCTGATTGAATGTAGCAGACAAAGGAACTAGATATTCTTCAAGAGGCCTTTCATTTTTGATTGATTAAGTTTTACTACTTTATATAAAACAAAAGATCCAATATCGAGTATCAACAAACAAAACTGAATCTCTAAGATCCTTTGTAGAAAGGCCTTATAAAAAAGATAATAAATTCTTAGCACACATTCTACCGGAGAAGTATTTTGCGTAATAATTATGTTATTACCTTTTTTACTTTGTAATATCTTTCTCTATTTAGATATTATAAAGTCGGGTTACTTTCGTCGGGTTAGTTTGGGTTTTTACGGGCTTAAAGCTCGTTAAACAATGGGAACACAGTAAACACAGTGTCCTGTATTCCTATTGGTTAACGAGCTTGGGCGAAAGTTATACCTCAGAGGCAAAGTAAATCAACTTTATCGGTATTTTATATTTATAAGAATGTTAGGTACAGGGTACCAGGCGTAAACCATTTTGCAATCGGAGCATGTGTAAAGAGCCTTCAGCTAATTTAACCGCCAAACTTCAATTTAAACTAGTTTGCAGCCTGATTGCCTTCCCATGAATATATGACTGGTCATTAGCATCTAATCCATCAGCTTACCAGGAATTAAACGTGCGGTCAGCGAGTGCATTCATATTCATGACGTCACGTCAATTTATCCGGACTAACATGGCTGCTTGCGGTGGAATGACACGCGCATTTGAGACCGTGTTGTGCGGTTAATCTAGATTTTATGGTTGATTAGACCGAGAAAGTAGGATCATAATAATTATATAACTTGGCAAGGTTTATGCTTATTCCTGAGTCGTCGAAGTTCAAGGAGTCTACGGAATACCTCATTTCAGGGTAGTGGCCCAAAGTGATCTCCAACCACGGCTCAGCGGGACGCATGTTAGAGATGGGTATATCCATACCATTGTGCATTCATATTCATGAAGTCTCACGTGGCTGCTTGCGGTGGTAAGACACGCACGGTTGAACCAACATACCTTTTTGTACGTTAATCCTGGTTTTATAGTTGATTAGATCGAGTTTGTGACTTGTTACGAGATTTTATGTTATTACAAATTGGCTTCTTTATAATTTTACCTTTTACAATTTTATGCTACCCCTAGAGTTATAGGGGTTAATGTGCGTACCGATGTGAACAGACGACATAGACTGGTCATGATAACTATCATAAAATAAATCGGGTGTTCTCTCGTCGATCTTTAGCAAAAATAACTCAATTTGTTCTTGGCTAGTCTCTGTCAGAAAAGTTATATGAGTCACATCTAGCGAAGGGGACATCACCTCATGAGTGCCATTTTACTACCAATGTGACGGAGGTTTTGGTTTTAGCAACCTGAAAATTTCATTAAGGTAGCTTTTATTTCTGTTATTTTGCAGGACACAGACATATTTGCTATTGGTAAGAAATAGTTGACCGTTCCTCACCTTAATCCCATAGCTAGACTCCTCATAGATGATGGAGACGTAGCTCCACTCCAGCTTCTTGACGATTTCCACCATGGCGCGCACCTGGTGGTGGTCCGAGGGTATCGTGCGCGTGAAGTACTCGAAGCGCGCCTTGTTCGACAGCTCCGGGGAGGTGGAGAAAAATGACACCTGGGAACAACAAAGAATGTTGTTCATATTTATTTCTAGCAATGATTTGTTAGAACTTAAGTAATGGCTGTAACCCAGAATAAGGAAATTGTAGATATTAATAACTAATAGCTATTAAAAAGGTACCTTAGTCTAACCCTTCAAGGAACACTGGCTTAAAGTAAAAAAAAAAAAAAAGTTATGTAAATTGCCTAGAAAGAGTTTGTGATCATTTCAACCGTCCACTGCTGGACCTAGGCCTCTCCCAAGTGTCACCACAATGACCAATCCTGTGCGTCTTGCTTTCATCGTATTCCTGCGACCCTCAGTAGGTCATCGGTCCACAGTTTGTGTATCACATCAAGTCTTCGAATTTTTGGATACAGAAAAGCGGTTTATTAAATGTTATAGTTCACTTTTCCAAAGCAGTCGTTATTAATTGTGTAACTATATAGCAGATCTCTTGGTGTAGCTATTTTTACCTGACCTTGAAATCTAATTCAGCTATTTTTGTTTGAACTTGGACTCGATTTCAGTATTTTTTGGCTGACTTTGTATCTCAGGAACCAGAAACTAATAATATTTAACTATCTTACTTGTGGTATTTTGAACAAGCGCAGCAGGTTGGCGACCTGCACAGAAGTAACGCTGGAGGCCGCGCCAACAACGCCTGATATCACCTTCCGGACTGCAGTCGCGTTGCAAGCGTACTCTGCATCATCTATGTTGCTTATTGAGCCTAGGGCAAAGAAATATAATATATAAATAATGTCTTTTTAGCAAAAGATTTAAGACTATGAAGGTTTACAAAGCTACACACCTTTTATGAAATCCACAGCCATCTCAAGGCCATAAGTATCCTTATCACAATCATCTAAGACATGAGCTCCCACAGTCACGCCAGGTATCAGTCTCAACTCGTTATTTATAATATCCAAAGTATACATCATCGTCTCCAGCGCTTGCACTCCTCCCTGCGGCATCACAGGTCCACACGTCATATTGTCTGACCTCTCGTGGACCATCATCAACCCTCCAAGAACTAAATCTCCTTCAATCACAGCTTCCCTCTTTATAGGCCAGTGCTGATGCTTCTTATCTTTCATCTCTCCAACTTGATCATTAGACATATTCACCCAATCACTCTTAACATCATTTTTCGGAGCGATCTCATAATCTAACAAATGCATTCCATCTTTCAGATTCAACATTGGATAGAACTCGTCAGGTCTATCAGCGAAGAATGTAGGATCATATATAACTTGGCCAGGTTTATGCTTATGCCTGTGATGGTGCTTATTCCTCTTGTGAAAGACTGAGTCATCGATGTTTAATGAGTCTACGGAATGCCTCATTTCAGTGTAGTGGACCGAGGTGATGACCAGAGTGATCGCCAACCACCGCTGAACGGGACGCATGTTAGAGATGGGTGTATCATACCATTCTGGCGGAATCTATGGTCCATGTTGAACGCATCAGCATTTTAATCTGGAACAAAAGAATGTTTCTGTTAGACTTCATTAAAACCTTTTTAAAACAAAATGTTTTGATTAACAATAAAATTACACGAGAAAGTAAATAAAACTAAGCAGGAGAGAATAATCTCCCCGCTTATTCCTATGAATTTATTATTCAGCTGCGTTAGGTTAGAATGGAAACAGACCACAACATCTCGTAGTTAAAGAAAAGCTAGAAACGAATGAAGATGCCAATAGTTTCAGAATGAGAACGAGATATACATTTCACTAAAACAAAATTAAATGATTATTCGCCCCTGAGGAAAGTTAACCCTGCCACAATAAGTCATGCAAATATGACCCTTACGTCCATTCGTCAACTCTTTATGAAGTAACGTGGTTTGACGGTGTATTATTACCAACCCGTGTTGTGCCGACCCACATCAGCTAACCAAATCTATTTAATATGACACCTTAATACAAGGTTATGGCCAGAGGCATAGGAAACGGTAAGGGGACCTTATTTGTTGCTTTTGACCTGCTTTGATCAGAAAGGAGATTGTGTGGTTTTGAAAACGTGTTTTGTGGTAAGTTTAATATTGATAGTATTATTAATCAAAGTTTTCATTCTAACATCCCACTCTGCAGAGCATGCATGGAGGAGGACAACACAGCAGCTCATCTGCTTCTAAACTGTCCAGTGGTCACTGAATGCACCGCTAACATCACAACTGAGATAACTTACTAAAACTATTATTAGAGATATCTATTAGTCAATCTGCCCGCGCCTTTTCCCAACTATCTTGGGGTCGGCTTCCAGTCTAACCGGATGTAGCTGAATATTGAACGACTGTCAAAGATCCACAATTGACAGCCGGAATCAACGACTTAACGTGTTTTCCGAGGCACGGAGGAGACTTGGTATGTAAAGATGGTCACCCATCCATGGACCAACCTCGGCAAGCGTAGCTTAACCAGATGGATCGACCCGAGCGGCTGTTACTACTTTAGCCACGAGCTCCATAAAGTATAATACAGTATTATTGTTTATACGTTATTTTTCTTTAAATATATTACATTAATCTAAGGTAAATGTTAAAACCAGAAAAAAGCTATTAAAATTTGTAAAACCAATCAAAATACATAATCCCTTCCAATTGAAGTAAGGCAAAACAAAACCGGGAAGGAAACTCCATTACTTAGAACCGAAATTACACAAATTGTTGGGACTCTTTATTTTCAGGGGTTTTTAAAAGTTTGCAAACAACCCATAGGGAGTCTCGAAGAGTATCAACATTTAAATGAAAACAAACCATTAGAAGCATTTCGAAGTCTCAAATCTGTTTATATTTGCTTTGATTTGGACGCCTGATTATTTTGATTTCACGTTTTAGCTAATTACTCACTGACTCAGAAATGAGCGACGAATATTGAGATGTGCTTCCATAAAGAGCTTTGTGAATAATTCTGTCTTGTATTTCGGTAATGATATTATTAACAATGGAAGGTGCTAATAAAGAGGTGATTCATTATTTCAGCAGAAAGATATCCACTGCTGGATATAGGCCTGCCCCAAGTGTCGCCACAACGAACTATCCTGTGCGTCTTGCATCTATCGGATTCGAGCGACCTTCACCAGGTCATTGTCTACCTTGTGGGAGACCTTCCTACGCTGCGTCTTCCGGTACGCGCTCGCCACTCTAGAACTTTTTGGCCCCTTCGACCATCTGCCACTTAGGCCGCAGACACGAAGTCAGCGGGCAGCGGGGCGATGAGCAGCACGGTAAGCGGCGCGTTTCAATGGATTTATATGGAACTGGCCTCGAAGGCAGCGGCGCGAGGAGCGGCGTAAGAGCGATGCGCACCAGTCTAGCCCGATGCGTTGCCAGGCCGCCGCCGCCGCCGCCCCGCACCCGCTGACTTCGTGTCCTTGGCCTTAAGTTTGACGTACTTTGGGCCATGTAACCTTGGTTCACCTGCTGATTCGATCACGCAAGGAAACTCAGAGCAAGCATAAGTCTTCTGATGAGGTTCATTGTGAGCGACCACGTTTCAGTGCCATATGTCATTAAACGCGCTGGTCATCAAACTTTTATCTTTAGACACTGGTGAAGAGGTGCTTAACAAGCCTGTCAATTTAATTGAATTGCGTGGAGAAAATTCATTAGAATGTAGGTTTTTTACGAGTTTGTCAGCAGCAAGCAGGTTATTTTAGCTACATTAAATCATCAGTAACAGAGCCTGATTAATGTATACATACAGTAATGACACTCAACGTGTGTGTGATAAAATATTTACACGATTTTGAGTGAGTGAGTATGAGACTTACTATTTATTATTCATTCTACGGTTTACCGAGTTATTTTTTACCACCGTTAAATGTACCGTTAAATACTGATAATCATAACTCGATTATTATCTAAAACGTTATAAACATTGATAGGCGATGTGACACTACTATTGTTTAGAAGCCTTCAATGGTATCATCCAATTAAAGCCATTGTTTTTGCTAAAAATGTTTTTTCAAAACATTGGGATTCAAATTTCCATGTTCTAGATCGTTTGATTGTTGGTTTAGGCAAAAAGTTTGATTAAATCTGTTTTACAACAAGTCAACTGTTTGTAGTAAGATGCACGTTATAGTTTTAATTATTTTTTTAATGAATTGTGGTCTAATGATCGATAAGGATGACGCTGGTGATACTTTTAGGTGCATCATCACCACTTAAGTCGAAAGACGCCCACAGCTGGACATAAGTCTGACTCAAAAGCCTCACCGAAGGTTTTTGTGTTTGTCGAATCCACCGGACTTTCACGGCCCTTATCAGGTCATCGGTCCCCCTTGTGGGAGACTTTCCAATGCTGCTTCTTCAGATGCAGGATTGTCACTCGAGAAGCTTTCCCAAAATCAAAATAAAAAAAAAATCATTAGCAAAATCATTTTGTTGTGTATGTCGTTAATTTGTGGCAAATAAATTCTTTTTCTTTCTTCTTCTTCTTTCACGCCATCGGCAATTAGTTCTGGTAGTGATACCTACTTTTAACCGACTTTAAAAAGGAGGAGGTTCTCCATTCGTCTGTACTTATGTTTCTTTTTATGTTTGTTACGCGACTACTCCGCCGCTTGTGAATAGATTTGGACGATTCTTTTTTTTTGTTCGGTAGGTGAAAAAAAAAAGAAATGATCCCATATAAATTTTATTGAAATTGATACGACGCTTTTAGAAAAAATCAACAAAAACAAAAAATGTGTAAACACGGATGACGTTTTGGTTTTCTCCAATTTTGTTCAAATTCAGTGTTATTGCGATTGTCAATTTGGGTATAAATTTAATATTTAGTTTTAGTTCTGGGGTACAACAGCTAAAAAGTTACAAATAAAAAGCATTTTTACAAAAAATACAACCTACTTCCACTAAAAATTACAAAACAACTTTAATTTCGGAAGTCGGTGTCAAATAACGAAGAAACAAAATACAAACACCGACTTATTTTGCAATGTTTAGTGTATATTCTTTTTTTTGGAAGTCGGTTGTATTTTTTGTAAATAAGTTTTTAGTACTTATAACTTAATTTTATGGCTAAACATGATCATCATACGACTGGTCCTGTTTTTTCTTTTTTTTTTTTGGGGGGTGGGAAATCATCTTATGACTTCTTCCGCTCTAGGGTGGAGCGGAAGGGCGTGTCAGACTCTTACTGACTAAAACCCACCAATGTTCCTCCCTGTCCTACGTGCCCAGGGGCGAGGTAACTCTATCCAATTTATCCTCAACCCCCGGGCAGACGACTGGTCCTGTGCGTCCCGCATCCATCGAATTCATGTCATCCGTCCACCTTGTTAGGCTTTCCAACGCTGCGTCTTCCGGTACGTAGTCGCTACTCCAGAACTTTTCGGACCCATTAACCATCTGTTCTGCGAGCAATGTGCCTTGCCCACTGCCACTTAAGTTTGGCGGGTTTTCGGGCTATGTCGGTAACATAGCCGATTCCAAATTTCAAAATCCCGAGTCCATGTCAAGCGACTTCTTAAAACTTTATTAGCAAATCTCATAAAGACGCCTGAGAAATTTCTCTAAGTTAGCCCTGACTCACTGAAGCCAGTTCTCATTGTCAATGTGTACGCTACATTATCCGTGCCTGAGTACGTCTGCTCGTAAATCTGGGAGGCTTAGCAACAATAATGTTTGACTTTTAGACTTGCCGAGTTGTGGCTGAGGGATACTCTTTACCTCGAGTAAGTCTGGAGATAGGGCTGTTTAGATGATTATTTTGATTAAGTTTTGTTAAGACTATATTTTATTGCTTTTCTCTGCAACTTCTATCCCATAGATAGTTCATTTATTTCCAGGATAAAAGTAATCTTCAGCATCAAACGTAGTGTAGTTTTCACCAGTGATAGTTTTCAGAATCAAATCAGTACTTCTAGAGATTAACTTTAACAAACAAACAAATACATTTATCTCTTTTTATTAGGGTTCCGAACATCCAAATGAAAAAATTGAATCCCTATAAGAATGATATATGATTTTATTTATGTTAGTAGGTTTTAACAACACTTTTACACGTCAACATTTAGTTTTTGCCAGTGTTAGTCATGGACCGGTGTTTCCTAGCTGACTACCCTGAGAAGAAGCACCGAAACAATCTCAGAGTCTCTTTTAAAGTGTTATAATCTATACAACATGTACTGGTCAAATCATATGAGAACCATGTACGTTAATGTCTGGGATGAGCTTTTGAGGAAAGCAACACGCAGATTTGAGTAGACCTGTCCAGACAGTGCAAGCATTTGTCAGTTATCATGAAGCTCAATCCAGAACTTTGAGGAGCTCTACGAACAATACCAAAGTAAGGACATTTGGGTAGGCCGCAAAAGTACTCAAACTGCCAGACAATCATAAAGAACACTCGTGTGTCTGTCTGGATGTCAGCAGGATGGAGGTAACTACGTGTGTAGATATTACCTACATAATTATCAAGCTTTGGTGTCATGATGTTTACTAGTTTACTAGTCAATGGGAAGTTAAAAAATTCTTCGCAAACAAAATTTTGTGACAGACGACGGACGGACAGACAGACCGACGGACACGTGAGTGACAACAATAGGGGTTCGTTGATCGGACAGAGCTCCGGCAGGATTTCATGTCGACATGGAGACAGCGACTGTCGCAACCCAACGCTGGGCACGCCACCATTGCGGCCTCTCCAGCCACTCATCAAAGAGGGGGACTCTTTGATGAGTGGCTGGAGAGGCGCCACGGCGTCCTCACCTTCCACCTGATGCAGGTCATCACCGGACACGGAAGTTTCGGGAGGTTCCTGTGTAGGATAAGGCAGAGAGAAACGTCCGGATGTCCCCACTGTGTGTGTGTTGTGTGTTGTTGCTGTGTGTGTGTGTGCTGTGCTGTGTGTGTGTGGATCGCCCAGAGGACACGGTGGAGATCTGCCCCCCTTGGACGGAGCCCCGCCGTGTCCTCATGCAGGCGATCGGCGGCAGCGACCTCTCGCACCCGGCCCTGGTCCAGGCCATGGTACGGAGCGAGAGGGAATGGGAAGCAGTCTCCTCTTTCTGCCAAGCAGTAATGCTCGCGAAGGAGGACGCGGAACGGGTGAGGGAGAGGCTGCAACAATAGCCTCGCCCTCACGCCCTCAGCAGCAGCCGCCGCAGGAGACGCCAGGGGCTTCCGGCGCCGCGAGACTATCTCCGACCACCGTAGACCCGGGCCTGCGGACGGCGAGTTATGGGTAGCTCGCCGTCCAATCAGCACCAGGCCCGAGAGTCGACGGCGTATAGTGTTCAGCGTCAGCATTCGTGACGGGGGGCCGATGCCTGCCTAGGGGTTGAGGATAAATTCAAAAGAAGTTACCTCGCTCCTGGGCACTCAGGCAGGGAAGGAACAGGGGTGGGTTTTAGTCAGTAAGAGTCTGACACGCCCTCCCACTCCACCCAGAGCGGGAGAAGTCACTGGATGATTTCCCACCACCCCAAAAAAAAAGGGTTCGTTTGGACCCTTCGGGTATGGAACCTTAAAAAGGGCTATATTAACCCTAAATAGGGAAATATTGTGAGGGTGTTAAATGTATTTTTTTATAATTTTAAAATGAATAATTTTAAAATTATGTAGGTAAATAAATGAAAGGCACATATAATTTGTTCGGAACCCTTTGCACGCGAGTCGGACTTGCACTTGGCCGGTTTTATACTGTGTAGGTATTAGTTGATTATGAGATTTTATATCTATCTAGTTAACATAATGTGTTTCACTAATGAGCTGTTTCAGGACATTACTAGGCCGTGACAGGTACAAACCTAAGTCAACGTGTAACTTAGTTAATCACACCCGAATAAAATTGGTCTTGGCACAATGTGATATAAAATGTACCTACGTATTATACGTACCTACATACAAACCTCATTAGTATGTTGGTTCGCAACTCGGTATGGGCTTGGAATTTCGTGAGGTCTTCTCTCACAAAGGTCATTTCCATTTCTTATTGTGTCGTCACATGGGGTCACTTTGGTTTTCATCATGTGGATGACCAGCAGGAAATTCTCATTGAGTACGCACTCAATTAGAATCACTATACGATTGTGTTGTCTCATTGTGTTTATGTTACTAGCTTCTACCAGCGGCATCGTCCGCGTGGAATAACGAAGTTTAGTAAAAACAAAATCCCCCCTTTTCACTCCCTTAAAGGCGGCATTTCCAAAAACCCCTTTTTAGTGCTACCCTACATTATAAAAGGAAGCCGTGAGCAAAATTTCACGTTCCTAGTCCCAGTAGTTTCGGCAGTGCGTTGATATGTCAGTCAGTCAGTCAGTTTCTCCTTTTATATATACACACTGAATTTTACTGAATGTTTTACCGCAGTGAAATGATTTTGTCTTGGTAGTACAACATATTTATAAAGAAAAAATGGCAAATTTAGCATTATGAGAAACTAAACTCGAAAGCGGCCTCGATCCGAACCAATAGTAACAAGCACAGAACATAGTTTTTCACATATAGATTACAGGAAAACCTATAAGAACTCTATGTTTTTTAAAAAACACCGACTCCGACTCGCATTTGGCTATTTTTCAATGATCAGGAGAAATCTTACCAAATTATACCAGCATGTATATGAAACGATTGCTTACCTGACTGTGTAACACTTAAAAATTTAATAAATTTAATTCGTGGAATGGAGCGTTATTTTGCAAGTTGACAGATTGTCGTTTGACGTTTTTTTTCCAACTTGATCTGGAGCGAGTCTGCCTCTTAAACTTTATATATTGGAAAAAACTTCTTAAAAGCACTTAATGATGTCTTGAGGGGCAGCTGGAACCAGAGTCAAGTTCAAATGCTGTAAGCATAAGAATGTAGGACGCTGTAAATAGCTCTTTTTTGGGATTTTCTGTTGTGACGCTAAATTTTAATCTTAAGCATGACAGGCCTGTTGGTCTAGTGGTTAGTGACCCTGACTGCTATGCCGGAGGTCGTGGGTTCGATTGCCACCCAGGACAAATGTTTGTGTAATGAGCACGATCATTTGTTCTGTGTCTGGGTGTAATTTATCTATAATATTTATGTATTTAGAAATATATAAGTATGTTTATCAGTTGTCTAGTACCCATAACACAAGCTCTGCTTAGCTTGGGACTAGATGGCGTTGTGTGAAAGTTGTGGAATATAAAAAAAAAAATATAAAAAAAAATTATGATTCTCACCGAAATGTTCTCTTGTTGGCAGGGTTCCTACTTTACATTTAATTTATTATGGAAAAAACTTTATAAAATGGTCGGATCATAAATTTCACTTTGTTTTGGAAGAACAATGCGGTCTTAGCAAAAGGTTTAGAACAGAAGCGTCCACGTGTCCAGAGATGACTAGGATTAGATGACCACGGCTTAGATAGGTACTGCTTGTGGATCTCCTCACTGGACCTTTAATCTTCGATCTTCGAACGATAGGGTATAAGTGATTCATCATAAATTGTAAGTTCAACATACAATTTTCTGTGTACTGAGTGCTATCTGGTGTGATGCAGTGTTGACAATAAATGTGATATATGTGAAGACCAAATCAAAGGACTCTTATTTGCTACAGACATACTATTGATGACAAAGGTGCATGGAGAGCCTAAGGTCGACTTTTGACTGTGAGGTTTTGCATTACGTATCATGACTTTCATGAGACGACTAGATGGCGCTGTTCAATCATGAAAATAACACTGCAAAGCTTATAAACCTTATTATGCAGAGGCAGATAATAAGGTTTTTAATACCTAAAATAATTACTAAGTAATAATAATATATTTATATTCAAATAAACAAAAATTACTATATTTTCTTATTTCCGAGTACTTATTAAAGCGCCATCTAAACCAAACTAAATAAGCCAATTGGTACTATATCGGTTAATTCGACTACAGATGGCGTCGATCATAAATAATAAAAATCCCTACATTCACAAAGTAGCTCTTATTTTCACGTTCCAGAATAAATAATCAGTAGCTCAGGTGGATAAGCATGGCAGAATAACATAGATCGTTCAACAGGGCACCGGTTCGCAACCCAGCTCTCTGTCGACTTTTTTTAAATTTAATTATTATAATATATAATTTATATTCTATTTTTTGTATTTTTAAACGTTTTTATTTTATTTTTTGTTATAAATAATATAAAAAATATGAGGTATAAGATGTATAAATGAATATAGGGATAATATACAAGTATACATATACTACTATATATAACATTATATAAATATATATTATATAAATTACTTTCATAATTGGTGGTAAGTATTAGTATTATTAGTAAAAAACATTTATGTAGAAGATTTAGATATATTTTTCTTACAGCTTAAGATTTACTAAGTTTAATTCTCGTAAAGGATAAGAAATGAAACTATTTTATTGATTATAGTTTAAGACATTTAATTCTCAAAGAAGAATACAATTTATGTCTTTCTTTCTTATAGAATGTATAACCTAACCTAGCAGTTTTACATCCAATTAACAATGATTTAATTCACTTGTTAAGGAGAAATACAAGTAAAATTTATAACTGAATAACTCTATTACAAAATAGAAGACCTTAACAAAGTAAAACTGTATAATAGATATTATAAGTATTCTAAATCAAAACTGTGTTGTGCTATTCTTCTATTATTTAGTTTTATTTACATTATGTTATAATAACTTTCACTATATATGCAACCTTAGTTCTGTAAATATTTTACCTACTCATAAATTATAAAAATTTTACGTTTTGCATAATTATGTTTAGTGGTATTGACTATAATGATTGATTTGTGCATTATGTTATGACTAAGGTTCATAGCTTAAGTATTCGTTCCAGAAGGAGGAAGAAATTGAAGCTAAACCTAAAATCAATAACAATTGTAAGACCGGGTTATAGCTGTCATTTTGGGACCGAGTTGTTTATAATAATAAATAAATAATTTATTATGTTGGAAAGGAATCTATATTTATATTGTTTTTATTTTAATTTCTTATATTATATAAGAAATCAAAATCATTAGTGTAATAACATTTTGTTGTTATAAAGTAATGTATAAATTTATCCAACTTACACCAAGTTTGATTACTGTAATTTATCATATAAATTATAGCTACCCCGGTCT
The DNA here is from genome assembly GCA_951329385.1 of Polia nebulosa. Taxonomy (NCBI): domain Eukaryota; kingdom Metazoa; phylum Arthropoda; class Insecta; order Lepidoptera; family Noctuidae; genus Polia; species Polia nebulosa. The sequence continues at coordinate 32,576,326 of OX589594.1, forward strand.
TTTCATTTTTACTCAATCATTATTACTCAATTCAATAGTCAACACTTTATATTCTTTAATATTTCGTGTATCCGCCATTTTGATCGATTACAGCTTGCAACCGCGAACCCATGGAGTCTATTAATTTTTCACATAAATTGTGACCCCGTATAGAATCCCATACCTCCATGCAGTGAGTACTCAGTGCTTCCTTAGTCCTTTCGTTCCTATTGTCCCACTTTTGAACCATAACGCCCCATAAATTTTCAATGGGGTTTAAATCTGGCGATCTCGCAGGCCAAGGAATAATTCGTATGTCCGATTGCTGGCTAAACCACTCTTGCACAATTATGGAACGGTGTATAGGACAATTGTCCTGCACGAACGTTATTACTGGCATGTCTTCTACAGGAAAAACATTCCGCACAGTGGGCAACATGACGTCATTCAGCACATCTAAGTAGTTAACACTGTTTGCACGACTGGGTATTACAGTAAGTTCTCCTGGTCCTGCAGCTGTCATCCATCCCCAAATGTTCACTGTTATACGACCGGATTCAGAGTTAGGCACAACGTGATCACTATCATAACGCGTATTATTCCTACGCCACAACCTAACTCGCCCGTGCTGGCTAGACTTGAAAGTCTTTTCATCACTGAAGATAACGTTGCTCCAGTCGAAATGTCTGTATTTCAAAGCGAACTCCAATCGTGCTCTTTTATTAGTTTCGGTTAGCAATGGCTTAATAGCATGTCGACGATAATGCAGACCTTCACTATGAAGAGCACGATACACCGTCCGCAAAGATGTATCAAACAACTCTGCGTAATATCTTGTTGGTGTAAAGCCATTTTCCTCATAACCTTGCACCATAAGTTGACGCTGGTCTGAGTCAATATGGCGTCTTCTGCCAGATCTACTGCGGTGTACCAACGAACCCTCTTCTTGAAACCGCTTTATCCATAAAGTGACAGTCTTTACCTATAAGGGAAATATTTTATTTATTATTTTCGTGTATCGATAACCATGGATAATAAAATAAATAACGAACAGTGATTTTGAAACATTACTTACGTTTAAGCCAGTTTCTCTCGAAATTTCAGAATAATTTAGGCCTTGATTATGCAATGCTATTATTTGGGCCCTCGTAGCCATATCAATATTAGAACGCGAACTCATGGTAAAGATAAATATTAAAAAATTGTTAAATGCAATCGTAACTGAACTCACTCAAAGATAGTAAAGAACGTTATGATTGAACAAAAAGATTTAATTTTTATACAATCAATATTAAACTACCCTCAATTCTTTTGAGATTTATGATACAGGTTAAAGTCGCTAAACAACTTCGATATAATAAAGATTAGGATAATTTCAACTCATTGCTTAATGACGCAATAGTCCGGTGGCTATGGTATCGGTAAATTTTATGCCACCGAGTTCGAATCCTAGTTATTACGAGCTTTGCTTTATAAGGTTTGTAATGTCGTAGGAGAATTTGTGTTAAAATTAAGTAATATTGTAACTAGCAAAAAACAAGATAATGTTCTTTAACTAGAGATGTATATTTTCCAATCCAACTACTATACTAGCGCCATCTATGTCGTTCAAGACGTATTATTAAGGTGATGAAACCCTGTACAAACGATTTTGGTTTGGAACTCTCCATGCACTTCTGTCTTCATTAGTACATCATGCAATAAACCCGAAGATTGGTAACTAGGGTCTCATGCCATAAATTATCTTTGACGCTAGCCGGTGGAAGAATAATTTCTTTACAACTGTCACACATCTCATGAGATACTATGAATCTTTTACACATTTTATTTTTTATTTATTATCTTACTTATCATCTTCCTGCCCTTGTCCCATGTTACTTGGAGTCGGCGCAACACGTTTTTTTCTTCAATTCTGTCCTGTCAGCCGTCACGCTATCACTACTCCCTTTTCTTTCATATCACTCCTCACACAATCCATCCATCTTTTCTATGGCCTCCAGTAAACTACCACTCCATCCATCCACATTTATATTCATAACTCTTTTAGTTACATCTGTTTCATCCGTCTTCTTCACATAACCATACCAAGATCAGCGGCTCCCTTTCAACTTTTCGGTGACTGGCGCCACTTTTAAACTACCTCTAATGTACTCATTTCTCACTTTATCCATCCTCGTTACTCCACACATCCATCTCAACATTCTCATCTTCGCCACATGCAATCTTTTATCATGTGTCTTTTTACAGCCCAACATTCTGATCCATACAATACGACAGGTATAATCACGGATTGTAAACATGAAATCTTTACTTAAAATAAATCTGTAAAATAGTCATTTCAGTACATTGAAACTTTTTTCAAAAAATAACCGCACATAAAAAGGACAAAAGCAATGTAGATAAATACTATACCTACATAAAAATTTCAATCGAAATCGTTCTTATTTCATATTATATCATTACGTGATGCAGATACACGTAACGCCATCTATTGATCAAAAATAGTACTATCGAATGTATTATTACAAGACTAGCTTCTGTCAGTGGCTTCATTCGCGTGGAATTAGTACTTCCCCTCTTTATAAAATATAGCCTTTATATTATTCCGATGTATAAACTATATTATTGTAAAGTTTCATCCAAATCAGTTCAAACATCCTCACAAATTTTCACATTTATAATATTAGTAGGATATCTATCTCCCTACTGAGAGTTTCATACGTTTGACGGAATTATGTTTCCTCTCAAAAACTTCCCAAGTTGACTTCTAAGATTACGTTAGTAAAGTGTGTAGTCTAAACATTACCTTAAAAGCGTACGTTACGTAACTTTGTTGGAGTGCTTCCGCCGTGTTGCGGTCCATGGGAAGGAATGGTTTTATGTGAAGTGTTACCAGTAATGTGTCTTAGACGTGTTAGCTTTAATGGGAGTCGTAGTGGTTGGGAATGTGTTTCCCGGTTTTGGTGTGTTGTTGTTTTTTTTTTTAAAACCCACTACAAAAAGGAGGAGGTTCTGTATGTTCTTATTTTGTTGTTTGTTACGCTATTGTTCGGCCAATTATGAGTCAATTTTGATGATTTGATCCGATTTGTATGGGGTTTTCGTTCTTCAAGTGCATATTTTTCAAGGAATGTTTTAGTATATGTATACCTAAAACTTTAGTATCTAATGAAGATCTTCGGCGACAGACAGTGGAACTCTTCAAAATCTATTGTTTACACAATTTAATGGAGAACCACAGCTAAAAAGTGAAAAATAAAAACTTTTTACGAAAAACATAGAATTGACAAAAAAAAAAACAAAACAAGTGCAAGTAACTTTAATTTCGGAAGTCGGTTCTGTTTTTGCTAAAAAAAGTTTTGTAGGTCGTACTTTAGAGGATGTCCCATTAATACTTTATTGAAATTGATTCAGTATTTAGTTTTAGTTATCGGCTACAACAGCAAAAGAGTGAAACATAAAATAAATTTTACATAAGAACAACAAACTTCCAGAAAAAACATTAACAATTACAAAATAACTTTAATTTCGGAAGTTGATGTCAAATAACGAAGAAGTTAAACTAGAAACACCGACTGTAAGATGTTTCCGGATGAGTAAGTATAACAAGCGGGATGTCTGCTAATGCACAGATATCTAAACTGACTAGAACGAGGCAAATTGTTTGCATTACCTACGTAATCTTTGGAAACACAGATCCGTATACTATTGTTGAATGTTTGTTTCTCCTGGGAAACGCACTGTTTCTGTGGGTTTTGCCACAGGAACAAAGCTGTGCCAAAGAGCTAGTGATTCAGATTTCTATAACATCTACGTTAGGCTGAAAAAACGGTGATAGTACATAAAAGTAGCATTGAAAAAAAAAATGTCGTATATACACAATAAAGCAAGCAAGCTGCTTTTATTTATTTATTTAAATTTCATGTACAACCGTGGTACATCAATCTACCTAGCCTTTTCCCAACTATCTTGGGGTTGGCTTCCAGTCTAACAGGATGCAGTGTAACCTTCACAACCCAGTTACTGGGTAATATGCTACCCCTTGGTAAGACTGGTTGTCAGACTTTCGGGCTTCTGACGACCAGTAACGACTGTCAAAGATCCATAATTGACAGCCGGGACCAACGGCTTAACGTGCTTTCTGAGGCACGGAGGAGTCTTGGTATGTAAAGATGGTCACCCATCTATGGACCAACTCATGGACAAACTTCAGTGCAGTTACGAGCCCTCTAAGCTAACGGCCCGTTATCGTTTACTCTCTAATCAATATTCAAAAAACATAGTTTAAAGTACATCTTGGAAGTTAATTTTGTTTAATATCCTCACTTGGAACTCCAATAGACTCAGTGTTGAAATATCTAGTGCCATTTCACCCATTAACAATATCTACCAACAATAAACGAAACCTTTTTTTTAATTTAAACACGTGTTTAGTGAGCTGTGAAGTGTTTTGATTCGAACGCGTAAGCGACGCGAAATACGCGGCGCTTAGGACTTTCTTACCGTGAACTCCTTATGAAGCCGCTGCGTCGCCGCTAAGCGTATCCATCGCTGCCAGCCTACTGTACGACTAGACGCTACCGCTGTACGCACTGCTTGAATCGCTTTTCGGTGCAATTGCGGACTCGTCCACCGAGCAAATTGAACACATATTTGATTATTAGGAAATATTTTTATGCAAACTATGGATTTCAAGTGTTGTGGTCAAAGTAGTGATGACGGATGTAACGAGCTGGTATGTTCTAAATGCGGTGACAATTATCATGTTGCTTGTATTTTTCCTCACAAACATGGAAATTGGATTCCTGATCATGATTTACGTTCGTCGTGGCTGTGCCCTACTTGTTCCAAAGGTGCAATGAGAGACAATAGAGACGAGACACCCGTACGGTCTAACCCTAAATCTAAAGAACGAGCGAAGGACTCGTCATGCTACCAAAATGTTACCTTGCGAAAGAACTCTGCTGCCAAACAAGGGGATTTGATTTCTATATCGAAGGAAACTTTACGTAACATCATCAAGGAGGAAATTAATGAAGCTTTCACAAGCATTAATAGTACTCTTAATGACCTCAGGGCGGAATTTTCAGATTTGCAGAAGTCAGTAAAGTTTATGAGTGAAAAATACGATACAATTACTAAGAAGATTGCTTGTGTTGAAGAGAAAACTAAGATTGTCAGTGCCTTGGAGTTGGAAATCACTGACTTAAAAAATCAATTAAAAGTTTTTAATTTTAATATAGATAAGCAAGAACAGTGGGGTCGACGATCAAATATCGAGATCATAGGGTTACCTGAGAAGAATGGTGAAAACCTGACTCACATCGTGTCGAAATTAGCATTACATGCCAAGTGCGCTCTAGATCCTCAAACTGACATTGACTTCATTGTAATGAACCAGATGTTCATTACAGTTTACAACCAGTTATAAAAATCGTTGTTGAATAAGGTAAAAAGGGTAGCAGAGGAAAAGCACTATAAATATGTATGGGTCAAAAATTATACAATATTGGCGCGCAAAAGCGACTCCAGTGCAGCGATTAATATTTCTTCTGAAGATGATTTAAAAAAACTAGTTTAGTAAGGAATATCTGTTTAACATATTCGCTTTTTATAACAGCTACTTTTTGTTTTGCTTTATTAAGGTTATTTTTTGAACAGGGTCAGGGAACAGTGAAATGTATTGAGAGAATAATATGTTTGTTGCTTGTGGTTGAGAGGTTTCTTTCACAATTGGAGATACATTTTTACGCGCTCACTCGTCGGGTTATTAATTCGGTTTGTTTCAATTTCTTCAATGTGGATAATACAGCAGTTAACTCCTTAGTTTTAATGTTATTATGTTATATTGTGGTTTATAAGCGTTCGTTAACATAAATATATACTATCAAAATGTTCGTGGATTGCGCACCAAAACTAACATATTTTTTAATAATTTGTTGCTCTGCTCATATGACATAATTTGCCTTACCGAGACCTGGCTTTTGCCAAGCATATTTAATTATGAGTTATTTGATGATAGGTACAGTGTATACAGATGTGACCGTGATTATGACTCGAGAACAGATGAGGTGGGTGGAGGGGTTCTTATTGCTATAAGAAAGGGCATAGAGGTCTGTAATGTAAGCATAGCCCCATCAAGTAATTTGACATCTGGAGATGTTTTATCCTTATGTGTACTTATTAAGGCACGTTCACAACTATCTAGGCTCAGGTTGTTTTGTTGTTATTTTCCACAATGTGGTCTCCAACTCAATGACGAAAGTGTATTTTTCAATCGAGTCTCACAATGTGCTATCGAGCACCCAAACGACCGCTTTGTGTTGATTGGTGATTTTAATATTAGAAATGCACAGTGGATCAGAGCAGACTGCAATCATCTTGTTTCGTTGAACGTAATCCATGGGGATTGTTTGGCTGAGTCATTGTCGCAGTTCCTGGTGTTTAATGATTTTATGCAATACAACTTAATTGCTAATATAAATAACAGGCAACTGGATTTAGTTATCGGAAACTATAATTGTGATGTGTCTAGAACTGCATTTCCATTGGTGCGTGAAGACCCACATCACCCAGCTTTAGATATCTCTATTCCTAATTTATATTTGCATATATTACGATCGCCACCTAGAATAACGCATCTGTTCGGAAGTGCTGACTATGATTCCATTAATGACGTGCTCTCTCGGGTTGATTGGGATGGCCTCTTCGGGGACCATAATATCGACCAATGCCTTGGTAGATTTTATGGTGTCCTGGAGGAAGTAATAAGCGTCTGCGTACCAGTAAAAACTATATATAACGATAGTAAATATCCAGTGTGGTATTCTTCAGCGTTAATAAAAATTTATAAAGAAAAGTTAAAGTACTATAAAAAATGGAAACGTTACGGTCAATATGGAGATTATTCTACTTTTGTGTTACTGAGGGAGAGACAAAAAAGAGTGGCAAAGGACTGTTACGCTTCTTATATAGAAAAAACCGAAAGTAATATTTTAAAAAATAGTAAATATTTTTGGACATACGTTAAATCTAAGAGGGCATCCAATACCCTTCCTGATAGTCTTTATTTGAGAGATACTACTTCCTCGGATGGGAAAATTATTGATGATCTTTCTAATAGTCACTTTCAGTCCGCCTTTGAGGATGACGTTTCATCCCCTAAAATTACCAACTCTGTTATGAATAGTAGCACGTCACTTAATCTTGGCAATATAGATATCTCGTATGCTACTGTGCTGAAGTATCTGAAACATCTTGATACTAGGAAAGGTGGTGGCCCTGATGGCATCCCACCTTTGTTTTTGCAGAGATGCTATAAGCAATTATCTGTTCCTCTACATACGCTATTTAATATGTCTTTGCGATCCGGTTTTATGCCAAAACTATGGAAGAGATCCTATGTTGTTCCTATTTATAAGAATGGTGATAGACATAATATAAAAAACTATCGCCCTATTTCTAAGCTTAGTGTTATTCCGAAGTTGTTTGAAAAAATTATTTGTGATATTATCATTCCACTTATTAAACCCCTATTGATACCTGAACAACATGGATTTGTTAGCACTGAAACTAATTTGTGCGAATTTATTGATGTCGTTACCGATGCTATGGATAAAGGTTGTCAGGTGGATGTCGTGTATACCAATTACTCTAAAGCATTTGATAAAATTTCTCATAGGATGCTCGTGCATAAGCTTGAGTACATCGGTATACACGGTGATTTACTTAGATGGCTGGAATCTTATCTTCGTTATCGTACTCAGGCTGTTACTGTGAAAGGCTTTTGCTCATCTTTTACGCCCATAACATCTGGCGTTCCACAAGGTTCGCACTTAGGACCTCTTTTATTTAATATTTATATAAATGATGTAGTCTCAATCTTTCATCAATCCAACTTCTTACTTTATGCAGATTTTCGAGAACTACAATATGATCTTGAAAATTTGTGTCGTTATTGTGAAGACAACATGCTCCACTTAAATATAAAGAAATGCAATGTAATCACATTTACTAGAAAAAAAAAATATATTGAATATCAATATAAAATAAAAAACGAAGCTGTTACTAGAGTGTCCGAGGTGCGAGACTTGGGGGTTCTGTTGGACAGCAAATTAATTTTTGATAGCCATTTAACCTGTATTACTAATAAAGCTTCTCGTATGCTGGGATTTATCTTGCATGTAACAAGAGATTTTAAAAATATATCTACTGTCCTACTTCTTTAAAAAGCCATAATTCGACCAATTCTGGAGTATGCATCTACAGTGTGGAATCCACAGTATCACGTCTATATTGAACAAATACAAGCGATACAAAATAAATTAATGAAACACACTACTTGGAGAAGCAAGATAAATAACCCTCAAGTTGTAAATAAACTGCCATCACTGGAAGCCCGGCGAGACGTGCGTGATTTAGTGTTTCTCTATAAAATTTTATGTAATCAGGCGGACTCTTCTTACCTTCTTAGTAAGATTTGTTTTAGATGTCCGCGTTATAGTGTTCGTAGGAAATCTCTTTTCTGCATTCCCTTTGCTGGGACTAATTATGGTGCTAGCACATTTATAAAAAGATCTTGTCGTTCATATAACAAATTGATGGCTAAAAGTGAATGTGATTGTATGGATGTATTTCACCTTTCCCTCCCAAAGTTCAGAAAGTCTGTTCAAGACATTCTTTCAGCAAAATTATAATTTTCATGTTTAAATATTGTTCTAATTTTTTTTTTGTTTTTTTTTCTCAATGTTGAATCATTTGGGTACTTATAATTATATTCTTTTTTGATAGCGTCCGTCGTAGCTTTCGAAATTGTATTTATAATGTGTGGAAACTGTTTTGGATTAAGTTTTTTTTTTGTACGAACTTCATATGATATTGTATCTGTTTGTTTCCCAAATAAAATAAAAATAAAATAAAAAACTCCGGCAAGCGTAGCATAACCTGGTGGATCGACCCATACGGCTGTTACTTTAGCCACGAGCTACAACCGTGGTACGAGTATATAGGCGGATTTAATGCAACAAGGCTTTATCTGCCAGTCAACCTTCCCCCTCCTTTCCTTAATGACTTCGTTAAAACGATCCTTATACACCGTTATAGCGATATTCTTTTACTTCATGGCACATCCACATCAAACAGGGCAAAGAAATTACATCAAATTATTTTGTCATACGTGTAAAAAGCCGGCCAGTGGGTTGTACCGTTGTACGACCAATTTCACGTGATGTAGGTCACGTGTGGGTCGCGTGCAACACATTCATCATCCACATGAGTAGCTCTACTCCATCATAACTTATACTCTATTAAATTTAACGTACTTGGATGGTCATTATTGTGTTCAAACCTGCACGATAGGCCGGCTAGTTCTAGAGCTAATCTTTTGTGTTTATTAGCACGCTAATTTATGATTCCGTGAGTTCTTGCTGGAGCAGCTACTGACAAGTGCATTAAACCTAAAACGGCACATATTGTAACTTTATTGGGAATTAAAACACTGAGCATTAAATTATCTTACTAAAGTGTAAAAAGCGACCTTATGTACAAATATTAATGTCTACTTTTTAAGTGACTGAACACTGTCTCCCAAGATACAGGTTTCTGGCCTAGTTTGGGAATCAGTATCAGTAATATTGTAGTACATATTCAAAGACTGTGCCTATTTTAATACAAATGGATGTAATTTATGGGTCAATAAACTATTTTTATTTTTATTTTTTTACTAGGGCCATAAGAATCTGCCAGGGGTAGCGGATAAATTCGAAACAGAGTTACCGCGCCCCTGGGCACTCAGGCAACTAAAAGAACACAGGGGTGGGTTTTAGTCAGTAAAAGTCTGACACGCCCTCCCGCTCCACCCAAAGCGGGAGAAGTCATTGGATGATTTCCCAACCCCACAAAAAAAGGGCCATAACAATAATGTTCTAATCTCTACATTCAAGTTGGCGCAAAAGTAATATCACAATGAGAATCAGAGGCTACCATTTTGTTAGAAATAAATAAAAACTGGCCATGTGCGTGTCGGATTTCGCACATTAAGGGTTCCGTACCAAATATTGGTATTTGTTAGTAAAGTATACGTAATAATAAACATTATCACCAAATTTTAAGTTCATGTAAATGGGAGGTTGTAAAATTCTTCGTAACAAAACTTTGTGACAGACGACAGACGGACAGACAGGCGGACACGTGAGTGACAACAATAGGGCTCCGTTTGGACCCTTCGGGTACGG